>CANTUR010000137.1:0-1459333 GCA_947683625.1 Mallotus nudiflorus | reverse complement strand
TATCCTTGCAAATGATTCTACTTTGACCCATTTTGTGAAGTAAACCACTACCACTAAAATGAACCTGTGTCTTTTCGAGGCTATTAAGTGGATTTCCCCAATTATGTCTAGCCCTCATGCTAAGAAAGGCCATGGATAGGAGATGTAGTGTAGTTTTGTTAGGGGAAGATGGTTGACATTCACGTGGATCTGACACTTATCGCATTTCTTTACAAATTTGAAATAGTCTTCCATCACCGTTATCCATAAGAAACCCTTGTCTGATTAGTTTCTTAGCTAGGATTGCTCCATTAATGTGTGGACCATAAACACCCTTGTGTACTTCTTATATTTCTCTTACAGCCTCAGTTTCATATAAACATCAAAGTTGTAAACCATATGATGTTCTTTTGTATAGCATGCCCTAGTGTGATGTGAATTTTGATGTTAATCGTTGAATAATGACTTTATCTCTTTCATCCGCTTGATCAAGATAGGCTCATTCCTTCAGATATCTTTGGATGTTGTAGAACTAGTTTTTAGTTGTTTCTATATTTACTATTCTACTATTCTTATGATAAGGTTATCCTAATCTGAGTAGGATTAAAGGCTTTATAGGCATTTTGGATTGTCCTTCCCATACTGATGCTAGGGAAATAAGTGCATCTGCCATCTGATTATGATTCCTAGGGAGATGAATGAATATGCATTTTTGGAAGGACATGGTAAGTAGCCCTAAGTGATCCAGGTAAGGCTTTAAGTGTTGCACTTCTAATTCCCATTCTTCCGTGGCATAGTTATTACTAGCATGGAATCTCTGAATATTTTAACTTATATAATGTCTGAGTGTGCATGCCTCATATTCTGCTTTGTTGTTTGTGACTCTAAATTTGAGATTTTTGGCCATTAGTACTACTTCACCTTCTTAGGATTGTAATATGACATTGACTTCTGTGCTAAACTGATTGACTGGTCCATCAAAGTACATGAGCCATCCTTGGATTTTGATGGTTGAATTGAGGTCATCTAGGAAGTCTAGTTAGATTTTTTATAAGTTTAGAATGGGGTTAAGAGCTAGAAATTCAGCCACTGCTCTTCCTTTTATTATCTTTTTAGTTAGATATTGCACATTGAATTCTGTTAACAACACAATCCACATGGCAAGTTTTCCCACTAAAGAAGGAGCTTTGTAGAGGTACTTCATTGGGTCCATCTTAGACACAGCCTGAATTTTTTAGAACTGAAAGTAATGTATAAGTTTCTTTATTGCCTATACCATTTCCAAGCATATCTATTTGACTTAGGTGTACTTCTCCTCATACGGCAACATCTTCTTGCTTAAGTAGTAGATAGTGTGTTCTACTTTTGTTTCTCCCTTTTGTCCTAACATTGCACCAATTGCATTTCCTTCGATGGCCAGATACATGATTAAAGGTATCCTTGGTTTAGGTAGTCTTAAACCAGTGGGTTGGCTAGGTAGCTCTTGATCTTGTTGAATGCTAGTTGACACTATTTGGTCCATTCAACTGGCTAATCTTTTCTGTGTAGCTTGAAGATCAGTTCACACATTGTTGTTAACTTGGCGATGAATCTATTGATGAATTATAGTTTCCCTAGAAACCCTTTGATTTCTTTCTCTATTCTTAGCACTAGCATCTATTTGACCGCTTTTGCTTTGTCTAGATCCATTTCAATCCCATTCTAATTGATAACATACCCCAACATCTTTCCTAAAGTGACCCCGAATGTGCATTTCTTCATATTAAGCTTCAATCTATACTTTTAACTCTTTTAAGGAATTTTTAAAGGTCTGATGAGTGTTCTTCCCTAATTTTTGACTTGACCATCATGTCATTAATGTACACCTCTACTTTTTTATGTATCATCTCATGGAACATTGTGGTTGCCATTCTCTGGTAAGTTGCTCCTGCATTTTTCAATCCAAAGGGCATTACTCTATTAAGAAAGATGTCTTTGCTTTATTGATAATGGCCATTAGGATCTTATTGTACCTAGAGAATCCATCCATAAAGGAGTACATTGCACATGTGGGAGTGTTGTTAACAAGTATATCCATATGAGGTAATAGGAAATCATCTTTCAGGCAGTCCTATTTAGATCTCTATAGTTGATGCAAACTCTAACCCTTCTATCTTTCTTCAGTTCTACCACTATATTTTCTATCCATTTCGGATAGTCTACTACCTCTAGGAATTTTGTCTTGATATACTTCTTGATGTCTTCTTTCACTAGTTGGGCCCATTCTGGTCTGAGTCTTCTTAGTTTCTACTTTACCGATTTGCACCCATCTTTAGTAGGAATGAAGTGTTAAGCAATGTCTCTATCAATACCAGATATAGTGTCATACATCCAGGCAAATACTTTTGAATATTTTATTAATATTTTTTCAATTTCTCTCCTATCTTTAAAGGTAACATCTTTCAAAGTATGCAAAATGCATAATTTAGATTCCGTGCCAATGTTGAATGATTCAGTGCATATGGAATGAATGTCAAATATGCTATTATTTTTATCAATGCAATGCACACTACCATCATGAAAGACATAAAACAAGTAAGCAAAATTTGACTTCATTGCATTAATTTTAGAGTTTATTACATCATCAGTTTCAAACAAAGAAAAAGTACATAGATCATCATTAGCAATGTCTTTAAACAAGATGTCATCGATCCTTGATTCGAGGATGGCAATAGCTTGAGCATAATCAATAGTCTCACTCCCAAATTCTAGCTCTAGATTTCTCATTAGCTCGTTGATGTCAGTCTTAATGACGATGTCTAGTGAGTGCTTTCCTTTGAGGGTGTCATTGAAAATCTTAAACCCTAATTTCTCAATTCCATTGCTTACCCACTTCTCAGCTTATCCTTGGTAGATTTGGGCTGAGCTTTTATCCATAAAAGAGATTGACTTCTTAGTCCTAATGTCCCTTTCAGGATCTTACCCTAAACAATATTTGTTAGTCTATCCTTGGAAGTCAGGGAATTCTATGACCCCAATGTTCCTTCCTCCTAATCTTATTCTAAGTAGATATTGCATCTTCTTCATCATAGCAGTAACTTTAGGATTGACATGATCATCACTAATTATAAAAACCTAGAATCCTAGTGCGACCATATTCAGACATGCAATAATGTTGTTTATTTTTAACAAGGATGGTAATGACCTTTTCTATTCAAAGGGAACATGATCTTCTGATGCACAGTAGAGGGTATTGCAGCAAGAACTACATCCATTACGATAAGAATAATAGACATTACAACTGGAACAGGAATCTCCATGAGAAAATTATAGTTATAGCATGTAAAGCATGGACCACTATATCATAAAAGGGAAGTTAGAATGTATCATAATTGAGAATCATCATCTAAAAATAAAATCATTACTAACTGAAATGTTTTTAGTGGTCTTCTTGCAGGAGAACATGATTGCAAAGAATAATGAAGCAACAATCCAAGTAAGAAACAAAAAAATATGCCAAACACTAAAAAAATAAAAGGACTTTCTTGAAAGAAAAAGGCACCAACAAAGCTCTAAAAGCGAAACGAAAATAGCAAACACAATAACAAACCACACCATATCCATAAAGAAGTACTCTATCTCACCTTGAAAATGTGCATATGCATTTATACATCCATGCACTTATATTTATGTTTTCATTCCAAAAATCCTTTCATGCTTTTGAATGTGAATCCTTATTAGGGGCATGTAGTAAAGATTGACAAGTCAACATTGGTAGTAACGAAACTTTTGGAATTTTTTAACTTTGATAAATAACTCTCAATTGAGATTTCTAAACTTTAATCAACCTAATGCTTAATAACCTCATAAAAGGAAGAAAATTCATTAAAAAAGGAATCATAAAGAGTTGTAATGCTCAAACAGCTTGCAATTACTATAGTAAGCCTCTAAAACTTCACAAATGCAAGATCATACTCAATCTACTCCAATGATTAAAGTAAGTAAGAGTATCCAAAGGATCTCTTAGTGAAATTCATGCTAAGTAATTTGAGGAAGGTGGGGAATACCTAAAAAGGGAAACTAATGTAGAAAGGCATCTATCTCATTGGTTTTCAAAATTTGCTTCCCCTACATTAACAAGCATGAGCTTGATCAATGCACACAAAGCAGGGGGCAACTATTGATACCTAAATTTCAACAGTCCCTCGAAATCTGATAATGAAGATTTCCTACTGACCAGACAGGGGAAAAAATTCTTTAGAAGTCTTCCTGATTATGCTCAGACAAGATGAACACCCAAAAATACCTGAAACTGTGTTCAAACAAGATGAACACCTAAAAATACCTAAAACACACACTTAAGCCTGAAAATACCTAAAATGGATGTGTTAATAAGCCTAAAGGAGCACATGCTCATGCACGCACCCCAAACCCACTTTTTGCCTATAAATAGGCCTTCATACCCCCCCCCCCCCCCATTTTTATTGTAAAAATAGCATTTTTATCTTTTTCATCATTTAATTTGCATTTTTGCTATTTTTATAATTTTTATTATTCTAGTTGCCCTTTTTAGCAAGTTCATTATTTTTATTATAAGGTTGACACTTTTACAGTAAAAATAGCATTTTTATCATTTTACTTGCATTATTACATTTTTATTATCTTTATCACTTTTATTTCCTCTTTTGATAAGTTTACTATTTTTATCATAAAGTTAATATCCTTATGGTAAAAATTGCATTTTTATCATTTTTATTATATTAATTGGCTTTCTATTATTTTCATTATTTCTATTGCCCTTTTTGATAAATTTATTATTTTATCATAAAAGTTCATACTTTTATGGTAAAAATAATATTTTTTTAATCATTTTAATCATTTTATTTGCACTTTTATTGCTATTATTATCTTTGTTGTCTTTGTTTTTGATAAATTTGTTATTTGTATCATAAAATTCACATATTTATGGTAAGAATGATACTTTTACCATTTTAATATTTTATGTGAACTTTTATTTTTGTTGTCTTTCTTATTTTCTTTGGTAAATATATTATTTTTATCAAAAAGTTCATATTTTTATGATGAAAATAATAATTTATCATTTTCATTATATTATATGCATTTTTGTTATTTTTATTGCTTTTTATTAACTTCTTTAGTAAATTTGTTATTTTTGTATTTTTCTATCATAAAATTCCTTTTTTTTTTAAATAAAAATACGTAAACTCCAAAATCTTACATCATGCATTTTCATTAGCATCCTTGTTTGTATACTTGTTCTATTATTTTGTTATTTCAATAATGGATAAAATATATAAAATTGCCTCAAATGTGATGTGTGCTTGCATGTGTGTGGAAAATAACATTTGTTTTGTAGGTTTATTAGCATAGGATTTTTTTCTTTTCTTTCATTTTTCATTTTGATGTAATTAATAGAATATGGAATTTTCAAGGCAACCCTTTTATTTTTTGTTTTGGATTTATTATTATTAGAATAGGTATTTTCCAAGGGTTGTAATGCTTAATCCCTTTCCCTATTTTTATTTTGCTTATTTGTTTGTTTATTTTGGTTATTCCTCGCATGCTTGCTTGTGTGCTATATGCTACTTGCCTACTTGTTTGTATGATCATTTATTTAGATGGTGAATGTTTATTTAGTTTGTGATGTATGTGCACCAATTCCAATTATCCTGTGTTTAAATTTATGATTTAAATTGACTAACAATATAATGTGATAAATGCATCATAAAACTGAAACTAGGGTAAAGGATTGAATAATTGAGTAATGCATGATAAGAAACATAATAAGTAACTCCAAGCCCTTGAACCCGAAATCTCTTGTTAGGAAAGTGAGTTTTTAAAATTCACGTTTTCCTGATTAAAATTGGGTGGCGACTCCAATGTACAAAGCATGTTTAGGCAAGATCTTCCTACATCAATAACAACCTGTAGATGGTCACCATTAGCCTATGTGTCCTGATACCACACTAATCTTATTCCTCCCCCTAAAACAGGTGTGCATGTAGTGGTCCTCACTTTTGCAAATATGGAAAGTCAAGTTGAAGCCCTATGACAGCAACTACAGTATTTAGATGGAGTATAAGATGAACTTAAGAAAATGAAGAAAATGTCGACGATTTTGTAATGTCTTTTGGCTACTATTGTTGCTATTATTATGTTTATGATAACAATAGCTTAGTATTTCATCTTTTTTTTTTTGTAACTTAATTATGTTTTGCAATTTTGCATAACGTATTATGAATGTTGTACATAACAATATTGTATGTTATGAACAATGCAGTTTACAAAACTAATTGGAATTGAATTGCTACATTCAATAGTGTTAGTACGTTATGAATATAGCCATTTTTGTACTGCTTAGAGTTTAAATGCTTAACGAATGTAATTGCAAATTTTAAGAACTTTGTGCTAGCTAAATACTTATTAGTGCAAATTGAAATGTTTATTGTTTTTGGTATTAGTTCATTTTTTTTATGCTGATTATGTTAGGTAAAAGAATACATTGTGATCATAATATAACACAAATATGTATATTTTTATAAGTTTCATTATATATGTCTAATTTATTGAAAACACAATATCGGAAACAAATACAAGGACAGGAACAGTAGCTAGATTACACTTTTAGTATATGGGGGGGTTGGGTGGGGTGTTGGGGATAAGAGCTTCCATTAATCAAACAACGTTAAGTTGGGTAATTGGAAATGAATGAAATGCTAAATTTATCAATGCTAATAAATACAAAGAACCATGATATATGTTGATAGCAAGATGGCCTTGGAGCAAAATCAATTTATATTTAAATAATTATATCTTATTGTGTATCATTATTTGTGTTAATTTTCTTCTTATTACATTATTTAAAATTGAGATATGAACTTCAACTAATTATTCAACTTCATATGAGACAATTTCGTACCAACATATTATGATTGCATACAAATAACATTTTATTTCAAATATTAGATGTATTATTGTCAATTGGTTGTGAGACTATGTACAATATATTGGGAGACTGTGTACAGTATATTAATTTGTACATGTGCATAATAATGTTCTATAGTTAAGGGATATATTTGGGGCATGCCATTTCCATAGGTTAATTACATATAAATGTGAATTAAAACATCCTTCACACGTTTCGATATATATAACCACATATATGCAATATCACAATGACAATGTAGTATGATTATCGAAATGAGCTAGTTTATTTTTTATTTTTGTTTTTTTAAAGTGTGATCATATATCAATGTAAAAGTATACATTTGCGAGTGAACTCTCGTACAAAGCAATGAAAAAGCAAATAGGATGTGTACAATACATAATATATAACATGTAGTACAAAATGGCAGACAAAGCATAACATCGTATCTATATTAGGTTACATATATGACAAATGTCTAAGATGTAGAATTGTAACAACTAGAAAACACGACCAAAAAAACCAAAACAACTGCCAAAACATGATTTACACCATTACATAGTCGGGGGATGCAAACATGTAGAATTAAAAGTGATCGACATCATATTGCATCATCTCTAGGTCACATACTGTGTCAAGTATTGTAATGCATGTACATGTGCAGCCATGTTCAGGATTTTCAATTCCACCCTAGAATTCTTTGGAATTGTGAAACAAATTTATGTTGGTCTAAATCATATCCAAATTTGTTTCCAAATAAACCACCTAATTCAGGACAAACTTACCAAAACCCAACAACAATAGCCATCCTCGTAATAGAACAACTAAATAATAAAACTAACTTTAGATAATGAATGAACGTATTGATATTTCCTTTATAGTAGTGAAACAAATGCTCTGGACAAACAACGAGGAACTTTCCTTTCACAAAACCAATTCTATTCAAGTGCAAAATATTTATTAATAAAGGAAACCAGTCAAAGCAACCTTCAAAAATTATGTCAGGCATATGCAATAGGAAATCTGCCACTAGCCCAACTTTCAATGATAAATTTTGTGTCATGGTGTCAGTGACTGGATGCCACGAACTTAGCTGACTGTTCTGTGAATTAGACAAAATCATATACTTTCTTTAGGGAAATTTATCTAAATTTAGGAAAAATGTGAAAGTATTATGTTTAAAAAAAAAAACAATATCATCATCTGTAAATATAAAAGTTAAAGTGTTTTTCATTATAACTTGATATATTCTACATTAAATTTTGCATTTTATAGAAAATAAACCACTTTTATTAAATTAATTTTTTATTGTTTTTATAATTATATATAAATACAAATTATTTAAATAAATTTTACATTAAATCATTTTACATGAATGAAAAATATTGATAGTTTATATATCAAGTTATAATAAAAAAAAAATTTAATTCTTACACTTAGTAAATATAATGTTATTTAAAAAAAATCTTTCTACATTTTTTTGAATAAAATTACTTTTCTGAATTAAATTTCTTTCTTTACAAAAATACGAAACTAAAAAAAATTTCAATTGATAAAGTATCAATAATGTAAAGAGCCCAATAGGGGGTCAATAGGGGTAATAGGATTTTTAAAAGACATTAAGAAAAAAATTAGGACTTAATAGAAACATTGAAGAATAAGGGAAGAAGAGAATTGACACAAACAATTTAAAGAGTTTGAATTATAACCTATTCTATGTCTCTACCTAACTTCTCCCTAAGTTAAGATTTACAAAACTACTCCAATCTTATTAACTAAGATTGTTATAAGTCTTTTCTAAGACTTAACACTAAACCTTTACACAATTAGTTTTCTAGGCTCACTTATAAACCTTTACTATTGTTTTTCTCAAGGCTCATGCTGAACCTATTCCAAAGTGTTTTTAAGGTTTACATTTAAAAATTGTCACAAGTGTTTTCAAATCTAACACACAGCCTCTTACAATCAATGTATTTTTACAAGGCATAACACCAACCTAATATTGATTGATCCTTATCACCCACTTCTTAACCCCAAGAAACAGTAGATGAAAGAATCTTATTAACTAAACACACATACCCAACTCTCATTAGATGGGTAAATACAAACTCAATAAATATATATATATATATATATATATATATATATATATAAGAAATGTGAAAGAAACTTAGCTTGGCTCAATAAAATTACATAATAAATTTGATACACCAACTCTCTAACACTTTAAGTGAAGTCTTGAGCTTGTATTTATAGTGAATGGTGCAAAAAAATAGTTGTTGGAGCTTCGATTTTTGTCCCCAACATTTCTCTAGCTTCATTAAATGTTTCTTTCATTTTTGCCAAGAATTATGATGCTCACAATCAGGAGGGGAGGTGTCATGATTGTAAGGTTCAATTATATAACTATTGGAGCTCTGAACTAGCCATTACAAAGACTATCTAGATGGTCACAATCATTACCATGCTCCTTATGACCGTGCTTCTCATGCATATGATGATAGATCGTGAGCATTATAAAGCTCTTGACATTTAGATTTTCATCTGGTACATGCTCATGACTTTCCTCACAATCATGAGAGGATCATAAGGAGCAATTCCCCCTTCAAATGACATTGTTTGAACTTTAATTTAATGCCTATTGATTGCACCTTTGGACCTAACTTATAAACACATTTAAATATAGAAGTTAGTAACTAAAATTGTTTGTTAAAGTTAAAACCAAGGTTGATTTGAGATTGATCATGACCTTGATCATGCAAAGGGTTAACAAATAACACTTATAAAAAATGCAATAATTATAACAATTAATTCCATAAAAATAGTCTAATTTTATATAAATTAATAATCTAACAAAAAATATACCAAGTTATAACAAAAGAAATACTAGTTCTTATATTTATGAAAAATAATATCATCTCATAAAAAGTTAAGAAAAATTTTTCAATTTTGAGAAATTTTCATGAACAAAGGTACTTTGTTTTGAAAAAATAGTAACTATAGAAGACACCAATTAATATATCATTATTATAATTTTTTTACATTAAAAAATAAATTAAATGATTTGTTTGAAAAATAACCAAAAATAGCTAATACTAAAAATCAAATGAAAACACAAAATAATAACCTCAAAACAACCACAAACAATCGAGACACATGAAACGACATTACTACAAACAATAATATATAAATAAAGTAATAATTAAATTATAAAAATAAGTTACTTTATTATGTAATTAGTTTCCTCAAGTGCATGGCACATGAGAAATAAAGTGGTATATAAAACGAAAGCGTTTTAAAGGGAATCGTAATTTTCCAAACATATACTATGAAGAAAGTATGCAACTCTATCCTCAGAATATCGATGGGTGTCATACTTTATAATATGAGTTCATTAATTTTTTTATTTATTTTGTGTTTGTTTATTGTGTTTTGTTTCTTTCATATTTTTGTCTTTCATTACTTAAAAAATTAGCAAAAAATATCTATAAATGATTATATGATTGTATAAATTTAAAGGACTGCACATTAAAATTGGTATTGAAATGATAGTACTACTTCAAATAGGGGAGATGTTCAAATGAGAAAAAAAATGAATCATCATGTTGTTGGTAAATGCAAATTTCAAAATACAGGAAAATAATTAGGTAGTTCAAATTTCATTCAGCAATGTCCTTTGAATGTTGTTAAAGTTTTTTTACTATATTGTCTTAATGTAGTCATGGTACATAAGGTGCATAATAGACACTTAAAGCTCAAATGGTTCATTAGTTCAACTGTAGTGAAGCAATGGGCAGTTGACATAAGGTTATGTGAAATCTGTTAGACATTCATACTATAGAGATTGACAAGAGATCTTGCTAAATAGTTACGCAAACCAAATATTAGAGTCTACTAATTAGTGAAAATATGAATCAAACTTATCAATTTAAAAAATGTTATTGGTTGTGTTATGGAAAATACTAACACCACATATGCAAATCTACTTATAAATAAATTTTATCTCTAGATAGATAGAGCTAGTAAGTCTAATATATTGGTTAAGAAAGCATAAATATTGAGAAGAAAATTGGATACAATTTGTTTGGGTAATTCAGAGGGTAACTGCTGCTCCACTAGTGGTTATGGAGTTTTTCTTGGGGATTCCCTGATTTCTTGGATGGCCAAGAAGCAACCAACTGTAGCTCACTCTTCTATTGAAAGATTGTACAAGGCAGTTGCTCATGCGATAGCATAATTATTATGGATTAAATCTCTTCTTGGTGAGCTTGGGTTTTCTTGTCCAAAGGTTATGCTTTCTTGTGATAATATTATAGCAATCTATCTTATTTCCAATCCCATTTTCCATGCCCGCACAAAACACATTGAACTGGATTTTCATTTTGTGCGAGAACAAGTCACCAATGGTTTCTTAGAGGTTCGGTTTGTTTCTTCTCATTATCAAATTACAGATTTATTCACCAAGCCATTGTCCATCACTCATTTTCAGCAACTTTGTGTCCTAGGCTTGCGGGGGGTGTTAGCCTATTACTCTTAAGAGATAACTACTCATAATATGTAGCATTTGTATTGTTATCATGCATATCTCTTTATATCTTATGTACTCTATATAACTCATGTAAATCACTGATTATATTCAATATAATATACAATAGTTCACATTAAGCAATTATCTGCAATGCTCATTTAGGTAGTCGTATACTTGATAATGTGTATTGTGGAAGTGTTTACATATATTGTACACATTAGAGGTTGTTACTAATTATTGGCAGCCAATGCAAAAAATTTCATGTAGGATAGCAACTTACGACAATGTTAACTTATATGTTGTGCATGTAAGATAGACTAATCAATTAGGCCAATGAGTAGGGGAACCAACTACTATTGCTTGGGTTGGTTATGCAATAATAAATAACATTAAAGTAGCATACTGTCTGTAGTGTTTGATGTGATGGAACATGTTATTAATAGGACTTCACAAATGGGAATGTAAAACTTTGATTGGGGATGGAGGGCTCAATGGCTTTCAATTATTGTTATAATTTGTGAAAATCCATAGAATTCGGTTTAATGGATTACTTAAAATGTAACCATGAAAAAGCATATTTAATGCACTAATCATGCTCTTAAAAATTTCAAAAATATATTTTCCATCAATTACCCATCATTACAGTGACATATGAATAAAAAAGGAAAAATTAAGAAATATTTTTTTGTACATAAAAAAAAACCAACCAATATGCAATGACAGTTAATGTTTTCTTAAAAATTATCAACACTAAATGAAAGAATCATATGATTTGTTACCTATCAACTTTGCTATAAGATTATCTCCATTAAACATGATTGCCAATGAATATTAACCACTTGAAAAGCATTGTTATTAAATCGGTTTGTGCCTGCTTTTACTATATAAGGATAGAGCGTGAATATAATCAAACAAAAATAAAAACAAAATAAAAATACTAATAATAAAAAAAATAAAAGTCTTAAAGAGTGAGGATTTAAAAAATTGAAGGATGATATAGACTTAATTGGAACAAATAATTTTTCTAAAATGAACCATTGAAAGTTGAATGGTTTATAGGCAACATAACCATTTCATTAAGGGCAGAATGGGTATTTTATAATTTTACCTATCTAATTTAGGTTTGGAATCTTCTTTGTGTCATTCACCTTGCTTGTAGTGTGTATGCATATATGTTTAAAAATGAGAAATAAAGGTAAACACACACATTCCTTAGAAAGTAAAAAAAAAACTTAGGGAGAATTCACAATTCTTCAAGTATAGTTAATTTTTACAAGATGAGTTTGGAGGTCTAAAACACTTTCCAAGCTAGAATTTTCATAGTTAAAGGCTCTAGTGATTCTTTTGTATGTAATTTTATTTTATTGTTAATTTGGGTTAAGGTTTACAAGCTGCCATTTTTAGGTTTTGAATTCCTAAATATTAAGTCTTTATATTTTGACCATATCTTGAGATAGAAAACTTCAAATTGAGTGTTCTTTGTTGCTCTAACAATAATAAAGAGTCATCTAAAGATTTTTCTCCTAAGCTTAAGATGATGCAATCTTTAAATTAGTCTAATAAGAGCAAATATTTTATTGTTCAACTTATCAACTTCTTTTGTTGATTATAAACAGGCATTTATAACCCTCTTTATGGTTATCCAATTAAAGTCAAATTTTTAATATGTGTACCAGACACAAAAATCTAGTAATTTTATAATATGAGCTCAAATTTTCTTTTCTATGAGTTACAACAATGTTTCAAAGTTAGGCCCCAAAATAACCCTTTTAGAGATTATATGATCCATGTTTAAAGGATTTATGAGTTGAAATTAGTCTTGGTATTTCTTGTGTATCATGAGTTAGAAAGCTCCAAATTGAGCTAGATTTTCTTATGAAGAAACTTTGAGGACTCCCTTATAACTTTATTATTTTTTATTGAAGCTGAGTCTATATGTAACATGGACAAATTAAGTATCATGTTTAATTGCTCCATCTACCAAGGTAATTTGAGTTGGTTGTGTTGAGCTACCTTTAGCTCCTTTTATAGTTGATCAATTAAAGTAAAACTTTATGTGCATATAGTAGACATATATATCCATAAATAGGCAAGAGTGGAGCTTTAAATACCATTTGTGCAGCTCTCAATGCCCTTGTAAATTTAATTCAGAAATCTACCCTACCATGGTAAAAAGAATAGACATGTAAAATTGGATTGAATTACATTCTTTTGCATATCATTTGGGTTTTGCATAATTAGAGCACTATATAGGCTTATTGTGTTGATGATTATTATATGGAAATTTATGTTTTAGGAGCTAGTACAAATTAGGCAACTTCTGGAGCCAATTGTGTATATATATAGGCTATTTTGTTGTGTACATTTAAGCCCTTTAAATCATTTTATATCAACAATAAAATAAATTTTTTAATTTCTTTTTCATGAATCTAAATTGATGTATATTGGGTTTCATGATTCCATACGTAGCAAAAAATTAAATTTTAATCACAAACCCGAACAAGTATCCAAGTAATTCAATTAATTGATTAAATATATGGTTTTCATTTTCTTACCAAAAACACAAAAGGGGCATTTCTGAAAGGAAGAGAGGAGGTTCACTCTAGTGATATCCTACCTTGAGCTTTTAATTTAGCACTTCAAATTGAGACGTCTCCAAAAGAATCCATCCTCCACAAGTGTCCATACGAACAACCCTTGATTTGAAAATAAATACTTGTGTGCTAGCACCTTCTCTTGATTTCTCACAAATCAGGAATTAAAAGAAATCTGTGTTTTTATTTTCTATAAGGAGAGAAAACAAATTTGATGGCAGAATAATAAGAATATTTGAAACCCTATAGAATATAACATATTTATAGACATTTAAATTAAGGTTTCACTTACCAAACAACCTTTTGGTAATTTATCACTTATTCTTACTATGATTTTATTTAAAATTAAATTAGAAATAATATTCTATTTATTTAAGATAACCTTTACCTTAAATAAATAAATAAATATTTTATTTATTTATTTCCATAGAGCTTGTTTAGGCTTGTTAAACCTATATTTGTTTTGAGCTTGTTCAAAGTGTGTGACCCTGTACGTTCACATGATATTAGCAATGGGCTTTATATCTCTAGTTAGGCCTACAAGTCACAAGTGGTCTCTAGAAAGACATTATGACTACCCAAGTCATGTGAAGTCAATAATCTGACATAACTTAATATACAGTGAATATTCTAGTCCCTATATCATATGATATGTTGATTAAATATAAGGCATAGATTATGTCATCCTTCTAGAATTCAATCATATAATTTCTTGATTCCAAGTAGACTAAGAATGATAACTCTTTATCAATTTACTTTAGCATGGCCATGCATTTTCCTCAGTCTATCTTATTAAGGGGCCCATAGATATCTTACTCATATTAAATTAGGGACAAATTCCTTTTCAATCACTCACATTTATCATATAACTCATTTTATACCCAACAATAACATATTTTATCATCTGCTTAAAGATAATGTAAAATTGTGTCAAAATATAAAATAGTTATGTAGAAATCCATAGTGACTTCAAGGTCAGAGGACTAAGCTAATATTACCATAATGAGAATTACTTATGACAATTATCTAAATAGTATTCTCATGATGGGTCAATCCAGTACTTTATCTCTCAAACAAGTACCTATGAGTTGACTTAATATCTCATATTCATAATTAGTAAAACATAATCATCAATCAACACCATACCAGCCATAATAAATTATTATAACTAGGGATAATTTGAATAGAACTCATATTTAATCTAAGGGTTTTACTATCAAGTCACATACTTGATGACCTTAGTAAGAATTAACTATTCAAGTAATTATCATAAAACAAAATGATAATGAAAAATGCCTCTTTATTAAATAAAATGATAAAGTCAAAATATGGTTATACATGATTGACCTAGTGCATATCACTAACAATGTATTACAATGGTTTCAATTTAGCCTTACTACTACTTGACTAACTTGTTTAAGTTTCAAGCTTTAAAATAATAATGGTTTCATGTTTGCAAGTTAAATGAATTTCTAATATATCCTTTATTTGGTAATATAATTAGAGATCATTTTATTTACTTCATGATTTAAATGAGTTTATGGTAAGCTAAGTTTCACTCCTTTGAATTATGATGAAGATAGTTTAATTCTGAATGCTCTATTAAATTACAAATGCGTTAGCAATAATTTGATTGATTATTTACTTGAAATGGTATTTGGTTATGTGTATTACCTTCCTATGTGAGATTGTGAATATGCTTAGGTGTTATATGCACATTTCATATTGTGATGGTTGTTATTTCATAATAGATAACAAGGTACTTGATTATAGGAAAGTGAATAGAGAAGGGTCGTTCTGTGACAATGTAGTAGAATTGTTAGCCTTCAAGTGTGCTTAGAGAGTGAGTTTATGATGACCTATATGTTATAGCTAGGTTATGATGCTTGTTTAAGGATGGTTAACACATTTGAAAAGGCTATGTTGATGTTTGAAAAAATATGTGTTTGATGTAGCTAAGCTTTGCATAAGTTTTAAAGCAAGAACAAATTTGATGTTTTAATTGAATTATGACTTGATTTTAAAGGCCATTGTATTTTGATAAAAAAAAGTTTTTTTTTTCAACTTCTCAAAAATATTTTTTTCGTGTAACCTTTATTCACTAAGTATTTTTGTACTCATTTTACCCTTTTTTTTAACTTTTTCAAATAATAAGGCTTAATAGTGGGTGGACTGATCTAAGTGAGTGTGTACATAAGTTTTAGCGTAAGGTTGGCCAACATCCTTGTTATAGAAGCCTTGTACATTTATTTCTTAATCTCATTTCTATAATTATTGTAAATGAATATATTATGAAGTCAAACAATGGTGGCTAGGCTATATGTAAAGCAACTATTTGGAAACATGTTTTATATTGCTTTAATGATGTTCACTACTATGTTTTTAGTATACAAACATTAATATCAATCCAGTTTTAAAAATGGGATTTCCTATATTACTTAATTATCTCAGACTATATTTAATATTAAAAAACATATCAATTTGCAAAAATTCTTACTTTTTAAATATATCACACGAATAATAGCAAATTTTTCTAAGAGATTATTTTAATTCCTTTAGCAAAAATAATTATAATTATAATATAATTTGACTAGATTAGATGCTCTACTCAATGGTTGGTTTTAAACGTCCATCTCGAGCTACATGAGACTATTAATTATATGCACTTGGTCAATCATGTATGATAATGTTTTTACTTTATCATTTTATTAATAAATAGGCATTTAATTATTATTATTTTGTTCTAATAATAACTTAAATAGTTAATTCTTTCTAAGGCCATCAAGTATGTGACTTGATAGTAAAACCCTTAGATTAAATATGAATCTTATTATGATTTATCCCTAGTCACTCATTATTATTGAAATAATGATTAATTAAGGCTAGTATGGTATTGAATGATAATTATGTTTTACTAATCGCGTATATGAGATATTAAGTCAACTTATATGTAATTTTTTTAAAAATTATGTGCTGGATTGACCCACTATAATAATATTATATAAATAATTGTCATAAGTAATTCTCCTCATAGTAATATTGTTTTAGTCCTCTGACTTTAAAATCACTATATTTTTTTATATAATTATTTTGCATTTTGAGATATTCTAACATTGTCTTTAACAAGATGATGAAATAGATTGTTGTTGGATATAGAATGAGTTATGTAAGGAATATGAGTGATTAAGAAGAAATTTATCCATCATTTAATCTAAGTAAGATATCTATAGACCCCTTGATAAGATAGACTGAAGAAAATGCATGGTCATGCTGGAATGAATTTATAAAGAATTATAATTCTCAGTCTACTTAGAATCAAGAGATAATGTGGTTGAATTGTATAAGGATGACATAAACTATTCCTTATGTTTAATCAAGATATTATGTGACAAAAGGACTACAATATTCACTATGAATTAGGTTGTGTCGGATTATTGGCCTTTACATAACTTGTATAGATGATAACAGTCTTACTAAAGGCCACTTATGACTAGTAGGCCTAAATTAGGATTTCAGTCCTACTGCTAATATTAAGTGAACCTACAAGGTCATACAATTAGAATAGACCCAAAATGAACCTAGCTTAACCAGCCTAATAAAAACTTTGTAGTAGATAAGTAAATAAATTTGTATTCTATTTTGGAATTTAAAGTAAAATAGAAATAAAAAGGTGATACATATACTAAAAACATTTTAGTAAATGAGGAGTTACCAAAATGGTTTTGGTAAGTGAAACCCTAATGAAGGAGTGTATAAACACATTTTTTTCTCTAGGGTTTCACACACAATTGCATTCTACCAAACGAATTCATTTTTCACCTTTTAGAAAATAAAACACAGAGAATTGAAAAGTAAGACTTTTATGAAAAAAGGGCTACTAACACACACTAATTCATTTTGGAGGCTATTCATGTGGATACTTATGGAGGATGAACCTATATTAGAGACGTCTCAATATGGCCAAGAAATTAAAAGCTCGAGGTAGGGTGTTATTAGAGTGAACCCCCTCTTATCCTTCTAGCAATCTTGCCCCTTTTTTGTCTATGGTAAGGTTTTGGAAATCCTAATTAAATCACTTAAGTGAATTACATAGATCCTGTGAAGGGTTTTTATAAATGAAATTTTTATTTTATGATGTATTTTAAATCACAAAACTAAATAATGGTATCATAGGAACTTGTAATTTGATTAAATTGATCAAGTATATATGTGATATATGTTTGATTTGTATTATACATTTTTGAAAAGTCATTCTAAAAAATTTATTAAAACAAGTTTTGTTTTTGTGATGATTCTATTAATATGTATGAATAATGTATGCTAACCATTTGCATTATCAAACTCCTAATTTTGGACTTTGAAAAACAAATTTGATACTAATAATTTCAACTAACTGTGTAGGGAATTATATACCAAACATATACACTTTTGGTAAATAGTGATATTTTGGGCTAAATTTGACCTCTAAGATTCAAAGAGTTTTTTTACATCTTTAGAGATCCATAATGAGAAAATGATCCTCTTCACATTTGAATCAGACATCTCAAGCTTTTTGAATTGAGCTTACTTATCAAAATCCAAACTCATTTAGGTATCAAAATCTTAAGTCAAAGTCAGCATATGCATCTTTCATTTCAAGTTGTATAGGTCTTAGTATTTCAGTAATATCTTAAGCTATAGATTTTAAATTAAGGTGATTCAAAGTTTTATAGAAAGATAAGATAATTATCTATAACTTTTATGAAGAACATTTTGGCTGATTCGATCATCTTTAGTCCTGTTCATAAGCATCTCATGAGTTAGTCATGAGTTATCTCCTTTTGGTGTTCTTATTGAGGAAAGGGGTAGTGCTACTCATGAGCCAGAGTGACGAGCACTTTTGCTCATGAGCTGCTAGTGAGCGTAGTACTATCAGCTCAAAGAAAAAATATTTAAATGCAACGGCTATTATGTTGCTCCTCATTAGCACTGTTCACTCATGAGCAGCGTTCTGACAGAATAAAGTTCAAGATTGATTCAAAATCAAATATAGATGTTGGAAACATTTTTGATATATCCAATGGCCATATTTTTTAGTGTTTGTCTATATAAACACTCCTTAGAATTCAATTAAAAAAAAAGAAGAAAATTATTTATCATTCATTATCTCTTAAGCATTCAATTGAGCTCTCAAAATTCTCTTAAAATTTTTTTTGTTTGTATAAACTCTTGTGAGAGTTGGTTGTGTGTTAGAATTAGAATCTCTCTTCATCTTAAATCTTGGGATAGATTAGAAGGGAATTGAGATTTATTTCTAAAGGAATTGGTTTAAGTGTTGTCCATTGAAACACTTGGGATTTAGTTTTTTGAGTGAGCCCTGAAAACTCAAGTTGTAAGGTTGTAAGAGTGAGCCATAAAAATCTTGTGTAATCTTAATCTTATGAATAAGATTATGGGTGATTGAAAATCCTAACTTAGGGATAAGTTAGGTGGAGACGTAGGATTATTGTTGAATCCGAACTCCTTAAATTTTTGTGTTCTTCATTCTTCCTTCTCAACTTCCATTCAATTCTTGTAAAGAATTCTTTTAAATTCTCATTTTTATTTGATAGTCCTATTCACACCCCCTTTAGGACTGTTTTCAGTGTATTATACATTAATTTGATTAATGTGTATAATTGTTTAATGTGATTAAATAATAATCAAAATTATGATTTTTTGTGTGATGTATACTATTTTTGAGAAAATAAAGTATGTAATTTGTTTTATTAATATGATTGAATAAACAATAGATTTGTATTCAAATTTATCACTTTGATTTTTATCTGTTTATTATTAAAACATAAATATTTATAATTATACAAATGTATATCAATGGTAGTTTATTTAAGTGTTAAGAAAAATAATATGTTTTGAACAGATTAATTAAACTGAAATATGATTACAGTAAAATAGGATTTTATTGGTTGCCTTTTGGACCCTGCTAGGGGCCTAATTAATGGATTCATCACACATTTTGTTTTGAACATAATAATTGAATTTGTTAACTAAATTGAATTATTATGCATTACATATTTGTTGTTAAATGCATGGTGCATAGCATGGCCCTTAAACTAATGTGATTAGATTTCATTATTTTTATTTTATGGGTTGTAATTTTTAAATATGTGTTTGTGAGTCATTTTTATTTATTGTAATTATATTTTATTAGATTGCAATAGAATATTATAAATTACATCAAGTACATGCTATGTAAATTAAGACCCAAGGTGAAAATCCAAGTTGGAGGCCTAGTATGGAGATCTAAGGTGGAAGCCGAAAGAGGAGGTCCATGGTAGAAGATGGAGATCCAAATTAAAGGCTTAACCTTTATTTTGTAATATCACCTAGGTTTGACCTTTGATCTTTATATTCGCTTATAAAGATCAACCTAGATTTAGGCTATGCTATGTTGCATTTATCTTATTATGTTAATATGCAATGCATGTGATGCAATATAATAATAACTGAATAAGATAAAAACTAAATAAAGCCCTCATTTAATATTAAGTCATCAAAATGTCTCCTATTGTTCAACACTTATCAAGACTTGGATTGCTATATATAGGTTATGCCAAAGCAATGTGTATTAAGCCATCTAAGTAAGATAAGTTGGATAATATTGATATCCATATGTTGAGTTGGTTGGACTTAACTAGGTTATTAAAATGGTTTTGGACTTAACTAGGTTATTAAAATGGTTTTGGACTTAACTAGGTTATTAAAATGGTTTTGGACTTAGGGCACTTAATGGGATATGTCGATACATGTGATGTCAATATCCTATAATCATCAAAGAATTACATGAGATGTAATTAGTAAAGTATTACCTACCTAAATAGCCACACTTTAAGTGATAAGCCAAAGCTTACTTAAAGTAGGGTGAAATATGGACTTTGACGCACTAAGAAATTTGAATTGTTGAAATCTTATTGATGGTTTATAGTTCAAGACAATTTAGTGGGATTTTTATTATGCCTCACACATATGATAATAAAATACTAAGTGTACTGTATATATATTTATTGTAGATAACGACATCAAAATCTACATCTAACATGTCACTACGATCAATCCCTGAGAAATACAAGCTCAATGGGACTAACTTTCTTGACTAGTACAGATATCCAAAATTTTTCTTCAGCAAGAAAGAAAGGAATATATCCTTGATCAACCACTCCTAGAGGAACTAGCTACTAACGCTCCTAGAGCTTAAAAGGATGCTTATAATAAGCATTTTAATGATTCTATTGATATCACTTATCTCATGCTTGGATGCATAGAGTTAGAGCTTTAAAAGTAAATGATGGAAATGGAGGCCTATGCTATGATAGGCCACCTCAAGGAAATGTTCCAAGAGAAAGCTAGAATTTAAAGGTTTAACACCATTACGGCATTGCTGTCTTACAAACTGACTACTAGCAGCTCTATGAGTCCTCATGTCCTTAAGATGAAGGGTCATCTTGAACACTTGGACAAACTTGGTCTCAAGATTGAATAAGAATTAGTTGTGGATATCAGTCTCTCATAACACTTCGAATCACCTCAATTGGACCTCTATTTATCCTCTTAAATTTTACTCTAATTTAATCTTTTCAAGAACACTTAGGGTTTATAGTGTAGATGTTGTTACTAATTTTATGGTGTGTCACTTACCAATCTCCTTTTTTTCACTTTTAACCTTAGAAACATTTCTTAGGTTATGTAAATATGTAGAGAAAGCATGCTCCTTTTATTGTCATCCCTTACATCATAAGTGTACAACTTGGCATGATATGTGTACATGTTGTAACTCACTAGTGTACAAAGAAGTATGTAGAGAATTGAATACATCTCATGTATTATGTCTATATACATCTCTACACTTATCAATAAAACCTAATCTTTATCTTTTTCCATAGCAAAAAATTTACACATTAAAGATAATGTGTGCCTAATATGCCAAATTTACCATGGTCAACAATTTACACATGTGTGTCTAACATGACAAATTTGAATGTGTCCTTTTATATGGACTTGGGCTTAGTAATTTGGCCAACACTTGGGCCAAGCCCAATCCATTATAAAAATGGGCCTAGATGAGGTTCATGGGCTTTCTCAACATCTTAGATTAATTTTTGGTCCAAAATGCTTTTGGGCCTAGGCCCAAACTACATGGGTCATTAATCCAAGTCCAAATAGAAATAGCATATTTAATTAATTTAATACTTTAATTAGTATCTCATATTAATTAAGTATAAATTAATAATTGAACCCTTACATGAATTAGATTTTATGATATACTAGAATTATTTATAAATTAATAATTGAACCCTTACATGAATTAGATTTTATGATATACTAGAATTATTTCTTAAAGTACAAATCCAATTCCATTAATCTTAATTAATTGCTTAATTGATTGATTAAACACTTTAATCAGTAATTAGATTAATATTGATGGTGATTGGTAAAACTCTTTTAGGTGTGACTTACTAGGTTCATGTCTAATTGGCAATGAGAAGATAATATCAATACTTGATATTATTTGAAACTACTTTCAAATTTAAATGTAAAAATCTCAATTATATGCATTTAGTTCTCATAAGTTGTGAGTGACCCCTAGCATTGATATCATAACTACCCAATTAGAAACTAATGCATTTATTGATTCACACAAACCCTTTGGTCATAATTACCATGCACTAAAATCCCTTCATTAGAAGATCTCAATATAGCTTAGAGTCAAATGTTTAGTCAAAACTCTAATAGATGTATCATATGACCTCATCCCATGTTCTAATTCTTGATAAAACGTAACAAATACTAGAAACACTTTTCTAGCACATAAACTCTTTCAAGTTATGTCATGTTTATCTTGGCCAAGAACTTATTCATCAAGAACAAACTTAAATAGTATAGGATCTTATCCCAATTAACTCCAAGTGATGAATCTCATCTTAGATAAACACTCATCCCCACATTTAACCAACTATGGCCATTATACGCCATATACCTATATATGCTTAACATAAGTATGTAAGCGGTAACAAACCCTAACCACTTGAATGTGGATGACAATGTCACTTAGGTCAAAGGACTATATGCACCATTATGACCTATATTATGGTCATTAACTATAAGTGAATATCCTTGCAATCACATATCTAATGTCACTGTTTGATCTACCCATCACATACGTATCCATATGTCTATTCTGATATCTCATATCAAGTAGCATGATACTCACCATCTCCCACTATTAGTATCACATACTAATAAAGAAAAATAGATAAAGGTGATTATTAAATTAATATTACCTAAATATTAATTTATCAACTATGAACATTTTACAACATATTTACTAAATAAATTTGTAGCTCATATTATCAACTCTTGATAATAAATTTATTTAACATGGTGCTAATGGATAAATATTCAATTAAATAAATACTTTATATAATAGAATATTATTTTATTGCCATTTGGGATAATTTATATTGTCAAAATATGTGATTAGCCTCTAAGGCATTCCACCTATACTAATATCCACCAAACTAGGTGACATCCATAAGTTAATAACAACACATCTCACTTAATGATAAAGGAGAATTGTAGACACTATATATGTAGAGGTCAATTTGCATGCATGTCTTGACATGCTTCCTTTTCTGAGTTCACTTATTTTCCTTTGGTTCGTCCAACTTTCTTATAATCTTGCTTATGTCTTTTAAATTGACCATATAAGTCTATAAAAGGAATATTCCATGACATGAATTCATATTTCAATTGTGTGTGCCCTTAAGGTGGCCAACCACCTAGGGATGAACCTTTTTACCTATTATAATTTCCCTTGTTAATGTTTTCCCCTGATTCAATGTGGTAAAATTGCCTCGAGATGAACCCTCCTAGTTATAAACTCTTAATATGGTGTAGTACGAACTTCCTTAGGATGAACTATTGATTATTACAATTTCCCTTCGGAAGTGCATGAATCGAAGCTATCCACCTATATGTTAGCAGAAACTAATGGCAAACCTATGTCCAAATCTTGGAATGCTTTAAATATAAAAAAAAGTAACACTAGTAAAGGTAATGACACTATGATAATGTTTTTATATTTTCTCTTACCTAAATTATTATATTTATAATAAGCAAAATTAATGAGAGGAAATGAAAAGGAGGTGCAATTCCATTTATTGCATAATTCTCAACACAATAAACCCTCAAAGCAATAAATTGCCTAAATGAAATTCCTAAATATAATGGACATCCTTAAACACTATAGGCACCTCAGAGCGACGGCCTGAGAGAAGTCCTTTAACACTATAGGAACATCGATGTGATGAACTACTGAGTGAAGTCCTTAAATATGAACAGATCCCTTAGGATAACAAATCACCTAAGAAAGAGCCCGCGTAGTACTCCTTGATACGATACAATTGCTTAAAGGGAACCCTTATTATAGGACCTCAACACATCGAAATTGTCCCGAGGAAGGACTCAATTTAGCCCTTTGGCATAATATAAATGAGAGATCCCTCAAAATAATGAATCATTCGAGAGAGAGCCTATATGTGCAATACTCCTTTATATGATGGAGTTGCTTGAAGTAGCCCCATTATGAGACCTTAGCACATCGTCAAAACCATCATAAGGAAGCGCTCAAATTATACCTATGAATCTTATATGACTAGTCATTACTGATAAATTTTGGTGATGAATTGCCCCCACATGGCCAGAACACCAATTCTCTAGTGCAAGCAAACCATTTAAAGTAGATTTATTAAAATAACTGAGATAGCTAACATACAATACAGATAAATGCAATAAGCACCATCAAAAACCAAGCATGAAATCATAGCTAAATAAAACAAAACACATAATCATATCAATAAAAAGAACCTACTTAGCCTCTACCTATAAGGAGTTCAAATTCAACAGAGGGAATTGTTTAAACTTCAATAAATAAAATTATGAAACTTATACAACTTTCATAAAAAAGACATAAATCATTGTTATGAGCCAATGACCTAAGAGCAGTCTAAATATGGGTGACGAACCTCCAACTCCTTGACAAACTGAGCCTTGGCATCTTTAAAAAGAGTAAGCGACTCACCCACAACATTTTGAATCTGAGCCATGAACTAAAAATAACATACAAAAAAAAGAAGGCAAATACTTGAATAGTTGACAATCGCTAGTAGCAACTAAGGTCAATATATGATGTCACAGAGTTCCAAAGACCATCATCATCAAGAAAGAGGTAGGCCTTAGCCAAGTCAGCACTAACGCTTAGGGAACGCACTAAAAGAGGATGAAAGTTCTTATGCTTCCTAGCAAGCTAGACATGAAGCTCCTTAATAGCTAGAGATACAAGCCCCCTTTGATAGGTCCAGATGAATCTTGTGGTCTTCCCTCAATCAGGATTAGATCCAAGCAAGGAGGCTTCACTAAGGACATCAAAAGGATAATCAGTAGGAAGTACAGCCTCTAATCCATTAATAGCATCAGTCCGCTCCTCAGAAGCATAATGGGGAGGTGACAACTCTTTAAAACTTGAAGAAGGTGGAGGGGAATCTAACACCTTAAACAAACGATCATGGAGTAAATACTTAAGAGTTTTTCCTATGAAGAAAGAGATAAAATGTTAAAAAAAACCAAGTATATAGACGAATTAAAGTGATGCATCCTACAAACCCTTTAAGCGCTTAATAAAATGACCACAGTCAAAGCATTCCCTTTTGGCCTTAGCTTTCAAAATCTTAAGTTTACTCTCCTTCTCATTTGTCAACTCAATCTTCCCATCCCACTTGAAGGCATCATCAACTAATGTACAAGGAATATCACCCCAGCCATTTAGGTTGGTCACCACAAAGAAACTTTTATACAATGACTTCCTTGCCTTAGGAAGCCCCCTAAATAAAGGCTTGTTAGGCTGCCTAGACAAATGCCAATGTTGATTCCTCTTACTAAACATGAATAAGGAGGTAAGCATCCCATATAATGCACTGCACTAGTGGCACACCAAAGACACACTTTGACAACACTTGAACATAAATGATCAAGACTTTGGGGGGAATCCTCATACCCTCTTAAATGGTTAAGACCAATGTTTGTAAGTCCCATGGCATGACAAATTGCCTAGATGGAGCTATTACAATATTTATAAAGCCCTCAATGTGATGAATTATCCTTAGGGATGAATCAAAATTTTACTATTCCCCTCAACGTAACAAATCACCCACAAGGATGAATCATCATTTTACTATCCTCCTCAATGCGATGAATCACCTATAAGGATGAATCATCATTCCTCAATTCCCATTAGCATGATGAATTGCCCATAGGGATGAATTATAATCTCTTCGCTTAGCGTGACGAATCACCTATAGGACTGGATCATCATTCCTTTATTTTATCTAGTACAATTAACCGCATGTAGGGATGAATCACCTATAGAGATGAAAGATGCTCTCCAACCTCACCTAGCATGAATAATTAATTATAAAGGCAAAATGTCATCACTTTATTACCCTCAATATGGCAGATCATCTACACCTTACACTCCTTTGAGGGACATCAAGGTGGTAACTTGAAACTCCTTGATATGCCTTCAGGAAATGTTAAAGCAAATTTAACTAGAATTGGGCAAACTCTTAAAAATGAAAACAACCTAAAGGAATGTTAATAGGAATGTCTCAATGATTCTATTATCATTTTATAAAAACTACTTTTAGTATAATAAATCACCCTAGAAGTCATGGATCACCTACAAGAGTGAACCAAACATGCTACATGTCCAAACATAGGCCCATTCTCGATAAAAATTAGCATGCCATAAGACTTGTGAAATAAATTATGGGTTAAAGTACATACCGATGAACAAATAGTGGGTTGAAGTACATACCGATTAATAAATAATGGGTTGAAGTACGTACCACACATTGAACATAAATGATTAATGACTTTAAGGGGAATCCTAATATTGTGAGGCAGTACAACCTATGGAAATGGAGCCCAACATGCCCGCAAAGGGCCAAAGCCCAAGAACTCATGACAACACTCCTCATGTCACCAGGTCAAAGGAAGATGGCTGATAAAATATCAGCATAGAATGCCAATTATAAGAGAAATGAGCACAACTAGTAGACTAACGGGAAGAGGATACATTAGACTCACTAGTTATATAATAGGAAAATCCATACACAAGATCATCTGCACAAAAATACTCACTGCCATGTTATAATGGTAGCAAACCTACCAATGCCAATGCTAGGTACCTAGCACCCCACTCCATGACACGATGTCATCCAATAGCATGCGCTCAAGCTGTACTAACCTAACCAACCCATATTATCTTAGCATGCATGGAGAAGGAAGGGGGAACATTCCCATGTGAAAAATACCCTCCTCCAACCATCATGTGACACCTGGCACTCAGTAAGTTATATATATACATACTAATGCATATGAGAGAGGTAAGCCAACCAAGGCAACCAACAATATAAAAAAAACCCTAAGTTCTTTCATTATCTTCTCCATCTTCTTCTTTTAACTTGACCATTAGACTAGATTTACTACAACCCCGCCCGATAAGTCCCTACTCTAGCTTTGTTTTGTAAGACCACTTCCACCTAGAGAATGGACTGACAAGATCAATTAGGATTAACATACAAAGCTTGGTGGGATCCTCATGGATGTTTCTACTAGTTTATCTATATAGGCTGAGTTGGGGGTATAAGGCCCAGGACTCCTTTAGTGAGAATGGGCCCCCATAAATAAGGTGATAGACTCCAATCAATGATTCTATCATTCTTTTGATAACTTAGGTCACAAACTATAGCTAAATGCATCCAATAAATCCACGAGTAAAGGCTAAAGGTGACAAATTAGAATCGATCACCCTATGACTTGTATGGCATCTTAATGGCTCACTTTCCATCATTGTTGGTCGATAATGACTAATGGTGCTCGTGTGATGTGTAGTGCAAAATGTAATGGTAAAGTGCTTTATATGATTGAGCATTATGTAATAAGAAATAAGGATTTTCAAATTAATCTCTCTAATTAGCATCCCTAATAGAGTCACCATTGTGAGTGACTGAATTATTTTTTAAGGTAACTTTATCGAGAAGATGAAAGGGACCAAAAGGGACATCCATTTCATTTAGGGGATAGGGATAAATGATTGGTCTCAGGGGGATGCGAGACACTTTGTGTTTGTGGAATCACCACACAATTTTTAGAAAATCAGGAAAAAATGTAAAGGATAGCATCAAGTCACTCAACGAGTATCATCCCTAGTAGAGATTCTAGGTTTAGGAGATCGCATTTACTTTTTGGCTATTTCTCATTATACAATACTCAATACATGGCTATCACAACACCTTAGTTTTAAAACAATAGTTTATATATACATATATGTGCATAACATATAATAACAAAAAGTGAAGGAAATTTAAGTACAATTATTTACATGGCTTTCGTAGTAAATACATTTGAAAATAGAAAAAAGTGCAGAAATGTAAATCTAGTCATAATCTAGAATACGCCTATAAAATAGAGGTTAGCACAACTACATGTGATTCTATCCATTCATCCACTATGACAGCAAGAAAGTAAATATATGTATATAGTTGTGTGCACTTGCAAGATTATTGAAATATTTATAAATAGTAGAGAAATAACAAAAGATGCATGGTTGCATCATTGGACTAAGAAATCAAAGCTCTAGCTCGAAAATGTGAACTTTCACATTATTTGATGCATTTTAAAACAAAAATGTGGGAAAATACTTATTTCCATGTTAAAGAGTGGAAATATGCAATTTTTATATTGAAAATATAAAATTTATGTTATAAATGTGAATTTCGCATTGAAAGTGTGAAAACTATGCATAATGATGATATTGATATTCATTGGATGCAAAATATGAACTTTATGTAAAAAATGATGGTTTTCCACATAAAGTTGTAGAAATAATATAAAAACCAGTATTTTAACATGACTTTTATTAAAGAAATGTATAAGGCACTCAAACGATGCAGAAGTAATATAAACGTGATAGGTTTTGTATTTTTTGAAAATAAAAATGTATGCATAATGAAAAAGATGATATTTTATTCATGAACTATAGGATTCACATAAAATGTGAACTTTATGATAAAAATGTTATTTTTATAATGAAAATGATGTAGATATAACGAAAAATGCAAATCTGATGTAAAAATAATATTTTTATGATTTTCACATTCCAAGAGCTAGAAAATGCAAAATGACGGTTTATTATGAGCAAGCAAAGTAGAGATTATTCAATCAGTATGCAAAATAAATAGTCTCACCACACAAGTCACAATAATTGCTCCATTATTAGTAGCAATGAAAATAAAGAGAATTATAATAGCAATGAAAAAAATATAAAAAATAAACATGCAAAAATAATTATTTAATCCTCAGATTCACTAAGCTTTTCTTATAGTATTTGAAGCTTTAGCTTCATGTGATTTTCAAGATGTCCTCACTGAGAGGTTGAAAATGACATGTAGAGTGCAAATTCATATACTTTTAAAGCATGCTTTGATAAAGGTGAGGTTGGGTTTGTTTCAAATCAGTCTAAAAATCCTATGAAAATGAGTGGAATGAGCAAAAACTATGTAAATTGGGAGTCCTGAGTCTTTAATTTGGCAGAATTTTAGTATGTGTGTCATCAAGGCCCTCCAAAATAGGAGGTGGAGACCAGTATTTATAAAAAAAAAAAAAGGTTTTTGTGCATGTTTATGAGTATAAAGGTACGTGTGTGCATGGCTTTGCCTGTGTGTACATATATTAGAGTTTGTATGAGTGCATTGAGTATATAATTGTGTATAGGAGCACGTGGCCATGCACTAGGGCTTATGGCTAGGCACTCAAGTGCATGGTTACATGCACTTACACGTCTCATTTTAGGTTTGCTAGGGCCATTTTTTTAAAATTTCACAATGTTTTTTTGACATTTTTAGGCCTTTTAGACATATTTTCGGTGTCCATTTTATCAAAATCAAATTCCATTTTTATTAAGTTGAGCTCCGATCTTATACAATGAACACCGATCTGACAAGTTACACATTTTAAGCAATGATTGCTTGAAATGAGCTCCTTATCATTCCAAGAGTTCATATTTCTTAAAATCAAAGCATGACTTAATGAATCAATGATGGATTTCACACTTCAAAGTCTTGGTTTGGGAATTTCAAGTTCTTTATGTTAATGATATACACTGGGTCAATCATTTATGACCATGTTTTGACTTTATCATTTTATTAATAAAAAGGCAATTTTCATTATCATTTGGTGTTATGATAATTACTTGAATAGTCAATGCTTAGTAAAGTCATCAACTATGTGACTTTATAGTAAAACCCTTAGATTAAATATCAGTTCTATTCAAATTATCCCTAGTCATAACAATGTATTAAGGCTAGTATGGTATTAATTGATGGTTATGTTTTACTAATCATGAATATGAGATATTAAATCAACTCATAGGTACTTTTTTGAGAAATAAAGTGCTAGATTGACCCATCATAAGAATACTACATAGATAATTGTCATAAGGAATTCTCATCATAGTAATATTGGCTTAGTCCTCTAACTTTGAAATCACTATGGATTTCTACAAAACTATTTTGTATTTTGACATAATCTTACATTATCTTTAATCGAATGATAAAATAGGTTATTATTGGGTATGAAACGAGTTATATGAGAAATGTGAGTGATTGAGAAGGAATTTGCCCCTCATTTAATCTAAGTAAGATATCTATGGGCCTTTTGACAAGATAGACTGAGGAAAATGCATGGCCATGCTAAAGTAAATTGATAAAGAGTTATCATTCTCAGTCTACTTGGAATTAAGAAATAATATGATTGAATTCTATAAGGATGACATAATCTATGCCTTACATTCAATCAAGATATCATGTGACAAAGAGATAAGAATATTCACTGTATATTGGTTTTATTGGATTATTAATTTCACATGACTTGGGTAGTCATAATGTCTTACTAGAGGCCACTTATGACTTATAGGCCTAAATAGAGATTTATGACCCATTGCCAACATCATGTGAACCTATAGGGTCACACACTTTGAATAAGCCCAAAATGAATATGGATTTAACAAGCCCAAATAAGCTCTATGGAAATAAATAAATAAAATATTTATTTATTTATTTAACGTGAAGGTTATTTTAAATAAATAGAAAATTTTTCCTAATTTAATTTTAAAAAAAATCAGAATAAGAATAAGTGACAAATTACTAAAAGGTCATTTGGTAAGTGAAACCCTAATTTAAAGGTCTATAAATATGTTATATTCTCTAGGTTTCACTCACTTATTTTTCTGCCACCAAATTTGTTTTTCTTTGTTTTAGAAACAAAACACAAAGTTCTTTTCATTCTTGATTTGTGAGAAATCAAGAGAAGGTCCTAGCACACAAACATTCATTTACAATCAAGGGTTATTCTTGTGGGCACTTATGGAAGATAGATTCTTTTGGAGATGTGTTAATACAAACTATCAAATTAAAAGCTCAAGGTAAGGTGTCACCGGAGTGAACTTCCTCTCTCCTTTCCAAAAATCTTGCCCCTTCTACATTTGTGGTAAGATTTTGAGAACCCTAGATTTAATTAATTAATCGAATTACTTGGATTCGGGTTCAGGTTTATGATTAAAAATTTAATTTTTCCACTGTGTTTAGAATCATGAAACCCAATAATGGTATCAGAGCCACTTATAATTCGATTAATTTGATTCAACATATATATGATATGCATTTGTATGATTGATTCATTTTTTAAAAAGGAGATTTCAAAAATTTTATCAAAATAGGGTTTTGTTTTATGACATCCTTTTAAATCAGTATGAAAATAACAGTAATATTAATTTGATTAATGTTTATGATTGTTTAATATGATTAAACAATAATTAAAATTTTGATTTTCTTCTTTATGTGTTTTATTTTTATGAAAAACTGAATATGTATTCTACTTTATTAATATGATTTAATAAAATAGTAATCATGTTTACAAAATCTAATCACTTATATATTTTATTTGTTTAAAGTTCAAATAGAAATTTTATGATTAGACAAATTTTTGTCAAAGGGCGATCTGTTTAAGAGTTAAACAGATCATACATAATAAATATGTTTTGAATAGATTAATCAAGCTATAATATGATTACAGTAAATCAAGGTTCTCAATGGTGGTTGGTTAATAAATTGTACACGTATTTTGATTTGATTTAAATAGATTAATTAGACTATAATTTGATTACAGAAATCATCAATTTTTTTGGGTTTTAGCAACAACTTATTTAAAAAGATTAAGTAAATCGTTTAGCTTCGGGGGAGTTGCCCTCAAACCCCTACAAAGGAGCATTGCCCCTTTGACCCCCACCCACTTATAATAATAACTAAATAAGATAAAAATTAACTAAACCCTTATTTAATATTAAGTTATTAAAATGCCTCCCATTAATTAACACTTATCAAGATTTGGATTTCTATAAATAGGTTATGCCAAAGCATTATGTATAAAGCCATTTAAATAAGATAAGATGGATAATGGTAATATCTATATGTTTGAGTTGGTTAGACTTAACTAGGTTATCAAAATAGCTTTGGACCTAGGGCATTTAATAGGATATGCCAATACATGAGATATCCTATAATTATCCAAGAATTACATGAGATGTAATTGGTAAAGTGTTGTCTACCTAAATAGCCACACTTTAAGTGATAAGCCAAAGATTACTTAAAGTAGGGTGAAATATGGATCTTGGCCCACTAAGAAATTTCACTTGTCAAAATCATTTTGAGGGTTTTATAATTTATGAAAATTTAGTAGGAGTTTTCTTCTACCTCTTTCATAATAAAATTGAATGTACTATATATATATATATATATTTGTTCTAGATAATGACATCAAACACTGTACCTACCATGTTACTATGATTAATCTTGAGAAGGATAAGCTAAATAGGAATAACTTTCTTGACTGGTATAGAAACCTAAGAATTGTTCTTAGGTAAGAAAGAAAGGAATATATCCTTGATTAACCCATCCTAGAGGAACCAGCTACTAATGCTTCTAAAGCACAAAAGGATGCTCATAGTAAGCATCTTAATGATTCAGTTGATGTCACTTGTCTCATGCTTAGATGCATGGAGTCTGAGCTTCCAAAGCAACTGATGGAAATGGAGGTTTATACTATGATAGGCCATCTTAAGGAAATGTTCCAAGTGAAAGCTAGAATCGAAAGGTTCAATACCATCAAGGCATTGCTCTCTTGCAAGTTGACTGCTAGCGGCTTTGTTAGTCCTCAAGGTCTCAAAATGAAAAGTCATAGTGAACACTTGGATAAGCTTGGTCTCAAGATTGAACAAGAATTAGCTATTAATATCATTCTCTAATCTTTGCCTGAAGCTTATAATGGTTTCATCATGAATTTCAATATGCATAGTATGGACAAAATTGTTTTAGAGTTGTATGGGGTGCTTAAAACTGCTTAAAAGAACATTAAGAATTCCACAAAGGATATTCTAATGGTCAATAAGGGAAAGGGTATGAAAAAGGTTGGAAAGGGCAATGGTAAGGGTCCCAAAGGCTTTCAAAAGCCAAAGCCAAAGACCAATCCTAAGTTCAAAGTTGAACCCAAGTAAAGCCACTAAATAAGGGAATATAAATTTTTTGCAATGAGCCAGGTCATTGGAAAAGAAATTGCAAGCTATATGTGAATGATCTGAATAAGAATAAGGGTAGTGCAACAACCTCTTCAGGTATTTATGTTATAGAAATTAATTTATTTACTTCTAATTCTTAAGTATTAGATACTATATCAGGATCTCATATTTGTACTAATGTGCAGGGTCTAAAAAGGAGTAGATCATTGGCTAGAGGCGAATTAGAGCTACGAGTTGGCAATGAAGCAAGAGTTGCTGCTTTAGCTATATGGACTTATAAGTTAACTTTGCCTATTGGACTTGTTTTAAATTTGGAAAATTGTTATTATATGCCTACTATGTGTAGGAATATTATTTTTATTTCTTATTTGGACAAGAAAGGTTTTGAATTTAATATTAGGAATAATAAATGCAATATTTATCATGATGACATTTTCTATGGATTTGCCTCACGCACTAGTGGTCTTTATATTCTAAATGTTAAAGACACTAATGAAAAGTCAAGCTATAACATTGATACAAAGAAGTTTAAATCTAATCATTTAAATGCTACCTATCTCTAGCATTGTCATTTATACCACATAAATGAGAAATGCATTTTAAAGCTTCACCAAAATGGGCTTTTGAATTCATTTGATTATGAATCATTTGAAATATGTGAATCTTGTTTACTAGGAAAAATGACTAAAATGCCTTTTACCAGAAAAGGTGAGAGGGCTAATTATATATTGGGCCTTATACATTTAGATGTATGTGGAGCATTAAGCTTAACTGCTATAGGAGGTTTCCAGTACTTCATCTCTTTCACAAATAATTTTAGTAAATATTGCTATGTTTATCTAATGAAACATAAATCTGAATCTTTTGAAAAGTTCAAAGTTTTTAAGAATGAAGTACAAAACCAACTTGGTAAAAATATTAAAAACACTAAAATCTGATCGAGGTGGTGAATATTTAAGCCAAGAATTTATAGATCATCTTACAGATTATGGGATTATTTCACAATTGACTCCTCCAAGTACACCACAATGGAATGGTGTGTTTGAACTAAGAAATCAGACTTTATTGGATATGGTTCGATTAATGATGGGTTAATCTAATCTTCCAATCTCTTTTTGGGGATATGCTTTAGAAACTATTACATTCATTTTGAATAGAGTTCCATCAAAGGCTGTTGAAAAGACACCATATGAGATGTGGACTGAAAAACTTCCCAGTTTTTCCTTTCTTAAGATTTGGGGATGTGATGCTTATATGAAGCATCAAATCTTTAATAAACTAGCACCCAAATTTAATAAATGCCTTTAATAGGATATCCTAAAGAAACTAAAGGATATTATTTCTATTATGCTTCTAAGAATAAAGTGTTTATTGCTCAAAATGGTGTATTTTTGCAAACAAAATTTATTTCCAAAGGAACTAGTGGGAGCATAGTCCAACTTGAAGAAATTCAAGCCCCATAAAATAACATTGTACAAAGTATGGAACCACAGCTTGATCAACAAGTAATTGTCGAGCTGCATAAGTACTAAAAGGCCTAAGGAGGTTTAGTAGGATACATCAAATCCCTATGAGATATGGATTTCCCATAACTAGTGATAATGATATGTTGATTATGGATCAAAATGAGCCCACATCCTATTAAGAGGCTATAAATAGTCCTAACTATGAGAAATCGCTAGAAGCCATGAAATCAGAAATGCAATCCATGTATGATAACTAAGTATGGACCTTGATTGATCCAACTGATGGTTTAAAAACTATTGGGTACAAATGGGTTTTTACAAAGAAAATTGACAAAGATGGCAATATGCATACTTTTAAGGCAAGACTGGTGGTAAAGGATTTCAAACAAATAAATAGTATAGACTATGATGAAACCTTTTCAGCAGTTGCTATGCTCAAATCTATTCAACTTCTCCTTACAATAGCTATATACTATGATTATGAGATATGGAAAATGGATGTTAAAGCTATGTTTCTTAATGAAAACTTACTTGAGGATGTGTACATGACACAACTATAGGGTTTTGTCAATCCTAACAACTTTGGAAAGGTATGCAAGCTTTAAAGTCCATTTATGGATTGAAGCAAGCATCTCGAAGTTGGAGTCTTTGTTTTGATGAAGCAGTCAAAGAGTTTGGCTTCATTAAGAATGAAGATGAACCTTTTATCTACAAGAAGGTTAGTAAGAGCGCAATTATGTTTTCAGTGTTGTATGTTGATGACATACTACTCATCAAAAATAATATCTTTATTTTACAAAATGTTAAATCATGGTTAGGGAATTATTTCTCAATGAAAGACTTGGGTGAAGCCACTTATATATTAGGCATTAAGATCTATAGAGATAGATCTAAAAGGCTTATTGGCCTAAGTCAGAGCACTTATATTAATAAGGTATTAAATAGGTTTAGCATACAAGATTCTAAGAGAGAATTCTTGCCACTGTCACATGGCATTAGTCTCAATAGGACTCAGTGTCCTATGACACAAGATAAACGAGACTACATGAATAAGATTCCATATTCTTCTGCTATTGGATTTATCATGTACGCAATGTTATGTACTCGACCTAATGTTTTATATGCCTTAAGCATAATGAGCAAATACTAGTAAGACCCAGGTGAAAGTCACTAAACAATAGTTAAAAATATCCTTAAGTACTTGAGAAGAACTAAGGATGCATTTTTATTGTATTGTGGTAAAGAAGATGAGTTAATTGTAAATAGCTACATAGATGCCAATTTCTAAATTAACAAAGATGATTTTTTTATCATAGTTAGGTTATGTGTTTTGTTTGAATGGAGGTGCAGTGAGTTGGAGGAGTTCCAAGCAAGACACCATTGTTGATTATACAATAGAAGCTGAGTATATAGCTGCCTCATAAGCAGCTAAGGAGGTTGTTTGGATCCAAAAGTTCATAACTGGACTAGGTGTTGTTCTTGGTATATCAAATCCAATGAACTTATATTATGACAATATTGTAGCTATAGATTAAGCTAAGGAGCCCATATCACATCAAAGATCCAAACATAGACTCAGGCATCATCATCTCATTTGAGAAATCATTGATAAAGGAGATGTTAAGATATGCAAAGTACCTATAGATGATAATATTATTGATCCACTTACTAAGCCTCTTCCATAGCCTAAGTATGAGAGTCATACTAGGTTTATGGGTTTTAATATAGAATGGGCCTAATGAAAGTAAGAGATTGTTAGTGATACGCACTAGGTCAATCATGTATAACCATGTTTTGACTTTATCATTTTATTAATAAAGAGGCATTTTTCATTATCATTTTGTGTTATGATAATTACTTGAATAGTCAATTCTTACCAAGGTCATCAAGTATGTGACTTAATAGTAAAACTCTTAATTTCAATATGAGTTCTATTCAAATTATCCCTAGTCATAACAATGCATTAAGGCTACTATGGTGTTAATTAATGATTATATTTTACTAATAATGAATATAAGATATTAAGTCAACTTATAGGTACTTATTTGAGAAATAAAGTGCTGAATTGACCCATCATGAGAATACTACGTAGATAATTGTCAAAAGTAATTATCATCACAGTAATATTGGCTTAGTCCTCTGACCTTGAAATCACCATGGATTTCTACATAACTATTTTGCATTTGGACATAATCTTACATTATCATTAAATGGATGATAAAATAGGTTTTTGTTAGGTATGAAATGAGTTATGTAAAGAATCTGAGTCATTGAGAAGGAATTTGTCCCTTATTTAATCTGAGTAAGATATTTATAAGCCCCTTGACAAGATAGATTGAGGAAAATGCATGGTCATACTAAAGTAAATTGATAAACAGTTATCATTCTTAATCTACTTGGAATCAAGAAATAATATGATTGAATTTTATAAGGATGACATAATCTATGTCTTATATTCAATCAAGTTATCATATGACAAAGGGAATAGAATATTCACTGTATATTAGTTTATGTCAAATTATTGACTTCACATAACTTAGGTAGTCATAATGTCTTACTAGAAGCCACTTATGACTTATAGGCCTAAATAGATATTTAAGGCCACTGCCAACGTCATGTGAACCTGTAAAGTCACATACTTTGAACAAGTCTAAAACGAATATATGTTTAACAAGCCTAAATAAGCTCTATGAAAATAAATAAATAAATAAAATATTTATTTATTATTTTTTTTTATTTATTTAAGGTAAAGGTTATCTTAAATAAATAAATAAAATTTGGATTTAATTTTGAATAAAATCATAATAAAAAAAAGTAAGAAATTACCAAAAGTCGTTTGGTAAGCAAAACCCTAATTTAAAGATCTATAAATATTTTATATTTTCTAGGGTTTCACTTAAATATATTATATTCTCTATAGTTTCACTTACTTATTTTTCTGCACCAAATTCATTTTTCTCTCTTTTCTAAACAAAACACAGAGTTCTTTTCATTCTTGATTTATGAGGAATCAAGAGAAGGTGTTAGCACACAAACATTCGTTTGCAATCAAGGGTTGTTCATGTGGATAGTTGTGGAGGATGGATTCTTTTGGAGATGTGTTAATCTGAATTGCCAAATTAAAAGCTTGAGGTAGGGTGTCACCGAATTGAACCTCCTTTCTCCCTTCTAGAAATCTTGTCCCTTCTACGTTTGCGGTAAGATTTTGAAAACCATATATTTAATCAATTAATCGAATTACTTGGATTCGGGTTCGGGTTTGTGATTAAAAATTTAATTTTTCCACTACGTATGGAATCATGAAACCCAACACTTTAGACTTTAGCATGTTGTAGAGGCAGTATGAACGAACAAACTCTCATAATATTCAGGAAGTTATTTTCATCATCGAACTTTCAGGGACAGTCAAAATTTGATGTATGAAAATGGAAATGTCAAATTATAATCAATGTAAATTAGAAATAACAACAACAACATCAACAATAACAACAACAATAAAAAATTATATATGTTATCTATTGTTCTGCAACCTCATTCCAAGAACTCTGAGATTTTTTGCTCTGCATCATTCCCTTGAGGATAGAGAAAATTCACCCTCGAATTTTTTCCTAATATTGCTAAGAAAATTTGCTTATAAATATAAAGAACATCATAAATTCATAATCAGCTTTTAATTTCTTCAAAATAGAAATTAAAGGAATATAAGAATAAAGAATTTTATCAATGCTAATGAAGTCAATAAATTCAACATCGCCTTCATTTTGTTCATTGAATATTGGTTCATCTCTAATAACCGCATCTTCATCCTTACCGTCATCAGTATCAACAAATAAGGCCTCCTCATGATACTCTTCCTCATCATCATAGTCACTAACCTCCCCATTAGAATTTCCATAGCGCTTATTATCATGTTCGATTGGACTGTCTTGATTTTAATTTCCCATACCTACTGTAGCCATCCTCTCTATCATCTGTTTCATCATTTGTTCAAACCAGTTATATGTTCTTCTAAGCATGATTAATAAGGATCAACTTGGCTCTGATACTAACTGATGTAGCGGAACCTTAAGCAAAAAGAAAATAAAATAAAAAAACAAAGAGATAAATATTGTAGTCTGTTAATTTGTGCACAAATACCAAAAAATAATTTTCTACAACATGTTGATTTAACAAGAATATAAGGAAATAAGCATCAAATGTTCGTTGATTCTCAAAGAATACTGAAATTTGGAAAAGCAAAGAAATTTTATTGATTTACCGAAAACTATCCCACATAACCCTAAAGCTTATATATTTATAGGATGGTATAAACTTACCAACCCTAATTTTAATTAGAAAAAAAAATAATTCCTAATTAGATAGAAAATCAAATTTCTAATAATATAAGAAAATTAAATTCTAGTCAAATTCTAATTAATGTATAATAATAATAATAATAATAATAATAATAAATTATATTGACTATCAATTGTTCTACAAGCTAATTTTAAGAACTTCAAGAATTGTTGCTCTGCATCATTAATTGAGTGTATTTTAGTGCTTTTTCTACTTTTTGTATGTCAATTTTGAATGCCCTTCTACTTTATATATATATTCATTTATTTATTATAACTGAACTATATTTATAATATTATATTCTTAACACTGAACTATTTTCAATGCAAACCATTCAATAATTTTTTTCCTAAATACATGCACCTCCTTTCTTCAGTAACAAATTAACAATTAGGCCTCAACAAGGGCATCTACCCAGTAAAAAAAAAAAATCATTCATTTGTAGACGCATACACAACCAATCGGCCTCGAGTATCTTGTACATGGGGCCCAAACAGAATTGGTCAGCTGTCATCTCCATCAAATTGACGTGTACCTCAGGTTTCCTATCACTCTCAAAAATTGAAAATCATGGCAAGTAAGAATTTAATTGTTACATTCAAAATCAACCACATTAGGTTTAATGCCAAAACATAATCACATGCCAAACCTAATCTTTGTTTTCAGTAGAAGTGCCATGACCAATAAGCATATTTCCACTAACGATATAAGTTGAAATTGCAAGCAAAAAAAATCAAAATTAACTGACAATGATTTATTTTTTCTTTTAGGATAATTATTGTGTTTCTATATTTTAACTTATTACATTACTTTATTTTTAAAATTTAAAAAAATATTTATTCATTTTTTATATTTATAACAGTTAATATTTATTAATCTTTCTTTATAAATAAAATAACATATTATTTTATAAATATCAAAAATAAATATATATTATTTTTAAATATTAAAAATAAAATAATATAATAAATCAAATACAGATACATACAATAATTATCGTTTTCTTTTATTGGGTTCCTCCCTAAGTTGCATGTCTGTCTATGCGGTGTTATATATTCATGCACCACAGACTAAAGGGAAAAGAAAATGGTAGGGAGGGACCAGTAATGTTGGTAGGCACGTAATGATGCTTCTAAAAACCTGACATAAGGCTTTTGCGATATAACGTAAGTCATGGGTACACATCTCTTGATTTTTAGGGTTTTGTATGAAAATACCAGTGTCTGTTGACAAGGACATAAAAACAGCAATGGCTTGCCTAAACTGATGCCGCCGGGTATCATTTATGCCAATTCTTCCCGTGTCACCAGTTAGATAATATAAATAGCAGAAATACAGTGTGCGAAGTATAATTTGTTATTTACGGCTAGTATTTTTATCCTGCAATAGAATTAGACACTTTTTTTTTTTGGCTTTATAACTTGGTAAAAAAGTATAATTTATTATTTATTAATTTCAAATTCATTAAGATTCTAATAAACTTTTGAATAATTAGAATGCATTTCCTATAATAGAAATATAAATATTAAAGCTCTATATATTTCTAAATTTTTTAATATTTGGCTTATTTTGAAAATTTCTCAATGAAAAATACCTTTTCATTGAAGAAAATTAAAATTTGTTTAATCAAAGTTTACCTTTTCTTTAAAGGAGAAGTTACTAAAAGGAAATTAGTAGTAAAATTTATTATTTTATGAAATGCAATTTATTAAATTATAATTTTGTAGATTAGAATTAAAATTTTCTCATATGAAACAGTAATCATAATCTAACTGTAATTTATTTAAGTATATGTTATTTATTTATTTTATTTAAACGATTTCGATTAATTTTAAAAAATGTTATTATTAAAACATTTCAATTAAGTTAGAGATTTTTTAATAATTGAAATTGATAATATTTTTTTATGCTTTATGTTTGAGTGAATTATACTTGTAATATTTATGCCTAGTTCGTAATTCATTTAATTTATATTTCAACACATTTTAAAAAGATGATTAATTGATGCTCTTGAACCAATGTCGTGAAAACAATTTCACAAATGTTAACTACTTTTAAATATTAAGTTAAAATTATATATATTATGATTTAAATAATTATTGAATGAATTATTGATTCTTTATATTGAAAATTTTATTAAAATAGTAAATAAATTAGTATGTGTATATATATATATATATATATATATATATATATATATAATAAAAGCTTTAGATTGACAAAATGACATACAATAATTGTATGTTTAGAGAAGAAAAACGTATAAGTTAATGCCAAAGTGAAAAATAAAGGAGAATAAAAACGAAAGAAAAAGAAAAGAGGAATGAGAAAGCAACTACATATGGACCCATTTTATGTCTACTCATCACTAGTCCAATGATGTGAGGTTCATCTTCCTCTCCATTAATTATTCTCTCTTACCCTATTCTTTTTACCATCTCTTACCCTCTCCTCTCTCAAAGCTCAAAATTTTCTTTCCTTATTAAGGAAAACAACATCTTTACAATACTCCTCATTGATCAATAACCATGTCTAGCGATAGAGGGAAAGATTTAGCAGAAAGATCCAGTGAAGTCCTTCAACAACAGCAAGCAGCTACTCCAAGCAGGTATGAATCCCAGAAAAGAAGGGATTGGAACACTTTTGGTCAGTACTTGAAGAATCAGAGGCCGCCAGTTCCACTGTCTCAGTGCAATTGCAATCACGTCCTTGACTTCCTTCGATATCTAGATCAGTTTGGGAAGACAAAGGTTCATCTACAAGGTTGCATGTTTTATGGGCAGCCTGAGCCCCCTGCACCCTGTACTTGCCCACTGAGACAAGCTTGGGGTAGTCTTGATGCTCTTATTGGTAGGCTTCGAGCTGCTTATGAAGAGAATGGAGGCTCACCAGAGACAAACCCTTTTGCTAGTGGTGCTATTCGAGTTTATCTACGGGAAGTAAGGGATTGTCAAGCTAAGGCAAGAGGGATCCCATACAGAAAGAAGAAGAAAAAGCCTAGTCCAAGCAAGGGTAGTACTGATGAATCAACCTCTGCCATTCACTTCTCTTAGATTCCTGCGGCTTTTCTGAATCAAATGCATGGTAACGTTTTTCTCTTCATTTTTTTTTCTTTTTCGTTATTCTTCTTGCCAGCTTAAAATTGCATATATGACAAAACTTTTTGAGGTGAAGGCTAAATGGTTTATGATGATAAATATGATATTCAAATGAATTGGTCATGTTTATGTTCAATAATATATATATCTTTTTTATCTGCATTTAATCGTCAATTTTCCTTAAGTACTTGAACAGGTGTGGAATCTGTAACATTATACTTAGATGAGGACCTAACTGTTAAACAGATTTCTATTCACTAACAAAATACAGTATGTAGGCCATCAATCATTCAGCAATCTTTAAGCCTGATCTTGACGCGTTCATTGTAATTCCAAAACACAAGAACCCTAATTTGCATACTCACTCAAAGACTGTCAACTAAAGAAATTAATGAAACCCTAGCTAATTGCATATCCACTGTCAACTGAAGTAATGGCAGATTTTATAACAGTTGAGAAGCACTGTCTCTTATGCACGACTTACAAAAACACACGGCAATAAACATCATGCAAAAGCACTTCAAGCTATATGTGGAGTCGCATTTTTATATATTACTTGCATGTTAATTTTGCATTTTTTTTGTTTAACTCTTTCAAGATTCGGAGGATTTTCTTTCCATGAGTGGTCAAGCCAAATATCATACACTTTTCCATACAAATAAATTATGCAAAGGGATTAATGATTGATATCCCTCATCAATAAAAGTTTAAAGTTGCTTGTAAATACCTTAAATTAATATAAATATATGTCCATGTACATGTGTTTGTGCATGATATCTGTTTGTCCTTTCTGTTGCATAACTTTTATTAAAATAACACGGCTGTGAATCTCAGGACTCCCAGAGAAAACTATATGCCAATTTAATTTATTCATTGTTGTTGCCTTTCTTCTATTTATTTCAAAATCTCCATTTCAACTAATGCCCCACCACTGCTTTTCTATAGTGCATTAGATCTTTGAAAGGGCAATTTTGATATTTGGGATATTCTACTTTGTACCTTCTAAGATTTTCATGTTGTCCAATATCAGATTTTGTGGGACAGTAATTTTTATTCTATTAATTAATTAATGCCAACGTTTAGGCTTTCAATCCAAAACAAATTCGTATATTTGTTTGCATGTGAACTTTTGTTGGGCAATAGGCTGTGGTTTTATGTGTGCTTAATTGGTGAAAATATGTTCTATCTTTTTTTTCTCTATTGATTTTTTGTTTTACAAAATTATTACTTGAATTTTGATATATAATTTAAATTAAAATATGCATCTATCACTAAATTAAGATTATGCATATCTACAAGCCACATTTTTATTCATCATATGTAAACATTTTGTATGTATGTGTTCCATATTTAATCATTAGGTATTAAAACCCGAAGTGGGTAAAAATTTACTTTTTGTTTTTTTCTAAGTACTCCTATTACGCTACAATCTTCAAAGTTATGATAGAATATTCAAATGAGGATGTTAAACATATGTAAGTTAGTTTGAAAGAGAGAAAGTGGTTAAATAAATCCATAAAAATGATAAAAGACAAATTATATATGTATATATACACACACACATACATTCACATACACATAGAATAGAATGCTATTTTGTTTGAATATGAGAAGCATATAGATCTCCTAATCAAGGTTTCTTTATTAACATTTGATACATATCTTTTAAAGATTATAATAACAATATTATATCCTAATTAATTTCTTTTCGACCCACATCAATAGTTATATTCTTGTTAGACTACAATTTTACAAAATTCATACTGTTTCCAAATCAATTCGAACATTATGATTTATTGTCATTACATGTATTTTTCTATGAGTGGTGATGCTAAGTTTTTGGTTACAGCAAAATTTTGTAATATTAACCTTAGAAAGCAGATAGTATCTCCAACTAGATGTTGCTATGCTAGAGTATGACGTGCATTATTGATATATTAATTTTTTTAAATTATTTAGTGAGTCATTAGACTTTAGATGTAGTGACTAATTATACCTATCAATGCTTATTAGTTAATCTCCCATAGTTCTCACTTTTCCTATTTTTATGGCAAAAGATTAATATAAACTTTTCTACATATTTGCCAAAGTGATAATTTACTATACATGTAACGAAATTACACTATTTGCATTGAAACTCAAACTACACCATTTCTATATTACTGAATTTTCTTTATATTATTTATATGTTGAATTCTTCAAGTGCTATTGATTTCAGAATCAATTGTTATTTACCGGTTTGCCTCTCTAATATTCAAGTTCACAATGAGCTTATCCTTCTGTGCTAGGAGCCCAACTTGAGAGATCTTTAAACTCATCATCTGTGCTCCTTATATGAAAACTTTATGGGTATTAAGAATGTTAGCCTGCACCCATACTTTGTGAAAACATAAATAAGGTTAAACTCTGAAAAGATTAATTAACTTGTGCTATAGTCTAATCTACATGGCTAATACCACTAACATTATTTATATTCTTTAAATGTGGGATTCATTACATCTATCTCTCACATTTACATACATAAGATCCTGGGGATGTGTAGAATGAACACACAGTTTCATCCTTCAACACTACTTAGATTCATAGATAGAAATTAAAAAGGATTGGAGGTACCCCATGCTGCCTCCAAGCTAGTAAAACATACTTTGTATCATTTTCAAGTTCATTCTCCTTATATATGCTGTAAAAAATATCATGACCATATGTATAAAATATATATACATCATACACATGCACACTTGCTCATAAATATATAGTTATGGTGCTTGTATATATGTATGGAACTTATGCAAGTTGTGAAACAATTGACATCCTTTCATTTTGATTATTCTATGAATGACTTTTTACAATGATATTCAATTTCAAACTAAATAGTGGTACTGGCGTTGGCCTGTTGTAAAAGGAAATGAAAGGTTTACATTCTTGTAGGATCTTTTTGTTCATGAATATGTTGTGAGAGAATCAAGCGAAAGAAATTGGCAAAGCTGAACCTTCTGAGGTTACACTTTTCTAGTACTCGATAACTATATGATCAAGGAAGCTGATTTGAAGAATTGTTCAAGCTTGATCATGTTCTAATGAGTCTTATCTTGTATGTTGTTTACCCTTTTCCGAGGCTAGCTCTTTATAATTTGTATATTACACTGGATTATATTCCTCCATGTTTTTTTACTACCACAACTATTTTGAACAATAATATGACTGTAATATTATTGTGTATTTTGTTCATTTCACCTCTTTATCCATTTTGAGGCATCATTAAGTGTTATCTTTTTTTCTTCATACGTCATAATTTCTTTCTCTCATTGGAGCTATTGCTTTCGTTTATCTATTGAATAAAAGTGATTTCTAAATCTTGATCCTCACCTTGAAATGAATGTGTTGAGTTTTGTTATAATACCAGAAAACAAAATTTTCAAGTGCATTAGGGTAATAGAGAATTTTGGATTTATAATTTTCACCTATATAGAGAGAGAGAGAGAGAGAGAGAGATGCTTTGGGGAACTACAGTCTTTTCTTTGATTGGTTTGTTCTCAAGAGAGTCAACTGTGTGTATGGAAGATGAGACTTGTATTCCGAATGATTCCATCCTAGAGTACTTATTCAGATATATATATATATATATATATATATATATATATATATATATATAATGTAAAATTTCTCCTTAAATTTTCATTTTAATTCAATTGCAACTTCATGTCTGTGTAGTGTGTTTTATGTACTATAAAATTAAGATTCTTCTAATTTGATTTTTGCAATATTTTAATAGAATATGTGGCACCAACATCAGCTCCATATATGTCACATTAATTATTTTAAAAAATATTCTTTATATTAATAAATTTAATTTTTAAAATTAATATATTTTTCTCTATAAGTTGTTCAATTTGTTCTCTCCCGTCACATACTTTGATTATAGTATCTCATTATCAAAATTATGTTAAAAAACTCTAGATCCATCAAACATACTATTGAAGTCTTTAAATTTATCACCACACAATAATCAATTTTTCAAAAAATTTTAGTTCTTCTTTAATCAAACCATTTCACTAAAGTAGCATGAAAATCACAAAACATAGAGAATCTTGCAATTGTCATAAAAGAATAAGAAGATATAAGAAAATTGCTTATACATTTTTTTTTAACGAAATCTGCTTACATGAATTCCCCAATTACAATCATGGAAACTAATGCAAAGTATATGTTATGAACTTGATGTTATGAGATGAAGTATGATGTCTAAGATTATGCTTGATGATCCTTCTCAAGACTTATAAGGTTGCTTTTTATAGAGAAATTCAAGTTATTGAAATCGAAACATAGAATCCTTATTGAGTTCCGCCTCCTTTAGATGGCCATGCCATTTTGTTGTTGACATTAACTCTTGCGTGGCCATGTGCCCTAAGCAACTCTCTGAATGTGTCTTTACATAACCATGTTGAAACCTGACACGAGCCTGCCACTTTCAGAACTCTATTTTTCAGTTGAATTTGGATTCCTTGCTCTCTTTAAGCATCCTAATTAACTTTGAATTATCCTTAACCATGAACATATATATATTTTTTAAATTAAATTAAATGCACCTACAATACACCTTAATATATATGGATAATGCATATTACAGTACCTAACAAAATACTAAGGTTAAGTACAAATGCTATATTATGGTTATTAAGTAAATCCAAATCTAACTAACAAATCATGGAATAAGTAACATTTAATTAAATAGTAATGCATAAAACCAACCAGAAATCAACTCAAATATATCCAAAATAGGAATACATCACTCGTAGACCTCCACCTTTTGCATATGCTCTTCTATTATGAACCCATTAATTTATGCTACATCATTGCTCTCGAGCTTGGCCATTGACCCATCAAAACCACCATATTAAACCAACACCAGCACCACCCCTCACTCTTTTATCAACATTTGCTATCCAAATTTCATCGTTGCACATTAAGTTTTAGTGTTTGGTGATAGATCTTAAAACATCGACGAGATCATGCTTACTAGATCTACAAGCATAATAGCATTGTCCCAGTAAATGCAACACCTATATTTGAAGCTCCAATGATGTTGAAACTTAAATTATCTATCAAAGAGAAGAAGCAAAAGTCATAGAGATTGCGGGTTTTGTCATCAGTTATTACGATACAAGTAAAATGTATTATAAAAATTAAAACAATTGATATCAAAGGCTCTAACAGAAAAGTTTGACTTAGTAGGTACTTAAGCATCTTTGTAAAAGTTGAGGAAAAAAAATTTTCTTTCCTTGTTCTCATCTTTTTAAAATTTTAGATAATTTTTTGATATTTTACTTTCTTACTTTAATTTTTTCCTTTCAATTTTTGGCTTATCATCTTTTAGATTTAGTTTACTTATTTTTACTTAATGGAACAAAATCTATTAATTTTTCTTTGTCGTCCATGTCATAAAGAAATGTTTTTTTTTTATATATTTCTATGAACTGTTTAGGTACATATTTATAGGTACAGTAGAGTTTGTATTTGAGTACAATACATATAAAATGGAATTTGTTACAATAGTATATAACCGAATATGTTAGGAATGAATATCCTTTGCTTCTCCATCAAGCTGATGGTGGTTGAAGTGACAATTGAAGCTTGTTTCGATGATTTTAGGACTCAACAGTGGACAACGACTTGGTTAAAATGTCTGCTATATGATTGGTTGAATTGACAAAGCAAACATGGAGCTTGTTGGACTACATTTGATCACGAACAAAATAATGATCTAACTTGATATGTTTGGTTCAAGCATGAAGAACCTGGTTGGAGGAAAGATAAATGGCACCACATTGTCACACCATATGATGGGAACCAAAGACATTGGTTGGCCAAACTATGCTAGAAGAGATCGAATCCACAATTTTTTTGTGGTGGCATTTGCAATAGCATTGTACTCGCTCTCTGTGGATGGGCGGGCAATGGTTGGTTGTTTCTTGACCATCCAAGAAATTAAATTGGTGCCATGGTAGATTGCAAATCCATTTGTTGATTGTCGATCATCAAGATAGCCCCCCCAATCATTGTTGGTGAAACATTAAAGAGCAGAAGTCGATGAAGGAGTAAAGAAAAATGAGTGACTTACAATATGTTTAAGGTAGCGAAGAACTAGCTTGATTGTTTGCCAATGAAGATCCATTAGGCAATGCATATATTGGCACAACTTGTTCATCGTAAATGCAATATCTGGTTAGGTAAGAGTTAAATACTGTAAGGCTCCAATAACTTATCTATATATTTTACCATTTTGTAGTAAATTGCTAGACATTTTTGTTAGAGTTGGAGTGGTGGCCATTGGTGTAGAGCATGTTTTGCAATCTCACATGTTGGTTTTGTCAAGAAGATTAAGCATGTATTATTGTTGGGAGAGCATAATTCCTTATGGTGTCCGAATGGCTTCAATTCAAAAAAAAAAAAACTAAAGGGCTAAAGTCATGTAGTGGAAATTCATTTTGCAAAGCAGTAACAACAGAGTCAATTTCATTAAAGCATGAACTTGTAACAAGGATATCATTAGCATAAATCAAAATAAAAATTTTGTTAACTCCATAGTGGTGGACAAATAATGAAGTTTTAACTTTTGAAGATTGAAAATGTTGTTGATGTTGAAATTGTGCTAGGCTTATAAATCATGCCATTCGTTCTTGTTTTAACCTATAGAGAGAGCAATGAAGATGACATAAAAAATAAGGGCATTGTTTATTAACAAAGCTAAGTGGTTGAGACAGGTGGACTTCTTCTTATAAAGAACCATGTAAAAATGAATTGGACACATCAATTTGCCATATTAGTCAATCATTAGAGACAATAATGCTAAGAATTATATAAATGATAGTAACACAAATGACAGGTCTATATATTTCATTAAAGTCAATGTCATGTTGTTAATTGTACCCCTTTACTACCAAGTTAGCCTTATAGCGATTGATGGAACCATCGTGGTGATTAATGGAACCATCGGGCTTTTATATGATGTGGAATACCCATTTACACCCTACAACATTTCTTTTAGGAGGACAAGGGACCAAGGACCATGTTTTATTAGTCATTAAAACATTTATTTTATGTTGCATTATTGTTCTCCATTCTTTATATGTATAAGCTTAGTTGTTTATGGTAGGTTCAGTCAATAGGTAATTAGGTTTGGCAACTTAGAGCTAATGTTTTATAGTTAAGTGAGTTTGACATTTGTTTAATGTTAAAGGGCGAAGCAGCATATAATGGGTGCGAGGTGGTGTAGTAGAGTTAGTAGAAGTTGTGGCATATCGAGTGAGATTAACTTCTAAATGATAAGGATAAGGATTAGGTAGGCTGTGCATTTATGGATAAGGACGAGAGAGTTTGGTTAATAGAATTGGAAGGGTTGGTAGGTAGATTGGAGATGAGGACAATTGATTTGGATTAATAGAAGTGGAAGGGCTATTAAGTGTTAGAGGAGTTATCGGGTGAGAAGGAAGAGAATATGTAGAAAAGGTTAGAGAACACATACCTTGTTAATGTCCTGAGTAGAGTGAACTTTATGGTACAATTGTTAACCAAGGAGAATTGTAATGTTGTTGAAAGTCTTCCAAAAGAGTTGGCATGGATTGACATGGAAACTTGGATTTATTATATTTGACAAAATGTGCATAATAAATATGACCAGATGGTAAATCCAAGCAATTATAACCAAAATGATTTTTGGCTATACCCAAGTTAATACATTCTTATGAATGAAATGAAAACTTATAGTGGTTATAGGGTCATAGGAGACGAAAAATTGCATAACTAAAAATTTTGACATTATTATAATTTAGTACAATTCCATGTAATTTTTGAAAACTGTGGTGCCATGTAAAACATCACTTAGCATACAATTGATTAATGACATTGCATGTTCAACTACAAATGACCAATATTTTAAAGGAACACGAGAGTAAGCCATTAAAGAAAGAGAAGTATCACTAATATGGTGAATTTTCCTTTCTAATATGTCATTTTGTTCGTGTGTGTATGGACATGTAAGATGGTGTAAAATACCTTTTAATTTCAGAAATAAATTTAATTTATGATATTCTCCATCCCAATCACTGTGAAAAGCTTTAATGAAGGTGTTAAATTGGCGATCAATATAAAAATTAAATTGCAAAAAAATATTATAGAGATCATTACATTGTTTCATGTAATAGAGCCAACAATACTGAGTAAACTCATAAATAAAAATGACATAATAACTATAACCATTGGAAGAGAGTACAGGAGCGGGGCTCCAAACATATGAATATAAAATTTAAAAAGGAGCAATGGTTTTATGTTCTACTTTTGCTTATGGAAATTTTAAAAATTTGCCTAAGCAACATGATGAATAATGAAAATTGGAAATAAAAAAAGGGTCAACATAAGGTAGTAGGTGATGATCCTTTATTAATTTTGTGACTTTATTGATGGCAGGGTGACCCAAGCGAGCATGCCAATCCTGAAAGGAAACCTTATCAACAGAAAAAGCTTAAGGAGGTGGTGCAAGTGTATAAAGTCCATCTCTATTCAGACCTTGAAAAAAATGAGTTAGGTGAAATTCAAAGAAGCATGAGTTATTAGATGCAAATTTTTTAATGGAATGGAGAGATTTTGTAAGTTTAGGTACATGCAAAATGTTAAGTAATATAAATATTTTGTTTGGTGTAGCAATGGTTGAATAACTAGTATGAGAAATCTACAAACCTTGATCATTTACCATATAGATTTGGTCTTATCCTCGGTAGGAATTATTGATAGAGAGTGAAGAGATTTCTTGCATCATAAGGTGGGTCACACCAATGTTAGGATGCCAACATGAGGAACTCGGTCCAGAGACACATGGGACACTTTCTAAATATAATAAGGGGGAAGGAGATCACTATGGAGGAAGATATAACATATGATGTGCTTAAGCATAGTCATTAGTTAACTGGAATCAATGGTGACACTCTCGGGCAGTATAATTATGGTAGCCGTATATTTGACATCGAGGGCCTCGTTGGTTGTACTAAGGTAGCTAAGGTGTATATAAGGACTAATAGTTGAATGATGCTAGTCATATGGAGAGAACAACATGATATGGTTAAGGTTATGACTAGGCAAAAGGTGTGCTTTTGGAAGCATAATGCATAGGCGGTAGTTCTTATATGTTGTGTAGCAAACTTTTATAGGCTATTAACTATCCATTCAATTCATGGAAAGGAATAGGTTTTGATCGAAGGTTTAGAGCTATTATAATGGGATAGAACTCATATCCAATTTTGGGATATATGATCACATTGAATTCATATGTTAAAAAAGGATGTCCCACAACACCAAGTTCATCCACAAGTGCTTTTGCTCATTACAAATAATAGGATACAGACAAGTCATTCCATTTGAACTCTTGAAGATCAATGTTCAATTATAATTGGTAGTTTTGAGATACTGACGTGAAAGCTTGAGCAAGTTCATTCCAAACTTGGAGGGATGATCATAATTCAATGACATAGGAAAATACTTCTTCAGTTAGAGAAGACAAGAGCCAAGTAATAAGCATTTGGTCTTTAGCAAACCATTTAATATATTGAGGATTAAGAATGGTTATGGCGGAGTTTGTTAGATTTGGTATTTGTTGAGGTGGGGCTAGATAAGTACTATCAACGAAGGCCATTTGGTTTTGATAATTTAACAAAGGGACGAATTGCATTTTCTATGTAAAATAGTTGTGAAAGTGAGTTTGATGGCAAAGGAATTATGAGGTTGGCTTGGAGCTATTGGTGGTGTGGTAATGGCAGAAGTGGGAACAAGAGAATAGTTTTTCATAGACATGATGAAGAGTTAAGAAAATAATATTTATAATTACTGCTTTGATACAATATAAAGAAATGTTTCTTGTATATTTCTATGAACTATTTACGTAAGGTACAATAGAGTTTGTATTTAAGTACAATACATATAAAATAGAATTTGTTACAACAAAACATAACCAAATATGTTAGGAATAAGTATCCTTTACACATGTTTAGTTCTTTTTCCTTTTTTTTTTCTATTTCCAAGTACAAAATTAATGACCTTTATATATGGAAGTTGTGTTCTTCCTTTCATATATGTGGAGTTTCAATTTTCCTCTATGAAAGTTTTAGAATGTTTATTTGTGATGTTTATATAATCTAGCTGAAAATCAAATTCGAGCATAAAATCCCACCTGCTAACTGTGAGTTTTTTATTAACATGATTGAAAAGTATCATATGCAATTCCTTCATTTTCGGTAATTTCTTTTAATTTACAAACTTTCTTAAATGCAATATTTAATGAAAAGATTTATATTTTCTTGTTAAAAAATAAAACACTAAATTATGAATTTTTTTATGGAACATGACGAAAAGAAATTAATAAAAAAGAGATAGAATATAAAAAATTTTAAAAATTAAATTTAAAACTAGAAACTTTTTTCTTTTTAGAATAAAAGACTTCATTAACAATTAAGGAATAGGGGAAATATCCTCTAATACAACACTTTTAAGCACAATATGGAACATCCTTAATCAAAACACAGAAATCAGCTAAACTAATTGCCCATCTAGCAATAGAATGAGCTACTTTATTATATTTTCGAAGCAAAAATGAAAAAGAGATAAAAGAAAAATAATAAGACAAAGACTAAATATCATCCAATGTTATAGAAAAAGGAGTAAAATTAGAAAAGTAATTGTACGCACTTAGTGGGTGTGCATCGTGCCAAATTCAACTTTTTATTTCAAGGGTTGGTATCGAGACAGGATTAGTATGATATCAAGGCCACAGGCTATTGGTGACCATCTACCAAATGTTATTGATATGAGAGAGTTTGCTTGAATAGGCTTTATATATTGGAGTCACCACCTGACTTTCATCGAGAGAAAGTGAACTAAAAACTCACTTTCCTAACCAGAGATTCCGAGTTCGGGGATAGGAGTTACTTATTCAATTTCTTATTATACATTGCTCAATAACTCATTCCTTTACCCTAGTTTTGGTTTTATGATGCATTTACCACATTGGATTGTTAGTCAATTTAAATTGCATTGGAAATAAATGCGAGGTTATAGGATTTAGAAGAATGAGCAAATAAATAAGCATTCACCAACCAAGTAAATAACAATGCAATCTAGTAGACAAGTAGCATATAACACACAAACAAGCATGAAATAAATAATCAAAATAAACAAAATAAAAATGGGAATCGAGATTAAGGATTACAACCCTTGGAAATTGCTTATTTTATTAAACACATCAAAAAAAAAAAGGAATTGAGATTAGGGATTACATTGCCTTGAAAAAAACCAATTTTAACAAATACATCCAAAATAGAGAATAAAATAAGAAAGGAAATTCTATTATAATAAAATTGCAAAACAAAAGTTATTCTTCACACACATGTAAGCACACATCACATTTAGAATAATTTTATATATTCCTATCTATCCTTTCACCTGTATTTTCAGCTTCCTAAACCAAAGTCCTGGAAACCAATTTTATTGGCCTCCTGAATTGTTAATCCTGTTTTGGTATCTTTGTCATCTATATTGGATCTCATTTCAGAAGATGGACTTTCTTTTGAATCAGATTCAATTGAAAAGCTGGGCATGACATTTTCAGCACATTTTTCCAGAATTTGTCAAGATGGAAATCCTATTTGACAAATGAAGCTTATACTCAACATGTCTCTATTATCACCACCAATTAAGAACTGGTCATTCCAGGACTCTGTTTTAGAGCTGGAAATTTCTGAGTCTGCCTCTTGGCCTATAGCAAAAACACATTCTGGTTGTACCTTGAATTGTGATGCTATAAGTACCGCTTTGGCTAGTCCATGATATAATCTGTATAGCTATGAAATATAATCTTAATGGAGCTCTGGAAAATTGGTATCATGGCCTTGTTTTTGCATAAGGTGGAATTGTTATAATTCATATGAAGATTGAAAGAGAAGAAATTCTTAAACATGACAGAACCAGAAAGCTCTTCTATTCCCTCTTCTACTCCTTCTGTAATATGTGATTATAAGTATATGCCAACTAAGTTTGTTGCCGTTACTCTATCACCCCCTATCAACCAAACCACCCAGAAAAAGACCAACTACTTGTATGAATTTACTTACCTTCCTGAAGATCAAAAGATTGAAGAATCAAAATTCCCCCTGTTAAACCCTTATGATGCCTTTTCAAAATCCAAAATAAATTGGAAAAAATCTTTTAAAGCTCTTGTAAATCGACCCACTTCCTCTATAAAAGAATATGTTCAAGCCTCCAGCTTTGATCAACACCATATACCAGCCTCTCAGACAGAACAATTTGTGACCTTAGAAATTCCTCCAGAATTTCTAAGAACTTGGCTAAACCAGGGATACACTCATATCCACTTTGGAGCTATAAGGTTAGGACTCTCCTACCATGGTAGAGCAGGGCAACCTGTTTTCTCTAGGATCGCTCTTTTGGATTCTAGATATAAACAGTATCAACATGTTGTAATTGGGACCGTAAAGACATCTTTAAATGCTGGCTCAGTATTCTTTACATTTTTCCCAAATTATAATCTAGCCCTTTCTGATCCCCATGCCTTGATAGCTTTAAAAGTCCAACTCCAAATCCTTGGTGCTGAACAAATTTCCACAGCCAAAGTAGCCACCCTTCACTACCAAATTGGCTACCGTCTCTAAAACCATGCTATCAACTTGTCATTACCATGTGTCCAAAATGATGCTTTGTTCATAAAAGCAGACTCTCATAATACTCCCACGTGCATTCATACACCCAAACAACTTTCTAGGAATGATTTGTTAAAATTATTCCCAGAAAAGTGGATCACCAATTATGAGAAGTTGCATGAGCCAGTGGAGCCAATTCAAGGTACAGACCCTGTGCGTGCATATTAAAAGATCTGATAGATCAGTTGATACGATCTTTAGGAGAAAACAAGAGAATCCTATAGTTTTTAATACACAGTTCATGATCAATCCTTGGGATCCAGAAGATAACATCCTTGTAGCCTCTTTTGATAATTCTGGAAGACCAGTTTATGCTTTTAAGCGTAATGGTCACTGTTATTTTGATTATTGTGATTGTGATGATTGTTATGCTGCATCCTACTTTGATGATGATGAGAAGAAAAAGAAAAAGAAGAAGTCTCCAGGAAAATATAGTGAAAAGGAATTCAGAAGAAGATATGAAGATGGAGATTCAAGCATCTGCACTCTGGGACAACCTTCAGGAAAATATGATTATCTTGTATCATATTCTCCTCCTGCTTGGTACAAACCACCAGCTACTCAAAATATTCCTCCTGAACCTTGCAAACCTCAAATACCTCCTTCCCAGCCAAAACCTAAGGCAACTCCTCTCCCATGTTACAAAAAAGCTTTGAAATGGGTAAGAAAAGAAAACTCAGCTGAGATTCAAAAGCCAAAGTCTTTACCCCAAATCTGTATGTTCCAACCCACAGATTTTCCTCCTTTAACCAAAGAAACAAAAAACCAAATTACCATGCAACCTTTTATCCTGGAATCAAACATTGTTGATGCAGAGGCAGACCTAGACAAACAACTCCGGCTGAAGCAGTAGTCAACTGGCAGACACAAAATGCTTGTGCTCAAAATCAAAAATTGAAGCTTATTGAAGAAAAGATTGATGGAGTTGCTGAACATATGAATTTGGCAGAAAAAAAGTTCCAGGCCTTTGAAAAATGAATGACAGCCGTTCATACAGAATTACAAAGGCAGATAGAGATGAAGCACCAGGAACTTATGCGAATCATCAACAACAAAGGCACATTGAATAGCATTCAAATGAAAGAAACAGAAATTTTAAACTTGAAAGCCCAGGTTGACCAACTTGAAAAAGTTCTTAAAAGAAAAAAAAAAGAGTTGTCCTCACAAACCTCTTCAAAATCCTTCTCTCCAGATCCTTTGGGTCTTTTGTACAACCCTTATTCAATGCCCAATTCACCATACACAGCCTCTTCCACCCAATCTTTATTTCCTGCACCAACAGCCCCCTTGAATATTCCTCCAAATTTTCAAGGATTCAAATCCTCATAAAAAACCCCCTCCCAAACACAGTCCTCTGATGAAACAACAGCAAAGAAAGGAAAAACAGTCCATTTCTCTCAAACTGAGAAACCTAAAACAACACCTTCTGAATCATTACCCAAAAATACCTCACCAACCTCATCACCAAAAGAGCCAGAACACCCTCTAATGATGGTGAATCCTATCTCTTCCTTTTTGGAAAAATGTGCTGAAAATGTCATGCCCAGCTTTTCAATTGAATCTGATTCAAAAGAAAGTCCATCTTCTGAATCTTCAGAAAGTGACTCTGATTCGAATTATGAAATACCCTACCAATTGATGGCTGATGATGCTACTTCTTCTAGAGGACCTCAAGTTGAAGAATTTGATGATCCAAAAGAAGAATTTGAATAGCCCAGAACACCGCAGCCAAATCCGCAGACAAATTTCCAAAAAAATACTAGAAATTACTTCACCCTGGATGATGTTCCTCCTTCACAATAAAGGAATAGATTTCTAGAATTTAGAGCATGGATAGCTGGACAAATGCTTATTCCTGGAGCAAAAATTAGGGTTGTTATTGAAATATTTCTTGCAAAAATGGTGGGAAAGCTAGCAAACTGGTATGCTTCTCTCAATGCTTATGCTAGAACCCAGTTGATGGATGCCACATCACCGGAAGATTTCCTAGGACTCTTGCATTATGAGTTCTTAGGAAAATGGGATGATGATCTTGAAGTTGCACGAAAGGAGTATTACCAAATGAAATGTTGTTCACTACAAAGAAAAGATCTAGAAAGACATTTCCAAAATATGTCTACTAGATTTTATCTGTTAGGAGGCACTACTAATCCTGATTTAAAACAAGCCTTTTTGGCTTCTATTCCTGAGATTCTTGCCTCTCGAATGTTTTTAATCCTTCAACAATCAAATTACAAAGTTGGAGATGTGCCAATGGGACATTTGTATCAGATCATGATTCAGGCTCATACACAGTTATGTGATCAAAGGAAGATGATTAAACTGTATCTGGGCAGTAGGAAGAGTCCTTTGGGAAAACTTTCATGTGACAGGCCTGATTTGCAAATCAAATGCAAAGATACTGATGTTTGTGTTTGCCCATCAAAGAAGAAGAAACATTTCTTCAAACTGAAGAAGAAAGGGAAAAGATCCAAGTTTAAGAAGTGGAAGTATTACAAGAAGAAAAAGTTCCGTGGCAAGAGAAAAACTGACAGATGCTACATCTGTGGGAAAAAGGGTCATTTTGCAAAAAGCTGCCCTTCAAAAACAAAGAAGACTGAGCAAATGATTCAATAAATTCAGCAGATCACTAAAGTAGATTTGAATGATACTGATCTTGAGTCTCTCTTTTCAGAAGAAGAAGAAGCTTCACCATAATGTGTTTTTGCTATAGGCCAAGAGGCAGACTTAGAAATTTCCAGCTCTGAAATAGAGTCCTGGAATGACCAGTTCTTAATTGGTAGTGATAATAGAGACATGATAGCCCTAACTCATGAAAAGCATCCAATACCTTTGTTCCTCATCCAAATTTACCCAACTAGTTATTCCAAACCCATAAAACTTGTAGCCTTGATCGACACTGGAGCCAAAACTACCATTCTCAACCCAAAAGCCTTGCCTAAAGAATGTTGGAAATATCATTCTGAGTATTTCTCTATAGCTAATGGAGAATTACTTGAAACTAGCCTTAAAACCAGACACCCAATAAAGATCCAATTTTTTCCAAATTGTTACACCTGGACACATGTTCTTGGATCTTCTTTACCTGGAAAAGATATTGTCATTGGCTTTGATGTCTATTGGAAGATGAAAGACTTGAGAATTCTTCCAAATGGACTCAAGTTCAAGAAATACTTTCAACCATTCACCAATATTTCGTCTATCCTTTTTGTTGACCAAACCATTTCTCAACCAAACCTTCAAACTATTCATGAGTTCTTATTAAAAGAATGCAGTGCTCAGTCTCATACAGAGTTTCTTCAGAAATGCTCATCACCATTGTGGAAAAATGAGGAGTTCTTCATCTCCTTACCTTTCAAACAAAATGAAGATGTCAACCCAATAAAGGCAACTCATCCAGGAATGACTCCCTCTGATCTTAAATTGGCAATTGAAGAATGCAACCAATTGGAAGACCAAGGCCTAGTTGCTCCCACAAAATCAGAATGGGCATGCCAAGCTTTTTATGTAAACAAAAGATCAGAACAAGTTCGTGGGAAGAAAAGATTGGTGATCGACTATCAGCCTTTGAATTTCTTCCTTAGGGATGACAAATTCCCTTTGCCAAAAATTTCCTCATTATTTGCATTTTTGGCGGGAGCTAAAATCTTTTTAAATTTGATTTGAAGGCTGGATTTTGGCAACTTGGAATCAAAGAGGAAGACAGATACAAAACGGGCTTTTGTATTCCAAACAGACACTATCAATGGAATGTGCTGCCTTTTGGACTCAAAGTAGCCCCATCACTATTCCAACGGGCTATGATCAAAATCTTTGAGCCCATCCTCTCCAGCGCTCTTGTTTATATTGATGATATTCTTTTATTTTTTGCAGATATAAAAGCCCATGAGAAACTGCTCCAACAGTTTGCTAATCTTGTATGACATTATGGTGTTATGCTTTCACCCACCAAAATGTTCATTGGCCAAACAGAGATAGATTTTCTTGGAATGAAATTCAAAGAAGGGAAGTATCTTCCAGGTCCTCATGTTGCAACAGAATTGGATAAATTTCCAAAAGAAAATCTTTTTGTCAAACAAATCAGACAAGTTCTTGGCATTATCAATTATCTCAGGGATTTTATTCCTCACTTGACAAAGAAGACAGCCCCTCTCAGAGCTCTTCTAAGAAAGAATCCTCCACCATGGTCCTCAAAACAAACAGAAGCTTTTGAATAACTCAGAATTTGCACAAAGAATCTTCCTGATCTCCAGATTCCCTCCACAGGAAAAAGAATTCTTCAAACATATGCAAGCGATCAATTTTGGGGAGCTATTCTTTTAGAAGAGGATGATAATAAGAAAAAATGGATTTGTGCTCATGCTAGTGGAAAGTTCACAGATGCAGAATGCCATTATCACTCAACCTTTAAAGAGGTCTTAGCAGTTAAATATGGTATAAAAAAGTTTGAATTCCATCTAATTGGTCATCATTTCAAAGTTGTGATGGACTGCTCATCATTTCCAAAAATTCTTGAATTCAAAGGAAAGACTCTGCCCCATCCTCAACTTCTCAGAATGAAAGAATGGTTCAGTAAGTATGACTTTGAAGTAGAACACATCAAAGGAGAGGATAACCTGTTACCAGATCTTTTAAGCAGACCACCTTTCTCTTGTGAAAAACCCTTTCAGCTAAAAGTTCTTCCCATGCTATACATGTATCAAACTATTAATGCCAACTTTCTTGAAAAAGGTATTCCTCCATCCTTACCATCACACATTTCCATGACCATCCTTAATCAAAAGGCAAGAACTCAAATTTTTGAACTTCAATCTGGACTAATCAGAAAATATGGGTCAGATTTCTTTCACAAATTAGGCTTTCATCCTATTTATCCTTTCACCTGTATTTTCAGCTTCCTAAACCAAAGTCCTGGAAACCAATTTTATTGGCCTCCTGAATTGTTAATCCTGTTTTGGTATCTTTGTCATCTATATTGGATCTCATTTGATCTTCAACCATTAAAGCTTGCAAGGTATATCAGCCTGCTTGAGAAGAATGAAGGTCTGAATCCACATTTGTCAACATTTCTCAAATGGTTCCAGAATTTGTCAAGATGGAAATCCTATTTGAAAAATGAAGCTTATACTCAACATGTGGCACCTCCTCTCGAATGTCATACTATCATCACCTTCAAAAGAACTTTCTTCAAAGCTAAAGGTGTTTTCACTGATGTACCATGTTTCAATATCTATGGGACTTATAGACACTCAATGATGCACTATATTACCATAGATACCATAGATCCTTCACCATGGAGAGAATTTCAAAGACACATGTTCGAGAAAAATGGTATTATTCCAAAGGAGATATGGCCAAAGATATCTGATGATGCCCCATAGGAAATATTTCCTCCTGATTATGGGAAACAGCTGTTAGCAGACAAAGAATATTGGGAAAAGACACAAAGGACTACATCAATCCCGTCTCACATGCAAATTGATGATCCTTATCAAGCCAGCTCATCTGATCCTTATCAAGACAGCTCATCTGATCCTTATCAAGACAGCTCATCTGATCCTTATCAAGCCAGCTCATCTGCAGAACAGATATGGTTAAACTCTTTCAAATCAAATAATTCAGAGGACCCACGTATGCCAATAGCAGGACACTCACAGGATCCTGATGAAGACTTTTACCATAGTGAAGACAGTGTTGAAGATAAGAATCTATCTCCAAGTCACGAGCCAATTAGTCATAAATGGTTGTAATTTAAAGATGTTACTTTTATCAGTGGATATCTATCCATGTTTGTCTGTTTATCTTTAGTTGTTTGTTTGCTTGTAGGCCTTCTTTTATCTTAGCTCCTTCTCTATATAAGGAGCTTTTTGTCTTAGTTGAAAGGCAGAACCCCTCTTGTAAAAATTTTTAGAAGCTAAATAAACCATGGCCTTTTAAAAGTCTTTCTTCTTCTCTAGCAGTTAGATTATGAATTACAATTATTCCACCTATCTAAATTAAGGAGTATGCTTTGTACTTGCCTCTATGAAGGATCTGGTACATCAGAAACTTAATTAAGAAGATGATCCAGTAACCAACTCTATTAAGATTATAATTTATAGTTGTATAGATTATAAAAAGGGGACAGGCTGTCTGGCCGGAAATTGGTTGTGTGATGCTATAAGTACGGCTTTGGCTAGTCCATGATATAATCTGTATAGCTATGAAATATAATCTTAATGAACCAGAAAGCTCTTCTATTCCCTCTTCTACTCCCTCTGTAATATATGAATTATAACAATTCCACCTTATGCAAAAACAAGGCTCTGATACCAATTTTCCAGAGCTCCATTAAGATTATATTTCATAGCTATACAGATTATATCATGGACTAGCCAAAGCCGTACTTATAGCATCACACAACCAATTTTCGGTTAGACAGCCTGTCCCCTTTTTATAATCTATACAACTATAAATTATAATCTTAATAGAGTTGGACTGTTTTTCCTTTTTTTACTGTTGTTTCATCAGTGGCAATTGAAGAATGCAACCAAATAGCAAGAATAATTAAACAAAGAAACAAATAAGGATGCTAATAATGATGCATAATGGAAGAATTTGAAATTTTTAGTATTTTGATGCAAAGTTATCATTTTTATTAAAAAAATGGAATTTTATGATAAGAGAAATGTGAAGGAATTAAAATAAGAGAATAAAATGGCAAGAATAATAAAAGTAACAAAAATGCAATTGCGATAATAAAAATGATGAAAATGCAATTAGGAAAATAATAAAAGTAATCAAATATAATCAAATTAATAAAAGTGATAAAGATGCTATTTTACCATTAAAATGTGGATTTATGATAGAAATAGAAATTTATCACGTAACGAAAATAAAATTGACAAAATTGATAAAAATGCAGTTAATATACTAAAAGTGATAAAAATTCAATTTTTACCATAAAAATATGAACTTTATGATAAAAATGGAAAATTTATCAAAAAGGAAAATAAAAATGATAAAAGTAATAACAATGAAATTAATATAATAAAAGTGATAAAAATGCATTTTTACCATAAAAATATGGACTTTATAATAAAAATGGCAAATTTATCAAAAAGGAAAATAAAAATGATAAAAGTAATAAAAAATGAAATTAATATAATAAAAGTGATATAAATGAAATTTTATGATAAAAATGGCAAATTTATCAAAAATAAAAATAAAAATGATAATCATGCAATTTTACCATAAAATATGAATTTTTATGATTAAAGTGGTAAATTTATCAAAAAAGAAAATAAAAATGACAAAAATAATAAAAATGCAATTAATGCAATTATTAGGTTGTTATGAATTATTTTGTTCTTTTTTTTTTTAACAAAGGGTAGCTTCATAGTGTGTGATATTGGTGCTAAGGGGGTGCCAACTTATTTGGGATGCTCGAGTGCAATTTCTGATGCTGTGAGCTTCAAATTTTTTTAATAAAAAAATTAATATAATAAAAGTGATAAAAATGACATTTTTACCATAAAAATGACATTTTATAATAAAAATAGCAATCTTAACAAAAAGGAAAATAAAAATGATAAAAATAATAAAAATGTAATAAATTGATAAAAATAATAAAAATGCAAATAAAGTAATGAAAATGATAAAAATGCTATTTTTACCAAAAAATGTGAACTTTATGATAAAAATGACAAATTTATCAAAAAAGTAATAAAATAATAAAATTCAAATAAAATAACAAAAATGATAAAAAAAAAAAAACTATTTTTACCATAAAAATGTGAACTTTATGATAAAAATAATAAATTTATCAAAGGAGAAAATAAAAATGACAAACATGATAAAAGTGCAATAAGAGTAATAAAAATGATAAACATGCTATTTTTACCATAAAAATAACAAATTTACCAAAAAGGAAAATAAAAACAACAAAAATAATAAAAATTCTAACTTTAGCACCAAAATACCCATTTTTTATATAAAAGAAAAAATGATGCAAAAATAATGAAAAATGAAAAAAAAATGCAAACACTTCTAGAATCATCTAAACTATCCAATCATTCTACATATCTTATATCCAAACTTTAAAATCACCACAAAATCACAACTTCATCACAAGATAATAAATAATCAACATAAAATAAAATAAAAATGAAAAAAATGATGAAAAATGTAAGAATGAGTAGAAGGAGAAGAAAAATAACATGAAATGCAAAATTTTAATTAAAAATGATTAGAAGATTCTCAGAAGGATCGGGTGATTACCCTTATAGCATGCTTTGACTTAAAAGTGGTTGGGTTTGGATTTTGGATCTAAATCCTAAAAAAGAGATTTTTGGTTGTGAGTGTATAAGCAAAGGGATCTAACTTCCCATAGAGATGGAAAAATTGCATTTTTATGGTTTTGGGTCATGACCCACGAGTGTGGGTCCAAGATCGACTGGTGTGGGTAGGGACCCACTCACGTGGGTCAGGCCATAGGTCTTATTGAAGGAAATGATTATGCAAATTACAAGTGTGGTGAGCACAAGCCTAAATAAGGTGAAATTTCAAATTTTCACTTGCATGACCCTTTATCACATGAAGAATTCCATTCCCAAGGATCCATTTTGCATTTTTACACATAATTAAATATTAAAACAATATACACAAACATCAACCTAGGAAGCTCTAAGTTTAAGAGAACTTATAAACTCTTAGTTTGATGTAGACCATAATAGTTATCTACAAGCAAATGCTTTAGTTTAACACTTAAATCAAATGCTTTAGCCTCCCAAATGTTAGATCTCTAACTTGAAACACCAAAACTCCACCAATCACCTTCTTGCCTGGATTAGATTAGTTGTAAGTAGCCTCTTTAATGTCCTTTACAAAGCTTGCACTAGTTCTATCTATAGTAAGATTATATAGAGTTTATTTTTGTATATGTTGTTTCTTTTCTTTTTGTGTCTCTACATACTCTCTAACCTTTTTTTTTAAAACACTTTCTTAAGATATATATATATATATATATATATATATATATATAATGACATAATATCTTACATCACATGTATACAACTCATTATAATAAGTATACAACTTGTATAAGAGATAAGTATGTTAAAAGATATGTAGAGAATTAAATACATCTCATGTATATGTCTACATACATTCTCTACACATATTTATGTAACCTAATCTTAATTTAACCAAGGTCAACATTATACACTTAAGAGATAATGTGCCTAATAAGCCAAATTTGCCATGGTCAACAATTTACACTTAAAGGATAATGTGCCTAACATGAAAAATTTGAAAAATTTGATCACATCCTTTTATATGGACTTAGGCTTGGTAATTGGGCCAATACTTGGCCCAAGCCTCATCCATTGGACATATGGGACTAGATTAGGTTCATGGGCCTTCTCTACATCTTAGACTAATTTTTGGCCCAAAACCATTTTTGGTCAAGGCCTAAATAACTTGGGCTATTAATCCAAGCCCAATTAGAAACAACATATATTATTAACTTAATACTTTAATTAATATCTCATATTAATTAAGTATTAATTAATAATTAAACCCTTATTTGAATTAGATTTCATGATTTGCTAGAATCATTGCTTAAACCATAAATCCAATTCCATTAATCTTAATTAATTTATTAAACTCTTTAATCAATAATTAGATTAATAGTAATGGTGATTTGGTAAAGCTCTTTTAAGTGTGACTTTCTAGGTTCATGTCTAATTAGCAATGAATATATAATATCAACACTTGATATTATTTGAAACTCCTTTCATGTCTAAATGTAAAAATCCCAATTATTCACATTTAGTTCTCATAAGTTGTGGGTGACTCCTAGCATCGATATCACAACTACCCAATTAGAAATGAATGCATGTATTGATTCACATGAACCCTTTGGTCATAATTACTTTATGCTAAAATCCTTTCATTAGAAGATCCCGATATAGCCTAGAGCCATGGTTTAGTCAAACTCCAATAGCTACATCATATAACCTCATATTAAGTTATCATTCTTGATAAAACATAACAAATACTAAAAATACATTTCTAGCACTGAAAATCTTTTAGACTGTGTTATTTTTGTCTTGGCTAAGAACTTATTCATCAATTAAGAACTTAGATAGTATAGGATCTTATCCCGGTTCACTTTAAGCTATGAATCCCATCTTGGTTGAACATTAATCCCTACACTTAATCAATTAAAGCCACCACATGCCATATACCTATGTATGATTAACACAAGCATATAAGCAGTAACAAACCCTAACCACTTAAATGTGGATGACCATGTCACCTTAGGTCAAACGACTATAGGCACCATTATGACCAAGATTGTGATTGTTGACTATAAGTGAATATCCACGCAATCATAAATCTAACGTCATGTTCAATCCATCCATCATATGACTATCCACATGTCTATTCTGATATCTCATATCAAGTAGCTTGAGACTCACTACCTCCCTCTATTAGTATCATATACTAATTAAAAAAATAGATAAAGGTGATAGTTAAATTAATATTACCCAAATATTAATTTTTTGACTATGAACATTTTATAACATATGTACTAAATAAAATTGTAGCTCATATTATCAATTTATTTAACATAATGTTAATGGATAAATACTCAAATAAACAAACACTTTATTTAAATGAATATTATTTATTGCCATTTGGTATTTTTACAATATCAAATTATGTGATTAGCCTCAAGGGCATATTACCTATACTAACACTTATGACCTAGGTACTATGGGAGAAGGGCCTGTAGGTATTGAGAGATAAGCTAGGTGCTTCATATTTTATGTGATGTGCACCATGGTGTTTACAAATGAGAACAACATTAAAGGCTCATGGTTGCTTCCTTTACGATAGGACCTCGACAGCTTGCAAGAGTATGACTAGGGTTCTCCTACTTATGGCTACCTTTTTCATGACCTAGATGATGCATGCAAAGATGGATCTCAAATTTACAGTGTCCCCTTGGTGGTCGATGTGAGTTACTTTTGATGCCTTGTTATCCTTTTCCTTTCTTTTTTGGATGCATTGTTCATGACACTTTTTCTTTTCTCTTACAGATTTGGGCTTTCAAGCTTTGCATTCTGACTCCTCCTGCTATAGTCACTAGGTTGTATGAGGAGTTCCTTTGCTTTCCTGTTTAGAATTCCTAGAGTTAGAAGGTGTCATACATCAAATTTTGATCATCTCTAAAAGGGTCCGATGATTAAAATAACTCCCTAAATATGATAAGAGTCTATTTTTTTGTATTGCCTTTAAAGCATGCTAAAGTCTAAAGAACCTAAAATTCTCAAACCAAGCCTCGGAAGTGCGAAATCAACCACCAAATCATTAAGTCATGCCTTGATTTCATGAAAAATGAACTCTCAAAATGATAAGTAGCTCATTTTGAGCAATCATTGCTAAAAATGTGTAACTCGTTAGACCAATGTTCATCTCGTAAGATCAAAGCTCAACTTCATGAAAGCATAAGCTAATTTTGATAAAATGGACATAGAAAATCTATCCAGAAGGACCAAAAACCTTGAAAAATAGCATGAAAACTCAAAAAAAAAAGACTCAAGAAAGTGACATATACGATGCGTGAATTCTTGTTACAACGCGTTCCAATGCATAATTATGCACTCCTACACATAGTTACATGCTCAACAAAGGCTTACGAGCTTTGATATGCATGCACACACTTCGTGTCTAGTGGACTTTTTTGGACTTTGGAGAACTACTATTATGTAACTGCTATGAGGAGGAATATTAAGTATGTTTCTTATTTGGACAATAATGGTTTTGAATTTATTATTAGGAATAATAAATGCTCCATTTATTATAATGATGTTTTCTATGGATATACTCCACAAACTCATGTTCTTTATCTTCTAGACATTGAAGACACTAATGAAAAGTCTATAAATAATATTTATACAAAAAAGTTTAGATTTAATGATTTAAACACAATCTATCTTTGGCATTGTCATTTAGGCCATATAAATGAGAAACACATTTTAAAACTCCATCAATATGGACTTTTGAAATCATTTGATTTTGAATCATTTAAAACCTATGAATCTTGTTTATTAGGGAAAATTATTAAAACACCTTTTACTGGACATGGTGAGAGGGTTTATGATTTGTTGGGCCTTATACATTCTGATGTATGTGGTCCATTAAGTTCTACTACTAGAGGAGGTTATCAGTACTTTATTACTTTCATAGATGATTTCAGTAGATATGGCTATGTCTATCTAAAGAAGCATAAATCTGAATCTTCTGAAATGTTCAAAAAGGAAGTACAAAACCAACTTAGCAAGAATATTAAAGCATTAAGATCTAATTGAGGTGGTGAATATTTAAGCCAAGAATTTATTGATCATCTTAGAGGCTGTGGAATAATTTTGCAATTGATTCTACTAGGAACACCAAAATGGAATGATGTGTTTGAATTGGAAAATTGAACTTTATTGGATATGGTTTAATCTATGATGAGTTAGTTGGATCTTCAAATCTCTTTTTAGGGGTATACTCTAGAAATTGTTGCATTCCTACTAAATAGCGCTCCATCAAAGGCAATTAAAAAGACACCATATGAGATATGGAATGGGAAATCTCCTAGTTTATCATTTCTTAAGATTTGGGGGTGGAAGGCTTATGTGAAGCATCAATTTTTTAGCACTCAAATCATATGAATGCCTTTTAATTGTATATCTCAAAGAAACCAAAAGATATTATTTTTATAAATCTTTTTAAGAACAAAGTGTTTATTACTTAAGATGGTCTCTTTTTAGAAAGAGAATATATTTCCAAAGGAACTAGTGGCAGTAAGGTACAACTTGAAGAAATTCAAGAACCATAAAATAACATTGTACCACATATGAAACCTTAATCGGATCAAAATGTAATGATTGAATCTATATAAGTACCACAAGGTTGTAGAAGGTCTGGTAGGACATGTCATAACCTAGAGATATATGGATTTCTCATGACAAATAATAATGATGTGATGATTATGGATCAAAGTGAGCCCATATCGTACAAATAGGCCATGGATAGTCTAAACTCTGAGAAATGGTTAGAAGCTATGAAATCAAAAATGCTATCCATGTATGATAATCAATTGTGGACTTTGATTGATCCACCTCAAGCTCTAAAAACTATTGGGTGCAAATGGGTTTTCAAAAATAAAATTGATATGGATGGCAATGTGCATACCTTTAAAGCAAGAATGGTTATAAAGGGTTTAAAACAAAAACATGGTTTAGGTTATGTTAAAATCTTTTTACCAATTGAAATGCTTAAGTCCATTCGAATTCTTCCTACCATAGCTACATACTATGATTATGAGATATGGCAAATGGATGTCAAAATAGTGGTTCTTAATGGAAACTTAATTAAGGATGTGTACATGACACAACTGGAGGGTTTTTCTAATCTAGAGAATTCTAGAAAGCTTCAAAGATCCATTTATGGATTATAACTAGCTTTTTGAAGTTAGAATCTTCATTTTGATGAAGCAATAAAAGAGTTTGGATTCATAAAACATGAAGATGAACCATGTGTTTACAAGAAGGTTAGTGGGAGTGTAATAGTTTTTCTAGTGCTATATGTTGATTACATATTACTCATTGGAAATGATATTCCTGCTCTACAAAATGTTAAATTATAGTTAGGGAATTATTTATCAATGAAAGACTTAGGTGAAGCTGTCTATATTTTAGGCATCAAGATCTATAGAGATAGATCTAAGAGGCTTATTGGCTTAAGTTAGAGCACTTACATTGACAAGGTACTTAATAAATTCAGTATGCAAAACTCTAAGAGAGGGTTCTTAGCAATGTCCTATGGCATTAGTCTTATTAAGACTTAGTATCCATTGACATAGGATGAATAAGACCACATGAGTAAAATTCCATATGCTTCTGCTATTGGATCCATTATGTGTGTCATGTTATGCACTTAAATAGATGTCTCATATGCCTTAAGCATAACGAGAAGATACCAGTCAGACCTAGGTGAAAGTCACTGGATAGCAATTAAAAACATCATTAAGTACTTGAGAAGGACTAAAGATGCATTTTTATTATATGGTGGGCAAGAAGATGAGCTAGTTATAAATGGTTACACAAATGCCAGCTTCTAATATGACAAAGATGACTTTCGATCGTAGTCAGGTTATGTGTTTTGTTTGAATAGAGGTGCAATGAGTTGGAGAAGTTTAAAAAAAACACTATTGTTGATTCTACAATAGCAGATGAGTACATAACTACCTCTAATGTAGCCAAAGAAGCTGTTTGGATTAAGAAGTTCATCATTGGATTAGGTGTTATTCCCAATATATAATATCTAGTGAACTTGTATTGTGATAACAATGCTACTATAGCATAGCTAAGGAACCCATATCACATCAGTGATCTAAACACATACTAAAGTGTGATAATCTCATTAGAGAAATCATTGAGAGAGGAGATGTGAAGATATGTGGAGTACTAATGGATAATAATGTTACTAATCCACTAACTAAGCCTCTTCAACAACCTAAGCATGAGAGTCATACTAGGTCAATGGGTATGAGATACAATGTTGATTGGACCTAGTGCACATGAGAGATTGTTAGTGATATGTCCTAGCCAATTATGTAATGACCATATTTTGACTTTGTCATATTTCCATTTTATTAATAAAGAGGCATTTTCATTATTACTGGCTAATTATAATTTTATCATTAAATAACTAATTTTACCTAAGATCATTAAGTATGTGACTTGATAGTCAAACTCTTAGATGATACTTGAATTCTATTCTAAATTCTCCCTATTCAATCATTATTGTTGGAACAACAATGAATAAAGTCTAGTATGAGGTTGATTGATGATTATGTTTTACTAATCATGTATATGAGATATTGAGTCAAACTCATAGGTATATATTTAGAGAAATAATATATTGGATCTACCCATTATAAGAATACTACAAGGATAATTGTCACAAGTAATTATCAACATAGTAGTATTATTTAAGTCCTTTGACTTGAAATCACATGGTTTCCTACATGATAAGTTATCTGTTTTGACACATCCCTACATCATCTTTAACAGGATGGTAAAACAAGTTGTGATTTGATATAGAATGAGTTATGTGAGGAACGTGAGTGATTAAAATGGAATTTGTCCCTCAATTATTTTGAGAAGATATTTATGGTCCCCTTGATATGTCAGAGTAAAGAAAAATGCATGGCCACACTAGAATGAGTTGATAAAAAGTTATTAATCTCAAAGAAAGAGTTATTAATATTAGTCTACTTTAGATTGAGAAATAATATGACAGAATAATATAAGGATCCATGCCTTATGTTCAAGCTAGATATCACATGACAAAAGGACTATAATACACATTATTGATTAGGTTATGTCAAATTATTGACCTTCACATAACTTGGGTAGTCATAATGTCTTGCTAGAGGTTACTTATGACTTATAGGCTAAAATGGAATTTTAGGCCCATTACCAACATTGTGTGAACCTACAAGGTTGCACACTTAGAACAAGCCCAAGGCATAATTAGGTTAATTAAACTAGTAATAATCTCTCTGAAAGAATTTTATAAATATATATTTATATACACATACATATATGTATATGTATATGTATATATATACACATATATATGTATATATACATATATATGTATGTATGTATATATAAATATATATATGTATATATGTGTGTGTGTGTGTGTGTGTTTATATATATACACACACACACACATGTATGTATGTATGTACTTTGGATCAAGAAATAATATGATAGAATAATATAAGGATCCATGCCTTATGATTAATCTAGATATCACGTGACAAAAGGACTATAATACACGCTATCGATTAGGATATATCGGATTATCGACCTTCACATAACTTGGGGAGTCATAATGTCTTACTAGAGGTTAGTTATGACCTATAGGCTAAAATGGAATTTTAGGCCCATTGCCAATGTTGTGTGAACCTACAGGGTCACACCTTAGAACAAGCCTAAGTCATACTTGGGTTAATTAACCTAGTAATAATCTTTTTGAAAGAATTTTATACACATATATGTATATACATATACATATATGTATACATACATACATATATATATATATATGTATATATATATATATATATATATATATATACATATATATATATATATATATAGTGTGTATGTGTGTGTGTGTGTGTATACACACATGTATGTATGTATGTATGTAATATTTATACACACACACACATACATATCTATATTTACATTAATACTTATTTATTTATTTTATAATTTACTAAGGTAAGAGTTATCTAAATAAATAAATAATAATTCTAATTTGAAATTATAATTAAAATAAAAGAGGAAGTTTAGTCTTACTAAAACTATTTTGGTAAGTAAGTGGTAAGTGAAACCCTAGAATGGATGTTTATAAATACATCTCATTCTCTAGGGTTTTTGGTAAGCTAGTATTCTCCTCCTTCTTCCTCCACTTCTTTTGAGAAAAGAAAACACATAGAGAGAATAAAATAAGAGAGTAATTTTGTATAAAGGTGCTAGCATACCAATATTGCTTTGGTCACCTTGTTCATGTGGATACTGGTAGAGGGCATGGTTTTATTGGCAACATCTTAATCCAATAAGACCTATACAAAAAGTTTGAGGTAGGTTGTCACCGATGTGAACCCCCTCTCTTCCTTCTAACAATCTTGCCCCTTTTTATTCATGGTAAGATTTTAGAAACACTCTTAATTGATTTATTCAAAATATGTGGATCTTGTAATGGGCTTTTTATGGTTAAAGTTTTAATTTTTGTTGCATTTTGCATCATAAAAATGCAACACCACTAGTCCCTATCAACCGATAATGATAAAAAGTAAACACCCTAATCCTTGAAGGAATAGGTTTTCTTACTTATTCCTAAAGAGTCCTATAAAGGAAAAAAATCCTTAAATAAAGAGCATTCCTTTAAAAATATGATAACTAATAACAATCAATGACAACTAAACTTTGAAAAGTCAAATTGATAACTCATGACAAGTAAGCAAAATGATAACTCATAAAAACTAAGCAAAATGAAAACTTATGACAACTAAGCAAACAACTAAACATGCCATGTCACATGTCAAGTAGGATGTTGACAATTGACTTTGACTTTGACTTGTTGACCCATTGACTTTAACTTTAACTTTTTTACTTTGACATAGAATATCCTTAAATTTTCTCACATCTTTTAAAATCTTCTTTATTGACTCCAAAGTAGAAAATAACTCAAACAATTTGTCTAAACTTTTGAACTTGATTATATTGGTGTGTAGACTTCACAAATTAATGTCTATTCAGCCTAAATTAATGCTCCAAGCTAAGCTTTTCAAACTTAAACCCTTTTTAGGATCATACCACCCTATTAGCTATTAGGACAAAACCCACCTAAGAAAGAGACTGAATAACCACATGGAGTGATAAAGTTAGAAGCAAGAGCTTGCTTGTGATTGGTTTGTCTTTTGTGTAAGAAATACTAACTAGTTTTCTTAAATTCTTTTTTGTCACACGTACATGACATGAATATACTAACCATATTCTTTTGCGGCCACCCTGCATCTTTGTATAAACATGCCACACACATTCTCATTTTATTCGTTTGTATTAACACATCATGCACACATAATAACTATTTTCCAGCTTATAACATGACAAGCATTCATGATTCTTTATTTTAGCTCATCTTGTTTTTATTTACTAACCCTTTCTCTTTTGTTGTGTTTTCTTCTCATGTACAAAGATCTAATGCTTCATATGCACTTCTAATGAGGTCACATGCACTAATAAATCTTATAAAGCACATGGTATTAAAGGAATCAATTACACATATCAAAATATGAGCGAAAACATGGTGTGAGCACAAAATCGATTAGGATAAATTTCAAATTTTTTTCTTAGTGTATAACCCTTGCATGGAGGCAAGCATTCCAAAATCACCAAGATCACAACACATTGAATTTACATAACTAATTACTTGCATGCTTAATAGACAATATAAATCAAATATTCACAAAACAACCAAACATAATGCATCACATGAGACCTACATATAGAGTTTAGTAACACTTATAAACTCCAAATGCTGTTAGGACACTCAAGATGCTTTAGGAAATGGTTAATGTAAATCTACAAGCTCTTACCTCCCCAAGTGTGAAGCCTCTAGCTTAAAACACATAAGTGGCATCAGAATGATTCTAAGCTTTTAAAGAATCTCTACCCACAAGCTCCTCCTTATTGGTGACCTAAAAGCTTGCTAAAGCTCCTCTCCTTACTCGGATGATGTAGGATTTCTTGCCTCCTTTGGATGTAGCCTTCACTTGCACAACTCTTGTACAAAGGATGAAGATAATGGACTTATGAAGAAACATAACTCTTGTATTTCTCACTCACACACTCATAACACTTAGAAGAAAGATGAAGAAGAAGATAAAAATTTTATTTTCTCTCTTAGTGCTTTCTCTCCAATGTAAGTGGTAAGTAAAGTATGAAGTGTGTCATGTAGCTCCACTAACTTAGTGTATGTATGTAAGAGACTAATTTGCATGTGTATAGATTCTCCATTAACTCAAGCTTTAGTGTAGGATGAGCAATCTCATGCATGTGCTTACTTTTTCACTTTAAGTGTAAAATAAGCTATCTCATGCATGTAGAGATTGACCACTAACTTAAGGTGCATGCTTATAACAGGCCTCCATATTGTCAACCATGCAATTGCATTGCATGTAAAGTTATGCTTAGGTGGCCACCATGCAAGCATGATCATCATATGGTCATGCTTATATGGCACCTCCTTTCACATGTGGGCTTTATGCTTATTTAACTCTTAAATGAGCCATCTCTACAACATCCACTAATTAGTCTTATGGGCTTTATTTAACACTTAAAGAAGGCTCATATTAATAATGCACCTAATTGTCCAAGCCCATGCATCATCCATTAAGTTACATATACAAGGCCCATCTTATGGTCCATATCTAAAGTAGTATTATTGGCAAATATCAATTTGGTCCTTAAACTTAATATCACATATTACATTAAGTCCAAATTAATATTTAATAGTCCTAACCTTTGAATTAGATTTCGAGATATGCTAGACCTCCTTGAACAAGAGAAAATCCAATTCAATTAATTTAATTAATTAATTAAACACTATAATTAATAAATATCATTACCAGTGCTACTCTTATATGTGTGACTTACTAGGTTCAAGTCCAAATGGCAATGGAAGTAAATAATATTAACTCTTAATATTATTGGAAACTCTTTGCAAGCTAAATATGAAAATTCCAATTAAACACATTTAGTTTTCATAAGTTGTGAGTGACCCTCATCATAGATGTCATGACTACCTAATTGGAAATGAATGCTATCCCTAGATTCATAAGAACCATAGAACATTATTACTGTGCACTCAATGTCCCTTCATTTGGAGATCTTGACATCAGCTAGAGTCATGGTCAGTTAAACTCTAATTGCCTCAATCATATGACCTTATCTTCAGTTCAATTCTTAATAAAACATGACTTCTACTAGAAACACTTTTTAGCACCAAAACACTTTTTGGGTAAGTCAAGTTTGACCTGGCCAAGTACTTATTCATTGAGAATAACTTAGATAGCATAGGATCTTATCCTAGTTCACTCCAAGTAATGAATTCCTTCTTAGCTGATCACTCATCCCTATATAGAACTAACTAGAGCCACCACACTCCATATACCCATATGTGGTTGGCACAAGTATATAAATGGTAACAAACTCTAATTAACCATATGTGGATGACTGTGTCACCTCAGGTTAAAGGACTATATGCACCATAATGTCCAAGATAGTGATTGTTGACTAAAATGAATTTCCACACAATCACTTATCTTACATCACTATTCGATCCACCCATTACATGAGTATCTACATGTCTGTTCTGATATCTTATATCAAGTAGCATGAGACTTACTACTTCCCACTATTGATATTATATACCAATCAAGGAAAATAGATTGAGGTGATAGTCTACAGATCAATACCCATTTATCAATCCAATGATTATAACCATTTTACAGTATATGTACTAAATGAATTTATCACTCATATTATCTACACTTAATAATAAACTCATTTAACATTATGCTAAAGGGCAAACACTCAAATAAATAAACACTTTATCTAAATGAATATTATATTGCCATAGAGATAAAAGTACAATGTCATTTATATTACAAGAAATGGCACTAGGGCACATCTATACTAACAAGCATAACATTTATCTGTGAAATCTTTATCCATCATACTAATCTCATCCTTATGAATAACATCATATACATACACTTTATAACTATCATATTTATGCATACATTTCATAATCATTGCCCTTACGCATTTATTTCATAATAAGTTACACTTATGCATACATTTCGTGACAATTACACTTATACATGCATTTTGTAATAATTGCACTAACCTCATCAATTCTACAACCTTAAAACCTTAAAAACAACCCAAGGGGAGGGTCAACAATAGTTAGAATTTGAAATGGCTGTTCAATTTGGGAATCAATGCCTCAATAACTAACTTAAAGGGGATAAGAAGAAATTTATAGCTAACAATAACTTAAATGACATCCTTCAAGCTGAAATTAAAGTCATCCTTTATATTAAAATCAAGAACATATTCAATCAAACCTAGACTCCAAGGATGAGATAATCCCCTTAATTGGCATTCCTACTTGAAAGTGCCTTAGGGGGGGGGGGGATAAATAAGGCTAAAGAAATATTTTGAAAAAATTAAAATGAATTTAAGGAATGAATAAGAATTGAAAGAAAATAGACTAGGAAGAATAATGAACACAAAAATTTAAGTGAGTTTGGATTCTCAATAATCATACATCTCTGCCTAACTTATCCCTATGTTAGAATTTTCAATACCCATAATCTTATTCATAAGATTGAGATTATAAGAGTTTGAGGCTCACTCTTCAACCTTACATAAATAAAAGTTTTAAGGCTAACTCTTCAACTAATTACCAAGTGTTTTAATGGCTAAACACTTACACCAATTCCACTAGAAATATACCTTACTTCCTTTCTAATCTATCCTAAGAATTAAATGAAGATGAAGTCCTATTTCTATCACACAACCAACTCTCACAAGATTTTATCAATACAATGAATATTGATATAAAGAAAAAGAATGAAGCTTAATGAATGCTTAGAGAGTTTTTGATAATTAAAGAGTAATGTAATGTGTGTTCTTGTTATCACAACTCTAGAGCATATATTTATATATATATATATATATATATATATATATATATATATATATATATATATATATATATATATATATATATATATATATTAAGCTTAAAAAATATGGTTGTTAGAGCCAATGATTATGTCTCTAATATCCCTTTTTTTCAAAAATAAAAATAAAAAATATGTCCGTTGGATTTTTTGAAGTTTGTTGTCACCATAGAAGCAAGTCTTCAATCACAGTCCTCTGTTCAGTGTCACCATGGCAACCTTATTTCAATCACAGTGCTCAACATTTGTCACCATGGTAGCCTTGCTTTAGTCAAAGCCCTCAGCATTCTATCACTATGTAGCCTTGCTTTAGTCACAGTGCTTAGCATTTATCACCATGGCAGCCTTGTTTCAGTCATGGCCCTTAACATTCTATCACCATGGTAGCCTTTCTTCAATCACAACCCTTTGTTAAGCTGAATTATAACTTTGCTTTCATTGAGAGTAATATTGTACCGATCCTTATAATCACACTTAAACAAAAGAACATTAAATGCTCAAAATTAAGTTTGTTAAATCAAAGTCAAGATTAATTATTGCTAAGGTTAACAATCTCCCCCTTTTTGATTTTGACAAACTTATTTTGAGTTTGAGAAAATAATATAAAGTGTAAGTGTGTGATGTTTTGAATTTCATTAAAGTAAATAATTTATACTCCCCTGAATTTATGCATATTACAAAGATAATGAATTTAAGGAGTGAGGAAAATAAATATTGACCAATATCAATGGAGTGAGAATTAATTTAAAGAATAATGAAATTATAAGAATCTCCCCCACTTTGTTATGAAAAAATATTAATTAAAATATTTAATATATTTGTTTATTACTCCCCTTTTTGGACATGATAAGAAATATAAAGTTATAAAGTATTCCCCTTGACAGAAATACAAACAACATAAAATATATCATGAGGGAAATAAAAACATGGCCTAACATGACAAATGTGTTAAAAATATAAAAATATGATAACATGATCATTAACATTAATGTTAGGCAACATGGAAGGAAATAATTTCAAACATATGAAAAAGAAACAAAAATAATTAGCAGCACTTAACACAAAAAATATAGTACATATTTCACATGATCATATAGAACTTAGTTCTAAATGAAACAAAAGACCAAGAACTAAAACAATGAAAACAAAGATAGGCCAAATCTTAAAAAATACGTCCATTTAGCCAAATATCGCACATATAAACAAAGTAAAATAAGTCTTTTTATGACATATATAAAAAATATATGACAAAACTAGCCATACTTACAATACATGCATAAGCAAAATTATATGAAATAAATTCAAATATTCAAACTCAAATATTTCTCCCCCTTTGTCAAAATGCAAAAAGAAATTTTAATAAAATAAAAATTTCATTAATGGAAAGGACAAAGTTATAATGATATTACAATACTAATTGTAAACTAAAAAGAAACATAAAGACATAAACTAACAACTTAAAACTTAGATATGGAAAATATACTAAAAATAAAACAAATATAAACTGGTGAAAACACATAAAAAATAACTAGTCTTGTTGAGTAGGAGGAAACGGGGAATAATTTTGCTAAATTAAAATAATTAATTTTATTGAAATAATTTCAACAATTAGTTATTAAATAGTGAAAAGAATTTTTAAAAAATATTAAGATCAAAATAAAAATTAATATCAAAGCAGTTAATAACCACAATATGATTTCACATGAAAACAGTCCAACCATCAATTAAGCATAAAATCAAGACAAACTAGAATCATCAATCATGGCAAGTTCATGCTTAATGAAATTTAATCTCTATTCATTGAGTGGTTTGGTGAAGATATTTGCAAGTAGATTACATGTATCAATAAATTCAAGTGAGATATAAATATTTTGAAGATGATCATGCAAGAAATGATGTCTAATGTCTATATGGTTGGTTCTTGAATATTGAATGAGATTTTTTCTAAGGTTAATAGCACTTGTATTGTCATATTTAATTGGAATGTGATAAAGGTTTATACTATAGTCCAACAACTATTGTTTTTTCCATAAGACTTATGAACAACAAAGACATGTTGTAATATATTCAACTTTAATAGTGGATAAGGCAACCGAAACTTATTTCTTGCTAAACCAAAAAACTAAACATTGTCCTAAAAATTGACAAGTTCCAAAAGTGCACTTTCTATCTAGTAAACTATTAGCAAAGTTTGCATCTGAATAACTAATCAAGTCAAAAGAGGAACTCCTAGGATACCAAAGTCCTAAATTCAAACTTCCACTTAAATATTTAAAAATTCTTTTAATTGCATTCAAATGAGAATCTCTAGGACTATATTAAAACCTAGCATACAAGCAAGTAACAAATATAATTTTGAGTCTACTAGTGGTTAAGTAAATAAGGGATTTGATCATACCTATAAATCGCTTTTCATCAACTGGCTTTCCATTCTTATCCTTGTTTAGTAGTGGTACTTATAGGAGTTTTGCTTGATTTAGCTACATCCATACAAAAATTCTTGAGAATATCTCTTATATATTTAGTTTGATTGATAAATATCCCATCCTTACATTGCTTTATTTGTAGTCTAAAGAAGAATTTGAGTTCACCTATCATGCTCATTTGAAAATCTCTTTGCATTAACTTAGAGAATGCCTCATACAAGCAATGGTTAGTAGTATTAAAAATAATATCATCAACATATATTTGCACAATAAGTAAGTCATGCTCAGATTTCTTTATGAAAAGAGTTGTGTCAACTTTTCCTTTAGAGAAACCTTTCTCTGATAAAAAGTTGCTCAATCTTTCATACCAAGCTCTTAGACCTTGTTTTAATTCATACAAAGCTTTTGACAATTTAAAAACAAGATTTAGAGAATCAAAATTTTCAAAACCCAAAGGTTGATTCACATATACCTCCTCTTCAATAAATCTATTTAAAAATACATTTTTAACATTCATTTAATAAAGTTTAAAATCCATGAATGATGCAAATGCAAGTAGCATTTTAATAGTTTCTAACCTTGCAACCAGGGCAAAGGTTTTATCATAATCAATGCCTTCCTCTTGATTATAACCTTTAGCTTCTAGTCTAGCTTTATTCCTAGTTATGACACCTTGTTCATTCATCTTATTTCTAAACACTTATTTGGTGAGTATAATAGGTTGACGTTTAGGTCTAGGAACCAAGGTCCAAACCTTCTTTCTATTTAATTGATTTAACTCTTCTTGCATAGCAATTACCTAAAATTCATCACTCAAAGCATCATCAACATTTTTGGCTTCAATTTAAGATATAAAGTATAAATTAATAATAGACTTAAGTTAAAAGATCTAGTAGTTATCGCCTTTATAAAGTCACCTATGATAAGGTCTTCAGGATGTGCTTTCTTGTATTGCTAATCCTTTGGAAGTTTAACCTTTAGGGTAGGTTGAGACATCTCCTCATTGTCCTCCTTACTTGGTCCTTTAAGTTATAAAGGCTTACTAGCATTTGCTTCTTAAGTGTTCATATATACATGCTCATCTATAAAATCATCAACACTAGTGTTCTTTTATTAAATCATCCTTTCTAGGATTAAGTGAGTTTGATTCATTGAATACAACATCCATTGACTCTTCAACTACTAGTGTTCTTTTGTTAAAGACTCTATATGCTTTACTAGTGGTGGTATAGCCTAGGAAAATTCCTTTATCGGCTTTATAATTAAATTTTCCAAGATTATCCTTGGTGTTCAATATAAAGCACTTGCATCCAAATATTCTAATATATGAAATTTTAGGTTTTCTATTGTTTTAATGCTCATAGGAAGTTTTATTCAAAATTGGTCTTTTAAATACTTGATTTGCAATGTAGCAAGATATGTTAATGGCTTCTGCCCAAAAGTATAGAGGTAAATTATACTCATTAAGCATGGTTCTAGCCATTTCTACTAGAGTCCTATTTTTCCTTTTAACTACCCTCTTTTATGAAGGAGTTCTAGGAGAAGAAAAAGTATGTAAAATAACAATTTCATTGCAAAAGGTTTTGAAGAATTCATTTTGAAATTTTGTTCCATGATCACTTCAAATAGATGAAATACAAAAAATATTTTCTTTTTTAAAATCTTTTTGAAAAATTTTCAAAAGCTTTAAATGCATCATTGTTATGAGCAAGGAAACACACTTAAGTGTATTTAGAGTAGTCATCAACGAAGACATAAGCATAGTGAATATCACCTAAACTAACAACTCTAGTGTATAATTTCAAGTGACATAGAGGTGGATACTACATTTTTTAGCTTAAATGAGGACTTGGATTATTTTCCTTTTTGGCAAGCATCACAAGGTTTATCATTAGTGAATTAAAGCTTAGGTAAACTAATCATAAGTTCGTGTTTACAAAGATTTTTCAAAAGCTTAAAATTTGTATGTTCTAACCTTCTATATCATGTACATATTGTTAGTGATATGCACTAGGTCAATCATTTATGATTATGTATTGACTTTGTTATTTTATTAATAAAGAGGTATTTCATTATCATTTGATTTTATGATAATTATATGAATGGTTAATTCTTACTAAGGCCATCAAGTATGTTACTTGATAGTAAAACCCTTAAATTAAAATAAGAGTCATATTCTAATTATCCCTAGCCATTTATTCATTATATATAAATATTAAAGTATTAAGGCTACTATGAAGTTGACTAATGGTTATGTTTTACTAATCATGAATATGAGATATTAAGTCAACTTATAGGTACATGATGAGAGATCATGTACTGGATTGACCCACTATGAAAATACTACATAGATTATTGTCATAAGTATTTCTCATCACAATAATTTTATTTTGGTCCTTTGACCTTGAAATCATCATGTATTTCTACATAGCTATTTTATGTTTTGACACATTCTAACATTGTCTTCAACCGGATGATTAAATAGGATGTTGTTGGATATGAAATTAGTTATGTGAGGAATGTGAGTGATTTAGAAGGGATTTATTCCTCATTAATATGAGAAAGATATCTATGGGCCCCTTGATGAGATAGACTGAAGGAAAAATGCATGGCCATGCTGAAATGAATTAATAAAGAGTTATCATTTTCAGTCTACTTGGAATCAAGTAATAATATTGAACTATATAAGGATGACATTCTATGCCTTATGTTCAATTAAGATATCATATGATAAAGGGATGATACAATTCATTATAATTAGGTTATGTCTGATTATTGACTTCACATGACTTAGGTAGTCATAATGTCTTGCCAGAGGCCGCTTATGACTTGTAGACCTAAATAGAGATTTAGGCCCACTACCAATGTTATATGAACCTATAGGGTCACACACTTAGAAAAAGCCCAAAATGAATATGGGTTTAATAAGCCCAAAAATAAGCTCTGTGGAAATAAATAATTAAAGTGTTTTATTTATTTATTTATCTCTTTGTTTATTTATTTAAGATAAATGTTATTTTAAATAAATAAATAAGATATTATTTCTGATTTATTTTTAAACAGAATCAGAATATAATAAATGGATGTTACCAAAAGGTCATTGGTAGGTGAAACCCTAATTTGGAGTCTATAAATATGTTATATTCTCTAGAGTTTCACACACTTTTTTTTCTGGCCTCCAAATTCGTTTTATTTCTTCTTAAAAAATAAAGACAGAGTTTTCTTTTATTCTTGATTTGTGAGACAATCAAGGAGATTGCTAGCACACACATTCCAATTCATTTTGTGAAGGACTGTTCGTGTGGATACCTATAAAGGACGCATCCTCTTATCCTTCCAGAAAATCTTGCCCCTTCTGTGTTTTAGTAAGATTCTTGAAATCCTAGATTTAATCAAGTAGTCGAATTACATGGATCCAGGTTTGGGAACGTGATAAATTTTTAATTTTTTCGCTGCATTTGTATCATAAAACTCAACAGTGGTATCAGAGCCACTTGTAATTTGGTTAATTAATTCTGTGTATATGTGATATATGTTAGGGTTTATGATTCATTTTGAAAAGGGTTTTCAAAATTATCAAAAGGGTTTTTGATTTGTTTTGTGACAATTCTTAGTAATCTATTTGAAAACAGAATTAAACATTAATTTGATTAATGTTTGTAATTGTTTAATGTAATTAAACTAAAAGCAGTTTTTGATTTTATGAATTAAGAATGATGTTTCATGAAAACAAATTTTGTATAATGTTTTTATGAAAAATGAATTAAGTATAATGTTTTATTAATATGATTTAATGAAAAATAAATTCTGTTTTCGAAAACCTAATCACTTAAGGATTTAAATCTATTATGTATTCTGTTTTGATTAATATGATTAATTGAAATAGCATATTTGTTTCCTATTTTAATTAGGAAAATCATTTTCTATTTTAATCAGGAAAATCATTTTTGATTAAATCTGAAACAAAAATTTTGTGATTATGTAGATTATGTCTTAAGGGCAATCTGTTTAAATGTTAAACAGATTATACAGAATGGATCTGTTTTATACAGATTCGTTCAAGCTGTAATTTTGATTACAGAAATTAGGGTTTTCTTAATGGATGCATCTGCTTAAAAAAAATTATTATTTTTGATATGTTTTGAACAGATTTTTCAAACTATAAAATGTTTACAGAAAGTGATGTTTTTAGGCAACAACTGATTCAGTAATATGATTACAAAAATGTTAGTGATATGCACTAGGTCAATCATTTGTGATTATGTATTGACTTTCTTATTTTATTAATAAAGAGGTATTATATTATCATTTGATTTTATGATAATTACATGAATGGTTAATTCTTACTAAGGCCATTAAGTATGTGACTTGATAGTAAAACCCTTAGATTAAAATAAGAGTTCTATTCTAATTATCCCTAGCCATTTATTCATTATATGAATATTAAAGTATTAAGGCTAGTATGATGTTGACTGATGGTTATGTTTTACTAATCATAAATATGAGATATTAAGTCAACTCATAGGTACATGATGAGAGATCATGTACTGGATTGACCCACTATGAGAATACTACATAGATTATTGTCATAAGTATTTCTTATCATAGTAATTTTATTTCGGTCTTTTGACCTTAAAATCATCATGGATTTCTACATAGCTATTTTATGTTTTGACACATTCTAACATTGTCTTTAACCAGATGATTAAAAGAATGTTGTTGGATATAAAATTAGTTATGTGAGGAATGTGAATGATTTAGAAGGAATTTATCCCTCATTAATATGAGAAAGATATCTAAAGGCCCCTTGATGAGATAGACTGAATGAAAATGCATGGCCATGCTGAAATGAATTGATAAAGAGTTATCATTTTCAGTCTACTTGGAATCAAGTCATAATATTGAACTATATAAGGATGACATTCTATGCCTTATATTCAATTAAGATATCATGTGATAAAGGGACAATAAAATTCACTGTAATTAGGTTATGTCGGATTATTGACTTCACATGACTTGGGTAGTCATAATGTCTTGCTAGAGGCCACTTATGACTTATAGGCCTAAATAGAGATTTAGGCCCACTGCCAATGTTATGTGAACCTACAGGGTCACACACTTAGAACAAGCCCAAAACGGATATGGGTTTAATAAGCCCAAAATAAACTCTGTGGAAATAAATAATTAAAGTGTTTTATTTATTTAAGATAAATGTTATTTTAAATAAATAAATAAGATATTATTTTTGATTTGTTTTAAACAAAATCAGAATATAATAAATGAAAAATTACCAAAAGGTCATTGGTAAGTGAAACCCTAATTTGGAGTCTATAAATATGTTATATTCTCTAGGGTTTCACACACTTGTTTTTGCCTCCAAATTCATTTTCTTTCCTCTTAGAAAACAAAGACAAAGTTTTTCCTTTTGTTCTTGATTTGTGAGACAGTCAAGAGGTTGCTAGCACACACACTCAAATTCGTTTTGTGAAGGGCTATTCGTGTGGATACCTATAGAGGATGCATCCTTTTGGAGACGTCTTGATCCGAACAACCAAGCCAAAAAGCTCGAGGTAAGGTGTCACCGGTGTGAACCTCCTCTCATCCTTCCAGAGAATCTTGCCTCTTCTGCGTTTTGGTAAGATTTTAAAAATCCTAGATTTAATCAATTAGTCGAATTACATGGATCCAGGCTTGGGAACGTGACAAAATTTTAATTTTTTCGCTGCGTTTACATCAAGATACCCAATAAAAAATTGGTTAGTTGCTTCCTTGATGCAAATTAGGGTTTTAAGGTGGCTATTTTAATTGAGCATTTTTGTCTATTTTTGAACAAATTGATTTTATAGTAATTTGATTACGAAAATTCATTAATGTTCAGAAATTTGAAAGGCAATTCACCGAAGAGCTAAGGTAAAGTGTTTATCACCACCTGGGGTGCTGCCCTCGAACCCCGCCAGGGGCGCTGCCCCTTGGACCCAACCAAGGGGCGATGCCCTTTGGAACCCCACTAGGGCGCTGCCCCTAGGACCCCGTAAGGGGCGTTGCCCCTTGACCCCGAAAGAATTGTCATATTATTTTATTTTTAACATAATAATTGGATGTAATAACTAAATAGATTATTATGTTATACATGTTTGTTGTTTTATGCATGGTGCATAGCATGACCTTTAGTCCAATGTGATTAGATTTTATTTTTATGGGTTGTAATTTTAAATATGGCCTGTAAGTCATTTTTGTTTTATTGTATTTATTTTATTAGAATAGTGGAGAATAAATTACAATAATTTTTGTAAATCAAGACCCATGGTGCAATTCAAGTTGGAGGCCCAGGATGGAGATCCAAGGTGGGAACCAAAGAAGGAGATCCATGGTAGAAGATGGAGATCCAATTTGGAGGCTCAATTTGTAATTGTAATATGACCTAGGTTTGACCTTTGATCTTCAACTTAGATTTGGGCCATGCTATGTCACATTTATTTTTGTTGTTATGTATGTGATGCTTGTATGTGATGCCATATGATGCCATGCAATACAACATAACAATAACTAAATAAGATTAAATAAAGACAAACCCTCATTTAATATTAAGTCATTATAATGCATTCCATAAGTTGAACACTTATCAAGCCTTAGATTATTATATATAAGCCTGCCAAAGCGGGTGTATAAATTTATCTGGGGAAGGCAAGTTGGATAATGGTGCTAACCAAATGTTGGTTTGGCTTAACTAGGTTATCAAAATAGTTTTGGACCTAGGGTATTAGATGGGATTTTTAGCCATGACATGTAATGTCAAATCCCATACTATTCAAGAGTTACATGAGATGTAATTGATAAGAGTTGTCTACCTAAATAACCATATTTTAGGCGATGAGCCAAAGCTCACTTAGAGTATGGTGAAATATGGATCTTGGCCCACTAAAATTTGTAAAATTAACTTAGAGGGTTATTGATTTTACCATGTCACTATGATCGATCCTTGAGAAGGATAAGCTCAATGGGACTAACTTTCTTGACTAGTACAGAAACCTAAGAATTGTTCTTAGGCATGAGAGAAAGGAATACATCCTTGATCAACCCATCCTTGAGGAACCAGTTGCCAATGTTCCTAGAGCACAAAAAGATGCTTATACCAAGCATCTCAATGATTCTACTAATGTCACTTGTGTTATGCTTGGATGTATGGACTCTGAGCTACTGCTTGGATGTATGGACTCTGGGCTACAAAAGCAGCTGATGGAAATGGAGGCTTATACTATGATAGGCCATCTCAAAGAAATGTTCCAAGAGAAAGCTAGAATTGAAAGGTTTGATACCATCAGGGCATTACTTTCTTGCAAGCTGACTACTAGCGGCTTTATCAGTCCTCATGTTCTCAAGATGAAGGGTCATCTTGATCACTTGGACAAGCTTGGTCTCAAGATTGAATAAGAACTGGCTGTGGATATTGTTCTCCAATCTTTGCCTAAAGCTTATCATAGCTTCATTATGAATTTCAATATGCATAGTATGGAGAAGACTATTTTAGAATTGCAGGGGATGCTGAAAACTACTGAAAAGAACATCAAGAGTAACACCAAGGATATTCTCATGGTCAATAAGGGAAAGGGGATGAAAAGGGTTGGAAAGGGCAAGGGCAAGGTTCTTAAAGGCTTTTAGAAGCCCAACCCAAAGCCTAAGCCTAAATCCAAAGCTGAACCCAAAGCAAAGGAAGGAATTTGCTTTTTCTGTAATGAGCCAGGCCATTGGAAAAGAAATTGCAAGCTCTATTTGGATGATCTGAAGAAGAAAAAGGGTGGTGAGACTACCTCTTCAGGTATTCATGTTATAGAATTAAATTTATCTACTTCTAATTCTGATTCTTGGGTATTAGATACTGGATCAGGATCTCACATTTGTACAAATGTGCAGGGTCTAAAAAGGAGTAGATCATTGGCAAGAGGCGACGTGTACCTACGAGTTGGCAATGGAGCAAGAGTTACTGCTTTAGCTGTAGGAACTTATGAGTTACCTTTGCCTAGTGGACTTGTTTTATCTTTAGAAAATTATTATTTTGTACCTATTATGCCTAGGAATATTATTTATGTTTCTTGTTTGGACAAGAAAGGGTTTGAATTTATTATTAAGAATAATAAATGCAGTATTTATCAGGATAACATTTTCTATGGATATGCTCCATGCACTAGTGGACTTTATGTTTTAGATGCTGAAGACAGTAATGAAATTCCAATCTATAATATAGATACAAAGAAGTCTAAATCTAATGATTTAAACTTAACCTATCTCTAGCATTGTCATTTAGGCCATATAAATGAGAAACACATTTCAAAGCTACACCAAAATGGCCTTTTAAATTCATTTGATTATGAATCATTTGATACATGTGAATCTTGTTTACTTGGAAAAATGACTAAAACACCTTTTACTAGACAAAGTGAGAGGGCTAATGACTTATTGGGCTTAATACATTCTGATGTATGTGGACCATTAAGCTCAACTGCTAGAGGAGGTTTTTAGTACTTCATAACTTTCACATATGATTTTAGTAGATATGGTTATCTCTATCTAATGAAACATAAATATGAATCTTTTGAAAAGTTTAAAATTTTCAAGAATGAAGTACAAAATCAACTTGGTAAAAATATTAAAACACTAAGATTTGATCGAGGTGGTGAATATTTAAACCAAGAATTTATAAATCATCTTAGAGATTGTGGGATTGTTTCACAATTGACTCCTCCAGATACACCACAATGGAATGGTGTGTCTGAACGTAGAAATCAAACTCCATTGGATATGGTTTGTTCTATGATGAGTCAATCTGATCTTCCAATCTCTTTTTAGGGATATGCTTTAGAAACTATTGCATTCATTTTGAATAGAGTTCCATCGAAGGCAGTTGAAAAGACACCATATGAGATATGGACTGGAAAATCTCCCAGTTTGTCTTTTCTAAAGATTTAGGGATGTGATGCTTTTGTCAAGCATTAAATCTTAGATAAACTAATACCTAAAGCTGAAAAATGACTTTTTATGGGATATCCTAAAGAAACTAAAGGATATTACTTCTACAATGCATATGAGAACAAAGTTTTTATGTCTCGGAATGGTGTATTTTTGGAAAGAGAGTTTATTTCCAAAGGGACCAGTGGGAGCACAATGCAACTTGAAGAAATTCAAGGCCCATAAAATAGCATTGTACCTAATATGGAACTGCAGCTGAATCAACAAGAAGTTGTTGAGCCTGCACAAGTACCAAAAGGCCCAATGAAGTCTGGTAGGACACGTCAAATCCCTATGAGATATGGATTTCTCATAACCAGTGATAATGATGTGTTAATTATGGATCAAAATGAGCCCACATCCTATTAGGAGGCCATAAATAGTCCTGACTCTGAGAAATGGCTTGAAGCCATGAGATCAGAAATGCAATCCATGTATGATAATCAAGTATGGACCTTGATTGACCCAAATGATGGTTTAAAAACTATTGGGTGCAAATGGGTTTTCAAAAAGAAAACTGACATGGATGGCAATGTGCATACCTTTAAGGCAACACTAGTTGCAAAAGGTTTTAATCAAACACATGGTATAGACTATGATGAAACCTTTTCACCAGTGGCTATGCTAAAATCTATTCTAATTATCCTTGCCATAGCTGCATACTATGACTATGAAATATGGCAAATGGATGTCAAAATAACATTTCTCAATGGAAACTTACTTGAGGATGTGTACATGACACAACTAGATGGTTTTTTTAGTCCTGAGAATTCTAGAAAGGTATGCAAGCTTCAAAGGTCCATTTATGGATTGAAGCAAGCATCTCAGAGTTAGAATCTTCATTTTGATGAAGCAGTCAAAGAATTTGGCTTCATTAAAAATGAAGATGAACCTTGTGTATACAAGAAAGTTAGTGGGAGTGCTATTGTGTCTTTAGTGTTGTATGTGGATAACATACTACTCATTGGAAATGATATCCCTATTTGACAAAATGTTAAATCATGGTTAGGGAATTATTTCTTAATGAAAGATTTAGGTGAAGCTACTTATATGTTAGGCATCAAGATCTATAGAGATAGATCTAAAAGGCTTATTGGCCAAAGTCAAAGCACTTATATTGATAAGGTATTGAACAGGTTTAATGTGCAAGATTCCAAGAGAGGATTCTTGCCAATGTCGCATGGCATTAGTCTTAGCAAGACTTAGTGTCCTATGACACATGATGAGTGAGACTGCATGAGTAAGATTCCATATGCTTTTGCTATTGGATCTATCATGTATGCAATGTTTTGTACTCGACCTGATGTTTCTTATGCCTTAAGCACAACGATCAGATACCAGTCAGACCCAGGTGAAAGTCACTGGACAACAGTTAAAAATATCCTTAAGTACTTAAGAAGAACTAAGGATGCATTTTTACTGTATGGTGGTCAGGAAGATGAGCTAGTTGTAAATGGTTACATAGATGTCAGTTTCTAAACTGACAAGGATGATTTTTGATCATAGTTAGGATATGTGTTTTGTTTGAATGGTGGTGTAGTGAGCCGGAGGAGTTCCAAGCAAGACACCATTGCTGATTCTACAATAGAAGCTGAGTACATAGCTACCTCAGAAGTAGCTAAAGAGGCTATTTGAATCAAGAAGTTCATAACTGGACTTGGTGTTATTCCTAGTATATCAGATCCAGTGAACTTTTATTGTGACAATAATGGAGCTATAGCCCAAGCTAAGGAGCCCATATCATATCAGAGATCTAAACACATACTCAGGCGCTATCATCTCATTCGAGAAATCATTGATAGAGGAGACGTCAAGATATGCATAGTACCTACAAGTGATAATGTTGCTGATCCACTGACTAAGGCTCTTCCACAACTTAAACATGAGAGTCATGCTAGGTCCATGGGTATTTGATACGATGTTGATTGGGCCTAGTGCAAGTGGGAGATTGTTAGTGATATGCACTAGGTCAATCATTTGTGATTATGTATTGACTTTCTTATTCTATTAATAAAGAGGTATTTCATTATCATTTGATTTTATGATAATTATATGAATGGTTAATTCTTACTAAGGCCATCAAGTATGTGACTTGATAGTAAAACCCTTAAATTAAAATAAGAGTTCTATTCTAATTATCCTTAGCCAATTATTCATTATATATAAATATTAAAGTATTAAGGCTAGTATGAAGTTGACTAATGGTTATGTTTTACTAATCATGAATATGAGATATTAAGTCAACTCATAGGTACATGATGAGAGATCATGTACTAGATTGACCCACTATGAAAATACTATATAGATTATTTTCATAAGTATTTCTCATCACAGTAATTTTATTTTGGTCCTTCGACCTTGAAATCATCATGGATTTCTACATAGCCATTTTATGTTTTGACATATTCTAACATTATCTTTAACCGAATGATTAAATAGGATGTTGTTTGATATGAAATTAGTTATGTGAGGAATGTGAGTGATTTAGAAGGGATTTATTCCTCATTAATATGAGAAAGATATCTATGGGCCCCTTGATCAGATAGATTGAAGGAAAAATGCATGGCCATGCTAAAATGAATTGATAAAGAGTTATCATTTTCAGTCTACTTAGAATCAAGTCATAATATTGAACTATATAAGGATGACATTCTATGCCTTATGTTCAATTAAGATATCATGTGATAAAGGGATGATAAAATTCATTGTAATTAGGTTATGTTGGATTATTGACTTCAAATGACTTGGGTAGTCATAATGTCTTGCTAGAGGTCGCTTATGACTTGTAAGCCTAAATAGAGATTTAGGCCCACTACCAATGTTATGTGAACCTACAGGGTCACACACTTAGAAAAAGCCCAAAATGAATATGGGTTTAATAAGCCCAAAAACAAACTCTATGGAAATAAATAATTAAAGTGTTTTATTTATTTATTTATTTAAGATAAATGTTATTTTAAATAAATAAATAAGATATTATTTCTGATTTGTTTTTAAACAAAATCAGAATATAATAAATGGAAATTACTAAAAGGTCATTGGTAGGTGAAACCCTAATTTGGAGTCTATAAATATATTATATTCTCTAGGGTTTCACACACTTGTTTTTTCGGCCTCCAAATTCATTTTCTTTCTTCTTAGGAAACAAAGACAGAGTTTTCTTTTGTTCTTGATTTGTGAGACAATAAAGGAGGTTGCTAGCACACACATTCCAATTCGTTTTATGAAGAACTGTTCATGTGGATACCTATAGAGGACACATCCTTTTAGAGATGTCTTGATTAAAACAACCAAAGTAAAAGGCTCGAGGTAAGGTGTCACCGTTATGAACCTCCTCTCATCCTTCCAGAAAATCTTGCCTTTTCTGCTTTTTGGTGAGATTCTTGAAATCCTAGATTTAATCAAGTAGTCGAATTACATGGATCCAGGTTTGGGAATGTTATAAATTTTTAATTTTTTCGCTGCGTTTGTATCACGAAACCCAACACATATGTCATGGGAGATGGACATTAAGCATTTTATGTCTTTGTTATCAATTTTATTCAAATCAATAACATAAACATTGTCTACTCTTTCACCACTAAAAATTACTTTGTCTTCATGAAGATTACTAATAAAGTAATTTATAGGATAGAAAGTGACTTATATCCCATGTCACATAATTGGCTTATACTTAAAAAATTATGTTTAAGACCATCAACAAGCAACTCATGGTGTATAGACAAGGATTAAGGATTACTAATTTCTCCAATGCCAATAATGTTTCCTTCACTATCCCCGAATGTGACATGTCCTCTATCATTTGCATTAAGCTTATTGAATTGCTCCTTGTCTCCCATCATGTGTCTTGAACATCCATTATCATTTTTTTTTAACTTTATTACCTCATTAGAAAACTTATGATTTTCATCATTTTCTTTCTTAAGTTGCTCTTCCAATGAATTAGAAATTTTTAAATCACTAGCAAGTTTATCATTTGATTTAACAATATTAGAAAATTTATTTCTTAAATTTTCAAATTCTTTAGTTTAGCTAGTTAACTCATGCTTATAATGCTTTTTCTTAGAAAGTAAGCTTTTGCATTTAAGCAAGAGTTTGCTCACAATAGAGCTTTCATCATCATCATTATATTCACAATAATCATCATAAGAAGAGTTATGAGTAGATGGTACCTCATTTTCATCTTCAAGAGCCATGAAGCAAAGGTTAGCCACTTCTTATTGCTCCTCATCCATTTCTGATTCAAAGGAGTCATCTCATGTAGCTTTAAAAGCCTTCCTTTCGTCCTTTTCTCTTGAATTTGATTTTTGGGTACTCACTTCAAATGTGACATGGTTTCTTGCATTCATAGCAAGTAACTTCTTTAGTTTTTTTCTTCCCTTCTCCTTTATACTTCTTGTTGAAGTCTCTTATTTTTTAGGCATTTTGCTTTCTTAAGAACTTCTTGAAGTTCTTAGTGGGCATGGCAATGTCACCATTTTCATCACTCAAATCTTTAATGCTTTCCTCTTCACTATCTTTTTAAAAAGCTTTTAAGGTAATGCTTTTTTTTTCTTCGTTTCATTCTCTTTTTACTCTTTACCTTTTTGCTTAATTGTAAGCTCATGTGTTAAAAGCTTTCCAATAAGCACATCAGTTGAAAGGATAGAGAGGTCTTGAGCTTCCTTAATTGAAGTGACTCGAGATTCCTAATCCTTCTTAGGTAGGATTCTTAGAATATTATTATTCACCTCTTCCTTGGAGAAATGCTTTCCAAGTTTCTTGAGGGTTATGAGAAGAGTGTTAAGTTGATTAATCATCTTTATGATTGACTTATAAGGATTCATATTCATACATATGAAGTTGAATCTTCTTACTTATTACCTATACATTGCCTTTACAATGGTTCTCTGTGTTCTCCTATATTTGCTTAGCCAAAATGCAATGTTGAAGTTTGCCTCTTTTCTCTCTTGATATGGAAGTGATCATAGCTTTCTTATTTTTTTAGTTTTCTTCTTTTTGTTCATTATTCCATTGACTTCTTGAAAGAATTGTTTATACACCATTAATGGTAGCTTTAGGTGGTTCTTAACCTTTAAGAGCAACTTCCTAAAGTTTAATGGAATCATAATTTAAATAGAGCTCCATTTTGAACTTCCAATGTGGGTAATCACTTCTATCAAAGAATGGTCTAAGTGAAGACCTATTTTGAAATTCACTCCTTATGATCTTGTGTTTTAGCAATGAAGTTCCCACAATTCAAGCTCTGATACCAATTAAAAGTTCCTTAATGAATGAAAGATTTTGGAAAAATTAAAATGAATTTAAGGAATGAATAAGGATTGAAAGAGAATAGACTAGGAAGAACAATGAACATAAAAATTTAAGGAGTTCCAATTCTCAACAATCCTATGTCTCTACCTAACTTATCCCCAAGTTAGGATATTTCAGTACCCATAATCTTATTCATAAGATTGAGATTATAAGAGTTGAAGGCTCACTCTTTAACCTTACACAAATAAGAGTTTTAAGGCCAACTCTTTAACCAATTCCTAAATGTTTTAATGGCTAAACACTTAAACCAATTCCACTAGAACTATAGCTGATAGAGTCCTAGAGGGGGGGGGGGGTGAATAGGACTATAAAATAATAATAAGAAATTAAAAAAGTTAAATAAGAATTAAAAAAATATTGAGAAGGAAGAATGATGAACACAAGAATTTAATGAGTTTAAATTATTAACAATCTTACGTCTCCACCTAACTTATCCCCAAGTTAGGATTTTGAATCACCATAATCTATTTCCCTAGATTGATTTTTACAACTTGAGTTTTTAGCTTAACTCAAACCTTACAACTTGAGTTTTCACAGCTCAATAAAAAACTAATTCATTAGTGTTTTCAAGGCTCACACTAAAATTGAATTATTAAGTGTTTTAATGGCTAAACACTTAAACCAATTCATTTAGAATAGAATCTCACTTCCCATTTTCTTAACCCTAGAAAGTAGAAGAATAAGAATTTCTATTCTAATACTCATTAACTCTCATAAGAGTGTATAATAATAAAATGAATTTTGAAAAAGTTTAGAAAGCTTAATTGAATGCTCAAAAGTATAGAATAAATAAACAAGTTTCTTAACCTTAAAATAATCCTCATAAGATATATTTATACTTAAGTAATTCAATTATAGTTATTGGAAGCAATAATTTCATTCCTAACAAAAATAAAGTCCATTTAAATGGAATTTGGATGTTTGATATGTAATATTTTAGGTCATGGTCATGATGATTATTGAATAGCTATTATAAGCCATTGTATTTGAATTTTTTGCGTTGGTCCTGCTTAGGATATTAATGTCCCGATTGGGATATCATTATTCCAAGCATTATCTTGGTCGAGACATTAGATTGGGATTAGTTCTATCAAAAAATGAAGTTTTACAAAATTTGTCTGCCTTGGTCTTGGTTAGGATATTTAATGTCTTGGTCAGGACCATGATAGGATTTGCACTTTTTATGCAATTTAGTCCTTGCATTAAGTTCGATTGAGATAATGCTTTATGATGTCTTTTTATGACTAAAGATGATCGAATCATCCTTAACTTTTTGTATAAAAGTTATAGATAATTGTCTTATATTTTCATATCACTTTAAATCACCTTAATTAGACCACTGTAGCTCAAGCTATAGCTAAAATAGTAAGAGTTGTGCAACCTAAAATTAAAGCTGCATATGCTGACTGCAACTCAAGATTTGCATACCTAAATAAGCTCAATTCAAAAATCTTAAGATGTCTACTTCATAAAATATCATTTTCTCATTATAGAGCTCTAAAGATGTCAAAAAGCCTCCTTGAATCTCAAATATCAATTAGCTCAAAAGACCACTATATATCCAAAAATGTGTAGTTTTAGTATACACACTTAGTTGAAATCATTAGTATTGAAATTGTTTGTCAAAGTCTAAAATTATGACTTTGATCATGCAAATGGTCAACAGTACCTCACTTCCCTTCTAATTTATCCCAAGAATTAGATAAAGATGAAGTCCTATTTCTATTACACAACAAACTCTCATAAGAGTTCATCAATACAAAGAATATTGATACAAAGAAAAAGAATGTTTGATAATCAAAGAGTAATGTAACAAGTGTTCTTATTATAACAACTCTATAGCATATATATATAGATCAAGCTTCAAATAAATGGCTATTAGAACCAATGATTATGTCTCTAATGTCCCTTTTTTAAAAAAATTAAAAACTGTGTCTATTGGATTTTTTAAGTTTGTTGTCACCATAGAAGCAAGGCTTCAGTCGCAGCCCTCTAGTGAGTGTCACCATGGCAGCCTTGCTTCAGTCATTACACTTAGCATTTGTCACTATGGTAGCCTTGCTTTAGTTGTAGCCCTTAACATTCTATCACTATTATAGCCTTGCTTCAGTCACAGTGCTAAGTATTTGTCACCATGGCAGCCTTGCTTCAATTGTAGCCCTTAGTATTATATCACCATGGCAGCATTACTTCAGTTGTAGCCCTTTGCTAAGCTAAATTATAACTTGGCTTTCATTGAGAGTAATATTGTACTTATGCTTATAATCACACTTAGAAAAAGAACATTAAATGCTCAAAATTAACTTTGTTAAGATCAAAATCAATATTGATTATTACTAAGGTAAATACTAATGATAAGGGGACACTTGGCACTCCTAATTCTGAGTTGAATAAGGAGAAAGGAGTTATAAGCATGCTTGAGGATATTGAAGATGACTATCAAGAAGGGTTTTTGCAATCCTTTCCTAAAGAAGCAAGGGCAACCAAATCTAAATTGGTGATGGGAGTCGAAGAACTATCCTACAAAACTACTCAGCTTAAGGTTCTAGTGAAGGAAAAGACTAATACCTTGACTAGAGGCTTCAATCAAGTCTTTATGCTTATGAATGAACTCTTGCAAGATCACTCTAAGTAGCCTTTTTGTTCTCAACTTGATGAAGCTGAAAATCTAAAAAGGGGTAGCCAAAGCATGGTGGGTTATAATCCATTACATCTAGAGTTCCTATAATCACCTATAGACCACCCTTTGACATATGGAAAACTTTTGAAGTTCAACCAACCTCTCTCCAAGGTATTCTAAAGGCTCCAAAAAAAGAACCTCTTGTAGCCAAGAAAGCCAAAACCACTACCAAACCCATTACCCCCTAAAATTGACCAAAACCTTTACTATCACTTCCATTAGATGCTTGGCTACACTATTGATACCTATAGAACCTTACAAAAATTTTGTCTAAAACCTTATTGATTCTGGAAAAAATTAATGATCCTAACAAAAGACCTAATGTTAAAACTAACTATTTACTTAAATATTGAGACATGCCCCACACTGAAAATAAATAACTACCCAACTATTAAACTAAACTACAACCACCCTCAAAGCTAGACATCGTGTCCTTTGGCTCACATGAATCTCAAGGAAGTGATAAGGAATTTTCTTTGCAAGCACCATCAATCTTCTAGAACCTTAAATTTAATCATTATGAGAGTAGAGGATAAAGGGACACCATGGAAAGTTATCCTCTCTGAATGGTATGGACAACCTAGACTGAAGCAACTAGAATGAACAAGAATAATAAACTCCTCTTAGATGTAAAAACTAGACTAGAATAGTGACCTCTTGCTATTTTGCTAGTGCTGAATGTTTATTAAACATCTTATCGGAATACTAAGTTCTTTGATCATCTTTACTCACTTTTGCACTTTATTAAAACTATCAGTGTTCAATTCTCGCCATAGCCTCATTTAATAAAAAGAAATGAAAAAGAATTAAAGATAAAAAGCCCAGCTAGGTGTGCAAACCGCCTAAGCCAAATATTTAAATAAGAAAAGAAACAATAATAATATGAGGCATGTGCTTAAATGAATACATGTTGTAATTCATCACTTTATTGTAATAAGTGTTAATGGATGAGCAACTAAACTCACATCCTAGTGTCTCTAGCTAGGAATTACTAATTAGTAGGATTCCCTAAAGGACTTTCATCCAACATTCAAAATATAGCCCTCTTACCTTAGCCAAAAAAAAACTAAAAGATCATTTAGAGCCCAACACTCTCCTTCATCATATAACATACTCATTTGCATGCATAACGATACCATCATCATTCCATGGGTACACACAAATGAAGTCCCAGTGTCATCTTACATCAAGATCATTAAATACATTCATATATAAATTTGAGAAAGTAAGTAGTTAATTTGATTTCATTCATTTACACACATATGCATATCTTAAGATGATAGATAGACTACCATTCATCATATGGCACAATCATCATGTGTGCATTCACATAGCACAATCATCATCCACATGCAAGGCATTCATCATACAATATTCAAGGTTACAATCATCATCATGATACATAGAGACAGTCATGAAAGATACAACAACCTGCACAAATGCAACAACCACAAACCATAAAAAGGTGGTACAGAGTACAACACATAAGATAGGAACCCAAACACAATACATAAAATTTATGATCTTGAGAAGATAATTCAATAAGCAACCATAGCCATGTGCTATATAAGATCTTATTGGAAGTGCACATAAGCTTATATGATGCATATGATGTACCTGCTTTATGTTCATGAGAAGGAAACACAACAAAAGAGAAAAGGTTAGTAAATAAAAATAGGATGAGCTAAAATAAAGGATCATGAATGCTTGTCACATTATAGGTTGAAAAAGTGGTTATCATGTGTGCATATGCATATATAAAGGAACAAGATGATAATATATGTATGATGTGTTATGCAAAGATCCATGATGGCTGCAAAAGATAAAAAGGATTTTAAGAAAATTAATTAGTATTTCTTGTACATTTATCAACGTTAAATAAGTAAATGATGAGTGATGCATGGTATTCACCTGTAAAAGAGAAGGGGGAGCATGTATACATTGGGTGAATGAAGAATTATGTAATGAAAAATGCTTATTGATGCAAGAAGTAATGGTCAGTACATGCTATTTATATGTATGTTATCTATGCATGATAGAAAAAAATCTCAAAGATTGGTTAGTATTTCCTACACAATGAACAAATCAATCATAAGTGAGCTCTCACATCTAATCTAATTACTCCATGAGGTTATCCAATTTCTTTCCTAGGTGGGTTTTAAACCTATAGTCAATAGGCGACTATGGTTTTGCTCTTAGAACAAGGCTATTTCTATTTCTATTGATTGGAACTAAAAGGTAAATTGAGGAATGCTACTTAAATGTACTTGAGGGTCAAATGATATCCAAAGCTCGTATGCATAGGGCCAAGGTCAATCAAAAGGGGTCCGAGTTCTTGCCACCAATATCGATATTTAATATGTTTACTGGGAATTATGACAGTATCATTCGATAGTTTACACTTTAATTCTATCAATATAAAGGTCCACAATCTAGTTGAATTCCTAACCCATTCACTTAATCTGATAAGAATAAATGGATGATGTCTCATAGGTTCTGTCATTGAGAGACATCACTATTTGCTAGTTTACATAAACCATTCAGGCTGAGGTACATGATTATTATCATTCCTCATGCTTCGAGCTCGCACAAAGTTGATAAGAATCATGTGGATCTAAGCATGAATATTCTACAAAAAAATAACATTACGATGTCATTCAATGATAAACACTAGGAAAGTCATGTCATTTATGAATATTAGGTCAAACATACAACATTAGGACAAGGATAGCATGAAAAGCTTGGTGGAATCCTAGTGGAAGTTACTACTGGTTTATCTACATGGGTTGAGTCAAGTTGAAAGGCTAAGGTTTCCTTTAGTGAGAATGCTCCCATATGACTAGGTTATAAACTTCGGTAAATGATTCTAGCATTCTTTTGATAACTCAAGTCACCACCCTATAGGACTTAGGTTATAAACTCTAGTCAGATGAGCTTGAAAATATAATAAGTAAAGGCTAAAGGTGATCAATCTAAATTGGTCACCCCATGCTCGAGTGGAACTATGGTGGATCACTTTTCATCATTATTAGCTGATAAGGACCAGTAGTGCACGTGTGATGTGTAGTGCAATTGTAATGATGAGGGGCTCTATACAATTAAGTATTGCATAATTAGAAATAGTCATTTTTGAGTTGATCTTTTTACTTAGAAGTCCCTAATGGAGTCACCTTATGAGTGACCTTGAGTCTCTTTTTGATCTTATACTTTATTTCTGAGGGACATGGAAACTTTATTGAAAAAGGAAAAATGATTAGTCTCAAGAGGAATGAGACGCTTTTTTATTTTATGGAGTCGCCACTCAATTCTTAAAAAAAATCGAGAAAAGAAAGGGACAACATTGGGTCGCTTAGTGAGTATTACCCTCAGCAGAGATTTCTAGGTTTAGAGATCACATATACTTTATGACTATTTCTCATTATATGATATGCAAATCGGTAATGACAGTTATATAGAATTCACACAATACATCAGATAATGAAAGATAATAAAGCTAAAATATCATTATTACATTGTTTTCCTAATAAAATACATATAAAAGGAAAAGAGATTACAGAAATGTAAATCTAGCTTAGATATAATGAACCTACAAGGTTAGCATAACTATACACATAGCTTACTCGATCATGTAAATAATGGAATAAGGAATGAATACTCAATCACTTGAAAGAGTAAGAAAAAATGTACATAATCATGCATATTTACAATGATTATTATACTATGATGATATATGATGACAATATAAGGGATGCATGATGACATCATTGGACCGAGAACATGATGACCCTAGTCTAGAATGCAGACTTTTCATGTTATTGATATGTATGATGTGATTTCAAGTTTCAAAATTAGAGGATGCAAAATGATGATATAAAATGAGCGAAACAAAGCATAAGTTATTCATATGGCATGCAAATTACCAATCTCAACATGTAAGCACAATAAATTTCACAAATGCTGGCAACAATAAAGTAAGATGCAGTGTGATAAAATAAACATGCTAAAATGAATTTATGGTCCTTAGATTCATGGAGAGGTTCAAAATGACATGTAGAATGATGCAAATTTGTATACTTTTGAAGCGTATTTTGACAAAGGTAAGGCTAGTTTTGGTGGAAAGGAGGTCTAATAACCTAAGAAAAAGATAGTATGATAGCTAAAAGTCTTTGGAAGTGGGTTTCTAACATCTTCGAACAAATAGATTTTCAAGTGTGTGGTTTGTTTTTAAAATGAGGTGTAGAGACCCCTATTTATAGTGCAAAGTTTGAGAAAAGAGTGTGTGTGGGGGGGGGGGGGGGTTTATGCATGCATTCCTAGAATGGAGCACGATCCATGCGAAGTGTGCATGGCTATATGATTAGCATGTGGCCATGCACAAATGCACACTTTGTGCAACACGAATGCGAATTGAGGCTTTTTGGGGCTTTTTGAGGTTGGTTTCTAGGGTTTTTGGCCTTCTGGACATGTTTCCAAAGTCTGTTTTATCTAGTTCGGCCTTGATTTTAGCACATGACACCTAGGGTTGTTTGTGGATACATGGGCACTTTAAAGCAATGTGTGCTAATCCTTGGGTTATTTTTGATTATTCTGGGACCACTTTTAAGGATTTTATAGCCTTCAAGACATATTTCCTATCATACCATAAATTTGACTATCCCTAAAAAGGTCTAATGATGAAATGAATCCTCGAGATGACTAGAGTCTACTCATTCATAACACCTCTAAAGTGTGCAACCTTAAAAAACCTAACCGACCCCACCAGTGTGCAAAATCGATCACCGAGCCATTAAGTTGTGCTCTGACCTTATGAAATATGAATTATTGAAACAATGAGAGTTTTTACTTCAAGAAAACTCCTCTCGGAATAATCAGTTTGTTGGACCAATGCATATTTCATTAAATCGGGACCCAACTTCGTGAAAAAACAAAAATTAATTTTGACAAAACAAACTTCAGAAACATGTATAGAAGGCCCCAAAACCTCTGTAAGTGGTCCCAGAATGGTCCAACACAACCCGAGTATCAATGCATATCTCTCAAAAGTGTGTGTAAACACCCGTAGGTGTCATGTGATAAAATCGAAGCCAGATTTGGCAAAACAGACTTTGAAAATGCATTTAGAAGGCCTAAAACTCTAAGTACCAATCCTAAAATAGCATGCATAGAACTCAAGAAGAGCACGTAGAGTGTCAAAGTGCACTTGAAAATATGCATGTGTGTGTGTGGCCATGCACACTTTGTGTGGCCACATGCAAAAATCCCCTTATACACCCGTGACCACCCCTACACCAGCCCATTCTATACATTTTTTTCTATAAATAAATAGACCCCTCCACACCTTATTTTAGAGGGGAGCAAGTGAAGACACACACACTCAAGAGTCAGTCCAATCGAAAGTCTGAGAAATCCCTCTTTATATAGTTTTTGCTCTCCCACAACCTTTCCCTTAGGTTATTAGATCCCTTTTCCACCAAACCTAGCCTCATCTTTGTCAAAGCATGCTTTAAAGGTATACAATCCAGCATCATTTTGTTATCATTTTGAACCTTTAGACGAGGAAAGCTTGATAATCTCTCGAAGCTAAAGCTTTGAAGGTTACACAAGCTTAGTCGAGTCTGAATACCACACAATTATTTTAGCACATTTATTTTATCATATTGCATTTTATTTTACTGTCACCAACATTTAGGAATACTATTGTGCCTATGTGATAAGACTGGCAATCTTGCATGCTACGTATTATCCTCATTTTACATCATCATTCTACATCCTCTATTTCTAAAATTATGAAATTACATTGCAAATATCAATAATGTGAAAAAGTTCATGTCCTGGAATAGAGTAATCATGCTCTCAGTCCAGTGATGACCTCATGCATCCTTTATATTATCATCATTCATCATCATAGCATAAATAATCACTACAAGCATGATCATCCTATCATTCATCGAATAAGATGTGTAAATGATTGTGTTATCCTTACAGATCAACCATATTAGATTTACTTTTCCACAATCTTTTCCTTTTCATATGTATTTTATCAGGAAAGCGATGTAATAAAATTTTTAGCTTTATTATCTTATACTATCTCATGTACTATGTGAATGCTATATAAATTATCATTACCGAAACTAGGGTGTTGCAGTAGCTATACATAGAATATCGTATAATGAGAAATAGTAAAAAAGTATATGCGATCTCCCGAACCCAAAAACTCTGCTAGGGAAAATACTCGATGAGTGACTCAATGTTTTCCCTTTCTTTTCTTGATTTTCTAAAAATCGAATGGCGACTCCAAAAAATCAAAAGCATCTTGTCCCCCTAAGACTAATCACTTGTCCCTATTTGGTAAAGTTGCCATGTCACTTGGAAATAGAAAGACTCGCTACACTGTCCAACAAAGTAATAAAAACCACAACAACACAAAAGTCCTCTTCCTCTTAAAAATAAAAGATTGCTTATGGTGGCAACTCCACTGGGGACTTCTAAGTAAAAGGGATCAACTTAAAAATGACTATTTCTCATTATACAATACTCGATCGTATAAAGCCCCTCACCACTGCATTTTCACTACACATCACACATGCACCACTTATCCCTAAAAGCCTTAATAATACTAAATGACATTGCCACTATGATTCCACTTGAGTCATGGGGTGATGAAGATACAATATTATCACTTTTAGTTTACTTGTGCATTTGCCAAACTCATATAACCAGAGTTTGTAACCCAAGTCCTTAAAAGGGCGATCGAGTTATCAAAAGAATGCTAGACTCACTAACAAGAGTCCATAACCCTAGTCATATTGAGGCATTCTCACTAAATGAACCCTTAGCCTTTCATATTGACTTAGCTCATATAGATAAACTAGTAGCAACATCCAATAGGATTCTACCAAGTTATGCATGCTATCCTTGTCCTAACATTATTTGTTTGACCTAATACTCATAAATGACATGACCCTCCTAGTGTCTATCATTAAATGATGTCATAATGTCTATTTTCATAAAAAAAATTATGCTTAAGACCACATGATTCTCATCTACTTTGTGTGAGCGTGAAGCATGAGGAATGATGAGAATCATGTACCTCAACTTGAATAGTCTATATGAATTAACAAATAATGACATTCCTCGATGATGGAACCTACGAGATGTCGTCCATTTATCCTTATCATATCAAATGAATGGGTTAAGAACCCAACTATATTGTGGACCTTTATGTTAGAAAAATAAAACTGTAAACTATCGAATGATACTTTCATGACTCACAGTAAGCATATCGAATATCGATGTAGGGGAAAGAACTCGGACTCCCTTTGATTAACCTTGGTCTTATGCATACAGGTGCATACGGGCTTTGGACATCATTTAAAGCCTGAAAATTAACCCTCACATTGACATCATATGATTACCTCAAACACAATTGAGTATCGTTCCTCAGTTTACCCTTTGGTTTTGGCCAATATAAATCAAAATAGCCTAGGTCTAAGAGTGGATCCATAGTCCCCTAATAACTATAGGTTCAAAACCCACCTAGGAAAGAGACTGAATGACCTCGTAGAGAAATGAGGTTCGAAGCAAGAGCTTACTTGTGATTGGTTTGTTCATTATACAGAAAACCTAATCAGCTTTAATCATGCATACATTATATACATGTAGATAGCATATACTAACCATTATTTCTTGTAAGGATAATCATTTTTAAATTATAGGATTTTTTGCATCCACTCCATGCATACATGCTCATCGTTTTCTTTTATAGGCACACGTCATGCATCATTCATTTAGCTAACCCTAATAAATGCACAAGAATACTATATTCAAACATGAGTGACCACGAAGTTGAGTCTTCTAGCCAAAGTAATGGGAAGTTGAAAGCTAGGATTCAAGAATTGCTCATGGTCGAAAACCCCCAAGCCCAAACCAATATCATTAGACATTTCCTCTATAACCTTGATAATGCTGATTGGAAAAGCCTACAACCATATAGAATGCTATGCATTAAGACATTCCAACATGTGACCCTCGACCGTGAACTCTTGAATGTTGTTGTGTCATTCTGGGACCCTCAAGAGCATGTGTTTCAATTCAACACCATAAAACTATGCTTGTAATATGAAGAATTGAATGCCATAGTAGGGTGAATCCCCACCATGACCGGAGAAATAATTTTCATTGACCTGGACATTAAATACCCAAGGCTTGGGGTTTCTTTCCTTGACCTAAGCTTTGAAAAACTTGATGAACTAGTCACCGAGCGTAAGCGATTGATTCCCATGCAACTCCTAGCTACCTACACTATAAAGAAGAATAGTACTCTAATTTGGGCACATCTCCTTATGTGTTACCTCTTTATGCAATACTTCACCATCTCGAACAATAGGGTAGGGGATTCTAGGATACTCCAGGTCATAAAAGGAATAGAATGTGGAACGACTCCCTTCCCACTGATATTAGCAAAAGCATTCAAGGTTTAGATGACCTCAAAAAAAGGAAAACTCCAAACTTCATTGGAAGTCTTCTGTTGCTTCAAATATGGCTGCAAGAAAAGCTAAGTCTACTCGACAAACCTATAAGCAAATGAATGAGATTCCAACCTAAGAATCACCTAGAAAGACACATCAAGGATGTTCATGGATGCTTTTAGCCCACATCACAGCCTAGGAATGGTTCAAATGTATGAAGGACACACTAGAATATCAAATAAGATGGATGTGCCCATAGTGGAATTTGGGACATGTCTCTCTGCACATGTGTCAACTATATACCAATCTTAAGATTTAGGCCGTTGCAACCACTATTATCCAACACTAGTGAAGAGATAGTTTGGTGAGAAGCAATCCGCACCTTTTAGGCTTGTAGATTTCTTTAGTGGCAGGATACAATAAAGATTTATGGATCATTTTATAGCAACATGGAGGAGGAGAATCATCCATTAATTTACTGCTAGTATTGGAGAAGGTGTTATAGATGAAGCATATAAGCAGTGGATGATCCAAAGATAGAAACGTCTCTCAAGTCATTAATCCATAAAGAGTTTCCTTCTTTATTTTCTTTTTCTTTATTTGAAAATGATGATGTAATGAACTCTAAAGTTAATGCAATAAAATCATATTTTGCTTACTTATTTGATGTCTTTCCTAATGGTAGTGTGCATTACATTGATTAAAACATTAGCATATTTGACATTCATTCCATATGCATTGAATCATTTAACATTGGCATGGAATCTAAACCATGCATTTTGCATATTTCGAAAGATGTTACCCCTGAAGAGAGAAGAGAAATTGAAAAAATATTAATAAAATATTCAAAAGTATTTGCCTAGACGTACAATGATATGCCTAGTATTGATAGAGACATTGCTCAACACTTCATTCTGACTAAAGAAGGGTTCAAACCAGTAAAGCAGAAGCTGAGAAGACTCAGACCAGAATGGGCCCAACTAGTGAAAGAGGACATAGAGAAACAGATCAAGGCAAAATTCCTAGAGGTAGTAGACTATCTAGAATGATTAGTAAATGTGGTGCCAATACCAAAGAAAGATGGAAAGTTTAGAATCTACGTCGACTATAGAGATCTAAACAAGGCCTACTCAAAGGATGATTTCCCACTACCCCATAGACATATTGGTTAACAGTGCCACCATATGTGCAATGTACTCCTTTATGGATGGATTCTCTAGGTACAATAAGATCTTAGTAGCCATTATCAACAAAGAAAAGATAGCTTTCATAACATAATGGGGTACTTATTACTATAGAGTAATGCCTTTTGGACTAAAGAATGCAAGGGCAACCTACCAAAGAATGGCGACTACAATGTTCCATGACATGATACACAAAGAAGTGGAGGTATACGTTAACAACATGATAGTCAAGTTAAGACCCACAGAAGAACACGCCTCTGATCTCGAAAAGTTCTTCGAAAGGGTTGAAATGTACAGTCTTAGGCTAATTATGAAGAAATGCATATTTGTGGTTACTTCAGGAAAGATGTTAGGGCATGTTCTTAGTCAGAATGGGATTCATTGGATCTAGACAAAGCAAAAGCCATAAGAGATATGCCAATGCCAAAAATAAATAAAGAAATAAAAGGGTTTTTAGGAAACTACAGTTCATCAGCAGATTCATCGCTAAGTTAACAGCAGTGTGAACTGATCTTCAAGCTACTAAAAAAAGATCAACTGGTTGAATGGAATGAATAGCATCAGCTAGCATTTGATAAGATCAAAAGATACCTAGCCAACCCACCAGTTCTAAGACCACCTAAACTAGGATACCCTTAACCCTATATTTGGCCCTCAAAGAGAATGTGATCAATGCAATGTTAGCCCAAGAGGGAGAAACAAAAGTAGAACACACAATCTACTACTTAAGTAAGAAGATGTTGCCATATAAGGAGAAGTATAGCCAAGTCGAATAGATATGCTTGGCAATAGTATGGGCAATAAAGAAACTCAGATACTTCTTCCATGCCGTGTTTAAAATGGACCCAATGAAGCACCTCTATGATGCTCCCTCTCTAGTGGGGAAACTTGCAAAGTGGCTCGTATTGCTAACAGAATTCAACGTGCAATATTTGACTAAGAAGGCAATAAAAGGGAGTGCAATGGCTGAATATCTAGCTCTCAAACCTATTACAGAATCAGAAGAAATCCAACTGAGCTTCCTAGATGACCTCAACTCAGCCATTGAAATCCAAGGATGGCATATGTACTTTGACGGAGCAATCAATCAGTTCAACATAGGAGTCAATGTAATACTACAATCATCAAAAGGTGAAGTAGTACCAATTGCTAAAAAGCTCGAGTTCATAATCATAAACAATGAAGCAGAATACGAGGCATGCATACTTGTAATAAAAGCACTGATAACCTTGGCTGTAACAGAAGTCGAAATCTTTAGAGATTCCATGTTAGTAATCAATCATGCCATAGAAGAGTGGGAACTGGAAGAGCAACACTTAAAAGCCTTATCTAAACAACTTGAGGCTACTCACCATATCCTTTTAAAAATGCAAATTCATTCATCTCCCCAGGAACTATAATCAGATGGCAGATGCACTTGCTTTCCTAGCATCAGTATGGGAAGGACCATCCAAAATGCCTATGAAGCCTCTAATTCGACTTAAATTAGGACAACTTTGTCATAAAAATTATAAAATAAAAAAGATAAAAGCAGCTGAAAAACCCTGGTTTTATGACATCCAAAGATATATAAATGAATGAGCCTATCCTAATCGAGCATATGAAAGAGACAAAGTAGTCATTCAACGACTAGCATCAAAATTCACATCGCACCAGGGTGTGTTATATAAAAGAACCTCATATGGTTTATAAATCCAATATCAAAATGAAATTAAGGTTGTAAAAGCAGTAGAAGAAGTACACAAGGGTGTTTTATGGTCCACACATGAATGGAGTAATCCTGGCTAAGAATTTAATCAGACAAGGGTTCTTCAGGATGACAATGATGGAAGACTGCATCAAATTTGTAAGGAAATGCCACAAGTGTCAGATCCATGGGAATGTCAGCCACCTTCCTCTAACATAACTACACTACATCTCCTCTCCATGGCCCTTCTCAGTATAGGGACTAGACATAATTAGGGAAATCCACCTGACAACCTTAAATGAATACAAATTCATCTTAGTGGCAGTGGACTACTATACAAAATGGGTCAAAGCAGAATCATTCGTAAGGATAGGAGCCAAGCAAGTGGCTAGGTTCATCAAAAGAAACATTTTTTATAAATATGGGATCCCCTATCACATTATCTCTAACAATGATGTCCAATTTCAAGGGGACACTAGAGAGTTATTGAGGAGTTATAAGGTGGAACATCACCAATCTTCTCCTTACCGATTACAAGCGAATGGGGCCATAGAAGCTATAAATAAGAACATCAAAAAGATCTTGTCAAAGATGACTTAGACTTATCGAGACTAAGTAGACAAATTTCCACATGCCTTATGGAGGTACCGAACAACAGTCATAACTTCAACAGTAGCACCTCTGTTCTCATTAGTGTATGGATCAAAGCAGTCCTTCCAATCAAAATAGAGATCAAGTCTCTTCAGGTAGCAATCAAATTTGAATTACCAAAAGTACAGTGGGCTCAATAGAGGCATGACAATCTCACTCTCTTAGACAACCAAAGGCTCAAGGTTCTATACCACACATAGTTATATGAGGCTTGACTAGCCAAGACCTTCAATAGAAGATTAAAACACAAGAGTGTGAAAGTAGGAGATTGGGTGCTATAGCAAACAAGACAGAATATTTCAAACCCTAGATGGAAATTCATACCGAACTAGAAAGGCCCATATCTGGTAAAACATGTTCTATCAAAAGAAGTAGTCAAGCTAATGGATTTTAAAGGAAATGATTCTCTGAACCTATTAACATAGTCCGCTTGAAGAAGTACTATGTGTAAGGCATAAAAAAACCATCCCGTTGAGTTAAAAACCTAAAAATGGTAGCTCAGGCCAAAATTAGGGACTTCCTACTGAGTTGAAAACCTAAAAATGGCAGCTTAGGCAAAAATTAGGGAAAGAGAGAAAATATTTAACTAGAAAACTTGAGAAGGCTAGTTAAGGATAGAGGTAACCTCACATTTGAAATTTGTACAAATGCACCTATGCTTTTCTTAAATGATTACAGTGAAATAAGAATGATTGCCAATTTATACAAAATGTCTTTAAAAAGTGCAACACATTTTATCATCATGAATTGCATCAAGCATGATCTGCATCTTATTTCATTATATGAACATGGTTCTTACCATCCTCTCTAAGCTCACTCCTTGAGATAAACCATTATAGTATAGCAAAAAAAAATCCTAGCTAGGTGTGAAAAGCTCCAAAAGGAGACACTTTAGGCAAAAAGGGAAGAAAAGGAAAACCTAGCTAAGTGTGAAAGGCTCCAAAAGGAGACGCCTTAGGCAAAAAAGGGGAAAAAAAGGAAAACAATAGTAATGGCAAACATCATCATCAATGATACATAGAAGGACGCCTATACAGTTATCATCATACAACATACAAGACAAATGCCTAAAGTCCATAACCTCAGGAAAATTATACAACAAAGCAATTAACAGACTAAAAAGTCCTACACCTAGCTCCTAAAACAACTACATCTTCCTTGGTTGCCATCAAAAGCAAGTAATGATCCTGCTCAAGCATCCCCCTTGTCTGATCCTGACTTATCATCATTCATGGCAAGGGACGATAGCTATGACTCCAGCTCACTAATGCAGTCACGACAAGTTGCACGCTCCCGTTCCCATTCATGACTCACAAGATGGTGCTCAACTTGCATTACACATTGCATATCATACACTTATACATAAAACATGTGCATAAAATAAACAAGTACAATAAAGAAGGCATACCCTCTGAGTGGTAGCAAACTACAAAAAGCACTGCTACACACTTCCTATAATAATATACCAGTACTGGCCAGAGGAGATAGGAATCTAAAAAAGCAAGCAAATAAGTCAACCACCACTCACTAAATAAATGAAACACATGTAAGAATAAAAGAAGAACATGAACATGGGTAGCATCGGTAGGAGCAACACCCGATTGAGGAAAGCTAAGTCTAAGCAAATTGAAGCTCACTACACTACCAAGGATATCTATCCCAAGCAAAGACAAAGATGATTGAACCATCAAATTCCCAAGGATAGTGCTACTAGATGCCACACCACTAGCATGAGCAGTCGCCTCAGTGCAAAACATGCCCTCATTATTCTAAAAGCAGGATCCATATCTCCTTCAGCATTATTGCAGATAAGCTCTCATAACCCATGTCAATTACTGTTTATTACTAATAAAGCTTGCTACATGGTTGCACCAAAATATGAATAAAAGCTTATAGGATCGGAAGAAACAAGTCTTGATGACCCACGTGATGGCCTAGCCCTCAAACTCAAGGGACAAGATGCATCTACCTGAGAAGGTGGAGGTGAAGGAAAGGTTCTGGTAGCTACAACATCAATCAATTGAGGGATCAATACATTAGCATAAGGCAAACCCTTACTCTCTAAAAGGCTCTCAGTGGGTAACCCCATTATAACAGCAACAAGGCCATTATCGTAGAGCTCATAACCTTAGAACATGTCCCTAAGGGGAGAGACGGGAACTCTCCTCATGTATGGGCCATCCCACTAATGATGGACTCACTTGCCCAAATACCACACCCTGTCGATAAGGCCAGAAAGCAACACTCGTCTCTTTATCAACTGCCATGCAGTTGCCATCTCTGTTGTCTAGTGAGATCTCGCTACCCACTAGTGAAGAAAGATATGCTCAAAGAGGCAACAATAAATAAATGATCCCAAAGAAAGGAACATCTAGCACAATAGGAATTAGAAATACCTTATAAGGGGATAGCTTCCTCATATGGTCTTGAGACACCATGAAATCCTTGATCAAATCAGTAGTCTTCCTGACCCAGCGAGAATAATGAGGGAAGCCATCCTCTTGGAAATGCTAGATGGATGGACGAGGGAGAATCTTGAACTCATATGCCTAGATCTGTCAAAATGAGGGTTAAAAATAACAAACCAAAAGCAAAAGAAGAGACAAAAGAACTCCTACTCATGTCCAGCACAAATAAGCACTCGCAGATCCTTGAGCCACCTCGGCACGCTATGTCAAGCCCCAAGTACATATGAGCAAAGGTAGCAGCACCCCAATAATACCTCGGCAAGCCATTCAGGTCTCTTAAGCAGGCAAAAATCACATATTACCCATTCTTGAAGGGTTTAGGAAGATAACAACACTCAGTAAATAAAATAAAAAATAGTGGGTTAGCTGCTCTGCTGAGAGAAGACCATCATCATACAAAGCCCGTATGAAAGAAACAAACTCCATGTGTTGAGTGAAATATGGGCAACCAAACTTCATAGGAGTGACTACCCTAAGCCAATCCCTTATGAGATGCCTCTTAACCACAACAGTGGAACACTCCTCATCACTAAAAGGAATGGGCTCTCCAGAAAAGCTCAAGCCCATGATAGTAGCAAAGTCCAAAGGCGTAATAATCATCTCCCCAACAGGCATATGGAATGTATGCATCATGTCCATCCATTGCTCTATCAATTCATACATATCAATCTGACTTGACACATACGAGTCAAATGACAATGCAATAATCACCCCATTAAAGCCCTTCCCAACAACCATCTACTTTAGACACAACGAGAGACCCCGGTAGTACATACTGACTCTGTTGAAACTAGCACGCAGTACAGTGACATACCTATAAGGCTACAAACAATAGGTACACTATTAAACATTTACACAACTATTAAATACTAACACACCTCTTTCTCTATCACTCAGCAGGATCAAAACAGTAATAAAAGGATGAAAAGAAAAGCTTCATGACAAGTAGACAATCACAAAAAGGAAATAAAGTAAGAGCTATCAGCATTAGCATCTACAATAAAGCTAGACAAATAGTTACAACAAGAGCTACAGATCTATAACTATAATAACTTTATACATCAATATAAACAGCAAAAAAGTTAACAAACAAGCTTCAAAAAATAAAGGCAAAGAGGGACCTACCACACGATGATGTTGCACCCAAGCATGAGTCTTCAAGTTATGAACAGTGGGGATCAAATCTCCCCAAGAAAGCCCAGAGAGCTAAGAACTCTAAGCACCAGATGTGTTAGTCCCTACAATGGAAATCCCAGCTCTAGTAGCCTCTGCAAAGTCACTTTCAAGATCAAGATCAACATTAATAAAAATGTCCTCCAAACCCTCAAAAGTGTTGGGGAATTCCATTGTATGCAGAAGAAAATGGAAGTACAAAAGCAAAACAGAGCAAAAAGCACCTGAAACATGAAAAGGGTCAAGAAAAGTCAGAAAACACTCAAAGAAGTCCAAATGAAGCCTCCTAAGAGCTCTAAAAATAGTTGTTTAAATAAGCTTAGAGGGGGAAGTGCATGACCACGTGCCAGGCACGTGACCATGCACATAAGCACATGATCACGCCCCCCCCCCATGCGTAGTCACATGCACTTCCTCCTTCCATGTGCTGTTCAATGGTTTTATGCACACTTTGAGACTTTGCACACTCACTTCTACAGTCTTAAACTTCCATTTGAGCATAAGATATGCACCAAACTCACACAAAAGTACACTAATGTGGACTCAATCTATCTAAAGACACTACACATGCACCACTTTCTTCAAAAAACTCAAAAGATGAAGAGCAAGGAAAATTCACTATAAGGATATCTTACTCCAAATCATCAAAATAACATCTTCAACATGAAAAATCACTACATCATTACTACATCATCACAACATCATTACTGTATCATCACTCTATCATTACTGCATCATCACTACTACCTCATTTATTAATTAAAAGCACCCTCACACCGCTTAAAAGCACCCTCACATTTCTTAAAAGCACTTACTTTCACATTGCTTAAAAGCACCCATATTTGCTTAGAAGCACTCTCACTGCTTAGAAGCACTCACTTTCACTGCTTAGAAACACTCTCACATTGCTTAGAAGCACTCTCATTGTTTAGAAGCACTCACACTCATTACTTAGGAGCATTCACATTGCTTAAAAGTACTTTCATTGCTTAGAAACATCTTCTCATTACTTAAAAGCACTTTCATCACTTAGAAGCATCCTTACATTGCTTAGGAGCATCCACACTACTTAGGAGCATTCTTAATTTCTTAGTAGCATTCTCATTTGCTTAATCACATGATCATTTCCTATGACACCTAAGAAGGTTATAGTCGTATATTTATTTGTGTGACACCTAAGAAGGTTATAGTCGCATGTTCATTCATGTGACACCTAAGAAGGTTATGGTTGCATGTTCATTCATGTGACACCTAAGAAGGTTATAGTTGTATGTTCATTTACGTGACACCTAAGAAGGTTATAGTAGCATGTTCATTCACGTGACACCTAGAAAGGTTATAGTCGCATGTTCATTTGCGTGACACTTAAGAATGTTATAGTCGCATTTTGATTCGCATGACACCTAAGAAGGTTATAGTTGCATCCGTATTTTGCTTAGTCACATATTTATTCATGTGAAACCTAAGAAGGTTATAGTTGCATCTACATTTTGTTCAGTAGCATCTTTGTTTGCATGACACCTAAAAAGGTTATAGTCACATATGCACTCTAAACTTTGCATGAATCACAAGCTTATATATGTCCCAAATACCACCTTAAGTGACAACCAAGTTATAGAATAATAACAACAAACAAAACACAACAACAATAGTCAAATCTTGACAAGACGTCTAAAGACAACCCACAGGTAAGCACCTCTCTCCCTACTAAAACATTTTTTGAATCTTTGCATTTTGCTTCACTTGTATTAACACTAGCGCTAAGTGGCTATGCAACACACATGAAGTAGGGGGCAACTGTCATACCTCAAAGTTAATTATCCTAAAAAGGTCTAATGATGAAATGAATCCTTAAGATGACTAGAGTCTACTCGTTCATAACACCTCTGAAGTGTGCAACCTTAAAAAGCCTAACTGACCCCACCAGTGTACAAAATCGATCACCAAGCCATAAGTTGTGCTCTGACCTTACAAAATATCAATTATTAGAATAATGAGAGGTTTTATTTCAAGAAAAGTCCTCTCAAAATACTATTGTGATTGTGTGATGAGACTAGCAATCTTGCATGCTATGTGAATAATATATGTGTTATTATGCTTATTTTACATCATCGTTCTGCATCCTCTATTTGTGAAATATGAAATCACATTATAAATATCAATAACGTGAAAACGTTCATGTCCCAGAGTAGAGTCATCATGCTCTCGGTCCAGTGATGACCTCATACATCATTTATATTATCATCATTCATCATCATAACATAAATAATTATTGCAAGCATGATCATCTTATCATTCATCAAATAAGCTATGTAAATGATCATGTTATCCTTGTAGATCAACCATATTAGATTTACTTTTCTATAATCTTTTCCTTTTCATATGTATTTTATTAGGAAAGCAATGTAATAAAATGTTCAGCTTTATTATCCTATACTATCTGATGTGCTATTTGAATGCTATATAAATTGTCATTACCGAAACTAAGGTGTTGTTGTAGCTATACATCGAATATCATATAATAAGAAATAATTAAAAAGTATATGCGATCTCCTGAACCGAAAAATCTCTACTGGGCACAACACTCATTGAGTGACTCGATGTTGTATCTTTCTTTTCCCAATTTTCTAAAATTTGGGTCACGACTCCACAAAATTAAAAGTGTCTCATCCCCTTGAGATCAGTTATTTGTCCCTATTTGATAAAGTTGCCATGTCCCTCAGAAACGGAAAGACCTGCTACACTATCCAACAAAGTAACAAAAACCACAACAACATAAAAGTCCTCTTCCTCTAAAAAATAAAAGGTCACTCACATTTTGAAAGTCCACTTTGTCAAAATTAATTTCCATTTTTTCACTAAGTTAGGTCTCAGTCTAATGAAATGAACACTGGCTTAAAAGTTGCACATTCCAAGAGAAGATTACTCAAAATAAGCCTCTTATTATTTTGATAGTTAGTATTTCATAAGATCATAGCATAACTTAATGGTTAGGTGATCGATTTTGCATATTGGTGGAATTAGTTAAGGTTTTAAAGTTACACACTTTAGAGGTGTTACGAATGAGCAAACTCTAGTCATGTTTGTATATTCATTTCATTATTAAACCTTTTGGGGATAGTCAAATTTGAGGTATGAGAAGGATATGGTGGGTCACACCTTAAAGAGTGCATTAATCGGGACCAATTATCAGCTTCATTTAGAGTTAGAGGGTGCTTTATCCATAAAGACCATTATCCCTTGACTAATTGATGGTGTAGTAACCAATTTTGTACCTACTTCACCTACTAGCATCTCTTCTTCTTCTACTCATCATGTCTTATTTTTCTTATGCTACTTTTTACACTAACTATGCTTCTATTCTAATATGTTCTTTTTGTATTTGATAGCCTTATTTAAATAGGTCATAAGGTAAGAGTACTATAGAGGCTTCCAACGGTATAGGAGTTGTTAGTGTCCCTTTTGAGGTTGTTCAAGTAGTTCCTAGAGTTACTGCAATGCCTCTACTTCCTTTGCTTAAAGGGTATAATCTTCAAGGTGGTGTCGTGACTCATATGGTCCCTACATCTATCGAAACTGTGGTCTTCATCCCTAAGAACACCACTCATGTGAGTTTCTATTTCTATTGCTTTGATGTTCATCTTAAGTTTGTTATTTGTTGACTACCTTATGTGTAAGTCCTATAGGAGATGACTAAGTACTAGTATCAATGTGCCTTAAGCTTCATTAGTTATCATAGTCATTACTTTATGGAGACTTAGATGAATTTCCCCTACACTTTGTCCACTTTATGTTCAAATATGCAATGACATATATATGTATGCCATCAGGTATGTATATGCTAATGCATGTATGTTATGATAAGCATGAGCATGAGCAGATAATGCATGAATGAGAGGTAGCGATTCATCAGTAGGAAGAGGTATTGCATCAGCAAGAGGGTGCCTTTTACCAGGGAAAGATTTAGAGGCTTCGAGATGAGCTAAAGGAACTAATAATCTATAGTACTGGACCTAATATGAGGGGACCTCCAAATGATAGAGATGATGATAATGAGGATGAGGATGATGATGATGATGACGATGACGATGACGATGATGAGTCCTAATTTCCCCCACCCTTTGATATTTTGTACTAACTATACTGATGATGATTTTTAGGCATTTGGGATGTATTCCAATTAATATGTTGCTTTTATGATTATTTGGATGCTTCTTAGTTCTTCTATGTTCTTTTCCATTATTGATTTTCCATTTGCTTAATGTGTTGGCATATGATTACAAAAAGTAAAGAGATTTACAATAGAAATTACAATTATTACAATAGAAAAGGATATAAACTCTAAGATGTAAATTTTGCCTTTGTATGTGATAGATGTAGATTCAGATATTTACTTTTTAACATGTGTAATTCTAACAATCTTCCTCATTCACACTAAGTAGCATTTATCATTAGCATGGTTACATATTAAGTATTTCATAGTGAAGTTACCCATGTCCTTAATTAGCTTTCTTGCTAATCAAGTATTTTACCTCTATATTTTTTTGCATAGTATCACTTGAGATTATCAAAATTGACCAACTTTAAAAATTCATTACATTCAATAACTTAATTGCTCCTTTTGAGAGAATGGCCTTAACTTGATAAGGTCCTTCCTAGTTGGGTTAGAATTTCCCTCTACAATTTGATACATTTTGTTTAGTTTATCTTAATACCATGTCTCCAAATTTGATGTCAAGTTACCTAACCCTTTTTTTAAAAGCCTTTGCAATTCTTCTTTAACACAACTAAGTGTGATAAAGCACCTTTAACCTTTCACTATCCATCAAATTTAATTGCATTAGTATTTTCTCCACCCACTCTACCTTGGGTAAATTGGCTTTGATTATCATTATGAGGGATTTCATTTCCACTTCAATGGCAAGAACAACTTCTGTTATACCAACAAGAATGAAGTTTCCCTAGTAAAAATTTTCACTATTGTATAGTATCCCTAAAAAGCGAATGCTAGCTTATTAGCCCAATCGCAATGAGTTTTAATCATTTTTAAAAGAATCTCCTTATTGTTCTTATTTGTTCCTTGGAACTGTACTCCATTATCTAAAATCAAGTGATGAGGGATGTCGTATCTACAAAATAAATTCCTTTCTAGAACTTGCTACTTGTTTCGCCCCTAGTTTGGTAAAGGATTTTGCTTCTACAAATTTTGTGATATAATCAATTGCCAATAATATGTATTTATACCCATTCAAGGTTGTAGGGTGAATCTGTCCTATGATGTCAAGTCCCCAAACTGAAAATGGCCAAGGAGAAAACATAGTGTGCAATGTTGAATGGGCCAAATGCTTGACATCCCCACAAATCTGACACTTGTGACATTTCTTAGAGAATTTAATGCAATTCTCAATCATCATTATCCAAAAGAACCCTTGTCTCATTATTTTTTTAGCTAGCATTGTGTCGTTCATGTGTAGGCCACAGACTCCCTCATGAACATCTGTCATTACCCCCTTTGCCTCATTCTCATCTAAGCAACATAATTGCATCCCATTTGAAGTCCCTTTATACAAAACATATTGGTGAAGAGTGAAATTTTTCACCAACTTTTCGATGATTATCTTATCCCTTTCATTAACACCTATTAGATATTCATGCTTATTGAGATACTGTTGAATGTCATAAAACCATGATTTCTGATACACTCTTGCTTCCATTACCCTTATATTTTTATAGCATGGTTGACTAGATTTTAGTAGTAGTAAGGGTTTCATAGGCATGGCTATTGGCCCATCCCAGACTGATGCTAATTATCCTAAAGAATTCGCTATCTGATTATGGTTTCTTGGTAAATGGATGAATTTGTATTTCCAGAAGGACTATCCCAATTACTATAAATATTCTAGATACGATTTCAAGTGTGACTTTTCAAGTCACATTTGTCGGTAACTTAATTGATTACCAATATTAAGTCACCTAACACTTATACTTCAGTGGCTTTCAGGGCCATCAATGCTTCCAATCCCATTATACACGCTTTATATTCTGCTTCATTATTTATAAGCTGAAATGTCAACTTTATTCTCTATAGTTAATAGAATTACCTTGATTCTTGCTCTAAACTGGTTCACTACTTTGTCAAAGTACAAACACCATCCTTGGATTTCAATTACTGTGGTAAGGTCATCTGGAAATTCAAGTTTTATCTCTTAATCATCATATTTAGGATTCAGTGCTAGGAACTAGGCCACTACTCTTCCTTTAATTATTTTTTTAGTGGATATTCAATATTAAACTCTATTAGTAATATCAACCACTTAGCTAATTTCCCTACCAGAGAGGGTGCTTTGAACAAATACTTTATTGTATCTAGCTTTGAGACTACTTGGATCTTATAAGACTGGAAGTAGTGCCTCAACTTCTCTATAGCCTAAACTGTTGCTAAACAAGATCTACTCCACCTTACTATACTTCTCTTTTTAGGGTAGCATCTTCTTGCTCAAATAATAAATCGCATGTTTAACTAATATCTGTCCTTCTTAAGCTATCATAACTCTTATTGCATTCCTTTAAATTGGTAGATAGAATTAGTGGATTCATGAGATAGTCCTTGATTCTATTAAAGGTGATATGGCACTATTCATTTTAAACCATAGGTTGATCCTTCATGAGCAGCTTAAATATTGGCTTACACACCTGTATTAACCTGGCTATGAACCTACTAATAAACTATAGTTTTCTTAAGAATCCATGAATTTCCTTTTCAATCTTTGACACTGGCATTTCATAAATTACTTTTACCTCATTTGGATTAACTTTAATTCCTCTCTAACTAACTATGTTCCCTAGTATCTTCACTGAAGTTACACCAAATACACACTTCTTGGGATTCAATCTCAGGTTATACTTATCTACCCTCTATAAGAACTTTTCTAATATAGCCAGATGTTCTCCCTGAGTCTTTGATTTTACCATCATGTCATTAACATATACTTTTACCTCCTTGTATATCATGTTATAGAATGTTATTATCACCATCCTTTGGTAGGTTGCACCTACATTCTTCAAACCAAAAGGCATTACCTTATAATAATATGGTCCCTATTCTATGATGAAAGAAATCTTAGCCTTATCAATGATTGCAATAAAGATATTGTTATAATTCAAAAATCCATCCATGAAGGCATACATAGCACATACAATAGCATTGTTGATCAAAACATCTATGTGGGGCAAAGGAAAATTGTCTTTTAGGCATGCTTTGTTAAGGTCTCTATAGTCCACATAAACTCTCACCTTCCCATCCTTCTTATGTACAGGTACTACATTAGCTAGCCATTTTGAATAGTCTACCACCTCTAAGAACCTCGCCTTGATATGTTTTTCTATGTCTTCTTTTACTAGTTGTGCCTACTCTGGTCTCAATCTTCATAATTTCTATTTCAATGGTCTACACCCTTCTTTAGTTAGAGTAAAATGATGCATAATGTCTCTATCAATGCTCGACATGTCATAATAAATGAATACTTTTGAATATTTTATTAATAGCTTTTTTAATTTTCTTTGTTCCTCAAGGGTAACATTATTATATGAGGATTTTCATTCATGCCCATATTAAATGGTTCAGTGTTAATGTAATAAATGTTAAAGATGCTCATATAAGGTTCAATAAAATGCTCATCATTATCATATGACACATCATATAAGTATGCAAAATTAGATTTCATTGCATCATACTTAGAATTCAGCGCATAAAAAATTCAAACAGATTAGCAATATAAATATCATAAAAAATAAGCACATCATTAAATAAGACATCCTCTATGCTAGACTTGATGGGAGCTATAATATCAGTGTAACTAGGTGCCTCGATTTCCATCCTCATATTCTACATAACCCATCCAATCTTAGCAATGGTTATTTCCCTTTCTTCTTTCTAACTCTCTTTTCTCTCCATGCTAGCATTATGTTTGTGAAGATCTCAAAGACAGGTTTCTTAATCCCATTACACTGCTATTCCTCTAATTGGCCTTGATACTGGGATGAGCCCTTGAAAATGAAGATAGTCTTTTTACCCTTATCTGTAGCTGGATCATATACTAACCCTTGTTTGTTAATCTGACCCTTGAAGTCTAGTAATTCTAAAATTTCACTCAATCTTTTTCTGAGCCTAGTACCTAGTTTATAGCTTATCTTTGTCATCATAACTACAACCTTCGGACTAACCTAATCCTTGTTAATCACTGATACTTGGAAATTTAGAGGCATTACATTCATGCAAGCAACTATGCTATTAGTCTCAACTTTAATAGTGACTACCTTCTCATTAAGTGGAAACTTAATTTTCTAGTGCAGTATGGAAGACACTCATCATGAATTCCCAATAATAAGGCAAATGTGTGTAGAATGTCCAACATCATGAATTCCACAATAGACTCAATTTCTCCTGCAGTGACTATAGCCATGAAGATTCTAACCACTTGCTTCTTAAAGTCATCACAAGTTCTGATTATTACATTAGATGCTTCTAGGTCTTTAACTGCTATTCCAAATTTATAGAGCAACCTGAGTGGACAAACATTAATGGCTGACCCATCCTCAACCATGACATATAAAGTATTTATGGCTTTCATAACCACTTGGATGAATAGAGGCCTATTATGAGATTTCCCTTATAATAGGAGGTCACTGTTAGAGAGAGAAATAGTATTGCTAAGCTTTAAAATTAGTGAAGCTATCATATTTTTAGGAGAGGTGTCTGAAGAGATCTTTGCATAGTCTAAAGTATGTGTTAAAACATCTAGTGTTTCTTTGATGTCATCAAAAGGTCTCAAACACTAACTTGAGCTTATGTCTACCTAAGCTATTTCAAAACTAAGTCTTCATTTATTTAGATAATTTGTTCATTCTTTTTAGCAACTTTATTAGCAACTTCTTTCCCTTTTACCAGGTCCTTCTCAAAAGGCTGATACACTCTTGCACTTCTTGTCACATGATTAATTGATGGATCCTCTCGGATTCATACCATATATTAATCCTCATCACACATGGCATGTTTGTTAGCTAAATAGTAACAGTCCCATCTTCTTCATTGAACTCCTCTACCTATCTAGAGGGCACAATATCTTCCTTCTTGAGAGCAATTGTAGGAAGGGTAGTGTATTTCACTTTAAAGTTAAATTTTCCTAAAGGTTGCCCCAATAAGCCCTAAACTTCATCCTTTGCTTTGCCTCTTCTTCCTCTTCAGATTCAAATGGTCCACTATCATCAATAACCTCACCAACTCTTATTGTTACTATCTAGCTCATCTCCTTTGTAACATTACATGGGGTGCATAGAGAGGAGGGATAAATATGTATTAATAAGTTAAGGGATCCATTTGATCATCACTTGAATCATATATGAGGTTCATAAAGTCTACCTCTAGTATTGCCAAAAGTTCTCTTTCTTCCCTTTTCACCATTTTTACCTCTCTTTTTGAAATATCCTAGATAGAGCTTTCCAAAAAGGATTCAGGCCCTGAAGAGATGGCATAAGATGCTAAGGGCGGCATGTGTTGGTAGTTGGGTAAAAGGTTGGTTTTAACATTAGGTTCTTTTTCAGGGCTAGAGTCTCTAAGGTCTTAGATTCAGTATTTTAGGATGTAGCAGTCATTAATTGTGTGGCCAAGCATTTAGTGAAAGTGGCAATAAAGATTGGGGTTGATGCTTACTGGTAGAGGATTATGTAAAGGTCTTGGTTCAAGGGGTTTAAGGAGGCCTCTTTGGTGGAGTCTTTAGAAGACTTTAGATAAGGGAAGGTTGAAGTTTGAGTATTTTTAATTTTTTAGGGCATTCAAAATTAGGTTTACTTCAATAGGATGGGTGTTTTAGCTAGGTTAAGTTGGCTTTCGATAAGGAATTTTAGTTTGGGAGACTTCCTCATCTTCAATTTGAATACTAGCTTGGTGAAGTACTTTGAATGTAAGGTAATGAACAAATAACATTTGCTTTAGAAAGTAGGGCAGGGCTCCCTTGATCACCATCTCTCATCTTTCGGAGGTCTATCCCTTGTTAGAGTAGCTTTCCCTCTCCATCGGGTAATGTAATCCAAAAAACTCACCACTTTTTTGCCTAATAGTTTCCAAGTCACTCCTCATGACATCCAACTAGGTGTTATACTTATAGTGCTTGATGAACTTATGAGTTAGGAGCATCCAGTCATGCTTAATTATACCTTCCAAATCAAAGAACCATGCTCTCAGCATTCTTCATGTGAAGTGAAGAAAAACTTCACAATTTGTGACTCAGTCAACTTCATATAAGCCATGAAAGTTGCATGCTGCCTTAGGTGGACCCAAGGATCCCTAGTACCATTGAACTTAATAAAGTTTGAGAGTTTGAAATCTTTAGGCAAAGGTTCATCCTTAAATAATAAGAGGTCAGTGCAATCACAGCTCTTTACAGTATTCTTCTCCATTAGTGAGAGCTCAAGTTAGGCCATCTTGTTAGCCAGTATATTGACCTCCTCGAATGACTTAGACTTGGTCAGATTGACTGGTTTGGTAGGTAGCAAAGGAGGTATTCAACTCATAGCTTGATAATATTCATCATCCTCAATGAATAAACTCGGAGTATGCATCACACCTTTTCTTTTATCAATCTTTGCATTGATTTACCTAGAAGCTTCTCCATGTTTACCCTTATCATGGATCATCTATTCAATCATAATCTTCATGTCTTTCTCAAATAAAAACCCATCACTCATCATCCTTTTTAGGGCATCCCTTAACTAGTCGTTATTGATTTGAGCCATTTCTTGAATTATTTTGGACATATAAATACTAGGACTAGAGTTTATGTGCTTGGTAACCTTAGGCTTATAAGACTTTTAAAGAGCTATTTTTCTACACAAATATGGTGGTTAGGATGGAAACAAAGATTATGCTTGTGTGCATGATATGACATGTTTTGCAAAATAAATGGGTTAGCATGTATGCATGGCATGACAATCATGGTTCACTAACATAATGATGCAAAATTATTGCAAAGAGATCGTGGGTTAGTTTATGATAAAATGCCCACTATATGTATATATGTATGAATGGAAAGTGTTAATGATGTGCACTAAGTTAATCATGTATGACCATATTTTGACTTTATCATTTTATTAATAAAGAGGCATTCTTATAATCATTTTTTATTGTGATAATTACTTGAATAGTCAATTCTTCCTAAGGTTATCAAGTATATGACTTTATAGTAAAACCCTTAGATTAAATATGAGTTCTATTCAAATTATCCCTAGTCATTATAATGTATGAAGGCTAGTATGTTATTGACTAATGACTATGTTTTATTAATCATGAATATGAGATATTAAGTCAACTTATTACTTATTTGAGAAATAATGTACTGGATTGACCCATAATGAGAACACTACATAGACAATTGTCATAAGTAATTCTTATCACAACAATATTTCTATCTAAATCTTTTGTATTTTGACATAATCTAACATTATGTTTAACCTAATGATACAATAGATTATTGTTGGATATGAAATGAGTTATGTGAGGAATATGAGTGAATGAGAAGGAATTTGTCCCTTATTTAATCTGAGTAAGATATTTATAGTCCCTTTAATAAGATAGATTAAGGAAAATGAAAATGGAATTGATAAAAAGTTATCATTCTCAATCTACATGGAATCAAAAAATAATATAATTGAATTATAAAAGGATGACAAAAACTATGTCTTATATTCAATCAAGATATCATATGACATAAGGACTATAATATTCATTGTAAATTAGGTTATGTCGAATATCAACCTTCACATGACTTGGGTAGTCAAAATGTCTTACTAAAGGCCACATATGACTTATAGGTCTACATAGAGATTTCAGACCCAATGTCAATGTTATGTGAACCTATAGGGTCACACACTTAGAATAGGCCCAAAACGAATATAGGATCACCAAGCCCAATAAAGCTTTGTGGAATATATATATATATATATATATATATATATATATATATATATATATATATATAATGAATTTAGGTGGAAAAATAAATGATATGTGAAACCCTAAAGAATATGTCATATTTATAGACCTCCAAATTAAGGTTTCATTTACCAAAATAAATTTTTTGTAATTTCTCTCCCTTTGAGAAAACAAAAACATAGAGTTCTTCAATTCTTGAGTTGTGAGACAATCAAGAAAAAGGTGCTAGCACACATGTTCATTTTGATTTAAGGGTTGTTCAAGTGGATACTTGTGGAGGACGTATTCATTTGGAGATGTCTTAATCCAACCTAGAAAATTAAAAGCTTAAGGTAAGGTGTCACCAGAGTGAACCTCCTCTCATCTTTCCATTATTCTTGCTTATTCTTGCATCTATGGTAAGGTTTTTGGAAACCCTAAATCAATAGGTTAATGAAATTACATGGATTATGGTTCGGGTTTACAATTGAATTTTTAAGTTTCTACTATGTTTTGAATCACATAACCCTATAAAAAGAAGAAAACAAAATAAAATGAGCAAATAGGGTTAGCATAAACACCTGCAAAATGAATAAACCAAACACAAGTAGTTGCTCCTTCCAACCTTATTACTCCACCTGATAGATATTCCTATCTTAGGTGAGTTTTTGAATCATAATCATCGAGGGACTATGGTTCCACTCTTAGACTAGGCTATTTTGATTCTTGTTGATCATACTCAAAAGGTAAGTTAGGAAGCAATAACTAAATGTGCTTAAGGCAAACACACAACGTTAATGAAAGGCCCAATCATCGGGTCACAAGTGGCATCTACAGCCCATATGCACCCATAAGCACAGAGACTATAGTCAACATGAGGGATCCAAGTTCGTGTACCCCTCATTGACATTAGGTATGTTTACCAAAAGACATAAGAGTCTCGTTCGATAGTTTACAATTTGATTCTTTCAACATGAACATCTGCAATTTAGTAAAATTCCTTATTCACCTATCTAATTTAATAAAGATAAATGGATGTCTTCTCATAGTTCTATCCTTAAAAGATGTAATTATTTATTGGTTCTTATGGACTAGCCAAACTAAGGCATATGATTCTTGTCATTCCTTGTGCATCGAGCTCACATAAAGTAAATAAGGATCATATAAGTCTAAGCATTGGGCAATCTATGAGAATTGACATAACAATAGCAATCATAGGCATGTCATTTTTTAATTTCAAGTTAAATGGATAGCATCAAGATGGGGTAATTACACAAAAGCTAGGTGGGACCCTAGGGGAATTTTTATTAGTTTATTTATATGGGCTTAGTTAGGATTATGGTTAAGGGCTCCTTTAGTGAGAATGCCCCCTTATGAGTAGGGTTATGGACTTCAATAAATGAGTTTAGCATTCTTTTACTACTTGAGAGAAACTATACCCCATTTTGGACTTAAGATCCAAGGCAACATCACTTTAAACCCTATAACTTCTCTTGATCGAGTAAAGGCTAAAGGTGATAATACCGATCTTGTTGCCCCATTATTCGAGTGGAATCATGGTGGCAATGTTATTCAGTATCATCGAGGGATTAAGGACCGAGGGTGCACATGGTGAGTGTAGTGAAATGTAATTATGTTATTTATGAAGGCAAATAAATAAATTATGCATAATAAGAAATAGTATTTCATTCATACCCCTCAAACTAGAGATTCTAGTTTTGATCCCTAATGGTGTCATTAACAAACTGTATGCATTTGGTGGGTGCGCACCATGTCGAATCCAATTTTTTTATTTTGAGGGTCAGTATCGAGATAGGATCAGTGTGATGTCGGGGCACATAGGCTAATGGTGACCATCTACTGGATGTTATTAATATGGGAGGGTCTACCTAAATAAACTTAGTAGATTGGAGTCGTCATCTAACTTTTACTAGGATAAAGTGAATTAAGAACTTACTTTTCTAATAAGAGATTTTAGGTAAGGGGGGTAGGAGTTACTTATCATGTTTCTTATTATACATTGCTCAATTACTCATTCCTTTACCTCATTTTTTGTTTTATGATGCATTTATCATATTTGATTGTCAATCAATTTAAATTGAATTGGAAATAAATGTGGGATTGTTACATTTGGTGCACATACATCATAGAATGAGTAAATAATTAAACATTCATAAATTGAGTAAATAAGAATGCAATTAAGTAGGCAACTAGCACACAACACATAAGTAAGCATGTTGTAAGTGACCAGGTTTTTAACTCAAGTGAAAGAGAGCCTTTTTTATTATTACTCCTTTTAAGAAGTTTCATGAGGACCATTGTGTTTTATTTATGAGGGACATGACAACTTTACCGAATAGGGATAAATCATTGGTCGCAGGAGGAACAAGATGCTTTTTTTATTTTATGGAGTCACCAGTTGATTTTTAGAAAATTAGGAAAGGAAAGGGGCAACATCATGTCACTCAATAAGTACTGCCCCCAGTAGAATTTTTCAGGGTTTGAGGGATTGCATCTACTTTTTGACTATTTCTCATTATATGATATTAAATGTATAACTATCACAATACCCTAGTTTTGGCAATGGCAATGACAATTCATATGGCATTCACACAATACATCAGATAATGGAAGATAATAAAGCTAAAGATACCATTATTACATCATTTTCCTAATGAAATACGTATAAAAGGAAAAAAAAGGATTGTAAAAAGGTAAATCTGGCTTAGATGTAATGAATCCTGCAAGGTTAACATAACTATGCATGTAGCTTGATCGATCACATGAATAATGGGATGAGCAATTGACACTCAACCACTTGAAAGAGTAAGAAAAATGTACACAATCATGCATGTTTGTAGTGATTATTTATGCTATGATGATATACGATGATGATATAAGGGATGCATGATGACATCATTGGGCTGGGAACATAATGACTCTAGTCTGGAATATGAACTTTTCTTTTTATTAATATTTACAGCATAATTTCATGTTTTGAAACTAGAGGATGCAAAATAATGACATAAGATTAGCAAAATAAAGCATAGATTATTCATATAGCATGCAAGATTGCTAGTCTCATCACATAAGGACAATAATATTCACAAATGTTATGATAATAAAGTAAAATGCAATATGATACAATAAATGTGCTAAAATGATTATATGGTCCTCAAATTTGACTGAGCTTGTGTGATTTTTGAAGCTCTAGCTTCGAGGGATTATTAAGCTTTCCTCATTGAGAGGTTCAAAATGACATGTAGAATAATGCTAGTTGATATACCTTTGAACCATGATTTGAAAAGAGATGAGGCTAGGTTTAGTGGAAGGGAGACATAATAACCTAAGAAAAATGTAGTGGGAGAGCTAAAATTTTCTGGAAGTGGGTTTCTAGCACCTTTGAGTGGACAGATTTTTAAGTGTGTGTGTATTTCCTCTTTGCTTTACCCCTCTAAATAAGGTGTGGAGGCACCTATTTATAGTGTAAAAATCAGGGAATAGAGGGCTATATGCATGATCATGCATGCATCCCTAGGACAGAGCACTTAGCCATGTGAAGTGCATGTGACTACAAGCTTAGAGCATGGCCACACACACTTTTGTGTGTTACACACTCAATTCAAGGCTTTTTTTGGTTGTTCCTAAGGTTTTTAGGCCTTCCAAACATGTTTCCAAAGTCTACTTTGTCTAATTCAACCTCAATTTTAGTGTGTGACACTTAGGGGTGTATACACGCACTAACCCTCATGTTGTTTTGGACTATTCTAATACCACTTTAAAGGGTTTTGGAGTCTTCCGGACTAGATTTTGATGTCCATTTTGTCTAATTTATCTTCAATTTTAGCACGTGACACCTAGGGGTGTTCATGGCTACACACACACTTCTATGCGATGCATGCTAATCCTTAGGTTATTTTGGACTATTTTGAGACTAGTTCTAAAGGTTTTGGAGCCTTCTGGACATGTTTTTAGAGTCTATTTTTGTCAAAATTGATTTCTATTTTTTCACAAAGTTAGGTCTTGATATGATGAAATGAACATCAACTTAACAAGCTATGTGTTCTAAGAGAAGATTGCTCTAAATAAGCCTCTTATTGTTCTAATAATTCCTATTTCATAAGATTAGAGTGCAACTTAATGGCTCGGTGATCAATTTTACACATTGGTGGGATCAGTTAAAGTTTTAGGGCTAAACACTTCAGAGGTGTTATGAACAAGCAGACTTTAGTCTTGTTTGAAGATTTGTTTTGTCATCAGACCTTTTCAGGGACAATCAAATTTGAGGTATGATAGTTGCCCCCTACTTTGCATCTATTGCATAGCCACCTAGCGCTAGTGTCAATACATGCAAAGCAAATGCAAAAAATCATTTTTAAGGAGAGAGGTACTTACCTGAGTGCTATGTTGTTGTCATTTAATTATTAAGATACTACTGCTATAACCTCTTCCAGTGTTAGGCGAATAGATACTGCCACTATAACCTCTTTTGGTTGTTAGATGAATAGATATAACCACTATAACCTTTTCTTTGTTAAGTGAATAAATGCTACCACTATAACCTCTTCCTATTGTCAAGTGAATATATACTACCACTATAACCTTTTTTTATTGTCAAGTAAATAGATATTTCTACTATAACCTCTTCTACTGTCAAGTGAATAAATATTGCCATTATAACATCTTTCACTATCAGGAAAAAAGATACTACCACTATAACCTCTTCTAGTGTCAGGCAGATAGATATTGCCACTATAACCTCGTCTAGTGTCAGCGAACAGATACTGCCACTATAACCTCTTCCAGGTGTCAGGTGAATAGATACTACCAACACAACCTCTTCCTTTGTGAGGTGAATATATACTACTGCTATAACCTCTTTTGATTGTCAAGTGAATAGATATTGCCACTATAACCTCTTATGGTGTCAAGCGAACAAATACTGCCACTATAACCTCTTTCAGTGTAAGGCAAACAGATACTGCAACTATAACCTCTTTTAGTGTTATGCAAATAGATACTACTATTATAACCTCTTTCTACATCAGGCAAATAGATACTACCATTATAACCTCTTCTAGTGTCAAGCGAATAGATTAGTTATGATTATGATCATTATGATTGATGTAATATGTCCTTCTCTTTTTTCCTTTTAGTTGGATTGAGTCCATTGTTATGACTGAAGTTCTTTAGATGCTTTTTTTATCTTGTTTGGTGATGATAACTTTTGAATTTTATCGGTTCAAAGTCCTTCTTTTAATCTTGGTTGGTGATGATGTAGTGATGACACAATGATGATACAGTAATGATGATGTCATCAATTATTGTATTATAGATGTTATTTTGATGATTTTGATCAGGATATCTTTTTAATGATTCCCCTATTTTTCTTATGTCGATAGGTGCTAAGTTCTTTGAAAATGGTAAGGTCACGTTTGATGTCTTTAGACAAATGTAGTCCACATCAATGTACTTTTGTGTAAGTTTGATGCATGTCTTATGCTTAAATGGAGGTTTAGGAAATGAGTGTGCAAAGTTTTATGATGCGCATATAACTATACGTGAGCACGTGGAGGGGGGAAGTGCATGTGACCACGCGTGTGGAGGGCTTGGTCACATGCCTAGTGAGTGACTAGGTCATGTGCCTATGGTCATGTGCCTAGCGCATGGCCACATGCCTTCCCCTCTCTTGGTCTATTTAATACACCATTTTATAGGTTCAATGAGGCTTCTTCCAGTCTCGTTTGAGTTTCGAGTGTTTTCTACTCTATTTTTAATTTTGAATTTTTGTTTTCTTTACATAAGATGGAGCTCCCCAACATTCCTAAGGGTTTGGAAGATATCCTTTTCAATATCGAGGGTGACTTCATAAAGGCTACTAGAGCTGAGACTTCTATTACATGGACTAGTACTGATGGTGCTCAGTGTTATTAGTCATTTAGGCTTTCTCAAGGAGATTTGATCCTCGTGGTTCATAGTCTGGTGATTCATGCTTGGGTTTATCATCATGACCAGGTAGGTTCTCCTTTTTCCTCTATTCTTTCTAAATCTTTTTAACTAGTTGCCTTGCTATTTGTTAAATCTTAATGTATTTTTTAATTGAGGTTATTATAGTTGTAGTCCATTGCTCTATAGTGCTTGTTGTAATTGCCTATTATTCTATAGTTTTATTATAATTTCTAATAGCCGATAACTCTTACTTTGTTTACGGTTCTTATTATGATTGTCTGTTGGCGCTTATCACGATGCTTTTTTTTTGGCTTTTATTATTATTTTGATCCTGCTAAATGACAAAGAGAAAGATGTGTTAGTATTTTAATAGCTGTGTAGATTCTTGATAGTGTACCTATTATTTATAGCCTTATAGGTCTATTACTATATTGCATGGTAATTTCAATAAGGTCATAACATATTATCAAGGTCTCCCATTGTGTGTGAAGCAAATGGTTACTGGGAAGGGCTTCGATGGGATTATTGACACACTATCTTATGACTTGTATGTGTCAAGTCATATTGCTATGTATGTGTTAATTTAGTGGTGGATGGATAGGATGCATACTTTTCATTTGCCTATTGGAGAGATGACCATCACTCCTCTAGACTTCACTGTTATCACAAACTTGAGCTTTTCTAGAAACCATATTCCCTTTAATAAGGAGGAGTGTTCTTCTATAATGGTGAGGAGGTGCCTTACCATGGAGTTGCTTAGAGTGACTACCTCTATGAAGTTGGGTTGGTTATACCTCACTTATTATACTGAGTTTGTCTCTACTATGCAAATGATGTATGATGTCGATCTTGTTTTGGAGGAGTAGCTGGCTCGTTGCTTTTTTTTATACTTGGTAAGTGTTATCATCTTCCCAAATCCTTCAAGTATAGGTAGTTTATGATTGTTGCTTGTCCTGAGGAACCTGGATAGTTTATCGAGGTACTGTTAGGGCACTGCCACTTTCATCCATATGTACTCGGGTCTGGATGCAGTATGCCAAGGTGGCTAGAGGATTTACAAATGCTTATTTTATATTGGATGTGAGTAAGAGTTCTTGTATTTATCCTTTTTCTCTTTATCTTTTTCTTGTTTTTTCTAACTTTCTAAGTTCTAATTTTAACAGATTTGGGCCTATGAGTTTAGGATTCTCCATTGTCCAACTATTGAGCATCTCTTGGAGGATTGTTTTGTTATTATTCCTACTAGATTAGGAAGACTATTAATTTGATTGAGGATTTTGCAGTGGCTCAGGACTACATGGGTACATTGTCACCTGGATAGGTATGCCTAATTGCTACCATGTTGGCTATTTCATTTTTTGGAGATTCTTCATTCACTTTGGCATTTTAAGAAGATCCTCCTTCGTAGGTGGGTGATGAGGTCAAATTGGTTAGCAAAGATGGTGACACCATGGTAGTTAACATAGAGATGAGTGTTGCTCCCTGACCTTACTAGCAAGGTGTGGTATCTAGGTAAGCGAGTTCATCATTGGTGGGATGGTCCATTTGCAAGGAGAGTTCTAGTTCCTCCTCCTAGTGACATGTTCTAAAGTTATGAGCTTAGTGCAAATGAGCTTGTTACTGCCATAATAGGATATTCTTCTGAGAGTCTCCTTCTTGTGTTAATCCTACAACTGATTGATGTTGTGGCTGGTGGCACCTTTCTTCCACCTCCACCTCCTTAAGGGGATAGGGCTCGTCCTTTGGATTCAAGGACTAGGCCATCAGGTGGATCATCGAGTGTTACTTCTTATAATCTAGTAGGCTTTTATTCTTATTTTGTACAAGCATGTAACAAACTTTATTAGTGATAAGCTGTCATTAATATGGTTATGGGGACTTACCTGCAGCAACAGGGATCTTACCAGAAGAGATTAAGATCACATTTTGAGGAGGATAAGATTACATTCCATGTTGAGGCAACTGCCCATGCCAGTGGTGTGGCTTCTAGTGGTTCTATTCTTGGGGACTTAGAAGTTAAGTCATCCTTGGTTTTATCTGGGATGGACATCTTTGGTGAAGGAGTTTATCTTGATTTGCCTCATCCTGGCTTTCCTTAGTCAGATGTTATCCTCTTGACGCTTCTTATGTTTGTGCTTTATTTTAGTTATGTTGCCTTTGTTTCACCTATTTTATAGTTAGTTCTTGACTTATTTGCTTTTTTTTAAGATCCTTATCTCTTCTTGCTAGTACTGGTATACTGTTGCAGGAAGTGCATAACAGTACTTTATGGAGTTTATGAGCAATCAAAGGGTATGCCTTATTTATTATACATATTTATTTATGCATATATTTTATATATATTTGTATGATATGCAATTTTCATGTAATGTAGTCTTAACATCTCCATGCTAGCCACGAGTGGGAGCGAGAGCGCACGACTTATCATGATCGTATTGGTGAGTTGGAGTCATAACTAGCATCCTTCGCAATGAATGAGGAGGAGCCTGGATCAGATGATAGGGATGCTTAAGCAAGATTAATGCTTGCTTTTTATGGAAGCCATAGTTGATTTAGTTATTTTAGGAGATAAGTGTAGGGCTTTTTAGCTTGTTGTTGCTTTGTTGTATTATTCTCTCAAGGTCATGGACTCTAGGTTTTGTATCTATGTATTTATCCTATAAGTATTGTATGATACATGTATGATAATGACTATAGTGTATATGCTTCTTGTTGTATGCCATTGCTATGCCTGGTGATGTTTGCCATTACTATTATCTGCCTCTTTTATTTTTCCCTCTTTCGTCCAAGGCATCTCCTTTCGGAGCTTTTCACACTTTACTTGGTTTTCTTTTTTTTTTCTTCCCTCTTTTACTCAGGATGTCTCCTCTCGAAGCTCTTCATGCCTAGCTGGGCTTTTTTTAGGCTTTGAGAATAGTGGTTGATCTTGAGGAGAGAGTTTAGAGAATATAGTAACAACTGTGGTCCTATAAAAAAAGAAAATGCAAAGCATGTTTGATGCTATTCATGCTGATAAAATGTGTTGCACCTTTTCAAAGACACTTTGCATAAATTGGAAATCATTCTCATTTCACTGAAATCATTTAAGAAAATCATAGTTGCATTCATAAAAATTTTGAATTTGAGATTACCCCTGTCCTTAACTAGCCTTTTTAGGTTTTCTAGTTAAGTATTTTCTCTTTTTCCCTAATTTTTGCCTAGGTTGCCCATGTAGGGTTTTCAACCTAATGGGAAGTCCCTAACTTTTACCTGAACTGCCATTTTTAGGTTCTCAACTCAGTAGGAATTTTTTTATTGCCCTAGACCTAGTACTTCTTCAAGTGGTCTGTATTGACAGGTTTAGAGAACTCATTGCCTTTAGAATCCATCAACTTGCCTGCTCCTTTCAATAAGATATGTTTGACCAAGTATGGGTGTAGACACCCAATTTCAAGATGATGTGTTATGAATGCGACAAAGGACTCCAATGATGAAAATATCATGAATAGGTCTTCAATACTTAAGCTTTAAAAGTATAAGGGTTTAAATGCATCTTTTAAGGGAACGATTTAGTGTTTTCAAGGAAGAAATTGTAATGTTTTTTTAGGACCTAATTGCAAACCTTAAATTCTTCCAAGGGTCTTTTTGAAATCAAATATTAAAAAAAAACCTATCAGAATTCTCTCGAAATTATGTAATTCTGGTTGGAATTACATAATTTCGATCGAAATTATGTAATTCCGATTAGAATTACACCAATTCTGATCAAAATTGCACCAATTCTGATCGGAATTGCACAATCCCGGTCGAAATTGCACAATTTGTCTCTATTTTTTTAGGCTTTTAATTCAATCCTAATTGGTCTAAAATTCCTAAATATGATTTTAAGTATTAATCCTATATTTTTAGGAATTAGAATCACGTTAGAATTGAGCTAGGGTTTTTGGTTTTCTTTTTTCTATGTAAAGAGATGGCAAGGGAAAATTTTAGGGGGAAGGGAGGAGAAGAAAAAAGGAGGCAGCAACATATTTTTAAGCTTTTGGGTTTTTTGTGCATTTAGGAAAACAATTTTCATCCATTGTTGATTCTTAAAAAGAGCTTTCTTAATTCTTTTTTTTTAATTATTTTCCTACAAAAATTCCTTTTGGTTTATCAATTAATTCAAGATCCTTGGAGAATTTTTTAAGAATAAGATTCAAAGACTTATCAAGAATAGCGAATTACAAATCTGAGGAGTACCCCAAATCACTCATAAGCATCTTCTTCTTCTTTTTATTCTATTTTTTTATTTTTTTTATTATTGATTATTTTTATCCTTTCAAGTTATTATTATAATTTATTCATTAATCATATTTTTATTTTATTTTTTTATGGTGATTGTGGAGGAAAATGCATGGTGATCATGTTAGAGGGATGAATTCATAAGAAGTCCATAGAAAACCATTAATAAAGCCTCATGAAGACTCAGTTTCTAGGGTTTTTATTTTATTTTATTTTTTGCTTTTATTTTTTTTATTTTATTAACTATTTTATGAATTAATGTAATAGCCCCAATAGTGGGAGTAGTGAAATTATGTGTGTGGTTGCATGTTTATTTTGATTAAATTGGTTAGTAAAATTAGATAATTACTTAAAATCAATGGAGGAAGTAGATTAATTTAGGTTGCATATTAATAAAACTAGGGTTTTTTTTTATAAGGGATTAATTTAATTAGTTATTTGATATTTTGTTTAATCATTTTTGTGTTTTTATTTATTTTTGGGCTTATTTACTATTTTTGTGTGTTTTAGGACCTTAAGCCCATTTTAGGCTTTGATTTATTTATTTAAGTTTAGGTAATTCTTTTAGCCCATCTCACTTAATAATTAATTAATGGGCCTAAGGATATTTCTAACCTAAAATCTAATTATGGACCAAAAAATATATTTTAATTAATTAGGTTTAATTAATTAAAATATATTTTTTTGGTCCATAATTAGATTTTAGGTTAGAAATATCCTTAGGCCCATTTAGTTGATTAGACATAGGCTCACCTAATTTAATTTAATTAATTTAGACTTAGCCCACTTAATTTAAATTTTTTTTTCATAATTTATAGATTTAAGATCACTATTTAATTAAAAAAATGTAGAATTAGGCCCATTATTTTAAATATTCCATAATTTGTAGATTTAAGCTCATATTTAGAATTAAAATTTGTAGACTTAGGTTCATTTAATTAAAATCAAAAGGAATTAGGTCTTTAGGTTCACTTCTAATTTAAAATATATAGAATTTAGCTCATTTATTTAAAAATTCATGTAGATTAAACTAACTTAGGGATTATGTGATTTATTGAATGCATTATTTACTTGTATATTTCATGACTAGTTTGCCTTGGAGTTTGTTGTTTTTATGGTTTATATGAAATTTTATGTAAATAGAGAATAAGATAATAATTCATAAAGTAATTCTAAATGAACACAACATTGAAAGAAGTTGGTATTCCATATCCAGAATCTCTTGATTACAGTGCTAGCTTTCTTTTAAGGAATCGAATACCACCTTTTTTATTTGTCCCAATTATTACCCTGGGTGGCGACTCCTCATCTCCATGCCATGTCCTTGTGACAATGGTTAGTGTGTTCTCTAGAGCCCTGAGCTCAAACAATGTCGCAGTTACTAAAATCTTAGACGCACAATAAACCCCGCCATCTACAATGGGCCTTCCCAATTTGGTTTGAATTTCCCTCTAAAGTATAGAATGTTCTGCCTTGCTTACTTTAGCACCTAGTCTCCTACTTTTGCACTCTTGTGTTTTATCTTTCTATTGAAGGTTTTAGCTAGTCGAGCCTGATACAACTATGTGTGGTATAGAGCCTTAAGCCTTTGACTGTTGTGAGCGACTATCACTTATGTTGTGGTTTTTTGTTACTTCGTTAGACAATGTACTGGGTCTTTCCATTTCCAAGGGACATGAAAAATTTATCAAAAAGGAACAAGTGATTAGTCTCTGGGGGATAAAATGTTTTCTATTTTATGGAGTTGCCACCCAATTTTTATAAAATCAAGAAAAGAAAGGGACAACATTGGATCACTCAGCAAGTATTATCCCTAGCAAAGATTTTCAGGTTTGGGGGATTGCATCTACTTTTTTACTATTTCTCATTATACGATATTCAATGTATAGCTACTGCAACACCCTAGTTTCAGTAATGATAGTTCATATAGCATTCATATAGTACATCAAATAGTATAAGATAATAAAGTTGAAAATTTTATTACATCACTTTCTTGATAAAATACATATGAAAAGGAAAAGATTATGGAAAAGTAAATCTAATATGGTTGATCTACAAGGATAACATGATCATTTACACAACTTACTCAATGAATGATGGGATGATCATGCTTACAGTAATTATTTATACTATGATGATGAATGATGATAATATAAAGGATGCATGAGGTCATCACTAGATTGAGAGCATGATGACTCTATTCCGGGACATGAACTTTTTTAAGTTATTGATTTTTACTATATGATTTCATGATTTTAAAAATAGAGGATGCAGAATGATGATGTGAAATGAGCATAATAAAGCATATATTATTCACATAGCATGTAAGATTGCTAGTCTCATCACACAAGCATAACGGTATTCCCAAATGCTAGTGATAATAAAATAAACTGCAATGCAATAAAATAAACGTGCTAAAATAATTATGTGATCCTCAGACTCGACTAAGCTTGTGTGATCTTTGAAGCTTTAGCTTTGAGAGATTATCAAGCTTTCCTCATTGAGAGGTTTAAAATGATAACATAATGATGCTACATTATATACCTTTGAAGCATGCTTGGACAAAGATAAGGCTAGGTTCAGTGGAAAAAGGGATCTAACAACCTAAGGAAAGGTTGTGGGAGAGCAAAAACTATACAGAGAGGGATTTCCCGCGCCTTCAATCAGATTGATTTTTGAGTGTGTGTCTATCTTCACTTGCTCCCCCTTTTCCATAAGGGGGTGTATAAGGGTCTATTTATAGGAAAAAATGTGTAAAATGGGGTGGTGTAGGCATGGTCATGCACGTAGTAGACTTTTGTGCATAGCCACTCCCATTGTGTGCATGTGGTCATGCTTGGCGCATGACCACACGCACATATATGCATTTTCATGTGCACTTTGACGCTCCCAGGTTCAATGCATGTTGTTCCGAGGTTGGTTCCTAGAGTTTTTGGGCCTTCCAGATGCATTTTTGAAATTCGTTTTGCTAAATTTAGCGTCAATTTTAGCACATGACACCTAAGGGTGTTTATGTGCACTTCTAAGCGATACGCACTGATACTCAGGTTATGTTGGACCATTCCAGGACCACTTTCAGAGGTTTTGGTGCCCTTTAGATGTGTTTTTAGAGTTCATTTTATCAAAATCGATTTCACCTTACTAGTGTCAATACACGTGAAGCAAAATGCAAAGATACAAAAAATGTTTTGGTAAAGAGAAAGGTACTTACATGTGGGTTGTCTCTAGACAACTTGTTAAGATTTGATTGTTATTATTGTGTTTTGTTTGTTATTATTGTTTTATGACTTGGTCATCACGCAGGGTGCTATTTTAGGACAAATGCAAGCCTATGGTTGATGCAAAATGTAGAGTGCAGATGCAACTATAACCTTTTTAGGTGTCACACAAATGAAGATGCTACTAAGCAAAATGTGGATGCGACTATAACCTTCTTAGGTGTTATGCGACTATAACCTTCTTAGGTGTCACTTAAATGAACATGTGACTATAACCTTCTTAGGTGTCATGCAAATGAACATGCAACTATAATCTTCTTAGATATCACGTGAATAAACATATGACTATAACCTTCTTAGGTGTCATGCAAATGAACATGCGACTATAACCTTCTTAAGTGTCACGCAAATGAACATGCGACTGTAACCTTTTTAGGTTTCACATAAATGAACATGTGACTGTAACCTTTTTAGGTGTCACACAAATGAACATGCGACTATAACCTTCTTAGGTGTCACACAAAATGATCATGTGATTAAGCAAATGAGAATGCTCCAAAGTAGTGTGGATGCTCCTAAGTAATGTGAGGATGCTTCTAAGTAGTGGAAGGATGCTTCTAAGTAGTGAAAAGTGCTTCCAAACAATGTGAATCCTTCTAATCAATGAGTGTGAGTTCTTCTAAGCAATGAGAGTGCTTCTAAGAAAATGAAAGTAAGTGCTTCTAAGCAATGTGAGGGTGCTTTTAAGTGGTATGAGGGTGCTCCTAAGCAATGTGGGTGCTTCTAAGCAATGAATAAGGTAATAATGATGATGCAGTAATGATACAGTGATGATGCAATAATAATGCAGTAATAATGCAATGATTTGTCATATTAAGGATGTTATTTTGATGATTTAAAGTAAGATATCCTTACAATGAATTTTCCTTACTCTTCTTTTGTAAAATGTTGACTTTTCTAAAGATAGCGGTGCACGTGTAATGTCTTTAGATAGATGGAGTCCACATTAGTGTACTTTTATGTGAGTTTGGTGCATATCTTATGCTCAAATGGAAGTTTAGGACTATAAAAGTGAGTGTGCAAAGTCTCAAAGTGCGCATAAAACTACAAAAGAGCGTGTAGAAGTAGGAAGTATGTGTGACTATGCATGGGGGGCATGTGATCACACACTTATGTGCATGGTCAAACACCTCTCCCCTCTGAGCTTATTTAAATGGCTATTTTTAAAGGTCTTGCAAGGCTTTGTCCAGACTTCTTTTATTGTGTTTTGACTTTTCTTGACCCTTTTTATGTTTCGGGTGCTATTTGCTCTATTTTTCCTTATGTAATTCTATTTTCTTCTGCATAAAATAGAGTTCCCCAACATTCCTGAGGGTCTAAAGGACATTTTTATTAATGTTGATCATGATCTTAAGGGTGACTTCACAAAGACTACTGGAGCTAGGATGTCTACTGTAAGGACTAGCACATCTGGTGCTCAGAGTTCTCAGCCATCCAATCTTTCTCAGGGAGATTTAATCCCTATTATTCATAGCTTAGAAACTCACACTTTGGTGCATCATCGTCAAGAGGTAAGTCCCTTTTTGCCTTTTTTATTTTATTGTATGAGGCTATTCTAGTTGTAACTCTTACCATAACTATTTGTTTAGCTTTATTGTAAATATTGACACTGATAGCTGTTACTTTATTTTCTTTTTATAATTGTTTGTTTACTGCAATGCTAAAATGATTTTTTAGTCACTAGACTTGACTTAGCTTATGTGAACTTTAAAGCTAGAGCTTCAAGAGATTATCAAGCTTTCCTCATCGAGAGGTTTAAAATGATAGCAGAATGATGCTAGATTGTATACCTTTGAAGCATGCTTCGACAAAGATGAGGCTAGGTTTGGTGGAAAAAGGGATCTAACAATGTAAAGGAAAGGCTATGGGAGAGTAAAAACAATATGGGAAAGGGTTTCCTATGCCTTCGATCAGACTAACTCTTAAGTGTGTGTGTGTCTTCACTTGCTTCCCCCCTCCAAAATTGGGTGTATAAGGGTCTATTTATATGAAAAATTTGATAGAATGGGGTGGTGTAGGCATGGTCACACACGTGTGAGTGTATTTTTACGTGTGGCCATGCCAAGAGCATGTGACCACACACAATGTGTGCATTTTTATGTGCACTTCAACACTGTATGTGCTCTTCCTTGGTTCTATGCACACTATTTTGGGGTTGGTTCCTAGGGTTCTTGGGCCTTCTAAATGTGTTTATAGAGTCCATTTTGACAATTTCAGCTTTAATTTTAGTATATGACAACTAGGGGTGTTTATGTGCACTTTTAAGCGATACGCGCTGATACCTAACTTATATTGGACCATTTCAGGACCACTTATAGAGGTTTTAGAGCCCACTGTACATGTTTTTGAAGTTTTTTAATTAAAATTTATTTACATTTTTTCATAAAGCTGGGTGCTGGTTTAACAAAATATGCGTCGGCCCAGTGAGCTGAGTATTTTGAGAGGAGTTTTCTTAAAATAAACATCTCGTTGTTCCTATAATTCATATTTCATAAGGTCAGAGCATAACTTAATGACCCGGTGATTGATTTTACACATTGGTGGGGTCGGTTGGGTGTTTTAAGGTTGCACACTTCAAAGGTGTTACGAACAAGTAGACTTTAGTCATCTCAGGGATTCATTTCATTATCAGACCTTTTTAGGGACAGTCAAATTTGAGCTATGACAATTTCTCCCTACTTCATGTGTGTTGCATAGCCACTTAGTGTTGGTGTCAACACACATAAAGCAAATGTAAAGATACAAAATTATTTTGATAGAGAGAGAGGTACTTACCTATGGGTTGCCTCTAGACTTCTTATCAAGATTTTACTACTATTGTTGTGTTTTGCTTGTTGTTGTTGTTATGTGATTTGGTGATTGACTAAGATGCTATTTGGGATGTATGCAAGCTTGTGATTCATGCAAAGTGTAGAGTACAAATGCGACTATAACCTTTTTAGGTGTCATGTAAATGAAAATGCTACTAAGCAAAATGCGGATGCGATTATAACCTTCTTAGGTGTCACACAAATGAACATGCGACTATAGCCTTTTTAAGTGTCACATGAAATGAACATGCAAGTATAACCTTCTTAGGTGTCATGCAATTGAACATGCGACTATAACCTTCTTAAGTGTCATGCAAAATGAACATACAACTATAACCTTCTTAATTGTCACACAAAATGAACATGTGACTATAACCTTCTTAGGTGTCACACAAAATGAACATGTGATTATAAGCTTCTTAAGCATCAAGCAAAATGAACATGCAACTATAACCTTCTTAGGTGTCATGCAAAATGAACATACGACTATAACCTTCTTAGATGTCACACAAATGAACATGCTATTAAGCAAATGGGAATGCTCCTAAGTAGTGTGGATGCTCCTAAGTAATCAAAGTGCTTTTAAGCAATGAGAAGATGCTTCTAAGCAGTAAAAGCAATCCTAAGCAATGTGAATGCTCTTAAGTAATGAGTGTCAGTGCTTCTAAGCAATGAGAGTGCTCTTAAGCAATATGAATGCTTATAAGCAATGAATGAGATATGAGAGTACTTTTAAGCAACGTGAGAGTGCTCCTAAGCAATGCAAATGCTTCTAAGCAATGAATGAGATGTGAGAGTGATTCTAAGCAATATGAGAGTGCTCCTAAGCAATGTAAATGCTTCTAAGAAATGAATGAGATGTGAGAGTGCTTCTAAGCAATGAACGAGTGCTTCTAAGTAATGAACGTGTGCTTCTAAGCAATGAATGAGTGCTTCTAAGCAATGAATGAGTGCTCTTAAGCAAGGTAAATGCTTCTAAGTAATGAATAAGATGTGAGAGTGCTTCTAAGTAATGCAAGAATGCTTATAAGCAATGAATGAGATGTGAGAGTGCTTCTAAGCAATGACCGAGTGCTCCTAAGAAATACAAATGCTTCTAAGTAATGAATGAGATGTGAGAGTGCTTTTAAGCAATGAACGAGTGCTTCTAAGTAATGAATGAGATAGTAGTGATGATGTAGTAGTGGTGTAATGATGATGCAGTAATGATGTAGTGATAATGCAATAATGATGTAGTGATGATGTAGTGATTTGTCATGTTGAGGATGTTATTTTGATGATTTGGAGTAAGGTATCCATACAGTGAATTTTCCTTGCTCTTCGTCTTTTATAAGAAGTTTAGTTTTCCAAAGAAAGTAGTACACACGCAGTGTCTTTAAACAGATAAAGTCCTAACTAGTGTACTTTTTATATGAGTTTGGTGCATATCTTATGCTTAAATGGAAGTTTATGACTATATAAGTGAGTGTGCAATGTCTTAAAGTTCTCATAAACCCATAGAAGAGTGCATGGAAAGGGGAAGTGCATGTGACTGTGCATGAGGAGCGCACGATCACACGCTTGTGCATGTGGTCAAGCACCTAGTGCATGGTCATGCGCTTCCCCCCCTCCATGCTTATTTAAATGGCTATTTTGGAGGTCTTAGGATGCTTCATCCAGACTTTGTTGAGTGTTTTCTAACTTTTCTTAACCCTTTTCATGTTTTGAGTGCTTTCTACTCTATTTTTGCTTCTGTATTTCTAGTTTCTTTTGCGTAAAATGGAGTTTCCCAACATTCCTAAGGGTCTGGAGGACATTTTTATTAATGTTGATGTTTATCTTGAGGGTGACTTTATGGAGGCTACTAGAGTTAGGACATCCACAGTAGGACTAACTATTCTAGTGCTCAGAGTTCTCAGCCTTCTTGGCTTTCTCAAGGAGATCTTATCCCCATTGTTCATAGCTTGGAGACTCATGCTTAAGTGCATCTAATCGTGAGTGAGGTCTCTCTTCACCTTTATTTTTTGAAGCTTTGTCAACTATTTTGTCGTTTATATTCTTATATGAAGTTGTTGTAGCTGTAGATTTGTAGCTCTTATTATAACTATCTATCTAGCTTTATTATAGATGTTGATGCTGATAACTTTTTCTTTTTATGATTATATGATTCTCAAGATGCTTTTCTTCCATCCTTTGTTACTATTTTAATCCTGTTGAGTGTGAGAGAGAGAGAGATGTGTTAGTGTTTAGTAGTTGTGCAAATGTTTGATAGCGTACCTATTATTTATAGCCCCATAGGTATATTAATGTGCTGCCTGGTAGTTTCTATTGGGTTTTATGATATAAACATAGCGAAAAAATTAAAAATTTATCACATTCCCAAACCTAGATCCATGTAATTTGACTACTTGATTAAATCTAGGGTTTCAAGAATCTCACCAAGACGTAGAAGAGGCAAGATTTTCTAGAAGGATAAGAGGAGGTTCACACTAGTGACACCTTACCTCGAGCTTTTTGCTTTGATTGTTTGGATCTAGACGTCTCCAAAAGGATGCGTCCTCTATAGGTATCCACATGAACAGCCCTTCACAAAATGAATTGGAGTGTGTGCTAGCAACCTTCTTGATTGTCTCACAAATCAAGAACAAAAGAAAAACTTTGTCTTTGTTTTCTAAGAAGAAAGAAAATGAATTTGGAGGCACGAAAAACCAGTGTGTTAAACCCTAGAGAATATAATATATTTATAGACTCCAAATTAGGGTTTCACCTACCAATGACCTTTTGGTAACTTCCATTTATTATATTCTGATTTTGTTTAAAAAACAAATTAAAAATAATATCTTATTTATTTATTTAAAAATAACATTTATCTTAAATAAATAAAACACTTTAATTATTTATTTCCACAGAGTTTATTTTGGGCTTATTAAACCCATATTCGTTTTGCGCTTGTTCTAAGTGTGTGACCCTGTAGGTTCACATAACATTGGTAGTGGGCCTAAATCTCTATTTAGGCCTACAAGTCATAAGTGGTCTCTAGAAAAACATTATGACTACCTAAGTCATGTGAAGTCAATAATCTGACATAACCTAATTACAGTGAATTTTATCATCTCTTTATCACATGATATCTTAATTGAACATAAGGCATAGAATGTCATCCTTATGTAGTTCAATATTATGACTTGATTCTAAGTAGACTGAAAATGATAACTCTTTATCAATTCATTTCAGCATGGCCATGCATTTTCCTTCAGTCTATCTCATCAAGGGGCCATTAGATATCTTTCTCATATTAATGAGGGATAAATTCCTTTTGAATCACTCACATTCCTCATATAACTAATTTCATATCCAATAACATCCTATTTAATCATTCAGTTAAAGACAATGTTAGAATGTGTCAAAACATAAAATAGCTATGTAGAAATCCATAATGATTTCAAGGTCAAAGGACCAAAATAAAATTACTATGATGAGAAATACTTATGAAAATAATCTATGTGGTATTCTCATAGTGGGTCAATCCAGTACATGATCTCTCATCATGTACCTATGAGTTGACTTAATATCTCATATTCATGATTAGTAAAACATAACCATCAGTCAACATCATACTAGCCTTAATACTTTAATATTTATATAATGAATAAATGGCTAGGGATAATTAGAATAGAACTCTTATTTTAATCTAAGGGTTTTACTATCAAGTCACATACTTGATGGCCTTAGTAAGAATTAACCATTCATATAATTATCATAAAATCAAATGATAATGAAATACCTCTTTATTAATAAAATAAGAAATTCAATACATAATCATAAATGATTGACCTAGTGCATATCACTAACAACTATAACATGTTTTCAAATCACGAGTCACTAGACATCCCAAGGAGAAGATTTATGGTCAGTAAGGAGAAGATTTGTGATGTTCCACCTTATAACTCCTCAGTAGCTCTCTAAGTTCCCTTTGGAATTGGACACCATTGTTAAAGATGATGTGATAGGGGATCACATATCAATAGAACAAGTTTCTTTTGATAAACTTAGCCACTTGCCTGGCTCCTACTCAGATTAGGAAGTGCATCTGCCATTTGATTATGGTTCCTACCATCTGATTATGGTTCTTTCCATCTGATCACAAGCAAGTGCATCTACCATTTGATTGTAGTTCTTAGGAAGATGAATGAATCTACATTTTTAGAAGGACATTATGAGTAGCCTCAAGTGGTCGAGATAAGGCTTTAAATGTTGCTCTTTCAGTTCCCACTCTTTCATGGCATGATTGATTACTAGCATGGAATCTTTGAAGATTTCAACTTCTGTGGCATCTAAGCTTACTAGTGATTCTATTCCAAGTATGCATGCCTCGTATTTTGTTTCATTATTTGTGACTCTAAACTCAAGCATTTTAGTAATTAGTTGTTATGGAGCAACCAACACACCAAGTTCAAAGAATTCAACATGATGAAGATGAGCATGGTCAAGAAGGCAAGGATCAAGTTCAAGAGGTTTTGAGTCCAATCAGCATGCCTCAAAGACCTATAACAAGGTCTTAATTTAAAAAGCTTCAAGAAGCCTTAATCCATCATCTACAAGGCTTTGTGAACTTAGCTAGTGAAAGTTTACAAGGACACCAAAGCTTTGTGCCAAGTGCAGCTCAAGTTTAATACAACTTAATTCAAGTCCAAGTTATTAATGGGTTTAATTAAGTATATAATGGGCCTCATTTGTTATGGGCTAGCCGAATATGCATGGGAGAGTTATTTAAGCATTGTTATTTAGGTTTAATTATGTTAAATAAGGGCTGGACGAATTTGTTATTTTAAAAGCCCATTAGTTTAAGTTAGTTTAATTATTCTTAAAATAGGAAGTATGTCAAAATTCCTATTTGAGGTCTGATTAAATTAATTTCCTATTTTTATGATTAGGGTTATTAGTTTTCCTTACTCACTAAGGAAAACCATGTAAAGGCCTTGGATGAATTTTATTATTCAGATTTGAAGTTTTAAAACCTAAATGTTGTTTTGCTTTTATCTTTGTGTTCTTGTGTAGAATACATGCTTTAAGAAACATTCAAGTAGATTGATCATCTTCTTATGGAGTGTTTCAAAACTGGAATTTAGAAATGAGTTTTCTTTATTCTAATTCTTTTATCATCTAAGTAATTTGATTTCTAACCATTCTTAGGGGTTGTTGCTGAATTGACTATTGGGGTTTTCAACTTAATGCTTCGGGGGTTCGAATACATAAAGGGGTTCTCAAGCTTATTCTTGGAGGTTCCATATCATTAGTACTACTTCGCCTTCTAGAGATTGTAGTATGACACTAATTCTTATGCCAAATTGATTGATTGCTCCATCAAAGTACATGCACCATCCTTGGATTTTAATGGCTGAGCTAAGGTTGTCTCGAAAGTCCAATTAGATTTCTTTTGAGTCTGGAAGGGGGTTGAGAGCTATAAAGTCAGCCACTACTCTCCCTTTTACTACCTTCTTAGTCAAATATTGCACATTGAATTCTATTAGCAGTACAAGCCACTTGGCAAGTGTTCCCACTAAAGAGGGAGCTTCATAAAGGAACTTCATTGGATCCATTTTAGACACAGCCTTTATTCTTTAAGATTGAAAGTAGTTTCTAAATTTTTTATTATGTATACCATTACCAAATATATTTGTTGACTTGGCTATACTTCTTCTCAAAAGGTAGCATCTTCTTACTCAAGAAGTAGACTATGTGTTTTGCTTTCGTTTTCCCCTATTGGGCTAACATTGCACTGATTGTGTTCCCTTCAATGGCCAGATACATGGTTAGAGGCATCCCTAGTTTTGGTGATCTTAAAAATGGTGGATTGGCTAGGTAGCTTTTGATCTTATTAAATGCTAGCTGACACTGTTTGTTCCATTCAACAAGGCTGATCTTTTCTAAGTAGCTTGAAGATTGGTTCACACACTGTTGTCAATTTAGCGATGAATCTATTGATGAACTGTAGTTTCCCTAGAAACCCTCTAATTTCATTCTCTATTTTGGGCATTAGCATCTCTCTAATGGCTTTTGCATTGTTTAGATCCATTTCAATCTCGTTTTGACTGACAATATACCCTAACATCTTTCTTGAAGTAACCCCGAATATGCATTTCTTTAGATTTAGCCTAAGGCTATACTTTTTGACCCTTTTGAGGAACGTTTTAATATCAAAGGGGTGTTCTTCCTTGGTTCTTGATTTGACCATTATGTCATTGACATATACCTCCACTTCTTTATATATCACGTCATGGAACATTACAGTCACCATTCTCTAGTAAGTTTCCCTCACATTCTTTAGTCCAGAAGACATTACCCTATAGTAGTAAGTACCATATTTTGTTATGAAAGCTATCTTTGCTTTGTCGATAATGGCCATTAAAATCTGATTGCACCCAGAGAATCCATCCATAAAGGATTACATTGCACATATGGTGGCACTGTCAACCAATATGTCTATGTGAGGTAGTGGGAAACCATCCTTTAGGCAAGCCTTGTTCAAATCTCTGTAGTCAACGTATATTCTAACCCTTCTGTCTTTTTTGGTATTGGCACCACATTTGCTAACCATTCTGGATAGTCTACTACCTCTAGGAATTTTTCTTTAATCTCTTTCTTGAGTCCTCTTTCATTAGTTAAGCCCATTATGGTCTAAGTCTTCTCAACTTCTCCTTTACTGGTTTGCACCCTTCTTTGGTAGGAATGAAGTGTTAAGCAATGTCTCTGTCAATACCAGGCATATCATCATATATCCAAGCAAATACTTTTGAATATTTTATTAATATTTTTTTAATTTCTCTCCTCTCTTCAGGGGTAACATCTTTCAAAATATGCATAATGTGTGGTTCAGATTTCATGCCAATGTTAAATGATTCAGTGCATATGGAATGAATGTTAAATATGCTAATATTTTTATCAATGCAATGCACACTACCATTAGGAAAGACATCAAACAAGTAAGAAAATTTTGATTTAACTGCATTAACTTTAGAGTTTATTACATCATCATTTTTTAATAAAGAAAAAGTACAAAGATCATCATCAGCAATGTCTTCGAACAGGATGTCATCGATGCTTGATTCAAGGATGGCAGTAGCTTGGGCATGATTGATAGCTTCACTTTCATATTCTATCTCTAGGTTTTTCATCAACTCACAGATGTTTGTCCCAGTGATCATGTCTGGTAAGTGCTTCTCCTTGAGGGTGTCATTCTCTTTCTTAAGAGGTTGATATACCTACCCCACTGCGAGTTACGTGATTGACTACTAGTGAGGGCTTCTCAACTACTTGATTATTTGCTTTCGTATAACTATTCTAATCCTAGATAATGATTTTAGGATCATCAGAGTCTTACCATATATCTATCCCCATGATTTATAGGTTCTAAAGTTGAATAGTATTGTCTATCCCATCTTTGTTGTCAAATTCTTCTCCCCATCCTAAGGATGTTATGTCTTTTAAAAGTGTGTGAGCAACAAAAGGTGTCATGTACTTGATTTTGTAGTCAAACTTCCTAGATGGTTGGCGCAGTAGATCCTATACTTTATGGTTACTGCTAAAATTTTTATCTGCATTTGCTTTTTATAGGTAAGGACAATTAATCACTTCATCGTTCATGGGGAGAGCTGTATCCCTAGCTCTTTTTTGCATCATTAAGTGGGGAAGGAACTTTTAAGGCATTAGAATGTATTCAAAGGTAGAAGGGCATTCCTCATCTTCATTAGAACCATGAGGCTCAAGAATGGGTTTTTAGGGTTTTTCTTTGATTTCTTATATGTCTTGGATTGATTTTTCAACAAGGTCTTCTAGTAGATTAAAGGAGATCATGATGATGGTTGGTAGAGGCATGTTTTGATAGTTTGGGAGAGGATTTGTCTTGATACTAGGTCATTTTTCTAGGTCATCAATTTTTCAAAAGTCAATGAGGTCTTAGATTGCATTTTTTAGGGTTCTACATATATTAGTGGTGTGGCCAGGCATCCGGTAAAAATGGTAGAACAAGTTTTAGTTAATTTGAGGTGTAGTGGGTTTGGAAAAGGCCTAGGCTCTTGTGGCTGTAGGAGGTTCTTTTATTGAAGTCTCTAGAATACTTTGGATAGTGGGAGGTTAAAGTTTGAGAATTTTCTTAGTGGTCTGATGGTATTGATAGATGGTGAGTTTTAGTTGTTGGGTTAGATCATGTTTATTTCTACAGTTTGGGTGAAGGTGTTTTGGGTGTTTGGTTTGGTATTGCAGTAAAAAGTGTTTTTGGCTTACTGAGGTTCCTCATCCTCAATTCTAATCCTGGCCTGATAGAGAGCTCTGAAGTCAGGATAATAAGTAAAGATCATTTGTTTTTTGAAGTATGGTAGTGCCCCCTTTGATTATAAACTCTATTTGTTCATCCTCAAGAGGATGGTTTCTCATCTTGACTACCTTTCCCCGCCATCTGGTGACATAATCAAAGGAAGCTCCACTTCGTTTCTTCCTTATGGTCTCAAGGTCCCTTCAAGTGATGTCTAACTGAGTGTTGTATTCATACTGCTTGATAAACTTATGAGTTAGCAGTAGCCAATCATTTTTTATTTCATCTTCAAGGTTAAAGAACCATGCCCTTGGTCCTTCCTCTAGTGATGTGAAGAAGAATCGAATAATATGTGATTATATAAGCTTTATGGTAGCCATAAAGGTAGCATATTGCCTTAGATGGACCCTCAAATCTCATATTCCATTAAACTTAGCAAAGTTTGATAGCTTTAAATCATTTAGAAGCGGCTCATCTTTTAATTGTGCCAGGTCAGTGAAGTTTTTAAAGCCATGAGTTCCCTTGTCTTTGAAGGTGAATTCCAACTAAGCCACCATGTTGGGTAATAGTTAGACCTCCCCTGTCAATTCATGCTTGGTCATGTCAATAATTTTTGTTGCTTTTAGTGCATTCTTGAGATCTTAGAATTAGTCATTGTCATCATCAGCTTGAACTAGAGTGCAGGGAATTCCATTTGCCTTATCTACCCTTAGGTGAACATATGCAAATGCTTCATTCACTGGTGTGCTATTCCCATCTCGAGAACTTTTGGCTTTGATTTGGGCTTGGAGGATTTCAACTATGGTGCCATCAATGAGTAACTTTTGGATCCCCTCTTTCAGCTTATCTTTGAATTCTTAATAAGAGTTATCTTTTTGGTCACTCATGTTTGGATGTCGTATTCTTGTGCATTTATTAGGGTTAGCTAAATGAATGATGCATGACGTGTACCTACAAAAGAAAAGGGTGAGCATGTATGCATGGAGATAATAAAGCTGAGAATTTTATTACATCACTTTCTTAATAAAATATATATGAAAGCAAAAGATTATCAAAAAGTAAATCTAATATGATTGATCTGTAAGGATATCATGATCATTTACACAACTTATTTGATGAGTGATAGGATGATTATACTTATAGTGATTATTTATGCTATGATGATAAATGATGATAATATAAAGGATGCATAAGGTCATCACTGGACCAGAGCATGATGACTCTATTCTGGGACATGAACTTTTCACAATATTGATATTTATGATGTAATTTCATGATTTTGAAAATAGAGGATGCAGAGTGATGATGTAAAATGAACATAATAATGCATATATTATTCACATAGCATGCAAGATTGCCATTCTCATCACACAAGCACAATAGTATTCCCAAATGTTGGTGACAATAAAATAAAATGCAATGTAGTAAAGTAAATGTGCTAAAATGATTGTGTGGTCCTCAAACTCGACTCAGCTTGTGTGAACTTTAAAGCTCTAGCTTTGAGAGACTATCAAGCTTTCCTCATCAAGAGGTTCAAAATGACAACAAAATGATACTAGACTATATACCTTTGAAGCATGCTTTGACAAAGATGAGGCTAGGATTAATGGAAAAAGAGATCTAATAACCTAAAGGAAAGGTTGTGGGAGAGCAAAAACTGTATGGGAAAGGGTTTCCTGCGCCTTCGATTGGACTGACTCTTGAATGTGTATGTGTCTTCACTTGCTTCCCCCCTCCAAAATGGAGTGTATAAGGGTCTATTTATAGGAAAAAATGTGTAGAATGGGATGGTGTAGGTGTGGTCGCATGTGTGTGAGTGTATTTTTGCAAGTGACCATGCACAGTGTGCACGTGTGCCTATGCGCATTTTCACACGCACTTCAACGCTATACAGGCTCTTCCTATGTTCTATATGCACTGTTATGGGGTTGGTCCCTAGGGTTTTTGGGCCTTCTAGATGCATTTTGGAGTCTTTTTTTCTAAATTCAGGTTTAATTTTAGCCCATAACACCTTAGGGTGTTTACACGCACTTCTGAGCAATAATCACTCATACTCGAGTTGTGTTGGACCATTCTAGGACCACTTATAAAGGTTTTGAAACCCTCTAGACATGTTTTGAAACTTCATTTTATCAAAATCAATTTTCATTTTTTCATGAAAATGGGTCCCGGTCTAATGAAATACATACCAACCCAATGAGCTGAGTATTCTGAGAGCATTTTTCTTGAAATAAAGCTCTCATTGTTCTGATAATTCATGTTTTGCAAGGTTAGAGCACAACTTAATGACCCGATGATCAATTTTGCACACTAGTGGGGTCGGTTGGATGTTTTAAGGTTGCACACTTAAGAGGTGTTACAAACGAGCATACTCTAGTCATCTTAGGGATTTATTTCATCATCAAACCTTTTTAAGGACAATCAAATTTGATGTAAGATAGTTATTGTTTTGATCCTATTGAGTAACAGAGAGAGATGTGTTAGTATTTAGTAGTTGTGCAAATGTTTGATATTGTACCTATTGTTTATAGCCTCGTAGGTATGTCACTGTGTTGTCTGGTAGTTTCAACAAGGTCAGTATGTACTATTAGGGTCTCTTAATATGTGTGAAGCATATTGTTTCTGAGAAGGGATTTGATGGGGTGATTACTACATTGTCTTATGACTCATATACGTCGAGTCAGATTGCCATGTATGCATTGAGAGAGTAGTGGATGAACACAATGCATACTTTCCATCAGCCTATCAGGGAGACGACTATTACCCCCTTGGACTTTGCTGCCATCATAGGCTTGAGCTTTTTTGGAGAGCCCATTCCTTTTAGTGTTGAGGAGTGTTCCACTACTGTGGCAAGGAGGCATCTCATAAGTGATTTGCTCGAGGTAGTCACACCTATGAAGTATGGTTTCCTGTATCTCGCTTGATACATAAAGTTTGTTTCTTCTATGTGGGCTTTATATGATGATGATCTTGTTTCAGTAGAGCAGTTGGCTCGCTACTTTTTATTTTATTTACTGAGTGCTATTATCTTCCCCAACCCTTTGGGTACGGGTGATCTATGATTGCTGCCTGTCTTGAGAGATCTGGATGGCTTGTTGGGCTATTACTAGGGCACTGTTGCCTTTGCTCATATGTAATTAGTACTTGACGCAGCATGCCGAGGTGGCTTAAGGATCTATGGATGCTTTTTTGTGATGGATGTGAGTAGGAGTTCTGTTGTCTGTTCATTTTCTTTTGGGTTTGTTATTTTTGACCCTTTGATTTTGACAGATCTAGGCATATGAGTTCGGGATTCTCTCCTGTCCATCCATCAAGCATTTCTAAGAGGATGGCTTTCCTCATTATTTTCACTGGATCAGGAAGACTACTGATTTGATTGAGGATTACATAGTAGCTCAGGATCATATGAGGAAGTTGTCCCCTGATCAGATACGTCTTATTCTTATTGTGTTGGTTATTCCTTTACTTAGGGGTTTTTTGTTCATTATTGCCCTTTGAGCATATCTTTCTTTACTGTTGCATGGTAGGTCTTATTGGATGGTAAAGATGGTGGCTGCATGGCAATTGATAGAGAGACGAGTCTTTCTCTCTGACCTCGCTGATAGGGTGTGGTATTTGGGTGAGTGAGTCCATCATTGGTAGGATAGCCCATACATGAGGAGTTCCCATCCCTCCCCTTAGTGACATGTTCTGGGACCATGAGCTTTGCGATGATGATTTTGCTGCTATCACGATGGGATTCCCCTCTGAGAGCCTCTCGAAGAGTGCAAGTTTGCCTTATGCTAATGTATTGATCCCTCAGCTAATTAATGACATAGCTAGTGGGACCTTTCCTTCACCTCCACCTTCTCAGGCATATGCATCTCGTCCCTTGGGTTCTAAGGCTAGGCCATCATGTGGGTCATCAAGAGTCGCTTCTTCTGATCTAGTAAGCTTTTATTCCTATTTTAGTGCAAGTATGTAGCAAACTTTATTAGTAATAGACTGTAATTTACATGAGTTATGAGAACTTATCTGCAGCAATACTAGAGGAGATCTAGATCCCACTTTGAGGAGAATAAGGGCACGCTTTGTACTAAAGTGACTACTTATGCCAGTAGTGTAGCTTCTAGTAGCACTATCCTTACAGATTTGATTATTTAGCCATCTTTGTCTTTGCTTGGGACAGATATCCTTGGTAGAGCAATGAGCTTTGATTTGCCTAGACCTGGCTTTCCTTAGTCGAGTGTTGCTTTTGCTGATGCTACCCATGTTCATGTTCTTCTCTTATTCTTGCTTATGTTTCATTTATTTAGTGAGTGGTGGTTGACTTATTTGCTTGCTTTTGTAGATTTTTGTCTCCTTTGGTCAATACTGGTATACTATTGTTGGGAGTGCATAACAGTGCTCTTTGGAGTTCACTACCACTCAGAGGGTATGCCTCTTTTATTGTACATATTTATTTTATGCACATATTTTATGTATGAGTGTATGATATGCAATGTGTAATATAGGTTGAGCATCATCTTGCTAGTCGTGAATAGGAGCAACAGTGTGCAGCTTATCGTGACTACATCAGTGAGCTGGAGTTATGGCTATCATCCTTTGTAATGAACGATGATGAATTGAGATAAATATGAGGGGGATGATTGAACAAGATCATTACTTACTTTTGATGGCAGTCACAGTCGATGTAGTTGTTTTAGGAGCTAGGTGTAGGACTTTTGGTCTATGGTTTGCTTTGTCATATTGTTTTCTTGAGGTTATGAACTCTGGGTGTTGTATCTAGGCATTTGTCCTACAGGTTGTATGATGCTTGTATGATGATTAATATATATGCTTCCTACTGTGTATCATTGATGATGATGTTTGCCATTACTATCGTTTGCCTTTTTTCCCTTTTTTGCCTAAGGCGTCTCCTTTTGGAGCTTTTTGTACTTAGCTGGGTTTTCTTTTTCTTCCCTTTTTTGCCTAGGTTCTCTTCTTTTAGAGCTTTTCACATATAGCTAGGATTTTTTTTTCCTATACGATAATGGTTGATTTGAAAGAGTGAGCTTATAGAGGATGGTAAGAACCATGGTCATGTAATGAAAGAAAATGCAGACCATGCTTGATGCAATTTATGATGATAAAATGTGTTCCACTTATCAAAGACATTTTGCATTAATTGGCAATCATTCTCATTTTGTTGTAATCTTTTAAGAAAAGCATAAGCACATTCATATAAATTTTGAATTTGAGGTTAGCCCTGTCCTTAACTAGCCTTCTCAGGTTTTCTAGTTAAGTATTTTCTCTCTTTCCCTAATTTTTGCTTGAACTGCCATTTTTAGGTTTTTAACTCAACAGTAAGTCCCTAACTTTTGCCTAAGCTACTATTTTTAGGTTTTCAACTCAACGGTATGATTTTTTTTTTGCCTTAGATGAAGTACTTCTTCAGGCAATCTGTGTTGATAGGTTCAAAGAATTCATTGCCTTTAGAATCCATCAACTTAATTGCCCTTTTTGATAGGACATGTTTGACTAGGTATTGACCTTCCCAGTTCGGTCTAAATTTCCCTCTAAGGTCTAGAATGTTCTATCTTTTTTGCTTTAGTACCCAATCCCCTACTTTCACACTCTTGTATTTTGCTCTTCTATTGAATGTCTTGGCTAGCCGAGCCTAATACAATTATGTGTGGTATAAAGCCTTAAGCCTTTGGTTGTCTAAAAGAGTGAGATTGTCATGCCTCTGTTGAGCCCATTGTACTTCTAGCAATTCATATTCTATTGCTACCCAAAGAGACTTGATATCTGTTTTAATTGAAAGAACAGCTTCTAATCCATACAGTAATAAGAAAGGAGTTGCTCCTATTGAAGTTCTGACTATTGTTCAGTACCCCCCATAAGCCTTACAACAATATGTCTACCTAGTCTTAGTAAGTTTGAGTCATCTTTGACAATATCTTTTTGATGTTCTTGTTTGCAACTTCGATAACCCCATTTGCTTGTGGTCGGTAAGGAGAAGATTTGTGATGTTCCACCTTATAACTCCTTAGTAGCTCTCTAACTTCCCCTTGGAATTGGACACCGTTGTTAGAGATGATGTGATGGGGGATCCTATATCGACATAACATGTTTCTTTAATGAACTTAGCCACTTGCTTGGCTCCTATCCATGCGAATGATTCTACTTTGACCTATTTTGTAAAGTAGTCCACTGCTACTAGGATGAACCTATGTCCATTTAAGGCTGTCGAGTGGATTTCCCTAATTATGTCTAGCCCCTATGTTGAGAAGGGCCATAGAGAGGAGATGTAGTGTAGTTCTATTTGGGGAAGGTGATTGACATTCCTATGGATCTGACACTTATGGCATTTCCTTATAAATTTGATATAGTCTTCCATCATCATCATCCAGAAGAACCCTTGTCTAATTAGCTACTTAGCCAAGATTGCTCCATTCAAGTGTGGACCACAAACACCCTCGTGTACTTCTTCTACTACTCTTGCAACTTCAATTTCATCTAGACATCAGAGTTGTAAACCATCTGAGGTCTTTCTATCTAATACACCCTAGTAAGATGTGAATTTTGATGCTAGTCATCGAATGATTACTTTGTCTCTTTTATCTACTCAATCAATATAGGCTCGATCCCTCACAAGATCATAAGTCTAAGCAGATGCAAGCACTGACCCATAAAATGTCCAAGATGGAGGAGCTTATTAAAGGACAAGGCATGGAATATTCAATTGACTTTGATGATATGCTACTAACAGAGGGTAATAAGCTACCTGAGAAGTTCAAAATCCCTCAGCTGCAGAAATTTGATGAATAGGTGACCCAAGGATTCATCTCATTAAGTACACAATAACTATAAGCACTATTAAGGCCCTATTAGCAATGATCACTAGGTTATTTGTACTACCTTTAAAGGGAATGGTTGTAAACTAGTATCATGGGCTGGAAAAATCTACCAGGCCTGACTAGAAAGAATTATATACTGCTTTTTTGAAATAGCATGATTATAACACTAGATTGGAAGTATCCATCAGAGATTTAGAATTGACAAAGAAGAAATCAAATGAATTCTTCTTTGATTTTCTTACTAGGTTCATGAATGAAGCAGGACTGAAGAAGAATAAGCTGGCTGAGAAAGATCAGGTTAGGATGATAGTCCATAATGTATCACCTAATCTAGTCGAGAGATTGCAAATGATGAACCCTAAAGCATTCATAGACCTGTGTAATGACAGTTTACAAGCTGAATAGATTGAGAATGAAAAGAAGAAAAACTCTAAAGGCACCAGAACCCAAAATTACTTAACTGGGGGCACAAAACAAGGAAGCCCTAGCCGAGTTGTGGAGGTGCATGCAATTTAGCCGCCCAGGAGATTCTCCAACTTCAATCAACCACTCTCAAAAGTCCTAGACCGATTAATCCAGAAAGGCCTACTCTGACCCTTAACCTTTTCCAAACCACCTAACCCAAATGTCCTAAGCTATAACCCTAATAGTTATTCTAAGTTTCACTAAGTAGTTGGTCATTCCACAGATACTTGTATTTGCCTCAAACATAAAATCCAAAACTTAATAGACTCTAGAAAAATCATAGACCATAAAAAATCTAATCCTAACCCAGACACTAGAAACAATCCTTTCCTATACTACTGAAATGTCCCACCACCAACCACCATGTTAATCAACTCAGGAATTAGTGAGGAGGAAGTGCTAAACTCCTTTGAAGACCTAAACCCTACAAACAATAGGGGATCTCCTGATGCCTCTAGTGGAGTTAAGGATTTACTAGTACAACCCTCAAGCAAATTTGATTAAAAAGTGTTATACTCCAAGCCACCCTCTACTGATATCCCTGTCCAATCAATAATGCCTTCAAGATGGGGTGATGAGTTTGATAATGAGCCATTAGAAGAAGAAAAAGAATCTAAAACTCAAGAACAGCCATAAAGAGGAGTTAAGGATTTATTAGGGTAGCACTTAGGAAAATTTGATTACATAGTATTCTATTCAAAACCAGCTTCTAGTGACATACCCCTTGAGGAGATTATGCCTACAAGATGGGGTGATGAGCTCAAAAAGCAGAATAAAGGGTCTTTAACTCATGACTAAAGGATCAAGGAGCTATTGACTAAGCATCTAAAAAATTTTAACATGGAGGGAAAAGAAACATGCACAGTGGAAGTGTGGAAAATGGAGAAAGGGACTGAATTATTAGGATTATAGACATCTGATATGACTCTGATGAGAAAAGTCTCATCGGTCTTAACATATGGAGCAATAACCCAAATGTGAATCATATCGCTAGTAGTGGGAGGAATTACAAGGTAGCAAAAAAGAAAATCAAGAGAGTCACAGAAAGAGAAGAAGTAGAGGATACAAAAATAGGAGGAGAAAAAGAAGACCTAATTTTGGAACAGCTAAAGAAGGCTAAGGAAAATGTCAACATTTGGGAGCTACTTATGCATTCAGGTAGTCATAGAAGAGCTATTGTCAAAGCTCTATCAAACATGAACATTAAAACAACAGCTGCACTTGAGTTTATGGTAGAAAAGGTTACAAAAAAGAAACATGAGCCGATAACATTATCAGATGATGATTTGCCTTTGGAAGGAAGAAATCATAATAAAGCATTATTTATCCCAGCTGAGGTGAAGGAGAAGCAAACCAACTTTGCAATGGTTGATGATGGTTCTACTATTAATGTGTGTCCATTAAAGATCCTGCCTAATTTGGGTTTGAAAGCCGATGACTTAATAGGTTCAAACTTGATAATCAAAGCCTATAATGACAACACTAAGAATGTGGAGGGGACATTCCAAGCTCTGGTTAAAACAAGACCTGTGGAATCCACCATTGAGTTTACTGTGCTAGATATCCCTATCACCTATGCCTTATTGCTAGGAAGGCCATGATTGCATGCTCTAGGAGGAGTACCCTCAAATGTACACTAGAAGATAAATTTCCCTTATGAAGGAGATATAGTGACTATAAAAGCAAGAACTGATGTAGTTGTGCCTGCCATATTGGAGAAACATAAGCAAGTGTGCGTATAAGCACCCAATTTTGTGATGTAATTATGCATAGTGCAACAAAAGCCCTTATGATGAAAAATTAATTGAGAAATTGATCTCTAGTGTTGAAACTTGAGATTTTAAGGACTAAATTGAAATGTTTTTTTGGTCCTAATTGCAAAATCTTGATTTTAGAAGTTTTTTTAAAATTTTTCAGGACCACTAAGCAAAATGTCAGCTGGCATTTAGCAAATGTCAATAGGCATTTCCTAAATGTCGATTAGCATTACGAGACTTTTTATATTTTTTTAGTATTTTACGTCCTTTTTCAGTGTTTTTTCTGTTTTCTAATTGGTCCAAAATTAATAAAGAAATTAATTTTAATATTTTTTGTGTACAATACATGTCCATTACATGTATCTTTATCCTTATATCCTGATTTTGATTTTTAAAAAAAATAGAGCACTCCTATGATCATAATAGAGGTTAATAGTGTTGTGATCACGGGAGTTGTTAGTGCAAGATAAAAAGGAAAGAATGATGGAGAGAGAGAGGGGAGGGTTTTCAAAATAAAAAAATTGAGAGAAAAAACGCATAAAAAAACCTTCTACGGTAGGATTTCAAAGGAACTTTTCCTTTTCAAAAGAAAATATACACTTTTGAAGTCTAGGAAATCAAGAAGAAAAGCAACAGAGTTAATTTCAAATGGTGAAAATCACAATCTGAGGGGCCATCTAACTGCATCTACACAGTGTCTTCTACTCTTTTCTTTTCTTTTCTTTTCTTTTCCTTTCTTTTATTTTAATTTTACTTCTTTATTTTATTTTTATTGATTCATTACTAATTAATTTTTTTATCATTTTTTTTGTTTGGATTGATGTCCTATGGTGCCCTGGAGGGGATGTTGGAGATATGCGATGTTTTTCTTAATAGTAACTATTGAAGAATCCATGGAATGCCATGGATAAAAGTATGTAAAACTCCTGTAGGATTTAGATTTTTATTATTTCTTCATGTTATTTATTCATTTATTGCTTATGGGTTGTAATTAAGTTTCTTTTAATTCTCTGCAATGTAGGTTGTAATAGCCCCAATAGTGGGAAATAGTGGAATTCTAATCCCCTGCACTAAAATTGATTAGTAATTAAGGTTTCACCTAGTAAAACCTCATTAAAATCAATGATGGCAGCAATTAATTAGGGTTCATGAAATTGATTTTGGGTTTTTAAAAAATCATAAAAAAATGTACGTTTGATCTTTTTTTTGTGTTTTATTTTTTTTGGGCTTGTTTTTTATGTTTCTATCCTTTTAGGCCCCAAGCCCATGATTAGGTCCAATTTAGTTAAAATAAGTTTATAAATGGTTTAGGTTAATTAATTAATTAGAACTAATGTAGACCCATTTTAGGTTAATTAGACTTTAAGCCCATTTTTTAGTTAATTAAAATTTATTTAGATTTAGCTCAGTCCATTTAATTTCATTACTTTTAAAATAAATAGACGTAGGCCCACATTTTCACTTAAAATAAAATCAAGTTAGACTTAGGCCCACTAATTCAACTTTTCCTTTAAAATTATATAGACTTAAGCCCATTCCCTATAGATAATTGAAATAAATAGACTTAAGCTCCCTAATTAAAATGTAGGCCCACCTTTAGTCCATTTCACTTGTAAATAAAAAATGTAAATCTAGCTAACTTTCATTAAAATTTACTTAGTTTAGACTTAGGGATGACATGCTTGAATGCATTTTTAAGTGTGATTTTATTGACTAGATGCATTAGGGTTAGATGGATGTTCAAATAGGGTTTAATAAAATTGCATGTAATTAGAGAATCAAGTAATAAATTTTAAAGTAATTCTAAATGAACATGAGACTAAGAGAAGTTAGTATTCTGTTCCCAGAATCTCCTAGTTGTGGTGTTGACTTTCTTTTAGAGAATTGAGTACCACCAATCGAATTATCCCAGTTATTACCCTGGGTGGCGACTCCCTATCTCCACGCTATGACTTTGTGGCATAATAGTGTCTTCTTTAAGGCCCTAAGCCTAAAAAGTGTCATGGTTGCTAAAATCTTAGATGTATGCTAAACCCTACTGTCTACAGTGGCGACTCCACTGGGGATAAGAGATACTGATTCTACTTGTGTTCTTTAGAATTATTTTATTGATTATCATTTCGTTCTTGCATTCATTCTATATGTCCTTATTAAATTGATGGAATTGGTTTATAATTTCATGATTCCACTAACTTCAGGGAGTTATAAATTGGCTAACCATCACTCTTAGCCTTAACTTGATTCAAGAGAGATTACCGAGCTCATCTGACCAGAGTCTGTAACCTAAGTCCTAAAGGGGGGTAATCTTCTCTCAAGTTGGTAAAGGATGTCGGGACCCTCTAACCTTAACCTGCAACTCAACATCCATAATGGACGACATCTTGCTAAGGGAACCTTGACCTTTTCACTAGACTCTAACCATATATAATGGCTTAGTTACTTCCCCTAGGATCTACCTAAATTTCTTGTATGATTTTTTCCATGAGGTATTTTTATCTATAAAAGCCCAGGCCCATACGTTTAAAGCCGACTTGGGCCAATAAAGATTGGGCTAGACCTTTATACTTAGAAATGTTGTTTCAATGCTTATTACCATGAGGTATTTCTATCTATAAAAGCCCAGGTCCATTCTTTTAAAGCCCTTTAGGGTAATGAGCAAGACCTTTATACCTAGAAATGTTGTTTCTATGCTTTACTGCTTTGAGAGAGGTTTGGCATGCGCGTCGATCCTTGATATCCCCCATTAGTATTAAGACCAAGACTAAAAATCCTAGAAAAAGAAACATGTCATTGAATATGTGTGTGGGAGGAATAAGGTTGGAAGGTTTATGCTTGCATGTTTCCTGTTAATTGTTTCCTGATATTTGTTACGTATTATTTGTTTGCTTGCTACTTGTTGCATAAACACATGCATCATGCATACATACATGCATTTCATCCATCATACTAACACCTTGTTTTATAGCCATCATAGATTCACCTGGGTCTTCTTGTATTTGGGGACAAAAAGGTGGTAGATTAATCAGAGCAGATCTAAGCCCTAAGTCAATAGCTCAAGAGATCCTTCAAGAACTAGAGAAGAGTCCTATCAACCCACACCTATAAGCTGAACTGACTTTGACTGAACAGACAAAAATGGAACAACAACTAGAGATATGGATCCTAGAGGACATTAAGGGAGCTTTAATGGATGACATAAGAGCTATGATGAAAGATAGACTGAGGCAAGCTCTGGCTAGACTAGTGTAACCTGCTGTCATACCAATGCCTGCTGTTGAACAACTACCTGCTATTGCTGTTGAACAGCCACCTATTGTTGTTGTTGAACAGCCACCTATTATAGGAGCTCCACCTATTTCTATAGCTCCTCTACCTATTGTTGGTGCTCCACCTATTGCTAATAATGCTAGGGGGCAACCTATTGCTAGAAACATACCCACTACTAATGTGTGACTAGAGGACATCGAGAACTAAATGGTAAAGAAGGTGAAGAGGGAATCACTTGAATTGGTTCAAGATCATAAGTCTAAGCATATGCAAGTACTAACTTAGAAAATGTCTAAGATGAAAGAGCTTATTAGAGGATAAGGAATAGGGTACTCATTTGACTTTGATGACATGCTACAAATGGAGGGAGATAAGCTGCCTAAAAAATTCAAGATGCCTCAGCTGTAGAAATTTAATGGGAGAGGAGATCCGAGGATTCATCTCTGCCAATACATAATAACTATGAGCACTACTAAGGCACTAATTAGCAGTAGTTCCTAGACTGTTTGTACTATCTTTAGAGGGAATGGCTGTAAACTGGTATCATGAGCTGGAAAAATCAGTCTGGGCTAATTGGGAGGAATTATGTACTACCTTTTTGAAATAATATGATTATAACACTAGATTGGAAGTGTCTATCAAAGACTTAGAACTGACAAATCAGAAACTCAATGAATCCTTCTCTGATTTCCTTACCAAGTTCATGAATAAGGCAGGAATGATGAAGAACAAGATAGCTGAGAAGGATCAGGTTAGGATGATAGTGCATAATGTGTCACCTAATCTGGTCGATAGATTGCAGATGATGAACCACAAAACATTTATAGGCCTGTATGATGATTGTTTGCAAGCAGAAGAGATTAAGAGTGAGAAGAAAAGAAAAGCTAGAAACACCGAAACCCAAAATTACTCAACTAGGGGCACACAACAAGGAAGTACTAGTCGAGCTGTGGAGGTGCGCACAGTTTAGTAACCTCGAAGATTCTCCAACTTTAACTAACCACTCTCCAAAGTCTTAAAATGATTAATCCAAAAAGTCCTACTTCAACCCTTAACCTTTTCTAAGCCACCAAACCCAAATGTCCCCAATTTTGACCCTAACAGTTACTGCAAATTCCACTAAGTTGTTCATTCCATAAACAACAGTATCTGCCTAAAACATAAGATCCAAAACCTGATAGATTCTAAAAAATTCATAGACCCTGAAAAGTCTAACTCTAACCTAAACACCAGAACTAACCCTTTCTCAGACTACCTAAATGTCCCACGATCGACCACCATGATAGTTAACTCAGGAATTAGCAAAGAAGAAGTGTTAAACTCCTTTAAAAGCCTAAATCCTATAGCTAATGGAGAATCTCTTAATACCTCTAGAGGAGTAGAGGATTTATTGGGAAACCCTCAGGAAAATTTGATTACAAAGTGTTCTATTCCAAACCACTCTCTACTAATATTCCCACTAAATCAATTGAGCCCTCAAGTTGGGATGATCAGTTTGATGATGAACTAATGAAGGTAGAGAAAGAACCTAAAACTCTTGAACAGCCATAGAGAGGAGATTTACTAGGACAACCTTTAAGCAAGTTTGATTATAGAGTATTCTACTCTAAGCCTGCTTCAGCTAATATTCCAATCAAAGGGATTATGTCTACAGGATGGGGCGATGAGTTTGGAGATGATAAAAGACCTTTAGCTCCCAAATAGTCTCAAGAGGGAGTTGAAGATATATTGAATCAGCACTTAGGCAAGCTCAATATCGAAGAGTTAAAAGAGAAAGAACACGGTGGAAGTATGGAAAAATGGGAAAAGAGATTGAATCATTGGAGTTATTGACATTTGGTATGACTCTAATGAAGAAAACTCAAGTGGCAAGTGGTCTTTATGTGTGGAGTAATGATCCTAAGGTGAATCATGTCACTAGGAGTGGAAAGAATTATAAAGTAGCTGAAAAGAAAACTGAGAGAGTCACAAAAAGAGAAGAAATGGAAGATACAAAAGTAGAGGAAGAATATAAAGAAGACATGATTCTAGAATAACTGAAGAAGGCTAAGGTAAATGTCAGCATTTGGGAATTACTGATGCATTCAGGTAGTTATAGAAGAGCTCTTGTTAAAGCTTTGTCAAACATGAACATTGAAATAGCAGGCACACCTGAGGCTATGGTGGCAAAGGTAACAGAAAAGAAAGACGAGCTAATAATGTTCTTAAATGATGGCCTACCTTTGAAAAGGAGAAACCATAATAAGGTATTATTTATCTCAACTGAGGTGAGAGGAAAGAGAACCAATTTTGCTATGGTTGATGATGGATCTGCTATTAACGTATGTCCCTTGAAAATGATGCCTAATTTAGGTTTGAAGGCTGATGACCTAACGGATTCAAACCTCATAATTAGAGCCTATGATGACAACACTAGGAATGTGGAGGGGACATTCCAAGCTCTAGTTAAAATAGGACCTATGGAATCAACTATTGAGTTCACCATGCTGGATATATCTGTTATTTATGCCCTGTTATTGGGAAGGCCATGGTTCCATGCTTTACGAGGGTTTATGACTATAGAAGTCGAGACCAATGCTACTATGGAAGCCATATTGGACAAACAAAAGCAAATGTGTGCACCCCCTAGTTTCCAGATTGCTAGGATATTTAATGGAACTGAAATAGATCTAAGAGTAGTAAAAATGATGGAGAGTATGAATTATCAGCTTAGGCAAGGACTAAGGAAGAATGAGTAAAGAAGCCCTAGTCTCCCAAAGTTCAAAAGTCAAGGCAATATAACTGGTTTTGGTTATGTTAAAGAAATAAAGATAATAAGTAAAAGAGCCAGAAAGAGGTTTAATGCCAAACAAAGGAAGCTCTCAAAGAAAATTGGGTCGACAAGTGAGAATTTCATCAGAGGAAGGCAAATACTATTTGGGAGCGAAGGAATTGGTCAATGTTGCTAGAAGAGATGTTCCTGGGTTTAAGATCTTCAAGGAGCAAATTATGGAGAACTTGGTGAAAGACAATAAAGAGGAAGTGATGAAATTGGTAGCTAAGAGGATGGGCAATGCTACTGTCAAATAGCCATTATGTCTGTCGCCTGAAGATGAGCCACCCCAGGATTTAGCTACTATCATTAATGATAGCTTTATTGATGTTTTCTATGAGGAAACTGATGTAATAACATCTTGTCTATTTGAGGATGAAAACTCTATTTTTTCTATGTTCAATGATATGAATGCTAGTTTTGCTTACTTATGTGATGTGCATCCTAATAATTATGTGCATTATAACTTTGATCATTCATGCATGTTTGACATTAATTCAATTCAATTTGATTCATTTAACATGGGCACAAATGATAATCCTAAGAACATTTATATATCACATAAGGTAACTACTGAAAAGAGGAAAAATTTGAAGGGAATATTAATAAAAAGAAAGGTAGTATTTTCTTGGACTTATAAGGATATGCTAGTTTTAGATAAGGAAATTGTAGAGCATCATATTCCAACTCATCCAGAAATTAAACTTGTCAAACAAAAACTACGTAGTCTATGACTAGAGTGGACTAAAAAGACAAAAGAGGAAATTGCTAAACAAATCTAGGCTAACTTTCTAAAAGTAGTAAATTATCCTCAATGGTTAGCAAACATAGTGCCGATACCCAAGAAAGATGGTAAGGAACATATGTCTATAGATTTCAAGGATCTAAACAAAGCATGTCCGAAGGATGACTTCCCTTTACCTCATATTAATGTAATAGTGGATAGTGCGGTGTCAAGTGCAATGTACTCCTTCATGGATGGGTTCTCTAAGTACAATCAGATAATAATGGCGGTTATGGATAAGATCAAGACATCTTTCATCATGGAATGGGGGACATATTGTTATAAGGTTATGCCTTTTGAGTTGAAGAATGCAGGTGCAACATATCAAAGGGCAGCCACCACTCTTTTCCATGACATGATGAATAAGGAGGTCAAGGTTTATATGGATGATATGATGGTCAAGTAAAAAATAAGAGAGGGACACTTTGAAGCTTTGGATAAGTTCTTGGCTCAAATTGAGAGGTACAATCTAAGGCTCAACCCAAATAAGTGCATTTTTTGGGTTACTTCAGAAAAATCATTAGGGCATATAGTTAGCAGTTGAGGAATTAAAGTGGATCTAGATAAAGTGAAAGCTATTTAGGAAATGCTGACATCGAAGATAGAAAAAGAAGTGAGAGGGTTTATTGGTAGGTTATAGTATATTAGTAGGTTTATTGCAAAGCTTACTAATATTTGTGACCCTATCTTCAAACTCTTGAGGAAAAACCAGTTAGTAAAGTGGAACGATGCTTGTCAAAAGGCATTTAAAATGATTAAAGAATATCTTGCCAATCTGCCTGTACTAAAGCCACCGAGGCAAGGTAAGCCATTAATCTTGTACTTAGCCTTAGAGGAAAATGCAATGGGGGCAATGCTAGCATAATAAGGACTAGAGGGGATAAAGCATGCAGTGTATTATCTCAGTAAAAAGTTCCTACCATATGAGGAAAAATATGACTTGATAAAGAAGACATGTTTAATCATGATCTGGGCAACAAGGAAATTGAGGCATTACTTCCAGTCCTATAAAGTCCAAGCAATTTCAAAGATCAATCCTTTAAGGTACTTATTTTAAGTGCCTGCTTTGACTGGAAGGATGTCTCAATGGCTAGAACTTTTGACTGAGTTTGATATAGAATACATCACCATGAAATCATCAAGGGAGGGGCAGTAGCAGACTTTCTAGCTAAGAATGTGATCAAAGGTAATGAATAGTGGAATTTAAAGTTTCCAGATGAGAACTTGGCAGTCATAGAGCATCGGGAGTGGAAGCTTAACTTTGATGGGGCTGTAAACAATAGAGGAGTTGGATTAGGAGTAATTCTTGTTATGCCAGAAGGAGAGACTGTACCAATGGCCAAGAAATTAGACTTCAAGGTAATGAACAATATGGTTGAGTATGAGACATGCATCTACAAAATTAAAGTAGCTGAGGTAAAGGAATTGCTAGTTTATGGGGATTCAATGTTAGTAGTTAGCCAAGCTAATGAGGAATGGGAAGTGAAAGAGGAAAAGTTGAAACCATATATTTGCTATTTGAAAGCTTTAATAAAGAACTTTAATAAATGTCTCTTTATCCATTTGTCAAGAGACAACAATCAAATGGCAGATGCATTAGCAACACTCTCTCTGATGTGGGATAGTGTGATAGGATCAACCATGAAGCCTTTGGTAATTATGAAATCAAGAGCTTCATGTTATGAAGGAGAGCAGATTATGAGTGTTCAAATAAGGCCTGAAGAGAAGCCATGGTTTTATGATATTCAGAGGTTTATCGAAGAAAGAAAGTATCCTGATGAAGCGACCTCAAAAGAGAGATAAGCTCTTCATGTTCTTACATGTAACTATACAAGTCATGATAGAGTATTATATAAAAGAATGCCAAATGGAATGTAGCTCAAATGTCTTAAGAAAGATGAAGTTGAAGAGGTAATGAAAGAAATTCATGCAGGAGCTTATAGTTCTCACATGAATAGGATGATCTTAGCAAAGAAGGTACTCATGCAAGGGTATTATTGGATGAGTATGGAAAAGGATTGCATTAGAAAAGTGAGACAATGTCATTAGTTCCAGATTCATGGGAATCTTAACCATTTACCTCCTACAGTGCTAAATATTTTATCATCACCTTGGCCCTTTGCAGCCTACAGGATTGATATTATAGGACAAATAAGGCCAACAGCATCAAATGGGCACAAGTACATAATTGTGGCAATAGATTACTTCTCTAGATGGGTAGAGGCTAAATCCTTCAATGTCATGAAAGCAAAACATATGGCACAATTCATCGAGAAAAGTCTTATTTACAGGTATGGGGTTCCATATCACATTATAACAGATAATGGTGTCTAATTTCAAGCAGAAATAGAGGAATTGTTGCAGAAGTATAGGATCAAACATCATAAGTCTTCACCATATCGTCCTCAAGCCAATGGAGTGGTAGAAGTAGCTACCAAAAATGTCAAGAAAATCCTCTCTAAAATGGTTAAGACTTACAAAGATTGGTCTGAGTTTCTTCCTTTCACTTTATAGGGATATAGGACTGCAACTAGAACTACCACGGGCCAAACTTCGTTCTCCTTAGTGTATGGTTGTGAAGCAATCTTGCCTATAGAAACAGAGATCAAATCCTTGAGAGTTGTCATGGAAGCTAAAACTCCTGAGAGTGAATGGGCATAAAAGAGATATAATCACCTTGAATCTCTAGACGAGAAAAGGATGGATGCTTTCTTTCATACTCAAATATATCAAAAGAGGATAGTGAGATCATTCAACAAGAAGGTTAAGCTTGGAAAGATAAAAGTTAGGGACATAGTGTTAAAATAGTCCAGAGCAATGGTATTTGATCTGAGAGGAAAGTTCATACCAAACTAGGAAGGGCCATATTTAGTCAAATTAGTTTTGCCTAAGGGATCTACAAAGATATCAGATCTGGAAGGGAATGAATTCATAGAGCCTGTTAACCTAGATCACCTCAAGAAATACTACCTGTAAAAAAATAAAATAAAAGTAGTATAAAGAAAATAAAGTCCGTTGATTAGAAAATTTGAAAAGGCTAGTCAAGCAAAAGTTAGGACATTCCCGCTATTCAGAAAACCCATAAAGGGCTGGTAGGCAAAATTAGGGAATAAAAATAAGAGAAATGGTCCCATTAGCTAGAAAACCCATAAAAGGCTAGTCAGGCAAAAATTAGGGCAAATAAATTAGTGAGAGAAAAATATTTAATTAGAAAATTCGAAAGGACTAGCTGATAACAAGAGTTATATCATGTGATGTAATAAATGTACTCATTTTAGCCCTAATTAATAAATCCTCTTGAAATTGAATTTTTTTTTAATATTACATGTTCTATCTTATTTATAATGCATAAGTACTAGATAGGAAAACAGAACATGAAAGCTTAAAATAAGCTCTATGAAACCAATTCTTATTGATGTATGTGTTTCTTCTTTTGTGACTCATCATGCAAAGCTTAAGTCCTCTTGTATCTAGAGAATCCTGGTGGCTCCATAGCTTGTACCACAACCCAGCTCTTGTAATTATCATCAGTAGCTCTATCATCATCCAAGTGTATATGACGCTCAAGAATCCTATAAGGCCATAAATTCTTGACCCTGCCCAAAAAATCTTATCTGAGGGGGAAGCCTTCAAAGTCAGTCAGAACGGTAACTATGAGTTATTGGTGGCCATACTAACGACAAAGGCAGGAAGGGGAAAAGAAAGTCATGAAATGCAACCCTAGGATAGGAACACAGTGATCATATAGGTCAAGGGTCATAAACTTTAGCTTCCACCAGGGGCAAATCCATGTTATCTCAGCGTCTGTAATGCCCTATAACCAGTTCACCCACTGGTCTATAATATGTCTGTCCTTCACTTTTAATAGGTGAGATTACAGTTGATGAAGCTAATAGGATAAAGAGTTAGCAGGACCAACAAGCAATCTTAGCTTCTCTTATAACCAAATCTGCAAAATATAGAAATAAATAAAATAAAATGAAAGCCCGCCAAGTTAAAAACCCAAAGTGGCGGCTTAGGCAAAAATTAGGGCAAGCCTACTAAGTTGAAAACCCAAGAGGGCAGCTTAGGCAAAAGTTAAGGCAAAAAAAGGGGGGGTCTTGGTTGTATATGTGGAGGAGAAGTAAACTGCCTGAAAGATGACATTGGACCTTGAAGTTATCTAGCCTAATAATGGTCTCAACAAGTATAATAGGTATAGGATCGGCTCCGGTCTCTACTTGTTCTAAGATACCCCCGATCCGAGTATTAGCATCCCCATAGGAAGAAACTAAGAGAAATTGAGCATAAAGGCAGAAAGCAATAGTTCTAGTTGAAGCAGCACTATGCTTATCCTTGGTCTCACATGCAGTAATTAAGGAAGACACATTGATAGTCCCACGGTTATAAGCAAAAAGATAAATATCATCAGGAGGCATATCAAAGAAAGCAACAAGCCTGTCTAGGAATTGTATACATAAGTCAGGCAGGGCAATAATAGCAGTAAAGTCAAATGGGCACCCTAGGATGGCAATAAACTTTACAATCATAGGACACAGCTCTTAATCATTGAACTTGAAGACATGGTCCTTTGAACTCTAGAATGTTGCAGCAGCATGCAAAAAATTATCATTTATTTTCAAATGTTGAAAAGATTTTAAAGGTTTGATATGAAAGGGTTGAAGCTTATTCCAGTCATCACCATTAAAGCTCTTGAGAAACTTCTTCATCAGTTGGAGAGAAGCTTGAGTCATAATAAGAATAAAGAAAAGGAATAGTGAAACTAGTTCCCTTTTGAGTTTTTTATAAGGGGAGAAGCTGAATTTGGATGAATTTGGGATTCCTTTAATCGATAGAGATAATGGATGATAGATAAATAATAAGGATAAATGGATATGATATATGATAAATAAAGGATAAATAGTTTAATTATCTAATTATCCTAATTATCTAAAATCTTTATCCATTTACTTAAGTTTGATTCAAGAAATTTGAATTCATATCAAGACATAGACCAATTTAACACAGTGCATACAAACACTATAGAATTCATAACACAGTAGTATGACAAAGTCTAATAGCCTAGGTCAGTCATCCTGAGCTCTAGAATTCGGCCATGGGCTCCACCCTTTGGTAGGATCATCCTGATGAAAGGCATCCGAAGGTCTGACAGATGAAGTCCCAACACTATAAGGATTAATGCCTGAACCTGCAAGCTGTCGGCAAAGCATCTTGATCTCATGCTCCAAATCACTAGAATAGCTCTGTACATATAATAACATGTCATGTGCATTTCATACATAGCATGCATATATTTGTGTTAGTGATATGCATAAGGTCAATAATGTATGACCATGTTTTGACTTTATCCTTTTATTTAATAAAGAGGCATTTTTCATTACCATTTTATGTTATGATAATTACTTGAATAGTCAATTCTTACTAAGGTCATCAAGTATGTGACTTAATAGTAAAACCCTTAGATTAAATATAAGTTCTATTCAAATTATCCCTAGTCATAATAATATGTTATGGCTAGTATGATGTTGATTGATGATTATGTTTTATTGATCATGAATATGAGATATTAAGTTAACTCATTGGTACTTATTTGAGAAATAATGTATTGGATTGACCCATCATGAGAATACTACATAGAGAATTGTCATAAGTAATTCTCATCATAATAATATTGATTTAGTCCTTTAACCTTGAAATCATCATAGATTTCTACATAACCATTATATATTTTGACACAATCTAACATTGTCTTTAACAAGATGATTAAATAGATTGTTATTAGATATGAAATGAGTTGTGTGATGAATATGAGTGATTGAGAAGAAATTTATCCCTCATTTAATCTGAGTAAGATATCTATGGGCCCCTTGATAAGATAGACTGAGGAAAATGCGGCCATGCTAAAGTGAATTGATAAAGAGTTATCATTCTCAGTCTACTTAGAGTCAAGAAATAATATGATTGAATTATATAAGGATGATAGAAACTATGCCTTATATTCAATCAAGATATCATGTGACAAAGGGATTACAATATTTATTATAAATTAGGTTATGTCGGATTATTGACTTCACATGACTTAGGTAGTCATAATGTCTTGCTATAGGCCACTTATGACTTGTAGGCCTAAATAGAGATTTAATGCCCACTACCAACATCATGTGAACTTGTGGTCACACACTTAGAACAGGCCTAAAAACGGATATGGGTTTGAGAAGCCCAAATATACTCTGTGGAAATAAATAAATAGTTTATTTATTTATTTAAGGTAAAGGTTATCTTAAATAAATAAAATATTATTTCTAATTTAATTTTAAATAAAATCATAATAATAATAATTGAGAAATTACCAAAAAGTTGTTTTGGTAAGTGAAACACTAATTAGAGGTCTATAAATATGTTATATTCTCTAAGTGTTTTAGTTCTTGATTTGTGAGAAATCAAGAGAAGTGCTAGCACACAAAGTTTTCATTTTAATCAAGGGCTATTCATGTGGACACTTATGGAGGATGGATTCTTTTGGAGACATCTTGATCCAAACTATAAAAATCAAAAGCTCAAAGTAAAGTGTAACCAGAGTGAACCTCCTCTCTGCCTTCTAGAAATCTTACCTCTTCTGCGTTTATGGTAAGATTTGAAAACCCTAGTTTTAAATCAATTAGTCAAATTACTTAGATCCGGGTTAGGGTTTATGATTAAAATTTTTAATTTTCATTGCATTTTTGAATCATGAAACCCAACAATTTGCATCTTCATTGTATATATACTTACCCTCCAACTATTTGTAACCTGCATAGTGAATAACCTTTGAGATGATGTGAGTCCATGCAAGTACTCCGCCTTTGTTTGAGGAACCTATTTTGTAAATTTACTAAAATTAGTGTTAAGTGTATAGATTATGCAGGGAATAAGTCAGAAAGACTCACATAAGAAGCATCTACTAGAGAAAAGATAAAAAGTTGAGCATCACTAAAATGCATCTATTACTCGACTGGAGTCTGAATAGTAGGAACCCAGTAGAACATGGACCTATCCAAGAGAGAAACATCACTAAGGGTAACACCAGTAAAGGCCCTATCCCAATATGTTAAGCAGAATGTGCATGGCTAGGTCTAAACCTAGGACACTCAGAATCAGGACCAATATCATCAACAAGAATAGTCTCAGACTCAGGAATGATCTCAATCCCCTGAGTAGTCTCAGTCTCCTCCTCCATCACCTCATCAATAGGAGAGCCAATCTCCTTAAGCTGAGAATAAAAAATGAATGAAGCATGAATTCCAAAAAAAAGGAATAGAAGAAATGATCAGAGATTACCTCAGCCTGGTTAATAGGAATATGCTCTAAGAGATGCTCATGAATGAACTACTAGTAATGTCATGATCAGTCGAGGAAGGTTGAAGCATCATATCCTTAAAGTGCCTTTGTTAGCTCTAAACTAATTAGATGAGAATTGCACAACGTTTAAGAAGGGACATCAGATGGAATACGATGTCAGGAAGGTCCGAAGGACCAGTAATGCACTCACTCTCCTAAATACCACATCTGAAAACCATATCCATGAAGTAGAACCCTTATAGACTCGAGTTGTAATGCACCAGCCATAATTCATATCTTTAGACATTATCAGCTCCCACTAACCAATCAGAATTAATCTATAAAATTGTGTTAATTAATTTTTATTTTCATTAAATGATGAAGTACTAATGAATTTTCTTTTTACCAGGTACCACTCGACAGTGTTTAGCAGATTATGATAGGTCTGAATAGTGTTCATGGCACTAGCTAAATGAGAAGAGGCCCATCTTTACATCAAAGGAAGACTCCTGTCAGAACTAATAGCATCAAAGCCCCTGATCAACCTGATCTCTATACTCCAGATCTGAAATAGAAAAATAAATAAGTCAATAGGTCATACAGAAATTAGGGATGGTGACAAATAGGGAAAAGATGACATACATGCAAGACATTCCAAAAGCCACACATCGTGATAGCACCTCTACAGATAGTGTCCAGTCTGTAGTAAAGATAAGCAAGTGTAGCAAATCCCCAATCAAGTGTGGCAACTTGACCTAAGTCACAGAGTGGGCTAAGCAGAGCAATACTAACCTCATGACCGGTCTCACAAAAGAGGGTCATACCCAATAGTATCAAAAGGAGACACATTGCCTTATGAGTGATCTAATGAGGAGTGGTGGTAGGAAGGTGTATGAGTCCCTCAACTAACGATGAAAGGAGAACATTCTTCCGATTCTTGCACGTCAGAGTGAACCCAATCAAATCTTGCACATACCAACTCCTCGCATGCTCAGGGAGATGTAATAACTAATATTAAAGGAAATGGGAGTCCCACCAAAAGCAATCCCAGTGATCATAAAAAAACTCATAGTCCAAACAGTTAGCTCACCTACACGGGTGTGGAAAGTATGGAAAGTGTCCATCCACCACTCAATCAGAGCAAATAAAGAATAATGATTAGACTTGCCTCAAGCTGAAGGAAGCGTAGTAATGAAATGTCTAAACTTGAAAGCCCATATCAGCTATGCTACATTATTTGGCAGCTCGTGAAACAATTTCGAGCTATGTGAAAATAGCTTGTGAATTTCATCGCTCACTGGATGAAATTCAAGAATTCAAAAAACATAATAAATAAATAAATAAAATTGAATTAATTAATTAATTAACATATTAATTAATTAAAAAAATTTAAAAAAAGATACAAAAATTAAAAAATCAGAAAAGCCGATCGACTTTTGCCTAATGTCGATGGGCATTAGCCAAAGTCAATCAACATTTAAGCAAATGTAGATTCGACTTTGCATACAGACCAAATTTTGACCTTTTGACATTATTTTTCACGTATTTGATCAGTTTTACAATATACCTAGAGCCAAAATACTATGTGAAAAGAGTTTTCATGCATTTCTTTTATAAATTTCTAATCTAGTTTGAATAATGTACATACTAGTTTGCATTCTAAAATCTATTCTAACTACTAGCCTTATAGATAGTTTTTTTTTATAGGAATAAGCAAAAATGAGGAAATGTTACCTCATTACCAACATCTTTACACCTATGGAGGTGTAAATAAGTCAAAGGAAGAATAGAAGAGCCTTTTTGAAGTTCGAGGTTGTTTTGAGGCAAAAGAAGAGGTTGAATGGCTAGGTCTACTGGAATGTCTACCCTCCTACATACTTAATGTTGTGGGTCAACCATAGGATCTGATAGATTACAGATTGGACATTAAATGATCAAGAAATTAAGAAATGAAAATCAATACAAGGAAAGAAAAGAAAAAAAAAAGAAAATGAGGAATGAATGAGAAAGGCTAAAAGGGAAGTAATAAATAAGTGGAAATGTCCATTTTAGTCCCTTAGATATGCTTGTATTTAAATTCAAGTTATTTCTTTGCAATCCAGTCCATAATTGCATTTTAATTAGGAACTAGTTCTTAATTAATTCATCAAAATTCACATCATTAATCATTAATAGCATACATTCATCTGTATTTATTCTGGAATCTCAGTCAAATACAAAATACATCATGTAAATACATACTTTAATTTTTGCATTTTACATGCATTATTTTAATCAAATAATTTTAAATTCATATGTTGCACATGATTATGTTATGTACTACACAGTAGTCATAACGTTCACTATGTTATGTGTTGCATAGCAGTTATGACATAAGTTGTTAAATTTATAATTTGCTAGACATTCTGCGAGATCTATAGCAAATTTGAAAGTTGCACTTTTGCTAGTAGCTACACTATGCTTACAGCATTTTTTGAAAAATCATCGTTAAACGTCCTATAGGGAATATTACGAAACTCATTATCATTAAATGTCCTATAAAGAATATAGTGTACATCGTTAGATGTCCCACATGGAATATAATAAAACTCATTATCATTAGACATCGTACAAGGAATATAGTGTACATCGTTAGACATCCCACATAGAATATAACAAAACTCATTATCACTAAATGTCCTACAGGGAATATAGTGTACATCGTTAGACGTCCCATAGGGAATATAATGAAACTCATTATCACTAGATGTCCTATAGGGAATATAGTGTATATTGTTAGACGTCCCACAGGGAATATAATGAAACTCATTATCATTAGACGTCCTACAAGGAATATAGTGTGTGCATCATTAAACATCCTACATGAAATATAATAAAATTCATCATTGCTAGATGTTCCACAAGAACTGTAGCAGATTTTCAATTCATCATTGCTAGATGTTCCATAGGAACAATAGTAGACTTGCAATTCGTTATCGCTAAACGTCATATAGGGAATATAGTGAAACTCATTTGTATAAAGTTTACTAGATGTTTCACAGGAAATATAGTGAGACTTGATAAACATTACATTCGCTTAAAATTGCATAACAATTTAAGCATCAACCTGTCAATTAGGATACAACTAGGTATCCTAGTTCTTTCCTTCAAAATTGTGTGCTTCTACAGCTTTGCTGCAATTTGTCAAGCAAACAACGACAAAAGGGGGCAACTGTAAGCACCCAATTTCACGATGTAATTATGCATAGTACGATAAAAGCTCCTATGATGAAAAATTGATCAAGAAATTGATCTCTAGTGTTGAAATTTGAGATTTCAAGGACTAAATTGTAATTTTTTTAACCTAATTACAAAATCTTGATTTTATAAGTTTTTTTAAAAAAATTTTAAAATTTTTGAGACCCCTAAGCAAAATGCCAATCGGCATTATGGGACTTTTTATATTTTTTTTAGTATTTTACATCCTTTTTCAATGTTTTTTATGTTTTCTAATTAGTCCAAAATTAATAAAGAAATTAATTTTAATATTTTCCATGTATAATATGTGTCCATTATGTGTATCTTTATCCTTTTATCCTAATTTGGTTTTGATTTTGAAAAAAAATAGGGCACTTTTGTGTTTACGCAAGAGGTTAACAGTACTGTGATCACTGGAGTTGTTACTGCAGGATAAAAAAGAAAGAACGATAGAGAGAGAGAGGGGAGGGTTTCCAAAATTAAAAAAATTGAGAGAAAAAATGCATAAAAAAAACCTTCTACAATAGGATTTTGGAGGAACTTTTCCTTTTCAAAAGAAAATAGATGTTTTTAAAGTCCAAGAAATCAAAAAGAAAAGCAATAGAGTCAATTCCAAATAGTGAAAATCATAGTCTGAGGGGCCATCTAACTGCATCTACACAGCATCTTTTACTCTTTTCTTTTCTTTTCTTTTCCTTTATTTTAATTTTACTTCTTTATTTTATTATTATTGATTCATTACTGATTAATTTTTTATTATTTTTTTATTGATGTCTTATGGTGCCTTGGAGCTGTGATGTTTTTCTTGACAGTAACTATTAAAGAATCCATGGATTAAAGTCTATAAAACTCCTATAGGATTTAGATTTTTATTATTTCTTTGTGTTATTTATTCATTTATTGCTTATAGGTTGTAATTAATTTTCTTTTAATTCTCTGCACTATAGGCTGTAATAGCCCCAATGTGGGAAATAGTGGAATTCTAATTCTCTACACTAAAATTGATTAGTAATTAGGGTTTCACCTGGTAAAACCTCATTAAAATCAATGATGGCAATAATTAATTAGGGTTCATGAAATTGATTTAGGGTTTTTAGAAAATCATAAAAAATGTACGTTTTATCTTTTTTTGTATTTTATTTTTTTGGGCTTGTTTTTTATGTTTCTATCCTTTTGGGCCCCAAGCCCATGACTAGGTCCAATTCAGTTAAAATAGGTTTATAAATGGTTTAGGTTAATTAATTAATTAAAACCAATGTAGACCCATTTTAGGTTAATTAGACTTTAAACCCATTTAATTTCATTATTTTTAAAATAAATAGACTTAAAATAAAATGGTTTAGGCCCACATTTTCACTTAAAATAAAATCAAGTTAGACTTAGGCCCACTAATTCAACTTTTTCTTTAAAATTTTATAGACTTAAGCCCATTCCCTGTAGATAATTGAAATAAATAGACTTAAGCTCACTAATTAAAATGTAGGCCCACCTTTAGTCCATTTTACTTGTAAATAAAAAATGTAAATCTAGCTAACTTTCATTAAAATTAACTTAGTTTAGACTTAGGGACGATGCACTTGAATGCATTTTTGTGTGATTTTATTGACTAGATACCTTAGGGTCATATGGATGTTCAAATAGGGTTTAATAAAACCGCATGTAATTAAAGAATGAAGTAATAAATTGTAAAGTAATTCCAAATGAACACGAGACTAAGAGAAGTTAGTATTCCGTTCCCAAAATCTCCTAGTTGTAGTGCTAACTTTTTTTAAAGAATCGAGTACTACTAATCAAATTGTCCTCGTTATTACCCTGGGTGGTGACTCATCATCTCCACGCTATGACTTTGTGGCATAGTAGTGTGTTCTCTAAGGTCCTAAGCTTAAACAGTGTTGTGGTTGCTAAAATCTTAAACATGCACTAAACGTCGCCTTCTACAATGTGTTCCTCCTAGTTTCTAAGTTGTTGGGATATTTGATGGAATTGAAATGGACCCAAGGGTTACAAAGATGATGGAGAGCATGAATTATTGACCTGGACAAGGACTAGGAAACAATGGGCAAGGAAGCCCTAGGCTACCAAAGTTTAAGAGTCAAAGTGATACCAAGGGGTTAAGGTGTGCTAAGGTAGGATCTACCAGTAGAAGGGCAAGAAAGAATGAGAAGGCTAAGAGAAACAAGCCCTTAGGGAGAATTGGGCCCTTGAGTGAAAACTTCATCAAGTTAGGAGAAGGCAAGTACTACCCAGGTGCTAAGGAAACTGCCAATGTTACTGGCAAAGATGTTCCTAGATTTAAGATCTTCAAAGAGCATATTATGGAAAACCTAGTTAAGGACAACAAAAAGGAGGTGATGAAGCAGGTAGTTGGAAGAATGGGGAATGCTATTGTTGAAGAGCTGTTGTGTCTACCATCTAAAGAGGAGCCAACCCAGGATTTAGCTACTATCATTAGTAATAGTTTTAATGATGTTTTTTATGAAGAAACTGATGTAAGAACTTTTGGTCTTTATAAGGATGAAAACTGTGTTTTTTTCCATGGCCAATGATATGAATGTTGGTTTTGCTTACTTATGTGATGTGCATCCTGATAGTTCTGTGCATTATAATTTTGATTGTTCATGCATGTTTAACATTAATTCAATTTAATTTGATTCATTTAACATGGGCATGAATGATAATCCAACGAATATTTCTATATCCATGATGTAACTCCTAAAGAGTGGGAAAATTTTGAGAGAATATTAACAAAAAGGAAAGTAGTATTTGCTTGGACTTATGAAGATATGCCACATTTAGACAGAGAAATTGTAGAGCATCATATTCTAACTCATCTAAAAATAAAACTAGTTAAAGAGAAATTGCTCAGGCTAAGACTATAGTGGATAAAAAAGATAAGAAAGGAAGTCACTATACAAATCCAGGCTAATTTTCTAAAAGTGGTAGATTATCTTCAATGGTTGGCAAACATAGTACTAGTACCTAAGAAAGATGGTAAAGTACACATGTGTGTGGATTTCAAGGATCTAAACAAAGTATACCCAAAAGATGATTTTCCTTTACCCCACATCGATGTCATAGTGTAGTGTCAAGTGCAATGCATTCTATCATGGATGGGTTCTTTAGATATAATTAGATAATAATGGCAGTTATGGATAAGATCAAGACATCATTCATTATGGAATGAGGACCTATTGTTATAAGGTTATGCTAAAATGTAGGTGCAACATACCAAAGGGCAGCTACTGCTCTTTTCCATGACATGATGCATAAAGAAGTTGAGGTGTATGTAGATGACATGATGGTCAAGTAAAAAATAAGAGAGGGACACTTTGAAGCATTGAGAGGTATAATTTGAGACTCAATATGAAGAAATGCATTTTTAGAGTTACTTTAGGGAAGCTACTAGGGCATATAATTAGTAGTAGAGGAATCAAAGTAGATCTCGATAAAGTGAAAGTTATTCAGAAAATGCCAGCACCAAAGACAAAGAAAGAAGTGAGAGGGTTTATTGGCAAGTTAAAATATATTAGCAGATTCATTGCAAAGCCTACTAATATTTATGACCCAATCTTCAATCTATTAAGAAAAGATCAGCCTATAGAGTGGAACGATCATTGTCAAAAGGCCTTTGATAAGATAAAAGAATATCTCACTAATCCACCTATACTGAGACCACTGTTGTAAGGTAAACTGTTGATCCTGTATTTGGCTCTAGAGGGAAAGGCAATAAGGGTAATGCTAGCTCAAGAAGGACTAGATGCGATAGAGCACACAGTGTATTACCTCAGTAAAAAGTTCTTGCCATATGAAGAAAAGTATGATTTGGTGGAAAAGACATGTTTAATAATGATCTGGGTAATAAGAAAATTGAGGCATTACTTTTAGTCTTATAGGGTTCAAGCTATTTAAAATATAGATCCCTTAAGATACTTACTGTAGACACCTACTTTGACTTGAAGGATGTCTCGATGGCTTATACTCCTAACTAAATTCGATATATAGTACATTACCATGAAGGTTATCAAAGGAAGGGTAGTAGCAGAATTCCTAGCACAAAATGTAGTAGAGGGTGATGAACTATGGAACTTAGAATTTCCATATGAGAATCTAGCAATTGTAGTGCATCAGGAATGGAAGCTTTATTTTGATGGGGCTGTAAACAACAAAGTCACTGGATTAGGAGTGATCCTTGTTATGCCATAAAGAGAAACCATACCAATGGCCAAGAAATTGGATTTCAACGTAACTAATACTATGGTTGAGTATGAGGCATGCATTCATGGAGTGGAAGCATTAATGGCAGCTAGAGCAAAGGAGTTATTAGTATATGGGGATTTATTATTGGTTATTAGTCAGGCTAATGAAGAATGGGAAGTAAAGGAGGAAAAGTTGAAACCCTACATCTGCTATTTGAGGATTTTAATAAAGAACTTCACCAAATGTCTTTTTATCCATCTATTAAGAGATGACAATCAAATGGCAGATGCTCTAGCAATGCTCTCTTCAATATGGGAGAGTGTAACTGGATTGACTATGAAGCCATTAGTGATCATGAAATCAAAAGCTCCATGTTATAAGGGTGAGCAAATTATAGGAATTTAAGTAGGTCCTAAAGAGAAGCCATGGTTTTATGATGTTCAAAGGTTTATCAAAGAAGGAAAATATCTAAATAAAGCCACTTCAAAAAAAAGATATGCCCTACGTGTTCTTGCACATAATTTTGCAAGTCACGATAGGGTGTTGTATAAGAGAATGCTAAATGGGATACAGCTCAGATGTCTTGAGAAAGATGAAGTAAATGAGGTGATGAAGGATATTCACACAGGAGCTTGCGATTCTCATATGAATGGAATAATCCTAACAAAGAAGATAATCAGACAAGGGTACTACTAGATGAGCATGGAAAGAGAATGCATTAAGACAGTAAGGCAATACCATAAGTGTTAGATCAATAGGAATATCAACCACCTTCCTTCAACAGTGTTGAATAGTTTATCATCTCCTTAGCCTTTTGCAACATGGGGGATTGATATCATAGGAGAAATAAGGTCGACAACATTAAATGGACATAAGTGTATAGTTGTGGCAATTGATTAATTCTCTAGATGGGTAGAGGCTGAATCTTTTAAAACTCTAAATGCAAAGTAGATAGCTCGATTTATTAAGAAGAATCTTATTTGCATATATAGGGTTCAACATCATGTTGTGATGAACAATGGGGCTCAGTTTCAAGCAGAGATGGTAAAGTTATTACATAAATATAGGATTGAACATCATAAGTCTTCACTATATCGACCTCAGGCTAATGGAGCAGTGGAAGCATCGAATAACAATATCAAGAAAATCCTCTCTAAGATGGTCAAAACTTACAAAGACTAGTCTAAGTACCTTCCCTTTGCCTTATGGGGATACAAAACTACAACTAGAACTGCCAGAGGCCAAACTCCATTCTCACTCATGTATGGCTGTGAAGTAGTTTTGCAATAGAAACTGAGATCAAGTCTCTAAGATTTGTTATAAAGGCCAAAATTCCTGAAAGTGAATGGGCACAAAAGAGATATGATCATATGGTATCTCTAGATGAGAAGAGGATGAATGCTTTGTTTCATACTCAGATATATCAGAGGAGGATAGCAAGGTCATTCAATAAGAAAGTAAGGCTAAGGAAAATAAGAGTTGGGGACATGGTGTTAAAATAGTCTAGAGTAATGGTGTTCAATCCAAGAGGAAAATTCAAGTTGAATTGGGAAGGACCATACTTAGTCAAATCAATTCTGCCAAAGGGATCTACCAAGATATCTAATCTTGAAAAGAATGAGTTCATAGAGCCTATTAATCTAAATCGCCTCAAGAAATACTACCTGTAAAAATAAATAAAAGTAGTATAAAGAAAATAAAGTCCGCTGACTAAAAAACTTAAAAAGGCTAGTCATGCAAAAATTAGGACATTCTCACTGTTTTAAAAACCTATAAAAGGCTAGCAGGCAAAAATGAAGGAATAAATAAAAGAAAAAGGTCTCGCTGATTAAAAAACCATTAAAGGGCTAGTCAGGCAAAATTTAAGGAAATAAAATGTGAATGAAAAATATTCAGTTAGAAAATCTAAAAGGACTAGTTGATAACAGGAGTTATGTCATGTGATGTAGTAAATGTACTTATTTTGGCCCTAATTAATAAATCTTATTGAAATTGGATTTTGTTATAACATTACATGTTCTATCTTATTTATAATGCATAAGTACTAAAAAGGAAAACAAAACATAAAAGCTTAAAATCAACTCTATGAGACCATTTTGCTTTAGTACATAAAAGAAGCTGGCTAAGTTGAAAACCTAAAAGGGCGACTTAGGCAAAAGTTAAGGCAGGCCTACTAAGCTGAAAACCCAAAAGGGCAGCTTAGGCAAAAGTTAAGGCAAAAAAATAAAAATGAAAATAAAATAATAAAATAAAATTCACTTAGGACTATCTATTTATCCAAGTCTAATTTCAAGAAAGGGAAATTTGAAATATATCAGTGCAAGAAGGCAGTCTGACATAATTATAAATCAAAAATGAAGTCAGAAATGAAGATATCCTAGAATCAGTCATCCCAAGCTCTACTATCAGGCCATGGGCTCCATCCTCTGCCAGGGTCATCATGATGATAACTATCTAAAGGTCTGACAGATGAAGTACCAACGTTGTAGGGTTCCATGACTAAGTCCATAAGCCACCAATGAAGCATCTCGTTTCCCACTCTAGATCCCTAGAATAACTCTGCACATATGGGAAATGTTATATCATATGCATTTCATGCATAACAGGCATACACTTTGCATTTTTCAGTGTATATACTTATCGCCAACTATCTGTGACTTGCATAGTAAAAAACCTTTTTAAGACGAGGAAAGACTGTGTAAATATTCTGCCTGTGTCTGGGGAACCTGTGTTGTAAGATTTTCCATTAATGTCTATGTCAAGTGTATAGATCATGTAGGAAATGAGTCAGATAGACTCACATGAGAAGTATCCGCCGAGGAAAAGTTGGGGAGCTAAACATCATTGAAATGCATCTGCTGCTCTACTGGAGTTTGAATAGTGGGGGCCCGGTAGAGCATAGATCTGTCAGGAAGGGGGACATAACCAAAAACAGCATTAGCAAAGGTTCCCTCACAACTGGTCCCAACATGTTGAGTATGTTGTGCATGACCAGGTCTAGGCTTAAAAGCCATCTCAACCCCCTAAATAGTTCCAACCGCCTCCTCCATCACATCATTTGTAGGGGAGCCAATCCCCATGAACTGCAAGAAAAGAAAATAAGTGATCTAAGCATTCCAGAAGAGAAATGATTAGAAGTTACCTCAGCCTAGTCAGTAAGAACTAGCTCTAAGAGGTTCTCATGGATAAACTACCGGTAATGGTAAGACTACTCAAGAAAAATCATGGTGTTATATCCTTGTAATGCCTCTCTTAACTCTAAACCCATTAGATGAGAATTGTGTAGCATCGAGAGAGGAACATCAAAAGGAATTTAGCATCAGGAAGGTCCAGAATGCCATTGATACACCCACTCTCCTAAATACCACATTCAGCAACCATAACAAGGGAACAAAATCCTCACGTCCTTGAGTTGTACTATAACAACCATGAAATTGTACCTCTGGATATCATCCGCTCCCTCCAGCCAAATAGAATTAATCTACAAAATCATGTTATTAAGTTTAACTTGCATTAAATTATGAAATAATAATGATTCAATTTTCCTACTAGGTGCCACTTGACAATGTTCAGTTGATCATGGTAAGTCTGCAAAGTGTTCTTGACACTTGCTAGATGAGAAGAGCCCTATCTCTACATCAAAGGGAGCCTCCTATAGAACTAATAGCATCGAAGCCATAAATTAGCCTAATCTCTATACTCTAAATCTGGACATAGGAAATAAGTAAAAAATAAAGGGATGATGTATATATAAAGCATGCCAAAAGTTGCATATGGTGATAGCACCACTACAAATAATGTCCAATCTATAATATAGATAAGCCAACACAGCAGATCCCCATTCAAGGGTGACAACTCGGTCTAAGCTTCAAAAAGGGCCGAGAAGGGCAATGTTGACCTTATGACCATTCTTATAGAAGACAGTAGTGCAAAGCAATATTAGAAGGAGACACCTCATCTTATGGGCAATCTAATGAGGAGTAGTGGTAGGAAGATGTCTGAATCCCTCAACTAATAATGAAAAAAGAACATTCTTCCGATTCTTCCACGTCTAAATGAACCTAATCAAATCTTGCATAAACTAACTCCACACATGCTCAGGGAGACTATAGTAGCTGATATTAAAGGAAATGGGAGTCCCTCCAAAGGCAATCTTGGTGATTGTAGAAAAACTCATAGGCAAAATACTGAACTCGCCTACACAACTATGGAACATGTGGGTGGTGTCCATCCACCGCTCAAACAATGCGAATAAAGAATGGTAATTGGACCTCCCTCAAGCTGTCGGAAGCCTAGCAATAAATCGTCTAAACCATGAGGCCCATATCAATTATGCCACATTCTCTAGCAGCCTGAGAAATAATTCATGAGCTATGTAAAAATAGCCCGTGAATTTCATTGCTCGTTAGGGAGAATTTCAAGGATAGAAATAACAATAATAATTAATTAATTAATTAAAAAATAAAATAACATTCTGGTTTGGCAAAGTGGAATGCCAACTGGCATTGTGTATTGCCGATCGGCTTTGTACAAATGTTGACTGATTTCTAAACTTTTGACTCAAATTTCCAGACCTTCGATCAACCATTCAACTAAACTCCTATGTTCCCATGTTAAATTTAAACTTTTCATGCATTTTTTTAGTGATTTTTAATCTAATTTCAACAATATACACACTAATTTGCATTTTGAAATTAATTTTAATTACTAACAGTATAAATAAATTTTAGTAAAAATAAATAGAAATGAGGAAGTGTTACCTCATTGCCCATATCTATGCACCTATAAAGGTGAAGGCGAGTCAAAGGAAGCATAGTAGAACCCTGTCGAAGTCTACGATTGTTCTGAGGAAAATAAAGAGGCACAATGGATGGGTGACCTGGAATCTTTGCTCCTCTGTATGGCTTGTGTTGTGGGTCAGCCATAGGATCTGATGGATCATGAATCGAACTTCAAATGAGCAAGAAATGAAAAGAAGGAAATCAAAGCAAAAAATAAGAAATTGAGAGGGAAATGAAAGAATAACATCAAAAAATAAGGAGGGAAGCTTCTTATAAATGGAAAATGTCCATTTTGGGCCCTTGACTATGCTTGCATTCAAAATCAAGTTTTTCTTTGCAATTTCATCCATAATTGCATCTTGATTAGGATTTAATTCCTAAGTAATTCATTTAACTCATTATAGACTGCGGGGTTTAGCACGCATCCAAGATTTTAGCAACTACAACACTGTTTTGGCTCAGGGCCCTAGAGAACACACTAACCATTATCGCAAAGACATAGCATGGAGATGAGGAGTCGCCACCCAGGGTAATAACTAGGAAAAATCAAAAGGTGGTACTCAATTCTCTAAAAGAAGGTCAGCACTACAACCATAAGATTATGGGAACGGAATACTAACTTCTCTTAGTCTCGTGTTCATTTAGAATTAATTTATAAATTATTACTTCATTCTCTAATTACATGCAATTTTATTAAACCCTATTTGAACATCCATCTAACCCTAAGGCATCTAGTCAATAAAATCACACATAAAAAATGCATTCAAGCGCATCGTCCCTAAGTCTAAACTAGGTCAATTTTATTGAAAGCTAGCTAGATTTACAATTTTTACAAATGAAAAATGAACTAAATGTGGACCTACATTGTTATTAGTTAGAGAGCTTAAGTCTATTGATTTTAACTAATTGTTATTAGTTAGAGAGCTTAAGTCTATTGATTTTAACTATCTAAAGGTGGGACTAAATATATAAGTTTTAAAGAAATTGGATTTATAAGTGGGCCTAGTCTAACTTGATTTTATTTTAAGTGAAATATGGGCCTCAGTCTATTTATTTTAAAGGAAATGAAATTAAATGGGCTACGCTACGTTTAAAATAATTTTATTTAAAAAAGGAGCCTAAGTCTAAATTAACCTAAAGGACCTAAATTGATTTTAATTAATTAACATAAACCAGTTTAAGCCTATTTTATTTAGTGGGTTTAAACCTATCATAGGCTTAAGGGCCAAAAGGATAGAAACATCAAAAAACAAGCCCAAAACAAATAACACACACACAAAAAATAGATCAAACATACATTTTAATGATTTTCTAAAAAAAAACCTAAATCAATTTACATGCAACCCTAAATTAATCTACAACTATCATTGATTTTAATTGATTTTTACAAGTGAAACCCTAATTACTAATCAACTTAAGTGTAGAGAATTAGAATTTCACTATTTTCCCACTATTAGGGCTACTACAACCTACAGTGTAGAGAATTAAAACAAAATTAATTACAACCCATAAGCAATAAATGATCAAATAACACAGAGAAATAATAAAAAATCTAAATCCTATGAGAGTTTTATGGACTTTAATCCATGGCATTCCATGGATTCTTCAACATTCACCATAAAAAAATCGCATATCTCCAACCTCCCCTCTAGAGCATCACAAGACATCAATTAAAATAAAAAAATTAGTCAGTAATGAATCATTGAAATAAAATAAAATAAAGAAAATAAAATAAAAGAGAAAAGTAGAAGATGTTGTGCAAATGTTGTTTGAATGCCCCTCAAATTGAGATTGTCACCATTTTGAGAATTAACTCTGCATTTATTGATTTTTGGACTATTGAAAACAAAAAAGCATACTTTTTTATGCAGTGAAGAAAACTTTTCTTTTTTTTCTATTTTTTTAGGGTTTATATACAGTCAAGAGCTAGGCTATCACTCATGTAGTCTTTAGGTTTTTAATGTAGAGACCTACAAACTGACTTCCTCCATTCTAGGAACTAATGCTATCTCTCAATTTTTTTCAAAATTTTTACACATTTTGAACACATAAATCCATAATTATCTTTTAAGAAAATATTTAGAATTAATTTTCAACCAATTAGTGGACAAAAAATACTAAAAAATGGTTAAATATATTAAGAAATTGAAAATATTCCATAATGCCAATCGGCATTTTGCTAATGTCGATCAGCAATAGGCAAATGTTGATTAGTATTCGCCTAATGACAATCAGCATTAGGTAAATACCGACTGGCATTTTGCTTATGCAGTCCCGAAAAAAGAAAAAAAATTAAAAAAAATTACTTCTAAAATCATGATTTTGCAATTAGGTCCAAAAAATTACAATTTAGTCCTTGAAATCTAAAATTTCAATGCTGGAGATCAATTTCTCGATTAATTTTTCATCATAGGGGCTTTCATCGCACTATGCATAATTGCATCACAAAATTAGGTGCTTACACTCATGTCATCAATCAATGAATTATTATTAACTGCATCTGTATTTAAATTCTGAATTTTTTGTCAAGTACGGAATATGGAATATAATTATAAAATTCAGTTTTACATTTTTACATGCATCATTTTTAATCAAAAAATTTCAAAATTAGTTTCGTGCTACACATTAGTTGAAACATAAATTTCAAAATTATCATGTTTTGTGTTGCATAGTAGTCGTAATATGAATTTCAAATTTAGCATGTTATGTGCTTTAATAGAAGTTATAACATGAAATTTTTCAAACCTGTTGTCACTAGACACTACATAGTAGTTATGGTATTCCACAAGAGTTATAGCACATTTTTTTGCTAATCCATTATCACTAGACATCCCACAAGGAATATAGCAGAATTTTAAAATTATCAAATTACTAGATGTTCCATAGGAACTATAGCACTTTTTTTCAAACCAAGGCTCGCTAGATGTCTTATAGGGAATATAGCGACAATCATTGCATTCATTTCATTAAAACATCCCATAAGGAATACAACAAAATCCACTGTCACTATACGTCCCAAAAGGAATATAGTGCAGTTTGCTAGATACTACATAGTAGTTATGATATTATTGCTAGACGTTTCATAGGAAATGTAGCATGTTTTCAAATCACGGTTTGCTAGATGTCCTATAAGGAATATAGTGAGAATCATTGCATTCATTTGATTAAAATGTCCCATGGGGAATATAATGAAATCCACTATCACTAGATGTCCCAAAAGGAATATAGTGCAATTTGTTAGACACTACACAGTTGTTACAGTATTATTGCTAGACGTTCCACAGGAACTATAACATATTTTGAAATCACGACTCGCTAGATGTCCTATAGGGAATATAGTGAAAATAATTGCGTTCATTTCGTTAAAATGTCCCACGGGGAATATAATAAAATCCATTATCACAAGACATCCCAAAAGGAATGTAGTGCAGTTTACCAGACACTACATAGTAGTTATAGTATTATTGCTAGAATTTCCACAGTAACTATAATATGTTTTTAAATCATGAGTCTCTAGACATCCCACAGAGAATATAGCAAAATGCATAAGTTCTACTAGACGTTCCATAGGAAATATAGTGAAACATATTAAACATAGCATCTTGCTTAAAATTGCTCAGCAATTTAAGCATCAGCATGTCAATTAGGATATAATAAAGAACCCTAATTCTTTCTTTCAAAATTGTGTGATACTATTGTTTTACCATAATTTGTCAAATAAACAGTGACAAGGGGGGGTAACTATAAGCACCCAATTTTGGGATGCAATTGTGCACGGGTGCGATGAAAGCCCCTATGATGAAAATCTAATCAAGAATTGATCTCTAGTGTCAAGTTTCATGATTTAAAGGACTAAATTGCTACATTTTATGGATTTAATTGCAAAATTGGTTTTTTCCAGGGATTTGATTGTAAAAATTAGAAACTTCCAAGGACCTTTTTTATAATTTAAAAAAAAAAGTGATCAGTCGACATTCTATAGTGTCGATTTGCACTAAAAATTGATTTTTTCATCATTTCTTAAATTTTTCCATTGGTCCAAGACACCACGTGTCCCTACATGTGCAAGTCTTTGATTTTTTTTCAAAATTCTATCACCATCTTTTTATCTTGATTTTGAAAGTTCAAAAATAAAAATCCAGACTCCTGAGACTCCTCCTCTTGCTCCCAATATCATGCAACTTCCCTATGTGATCATAGGGGTTGGAGGTTGCCAAGTTAGGCTTTAAAAGCCAAGAGGCAGAGTCTGTGAAAAGGGAGAATAAAGGATAAAAAATCAAAGAGGAGAGGGAAAAGAGAAAAAAATTCTTTTAAGTCTAATAAATAAAACCCTAGTTATTTCTTTACTATGCAGAAAACCACACACCTTAGCTCTTCATTTTTGGTTTTCAAAACCTTCAAGAAATCAACAAAAATATGTTCTTTGCTTTTAAAGTCCAAAAAATAAAAAAATAATAGAGTCAATCTCAAAGTGATGACAATCCCAATTTGAGGGGCATTCAAACAACATCTGCACAACATCCCCTACACTTTTTCTATTTTTTTTATTTTGATTTGATTTCTCTATTTTATTTATTGATTGAATCATTAATGATTAAATATTTTATTATGTTTTTTTTATTTTTTTGATTGGTGTTTTGTGGTGCTCTAGATATAAGGTTGGTGACGCGAGATTTTGGCATTGGCTACATTGAAGAATCCATGGGATGCCATGGATTGAATTTTGTGAAATCCCAGTAGAATTTAGGGTTTATTATTTTCTACAGTATTTTGTTCATTACTTTTAATAGGTTGTAATTAATTTTCTTTAATTTCCTGCACTATAGCTTATAATAGCCCCAATATAGGGAAATTATTTGAATTTGAATTTTTTGCACTAAAAATTGATTAGTAATTTAGCCTTAATTTGGTAACATTCAATTAAAACCAATGATGACAGTAGATTAATTTTAGCTTAACATGAAATTGAATTAGTGTTTCTTAGAAAAATCATGTAAAAATTGTAGTTTTGATTTACTTTTTGTATGTTTGTTGAATTGGGTTTTGTTTTTTTTCTGTTCTCATACCTTTTGGGCCCTAAGCCCACGGTAGGATCAACCATCTAATAAATAGGCTTAAAATGGTTTTTAGGTTTTAATTAATTTAGGCCCACTTAGATTAATTATATTTAGGTCCACTTTTAATTAATAAAATTAACTTAGACTTTAGTCCAGCTCATTAATGTATTTTTATTTCTTTTTAAAATTAATTAGACCTTAGGCCCATTTCTAGTTAAATTAAATTGATTTAGATTTAGCTCAGCCCATTAATTTCATTTCTTTAAAATAAATAGACTTAGGCTCCATTTTTATTTGAGTTAAAATTAAGTTAAACTTAGGCCCACTTAATAATCTAATTTCTTCTTTAAAATTTGTAGACAATAGGCCCATTTTCTTAGTTAATTAAAGCAAGTAGATTTAGGCTCACTAATTCAATTAAAATGTAGGCCCATTTTTAGTCCATTTTACTTATAAATAAAATATGTAGAATTAGCTAACTTTAATTAATAAAACTAATCTAGTTTAGACATAGGGACACTGCCTTTTGTCATGTAATTTTATGACTTATTGCCTTTGGGTTAAATGGATATTTAATTAGGTTTAAACAAAATTGCATGTAACTAGAGAATAAGATAGTAATTCATAAAGTAATTCTAAATGAACACAAGACTAAGAGAAGTTAGTATTTCGTTCCTAGAATCTCCTAGTTATGGTGCTAGCTTTCGTTTAGATAATCAAGTACTACCATTTCGATTTATCCCAAATATTACCCTAGGTGGTGACTCCTCATCTCCATGCTATGTCTTTGTGATATAGTAGTGTGTTCCCTAGGTCCCTGAGCCCAAACAATATCGTAGTTGCTAAAATCTTGGGTGCACACTAAACCCCACCATCTACACATTGTACTGATTGTATTCCCTTCAATGGCCAAATAAAGGGTTAGAGGTATCCCTGGTTTTGGTGGTCTTAGGACCAGTGGGTTGGCTAGGTAGCTTCTAATCTTGTTAAATGCTAGCTAACATTGTTCGTTCCATTCAACTGGCTGATCTTTTTTTAGTAGCTTAGATATCGGTTCACACACTACTATCAACTTAGTAATGAATCTGCTGATGAACTGTAGTTTTCCTAGAAATCCTTTGATTTGTTTCCCTATTTTTGGCACTGGTATCTCTCTGATGGCTTTTACTTTATATAGATCCATTTCAATCTCGTTCTGACTAATAACATACCCCAGCATCTTTCCTGAAGTACCCCTGAATATGTATTTCTTCATCTTTAGCTTGAGATTATACTTTTTTACCCTTCTAAGAAACTTTTTGAGATCAAAGGAGTATTCTTCCCTGGTTCTTAATTTGACCATAATGTCATCAACGTATACCTCCACTTCTTTATGTATTATGTCATGGAACATTGCAATCACAATTCTTTGGTAGGTTGCCCCTGCATTCTTTAGTCTAAAAGGCATTACTCTGTAGTAGAAAGTACCCCATTCTGTTATGAAAGTTGTCTTTGCTTTGTTGATAATGGCCATTAGGATTTAATTGTACCTAGAGAATCCATCCATGAAGGAGTACATTGCACATATAGTGGTGCTATCAACTAGTATATCTATAAGAGGTAGTAGGAAATCATCATTCGAGTAGGCTTTATTTAGATCTCTATAGTCAACATAGATTATAACCCTTCTGTCTTTCTTTGATACTGGCACCACATTTGCTAACCAATCTAGATAGTCTACTACCTCTAAGAATTTTTCTTTGATCTGTTTCTCGATGTCCTCTTTCACTAGTTGGGCCCATTCTGGTTTAAGTCTTCTCAGCTTCTATGTTACCAGTTTGCACCCTTCTTTGGTTAGAGTGAAGTGTTGAGCAATGTCTCTATCAATACCAGGCATATCATCGTATGTCCAGGCAAATACTTTTCAATATTTTATTAAAATTTTTTCAATTTCTCTCCTCTTTTTAAGGGTAACATCTTTTGAAATATGCAAAATGCATGGTTCAGATTATATGCCAATGTTAAATGATTCAGTGCATATGGAATGAATATCAAATATGCTAATATTTTGATCAATGTAATGCACACCACCATCAGGAAATACATCAAATAAGTAAGCAAAATTTGATTTCATTACATTAACTTCAAATTTCATTATATTATCATTTTTAAATAAAAAAAAGCACAGAGATCATCATCAGCAATGTCTTTAAATAGGATTTCATCGATGCTCAATTTGAGGATGGCAACAGCTTAGGCATGATTGATAGCTTCACTCTTAGATTCTAGGTTTTTAATTAGCTCATAGATGTCAGTCTCGATGATCATGTCTAGTAAGTGCTTCTCCTTGAGGGTGTCATTGAAGATCTTGAACCCTAGTTTCCTGTTTTCGTTGCTCACCCACTCCTTAACTTATCCTTTATAGACTTAGGTTGAGCTTTTAGCCATAAAAAAGGTTGATTTCTTATCCTTAGTATCCTTTTCAGGATCGTACCTAGACCATTTCTGTTAGTTTATCCTTAGAAGTCAAGGAATTCTATGACTCCAATGTTTCTTCCTCCTAATCCTATTCCAGGCAAATATTGCATCTTCTTCATTATAACAGTAACTTTAGGATTGATATGACCATCACTTATCACAAAAATCTGGAATCCTGGTGGGACCACATTCAGACAGGCAATAATGTTGTTTATTTTAGCAAGGATGGTAATGACCTTTCCATTCAAAAGGAACTTGATCTTCTGATGCATAATGAAAGGTATGCACCCTAGTGGGTGGAACCAAGGTCTTTCTAGCAATAGGGCAAAAGTCAGAGGGATGTCCAAGATGGTAAATTATGTTTCTGATTCGATATCTCCCACTATAACTACTACTTTAAAAGTGTCGATGACTAGCTTCTTTGAATCATCGTAGGCTCGTATAACCACATTGGACTCTTCCAGGTTTTCAACATTCACCCCAAACTTATGTAGCAACCTCAGGGGGCAAACATTAATAGCAAACCCATCATCTACCATAACATATGAGGTCTTCTTAGTGTTGACAATTGCATATATAAAGAGAGGACAATTGTGGACCCTTCCCTTGAGGGCTAAATCTTCATCTGAAAAATTAATTGTATTGAAAGGAGCTTTCATTAGAGAGGCTATCATCTCACAAGGTGAGGCATCATTGGCAATCTTTGCTTCATCTATGGCATCTTTATGCTTCTTGGAGGCCATGAGTAGGTCCCAAATACTGGCTTGTGCCTAAGTTTTCTTAAGTTGTTTAAGGATAGTGTCTTCCTCTTTGATTGGAGCTTGATCTTTTACTACTTCTTTCTCCTTAGAGGGTTCCTTCTCTTTCTCAAGAGGTTAATATACCCGCCCACTATGAGTTACATGATTAAATACTAGTAAGGGCTTCTCAGGTGTTTGCGTATCTACTTTTGTATTATTGTTCTAGTCCTAGACAATGATTTTAGGATCATCAAAGTCATACCATATGTCTATCCCCATGACTTGCAAGTTCTAAAGTTGAATAGTACTGATCATCCCATCTCCCTTAAGAAATTCTTCACCCTATCCTAAGGGTGCTATGTCTTTTAAGAGTGTGTGGGTAGCAAGAGGTGCTGTGTACTTAACTTTGTAGTCAAACTTCCCAGATGGTTGGCCTAGTAAATCCCATATCTCTTGGTCACTGCTGAGATTATTATCTGTGTTTACTTATTATGAGTAAGGGCAATCAATCACTTCACTATTCATCACTATTCATAGGGAGAGCTATATCCCTAGCTCTTTTTTGCATCATCAAGTGGGGAAGGAACTTTCGAGGCATTGGAATGTATTTAAAGGTAGAAGGGCATTGCTCATCTTCACTAGAATCCTAGGCTCAAGAATGGGATTTAAGGGTTTATCCTTTGAGGGATTATCTTAGGTTTCTTGTATGGCTTGGATTGATTTTTCAATAAGGTCTTCTGACAGATTGGAGGAGATCATATTAATAGTTGGTAGAATTATGTTTTGATAGTTTGGGAGAGGATTGGTCTTAATACTAGGTCAATTTCTAGGTCATCAATTTTTCCAAAGTCAATGAGGTCTTGGATTGCATTTTTAAGAGTTCTGTATGTATTAATGGTGTGGCTAGGCATTTGGAGAAAATGGTAGAACAAGTTTTGGTTAATTTGAGGTGGTAATGGGTTTGGAAGAGGTCTAGGCTCTTATGGTTATAGGAGGTTCTTTTGTTGAAGCCTTTGGAATAATTTGGATAGTGGGAGGTTAAAGTTTGAAAATTTTCTTAGTGGTCTGATGGAATTGATAGATGGTGACTTATGGGTGTTGGTTAGATCATGTTTATTTTTGTGGTTCGGGTGAAGGTGTTTTAGATGTTTGGTTCGATATGGCAGCGAAAAGTGTTTATGGCTTGTTGAGGTTCCTCATCTTCAATTCTAATCCTAGCCTGATAGAGAGCTTTAAAGTCAAGATAATTAGCAAAGATTATTTTTTTTAAAGTGTGGTAGTGCCCCTTTGATTATCAGCTCTATTTGTTCATCCTTAAGAGGACGATTTCTCAACTTAATTGTCTTTCCCTACAATCTGTTGACATAATTAAAAAAAGCTTCATTAGGTTTCTACCTTGTGGTCTCAAGGTCCCTTTAAGTGATGTCTAACTAAGTGATGTATTCATACTACTTGATAAAATTTTTAGTCAATAGTAGCTAATCGTTTTTTATTTCATCTTCAAGGTCAAAGAACCATGCCCTCGGTCCTTGCTCTAGTGATGTGAAGAAGAATCGAATAATTTATGATTTTTTAAGCTTTGTAATAGCCATGAAGGTAGTATATTGCCTTAGATGGACCCTCGGATCTCCTGTTCCATCAAACTTAGCAAAGTTTGGTAGCTTAAAATCATCTAGAAGCTACTTATCTTTGAATAATGCCAGGTCAGTGAAGCTTTTAGAGCCATGAGTTCCCTTATCTTTGAAGGCGAATTCCAACTAAGCCATCCTATTGGCCAATAGTTTGACCTCCCCTATTGATTCAAGCTTGGTCATGTCAACAATTTTTACATTTTTTGGTGCATTCCTGAGATCTTGGTAGTAGTCATTGTCATTATCAACTTGAACTGGAGTGCAAGGAATTCCCTTTGCCTTATCTACCCCAAGTGAATAGATGTAGCGGTGTGCTATTCCCATGTCGGGAACTTTTGGCTTTGATTTGGGCTTAGAGGATTTCAGCTATAGTGCCATTAGTGAGCAACTTTTGGATCCCCTCTTTTAACTTGTCTTTGAATTGCTGACATAAGGTATCTTCTTGGTCACTCATGTTTGAATGTAGTATTCATGTACATTTATTAGGGTTAGCTAAATGAATAATGCATGACATATGCCTGGAAAAGAAAAGGGTGAGCATGTATATATGGAGTGGATGCAAAAATCCTATAATGGAAAAATGATTATTCCTGCAACAAATAGTGGTCAATACGTGCTATCTACATGTATGTGATGTATGCATGATTAAAGCTTGTTAGTTTTCCTGCACAGTGAATAAAATCAATCACAAGTAAGCTCTCACTTCCAACATTATTTATCCACAAGGTCATTCAGTCTCTTTCCTAGGTGGGTTTTGAAGGGACTATGGTTCCACTCTCGAAACTAGGTTGTTTCGATTTATGTTGGTCAGAACCAAAGGGTAAACTAAGGAATGATACTTAGATGTGCTTGAGATAATCACACGATGTCAATATGAGGGTCAATTATGGAGCTTCAAATGATGTCCAAAGCATGTATATGCCCGTATGCATAGGACCAAAGTCAATTAAAAGGAGTCCAAGTTCTTGTCGCCACATCGATATTCTATATGCTTACCGTGAGTTATGAAAGTATCATTTCATAGTTTATATTTTAATTTTACTGACATAAAGGTCCACAATCTAGTTGGGTTCCTAACCCATTCATTTGATCTGATAAGGATAAATGGATGACATCTCATAGATTCTGTCATCGAAGGATGTCGTTATTTGTTAATTCACATAGACTATTCAAGCTGAGGTACATGATTCTCATCATTCCTCATGCTTCGGGCTCACACAAAATAGATGAGTATCATATGGTCCTAGGCATAAAGTTTCTATGAAAAATGACATTATGATGTCATTCGATGATAAACACTAATAGGGTCATGTCATTTATGAATATCAAGTCAAATGGACAACGTTAGGACAAGGATAGCATGCATAACTTGGTGGAATCCTAGTGGATGTTGCTACTAGTTTATCTATATGAGTTGAGTTAGGGTGAAAGGCTAAGGGTTCCTTTAACGAGAATGCCTGCATATGACTAAGGTTATAGACACCAATCAGTGAGTCTAGCATTTTTTGATAACTTAGTTGCCCCTTAAGGACTTGGGTTATAGACTCTAGTCATATGAGTTTGGCGAATGCATGAGTAAAGACTAAAGGTGATAATATTGTATCTTCATCGCCTCGTGACTCGAGTGGAATCATGGTGGCGATGTCATTTAGTATTATCAAGGCTTTAAGGACAAGTGGTGTATATGCGATGTGTAGTGCAAATGCAGTGGTAAGGGGCTCTATACGATTGAGTATTGCATAATGAGAAATAGTCATTTTCAAGTTAATCCCTCTTATTTAGAAGTCCCTAGTGGAGTCACCACTGTGAGTGACCATCACTTTTATTGTGGTTTTTTGTTACTTAGTTAGACAGTGTAGCGGGTGTAAACACCTAATTTTGGGATAATAAAATATGGATACAACAAAGGACTCCAATGATGAAAATGTTATAAGTAGGTCTTCAACACTTAAAGTTTGAAAGCTTAAAAGTTTGAATATGTTTTCAAAAAGAGTTCATTGGTTTTTTAAGGACTTAATTGTAACACCTTTTAAGACCTAATTGAAATTTTTAATTTCTTTCAAGGGTCTTTTTATAATTAAAAGTTAAAAAAATCAAAATTACGCAATTCTGGACATAATTATGCATTTTCCATCTATTTTTGTGTTTTTTTATAGAAAATAAAAATATTTTCCTAAGTTTTCATTAGTTAAAAAATTTTCTTAAATTATTTTGGGATTTATCTATCTCTTCAGGAAATAAATTCCTTTTAAAATTGTAACTCTTTAGGAAATAAAGTCCTTTCAAAATTAGAACTCTTAGGACGTAGAACTTAGGGTTTTTGTTTTTTTCCCTATAAAAGGAGGGCTTAGGCTCTTGGAAAGGGGACTCAATTCTTAGGACCTCTCTTTTTTTTATTTGGAACTCTCTTTTCTGCACGTACAAAAATGTTCTTGGTTATTTCATCTTGGAAGCAAGCAGCAAGAGGTTTTTTTTTAGAAAAGAATAACAAGTTTTTGAAGATCTATTTAATAAATAAACAGTGATTTTACTAGTCTAAGGAGCCAACCATAGTGCATCCATAATCATCTTCTCCTTCTCTACTTTTTATTCTTTTTTTATTTTTGTTCCTGTTAAATTCTAATTTTACTTGAATTTTTATTTTATTTTGTTTATTCACTAATCATTGTTTATTTTTGTGTTGGTAATTATGGAGGGGATCACTTAATGAGTTGCTCAAAGAATAAAATCTATGAAGGTTCATGGAATGCCATGGATAGAACCATGTAGCTAAACATATTTCTAGGTTTTTTATTTATTTTGTTTATCATTATTTTATTTTTATTTATTTTTGGGTTGTATTAATTTTTTATTATTTTTAATAGTTCTTTGTAATAACCCCAGTAGTGGGAATAATGAAATTTAGTGTGTGTACTTGTGTGTTTAATTTTAATTAATCGGTTCATAAAATTAGGGTTCTAATTAGCTAATTAATTAAAATTAATGGTTATAGAAATCCTTAGGTTGCTTAATTAAAATTGAATTAGATTTAAGTGGGTAAAATTAGTTTTGCTTGATTGATTATTTTATTTTATTGTTTATGGTCACTTTAATTAAATTAGGGTTTTGGAATAGATTCAATTAATTGTTTGGTCTTTTATTTATTTAGTTTGATATTTTTTTTATTTTTTTTTGGGCTTGTTTGCTTATGTTTATGTGTTTTGGGCCCTAGACCCACATTAGGCTTTAACCCATTTAAATTTAGGTTTTTTAGGTTTAATTAATTAAAATGCATTTTAGGCCCATAAGTAATTAGATTTAGGGTAGAGATAACTTGGGCTCTTTTAGTTAATTAGATATAGGCCCACTTAATTTAATTTAATTAATTTAGACTTAGCCCATTTAATTTAATTTTTTTATAATTTGTAGATTTAAGGTCATTCTAGAATTAAAACATATAGAATTAGGCCTATTTTTAGAATTAAAGTAAATAGGCTTAGGTTCACTTAATTAAAATTGAATAAGGATTAGACTCATTAGTCTTTAGACTCACTTATAAATTAAAACAAATAGATTTAGCCCGTTTAATTAAAATCAATGTAGATTAGACTAACTTAGGGATTGTGATGAATGCAATAGTTACTTGTATATTTCATGACTAGTTTGCCTAGAGTTGATTGTTTTTTTTAAGGGTTTATATGAAATTGCATGTAAATAGAGGATAAAATAGTAATTCATAAAGTAATTCTAAAAGAACACAAGACTGAAAAAAGTTAGTATTTCGTACCCACAATATCCTAGTTGTGGTGCTGGCTTTCTTTTAGGGAATCGAGTACCACCATTTTTTTAATTTATCCCAGTTATTACCCTAGGTGGTGACTCCTTATCTTCATGCCATGTGTTTGTGATAGTGGTTAGTGTGTTTTCTAGAGCATTAAGCTCAAACAGTGTCACAGTTGCTAAGATCTTCGGTACACGCTAAACCCTATCATCTATAGTGGGTCTTTTCATTTCCAAGGGACATGACAACTTTACTGAATAGGGACAAGTGATTAGTTTTGGGGGGATGAGACATTTTTTATTTTGTGGAATCACCTCCCAATTTTTAGAAAATCAAGAAAATGAAAGGACAATATCAGGTCACTCGGTGAGTATTGTCCCCAATAGAGATTTCCAAATTCAAGGGATCGCATCTACTTTTTGTCTATTTCTCATTATACAATATTTGATGTATAGCTACCACAACACCCTAGTTTCGATAATGACAGTTCATATAGCATTCACACAATACATCAGATAGTATAAGATAATAAAGTTGAAAATTTTATTACATCGCTTTCCTAATAAAATACAAATGAAAAGGAAAAGATTACAAAAAAGTAAATCTAATATGGTTTATCTGCAAGGATAATATAATCATTTACATAGCTTACTCGATGAATGATAGGATGATCATGCTTGTGGTGCTTATTTATGCTATGATGATAAATGATGATAATATAAAGGATGCATTAGGTCATCACTAGACTGAAGGCATGATGGACATGAACTTTTTCATGTTATTGATTTTTACGGAATGATTTCATGATTTTAGAAATAGAGGATGCAAAATGATGATACAAAACGAGCATAATAAACCATATATTATTCACATAGCATGCAAGATTGCCAGTCTCATCACATAACCATAACAATATTCCTAAATGTTGGCGACAATAAAATAAAATGCAATGTGGTAAAATAAATGTGCTAAAATAATTATGTGGTCCTTAAACTTGACTACGCTTGTGTGAGCTTTAAAGCTTTAGCTTCGAGAGATTAATAAGCTTTCCTTGTCGAGAGGTTAAAAATGACAACAGAATGATGCTAGATTGTATAGCTTCGAAGAATGCTTTAACAAAGATGAGGCTGGGTTTGGTGGAAAAAGGGATCTAACAACCTAAGGGAAAGGCTGTGGGAGAGCAAAAACTATATAGAGAGGGATTTCCCGCACCTTCGATTAGACTGACTTTCGAGTGTGTGTGTGTCTTCACTTGCTCCCCCTCCTTTAAAATGGGGTCTAGAGGGGTCTATTTATAGGAAATAATATGTAGAATGGGGTGGTGTAGGCATGGTCATGAGCATAGAAGTAGATTTTTTCTCGTGGCCACACATAGCATGAGCATGTGTGTGGCCACACATGCACATGTGCATTTTCAAGCACATTTCAACGCTCTACATGCTCTTCTCGGGTTCTATGCATATTATTCCAAGGTTGGTCCCAAGCATTTTTTGGCCTTCCAAATGCATTTTTGGAGTTTTTTTCGCTAAATTCAGCCTTGATTTTAGTACATGACACCTAGGGGTCTTTACATGCACTTTTGAGTAATACACACTGATACTTGGGTTATGTTGGACCATTCTGGGACCACTTTTGAAATTCATTTTATCAAAATTGATTTCCATTTTTTTCACAAAGTCGAGTCCTGGTCAAATGAAATGTGCGCAGGCCTAATAAGCTGAGTATTATAATAGGAGTTTTCATAAAATAAACCTCTCATTGTTCCAAAAATTCACATTTTATAAGGTCAAAGCACAACTTAATGGCTCGGTTATTGATTTTGCACACTAGTGGGGTCGGTTAGGTTTCTTAAGGTTGCACACTTTAAAGGTATTACAAACGAGTAGACTCTAGTCATCTCAAGGATTTGCTTCATCATTGGACCTTTTTAGGGACAATCAAATTTGAGGTATGACAACTATCCAAGAGAGTGAGATTATCGTGCCTCTATTAAGCCCATTATACTTCTAATAATTCTGATTCAATTGCTACTCAAAGAGACTTGATTTTTGTTTCAACTGGAAGTAGTGCTTCTGATTTGTATACTAGTGAAAAGGAGTTGCTTTGGTTAAAGTTTTGACTATTGTTCAATACCCCCATAAGGCATATGGCAATCTATCTACCTAGTCTTGGTAAGTCTGAGTCATCTTTGATAAAATCTTCTTGATGTTCTTGTTTGCAACTTTGATGACCTCATTTGCTTGTGGTCGATAAGGAGAAGATTTGTGATGTTTCACCTTATAACTCCTTAGTAATTCTCTAACTTCCCCTTAGAATTGAACACTGTTGTCAAAGATGATGTGATAGGGGATCCCATATCGACATAACAAACTTTTTTTATAAACTTAAACACTTGTTTGGCTCTTATCTTTATGAATGATTTTGCTTTGACCCACTTAGTGAAGTAATCCACTACCACTAAGATGAAGCTATCTCCATTCAAGGTTGTCGAGTGGATTTCCCTAATTATATATAGTCCCCATACTGAGAAGGGCCATAGAGAGGAGATGTAGTGTAGTTCTATTGGGGGAAGGTGGCTGACATTCTTGTGGATTTGACACTTATGGCATTCCTTCATATATAGTCTTCCATCATTATCATCCAAAAGAACCCTTGTCTTATTAGCTTCTTAGCTAGGATTGCTCCATTTATGTGTGGACCAAAAACACTTTCATGTACTTCTTCTATTACTCTTGCTGCCTCAATTTCATCTAGACATCAAAGTTGTAACCCATCTGAAGCTCTTTTGTATAACACACCCTGGTGTGATGTTAATTTCAATGCAAATTTTCGGATGATTACTTTATCTTTTTCACTTGCCTTATCGGGATAGGTTCATTCCTTTAGATATCTCTGGATGCCATAGAACTAGGGTTTTTTAGTTGTTTCTATCTTTATTATTCTATAGTTCTTATTGTTGGGTTCCATGATGCAAACGCAGCGGAAAAATTAAAATTTTGTCACGTTCCCAAGCCAGGATCTATGTAATTCGACTAATTGATTAAATCTAGGGTTTTTAAAAATCTTACCAAAATGCAGAAGAGGCAAGATTCTCTGGAAGGATGAAGGTTCACACCGGTGACACCTTACCTCGAGCTTTTTGGCTTTGTTGTTCGAATCAAGACGTCTCCAAAAGGATGCGTCCTCTATAGGTATCCACACGAACAGCCCTTCACAAAACGAATTTGAGTGTGTGTGCTAGCAACCTCTTGACTGTCTCACAAATCAAGAACAAAAAGGAAAAACTCTGTCTTTTTTTTCTAAGAGGAAAGAAAATGAATTTGGAGGCAAAAACAAGTGTGTGAAACCCTAGAGAATATAACATATTTATAGACTCCAAGTTAGGGTTTCACTTACCAATAACCTTTTGGTAATTTTTCATTTATTATATTCTGATTTTGTTTAAAAATAAATCAAAAATAATATCTTATTTATTTATTTAAAATAACATTTATCTTAAATAAATAAATAAATAAAACACTTTAATTATTTATTTCTACAGAGTTTATTTTGGGCTTATTAAACCCATATCCATTTTGGGCTTGTTCTAAGTGTGTGACCCTGTAGGTTCACATAACATTGGCAGTGGACCTAAATCTCTATTTAGGCCTACAAGTCATAAGTGGCCTCTAGTAAGACATTATGACTACCCAAGTCATGTGAAGTCAATAATCTGACATAACCTAATTACAGTGAATTTTATTGTCCCTTTATCACATGATATCTTAATTGAACATAAGGCATAGAATGTCATCCTTATATAGTTCAATATTATGACTTGATTCCAAGTAGACTAAAAATGATAACTCTTTATCAATTCATTTCAGCATGGCCATGCATTTTCATTCAGTCTATCTCATCAAGGGGCCTTTAGATATCTTTCTCATATTAATAAGGGATAAATTCCTTCTAAATCACTCACATTCCTCACATAACTAATTTTATATCCAACAACATTCTTTTAATCATCCGGTTAAAGACAATGTTAGAATGTGTCAAAACATAAAATAGCTATGTAGAAATCCATGATGATTTCAAGGTCAAAGGACCGAAATAAAATTACTGTGATAAGAAATACTTATGACAATAATCTATGTAGTATTCTCATAGTGGGTCAATCCAATACATGATCTCTCATCATGTACCTATGAGTTAACTTAATATCTCATATTTATGATTAGTAAAACATAACCATCAGTCAACATCATACTAGCCTTAATACTTTAAAATTCATATAATGAATAAATGGCTAGGGATAATTAGAATAGAACTCTTATTTTAATCTAAGGGTTTTACTATCAAGTCACATACTTGATGGCCTTAGTAAGAATTAACCATTCATGTAATTATCATAAAATCAAATGATAATATAATACCTCTTTATTAATAAAATAAGAAAGTCAATACATAATCACAAATGATTGACCTAGTGTATATCACTAACACTTATAATAAGGTTGTCCCGATCTGAATAGGATTAAAGGCTTAATAGGCATTTTGGATGGTCCTTCCCACACCAATGCAAAGGAAGAAAGTGCATCTACCATTTGATTATGGTTCATGGGGAAATGAATGAATCAATATTTTTGGAAGGACATGGTTAGCAACTTCATGTGATCTAGGTAAGGCCTTAGGTGCTGCTCTTTTAATTCCCACTCTTCTATAGCATGGTTGATTACTAGCATGGAATCTCTAAAGATCTTAACTTCTATAACATCTAAGGCTATCAGTGCTTCTATTTTTAATGTGCATGCCTCATATTTTGCTTCATTATTTGTGACTCTGAACTCAAGCTTTTTGGCAATCGGTACTACTTCACCTTCTGGAGATTATAATATGACACTTACTATTACATTAAACTGATTAACTACCCCATCAAATATATTTGCAATCCTTAAATCTCAATGGCTGAACTAAGGTTATCCAGGAAGTCTAGTTGGATTTCCTGTAAGTTTGGAATGGGGTTGAGAGCCAAAAATTTAGCCACTGCTCTTCCTTTTACTACCTTCTTAGTAAGGTATTGCATATTGAATTTTGTTAATAGCATGAGCCACATGGCAAGTTTTCCTACCAAGGAGGCAGCTTCGTAGAGGTACTTCATTGGATCCATTTTAGACATAACCAAAATTCTATAAGTCTAAAAGTAATGTTTGAGTTTCTTTATTACCCATACTATTACAAGACATGTCTGCTTAACTTGGCTATACTTTTCCTCATATGGAAACATCTTCTTACTTAAGTAGTAGATTGTGTGTTCTACTTTCGTTTCTCCCTCTTAGGCTAACATTGCATAAATTGCATTTCCTTTGATGGTCAGGTATAGTGTTAAACATATCCTTAGTTTATGTGGTTTTAGAATTGGTGGGTTGGCTAGGTAGTTTCTAATTTTATTGAATGCTAACTGACACTGCTCATTCCACTCAACTAGTTGATATTTTCTAAGTAGCTTAAAGATTGGTTCACATATGGTTGTCAACTTAGTAATAAATCTGCTAATGAATTATAGTTTCCTTATAAACCCTTTGATTTTTTTTTCTATGTTTGGCACTAGCATCTTTCTAACTGCTTTTGCTTTGTCTAGATCCATTTTAATCCCACTCTAACTAACAACATACCCCAACATCTTTCTTAAAGTGAACCTAAATATGCATTTCTTCAAATTAAGCTTGAGACTGTACTTTGCAACTCTTTTGAGGAACTTTTCAAGATCAGACAGGTGTCCTTCCCTAGTTTTTTACTAGACCATCATGTCATCAATATACACTTCTACTTCTTTGTGCATCATGTCATAAAACATTATAGTCGCCATTCTTTAGTAAGTTGCTTTTGCATTCTTTAATTTGAAAGGCATTTCTCCATAGCAATAAGTGCCTCATTTTGTTATAAAAGCTATTTTTGCTTTGTCAATGATGGCCATTAGGATCTTATTGTACCTAGAAAATTCATCCATGAAAAAGTACATTGCATATGTGGCAGCGTTGTCAACTAGTATGTCTATGTGAGGTAGTGAGAAATCATCTTTCAAGCAGACCTTGTTTAGATATCTATAGTTGACTAAGATTCTAACCCGTCCATCTTTCTTCATACTGACATTATATTTGCTAACCATTCTAGATGGTCTACTACCTCTAGGAATTTTTCCTTGATCCACTTTTCGATGTCCTCTTTCACTAGTTAAGCCCATTCTGGTATGAGTCTTCTCAGTTTTTGCTTTAATGATTTACACCCATCTTTAGTAGGGATGAAGTGTTGAGCAATGTCTTTTTCAATACCAGGCATATCATCATACATCCAGGAAAATACTTTTGAATATTTTATTAATATTTTTTTCAATTTCTCTCCTTTCTTTAAAGGTAACATCTTTTGAAATATGCATAATGTGTGGTTCAAATTCTAAGTCAATGTTAAATGATTCAATGCACATAGAATGAATGTCAAATATACTAATGTTTTTATTAATGCAATGCACACTGCCATCAGGAAAGACATTAAACAAGCAAAATATGATTGCATAGCATTAACTTTAGAGTTCATTACATCATTAGTTTTAAACAAAGAAAAAGCACAAAGATCATCATTAGTAGTGTCTTCAAATAGGATGTCATCAATGCTTGATTTGAAGATGGTAGTAGCTTGAGTATAATTGATAGTCATACTCTTAGATTCTAGCTCCAAATTTTTCATCACCTCATTGATGTTAGTCTTAGTGACCATATCTAGTAAGCTCTTTCCCTTAAAGGTGTCATTGAAGATCTCAAATACTAGTTTCTTGATTGCGTTGCTTACCCATTTCTCAGCTTATCCTTCGTAGACTTAGGTTGAGCTATCAGCCACAAAAGAAATAAACTTCTTAGCCCTAGTGTCCTTTTTAGGATTATACCTTAGACCATATATATTAGTATGTCCTCGAAGTCAGTGAATTTTATGACCCCAATGTTCCTTCCTCCTAATCATATTCCAAGTACATATTGCATCTTCCTCATTATAGCAGCAACTTTAAGATCGACATGATCATTATTAATTATAGAAACCTAAAATCCTAGTAGGCCCATGTTCATATAGGCAATAATATTATTTTTTTCAGTAAGGATGGTAATGACCTTTCCATTCAGAAGGATCTTGATCATCTGATGCATAGTGGAGGTTATGTTCCCTAGTGGATGGAACCAAGGTCTTCCTAGTAGTAAGGCAAAAGTTAAAGGGATGTCTAATACAGTAAATTCTATTACTAATTCGATATTACCCACCATAACTACTACTTTGAAAGTCTTGATGACTAGTTTTTTTAAATCATTATAGGCTCATATGACCACATTGGATTCTTTTAGGTTTTTAGTATTCATCCTAAACTTATATATCAACCTCAAGGGGCAAACAATAATAATAGATCTGCCATCCACCATAACACATAGAGTCTTCTTAGACCTAACAATTGCTTATATAAAGAGCGGACGGTTGTGTACCCTTCCCTCGAGGGGTAAATCTTCATCCAAAAAGGTGATTGCATTAGAGGGAGCTTTCAATAGAGAGGCTATCATCTCTCAAGGCGAGGCATTAGTGGCAATCTTTGCCTCATCTATTGCTCTGACTAAGGCATCCATATGCTTCCTAGAGGCTATGAGTAGGTCCTAGATATTAGTTTATGCCTGAGTCTTTTTAAGTTGTTTGAGGATAGTGTCTTCCTCTTTAACTAGAGCTTGATCATTTGTCACTTCTTTTCCTTTAAGGGGATCTTTCTCTTTCTCAAGGGGTTGATATACTCACGCACTGTGAGTCACATGGTTAGCTGCTAGTGAGGGCTTCTTAGCTACTTGCTTATCTATTTTTGCACTACTATTCTGGTCTTAGACAATGATTTTAAGATCATCAAAGTCATACCATATATCGATCCCCATGACCTGTAGGTTCTAAAGTTGAATAGTAATGTCCACCTTATCTTCGTTGTTAAATTATTCTCTTTATCCTGAGGGTACTATGTCTTCTAAATGAGTATGAGTAGCAGGAGTTGCTATGTACTTGATTTTGTAGTCGAACTTCCCAGATGGTTGGCCAAGTAAATCCCATACTCCATAGCCACTTTTGAGATTTTTGCCTGTGTCTGCTTCTTTTGAGTAAGAGTAATCAATCACTTCACTATTCAGAGGGAGAGATGTATTCTTAGGTCTTTTTTGCATCATCAAGTAGGGGAGGAATTTTTAAGGCATCAAAATGTATTCAAAGGTAGAAGGACATTATTCATCTTCACTAAAGTCATGAGGTTCAACAATGAGGCTTAAAAGTTTATCTTTTAAGAACTAATTTTAGGTTTCTTGGATGGCTTGGATTGATTATTCAATAAGGTCTTTTGGTAGATTAGAGGAAATCATGATAATGGTTGGTGGAGGCATGTTTCGATAGTTTGAGAGAGGATTGGTCTTGATGCTGGGTCATTTTTTTAGGTTGTCAATTTTTTCAAAGTCAATGAGGTCTTGGATTACATTCTTGAGGGTTTTACATCATTAGTGGTGTGACCAAGCATTTGGTGAAAGTGGTTGAACAAGTTTTAGTCAATATAAAGGGCTAACAGGTTTGGAAGAGGCTTGGGCTCTTAAGGCTATAAGAGGTTCTTTTGTTGAAGTCTCTGAAATACTTTGGATAATGGGAGGTTGAAGCTTAAGAACTTTCTTGGTGGTTTGATGGCATTAACAGATGGTAAACTATGAGTGTTAGGTTGTATTAGGTTTGTTTTTGTGGCTTAGGTAAAGGTGTTTTGGATGTTTGATTAAGTATTGCAATAAAAGGTATTTCTAGCTTATCGAGGTGCCTTATATTTAATTATTACTCCAGCTTAATGGAGAGCTCTAAAGTCAAGATAGTGAGTAAAGACCATCTATTTTCAAAAATGTGGTAATGCCCTTTTGATTATCAGCTCTATCTGTTCATCTTTAGAAGGACAGTTTCTCATTTTAACTACCTTTCCCTGCCATCTTGTGACATAATTAGAGAAAACTTCATCAATTTTCTATCTCATGGTCTTGAGATCTCTACGAGTGATGTCTAATTGAGTGTTGTATTCATACTATTTAATGAACTTCTGAGTTAACAGTAGCCTATGACTTTTAATTTCATCCTTAAGGTAAAAAATGTTAGGTTTCATGATTCCATACATAGCAAAAAATAAAATTTTAATCATAAACTCAAACCTGAATCCAAGTAATTCAATTAATTAATTAAATATAGAGTTTTCAAAATCTTACCATAAATGCAAAAAGGGCAAGATTTTTGGAAGGAAGAGAGGAGGTTCACTCTGATGACACCTTACCTCGAGCTTTTAATTTGGAAGCTCAGATTGATATGTCTCCAAAAGAATCCATCCTCCACAAGTGTCCACACAAATAGCACTTGATTTGAAAATGAATATTTGTGTGCTAGCACCTTCTCTTGATTTCTCACAAATCAAGAATCAAAAGAACTTTGTGTTTTTGTTTTCTAAAAGATAGAAAATGAATTTAGTGATAAAATAATGAGAGTGTGTTAGTGAAACCCTAGAGAATGTAACATATTTATAGACCTTTAAATTATTGTTTCACTTTCCAAATGACCTTTTGGTAATTTCTTACTTATTCTTATTCTGATTTTATTTAAAATTAAATCAGAAATAATTTTCTATTTATTTAAGATAACCTTTTACCTTAAATAAATAAATAAATATTTTATTTATTTATTTATTTCCATAGAGCTTATTTGGGCTTGTTAAACCCATATTTGTTTTGAGTTTATTCAAAGTGTATGACCTTGTAGGTTCATATAACATTGGCAGTGGGCCTTAAATCTCTATTTAGGCCTCCAAGTCATAAGTGGCCTCTAGCAAGACATTATGACTACCCAAGTGATGTGAAGTCAATAATCCAACATAACCTAATATATAGTGAATATTCTAATCCTTTGTCACATGATATCTTGACTGAATATAAGGAATAAATTATGGCATCCTTATAGAATTCAATCATATTATTTCTTAATTCCAAGTAGATTGAGAATGATAACTCTTTATCAATTTATTTTAGCATGGCCACACATTTTCCTTAGTCTATCTTGTCAAAGGGCATAGAGATATCTTACTTAGATTAAATGAGGGACAAATTCCTTCTTAATCACTCACATTCCTCACACAACTCATTTCATACCCAACAATAACCTATTTTATCATCCGATTAAAGATAATGTAAGATTGTGTCAAAATACAAAATACTAATGTAGAATTCCATAGTGATTTTAAGGTCAGAGGACTAAGCAAATATTAATGTGATGAGAATTACTTATGATAATTATCTATATAGTATTCTTATGATGGGTCAATCCAACACTTTATTTCTCAAATAAGTACCTATGAGTTGACTTAATATCTCATATTCATGATTAGTAAAACATAATCATCAATCAACACCATACTAGCCATAATACACTATTATGACTAGGGATAATTTGAATAGAACTCATATTTAATCTAAGGGTTTTACTATTAAATCACATACTTGATGACCTTAGTAAAAATTAACTATTCAAGTAATTATCATAACACAAAATGATAATGAAAAATGCCTCTTTATTAATAAAATGATAAAGTCAAAACATGGTCATACATGATTGACTTAGTGCATATCATTAACAAAAAAAATGATGCTCTTGGTCCTTCCTTTAGTGATGTGAAGAATAATTAAACAATCTAGGATTTTATAAACTTCTTAGTAGCCATAAAGGTAGCATATTGCCTTAGATGGACCTTGGATCCACTGTTCTGTCAAACTTAGCAAAGTTTGGTAGTTTAAAATCATCTAGGAGTGGTTCAACTTTAAACAATGCCAGGTCAGTGAAGCTTTTGGAGCCATGAATTCCTTTATCTTTAAAGGCAAATTCTAATTGAGCCATTCTATTAGCTAATAATTTAACCTCCCCTACTAATTTAGGCTTAATTATGTCAATAATTTTTGTAGCTTTAGGTGCATTTTTGAGATCCTAGTAGTATTCATTGTCATCATCAACTTGAACAAGAGTGCAGGGAATTCCCTTTGCTTTATCTACCTAAGGGTGAACAAATGCGAAAGCTTCAATCAATGGTGTATTATTCCTATCTCAGGCATTTCTAGCCTTACTTTGGGCTTGGAGGATTTTGGCTACGGTGCCATCAATGAGCAATTTTTGGATCCCCTCTTTTAGTTTATCTTCAAGTTGTTGATAAGAGGTATCTTCTTGGTCATTCAAGCTTGAATATTATATTCTTGTACATTTATCAAGGTTAGCTAAATGAATGATGCATGACGTGTGCCTACAAAAGAAAAGGGTTAGCATGTATGCATGGAGTTGATGCAAAATCCTATGATGAATGATGATCATTGCTATAAGAAATAGTGGTTAGTATGTGTTATCTACATGTATATAATGTGTGCATGATTAATTTTGAGAGCTTGTTAGTATTTCCTACACAATGAATAAACCAATCATAAGTAAGCTCTTGCTTTTAACCTTATTTCTCCATGGGGTCATTCAGTTTCTTTTTCTAGGTGGGTTTTGAACTTGTAGTCATCAGGGGACTATGGTTCCACTCTCGAAACTAGATTGTTTTTATTTATATTAATCAAAACTAAAGGGTAAATTGAGGAACGGTACTCAAATGTACTTAAGGTAAGAACTTGATGTCAATATGAGGGTTTTAGGCTTCTAAATGATGTCTAGAGCCCGTATACACCAGTATGCATAGGGCCAAGGCTAATAAAAAAGGTCTAAGTTCTTGCCCCCATATCGATATTCTATATGTTTACCAAGAGTCATTAAAGTATTATTTGATGTTTGATTTTGTTGACATAAAGGTCCACAATCTAGTTGGATTCCTAACCCATTCATTTGATCTGATAATAATAAATGGATGATGTCTCATAGGTTCCGTCATCGAGGGATGTTGTTATTTATTAATTAGCATGGACTATTTAAGCTGAGGTACATGATTCTTATCATCCTTCATGCTTCAAGCTCACACGAAGTATATGAGAATCACGTGGATCTGAGCATAAACATTCTATGAAAATTGACATTATGACACCATTTAGTGATAAACACTAGGAGAGCCATGTTATTTATGAATATTAAGTCAAATGGGCAATGTTAGGATAAGGATAGTGTGCACAGCTTGGTGGAATCCAATTGGATATTACTACTAGCTTTTTTATATAAGCTGAGTCAGGGTAAAAGGCTAAGGATTCCTTTAGTGAGAATGCGCCTATATGACTAGGGTTACAAACTCCGATTAGTGAGTCTAGCGTTATTTTAATAACTTAGTCACCCCCTTTTAAGACTCAGGTTACAAACTCTAGTCATATGAGCTTGGTTAATGCACAAGTAAAGACTAAAGGTGATAATACCTATCTTTGTCACCCCGTGACTCAAGTGGAATCATGGTGGTAATGTTATTCAGTATTATCGAAGTTTTAAGGACCATTGGTACACTATGATGTATAGTGCAAATGCAATGGTGAGGAGCTCTATACGATTGAGTATTGCATAATGAGAAATAGTCATTTTTGAGTTGATCTCTCCTACTTAGAAATCCCTAGTGGAGTCACCACTATGAATAACCAGGTTTTTAACTTTCGAGTGAAAGAGAACCCTTTTTATAATTACTCCTTCTAGGAAGTTTTGTGAGGATCTTTATATTTTATTTCCAATGTGTAAACACCCAATGTCAGGATGATGAGTTATGGATGCGACAGAGGACTCCAATGATGAAAATATCATAAAAAGTCCTCAATACTTAAAGTTTGAAGCCTCAAAAGTCTTAATGCATTTTTTAAAGAAAGGGTTTAATGTTTTTTAAGGACTGAATGGTAATAGTTTTTAATGACCTAATTGAAAATTTTAAATTCTTTCAAGGGACTTTTGTAATGAAATGTTAAAAAAAATTTATGGATCAGAAATCTACAATTTCGATCGGAATTATAGAATTCTGATTAGAAATCTACAATTCTGATTAGAATTATACTATTTCGATCATAATTCTACAATTTTAATTGAAATTGTACTATTCTGATCAGAAATCTACAATTTTGATATGAATTGTAGTATTTTGATCGGGTCCCGCACTAGTTTTTCTAATTTTTTTAATTTTTGAAAATATTTTTCCTGAATTTTGATTGGTTAAAAATTTTCTAAAATTTATTTTCAATATTTTTAGGAAATAAAGTCCTTTTAAAATAGAAACTCTTAAGTACGTAGAATTAGGGTTTTTGGTTCTTTTCTTATATAAGGATGGTTTAGGTTTTTGAAGAAGGGAGGCTCTTTAGACGATCTCTCTTTTTTTGCTTAAAAAATTATCTTTATATTTCTTCTCCATATTATTTGCTTTACAATATTTTTTTCTTGAGATTTTCTTTATTTTTAAAGCAAGAGCAATAGACTTTTGAAGAGGAGGACATTAAGTTTTAAAGATCCAATAAAAGCAAAAGTGATTGATAACACTCTGAGGAGCTAATCAATACTGCATCCATTCATTCATCCCTTATTCTACTTTTTTCTTTTATTTTTATTTGATTATTTAGTTTGATTTTAATTTTATTTAATCTTTACTTTAATTTTATTTAAACTCTAATCATTTTTTTTGTTTATGTTGGTGATTATGGAGGAAAACACATGACGATCATACTTGGAGAATCAAATCCATAAGAGGTCCATAGAATGTCATGGATAAAACCTTGTAGAAATATAGTTTCTAGGATTTTTTATTATTTATTGCTTTATTTTATTAATATTTTTTGGGGTTCTATTAATTTTTTTTATTCTTAATAGGTTATTGTAATAGTCCCAATAGTGGAAATAGTGAAATTGTGTGTGGTTGCTTGTTTATTTTGATTAATTGGTTAGTAAAGTTAGGATTTTAATTGGGTATTTAATTAAAATCAATGGAGTAAGTAGATTAATTTAGGATCGCATGTTAATTAAAATTAGGGTTTTAGAAGGAATAATTAATTGGTTTTTTGATCTTTTATTTAATTGTTTTAATATGTTTTATTTGTTTTTGGGCTTGTTTATTTATTTTTATGTGTTTTGGGCCCTAGGCCCATATTAGGCTTTAACCCATTTAAATTTAGGTTTTTTTTAGGTTTAATTAATTAAAATGCATTTTAGGCCCATAATTAATTATATTTTTAGGTTAGAGATCATTTAGGCCCATTTAGTAAATTAGACATAGACCCACCTAATTTAATGTAATTAATTAGACTTAGCCCACCTAATTAAAGTCTTTTTTCATAACTTATAGATTTAAGATCACCTTAGAATTAAAACATGTAGAACTAGGCCTATTAATTTAAATACTTCATAATTTGTAGATTTAAGCCCATTTTTAGAATTAAAATAAATAGACTTAGATTCATTTAATTAAAATTAAAAGAAATTAGGCCCATTAGTATTTATCTCACTTGTAAATTAAAACATGTAGATTTAATTTATTTAATTGAAATTAATGTAAATTAGACTAACTTAGGGATTATGTGTTTGAATGAATGCATTATTTACTTGTATTTTCATGACTAGTTTACATTGGAGTTAATTTCTAAAATAAGGGTTTATATGAAATTGCATGTAAATAGAGGATAATATAGTAATTCATAAAGTAATTCCTAAAAGAAGTCACTCAACGAGTATTGCCCCCATCAGAGTTTTCTAGTTTTAGGGGGATCACATCTACTTTTTATTATTTCTTATTATACGATATTCAATGTATAGCTACCGCAACACCATAGTTTTGGCAATGACAGTTTATATGACATTCACATAATACATCAAATAATGGAAGATAATAAAGCTGAAGATACCATTATTACATTGCTTTCCTAATAAAATACACATAAAAGGAAAAAAGGATTGCGAAAAAGTAAATCTAGCTTAGGTGTAATGAATCCTGCAAGGTTAATACAACTATGTACGTAGCTTGCTCAATCACATGAACGCTCAATCACTTGAAAAAGTAAGCAAAATGTACATAATCATGCATGTTTATAGTGATTATTTATGCTATGATGACATATAATGACAATATAAGGGGTGCATGATGACATCATTGGACTGAGAACATGATGACTTTAGTCTGAAATATAAACTTTTTTCTTTATTAATATTTATGACGTGATTTCACATTTTGAAACTAGATGATGCAAAATGGTGACATAAGATGAGCAAAATAAAGCACAAATTATTAATAGAGCATGAAATATTGCCAGTCTCATCATGCAAGAGCAATAATATTCACAAATGTTATTGACAATAAAGTAAAATGCAATGCGATAAAATAAAACGTGTTAAAATGATTGTGTGGTCCTCAGGTTCAACTAAGCTTGTGTGAGTTTTGAAGCTTTAGCTTCAAGGGATTATCAAGCTTTCCTTGTCGAGAGGTCCAAAATGACGTGTAGAATGATGCTAGTCTATATACCTTTAAAGCCTGCTTTGACAAAGATAAGGCTAGGTTTGGTGGAAAAAAGACATAATAACCTAAGAAAAATGCAATGGGAGTGTTAAAATTGTCTAGAAGTGGGTTTCCAGCACCTTTGAGCAGATATATTTTTTAGTGTGTGTGTGTGTTTCCTCCTTACTCCCCCCTCAAAATGGGGTTTGAAGGCACTTATTTATAGTGCAAAAATCAAAGAAGAAGGGGGGGGGGGGTTATAAGCATGGTCAAGTGCGCGTCCCTAGGACAGAGCACATCCCTAGGACAAAGTGCATGACTGTGTGTTTGGCTCTTGGTTACATGCACATTTGCCCTTTATGCACTCAATTTAGGGTTTTTCAGGCTATTTTGAGATTGGTTGCTAGGGTTTTTGGGCCTTCCGAATGTGTTTTCAAAGTCTGTTTTGTTTAATTTAGCCTCAATTTTAACACGTGACAATAAAGAGTGTATACACCCACTTCCAAGTGACACACGATAATCTTTGGGTTATTTTAGACTATTCTGAGACCACTTTTAGAGGTTTTAGAGTCTTCCGGATGCATTCTTAAAGTCTGTTTTGTCTAATTTGACTTCAATTTTAGCACATGACACCTAAGGGTGTTTATGGCTAGACGTGCACTTCTAAGTGATGTGCGTTAATCCTCAAGTTATTTTGGAATTTTTTTCTAAAGTTTCTCCATTTTTGTGAAGGCATCCTTTTATTAAGTTTTTCTTTATCTCTTTGGTGGTGATCTTTTAACCGTTCCTATAGAGCGATATCATATCCTCAAGAAGTAAGTAGTTACTCCTACTCTTGCTTTTATTTTTAATCTTGTTTTGCTTCCTTCTTCTTTGCTTCCTTTCCTCTTTCTTTTTTTTATGCCATGTTTGCTTCAAGTTTTTATATGTGCTTATTGTATTGATTTGGGTGTTTATGTTGCCTCTTGTTCGTTTTATGTTTTGGGTCTTTTTGGTTTTTGAGTTTTAAGCTTAAGTGTAATGGAAATCTCTAGCTCATATGCTTTTAGTTATAATAACTCTATTGGATTTTATGGAGGGTTAGAGGTCTCATTGGATGATAGTGAAAAGACTTTGGGTAGTGATGATTAGTCGATGTCTTCTTAATGATCTCTTAGTTCTAGGGTTAGTAGTGAGCCTCAAACTTCTGGTGTTTTTAAGGTGTTTGATGTTCAATTTATTTCTTTTATTTTGCATGTAGTGGTTTTTGTCAATTTAGCTATAACAGTTGCCAAATTGGAGATCCTCCATTGGCCTTTTGGGTTATATTGATCTGGTGGGAACGACAACATTACAAATTGAATCCTCTCTAACTCGTGACTAGTTAGTGGCCATAAAGAATCAGTACTTGATCCTTTCACACTATGAGTTGTTACCCCTAGGAGATTGTAGAGTGACCGACTCACTGGTCAACATAGATATCATTATTTATGTTGATGCCTTACATGCCAATCTATTATAAAGTTGTTAAAATTCTATAGTCTCTCGATTAGCTAATTAACACCAAATGGATGGATGTTGATTTACAATTTCACCAAGGCCTATTATGATCTTCATACTGAGTTTGATTTGCTTATATTTCAACATTTATTTTTGCTCAACCGAAAGGATGAGCATTACTAATTTTTTTGTCACTCTGGGAATGTCATGTTTTGAGGGCTTCCCAAGTCTTGAAGGACTTGAAAACCTAGATATTTTATTTTGAGGAATCTCAAAGGTTAGGGTGTCCTACCTAAGGTATGGAATAAAAAACCCTATAAGTGTGGGCGGTTTGTTGCCTTAACTAACAAACAAGCTAGTAAAGTAGACTTATTGCACACTAAGGCTTGTAGGGAAAGAGTTTGATTATAGTAAATTAATAAAGGCAATGGAGGTTGGTCTTTATATGTAGGTGAACACATGGGTATACTCTTTTGTGTTTGCTTTGATCATGTATGTCAAATATTTCTTACATTCGCATTAGTTAATCTAAATTTTGATTATTTGTATTTTGCAGAGCTTGATCTATATGAATTAATAAAGGCTTAATCATAAAAAATGAGGTCGGGGAGTGTATTGAGGACCCCCAATGTGTTAAAGGCCACCACCTCAGTCTTCAACACTGCTAAGATCGGAAGCATCATGCTTTCGATCTAGTATTATCGACTGTGGCTCCTCCATCGAAGCGATCTTGTCCAAAGGGGTCTGTGAAGGGGAAGAGTGCTTTTCCATTAAGGGATGTTACAAAGAACTTTTAAGTAGCTTTAAGTATAAAGCATGGGGCATCAGGTTTGGTCTCAATTTGTTCTAGTGCTATTTATGTTGATCTGGCTTGCGAATGTGCCCTTCTTAATGATTAGGACATGACAAACCAAATCAAAGATTATGATGATCTTATATCATGCAATCGCTCTGCTTTGATTTTAATTGGATAAGCTAAATCTAAATGTTTTAATTTATAAATAATCCTAAAAATTAATGGATCTAATTTGTATGAATTTTAAGTGAAATAATATCAAGAATAGGCCTACTTTGACCCATTCCTTTCTTTAATGTCGTCCTCATTCTTTTCTTTTGAAATTTGTTCTTTGTGTTTTCAAAAGTAACCCAATTAACTACGGTGTTTTCCATGTTTTTTCTCTCTTGGCCTTTTTTTTGTTTGTTATTTTTTTCTATAAGTTTTTTTTAGCTATTTACTATTTTTAAAGTCATCTTTTAATTGAAATATATTATATGTATTTTATTTAATTTTTGTATTCAATAAAAATTTGATTTTAAAAAATTAATTAGCTCAATTTTTTATTGGATCTTTAAAATTAATTTTTTATTTGCAATTAAATTTTTCGCTTTCATTAGTATTAACTTTTTTTATATTTTTTATTTTTGAAGTAATCTTTACTTTAAATTAATTGTATTATATTTTTTATTTTTGAAGTAATCTTTACTTTAAATTAATTGTATGTACTTATTTAATTTGCATTAATTTTATATTCTAAATAACAATTTTTTTAAAAATTTGTAACTTACCATTATTTAGAATATAAAAATAAGCTAATTAAACTAAAAATTATTCATAGTATTCAATAACTATTTTTTTTCAATAAAAAATAAAAAAATTATGAAATATATCAAATAAATTATTATTTTTATTATTCATATTGATAAAAGTAAAAATTCTATCTATGGCCCTAATTTTATTATTAATAATGAAAAAACTAAAAAAAAGTAACAAAAATCAACAACTGTAATTTTTTGTTGATTTTTATTGTTTTAGTTGTTGTTGTTGTTTTCAATTATTTTTATTGTTTATGTTTGTTGATTTTTATTGATTTTTGTTAAATATAAAAAAAATAACAAAAAAAAATAAAAATTATGAAATATATCAAAAAAATTATTATTTTTATCATTAATATTATTAAAAGTGAAAATTTTATGTGTGGCCTTAATTTTATTATTAGTAATGAAAAACAACTAAAAAAATTCAACAAAAATCAACTACTACAAATTTTTGCTGATTTTTATTTTGTTGTTTCAGTTGTTGTTTTTAGTTTTTTTTTTCCATTTATTATTTTTGTTGATTTTTATATTTTTCTTTAAAAACAAAATATTAGAATAGAAAAACAAAAAACTAATGAAATATGCCAAAAATTTATTATTTTATTATTAATACTTATAAAAGTAAAAAATTTATTTATGGCCTTAATTATACTATTAATACAAATAAAAGTAAAATTTTTTTGTTAATTTTTGTTTTTTTGTTATTGATGTTACAAATATATCATAAGGATCGTAAATATGTTACATATTAATGATCAATAAATATCAAATAATATTTTTTAAAAAAATTGTTAGACATTTTAATAAACAAACTAAAGTAAAAAAATAAAATAAAATCTTTATTCCTTAAGAATATAAAAGTAGAAAATTTTGTTTATTTTTTATTGTTACAACAGTTGAAGATATTTATTGCTTATTTTTACAATAATTGAAGAATGTTTATTTTCTAATCATTTATTTTAAAAAAATCTTAAGAGAAAAAAAATGTTGAGTAAAAAAAAAGAAAATGTTGAGAAAAAAATAAAGACATTATCTTAAAAATAGAAAAAAAATGTTGATCATGAAGTTGGGAAAAAATAAAGACAATAGAAAAAATGTTGAGAAAAAAAAAAGATAAAGACAGTACCATAAAAATAAAAAAAAATGTTGAGAAAAAAAACATTATGAAAAAATTGATAAAGATACTAGAAAAAATGTTGAGAAAAAAACATTGATAAAAAAATATATAAAACCAATAAAAAGGAAAAAAAATGTTGAGAAAAAAAAAGAAAGCAAATAAAAATGTTGAGAAAACAAATAGTATAAAAGCAAAAAAAGAAAAAAAAAAAAAAGAAAAAAGGGAAAAAGTGTTGAAAAAAAAAACAATCTTAACAATAACGGTGGAGAGGCAAGTGATCCATATTTGAAAAAAAAATTAAGAAAATTAATTTTGAAAATTGAAAAGTTAATTTTGAAATTTTTTTTTGTCAATGTCATTTTTGAAATTTTTTTTTTACTTTTTGTCCTATTTGTGGAAAGAATCCATTTTAAATTAGTGAGTTTAGATGTATTTATTTTAATTGTAAAAAAGATCTAAGTCTATAAATTATAAAAAGGCTTTAAATTAATTGGCCTAATTCATTATCTTTTAATTCTAAAGTGATCTAACATTTGCAAGTTATGGAAAAGATTTTAGTTAATGAGTTATGTCTAATTTATTTTTTTTGCATTAAGTAGGCCTATGTTTAAATTTGTTAAGTGGATCTAAATTTATATATAAGCTAAAACTAATTAATTAGAGAACTAAAATATATATTAATTAATTAAACCTAAAAAACTAATAAATTATGGACCTATACTTAATTGGGCCTAAATTAAGTTAATAAACTAAATCTAATTAAAATAAACGTCGGCCTCAAATAACAAACAAATAAATAAAAGCCCTAAATCTAACCTCCTATGTCTAAATCAATTTTAAGGAAAGTCTAATTTAGTCTATTGTAATTAATTTTAATTCAATTACTAAGTGAAATCATAAATTACTAACCAATTAAAACAAATAAAAATAAAACATATGCTTGATTTCATTATTCTCACTATTAAAACTATTACAAATTTTACTAATAAAATGAAATACATAATAAAATTACAAACTCAAAAAGAATAAATTAAAGATCCTTACGGGATGTGTTTTACGGTCCCCATAATACGCTTGCTTGGGGATTTAATGTAGAAACTTAAAAAAACATAAAATAAAATGGTTTCTTCTTGATCATGACTTTAGTTATGGTTTTCCCCATAACTAATTCTCCTCCGGTATTTATGTGAGTCCATCCATTATGAGATAAAAGAAAATTACAAAAAAAAAAAAAAGAGTAAATGGATAAAATAAAAAAATCAATTAAGCAAATAATTAAAGAAAACAAAGAAATTAAAGAAAATAAAGAAAATAGATGATGATGATGATGATGGAATGTTGTATTGATTCTTCTCAGAAATTTTGATCATTGTTGTTGAAAATAGAATCTGCGAAAGGCGTCTAAAAAATCTCCCAAAATTCCTCCCTTTTCTATGTAAAATACTCGGTATTTATAGACAAAAGGAAATAGTCTTGTTATTACACAAGAAATTACAGGATAGAAAGAAAATTTTATTAGATTAAATATATTTTTTATCTGATAATATCTATTTATCATACGCTGTTTTTAAATAAATCTTTACTTTAATCAATTAGAAATTAAATAAATAAATATTGAAAAAAATACATTTAGAACTGAGTAGAATTATACATTTCTGATTAAAAGTTTATATTTTTTTATTAGAATCAGAAATTCATTTTTTCAATTGGAAATATGTGGAAATACATTTTTTTTTCAATCGGAATAACTCTAATCTTTTTTATTATTTATTTGTTTACTTTTACCATTTTAATCCTAAACTAAAGAAATTTGCAAATAGCTCCAAAAAGTGTTACAATTTAGTTATAAGATTTGCAAATCAAGATCCATTGATCTATTTTTATAATAAATTTTCATAATTAAATCTTCTGTCGCATCCAAATCCACATCATACAGAAATTGGATGCTTACACTACTATTACCTAGTCGTCACTCTAGCCGACTTCTTTTCACTATAAGTGTTTAGACGCTTGATTAAAAAAAAATTGATGAGACACCAAAATAACAAAAATCGAAATGTTTAGATACAAAAAATATAAGGGAAAAAATCAAATTTATCTCCTAATGTATGGTTTAAGGCTCAATTAAGTCCTTGATCAATTTTTTAACTCAAAAACACACCTAACGTTATTTAATCCAGGCATTTAGCTCCTAATAAAAGGTTTGGCATAACTGAAAATTATAAATTAGTGCCTGAAATTGTTTTTCTCAAAATATTTCATGTTTTAAATTTTAGTAGACAAAATTAACCTTAATTTTTTTTATTAATAGTATAAACTTAAAAAAGTTATTTTATTTAATTATAGTATTTATATTTTAATATAACTTTATTATTATTTTTTTATTACAATTATAATTTTTTATAGCTTATTTAATTATCAATCTCTCTAAGCTAAACTATTAGCATAATCAAACAAGATAAGACTATGGCTCCACAAGCAAATTAATAATCTCAGTTTCTACTAATTTGCATGACCACTTCCACTCCAAGATATGACCATGGCTCCACAAGAAGACATGCATTACTCACAAACGGTCTCCACCATCCGTCAAAACCAACGCCTCCGGTGGACAGAGACATCGTCCTCAACACCCTACGTCGCTTGCACCAACCAATCAGCCTTCACCAAATGGAGCCGCTGTTAGAGACATTTAGTCGAATGAAATGCACGAAACGCAAAACAAGATTAAGAAACATATATATAATACAAATAAACAAAACTAAAAAGATATGGGTTTAAAAGGGTCTGCACTGCTGAGAGTAGCTTGTGGCCATGCAGACCGAGGCCAGCTCTGGTGAGAATCAAACCATCACCAGTGTGAAGTTTCTTTCTTTGTCATCTCCATCATCTTCTTCTTCTTTTTCTTCTTCTTGTGCTCTTCAATTATCTCTTCTTCTTCACTTCCTATTTATAACATCACAAATAAACTCAAAATTAAGAAAACAGACTCCAATTCATGTCTCTAACAGCCTCAAATCCGCAGAAAATAACGAGAAACGGTTGAGATTATCGTCGGAGCCGCTGTAGAGGATATCTAGTTCGAAGGAGTAGAGGAGTAGCGTCACTACTATGGTGATTGATCGAAGCAGGAGTGGCGGTCAGGTAATGAAAAGAAGAAGCTGAGGATTGTAGAAGGGAGTAGCAGAAGCGCAAAGTCGAAGACGGTGGAGACATCGACGGCGCAGTCGTTGTTGGAGACGGAGACAAGCGTGGAGTGATGCATTGCTAGAGTTCCCGTGTGGGTATGGAGAAGATTTGTTGCTTGATATAATGCAAATGTTAAGAGAGTTCAAGCACAATTTTATCTATGAAATTTTAAAACTTGAAATATTTTGATACAAAAACAATTTCGAGGACTAGTTTTATAATGTTTTAGATGTTAAATCTCTGGAAAGGGACTAAATGACCGGAATGAATAAGGTTTGAGCGTGTTTTTGAGCAAAAAAAAAAAATAGATTAGGGGCTTAATTGAGCCTTAGTGCAAAATTGAATTTACCCAAAAAATAGATTAGTGTTTTTTTTTTTTTGGAAATACCAAACTAGTGTACATATAGATAGTCCTGAGAACCATTCTGGTTTGAACTAAAGATTGTTGGTCGAAGTTTGTACTTTGAGATGAAGGAAAGCAGAGCTGAATTATAGAGATTTGTTCTGATCCTACTTTCAAACTCTAAACCATTGACTGGTTCTAAGTTTTGGGTTTGATTTGTCGGTTTTTGGTCCAGTTTAAAAATTTATGTTCGAAACGAAGAGGTTTAGCAGGTACCAAACTTTGAACATCTAATGTAAATCATTAGAATCTTGACACGAGTGGACCCAGTAACTCGAACGGAGGATGATGCGATGAAGGTGGGCCTGCCCGAGTCCAAAACAGGAAAAGTTGAAAAGTATTGTAGTAAAAATTGCTGGTGGGAACATGCCACGGAGCCGGTAGTGTTTGGCTGATATGGCCGTCCGAATCCCTATAACCAAAATATTATTTAAATGAAAAAAAAAAAAAAAAACACACGATCCTGCTTCTTCATCAACAATTTAGAAACGTTGTGCAATTGGATGCTGTGTCTTGCGTGTCTGTGCTTGTCAAATTGTGTCTGTTTTTGTTGTTTGATTGGTAGGGAGAGAGGAGTGATGAAGAGGTACAGAAATGGTGAAATATGGGATTTCGAGCACGACGTTGCAATGGCTGGTAATGAGAAAGTGATATTGGGTGTGGACGGTGGAACAACCTCCACCGTCTGTGTTTGTATGCCAATTATGCCCTTCTCCGCTCCTCTTCCCGACCCACTTCCCCTACTCGCCCGTGCCGTCGCTGGTTGCTCTAATCACAACAGTGTTGGCGGTCACTACGAAACTTAATTGCTGTTGTTTTATAGTTCTGCAAGGACTTTTTGTCATTACTACCCACACACATTATGTGCTCAAATTTGTGTGTATTGTCGCAGAAACTGCTGCTCGAGAAACACTTGAGGAAGTCATGGCTGATGCACTTTCAAAATCACGTTCCAATCGTTCTGCTGTTCAAGCCGTTTGTCTATCAGTTTCAGGTGTTAACCATCCAACTGATGAGCAAAGAATTTTAAATTGGCTTAGGTTTGCTCTCTAATAGTATTCGTGCTAACTTATATATTAGTCATACATGCCTGCATCTGAAGTGGTACAAGAACAATAACAAGAATTCTATATTTTTCCTCTTTTAGAAAACGCTTTGAGCGGTTTTTTGTTTGAACTGTGCTAATGCATTTGATGCATACGTTGATTTGGCTAATGCATTTTTCAGAAAATTTTAGAATTTTCAATTTTGTGATCATGCGAATGCTAGATCAAAGTGACAAAAAATACTACAGAGTAGAGTAGGACACTCAGAAATTTCTCATCTTTTGGCCCATCAAAATGCACCAACGATATATTATTATGCATGTACTTTTTGGTAAAACCTGTTCTGCATTAAAAATGCTGAACATTTTGTTTTAGAAACATGTAAAAGAACAACTTAATTTAGTAGTGGTTTTTTGCTCCCATGAACTAAAAATAGGTGACATTGTGTTGTTTGCTCTAGTCTCTTGCAAAAGATTGTGACTATTCATCCTAGATAACTGCAGACCAGATATATTAACTTTCCTGCTGTGATTTATTAGATGAAAGACAACAAAATTTGATGAATAGACTGGCAAGATTAGGAATTTGAAAATCATGCCGAAACCAAAGAAGAAAGAACTCAAACTCAGAACTTACTATGTCACAATTGCTTATATGCATGGTCATTAATCACAGATCAAATGGATTAGCTTTCCAAATGTAATGCATTATAGAAAGCAGTTAGAAGTAGAAGCTGGAAAAACAGGCTGTGAAAGAGAGATGAAAGAAAAGATCTCTGAGCTACCCATGCCTTCTTTTATGCAATTTTGCCACCCCATGTTTTCTGTTAAGTTTAATAAATCCATTTTTAAAGCGTCAAATATGCTATATCTTGAATATGCAGGGATATATTCCCCAATCATGTGAAGCTATATGTTCAAAATGATGCTGTGGCAGCTCTGGCAAGTGGAACTATGGGAAAACTTCATGGGTGTGTTTTAATTGCTGGTACAGGGACAATTGCTTATGGATTCACAGAAGATGGCAGAGAAGCCCGGGCTGCAGGTGCAGGACCCATATTAGGCGATTGGGGAAGGTATATACTTTTGTTCTGCATTTTGTTTTCCTCTCATCTCAAGTGATGGTACAATTTCATATATATTATAAAGAAAATAAACAAGCTTCAGTACATGATGCTTGAATTATATGATCAGTGATGCAATAATATAAGAATCCTTTCACCTTGGATGTGGCGAATGAACAGGAATGGCTAAAAAGGTAATGTGCATCTGATGCATATGTTTGTGTAGCAGTTTTGTGGGTCTTTTTATCTATCACTAAATAACTCTATAGGCTGCATTAAGTTTCATCTACTAGCAATGTGCGACCATTATATCTAAGAACTTCAGTTCTAGCTCATTTATGCATAAATGAATGATCTAAGTTTGCTCCTATATAGCTAGACAAATCGATCATATAAAGTAAATGGTGATAGAAAAACAAAATTAAAAATTAGACTACAATGTAATTTTCCTTCTTGCTGTTCATTCTTGGCTTTGTATTTTTTTTCGTTCTCCTTTTCTATAGTTCAGTTGTTTCCCTTCTATGCTTTTGGTTTATTGTGGTCATATCCTTAATTGTTTAACAATACTTATTACCTATCAAAAACGATATCTGGGATTTCTTGCTTGTGCTCTTGTCATTGTTGGACTAAACAGCTATACCACCCTCTATGTATGTGATTGTTTATTTAGTTGCATAGGATACAAAATTATCTAATTCCAGCATTAAAAGCTGTGGGGTTAGCAGAAGTCCAATTGAAGGAGTAAGAGAAACATAAAAGTTACAATTGGACTTTTTGGCTTTCCACATAATTTATGTGAATAATTCTTGTGTAGATTTTTTTAATCCATTTCTTTCTCTGACACTTTTAATAAGTAAATAAATGTTATGAACTTGCGACTGACATTTTTATATTTCAATAGAGTCAAGTTGCTCTTCCCTTTTGCCTCTTTTATGTTTTTGTTTTCAATTTTTGAAGACTTTGTTGGTAAATCAACTGCATTTGGCAACAGTTGGGTTTGTCAATAACTTCTTTTTTTCATCCACTATATTTAATTAAATTTTAAATTAAAATTGCATTAGTTTCACTCATCAGCCATCACTAGGCTTTTTCTTATTCTGATCTTCAATTTTTGTTTGTCTTGGGAAAACTTGTCTTTTATGTTAAAAGATCATTTGAGAGAAATTTTATGCTCATATGCTTGTTAGATATGATGGGCCTTTTTAATTGTTTTTGCATTTAACTATCTTCTTTTTTTGAGAAGTTTTATTGTGGAATTTTTTAATCTGCAGTGGATATGGAATTGCTGCACAAGCATTAACAGCAGTCGTGAGGGCCCATGATGGTCGTGGCCCTCAAACAAATCTCACATCTAGTATTTTACAGAAACTTAGTCTTTCTTCTCCAGATGAACTTATTGGGTATGTTCTTTGAAACTTATTAGTGTCATTCTAGTATGCGCATGTTTTGGTACTTTAAAGGTGCATGGTTCTTAAACTGTTATGTTGATCTTCAACTCATTTGAAAACTAATTGGAAATATTTTCTGTAAGAAATTCTTTGCATCATTGGGCTTGAAGGTGTCATTAGATTTTTGTTTTCTTAGAAGGCCAAAAATTTTATATATATATATTTTTCTTTCTTGGAGCCCTCTAGGATTAAACTTTTGTTCTTGTTGTCAAAATTGATTTTTCTCTTTCATTTTCCTTTTTTTTTTTACAATTAATAGTTTGATGACATGTGTGTTGCATGTATGTCTTAGTGGAATTTGGAACTATAAAATATTGCACTAGGGCAATTGGCTATTAGAATCTAAAACCTTATATGGCATTGCTTTTGGCCAATTATTTTCTCTTATGTATCAGCTAAATACACCATTTTATTTTTGCAAAAAAGCTAGATAATATAATGTTATTAATTAAACTAACTACATTAATATCTTATATTCTTAATTAATTATGTAAAAATTGTATATGCATCAAATTAGTAAACAAATAAAATTTCTTTTAAATTTTTATGAAGCATCATGCATGTGACAAATGATGTAATTTAAGATTCAATATTTTTTAAGTGCTGATGATACAAGTACGAAAGGAAGGACATTAATCATATTTATTTTTATGTTGATTCCCCTTTTAATTAGATTCTTTAATCATTACAATCTTGAGTTGTGAGTTTAGGAGCATAATGAGTTTGTTTCCTTGGGATTTCAGTTAAGATGCCTATATTGCCTTCCCTACATAACCTCACTAATAAATACCAATGCAATAAAAAGTCATGAATAAATTGGTTTTTCTAAAATTTTCAAGATAAGATCTTTTGTTTTTTTATGATTTTTAATATCAGTATGGATATGACAAAGAATACTAATTTATATGTTTTCAATATTTAATATTCATAGATTGCTATTAAGTCACTTATAGGTTTATGTGAATTGACGTGTTGAACAATTTTCATGCCAATTGAATGTCGACTTGCAAGTGCTTATTATTAATCTAAATAATATATATTTTAGAACTTATATAAAAAATTTGGATGAACTATTTCGCTTGTTTTGTTCATTGAATCAATAGGCATATATATATGTCAACTGATTTACAAAGATAGAAACAAATCTCTTAATCCCTTAATTAATGTTGATTTGCCTTATCAAGGTTGACCTGAATAACTATTAATTACACCCTTAATATAACGTAATTGTGACAAAATATGAATTATGAAAATGGGAAAAGTTTTCTATTTCATATTGATTGTATATAGCGGCATTATATAGTATATTACAAGAGAAAAATAGAAAACTAAGTCACTATAATGAATAGAAAGACTATCTAATTAAATCCCATGAATTAAAGGGATCTCACACTTTTCTCCTAATCTTACAGCTCATTTACATCTCAACACTCTCCCTTAAGCTGAGGAATAGATGTTTTCCATTTGTAACTTGAATACAAAATTATGGAAACTTGAACTATTTAGCCCTATTGTAAAGACATAAGCTAATTGACATTTCGAAGGAATATAGGACATACACACACTAACCCTTCCTCCAATTTTGCTTTGATGAAATGTTTATCAATTTTAATATATTTCATCCTATCATGTTGTATAGGATTATGAGCAATATTGATAGCAAATTTATTATCAGAATAGAGCTTCATAGGATATTCCCATTTGACTCTTAAATAATCTAAAATGATCTTTAGCCAAAGTAGTTCACATAACCCTTGAGCAATAGCCTTAAATTTTGATTCTGCAGATGATCTTTCTACCACATTTTGTTTCTTGCTTCTCCATGCTACTAGGTTACCACCGAGAAAAGTGCAATACCTTGTAGTCAATCTTTTGTCCTCTAAGGAACCTGTATAGCTAGCATTCTTCTTGAATTCCTTTCCCTAGGTTGCATTTCATGTAATGTAGCACCATGACTTTGTTTTTACCCAGACTCCTTTAGGACTTTTGCAAATCTCAAAAACCTTGCTCTAAGAGATTGCTTTAACCTATAAAGAGCTTTCTTCAGCTTATACACCTTGTTACTTGTGTCACTTGTATATCCTAGTGGGATATTCATATAAATTTCTTCATCTAAGTCACCATAGAAAAATGCATTCTTAACGTCATATTTTAGGAGCTGCCAATCAAAGTGGCTACCAATGATAGCAGGACTCTCACAATATTCATTTTGCAATTGGAGCAAAAGACTCTTGATAATCAATCTCATATGTTTGAGTATACCTTTTGCCACGAATCTTACTTTAGGGATCATGGTTTTAAATAACGGTTTAATAAACCGTTTTGGTATCAGTAATGGTGTAGCGGTATCAGATTGAATCGGATCGATTAGGATTGTATTGTTGGGTGCTACCGTAAATTTTAAAAAATAATCAATAAAATGCACCATATTAATAAAAAAATGCAAAATAAACTTTAATATCTAATATAATAAGTTAAGAATTACTTAAAAATTATATATTTGCACTAAAAAATATACATTTGAAAAAATTATTATTTGCTATAATTAAAAATGACACGAGGATATTTCAAACGTTTAATATGCAAATAATTATATTATATTAATATGATATTATTACAAATTTTTTGAGAGATGCAACAATAATAGAAATCACCATAAAAAAGAGTGGCACGAAGGATCATGATTGCTAGGCCCAACAAATTTTATAAACTTTGAAAAATTATAAAGTTTCCATTGTAATTACGAGTATAATAATTGACAGAGAGTTTATATCCATTCAAAAGAAATAAAAATTATTGTAACATCTGTGGTAAAAAAAAAATGAAATCAAGTATGTCTAATGATTCACTAATAAAAAAATTTTTAGTTCAAAAAATTATCTATTGTAATTAATTATAAAATATAAATTAATTACATATAATTAAGAAGATAATTAAAAATTATACATATTTTTATTTTCAATAATATAACAATCATTTTTCACAAATAAATAAGAAATTAAAAAAATTACATTTATGTATAATTACAAATACTTTAACAAATATCTTTATAAATATAATTAACAATAATTCTACAAAAGTTAATAGGCCTAAACAAAAACTATGGGCTGATATCCAAGAATCTTAGGTTATTTCTAAAACTTAGGATGCTTGTTGGGCCTGTCTTGCTGCTGCTGCTTCTTTTTCTTCTTCTTCACGTCACTGGTCAATATGCAGGCGGAGTCGATTGCATAATGGAAAATCACAGCCATTACGAACGATTCAACAAAAAAACAACTGTTTCATCGACCAAATATGGTTTGCCGTTTTTAGCCATTCCGAACCAGCCATATATCGGATCGCCCTCCATAAAATCTGATACACGTATCGACCGTTTTTTAATACCATGTTAGGGATCCATTAGCTTTGTATTTCAATGTGAAAATCCATTTATAATCAACAATGTTCTTTCCTTTTGGTTTATCAACAATCTCCCATGTTTCATTCTTTTATAATGCAGTGCACTAATTTCCTCTCTCATAGCATCCCTCTATTCCCCTTTTGATACTATCTTAGAAACAGTGTTAGGGATGGTAGTGGTGTTATAGACTAACAATGAACTTTCTGTGAGTTGGTGATAGACGACTAAGAGAGACATGGATAGTGAATAGAGTGGTCGTTTAATGCATTCTCTGGTGCTTTTTCTAACAACAATAAGAAGATTTAGGTCATTTGTTGAGTCAGCAACATTTGTGTGTATTGTACCTGATTGTGTGTGTAAAGATGGGTCCTTACTCCTAGAGTTTGAGTTAGATTCATGGATTTGTGTTAGTTTTGGAACAACCTTTTTTCGTGAGGAAATCTTGGAAATTGTGAGTAGCTCTGCTTGGAATAGGGGATGAACACGTTAATGGAATAGGGGATGACTTAGGTTCAACAACACGGGTTGGAGGAACATAAGGAAGGCTAAGAGTGTTAAGTAGTTCAAAAGACTCGAAAATAGTATTTTCCATCATTGATGTCTCCCTTTGAAGAGAGGACTTGGAGAAAAAATATGTTTGCCCAAAGAAGGTGACATCTATAGAGATGTAAAATTTTCTATATAAAGGATTATAATATTTATATCCCTTTTTAATGGAAGAGTAATCAAGGAAGACACATTTGATGGCTCGAGGGTCTAACGTAATCAATGTGAGTTGTGGACATGGACAAATGCAATGCACCCAAATACTCGAGGAGTGAGCCCATTTGAAGTTCTGAAATGTGGGTAGAAACTATTAAGGAGCTATATAGGACTCTTGTTGTCCAATACACATGAAGGAAGCCTATTGATCATGTAAGTGACATTCAGAATAGCCTCTCCCCAATAGGATTTAGGAACATTTCCTTGGAAGAGCAAAGCTCAAGTGGTGTTGAGTAAATGCTCATTTTTCCTTTTAGTTACCCTGTTTTATTGAGGTGTATTAACACATAATGAAACATGGATAATGCCCTGTGATTGGAATTAGTGTGACAAAATCCGATTGAAGTAGTCTCTACCGTTATCTGTCTTGAACTCTTTATTTTAACCCCAAATTGGTTTTGGACCATTGAGTGAAAATTAGATATAACAATGCTAACATTAGATTTTTGTTTAAGAAGTAGATCTATGTGACACTAGTATAATCATCAATTAAGGATACAAACCAATGAGACCTTGAAATATTTGAAATTATAGATTACCCCCAAACGTCACTATAAATTAGATTAAAAGGTTGCGAACTCCTTTTAGTACTAGTAGGAAAAGGTACATAAGTATGTTTTGCAAATTCACAAATATCACAATTAAAATCCATAGGACTTAATCCTTTAAATGAGGCAAGAAACATAACATTAAGGACATGAAAAGATGGATAACCAAAACAAAGGTGGTAAAGCCAAATAGTATCTTTATTGGAAGAGCTAAGAAATGAAAAAGATTGATTTTTTATGACTCTCTTTGAGGGACTCGGTGCTTCAAGATAGCATAGGCTACTCCTTTCTTTAACAAGTCCAATCTTCCTCCCTAAGGCTAGGTCCTAAAAGACATAGTAGGAAGGATAGAGTATTACACAACATTTCAGATCTTTAGTAATTTTGTGAACTAAAACAAGATTTGCTATTAGTTTTGGTGACATAAGTGTCTCTTAATCTTGCAATTGTAGCCAAAGAACTATTTGTTGTTGATATCTTCCTATTATTAGGGCATGGATTGTAGGTCTAGAGAAATTGAGATGTGGGGGTCATATGGTTTGTGGCACCAGAGTCTACTATCCAAGAATTAGTGTAAAATTTATTTGACGCATTCATGCAAGAAGAAAATGAAGGTTTACCTGAAAGAGCCAAAGAACAAACTCCAAAAGATTTGCCAAGAGATCCGAACAATCATCTTAGCTCTTCAATTTCTTCACTATTGAATCCTCCTATTGTTGATCTTTCCTTGGCGTGTTGTTCTGCTTGTTTTGCCATGTGTGCTTGAGGTTGTTGCTGCCTCCCATGGTTTCCCCACTTTCAGCTTGGAGGCTTACCATGCAGCTGCTATCACATCTCCTTTGTGTGCCTTGATTAAATAAGTGCTTCATAAAGACAAAAATAAATGTTTGAGGACTCAATAAAACACAATAAAAATGTAGGGGCTCAATAGAATAAAACATGAAAGTTTTGGGGCTTATTAATGGATTTTTTCTTTATTTTAGTGAAGCTTGGATAAAAATAAAAAAATACCTTCATGAGATCGTAACCTATTTATGGTTGGAAGTTTAACACTTAGGATGGTAACTTATTTATGATGTGACTATAAAAACTGCTTGCCCAAAAAAAAAATGCACGTTTTTATGAAATTATAGTGCTCGGGCAGTGTTCAGGAGATTACAATTTTTTCTTTTTGCAACCTCATTCTGTTATAGAGTGTAGATTCATGAATAACCTCTCGTTTGTTGGAAGTATATTGAAAGTATATAGTTGAAATAATCTTTCACATTCTTCAACTTAAACCTTTTTATTGGCCCTTGAATTGTGTTGGAGAATATATCCCACATTAGAAGTGTGCAAAGCAATAGAGGGCTTATAAGTGGTATAAATTGGACCTTAACACCAGTCAATTTATTTTATGTTAAATGGGCTCAACACCATTTATAAGTCCACACGTGTGTACATGAGCCAACACTTTCAAGGCCGTGGACTTGTTAACATGGTATTAGAACGGTGATTCTGGGCTTGTGTGTAAGACCTAGAGTTAGGTGCTGACCGTTTGTGTTTGACATGTGTAATTGGTCCAGGCCCAATTACACTTGGTGTGGCCCATTTGATTTTGGTAAGTGTAACTGGTCTAGATCAAGTTACACTGCAGAAGACTTACGTTTGGCAAGTGTAACTGGTTCAGGCTCGAGCCCAATTACACTTGAGGGAAGTGTTGGAGAATATATCCCACATTGGAAATGTGCAAAGCAATAAAGAGTTTATAAGTGGTGTAGATTGGATCTTAGGGCAAGATAATTAATTTTGTATTACATGGGCTTAACCCCATTTGCAAGTTTACATGTGCACTCTAGAGACTCATGGACTTGTTAGCAAATTGGTTTGGGAAAAGTACAATAAACTACTTTGTGGTTAGATACTTTTTCACTTAGAGAGTTGTGGTATTTTTCATAACATATAAGGATTTGTGATATGATTTTACTTGCATTTTAGTACTCTGCCCAGTAATATTATTAAAAGTATATTATATAATTTGAAAATAATATGAATTTTTAATTGTAAAATTATTTATTAAGTACTATAGCATTCATATAACTAAAACAAATTCACAATAAATAAAAATAAGATGTATTTTTAATTTTGTTATGAATAAAAAGAAATAATTTTTAAAATAAATTTCTAATATTTTTAAAAGTATTTAAATAGTTATATTGATGGTAAATTACATGTAAAATATTTATATTATTGAAAAAGAGTGTTATATTAAAGTTTTATTACAAAATAATGACGATGTTAGTTGATAGGATATTAAAGTGTTAAAAAATGAAACCACATGCATCTAAATGTCATGAAGAAACCATAAACCTTTACGTGAAAATGCATTTAACCATAAAGTATTTTTTGGTACTTATCCCAATTGGTTTTCTATCACGAAAAAAAAGTTTGGGAGGATATCACTCACATCAAAATTTGATTTATTATCCATCATTGCTGAAGTTTCAGCTAGTTTAGGCTCAAGCATTATGCCTCTCCTGCTTTCTTTTATTAGGATAATTGAATAACTTCGTTTAGTTGAGGTACATCATGTTTGCCTAAAATTTTATTACACTCCTTATTGAGTCTTGGTACAAAGTCATAAGTTCGATCTCTCTTTGAAAGTCTTGAATCCTGTAACATCATCACAATTTTTCATCTCCATAACCCGGTAATGATCCATCTTTTGCCACAATAATTTCAAAAGGTTGGCATATTCCATAACTGTCTTATCCCCTTGTTTGGTTGAAGTTGTTGCGACCTTCAACTCGAGATTTGAGTTGCACTTTTAGCTTTCAAGTAAGTGCTGAACAGACCCCCAAACATTTTTTAACTGTTCGTAAGGACATACAAGCATTGCTGATTTTGGATAATATGGATTTCCATAGCCAAGCCATTATCGTGGAGTCTTCTTCATTTCATATGGTTAGGTCTTCCTTCTTCCGCCAAGTCCCCAAAATATGGCTCATCTTTCCTTTTCCCCTTTAGAGTAGTCTTGATCAAATGAGAACATTTTAGATAATTTTTCCATTTAGTCGATAGGCAGCATTGACTTGCTGTAGTTCCCCTGGTGGTACAGTCCCTTGGGCTGTTTGCAAATCTTCTGTTTTGTAAGAAATAGGTTTAATGGAAATGGAGGCCTAAAATGGGTGTGGCATCTATGGGTATTTTTTTCCCTTCACAGAAATGAAGGCTGCTATTGATGGGACTTGTGGCGGCAGCAATTGGATGCTACAAGGAGCAGTTGATTTGTCAGCAATGAAGTCCTAACTTAGAGCTCTGGTATCATGTGAAAAAATTTGGGTTAAGCATTTCCCTTGTTTTGTCCATTGAATCAAAGGACTATATATACAGCAGCTGATTTACAATGATAGAAACAAGTCTCGTAGTTTCCTAATTAAGGTTGATTTCACTAATTACGGTTGACCTAAAGAACTCCTAATTACAGGCCTGATTACGACATAAATACAGCCCTAAGTCCTCACAAAACTTTCATTTCATTTGTTGTAACAATGATCGTGCTGGCAAGGCAACATAAAATAATTAGTTTAGAATATTATACAGAAAGACGAGTATCTTGTTTAACTTTTTTTTTTTGTTATATACCATTTACATAGATAAAATCAACTATCCAATAAGATTCTGTGTTTTCTTTTTTGGAATATAGGTGGACATATGCAGATCCTTCATGGGCTCGTATAGCAGCTCTTGTTCCAATCATTGTATCTTGTGCAGAGGCAGGTGATGAAGTAGCAAATAAAATCTTGCAAGATTCTGTTGAAGAGTTGGCTTTAAGTGTGAAAGCTGTTGTTCAGAGACTTGGCTTGTGTGGTGAAGGTACAGCAATTCGTACTGAACTAAACCAAATATGAATTTCTTTAATTTGTTTTTATAATTATGAAATAGATTTCCAAGGTTTTCACATGGCATGAGAAGCTTTTGATCATTCACTTCCTTTATAGACATTGCTCAAAATAATGTCCTGCTATTTGGCCATTGACAAATAGCAGTAACGCATTTTTTGTTATTTACATGTACTGTGTACATGGATTCACATGTTTTTGAACCACTAACATAAATTGATTAGACATTTTACTAAATATCATAGTTGTTGTGTTCTTTCAAACAATTCGGATACAACTAAATAATTCTCTCTTCTTGGCTCTACCATGTTTTCAATTTGTAGTTTTTTATTTCCTTTTTGCTTATGGAAATAATGTTGCAGATGGAAATGCTTCTTTCCCCCTTGTTATGGTTGGGGGAGTTCTTGAGGCAAATAAAAGGTGGGACATAGGGAAAGAGGTTGTGAACTGCATCTGTAGAGACTATCCTCGGGCTCTTCCTATTCGGCCGAAGGTAACCTAAATTTATTTTGTTCCTACTGTAACTTATATGCACCATTCTTCCTATTTCACCTGTAATGTAATAGCATAGTTTCTCTATAGGTTATGAAGATAAGGGTCACAAAACAATGACCCCCTCCTTTTTTTAAGGTTTAAAATAAAATATGAAAATTTTGAAAATTCTTCTAAGTCCATCCCTACCTCTCTCCACTTCTCTCTCCACCTTTCTCCTCCTTTATTAAGCCCTATATTGGGTCAAATAGTAGTTATAGTTGTTTCTACACCTTTTTGTCATAGAGAGCAAATATTTTTGAAGCCTAAACTTCTGATATCAGTAGTGTTTATGTTATGGCCCATCAAATAGGATCTCGTCACAGGTTGATGAACTACAAAATCCTCCTTGGATTTCTTGTTCACGTTCCTGTTCTTCTTTGAAGAACCTATTTTGAAAATAAAATGGTGTTTGTTCTTAAGAGAACACCAAACTCTCCTTAAACTTTTGACTTAAATTTTCCATGTTTTATTAAATATTGATTACCCCTCATATAATGAAGGGTTTGAGTACAAGAATCCTAAAAACCCTAGAATCCTAAAATCTCAGGAATCGTAAAATCTTAGGACTTCAAACTTCCTATTTAAGACATATAACCAATTTAAGAAAATAAAAGTACTATAGGAAACTTACAGCTCATACCTAGTTGAGTTGTAACTTATTCTAATTTGGCTTAATTAAATAAAAGGTAAAAATTTGCTAATAATTAAGACTCAAGGAAAAATACAGTTCTACCATATTGTTTCCCAATGAACCACAAACATTACTCCCCCCTTGGAAATTGAGCTTGTCCTCAAGCTCACAATTGGGATAAGCTTCTTGGATTAATTTTGAATCCTCGTAATTGCATGAAGGGATATTTCTGGATCCATATTAGCTATGTGTTCTATCTCATCATTTGAATCTTCCATCATCAACAAAATATTTGTTTGCAACGATGTCTTGCTGAATAATACTCGTCACAATTATAACACAGCCCCTTTGCTTGCCTTTCTGTCATTTCTACTCAAGAGAGCTTTTTAATGAAGGGTGCTTATGTACTTTTAGTGCTTGAAGTTGTAGTTGTAGGCCCTCCTAATTTTTGTTCTTGGTTGTTTGGAGTTGGCTGAATGTAATTCAAGTTTGGAGGATTGGAACCCATAGTTATATTTGTAGTTTTAGGGGTTGCCCATGTAGAGACAGAGTGGTGCACTCCTACTACCCCCTTATTGATTTGCATTTTCCTCTCAAAGGCTTGTGCTAAATTCATGGCTATCACTAAATTTGGCGGGTTTTGCATTTCCACATCTACCCGAAGGGCGTGCATTAATCCCGCAGTGAACATATCCATTTGCTGGTCTTGTCTGATTGAAGTTGCTCTAGCCAGAAGGGTTTGGAATTGGCGTTGATAATCTTCCACAGTCCCCATTTGTTTGAGGTTAATCAATTCGCCTAGAGGGTTACTACTTAATGGGGGTCCAAACCTCAAAAGATAATAAAACCGCAGTTGAGCCTTGCCCATCATGTGGAACGCATCTAACCCCACTTTGTCCCCTTCACTAGTCCTTTGGTTGTGAAAGAATTGCTCACAACAATATATTCACCCCAAAGGATCTTCAATCCCGTTGGAAGATGGGAATTCTAATATGGAATATTTTGGTACCACCATTGATCCAAGACCTCCTCCTTGCTGCTCAATAGAAGTTTCAAACCGGTGCTGGCTGTTGCTTCTTGACAGAGCCTCTTCATGAATTTTTCCTTTTTGCGAATTGCAACTCCATCATCAGCCGCATCGCTTTAATGATGTTACATAATTCTCTAATATATTGACTCACCCATTGATTAGATTCTGTCACCTTTTGCTTTAAGATGTGCGCTCTCTTTGCCAATTGATTGGAATCCCCCATGTCGACTGGCTTTGATACCAAGTTGTTATGGCCCATCAAATAGGATCTCAACACGGGTCGATGAACTACAAAATCCTCCTCGGACTTCTTGTTCACGTTCCTGTTTTGAAGAACCTATTTTGAAAATAAAATGGTGTTTGTTCTTACGAGAACACCAAACTCTCCTTAAACTTTTTGACTAAAATTTTCCATGCTTTATTCAATATTGATTACCCCTTATTAAAAAAAATGAAGGGTTTGAGTACAAGAATCCTAAAAAAACCCTAGAATCCTAAAATCTTAAGACTTCAAACTTCCTATTTAAGACATAACTAATTTAAGAAAATAAAAATACTATAGGAAACTTACAGCTCATACCTAGTTGGATTGTAACTTATTGTAATTTGGCTTAATTAAATAAAATGTAAAAATTTGCTAATAGTTAAGACTTAGTAAGGAAAAATACAGGTCTACAGTATTGTTTTCCAATGAACCACAACAGTCTACAGTCCTAGGTTGAGAATCCAGTTATGGGGTGATTAAACTAGAAATTAAAGGATAATTAAGTGCTCACTAAGAGAGAACCCTTTGATCTTTTTTAAGGGCTCATAAAGAGAAGAAAACCCAATGATCTTGAGTTTAAGGAACTCAAATTCTTTTTCTTACTTTTCTGCTTCCTTCTTTCATTCCTTTGGAACAGTTTTTAATACAATTGTTACAAAAGCTGGTGATAACCGCCTTCCATATAAACAGGAAATCTTCACATAAATTAGCAACATGGAAACTGAAAATAAAAAACAAAGATAACTCACAATACGAGATAAGATATCTGACCATCCAAGATAGCAGAGTTTCTACTTCACTTCTGGTTTTGTAACATAGTAATATACCATTCCATTTTGGATTATATACTATGCCTTTTTTCATGATAAATTTCTATTATTTTGGAATTGTCTTGGGAATGCATGATTTATGCAATTGATCAAATTGTTAAGTGAGGTATTGGTATCAAAGAAAATGGCTTGAGGATTAAAAGCACACACCTAGAAGTTTGCTAACTAAGAACTAATCTTTTTGCATTGGTACAAAAGAATTTCTTGTTGCAATTGGCTCCGTTGAAATTTTTCCCTTAAGATTCTATCTTTTAGCATATATAATTGTTGAATTTGATAAAGCATATCAGTTAGGATTTTTCTTGGAGCAAGCTGCCTATCATGTTATTTTGATAGATAAAATTTGGTCTGAGGTTTAAAAGATGAAGTGATGGGGGGGGGGGGGGGGGGGGTGGTGTGACGCAGATGCAAGAAACTTGAGAGAAAAAAAGGTCGAAGAATATATGCCCATAGAATTATGGTCTACACTTTAGTAGGCCTACTTAGGATATTTTGTTATCCTTTCTGTGCTTGTTACAGTTATTATTACAAGTGTGTTTAGAAAGGAATAGCAGTTGGACCTTGGTGCAGTATTTTCAATTTTAAGATTTAGGGGAAATTTTGCATTTTTCTGATGAACTGGAAAAGCAGTATGGATGTGGGATTCATTTCGGATGCTTTACTTTTATTTTAATTCTTATTTGAACCCTTGGTACTTCAGTATAGCTTGATTTCTTTAAATTTTCTTTAAGAGTAAATACAAACTGTTTTAAGACTATTTGGGATCCTAATGTCCCAAGGGTGGAAGGCGTATGTTTGGATCTATAAGATAAAAAAACTTGCTTTTTATATGCTTGGTTGTCATTTAATAGTGTTTAAGAAGTTATGCTACCTTCGGTTCTGTGATGCCATTCAACCTTCAGTATAGTGCTTATTAGAACCTTTGGTTTGGTGCTTCGAATCTTTTATATTTTTCCTTAATCTGTACAGCCCCTACATTTATTTTTTTTTTTGGTTTTATTACTTGTTTTGATACCTTTAGTTACAAATTCTAGTTTACATAAACTACTCAAATTAGCTTTTATATGTACTCAAGTTCAAGCCTAAATATTCAATCCTGCAAGCTGTTCTAGATTATGGTGGGACCTTGGAATCTAGGAGTTTGACTATTTGAGTGATACTATGTAGAAATTAAAATGCAATATACACATTGCAATTAGGTGATGAGTGGATTAAGTAAGAATGGCTAGCATATGCATCGTGAAGCTCTTTGAAAGTTCACATTTTCAATACCTAGGGTAGAGTGTGCAAAGGGCTGGATGTCAACCATAGGACTAAAGGACAGTGGGGAAAGACGTTATAAGACTGCAATTCTTCCACCAATGCAGATGACAAGGTGTTTTGTTTAATTATAGACATATTGTTTGATAAAATTCACTTGATAGATTCAAGAACGTTAAGATGCATATGTTAAAATTAAGGACTGAGTGAGTACGTGATGATTATATTAATAAGAGAATGCCGATGGCATTTATCCAAATGTAGTTGAGAGAGGACCTATTTAACTGGTTTGGCCTTGTATGTTGTAGACCACTGAATTTGGTGATATCAAAGATTAGGGTTATTAAGGTTGCAAGAGAAAGAACATAAAGTGGTAGAGTTGGGATGATTTAAGTGGTAGATTATTAGTGAGGCCAATCCATGCATCACGGTCTTAATCTTTTCCTATTTGCACAAGTTGGTCGATATACTTATTTTTCATATATCGTGTTGTTGATTATGCCCAAGGCTTCTAACTGTTCTTATGTTGAGAATTGAGGACCCATGATCTGAATAAGTCAGACAATGTTTTCCCATGTTGGTTTAACGAGTTTCTGTAGCATGGCATTTTTTGGTGGAATCCTTCTTGGCAATAGATTTTGATAAATCAGTATTTTTTGGATATTTGTTTTACACGTACCTCATTCAGCAATTTGGATTCACATGCAAAATGATTTCACTAAGACGTGAAATTACTAGAAGAAGCATGCATGCATGTGACATGATGTGAATCTCTATACATGGTATTTATGTCTTTGGAGTCAAATCAGATGTATTGGAACACAAACCTAAAGTGGGCATGACTCCCATAGGAAAAGAGCTTCTTGAAACCTAATTTTAAGCTGTTGTAAGATGATTGTCTCAAGGAAATGCACTGAGAATATGGAGAATGATTTAAAGAACTTTTTTTCCTTAAAGAATAGAGAAAATCGTATACAAAAAATTTCATGATGTTGATCAACAACCTGTTTTGTGGCTGGGTTATGCTTAAACTTTACTTTCAAATTTTCACTTGTTAGATGATTCGAGAAAACAAATATGGACTGGCTCCAGTCAATGTTTTGGAATGGATTCTTTATAATATTTAGTAAGTAAGCTTGTGGTGCTCTTCTTTTTGAGGATTGCAATTTTAGGATATTTACAGATTTTATAGACACACTAGTATAATACTCAACTCTGCTGAACCAAGCTTAATCCCATATTATTAGTGTGTACTATATAAATTTTTGTGATAATTACAATTTTGATCTCTCTGATATTGTTTTTTGGCAAAATCAATCATGTTTTTTTAGACTCTAATACTCTTATAACAAATATTGTTTAAAATATATACTTTAATATAAAAATAATATGATTTTTTAATATTAAAACCATATAATGAGTGATATATTAAGTTTAGATGTATTTTTAATTTTATTATAAATAAAAAGGATCAATTTTTAAAATAAATTTGCACCAATTTTTTTTTATGTAATCCTGTCAAAATAAAGGAGCGCTCGAGTGTCACCTCAATAGTTAGTATACTAGTGGTCGCTCAACAATACATGTTCTTTAACTCTTGTATGTATCTAATGGATACTCTCTTGCATTCTTAAACGCGCCATAGGACTTCTCCAAGGACTCTTACATGCCTTTTCTAAGTTTATAAAAAACCATATATAAAATTATTTTACATCCTTTGGCTTTTCCATTGGACCTCTAAAAGGAAACAGAGCACCGATACAAGTGGATGAATCATGCACCAACTGTTTGTTATATATTTCAAATTATTCATGCACACGCTTGTGTCATAAGCCAAGCTTTGAGGATTGCAAGAGCTAATGCAACTGGAAATTATTGACTTCGAATGTGATATGCATATGGGCATATGATTTGATTCGTAAGCTGGCTTATAAGAATATTCTGTTGCAATTACTTGTTACCTCATGTTCTAAAATTGTATAACCTGTTTGCTTTGAAGCGCATATGGGCATATGATTTGATTCTTAAGCTGGCTTATAAGAATATTCTGTTGCAATTACTTGTTACCTCATGTTCTAAAATTGTATAGCCTGTTTGCTTTGAAGCTCAATATCTCTGGTTGAGGATGGTTTTTCCTCTTTAATATTTATTCCTCATCTTGAGAACATGTATGATAAATCCATAAATTATTGATATGTGCCTTCGATTTGATCCTAGTGTTTCTGACGCTATCTATATTTTGATTCTATCTTCTCCGTTATTTTATTTTATTTTATAATATCATTGATTTCTGGTATGAACATCAGGTAGAGCCTGCAATAGGGGCAGCATTGTTAGCTTGGAATTCTTCCATGCAAGAGGTTCAGAAGGAAGAAGCCTACAAAAGATGACCATTAGAGAAATGTAATGTATAGGAGCAAGTGCCGAAAGTGGCACTTAATGGTTTTTTTTTCTTTCCTTTTGGGAAACTAGTCCAATTTACCCTTTAATATGTTGTGTGACGCTCATCTATGCCCTTCATGTTTTTTTTTTTATTTATTTGAAAAAAAAAAATCTAATATTAGCTCATATGATCTCCATTCAAAAATTCACTTCAGAAAAATTATAGGAAGGTCTTCAAAGTTTCTTCCTTGGTCAAAATATTTAAAATTATAAATTTCACTAGAAAATTTATACTTGATTCTAAATTTTTTTTTAGTGAATAATATTTAAATTTAAGACTAATTATTTTTATTTGATTATTAATCTATGTAATTAATATGTACATTTAGTAAAAAATTGTTAATATAATTTGGAAAAATTGGTGGTGTAAGATTTTGCGTGATCCTGTCTAAGCGAACATCAAGCAAGAAATTACATTTTAACCCTTTCTAAAGCCATCGAAACCGGAAGCACCAAATCATAGCATTTCAAAATCTAAAAGCCACTTTTTAACCTAAAAAAAATGTGTGGATTGAGTTATCTAGTTTCCAGTTCGGTATAAAAGATGACTTGTGTGTGTGTTTTAGGTTACTAAATTCTAAAAATAAAAAAAAAATCTAGTTTTCAGTTCCGTATAAAAGATGACTTTTGCACGTTTACCTTATATTTTGTTAAGTTTAGTTAAGAATTTATTAATTAGTTTTAGTGAGACGAGAGTCATGGATTTTATTTAATAACTGAATTATCTATTTAATTTTAAAGTTATTTGAGAGAAAATTACAAGAATCTAAGTGGTAAACAACCTTACAACTGATCAATCTATTTACAAATAATATATTATAGTGTTTTACTTATGTTTAATTTGTAATTTAATTTGAACTTTTTTTGAGAGTGTCGATTCGAGTTCAAGAATGTTAATTTGCATTCTATATGTTTCATAGCTATTCAACTATTAGAGCTTATAGTTGCTAAATTGATGATTTCATATCACTTGCTGTGATTGGATCCGTGAGGTTTAAAGCTCAAATAAACAAATAGGCTAGCATTTTGGGCTTGAAGCCTGTAGCTTCCTTGGGCAGTCTGCACTCCTCTTAGTAATTGTTGTATCTCATTCAAGAAAACTCCAAATTTAATGATTCAAAATTCCTGGTAAAGTTAACACTGGAGCTACAACTTATACGTTTTGTGCATAAGCAAATTCCACCATTATGATGATGGAAAATGTTATGTAAGCTGCCAAAATAAGCATTTAAGCATAGTTATGTTTCATTATTTAATAATTATATTAATTAGCTTTCATTAAGAGTTGTAAAGCTTATATAAGGCATTGTATTATGTAACTTGAGGAAAGGGGTGATTAAGCAAAAATTAGAGAGCTTTTCTTTTTGGTTATTTAACCATGTGTTCTTATAAAATATTATGCTTCTGGTGAACAATCTTATGACTTATCAATCTATATTTAGACAATAGATTGTGACGTCTTTCCTTATATCTTATTGGAACTTGATTTGAATATTTTTTAAGAACATGAGTTTTAGTCCAAATTGATTGAATGTGTTAATTTGCATTCCATATGTATCATAACCCTTTAGCTAAGGGGCTTATGGTTACTAAATTGATAATATCATAGCATTTGGTATCAAAGTTTGGCTCAAATAAAGTTTTGTTAAATTCAATTCTTTGTATTTATTTTTTTTATTTTTGGGACTTAGAAAAATTTCTATTTTGCATTAAAAAATCAGTTGTATTTTTTTTTTTTTTGTGATTTTAAATTATTACTTATTTGGCATTAGATTTAATTTAATCGAATGATTTGTAATAAAAGTTCTTAAGTTTAATATACCAAAAGTTTGAGTTAATCAAATCTTAAAGCCCAAATAAATAAATGGGGCTAGCATTTTAGGCTTTGGGCTTTTAGCTTTCTTAGGCAACGTACGTGTTGGGATTCGAGATTTCGTATGCAGCGAAAATATAAAATTTGAATCACAAACCCGAACCCAGATCCAAGTAATTCAATTAATTGATTAAATCTAGGTTTTTGTTTTCTTACCACAAACGCAGAAGAGGCAATAAATATGGAAGGAAGATAGGAGGTTCACTCCGATGACACCCTACCTAAAGCTTTTAATTTAGCAATTCGAATTTGAGATGTCTCCAAAAGAATCTGTCATCCATAAGTGTCCACACAAACAACCCTTGACTTTGAAAACGAATATTTGTATGCTAGCACCTCCTTTTGATTTCTCACAAATCAAGAATTAAAAGGAACTCTGTGTTTTGTTTTTTAAAAGAGAGAAAACGAATTTGGTGGCAGAATAATGAGAGTCTATAAAACCATTGAACACATAGTTTAAGAACTTATTGACATTAGGAAGCTTAAAGACCTACAAAAGAGCCCCACACCAAAAACAAATCACTCTCAACTATCCAGTCTTACTACAATTGCCCTTAAAAATAGGCATCGCCTCCTTTAGGTCATATGAATCTCATAGCAGTGATAGGGCACTTGCTTCACAAATCCCACCTGTCCTCTGAAAACCTACATTTGATCATCATGAGAGGGAAAAGCAAAGGAGAACCATGAAAATTTATCCTCAGTGAAAGTCATGAATAAGCTAGACCGAAGTAACTAGAATGGAAAAGACCAATAAATCCCCTTTTGATGTAACAATCAGATTATAGCAGTGACCTCTTACTAGTGCTGAATGTTTATATGGTTTATCAAACATCTTGATGGAATGCTAAGTTCTATGTTTGTTATTATCCTATAATCTATTGATTGTCTTTATTCACTTCATACTTTATTAAAACTATAAGTGTTCAATTCTCGCCATAACTTCATTCCAAAGAAAAAAGGAAAAAAAAAAGAAAAAAAGAAAGGAAAAGAAAATAAAAAAAGAAGAAAGAATAAAAGATAAAAAGCCCAGCTAGGTGTGTGGAATTACTTAGGCAAAAGAGGGAAGATAAGATAAGAAATGATAATAATATGAGGCATGCGCTTGAATGAATACTTTATATGAGCCACTCTTTGATTCATTACTATATTACAAGGAGTAAAAATAGATAAGCAATTGAGCTTACATTCTACTTAATTCTCAAAAACCCTTAAATAGCCATTAGCTCAGTGCATCATCATCAAGATCTTTGTCTTCTCTTTTAGATGAGTTGGGCCTTTTGCTATCATTATTAATCTCGATATCCTCAAAACTAAAAAAGCCAAAAAGCCATTTAGAGCATTACACTCACCTTCATCATATAACATATGTATTTGCATGCATCTCACACTCATACTTTAAAAAGCACGAGTAGAAGTAACTTCTTTATGCATAGCAATACCATCATCATTCCATGCATACACGTATTATACATCTACCTCCACTAAAAGTTACATCCCAGTGTCATCATAAAATGCATCCAAAGCTCAAAAATAAAAAATTAGCTTGTTTTCATATGCATGTCTTAGGATAAGAAATAAGCTACCATTCATCATGTGACATAATTATCATACATTTGTGCATTCAGGTAGCACAATCATCATATATACATTCATATACCATAGTCATCATTCTAGTATAAGCACATGGTTATCATTCAAAGGTATAATAGATTGCAAAGATACAGTAACAACCGTATAACATAAATGGATGGTACAAAGTACAACATATGGGAAATAAGCCTAGACACAACACCTAGAGTTTGTGATCTCTGTAAGATGATATAACATGGAGCAACCATAACCAAAGGCCTATACATAACCTCATAAATAAATACATTAAGCATAATCGCCATCAAAAGCAAAAGCTAAACCCACTCAAGCATTCCTACCATCCAGTCTAGGCGCCTCATCATTTGCATCCATCTCGAAAGCCACTAGCCACATTCATAGCTAACCAATCTCCTTGTGATAAGATGATCACTCCTTCTCCCATTCTCAACTAGTAAGAATATGCTTATTCTGCATTTAAATAAACATTGCACATAATGCATTCATGCATATATAAAAGCACATGCATAAAATAGGTACAATAAAAGTTTATAGAGACATACTCTCTACTCACTGGTGAACTCTATAAACTATTAGTGTGAACTCCTTATAACAATATACCAAAACTAAGCAATAGAGATAGGCACTTGTAAAGTAAGAATGAATAATGCAAAGAGTCAAGACAACAAGTAAGACATAAAAAGAATCCTGAAATAAAGGTGAGAAACTGACATGAGTAGTGTCTAGAGGCGCAACATTCGACCATGGATAGCCAGGCCTAGGTAAAGAAAAATATACTTTAACTCCAAAAATAATCACTCTAGACAATCTCAAAGCTGTTATTTTCATTAAGTCCCTATGGACCCAACTATTGGAAGTCATAACATTAGCATGGGTTGTCGCCTTAGTCCTCAAAGTGTCCTCAAATATGAGAACCTAATCTCTTTCAGCAGGATCTTTATCGCTACAAATAAAGTCTTAAAACTCATGTGATTTTCAATTCTTTCCATTAATAAAAATTTGCTATACGATTGTACAAAAATAGGAAAAATGAGGCTGAGAAGCATACCAGATCAGAAGATGCTACTCTAGAAGCAAAATGGCCTTGAGACATCCCAACTTTCAAACCTGAAGAATAGGATATGCCTAACCAAGTAGGGGTAGTGGTATAAAGCCATTAGCCATAGCATTGATTAACTATGGGATCAAGACATCCATATAAGAGAAATTCTATCCCTCCAAAAAGCGCTCAGAGGGATACCCTCTCTTGGCTACAACAAGCTCATCCCCAACAAACTCTCGATCTTAAAACATGTCACTAGGGGGTGCGATAGGAACTCTCCTCACATGCAGTCCATCTTACTAGTGATGCATTTGCTCGCTGAAGTACTATAATTTATTGATAAGACCACTCAACCACACTCTCTATTGAGTCAAATGCCAAGTGACCACCATCTTCGATGACCAATCCCTCCTCATTAGCCACCAACATGCATAAATCTATACAAAAATGAAATAAGTTGAGATTGCCAAAATAAGGAAGATGAGAGCCAAGAAAATATGTTATACCTTATCAAAAGTCAAGGTACTCATATAATCCCTAGCCTCTATTGGGATCTCAATAATATCTAAAGTCTTATGAATCCACTATGGATAGCTCAAAAAGACTCTCATAAAGAAATGCTTAACAAAAAGACAAGGAAGAATCCTAAACTTATAAGCTTAAATCTATCAAAAAGGAGTTAGAACATTCAACATCAATAAAATGATTAATAAAGTAAAAAATATTCACATTTAGCATAAAAAAGCATCTACATATCCTTGTACCACCTCTGTAGGCCACATCTAAGCTAGATTACATATGAGAAAAGGTAGTTGTGCCCTAACGATACTTTGACAAATCATTCAAATTCCTCAACACTAGTAATAACCGCAAGGAATTAGTGCATAAAGCATTCGTGAAGATAATGACACTAAGCAAATAGAATAAGAAGCATTGAGCTAGCTACTCTGAACTGACTACATCGACATCATTCTTGGACTTGGCATCATTGACTAAATTTGTATAACATATAAAGGTATAATTACCCTTCATCACTTGAGCAATAACCCTAAACAACTCTATGGTACAATTGTTCCTCACCGCCATAGAATCATATGCCTCACAACTGAAAGGGATAGGCTCCTCATAAAAACTCAATCCAATGATAGCAGTGAAGCCCAATGGAGTGATAGTCATCTCTTTAAAAGGGAAATGAAAAGTATGGGTTGTGTCCATCCACTATATAATAAGGGCATACATCACAATCTAACTCATCATGTAAGAACTATAAATAAAGGTAAAAATGATACCATCAAAGCCCTTACTGGCCACTAAGCGCTTCACATATAGAGGGAAATACTGATAGTATAAGTTAACCTTGTTGAAACTATCAGGCAGTGCAGTGAAAGATCTACCAGGCTATGGCCAACAAGAAAATCATTTCATACATTAAAATCTAAAATTTTCTTTTCTTCATGTTTGTAGGAGCAAAATGAATAATCAACATCAACAATAAGATAGTGAATAATAGTAAAAGATAACAAAAGGCATACAGATGGCTAGTCCTATAGTGGGGCAAGAGTTGATACATGGGACAAAAGCTACATAGGCAGCTATAGTTAAAGACACAAAGGGAAAAAGCTACGTAAAAAGCTAGGAAGCTAAAGATACAGAGAATGAGGAGGTAAATAAATAGACTACAAAAGCTAAAATAAATAGCAAAGAGCCAAAGGAAAGCTAGAGCTAGAGCTAAACATATAAGTGAGTGCTTAAAAATAGCAAAAAAGAAAGAAAGAGCCAACAACATAAATCACGATAGGGAGTACCAACCTCACATAGATGTGTAGTCCAAGCATGGGTCCCCAAACTATGGATAATAAAAATCACACCTCCTCGAGTGAGCCCACAATGACTCTAAGAACTAGATAGATAAGTAGAAGCTTTACAACTAGTCCCTGTAGCAATCCCAGAGGTCTCTACACTAGTCCTTGTAGCTTTTGTAATAATAGTATCTGTAGTCTTTGCATCACCTTTATAGAACCCTAAATCATTAAAAGTGAAAGACATATTATCAATATTGCTAAGAATTACATTGAACATAGGGGTCTAGAGGGAAGTCCATAGTTCCAAAATGTAGAATATGTAACAAGACAACAACAGATGAGAAAAACACTTTAGGATAGTCCACAGAGGGTCAGAGAAGAGGTAAAGACTTCTTTCACATGTTCGCAGTGCAACCACGTGCATTACATGCAGCCACGCACACCCTAGCACTTGGTCACACACTCTTCTACCTTATATGCACTCTGAGGCACTAGCATGAACACTTTGAGGCCCATGCACATGCATTTCAAGGGTCCTATACATGCATCCTAGTGAAAAAACATAAAAAACGCACATAAAATGCACGAACACAAGCATTACATGTTATAGGACACAATATTTGACATCATTATCTTAAAAAATTGCATCATCTTTCAAGAAAAAAATAAAATGACACAAATAATAGTGAAAAAGCAGTCTTTACTAGCCAAGCTATCAATAGGACTTGGAGCTATTTTTCTTGATCTAAGCTCATAAAAGCTTGACGAATTAGTCACCAAGTGAAAATGATTAATTCCTATACAAGTCCTAGCTGCTTGTAACACCGAGAAGACTGGTTCTATAATTTGGGCATGTCTCATTGTGTGTTATCTCTTTATACAATATTTCACCCTCTTAAATTATGGGCTACGAGATTACAAGATACTTTAAGTCATCAAAGGAGTAGAATGGAATGACTCCCTTCATACTGATTTCAACAGAGATCATTCAAGGTTTAGATGACCTTAAAAATAGGAAAAGTCTGAACTTCACTAGGAACCCCCTTTTGCTTTAAATATGGTTGTAAGAAAACCTAAGTCTGCTTGAAAAACCTGTAGGTAAGTGGATGAGATGCCAACCCTAAATCACCTAGATAGACACTACAAGGGTGCTCATGGATGCTCAGCCCATATCGTAGCCCAATAATGAGTCGAATGCATGAAGGATATGCCAGAATACCAAGTGAGATGGATGTGTCCATGGTAGAAGCTAGAACATGTAACTCTCTATGGATATGTCAATTGTGTGCCCATCTCAGGATTTAGGTCATGCACCCACTACTATCTAGTGCTAGAGAAATAACACATACCTTTTAAGCTTACAAATTTCTCTAGCATTAGGATACAATAAAGTTTTATGGATCACTTCATAATGACATAAGGGAAGAGAATCATCCACCATTTTACTACTAGTAGTGGGGACAATGTTACTAATGAGACATCTAAAGACAGAGCCATCTATCAAGCGACTGATCCAGAGAAAGTTCACTTAATTTCTACACTTGTTCTTTATTTGAAACTGATGATGTAATGAAATCTAAAGTTAATGCAATTAAACTAGATTTTGCTTACTTGTTTAATGTCTTTCCTGATGGTAGGGTTCATTACATTGATAAAAACATGAGCACATTTGACATTCATTCTATATACACTAAATCATTTAACATTGGCATGGAATCTTAACCATGAATTCTATATATTTCAAAAGATGTTACCCTGAAGAAAGGAGAGAAATTGAAAAAATATAAATAAAATATTCAAAAGTATTTGCTTGGACATACGACAATATGCTTGGAATTGATAAAGACATTACTCAACACTTGATCCTTACTAAAGATGGGTATAAACCAGTAAAGTAGAAATAGAGAAGGCTCAGACTAGAATGGGCCCAACTAGTGAAAGAAGACATCGAGAAGTAGATCAAGGAAAAATTCCTAGAGGTAGTAGACTATTCAGAATGGTTAGCAATTGTGTGCTAGTACTGAAGAAAGATGGAAGGGTTAGAATCTGAGTTAACTATAGAGATATGAATAAGGCCTGCTTGAAAGATGATTTCCCACTACCTCATATAGACATATTGGTTGATAGTGCCATCACATGTGCAATGTACTCCTTTATGGATGGATTCTCTGGGTACAATCAGATCATAATGGCCATCATCAACAAAGCAGAAATAGCTTTTATAATATAATAAAGCAATTACCACTACAAAATAATGCCTTTTGCTTTGAAGAATGAAGGAGCAACTTACCAGATAATGGCCACTACAATGTTCCATGACATGATACATAAAGAAGTAGAAGTGTACGTCGATGATATAATGGTAAAGTCAAAAGCTAGGGAAGAACACCCGTTCGATCTTGAAAGGTTCCTTAAGAGAGTCAAGAAGTACAGTCTCGGGCACTTTAGTTCGAGCACTTTAGTTCCAAAGAAATGCATATTCGGGGTCACTTTAGGAAAGATGCTAGGGTATGTTATCAATCAGAATGGGATTGAAATGGATCTAGACAAAATAAAAGCAGTTAGAGAGAAGTCAGTGCCAAAAATAGAAAAGGAGATTAGAGGATTTTTAGGGAAAATATAATTCATCAGCAGATTCATCTCCAAGTTGACAACAGTATGTGAACCAATCTTCAAGCTACTTAGAAAAGATCAGCCAATTAAGTGGAACGATCAGTATCAGTTATCATTCGACAAGATCAAGAACTACTTAGCTAACCCACCAGTCCTAAAACCACTTAAATTAGGAATACCTTTAACCTTGTATTTGGCCATTAAAGGAAATGCAATCGGTGCAATGTTAACCCAAGAGGGAGAAACAAAAGCAGAACACACAGTCTACTACTTAAGCAAGAAGGTGTTACATATGATGAAATGTACAGCCAAGTCAAGCATATATGCCTAGCAATGGTATGGGCAATGAAGAAATCCATACATTAATTTTAGTCCTATAAAATTTAGGCTGTGCTTAAAATGGATCCAATGAAATACCTCTACGAAGCTCCCTCATTGGTAGGACAACTTGCCAAGTGGCTTGTGTTATTGACAGAATTTGATGTGCAATACTTGACTAAAAAGGTAGTAAAAGGAAGAGCAATGGCTAAATTTCTAGCTCTCAACCCCATTTTAGACTTGGAAGAAATCCAACTAGACTTCCTGGATGACCTTAGTTTAATCATCGAGATTTAAGGATGGTGAATGTATTTTGACAGAGTAGTTAATCAGTTCGGCGTACGAGTGGGTGTCATATTACAATCTCTAAAAGGTGAAGTAGTATTGATTGCCAAAAAGCTAGAATTTAGAGTCACAAACAACAAATCAAAATATGAGGCATGTGCACTTGGAATAGAAGCACTAATAGCCCTAGATGTTACGGAAGTCAAAATCTTTAGAGATTCCATGCTAGGAATCAACCATGCCATAGAAGAGTAGGAATTGAAAGAATAGTACCTAGGGCCTTACCTAGATCACTTGAAGTTGCTCACCATGTCCTTCCAAAAATGCAAATTAATTCATCTCCTTAATAACCACAATCAAATGGAAAATGCACTTGCTTCCTTAGCATCAGTGTAGGAAGGACAATCCAAAATGCTTATGAAACCTTTAATCCTACTCAGATCGGGATAACCCTATCATAAGAGTTTTGGGTTTCACAATTCCATACACAGCAGAAAAATTAAATTTTAATAACAAACCCGAACCAGGATCCAAGTAATTCAATTAATTAATTAAATCTAGGGTTTTCATTTTCTTACCACAAACACAGAAAAAGCAAGAAATCTAAAGAGAATAGAGGAGGCTCACTCCGGTGACACCTTACCTCAAACTTTTAATTTAGCAGTTTAGATTTGAGACATCTCCAAAAGAATTTTTCGTCCACAAGTGTCCACACGAACAACCTTTGATTTTGAAAATGAATATTTGTGTGCTAGCACCTTCTCTTGATTTCTCACAAATCAAGAAGTAAAAAGAACTTTGTGTTTTGTTTTCTAAAAGAGAGAAAATGAATTTGGTGGTAGAATAATGAGAGTGTATAAAACCCTAAAGAATATAACATATTTATAGACATTTAAATTAGGGTTTCACTTACCAAACAACCTTTTGGTAATTTCTCACTTATTCTTATTTTGATTTTATTTAAAATTAAATCAAAAATAGTATTCTATTTATTTAAGATAACCTTTACCTTAAATAACTAAATAAATATTTTATTTATTTATTTCCACAGAGCTTATTTGGGCTTATATTTGTTTTAGACTTATTCAAAGTGTGTGACCTTGTAGGTTCACATGATATTAGCAGCGGGCCTTAAATCTCTATTTAGGCCTACAAGTCATAATTGGCATCTAATAAGAAATTATGACTACCTAAGCCATGTGAAGTTAATAATCTAACATAACCTAATATACAGTGAATATTCTAGTCTCTTTATCACATGATATCTTGATTGAATATAAGGCATAAATTATGTCATCCTATAGAATTTAATTATATAATTTCTTAGTTTCAAGTAGACTGAGAATGGTAACTCTTTATTAATTTACTTTAGCATAACCATGCATTTTCCTCAGTCTATCTTATCAAATGGCCCATAGATATCTTACTTATATTAAATGAGGGACAAATTCCTTTTCATTCACTCACATTCCTTACATAACCCATTTTATACCCAACAAAAACCTATTTTATCATCTGGTTAAAGATAATGTAAGATTGTGTCAAAATTAAAAATAGTTATATAGAAATCCATGGTGATTTCAAGGTCAGTGGACTAAGCCAATATTACTATAATGAGAATTACTTATGACAATTATTTATGTGGTATTCTCATGATGGGTCAATCAAGCACTTTATTTCTTAAATAAGTACCTATGAGTTGACTTAATATCTCATATTCATGATTAGTAAAACATAATCATCAATTAACACCATACTAGCCATAATACATTATTATAACTAGTGATAACTTGAATAGAACTCATATTTAATCTAAGGGTTTTGCTTTCAAGTCACATACTTAATGGCTTTAGTAAGAATTGACTATTCAAGTAATTATCATAACATAAAATGATAATGAAAAATGCCTCTTTATTAAATAAAATGATAAATTCAAAATATGGCCATACATTATTGACCTAGTGCATAACAATCTCCCATTTGCACTAGGCCCAATCTATATTAAAATTAATACCCATAGACCTAATATGACTCTCATGCTTAGGCTATGGAAAAGGCTTAGTCAGTGGATTAACAACATTATCGTTTGTAGGTACTCTGCATATCTTCACATCTCCTCTCTCAATGATTTCTTGATTAAGATGATAACGCTTGATGATGTGTTTGGATCTCTGATGTAATTTGGGTTCCTTAGCTTGAGCTATAGCTCCATTATTGTCACAATATAACTTCATTAGATCTTATATACTAGGAATAACACCTAGTCCAGTTATGAACTTCTTAATCCACAGAGCCTCTTTAGCTACTTCTGAGGTAGCTATATACTCAGCTTCTATTGTAGAATCAACAATTGTGTCTTGCTTAGAACTCCTCCAGTTCATTACACCTCCATTCAAACAAAACATATAGTTTGACTGTGATAAAAAATCATCTTTGTCAGTTTAGAAGCTGGCATCTATGTAACCATTTACAACTAGCTCATCTTCCTTATCACTATACAGTAAAAATGCATCCTTAGTTCTTCTAAAGTACTTAAGGATATTTTTAACTATTGTCCAGTGACTTTCACCTGGGTCTGACTGGTATCTACTCGTTGTGCTTAAGGCATATAAAACATCAGGTCGAGTACACAACATTGCATCCATGATAGATCCAATAGCAGAAGCATATGGAATCTTACTCATGCGATCTTGCTCATTTTGTGTCATAGGACACTGAGTCTTGCTGAGACTAATGCCATGTGACATTGGCAAGAATACTCTCTTAGAATCTTGCATGCTTGTAAGCACCCAATTTTAGGATGCAATTGTGCACAATTGCGACGTAAGCCCCTATGATGAAATTCATTCAAAAATTAAACTTGCCTGTTGAATTTCTAGACTTTAAGGACTAATTTGAAACATTTTTTTAGGGTTTGATTGCAAATAAGTCAAAATTTCAGGGGTTTTTTGGTAATTAAAAGTTAAAAAAAAGGAATTGGCATTTAATGCCGACCGACATTAATGTAATGTCAACCAGCATTACACAATACCGATCAGTATTATACAATGCTGATCAGCATTGCACAATACCGACCAGCATTGCACAATTTTGACTCGTAAAAGATGATTTTTTCGCGTATTTTTATTCATTTTTCAGCGTTTTGATTGGTTGAAAATTCAATTTTATCTTTATTATTATCTGATGAAAATTTCAACGCGTTTAAAATGCTTTAAAAATCAAAATTCTTATCAAGTTTTTTTTTAAAAGATGAGTCTGTTCCTCCTTTGGATGAAACTAGTACATGCAAACTTTGCTTTAAAAAGCAGAGTCTGGATGCGTGTGGAGGGGACTGACACTCTTTTTTGGCCGAAAGGATTTTTTAGAGGCACACAGAGACACAGTGAGGAAAAAAAAAGAGAGACTACGAGTGCAAAAAACCCTAATCATCACATCATTATCATCAGTTATGAGAAATCCATATCTCATAGGGATTTAACGTGTCCTACCAGACCTCTTTGGGTCATCTAGTACTTGTGCAGGTTTAACAGTTACTAGTTGATCTAGCTATGGTTCCATACTTAGTACAATGATATTTTATGGGTCTTGAATTTTTTTAAGTTGTAATGTGCTCCCACTAGATCCTTCAAAAATAAATTCTCTTTCCAAAAATAAACCATTTCGAGCAACAAACACTTTATTCTCAAAAGCATTATAGAAATAATATCCTTTAATTTCTTTAGGAATCCCATAAAAAGGAATTTATCAGATTTGGATGCTAGTTTATCTGAGATTTGACATTTCACATAAGCATTACATTCCCAAATCTTAAGAAAAGACAAACTGGGAGGTTTTCTAGTCCACATCTCATATGGTGTTTTTTCAACTGCCTTTATTAGAATTCTATTCAAAATGAATGCAGTAGTTTCTAAAGCATATCCCCAAAAAGAGATTGGAAGATTAGACTGACTCATCATTGATCGAACCATATCCAATAAAGTTTAATTTCTCCAGTCGGACACACCATTCCATTATGGTGTACCTTGAGGAGTCAATTGTGAAATAATCCCACAATCTTTAAGATTATATGCAAATTCTTGGCTTAAATATTCACCACCTCGATGAGATCTTAGTGTTTTAATATTTTTACCAAGTTGGTTTTGTACTTCATTCTTGATAACTTTGAACTTTTCAAAAGATTCATATTTATGTTTTATTAGATAGACATAACAATATCTGCTTAAATCATCTATGAAAGAGATGAAGTACTAGAAACCTCCTCTAGTAGTTGAGCTTAATGGTCCACATACATCTGAATGTATAAGGCCTAATAAATCATTAGCTCTCTCACATTTTCTAGTTAAAGGCATTTTAGTCATTTTTCCTAATAAACAAGATTCATAAGTTTGAAATGATTCATAATCAAATGAATTCAAAAGCCCATTTTGGTGAAGCTTTGAAATGCGTTTCTCATTTATGTGGCCTAAATGACAATACTAAAGATAGGTAGTGTTTAAATCATTAGATTTAAACTTCTTTGTATCAATGTTATAGATTGACTTTTCATTAGTTTCTTCAACATTTAGAACATAAAGACCACTAGTGCATGGAAAAAATCCATAGAAAATGTTATCATGATAAATATTGAATTTATTATTCTTAATAATAAATTCCAAATCTTTATTGTGCAAACAAGAAACATAAATAATATTCCTACACATAGTAGACACATAATAACAATTTTCCAAATTTAAAATAAGTCCACTAGGCAAAGTTAACTTATAAGTCCCTACAACTAAAGTAGCAATTCTTGCTCTATTGCCAACTTGTAGGTCCACTTCACCTCTAGCTAATGATCTACACCCTTTTAGACCCTACACATTAGTACAAATGTGAGATCCTAATCCAATATCCAATACCCAAGAATCAAAAGTAGACAAATTATTTTTTATAACATGAATACCTGAAGAGGTAGTCGCACTACCTTTATTCTTGTTCAGATCCTTCAAATATAGCTTGAAATTTCTTTTCAAATGACCTAGCTCATTGCAGAAAAAAGCATATTCCCTCCTTTGGTGGCTTTGCTTGGGGTTCAGCTTTGAACTTGGGCTTGGGCTTTGGTTTTGGCTTTTGGGAGCCTTGCCCTTGCCCTCTCCAACCTTTTTTATACCCTTTCCCTTATTAACCATTAGATTATCCTTGGTGGAATTCTTAATGTTCTTTTTAGCAGTTTTAAGCATCCCATGCAACTCTAAAATAATTTTGTCCATACTATGCATATTGAAATTCATGATGAAACCATCATAAGCTTCAGCCAAAAATTAAAGAATGATATCAACAACCAATTCTTATTCAATCTTAAGACCAAGCTTGTCCAAGTGTTTAAGATGACCCTTCATCTTGAGAACATGAGGACTAACAGAGCCACTAGTAGTTAACTTATAGGAGAGTAATGCCCTGATGTTATTGAACCTTTCGATTCTAGGTTTCTCTTAGAGCATTTCCTTAATATGGCTTATCATAGTATAAGCCTCCATTTCCATTAGTTGCTTTTTAAGCTCAGACTCTATGCATCCAAGCATAAGACAAGTGACATCAACTGAATCATTAAGATGCTTACTATAAGCATCCTTTTGTGCTCTAGGAGCATTAGCAACTGGTTCCTTTGGGATGGGTTGATCAAGGATATATTCTTTTCTTTCTTGTATAAGAACAATTCTTAGGTTTCTGTACCATTCAAGAATGTTAGTCCCATTTAGCTTATCCTTCTCAAGGATCTATCGCAGTGACATGGTAGGTGCAGTGTTTGATGTCATTATCTATAACAAATATATATATAGTACATTCAGTTTTATTATGAAAGAGGCATAAGAAAACTCCCACCAAATTTTCATAAATTATAAAACCCTCAAAATAAGTTCAACAATTAAAATTTCTTAGTGGGCCAAGATCCATATTTCACCCTACTTCAAGTAAGCTTTGGTTTATCACTTAAAGTGTGGCTATTTAGGTAGGTAACATTTTACCAATTACATCTAATGTATTTCTTGGATAATTATAGGATATCACATGTACCAGAATATCCTATCAAATGCCTTAGGTCTAAAACCGTTTTGATAACCTAGTTAAGTCTAACTAACTCAAATATATGGATATCACCATTATCCATCTTATCTTATTTAGATGGCTTTATACATAATGCTTTGGCATAACCTATATATAGCAATCCAAATCTTGATAAGTTTTGATTAATGGGAGGCATTTTAATGACTTAATATTAAATGAGGGTGTAGTTAATTTTTATCTTATTTAGTTGTTGTTATATTGCATCACATACATGGCATCACATGGCTTCACATGCATAATATACTAACATAATAAGATAAACGTAACATAGCATGGCCCATAACTAAGTTTATCTTCATAAGCCAATATGAAGATCAAAGGTCAAATCTAGGTGATAGTACTAATACAAATTTATCAATCTCTATCTTCTACCATGGACCTCCTCCTTAGGCTCCCACTTTGGATCTCCATAATGGGCCTCCAACTTGAATTTGCATCTTGGGTTTTGATTTTAAATTACATGTTGTAATTAAAACTATTCTATTACTATTTAATAAAATAAAATAAAATAATTATAAGAAACAAAATGACTCGTAGGCTGTATTTAAAAATTACAACCCAATAAAATAAAATCCAATCACACTAGTTCAAGGGCCATTCTATGCACCTTGCATTTAACAATATACACATATTCCAAAATAATTCAATTTAAAAATTAATCAAATTATTATGTTAAAAAACAAAATGCATGATGAGTCCATTCGAGGTCAAGGGGCAGCGCCTCGGGCGGCGGTCCCGCTGGTAAACGATTTACCTTGACTCTTTGAATGAGTTATTGCCAAAACCCTAACATGGAAATAATTTTCATAATCAAATTACTGTATAATTGATCTGTTCAAAACATATCATTTTTTTTCTATGTTTAACATTTAAACAGCCACCACCATTAACCCTAATTTATTCAAAAATCATATTACAAAATAATTATATGTTCCAAACGGATTTATTCTACATAATCTGTTCAACACTTAAACATATTGCCCTTGACATAAATATGTATAATCCAAATATTCATGTTTTAATATTAAATAAAAATCGAATTTGTTTTTCAAACATAATACTTATTTTGATTTCTTAAAACAATATATATAACACAGAAAATAATAATTTTTTTCACTGTTTAATCATATTAAATGATTATAAACATTAATCAAATTAATGTTTAATGTTGTTTTCATACAAATTGTAATTAATCATCATAAAATTAAAACTATTTGGATAAAATTTTTGAAAACTCCTTTTAAAAAACAAATCACTCAAACACACATATATACATAATCAACTTAATTGAATTACAAGTGGCTTTGATACTATTGTTGGGTTTTGCAATTCCATACACAACAAAAAATTAAATTTTAATAACAAACCCGAACCAGGATCTAAGTAAGTCGATTAATTGATTAAATCTAGGGTTTTCATTTTCTTACCACAAACGCATAAGGGGCAAGAAATCTAGAAGGAAGAGAGGAGACTTACTTCGGTGACACCTTACTTCAAGCTTTTAATTTAGTAGTTCAGATTTGAGATGTCTCCAAAAGAATCTGTCCTTCACAAGTGTAGACAGGAACAACCCTTGATTTTGAAAATGAATATTTGTGTGCTAGCACTTTCTCTTGATTTCTCATAAATCAAGAATTAAAAAAAACTCTATGTTTTATTTTCTAAAAGAGAGAAAATTAATTTGGTGGCAGAATGATAAGAGTATATAAAACCCTAGAGAATATAACATATTTATAGACATTTAAATTAGGGTTTCACTTATCAAATAACCTTTTGGTAATTTCTCACTTATTCTTATTTTGATTTTATTTAAAATTAAATCATAAATAATATTCTATTTATTTAAGATAACCTTTACCTTAAATAAATAAATAAATATTTTATTTATTTATTTCCACAGAGCTTATTTGGGCTTATTAAACCCATATTTCGTTTTAGGCTTCTTCAATGTGTGTGACCCTATAGGTTCACATGATGTTGGCAGTAGGCCTTAAATCTTTATTTAAGCCTACAAGTCATAAGTGGCCTCTAGCAAGACATTATGACTACCCAAGTCATGTGAAGTCAATAATCCAATATAACCTAATATACAGTGAATATTCTAATCCCTTTGTCATATGATATCTTGATTGAAAATAAGTCATAAATTATGTCATCCTTTAGAATTCAATCATATAATTTCATGATTCCAAGTAAACTAAGAATGATAACTCATTATCATTTTACTTTAGCATGGCTATGCATTTTCCTCAATCTATCTTATTAAGGAGCCCATAGATATCTTACTCATATTAAATAAGGGACAAATTCCTTCTCAATACTTGCATTCCTCATATAACTCATTTTATACCCAACAACAACCTATTTTATCATCAAGTTAAAGATAATGTAAGATTGTGTCAAAATACAAAATAGTTATGTAGAAATCCATGGTGATTTCAAGGTCAGAGGACTAAGACAATATTACTGTGATGAGAATTACTTATGATAATTATCTATATGGTATTCTTATGATGGGTCAATCCAGCACTTTATTTCTCAAATAACTACCTTTAAGTTGACTTAATATCTCATATTCATGATTAGTAAAACATAATCATCAATCAATACCATACTATCCATAATACATTATTATGACTAAAGATAATTTGAATAGAACTCACATCGTATTAGGGAGTGTTATGTAGAAGAACTTCATATGCATTACAATTTTGATGTCTATATGGAACTAAGGCTATGAGAGTAATGGAAGAGGTACACGAAGGTGTTTATGATCCACACATGAATGGAGCAATCCTAGCTAAGAAGCTAATCAAACAAGGGTTCTTCTAGATGACGATGATGGAAGACTGTATCAAATACTTAAGGGGATGCCATAAGTATTAAATCCATAAGAATGTCAGCTGCCTTCCCCCATTAGAATTACACTATATGTCCTCTCCATGGCCTTTCTCAGTATGGGGACTAGACATAATTAGGGAAATCCATCTGACAACCTTAAACAGACACAAGTTCATCTTAGTAATAGTGGATTACTTCATAAAATGGGTTAAAGCAAAATTATTCACAAATCTTCTCCTTACCGACCATAAGCAAATGGGGTCATCGAAGCCATAAACAAGAACATCAAAAATATTTTATTAAAGATGACTTAGACTTACCGAGACTAGGTAGACAGATCACCATATGCCTTATGGGGATATTGTACAATAATTAGAACTTTAATAAGAGAAACTCTTTTCTCACTAGTATATGCGTCAGAAGTAGTACTTAAAGTCAAACAAGAAATCAAGTCTCTTCATGTAGCAATCTATTTACCTAGTCTTACCCAGCAAAGGCACGATAAAATCATCTCTTAGACATTCGAAGGCTCACGGCTCTACACCACACACAGTTGTATTAGGCTTGGCTAGCTAAAACCTTCAATAGAAAGGTGAAACATAAGATTGTGAAAGTAAGAGACTGGGTGCTAAAGCAAGCAAGCCAGAATGTTCCAGACCCTAGAGGGAAATTCAAACTAAACTGGGAAGGCTTGTCCTTAGTCAAACATGTCCCATCCAAAAGAGCAGTCAAACTAATGGATTCTAAAGGCAATGAATTCTTTGAACCTATCAATACAAACTACCTAAAGAAGTACTACGCCTAGGGAAAAAAACTGTTGAGTTGAAAACCTAAAAATGGTTACTCAGGCAAAAATTAGGGACTTCCCGTTAGGTGGAAAACCTTATATGGGAAACGTAGGCAAAAATTAGGGAAAAAGAGAAAATACTTAATTAGAAAACCTAAGAAGGCTAGTTAGGGATAGGGGTAACCTCAAGTTTGAAATTTATATGAATGCACCTATGCTTTTCTTAAATAATTTCAATGAAATGAGAATGATTGCCAATTTATGCAAAATGTCTTTGAAAAGTGAAACACATTTTATCATCATGAATTGTATCAAACATGCTTTGTATTTTCTTTCATTACATGACCATAATTATTACTATTAGTCATATGCACTAGGTCAATCATGTATGACCATGTTTTGACTTTATTATTTTATTTAATAAAGAGGCATTTTTTCATTATCATTTTATGTTATGATAATTACTTGAATAGTCAATTCTTACTAAGGTAATCAAGTATGTAACTTGATAGTAAAACCCTTAGATTAAATATGAGTTCTATTCAAATTATCCCTAGTCATAATAACATGTTATGGCTAGTATGTTGTTGATTGATGATTATGTTTTACTAATCATGAATATGAGATATTAAGATAACTCATAGGTACTTATTTAGGTAATAATGTACTGGATTGACCCATCATGAGAATACTACATAGACAATTATCATAAGTAATTCTCATCATAATAATATTGATTTAGTCCTTTGACCTTGAAATCATCATGGATTTCTATATAACTATTATATATTTTGACACAATCTAACATTGTCTTAAACAGGATGATTAAATAAATTATTATTGGATATGAAATGAGTTATGTAAGGAATGTGAGTGATTGAGAAGGAATTTTTCCCTCATTTAATCTGAGTAAGATATCTATTGGCTCTTTGATAAGATAGATTGAGGAAAATGCATGGCCATGCTAAAGTGAATTGATAAAAAGTTATCATTCTCATTCTACTTAAAGTCAAGAAATAATATGATTGAATTATATAAGGATGAAAAAAACTATGCCTTATATTCAATTAAGATATCATATGACAAAGGGATTACAATATTTATTAGAAATTAGGTTATATCAGATTGTTGACTTCACATGACTTGGGTAGTCATAATGTCTTGCTAGAGGCCACTTATGACTTATAGACCTAAATAGAGATTTAAGGCCCACTGCCAATGTCATGTGAACCTATAGGGTCACACACTTATAGCAGGTCTAAAAACGGATATGGGTTTGAGAAGCCCAAATATGCTCTATGGAAATAAATAAATTGTTTATTTATTTAAGGTAAATGCTATCTTAAATAAATGGAATATTATATCTGATTTAATTTTAAACAAATCATAATAATAATAATTGAGAAATTATCAAAAAGTTGTTTTGGTAAGTGAAACCCTAATTAGAGGTCTATAAATATGTTATATTCTCTAAGGTTTCACGAACTCAATTATTAGCCACCAAAATTTATTTTTCTCCTTTTAGAAAAACTAAAACACATAGTGTTTTTTATCTTAATTTGTGAGAAATCAAGAGAAGTTCTAGTACACAAATTTATCATTTTAATCAAGGATTGTTCATATGGACACTTGTGGAGGACGAATTCTTTTGGAGACGTCTTGATCCTAACTACCAAAATCAAAAGCTTAAGGTAAGGTGTCACTGGAGTGAACCTCCTCTCTACCTTCCAACAGTTTTGCCTCTTCTGCTTTTATGGTAAGATTTGAAAAGCCTAGTTTTTAAATTAATTAATTGAATTACTTAGATCCGAGTTAGGGTCTATGGTTAAAAGTTTTAATTTTCGCATTTTTTTTTAATCATAAAACCCAACAGTGGTATCAGAGCCGCTTGTAATTTAGTTAATTTGATTTTATATATATGTGATATATATGTTTTTGAGTGATTCATTTTTGAAAAATATTTTTTGAAAATTTTATCCAAACAGTTTTATTTTTATGACGTCCTCTTAAATATATATGAAAACAACAATAAATATTAATTTGATTAATGTTTATAATTGTTTAATATGATTAAATAGTAATTAGAATTTTGATTTTCTAGTTTAAGTATTCTGTTTTTATGAAAACTGAATATGTATATAGATTTTTGTCAAAGGGCGATCTATTTAAGAGTTAAATAGATCATGCAGAATAAACTATTTAAGTGTTAAACAAAATAAATCTGTTTGGAACAAATTAATTATTCTGCAATATTCTACACCTTAACCCCAAATGGATTTGTCACATAATTTCTTTTTCATTATAATAATTAAATTAACATGTAATTTAATTTATTATGCTATATATGTTTATTTTTAAATGCATGGTGCATAGCATGACCCTTAAACCAATATGATTGGATTTTGTGTTTTTATTTTATTGGGTTGTAATTTTTAAATATGGCTTGTGAGTCATTTTATTTGTTGTAATTATTTTATTTTATTAGATAGTAATATAATAGTTTTAATTACAACATGTAATGTAAATCAAGACCCAAGATGCAAGTTCAAGTTAGAGGCCCATGATGGGGATCATGAGTGGGAGCCTAAGGACAAGGTACATGGTAGAAGATGGAGATCTAAAATTGAAGGCTCAATTTGTATTTATAATATCACCTAGGTTTGACCTTTGATCTTTATATTGGCTTATAAAGATAAACTTAGTTATAGGCCATGCTATGTCACGGTTATCTTATTATGTTAGTATGTTATGCATGTGATGCCATGAGATGCCAAGCATGAGATGCAATATAACAATAACTAAATAAGATAAAAACTATCTAAACCCTCATCTAATAATAAGTCATTAAAATGCCTCCCATTAATCAACACTTATCAAGATTTGGATTGCTATATATAAGTTATGCCAAAGCATTGTATATAGAGCCATCTAAATAAGATAAGATGGATAATGGTGATATCCATATGTTTGAATTAGTTAGACTTAACTAGGTTATCAAAACGATTTTGGACCTGGGGCATTTGATAGGATATGTCAGTATATGTGATATCCTATAATTATCTAAGAATTGCATAAGCTGTAATTGGTAAAGTGTTACCTATCTAAATAGCCACAGTTTAAGTGATAAACCAAAGCTTACTTAAAGTAGGGTAAAATATGGATCTTGGCCCACTAAGAAATTTCAATTGTTGAAATTATTTTGAGGGTTTTATTATTTATGAAAATTTAGTGGGAGTTTTCTTATGCCTCTTTCATAATAAAACTGAATGTACTATATATATATATATATATTTGTTGTAGATAATGATATTAAACACTACACCTACCATGTCACTACGATAGATCCTTGAGAAGGATAAGCTAAATGGGACTAACTTTCTTGACTAGTACAGAAACCTAAGAATTGTTCTTAGGCAAGAAAGAAAGGAATATATCCTTGATAAACCCATCCCAGAGGAACCAGCTGCTAATGCTCCTAAAGCACAAAAGGATGCTTATAGTAAGAATCTCAATGATTCAGTTGATGTCACTTATCTCATGCTTGGATGCATGGAGTCTAAGCTTCAAAAGAAACTGATGGAAATGGAGGCTTATACTATAATAAGGCATCTTAAGGAAATGTTCCAAGAGAAAACTAGAATTAAAAGGTTCAATACCATCAGGGCATTGCTCTCCTACAAGTTGACTGCTAATGGCTCTGTCAGTCCTCATGTTTTTAAGATGAAAGGTCATCTTGAACACTTGGACAAGCTTAGTCTTAAGATTGAACAAGAATTGGCTATTTATATCATTCTCCAATCTTTTCTTAAAGCTTATGATGGTTTCATCATGAATTTCAATATGCATAGTATGGACAAAATTTTTTTAAAGTTACATGGGATGCTTAAAACTGCTGAAAAAAACATCAAGAAGCCCACCAAGGATGTTCTAATGGTCAATAAAGGAAAGGGTATGGAAAAATTTGGAATTGGAAAGGGCAAGGGCAAGGGCAAGGCTCTTAAAGGCTTTTAGAAGCCAAAACCAAAGCCCAAGCCCAAGCCCAAGCCCAAGTTCAAAGTTGAACCCCAAGTAAAGCCACCAAAGGAGGGAATATGCTTTTTCTGCAATAAACCATGTCATTGGAAAAGAAATTGCAAACTATATATGAATGATCTGAACAAGAATAATGGTAGTATGACTACCTCTTTAGGTATTCATGTTATAGACATTAATTTATCTACTTCTGATTCTTGGGTATTAGATATTGGATCAAGATCTCACATTTGTACTAATGTGCAGGGTCTAAAAAGGAGTAGATCATTGGCTAAAGGCGAAGTCGACCTACGAGTTGGCAATAGTGCAAGGGTTGCTGCTTTAGTTGTAGGGACTTATAAGTTAACTTTGCTTAGTGGACTTGTTTTAAATTTAGAAAATTATTATTATGTGCTTACTATGTGTAGGAATATTATTTCTATTTCTTATTTGGACAAGAAAGGATTTGAATTTATTATTAAGAATAATAAATGCAATATTTACCATGATAACATTTTTTATGGATTTGCTCCACGCACTAGTGGTCTTTATGTTCTAAATATTGAAGACACTAATGAAAGGTCAATCTATAACATTGACACAAAGAAGTTTAAATCTAATGATTTAGACACCACCTATCTCTGGCATTGTCATTTAGGCCATATAAATGAGAAACACATTTCAAAGCTTCACCAAAAGGGGCTTTTGAATTCATTTAATTGTGAATCATTTGAAACATGTGAATCTTGTTTACTAGGAAAAATGACTAAAACACCTTTTACTAGAAAAAGGTGAGAGAGATAATGATTTATTGGGCCTTATACATTCAAATGTATGTGGTCCATTAAACTTAACTCCTAGAGGAGGTTTCCAGTACTTCATCTCTTTCATAAATGATTTTAGTGGCTATGTCTATCTAATGAAGCATAAATCTGAATCTTTTGAAAAGTTCAAAGTTTTCAAGAATAAAGTATAAAAACAACTTGGTAAAAATATTAAAACACTAAGATCTAATCAAGGTGGTGAATATTTAAGCCAAGAATTATAGATCATATGAGAGATTATAGGATTATTTCACAATTGACTCCTTCAAGTACACCACAATTAAATGGTGTGTTGGAATGGAGAAATTAGACTTTATTGGATATGGTTCGATCAATGATGAGTCAATCTAATCTTCCAATCTCTTTTTGGGGATATGCTTTAGAAACTGCTGCATTCATTTTGAATAAAGTTCCAACAAAGGCAATTGAAAAGACACCATATGAGATGTGGACTAGAAAACCTCCCAGTTTGTCTTTTCTCAAGATTTGGGGATGTGACGCTTATGTGAAGTGTCAAATCTCAGATAAACTAGTACCCAAATCTGATAAATGCCTTTTTGTGGGATATCCTAAAGAAACTAAAGGATATTATTTTTACAATGCTTCTGAGAACAAATGTTTGCTGCTTGAAATGGTGTATTTTTCGAAAGAGAATTTATTTCCAAAGGATCTAGTGGGAGCACAATCCAACTTGAAGAAATTCAAGACCCACAAAATAGCATTGTACCAAGTATGGAACCGCATATAGATCAATAAGTAATTGTTAGACTTGCACAAGTACCAAAAGGCCCAACGAGGTTTGGTAGGACACATCAAATCCTAATGAGATATGGATTTCTCATAACTAATGATAATGATGTGTTGATTGTGGATCAAAGTGAGCCCACATCCTATCAAGAGGCCATAAATAGTCCTAACTCTGAGAAATGGCTAGAAGCCATGAAATCAGAAATGCAATCCATGTATAATAATTAAGTTTGGACCTTAATTGACCCAATTGATGGCTTAAAAACTATTGGATGTAAATGGGTTTTTAAAAAGAAAACAGACATGGATGGCAATGTGCACACCTTTAAGGAAAAACTTGTTACAAAGGGTTTCAAACAAACACATGGTGTAGACTATGATAAAACCTTTTCACTAGTTGTTATGCTGAAATCTATTTGAATTATCCTTGCTATAGCTACATACTATGATTATAAGATATGGAAAATGGATGTCAAAATAACATTTCTTAATGGAAACCTACTTAAGGATGTGTACATGACACAACTAGAGGGTTTTGTCAATCCTGAGAATTCTGGAAAGGTATGTAAGCTTCAAAAGTCCTTTTATAAACTGAAGCAAGCATCTCAGAGTTAGAATCTTCATTTTGATAAAGAAGTCAAAGAGTTTGGCTTCATTAAGAATGAAAATGAACCTTATATTTACAACAAGGTTAGTGGGAGTGCAATTATGTTTTAGTGTTGTATATTGATGACATACTACTCATTGGAAATGATATCCCTATTTTACAAAATGTTAAATCATGGCTAAGGAATTGTTTTTCAATGAAAGACTTGGGTGAAGCTGCTTATATATTAGGCATCAAGATCTATAGAGATGGATATAAAAGAATTATTGTCCTAAGTCAGAGCACTTACATTGATAAGGTATTGAATAGGTTTAGCATGCAAGACTCTAAAAGAGGATTCTTGCCAATGTCACATGGCATTAGTCTCAGTAAGACTCAGTGTCCTATGATACAAGATGAGCGAGATTGCATGAGTAAGATTCCATATGCTTCTGCTATTGGATCTATCATGTATGCAATGTTGTGTACTCAACCTGATGTTTTATATGCCTTAAGCACAATGAGCAGATGCCAGTCAGATCCAAGTAAAAGTCATTGGAAAATAGTAAAAAATATTCTTAAATGCTTAAGAAGAACTAAGGATGCATTTTTACTGTATGGTGGTAAGGAAGATGAGCTAGTTATAAACGGTTACACGGATGCCATCTTCCAAACTGACAAGGATGATTTTTTAACACAATCAAGTTATGTGTTTTTTTTAAATGGAGGTGCAGTGAGCTGGAGGAGTGCCAAGCAAGACACTGTTGTTGATTCTACAATATAAGCTGAGTATACAGCTGCCTCAGAAGCAACTAAAGAGGTTGTTTGGATCAAGAAGTTCATAATTGGACTAGGTGTTGTTCCTAGTATATCAGATCCAGTGAACTTATATTGTGATAATAATGGAGCTACAGCTTAAGCTAAGGAGCCTAGATCACATCAGAGATCCAAACATATACTCAGGCGTTATCATCTCATTTGAGAAATCATTGAGAGAGGAGATATAAAGATTTACAGAGTACCCACAAATGATAATGTTGTTGATCCGCTAACTAAGCCTTTTCCACAGCCTAAGCATAAGAGTCATACTAAGTCTATGGGTATTAGTTTTAATATAGATTGGGCCTAGTGCAAGTGATAGATTCTTAGTGATATGCACTAGGTCAATAATGTATGACCATGTTTTGACTTTATCATTTTATTTAATAAAGAGGCATTTTTCATTATCATTTTGTGTTGTGATAATTACTTGAATAGTCAATTCTTACTAAGGTCATCAAATATGTGACTTGATAGTAAAAGCCTTAGATTAAATATGAGTTCTATTCAAATTATCCCTAGTCATAATAATATGTTATGGCTAGTATGATGTTGATTGATTATTATGTTTTACTAATCATGAATATGAGATATTAAGTCAACTCATACGTACTTATTTGGAAAATAATATACAAGATTGACCCATCATGAGAATACTACATAAATAATTGTCATAAGTAATTCTCATTATAATAATATTAATTTAATCCTTTGACCTTGAAATCATCATGGATTTCTATATAACTATTATATATTTTGACATAATCTAACATTGTCTTTAACAAGATGATTAAATAAATTGTTGTTGGATATGAAATGAGTTATATGAGGAATGTGAGTGATTGAGAAGGAATTTGTCCCTCATTTAATCTGAGTAAGATATCTATGGACCCATTGATAAGATAGACTGAGGAAAATGCATGGCCATGATAAAGTGAATTGATAAAGAGTTACCATTCACAATCTACTTATAGTCAAGAAATAATGTGATTGAATTATATAAGGATGACAGAAACTATGCCTTATATTCAATTAAAATATCATGTGACAAAGGGATTACAATATTTATTATAAATTAGGTTATATCGGATTATTGACTTCACATGACTTAGGTAGTCATAATGTCTTGCTAGAGGCCACTTATGACCTGCAGGCCTAAATAGAGATTTAAGGCCCACTACCAATGTCATGTGAACCTACAGGGTCACACACTTATAACAGGCCTAAAAATGAATATGGGTTTGAGAAGCCCAAATATGCTTTATGGAAATAAATAAATTATTTATTTATTTAAGGTAAATGTTATCTTAAATAAATGGAATATTATATCTTATTTAATTTTAAATAAAATCATAATAATAATAATTGAGAAATTACCAAAAAGTTATTTTGGTAAGTGAAACCCTAATTAGAGGTCTATAAATATGTTATATTCTCTAGGGTTTCACGAACTCAATTATTAGCCACCAAAATTCATTTTTCTCCTCTTAGAAAAACTAAAACACATAATGTTTTTTATCTTGATTTATGAGAAATCAAGAGAAACCAAGAGAAGTGCTAGCACACAAATTTGTCATTTTAATCAAGGGTTGTTCATGTGGACGCTTGTGGAGGATGGATTCTTTTGGAGACGTCTTAATCTGAACTACCAAAATCAAAAGCTCGAGGTAAGGTGTCACCGGAGTGAACCTCCTCTCTACCTTCCAACAATCATTCCTCTTCTGCTTTTATGGTAAGATTTGAAAACTCTAGTTTTTAAATCAATTAATCGAATTACTTGGATTTAGGTTAGGGTTTATGGTTAAAATTTTTAATTTTTATTACATTTTTAAATCATAAAACCCAATAATTGCTATCTTCTTTAAACTCTATCCTTAAGATCAATCACTATTATTGAAGTCTCAAGAAAAAAGAGGGCCTAGCTAGGTGTGAAGAGCTCTAAAAGGAGACACCCTAGGAAAAAGAAGGATAAAAAGAAAACCCAGCTAATTGCAAAATGCTCCAAAAAGAGATGTCTTAGGCAAAAGAGGGAAAAATAAAAGAGGCAGACAATAGCAATAGGAAACATCATCAAGCATAGTAATGGCAATAAGCATATATACTATAGTCATCATTATACATACATCATATAACACATGCAGTTCAAATGCCCATATACAATACCTAGAGTCCATCACCTCGAGAAAATGATACAATAAAGCTACCACAAGCCAAAAAGCCCTACACCTAGCTTTTAAAATAACTACATTAGTTGTGGCTACCATCATAAGCAAGCATCAATCCTGCTCAAGCATCCCCATTATTTGATTTAGGCTCCTCTTCATTCATCATGAAGGATGCCAACCGTGACTTTAGCTCATCAATACAATCATGATAAGTTGTGTGATCTCGCTTCCACTCACGGCTAGCATGGAGATGTTCAGCTTGCATTGCATGAAAATTGCATATCATACACATGTACAAAAAACATATGCATAAATAAACAAGTACAATAAAGAGGCATATCCTTTGGTTGCTCATAAACTCCATAAAGTGCTATTATGGACTCCCAATAATAGTATACTAGTATTGGCCAGAAGAGGTAGGGATTTATAAAAAAAATAAGTAAATAAGTCAAGCACCAGTCATCAATCATCTATTTCCCCATGATTGCCCTTATCATGAATCATTTATTTCATTATAGTCTTCATCTCTCTCTTTAGAAAATCAAATAAAGACCCATCACTTATAATCTTTTTTAGGGCATCCTTTCACTTTTCTTCATTATTTTGGGCCATCTCTTGAACTAAAGTGGACTTGCGAGTACTAGGACTGGAGTTGATGCACTTCATAACCTTAGGCTTACGAGACTTTCAAGGAGATATTTTTCTACACAAATATGGAGGTTAGGATAAGAAAAGAGATGATGCATGGGTGCATGATATGACATGTTCTGCAAAATAAGTAGGTTAGCATGTATACATGGCACGACAATCATGGTTTCACTAGCATGATGATGCAAAATGGCTACAAAGAGATCATGGGTTAGTTTATGATAAAAATGCTCACTTTATATATGTATGTATGTATGTATGTATGTATGAATGAACGCATGGAAAGAAGAAAAGAAAATAAAACCAATATATAGGGTTAGCGTAAACACTTACAAAATGAATAAACCAAACATAAGTAGTCGCTCCTTCTAACCTTATTATTGCACATGGTGAAGATTTCTGTCCTGGGTGGGTTTTTGAATTATAGTCAACTGGGGACTATATGAAAAGAGTCCTAAAGGGGGGTGAATAGGACTATTAAATAAAAATGAGAAATTAATAGAATTCTTTGCAAGAATTGAATGGAAGTTAAGAAGGAAGAATGAAGAACATAAAAATCTAAGGAGTTTAAATTCAACAACAATCCAACGTCTCCACCTAACTTATCCCGAAGTTAAGATTTCCAATCACCCACAATCTTATTCATAAGATTGAGATTACATAAAATTTTTATGGCTCACTCTTACAGCCTTACAACTTGAGTTTTTAAGGCTCACTCAAAAAAACTAAATCCTAAGTGTTTTAATGGACAACACTTAAACCAATTCCTTTAGAGATAAATCTCACTCCCTTCTAATCTATCCTAAGATTTAAGATGAAGAGAAATTCTAACATACAACCAACTCTCACAAGAGTTATATAAATAAAGAATTGCTTAAGAGAATTTGAGAGCTTAATTGAAAGCTTAAGAAAAAATGCATGATAACAAGTTTCTTAACTTTCATTCAGTTCTTGAGGTGTTTATATAGACAAACACTCAAAAATATAATTGTTGGAGGTATAAATAATATGTCTAACATCTATATTTTGAATTCAATGTTTATAATTTTGAATTATTAAAGGTGATGCTGTCAGATAGCTATGCATGGATTAAAACCATAATTGGCTACTAAAGACATTTGATTTTGCCCATACTTTCATCATGAAAGTTATAGATATTTTACTTAGCTTTCCATATCATTTCAAATAATCTCAATTAAACTTCTGTCTTAATATATGTCAAAATACTAAAAGTTATGTAATCTAAAATGTAGATTGTTGTCAAACAGCTATACACAGGTTGAACCTATGATTTTATATTGAATAAATTTGAATTTTCCCAAAATTTCTTCATTAAAGTTGTAGATATTTTACTTAGCTTTCCAATTCATTTTAAATCACCTTAATTGGATATTTGTATCTTAAGATATGTCTAAAATACCAAAAGCTATGCAATCTAAAATGCAAACTATTGTTAGACAGTTATGCACAAGTTGAAGTCATGATTTTCTATTGTAGACATTTGAATTTTCCCACACTTTCTTCATAAAAGTTGTAGATATTTGACTTAACTTTCCATATCATTTTTAATCACCTTAATTAGGCTTCTGTAGCTCAAGATATGTCCAAAATACTATGAGCTATGAAATTTGAAATGGGAATTGCATATGTTGATTTTGACTTAATATTTACATACCCAAATGAACTCGAATTTTGACAAGCAAGCCCAATTCAGAAAGATTAAGATATCTATTTCAAATGTGAAGAAGATAACTTTCTCATTATAAAGCTCTAAGGATGTTAAAAGTCTCTTTAAATCTTAGGGGTTGAATCAGCCCAAGATAATCATACTTCATTTTAACTTCCAATGGATTCCTAACTTATACACACTTAAACAAACAAATTAAATGCTCAAAATTAATTTTTTTTAATATTAAAATTAAGATTGATTATTGCTAAAATCAATACTATGGTTCCACTTTTCGACTAAGCTATTTCAATTCATATTGATTAGACTCATGAGGTAAACTAGGGAGCAACACTTAAATGTACTCAAGGTAAACATATAATGTCAATAAGAAGCTTAGTCATTGAGTCACAAGTGGCTTCTACAGCCCATGCACGCCCGTAAGCATTGGGACTATAGTCAATAGTAGGGATCCAAGTTCATGTCCCCCTCATTGACATTAGGTATAGTTACCAACAGATATATGAGTTTCATTTAATAGTTTACAATTTGATTCTTTCAACATGAATGTCTATAATTTAATTAATTTCCTGATTCATCCATCAAGTCTAATAAGGACAAATGGATGACTTCCATAAGTTCCATCCTCAAAAGATGCCATTATTTGTTGGTTCTTACGGACTATCCAAACTGAGGCATATGATTCTTGTCATTCCTTATGCACCAGGCTTACAAAAGGTAAACAAGGATCACAAGGGTTTAAGTGTGGGTAGTCTGTGAGAACTAACATAATAACAACAATTGATGATAGAATAGGGATGTCATGTCATTTGTAAATGTCAGGTTAGACGAATAACATCAAGACATGGTAATTATGCAAAAGCTAGGTAGGACCCTAGAGGAAATTTTTACTAGTTTTATCTATATGGGCTAAGTTGAGCTTACGGCTAAAGGTTCCTTTAGCAAGAATGTCCCTTTATGACTAGGTTTATGAACTTCGATAAGTGAGTGTAACATTCTTTTACCTACTTGAGAAAAATTGTATCCTATTTTAGACTTGGGAACCAGGCCGTATCACTTTAAGCACTACAACTTTTCTTGATCGAGTAAAAGCTAGAGGTGATAATGTCAATCTCGTCACCCATAACTCGAGTAGAATCATGGTGGCAATGTCGCCTAGCATTATTAAGGGATTAGGGACTAAAGGTGCACTTGGCGAGTGTGGTGAAATGCAATTATGATGTTTGTGAAGGTGAATAATAAGAAATAATCTTTCATTCATACCCCTCAAACTAAAGATTATCCCTCGCGGAGTCACCAAAAACCTGTACGCATTGGCGGGGATGCACATGCACTAGATCTGACTTTCCATTTTGAGCATCGGTATCAAGATAAAATTAGTGTGGTGTCAGGGGGCACAAGCTAATGGCGACTATCTACTTGATGTTATTGATGTGGAAGGGTCTACCTCAATAGGCTTTGTAGATTGGAGTCACCACCTAACTTTCGTCAAGAGAAAGTGAACTAAGAACTCACTTTCCTAACTAGAGATTCTAGGTTTAAGAGGTAGGAGTTACTTATCCTGTTTCTTATTATTCACTACTTAATTACTCATTCCTTTACTTTAGTTTCAGTTTTATGATGCATTTATCATATTTGATTGTTAGTCAATTTAAATAAAACATGGAAATTGGAATATACGATAATTGGAATCGGAGTGCATACATCACAAATAAGCAAATGAATAAACGTTCATCAACCAAACAAATAATCATGTAAACGAGTAAACAAGTAGCATATAACACACAAGCATACAAGAAATAATAATAACAAAAAGAAACACACAAATAAACAAAAAAAAAAAAAGAAACAAGGGAAACGGATTAAGGATAACAACCCTTGGAGAAAGCCTATTCTAATAAATACATCCAAAATATAAAATAAAAAGGTTATTGGGATTATGGATCACATTGCCTTGATAATTCCCTATTCTATTAATTACATCAAAAATAGAAAATAAAAGAAAAATTTTTATTCTAATAAACCTGTAAAACAAAGGTTAACTTCTATATGCATGCAAGCACACATCACACTTAGAGCAATTTTATATATTTCACTCATTCATGATAAGAGAAAAAGAAAAGCAACTAAAGTAACTAACCAAATAAACAAACAATGATGCTAAAGAAAATGCATGATGTAAGATTTTGGAATTTAGGTATTTTGGTGCAAAATTGTCATTTTTATTATGAAAATAGAGTTTTATAGTGAGGAAAAAAAATGCAAGGAAATTAAAATAGAATAATAAAAATGATAAGAGTAATAAAATAATGATAAAAGTAATGAAACCACAATTAATATAATAAAAATGATAAAAGTGCAATTTTTACCATAAAAATATGAACTTTAAGATAAAAATAGCAAATGTATCAAAAAAAGAAAATAAAAATAACAAAAACAATAAAAAGGAAAATAAAATAATTAAAATATGGTCTTTATGATAAAAATAGCAAATTTATTAAAAAAAGAAAAAAGAAAAGAAAATTGACAAAATTAATAAAAATGCAATTAATATAATAAAGTGATAAAAATACAATCTTTATCATAAAAATGTAAACTTTATGATAAAAATAACAAATTTGTCCAAAAAGGAAATAAATATATTAAAAATGTAAATAAAACAGTAAAAATGATAAATTGTTATTTTTACCATTAAAACAAAAAGAGAATAAAGAAAGCAACAAAATTTAATAAAATATAAAGACAATAATAATAAAATGCTAACTTTAACATCAAAATACCCATTTTTATATAAAAGAAAAAAAATGATGCAAAAATGATGAAAAATGCAAACATTTCCGGAATCACCCAAACTACTCATTCCTTCTACACATCTTATATCCAAACTTCATAATCACCCCAAAAATCAAAACTTGACCACAAGATAGTAAATAATCAAAATAAATTAAAATAAAATGCAAAAAGGAGTAGAAGGAGAAGGAAAAATGATATGATATGTGAAAATTTTAATTAAAATGATAGAGAGATCCTCAGATGACCAGATGATTATCCTTTTAACGTGTTTTGACTTAGATTAAGCTTGATTTGGATTTTTTTTATCAAAATCCTAAGAAAAATGAGATTTTTGGTTTGATAGTGTTTGGAAAAAGTGGGTCTCCACTTGTTAAAAAAAAAAGACTTTTTGAAAAGAGATAAAGTCCGCCAATTTATCCAAATGTAGTGGTATTTTCTCTCTCTAGGAGAGATGTTTGAAAAATGAGCAAAAAGTCCCTTAAAAAGGAAAAAAAAATCACATTTTTATGGTTATTGGGTCTTGACCCACTGGTGTGGGTTGGGACCCACACAGGCTTAACTGTGGTTACTTTTGAGTATTTCGAAATTCAGGTGTATGGTTTTAGATTTTTTGGATATGTTTTGGATTTTTATTAAGTTTGAGCACACTTAGAAAGACTTTTGAAAATATTTTGAGAAAAATTGAGAATCATGTATACCAATTATAGAAGTAATTGAAGCTCTTTACCTCTATTAGTGTATTAGAACATAAATGGCTTTTTGACCTGATGCTAAAGGATACTTCATTAAAATTTCTTTTAGGTATGAGGCTTCATCAATTGTTTCTCTTCCAAGTAGGACAGTGTCATAGACAAAGAGAACAGAAGTGTTGGACTTCGAGGCATCATTTTGTATCCTATGAGCTATCCGCTGTCAAAAGTCGTGCTAATCATTCTTAAGGGAACCTCAGCGATCAATATAAATAGATGAGGTTAGAGGGGGTCTCCTTGTCAAAAACCCCCCTGAAAAATTGAGGAGAGAGCCATTAAGCACCACAAAATACTGCACTGATATAACACAAGCATTAACCATTTTGATCCATATATTATTAAAACCCATTTGCTTCAATAATGTTTCAAAAAAATCTCAGTTCACTCTATTATAAGCTTTCTCCATATCAATCTTTACCATCGTATTACCGACTTTTTCTCTACTTTTTTTTTAAACCGTGAACAACTTCATGTGTAATAATGATATTTTCCTGAATGTATTGATCAGGAATGAAGGTTGTTTGTAATGGGAAAACTATTGTTGACAGCCACCTTCTCAAATTGTTAGCCGTGACTTTAGACACCACTTTATAAAGAAAATTACAACAACTGATGGATCTAAACTCTTTAAAGTTTTGTGGGTTCTTAACTTTGGGGATCATGGTGATGACAGTTTTGTTTAAAGCGGGTGGTAAGGTTTGATACGAGAAAAAATTAGAAACCAACCTTATAACATCCCTCTTGACTAGTTGCCAATTATTTTGAAAGAAGATTCCTGGGTAGCCATGTAGCGCTCGAGCTTTTAGACTGCCTAATTCAAAAACTGCTCTATACACTTCCGCTTCCTCAATTGAGGCTGTTAAAGCTTCATTAATCTCTAGTCTTCTATGTGCCACTTGTGTGTGATATTCTAGGTGTTTTGGTCTTCCCTGCTCACTCCTTGCTACGCCTCAAAGATGATGTCTGAACATTTTGATTCCCTTAGCCATTTCACTTCAAACTTGAGGGCTCTCCTCGTCTTGTTAGGACGGTGCTGCAGGTGAAGTATAAGAGGCCTGTGATATGAACTGAAGAAATCCTCATGTAATACTTAAAAATTTCCATTCCATATTTGCCAATGCTCTGTCTAATCTAGCCAAAATAACATTTTCAGCAGTTCTTTTGTTATGCCAAGTGTGCTTGCCTCCCTTAAATTCCAGATCTACCATACCACAATCATCTATTAAAGATAGAAAATTCTTATTTTGCGACCAATTAAAAGGGTTAACTCCTGTTTTTTTTTTTTTTTTTTTTTTTTTTTTTTTTTTTTAATGTTAGTTCTAGATAGGCGTTGAAATCCTCAATCATCATCCACGGGGTTTTATTCTTCATATCAAGAGTTTTAATTTCTTCCCAAGTATGAACTCGTTCATGACGATTTGAATCTCCGTAAACCCCTGTGAAGTGCCACACATGTGATAATTGAATGATTTCATCTATAACATGTAGAGATTCGTATCTGCTTTGTATGACCTAGTCTTCTTCCACCAGAGAGCTAATCCTGCTAGAGTCCCTTTTGGTTCTACATATTAGAAAAGTTAAAGTTCAAATTCACATTTTAAGGTTACTAGGTTAAAAAAATTGATAAACAACTCACTTAGAATTGGACCGTTACAATTACAGGATTGATATTCTTTCAAGATGGAAATTCAGATCTCTCTCCACCTCCACCAGTTGTTAATTAAATTTAATTCTTTAGACAGTAATAGTGAGATTATGGTTAAAGCGGTAACGGTGATGAACAGAAACAGAGCCAGAGGTGATGGCGTGGAAGTGATTATTGGAGTAGGTTGAGAAAAAAAATGTTGAAACAATATTTTTTTCAGAACATTATGATGTAATATGCTGGTAACCTCTCTGTGTTACTGTACACATATGTGTGCAGGCACTTACACTCTCACCACTGATTCAGATATTATCAGGCCGGTTATAAACTAAAAAGCATTGAGTGAAACGAAGAAAAAAAAAAAAAAGCAAAAGAAAGGTACACATTAAAATTATGAAGCTACAAAACAAATTTTGAGTTAAGAACGAAAAATGTTACAATGGAAAAAAACGGAAGCATTAATAAATTTAAAATTAAACTATTGTACCAATAACTGATTTATAAATCAACCGCTGTAATTAATTAAAATTAATCCTATAATTTTTATTTCTATTTGTATCTATAAAAATGTATGTATTTTAAAATGACTCATTTTATTTAAATATAAGTAATTCATTTTATTTTAAAATATAAGTAACTCACATAAAGCTGCATATAAAATTAAAAATATATTAAATCATACCAAAATTTCGAATTAAATAGTATTAAAATTTCACCAGACTGCATTATTTTCATACCAATTTGAATTAAAATGAATACATTTGGAATGGTATTAATAATTAAATTGAATTGTATCAAAATCAAACCAAATTGAACAAACTAGTCTACTATTGCAAATGAGTTTAAATATTCAAATAATTGATAAAAATTAATTAATTTTAATTGATAATAAAAAAAGAAAATACATTATACAATACATAATTATTGATGTGTTCAATATGCAATTGAATTGTAGTTAAATATAATCAGTAAATTGAGGTTTGCATACTAAATTGCCCACTGAACACAAATTTAATAAATAAATTTGTATATTAAGATATACACCTAGTTTTTTGTTATAATTTTATATATATATTTTTAGATAAATTAATTTTATTTCATAATTTTTTATAATGAATTATAGTTTTAGTTATATGAAAATATGAATACATAGTGTTAAAAGTGTTAAAATTCTTGAAATTCAATCTTGGACAATATTATATTGAATTATTTGAGAGGACACGAATGTTTATATTGAACTATTCTCAAAATAAAGTAGTACAAAATGGAAATTTAAGTCTAATATGATATCAGATATTTTAACAAAAGGAATCAGGGTCAATTTTTTCCTTATTCTCTGATGAAGATTATATTAGCTTTTTTATTATTATGTTTTAAGTCAATTTAGTTACCGAAATATAATATAAAGGTCAAATTAACCTTAACAATTATATTTACTAGATTATTTTTTGATAGATCAACAAAGGACCCTAAATATTTATGGAAACCTCCCTGTTGTTATTTAACAAATTAGTCATATTATAGTAAAAATATTTCAAAAATTTTTAAATTAAAAAATTTTAAATTATATATATAAAAATATGTTTAGAAGATATAAAATTTAATAAATTAATAATATATTGTATAAATATTTAAAAATTTAATTATGCATAAAATATATATTTTTAATACAATCACGCATTATATTTAATTTTTAAATTATAATAATCTCAAATTTATTTATATTTTTGAAAAATAATTTTGTGTGTGTGTATATATATATACATATATATATATATATATATATATATATATATATATATATATATATATATATATATATATATATATATATATATATATATATATATATATATATATATATATATATATATAATTTAAAAAATAAAATTAGTATAGATATAAATTAAAACTTATATATTTTAAAATTACGCAAAAAAGTATTGGTGAATAATTAAATGTGTATGGTATTAAAATTCATGTTTTAGATATAATTTAAATGTTATTTTTCTATTAAAAATATTTTTTGCTCAAATAAAGACTAATTTTTTAACTAAATAAAATATTATAGACGATGTTTGTAAATATTTAGTGGTTTTTATCTACTTGTCAAATGATAAAGGAATATGTGTAATTGTTTGGGTTAATTTAACATTTATTAAACAGTCTAGTGGTTAAATTGTTCCAAAGGGTAATAAAATCACGGGAAAGATTTGAGTGCTTCTTCAGATTTGGTCCAAAGTTCGGATAAACTCTCAAAAAAATTTTGCCTTAAAGACAGAGCTACTATTGCTGTAATTAGGACATTTATCCCCTTTCATAAAAATCTGACATCTAAAACAATTACAAAAATGATTCCTAAAAAAGTTTTTATCAAAATATTTTATAATTTTTCAAATAAATGAATAAAATTAATAGAATAATTCTAAAGAAAAGTTATTTTATTTAATTATCAAAAATTTAAATTAATAATAATAATAATAATAATAATAATAATAATAATTATTATTATTATTATTATTATTATTATTATTATTATTATTACTCTAATGCTTCATTATAAATTAATTAAATAAAGTTAAAATATAAACAAATTATAAAATGCTTAAAAAAAATTTCTCCTCTCTACCCTATATGTAATTATTTGCTTTTATTAAAATTTATATTATAAGTTTTAGTTTAGTTGTAATGACTTTTTATTTTCTATATTTTTCAATATATAAAAGAAATTAAACATTTTTTTTATAGTAAAGGCTTCTTTGATCCTTATTAATATTATATTTTTAATGAAATGTTTAATATTGAAATATATAAGTAGATGTAGTCTATGGTTACTTTATTTATCATAAAGTAAAGTTTACTTTATTAAATATTACCATTAAATGATTTAATACACTCATTCAATGGTAATAAAAGCAAAATAAAAATAAAGTAAATAAAAATTAAAGTCACTATAGAATTTCCCATATAAGTGTACTAGTTGAGTTTGAGTAAATTTTTTTTATTAAATCTTTAAATATATGAAAATTAAATTTTTATAGAGCAAAGATTCCTTTTTACTCCACTCTACTTATGAATTGATAATTGAATGACTAATATAAATCCCTAATAAGGAAGGAAACTTATTTTATTCCTAATTCCATATAGGAATCATATTTACTTCTCATTTAAGAAGACTAAAATTCTTGCTAAAAAGACAGGTTTGCATTACACATTTATATATACTCCTTAAATCTTGCATACCTTTCATATCATGAATACACGTCTCCATAAGCATTCCTTTTGCCATTCTCAAAATCTTTACTAATCAAGGCATTAGAGTGCTTGTGGGAATTTCCTTACTCTCTGACTTAATTTTTATGAGCACATGTGTAGGGTTTGAAGGAAGTTCCCAAATCTAGTTATCAAGTAGCACTGTTTGTAGGAAGCTCTAACCTTTGAATTAAAAGAATCATGGTTTGTGAAAATGTTTACAAGTAATTTAATGATGAATCCCAGTTCAGCTCCTCCTGCATTAGGAATTTGGCAGAAACCAATACCACCACCCAACTTATTGAAACTCCTATCAATACTTTAATATCATCTCAACAACTCCAATCTACCTTGTTCACTTCACTACCTCCAAATAGAAACACCTCTTTAATGACAATCACTTTATACTTTGCACTCATACACCATACCAATAAACCTATCCCATCTGTACCTTTTCTTAGTTTGCTGGAATTCAATATTCCCCTAGAATACACTTAACTTGATTACTCCCACCATTATTTAACTCCTGTAGAAAAAGAATCTTTAATTAATAAATTGAAGCAACAATTACAAATCTTGACCTAAGATTATCCTTAAGAAGGAGCTTATGAATCAAAGGACATTATTCCTCCAAAAAAGAAACTCAAAGCTAATAAAGAAGAAGAACAATTACGAGACAAGGAAGCAGAATCCATCACCAACATTCCCCCATTGGAAGATTATGAGATTAGTCACTAGGTAAAATAAGTGATAAAGAAAGCTCATACTAGACCAAGCAAATAAGATGAATGTGCTCCGAAGGAAGTACTCCTTTTATTGGCAGGATTATCATAATAAAGATCCCCCATAAGGTCAAACTTCCTCAACTACATTTATATTATGGAACTAGAGATCCGATTACTCATGTCCCTTCCTTCAGAATAAAGATGTTGCTCTAAAACATCAATGATGCCATCATGTGTCAAGTCTTCCCAAGCACCCTCACTAAAACTACTCAATAGTTGTTTCATAAATTACTAAAAAATTTAAATCTCATCTTTTGAGGAATTGGTTGAGAAATTTAGAACCTTGTTTATCACAAACATCCCTCCCTCAAAAGCATAAACGATCTTCGGATGTGTAGACAAGGGATGACTAAGTCTCTAATGAGTTATGCAGATTAGTCTCTAATGAGTTATATGGACTACTTCAATAAGGTAAATATCCACATTGAAAACTTAAGTGACAAAGTTGCTATAGAGGCCATGAAAGGCAGGGATTCAGATTAAGAATCTAAAAAATAAAATAATGACTAAAAGGCCAAAAACCTTTTTAGAGGTAATGGCGATTGCAATAAAGGTGATAGATTTGGATAAAGACATTTAATTAAAGGAAGAAGATAGAAGAATGTTTATTCCCATTAAAAGAGAAGAAAGGCATAATAATATAAGGCCTAGAAACCCATCCTCCTTATTTTGAGGTCCGACAGGGGGATTCAGAAAGGAGATGGAAAGATACACATCTCTAAATGCCTCAAAATAGACATTTTGATGTGGATCAAACTGAATGGAGTAGACATGGCTTTGGCTAAAAGGGTCCACTACCCAAGGGAGGCCCATGTTGGGTTTCACAATTCCATACACAGTGGAAAAATAAATTTAATCATAAACCTAAACTAGGATCAAAGTAATTTGATTAATTGATTAAATCTAGGGTTTTTGTTTTCTTACCACAAATGTAGAAGGGGCAAGATTTCTTAAAGGAAAAGAGGAGATTCACTATGGTGACACCCTACCTCAAGCTTTTAATTTGGCAGTTTGGATTGAGTCATCTCCAAAAGAATTCGTCCTCCACAAGTGTCCACATGAACAACCCTTTATTTGAAAATGAATACTTATGTGCTAGCACCTTCTCTTGATTTCTCACAAATTAAGAATCAAAAGAACTCTATGTTTTTATTTTCTAAAAGGAGAGAGAACAAATTTGGTGGTAGAATAATAAGAATGTTTAAAACCCTAGAGAATATAACATATTTATAGACATTTAAATTAGGGTTTCACTTACCAAATGACCTTTTGGTAATTTTTCACTTATTCTTATTTTGATTTTATTTAAAATTAAATTAGAAATAATATTCTATTTATTTAAGATAACCTTTACCTTAAATAAAAAAATAAAAAAATATTTTATTTATTTATTTCCATAGAGCTTTTTTGGACTTGTTAAACCCATATTCATTTTGGGCTTATTCAAAGTGTGCGACCCTATAGGTTCACATAACATTGGCAGTGAGCTTTAAATCTCTATTTAGGCCTACAAGTCATAAATGGCCTTTACCAAGACATTATGACTACCTAAATCATGTAAAGCCAATAATTCGACATAACCTAATAAATAATGAATAATCTAGTCTCTTTGTTATACGATGTCTTGATTGAATATAAGGCATAGATTGTGTCATCCTTATAGAATTTAATCATATAATTTCTTGATTCCAAATAGACTAAGAATGATAACTCTTTATCAATTTACTTTAGCATGGTCATGCATTTTTCTCAATCTATATATGAAGGGGGGCCCATAGATATCTTACTAATATTAAATTAGGGATAAATTCCTTCTCAATCACTTATATTTCTCATATAACTCATTTTATACCCAACAACAACCTATTTTATCATCTAGTTAAAGATAATGTAAGATTGTGTTAAAATATAAAATAGGTATATATAAATCAATAGTGATTTCAAGGTCAGAGGACTAAGCCAATATTATTATATGAGAATTTCTTATGACAATTATCTATGTAGTATTCTCATGATGGGTCAATCCAACACTTTATTTCTCAAATAAGTACCTATGAGTTGACCTAATATCTCATATTCATGATTAGTAAAACATAATTATCAATCAACACCATACTAGCCATAATACATTATTATAACTAGGGATAATTTAAATAGAACTCATATCTAATCTAAATGTTTTACTATCAAGTCACATACTTGATGACCTTAGTAAGAATTGACAATTCAAGTAATTATCATAACACAAAATGATAATGAAAAATTCCTCTTTATTAAATAAAATGATAAAGTAAAACCATGGTCATACATGATTGACCAAGTGCATATCACTAATAGCCCTGATAGACAGAAGCCGGTATTATAGATATCATAAGGATCATGACTATACACTAAAGAATGATGTAACCTCTATAGAGAAATATAAAGGCTTAATAAAAAAAAAGGTCTTTAAGAAGGTTTGCAAAACCAAAATAAGAGAGAGCTCTAGATAATAGAGTAAGACATAAGGGTGAATTGAAGAAGACCTGGACATAGTATATAGAGTAATCAATATGATAGTCAGTGGTAACTCCTACAAAAGAAGACAAAAGAGAGGTAGAAGAGAAATCTGTCTAAAAAGGAACCAGCCATTACCTTCAATACCAAGGGCAAAAAGCATAGTACACATCCACATAATGATGTTTTGGTTATTAGTGCATATTTAAACAACTACTTGGTCAAAAGAATACTGGTAAATGATGGGAGTGCCATAAATGCTTTATGTTGGGAAGCATACCAAGCAATGAGAGGGTCAATCTTAAACTTTAGGCCTGTTCGGAACCCCATCACCAATTTTTATAGAGGAACAAGTTAACCAATGGGCATAACTAAGCTGATTATAGAACTTAGAGATAGGGACTCTTAAAAACCCATATAAGTCCAATCTCCTTTTAACATAGTATATATCCCACTGGCCTATAATGGGATCATCAAAAGACCTGTGCTTTATAACACTAGAGCTGCAACTAGCATTCACTACTTGGTTATGAAAATACCTTATGGAAATCAAATGATTACCATTCATAGGGATCATGAAGTTATAAAGAAATGTTATCATGTAGCACTTAGGGAGCAAGCTGAGGTTTTTCCCTTTGATTCCCTTAAGGCTTACCCTTTGACTCCCTTAAGGTTGAAAAGCAGGGTGCCAAACCAAAACTAGTAAACCAAATTCAAGAGTTTGAGTTAAAATGTCATAAAATGGTCAAAATTATGGGAGAGTTAAGTATTGAAGTTTGTCATGGTATAAGCTCGGTACTAGATAGAAATTCGAGCACTTTCACCTTAAAAAGCATCCAAGATTATTAGCATAGATCTAAATATTGTGTCTCATCACTTAAACATAGATCTTAAGGCGAAACCAACAGTTCAAATGAAGAGGAAGTTTGCTTATGGATAGTAACAGATTATAGTAAAGGAAACTCATAAAGCTCTTTGATGTTGGGTTTGTTAGAGAAGTAACTCACCTGGAGTGGCTGACCAATATAGTGCCAGTCAAAAAAGCTAATGGCAAGTACAAAATGTGTGTGGATTACTCTAATTTGAATAAAAAGCATATCTGAAGGACAACTATCCTCTCCCAACAATTAATCAATTAGTAGACTTAATAGTTTATCATAAATTGTATAGTCTCATAGATGCAGCCTAAGGATACCACCAAATCCTAATAAAGAAGGAGGATAAGGAGAAAAAATCCTTCAACACAAATAAAGGATTATATTATTACAAAGTCATGCCATTTGAATTGAAGAATATGGGAGCCACTTACCACAAGCTTATGACTTTCATATACAAAGATCAGATAAAGAGGAATGTTGAGGTCTATATTGATAATATCATATTAAAAGTCAGAATATTGAAGATCATCCCTTGGATCTGGAAACAATTCTTATGACACTTGACAAGTATCATATTAAGCTTAATCTATATAAGTGTGTGTTCGATGTGAAAGTAGGAAAATTCCTAGGCTTTATGATCTCTTAGAGGGGCATAAAAGCAAATTTGGAGAATATGGAGGCTATGTGATATTGGATAGGGCTACGCACTTGTAGGGCATGGGAACTCATAGGAATCTTATATTCTCATGCATTTTGTGCCTGCATCACTCAAAGATGGACCCTATGACTATTATATGTAAGTGGTACCATAAGTTCACCTATTTTGCAACATATTAGATACCCATATAACCAGTTCTAGGCCTAAGATTTTATAAGTTGGACCACTTTCAGCCCATTAAACCTCCACCCTTACTAAAGTTGGCTAGTAGAACAATACAATAAAGGGTTTGAGTTCCTCATAAAATATTAAATATTAGACAAAGAGATGGAAAGCTTACAAAAAAAGTGACTACACAGTTATGTGGTATGTGCCACAAAGAATGGTTTAATAGAAAGACCTGTAAGAATAAAGGGAATCAAGTAGATTTTATTTCATGTATAAACTTGTATTTTTTTCATTTGCTCAAGCTAGTTGTTGATAAATATATACAATTTTCTATTTTTTATTATAATTATCTGAGCTTGTTAATGAGGCTGTCATTCTATGTTTATCTTGGCCTTCCCTTATTTCATATCCATTAACACCATTGAACATTAATTTACAGCCATATCAACTGTCCTTCCAATATTAAACCAATATCATACAATAAGTGTTGACATTAGCAATAATCAATCTTAATTTTGAGCATTTAATTTTTTTTTGTTTAAGTATGTATAAGTTAGAACACTATTAAAAGTTAAAATGAAGTATGAATATCTTGGGCTAATTCAACCTTTGAGATTCAAGGAGGTTTTTGACATCCTTAGATCTCTATAATGAGAAAGTTATCCTCTTTGAATTTAAAGTATACATCTTGAGGTTTCTGAATTAAGCTTAACTTTCAAAATCTGAGTTCATTTGGGTACGCAAATATTAAGTCAAAGTCAACATATGCAGCTGCCATTTTAGATTACATAACTCTTAGTATTTTGAAAATATCTTCAGCAATAGAATTCCAATTAAGGTGATTCAAAATGATATAAAATCTAAGCTAAATATCTAAAAATTTTATGAAGAAAGTACAGGAAAAGTCAAATGTCTCCAATAGAAAATCACAATTTTAACTCGTGCACAGTTGTCTGACAGTAGTCTGCCATTTTAGATTGCATAGCTCTTAGTATTTTAACAATATCTTGAGCTACAGAAGCCCAATTAAGGTGATTCAAAATTATATACAAAGTTAAGTCAAATATGTATAACTTTTATAAAGAAAGTTTAGGAAAATTGGAACATCTCCAGTAGCCAATCACAGTTTCAACCCGTGCACAGTAGTTTCATAACATTACTTTCAATAATTCAAAATTATAAACGTTGGATTCAAAATATAGATGTTGGACACATTATTTGCACCTCCAAAAGCTATATTTTTTAGTGTTTATCTATATAAACACCTCTAAAGCTAAATGGAAGTGAAGACATTTTTTTTTGCTTATTATCATTCTCTATCTTAACATTCATTAAAGCTCTCAAATTCTCAAATATTCACTCTTTATTTATAAATCTTGTGAGAGTTGGTTATGTGTTAGAAATAGAATTTCTCTTCATCTTAAATCTTGGGATAGATTAGTGTGGGCGGTGGTTTTGGTCACATGCCCAAGTGTTGGCAACCATAGCACTGTTCGAGCTCAAGGCCCACTAGGAAATACATAGTGGGCTTGGGGCCCAAAATGAAGATGGAGTCACCACTTGGATGAAATCCAGGACACACTGAACAACAACTGGATTCCATGGAGGGTTACAGAAGCCATCATCAGATATCGAGTTTGGAAACTGGGTATGGGCTTTTGGAATGCCCACCCAACCTTGTAACTGGCCTCCGTGTGTGTTTTGTATTTTATTACCTTTGATTATTAAATTATTCCCTTATTAATATACAAATCGTGAGTGATTTTCAATTTTATATTTTTTTGCACATTAATCCTATTTCAGGCTTATATCCCTAACATTCAATCATAAATAAATAAATAAAAATAATTTACAACTATTCATTCCAAATAAAAGGGGAAAGAGATTAAGGATTACAACTTTTTAGTGCAAATAAATATAAAAATACTAAAAATAAACCATACATAAATCAACAATAAACCATAAATAAACTAATTAATTATACAAATTAATACTCTAAAAATGATAAATAAAGCAAACAACTAGTGATTAAAAATCACCAAATAGTTCTTGCAACACATACAAGTTAATTACATACAATAACAACAATAATATTTACAAATCATCAACACATAATATTCATAAAAATAAATGAACATAAACTCATAAAATGATCCACTAAATAAAATAAAATAAAAAAGAAAAATAACACAGAAACAATATTAATCAGTATAGGAATCACGTATAATTTTAAGAAATATAACAAATTAAAAATGAAAATCATGCCAAACATGCAAACTACATATAGAAAATTATGGCATAAGAAGGCAAAGCTATGTCAAAGAGGTGTCGCCTCTTCAAAGAGGCGCCGCCTCCTAACCAAGAAGCAATGCCTCCATCGCCTCATTGTGAAGGGGTGATACCTCTATGAAGAGATGTTGCCTCTTCAACAAAGGAAGGAACATTCTACATTTCTTAAATCCTAAGAAATGCGTAAATCAAGCATGTAAATGAGAAACAAATGCAAATATACAAGTATCAACAATCAATATTCAATATTTCATGCAATCATGCTTCTCTATAACTTCAAATAATTAATTTAGCTTAAGAAAACATATAGAATAACAACAAATCAAAGCTTTTAATGAAGATAAAAACTTAAAGCTTAAAATAAAGAGACTCATTGACTCGGACGTGCTTGATGCTCTTAATTGAGCCCTCAGAGCTTGGTTGATGGAGGAGTGGCCTTGAATGCAAAGAGATTCCCTCTTCTTCTCAAGAATCAAGTCCCTAAATCTTTAAAGTCTCCTCTCTTCTTCTTCCTTTCTTTTTTTTTTCTTTTTTTTCTTTCTTTTTCTTTGTGTTTTGTTTTCTTTCAAGCATTTCTTTCTAATAATTAGCCAACCTTCTCTTTTTTGCCTTCCATATTCCCTTTTAAAGCCCCTCATATTTTCTCCTTTTTCAAATTCCTTAAAAACCCATTCTCACCCTCTTCCATTTCCTTTTTTTCATTCTCTAAGCTCTTTCCTGCCTTTTTCTTTTTTCCTTTATGTCCAAAAATGACCAAATCCTCAACAGGTGGGCTTCTAACTATAATCATTAATAGCATTTAATGCTACAGATAATGGGTGTGATAAAGCGGCGCCTCTTTGATGAGGCGTCACCTCACCAATGCTTGGAGTGAAAAGGCAATGCCTCTTCATTGAGGCGATCACCTTTCACCTGGGCCAGGTCAAGGCCCGTGGGTCAAGAGGTGATCGGCTTGCGCTTTAGCTTAGTGTTTAGGCTTGGACATGGTTTTTATGGGCTTAGCTTAGTGTTTGGGCTTTCAAAGTCAATTTTAAAGAAGTCTCGAGCTCCCCTTGCATTAAAAACTCAAACTTTCTCATCATCGAGCTTTCATTGTAGGTCGATCAAACTGACAGTGCCCACAATTTGCCCTCTTGGTTTTTCTAAAAATTGAATTTTTTTTAAATAATTTTTTGAAAAAGCAATATGCACATCAAATAGAGAGTAAGAATGACATACCTGAATTACAAGCTACACTTAAGCCATCAGTCTTACGAATTCAAACCTAAGAGATCGAGCTTCTTCTCCAAAATGTAACCGTGTTCCTCGAGTTTTCCTATCTCGACTAGTCACTCATTATAGTTTAGCGTGAATCTTGAGCATGGCATAGTCTTCACTCAATAGAGACAGAAGGGAAATGTAGCTGTGATCCTCAAGTTAAGCTAACTCGATCAGCTACTCATTATAAATTTGGCATGATTCCCAAGTTTTCCTGGCTTGAGAAGTCACTCAGTAGAAGAGATGAAGCATAACTGTATTCCTCCAATTTTCTCAGCCCGATCAGTTACTCATTATAGTTTGGCATGGATTTTAAGAATGGCTCATTCTTCACTCGGTAAAAAAAGATGAAACATAACTGTGTTCCTCAAGTTTTCCTGGTCCGATCAGTTACTCATTATAGTTTGGCATAAAATATGGGTTTTCCTGGCCTAAGAATTACTCAGTAAAAGAATAATGCACTTTGGGGATTCAAACCCAACCAAACACCTCTTAAAATGCACACTTCGGGGATTTAAACCCGACCAGACATTTGTTCTTTTGTGCACTTTAGGAATTTAAACCCGACCAAACGCTTGTTCTTCTGCGCACTTCAGGGATTCAAACCCGACCAGATGCTTGTTCTTCCATGCACTTCGGGGATTCAAACTTGACCAGACGCTTGTTCTTTCCTGTAGTTCAAGGATTCAAACCTAACTAGACACTTGTTCTTTCTGATGCTTTAATCAAATCATTCTTGTCCAAAGATCTATTTTAGGGTACACTTGAGCAGTGATGCAAAAATTCTCTTTTTTTTATGGGCCCTAGGCCATTTGATGTTTTATTTCATCAAGTGGGCCTCATCCTTTTCTCCTCTTCTTCCTTTCTCTCAATTTTCCTCTCTCACCCTAACCACATAAATTCTCACTTTTCTTCTCCAAGGGTCACTTTCACCTTTTCAATTCTCTCTCTTGTCTCTTTTCCTCCCTTTCCTCATTCTCTCTTATTCTATATATTCTTTGACATAGATGTCGCACGGACCCCAGATTTGCCCATGTGGGACCTAATGACACCTATAGTGCACCCTTCTCAAATTTTTGGGCTCAGTATCAGAGACGAGATCCCCTTATTTGCAAACATGCAATCTCATATCTGTGGCTTGGCCACTTGAGAGGTTAGTATCAATTCTTTAATTTTTCCTACAAATATCATTAAATAGTATCGAGTTACTATTCATATACATATATTTATGAATTTAACTGAAAGAAATTGAATTTTCTTGATCAAAAATTAAAATTTCAAATCATCCTGTCAGATTGCCGACACGAAGAGGTGTCGTATCCTCGATCAGGCGATCACTTTTTTATGAAGAGGCATTCGCCCGATCAAGTCAGACCTGCTCTTAAAGAGGTGAATCACCTTTATGTAAAGAGGCGTCACCTTATCACTAAAGTGGTCGCCTTTTCAATAAAGGCATCGCCTCAACAACAGGATCCAACAAAAATTTTAAATTTTTATTACATAAAATGATGATTTTACTCCCTATTTTACTCCCTTAGCTTGATGCCCACATCCTCAAGGGTGCTAGGAACTTTAGCAATGCATGAATCTGGTATGATGAGCTTCCTGAGGCCATACAGACTTAGATTCATGACACTGGGTTCTCTAATTTTATCCTGGCACTCCAAGGATAGTAGGAGCTTACAGATTACTAGTCCTTGTATGCTCTGATGGAGAGGTGGTCTAACACCACCCACACCTTTCATCTTCCTTTTAGGGAGTTCACCCTGGATTCAGTGGCCTTCATTGTAGTCATCGACATTGCTTGTGCTGGCGATTCTATTCCCTTTGATCCCAACTTTCATTAGTTATCTCTCGACCATCTCACTTTCATCGAGCATCTTCTTGGGATGGTCCTAGACATAAAGGGGACTTACATAGTGAAGCTCGAATCAATCAGGAGCTTCTACACCCATACTAGAGTTGAGGTAGCCACTACACCCCTATAGATTGATAAGGTGGTGCACGCTTTCCTTGTTTATTTACTGGGTACTACTCTCTTCATAAATACAGCCAGCTCTGTAGACTTGAGCTTCTTAATGTCTTTGAGGGACCAAGACTTATTGGTGACCTATGATTAGGGCAACTGTGCCTTAGCTTATATTTACAGGAGCATGGATGAGCTAGTGCATGGAGCTAGACGACTCTATGGTTTTTAGCACGCGATACTAGTATTTTATTTTCTCTTTTCTCTTTTCATATTTCATTCCAACTATTGTTGTTTGATCTTACTAACAATCCCTTATTTCTTTTATAGGACTAGGGTTTAGAGTTGAAGTTGATAGTCAGGATCACCAGAGTCATTGACACTCCCTTCCTTATGATGGTGAGGTGGGGTCCCAGCTGGGCTTGGAGGAGGCCTGTGGCTTGCATTCATATCCACCATGAGCGGCTGAACATGCTCACTTATGATGAGGTATGCACCTATAAATGTAACTGAGATTAGCAATAAACTCATTAAATCAAATTCACTTACTTACTTATTTATTCTTACAATTATGCTCAGACTTATGGGGCCTTCAGACTAGGTGGACGCAGGCCATGGTTCACTCAATACCTTTGTCTAGGAAGAGGGTGCTCCTTAGAGGCCCTAATTATAGAGTTTGGTTCCTCAGGGAGAGGATACATCAGTGGCAGTCAGGTGCATGAGTGAGGCGTCCACCTCTTGCTCCTCCCTGACATATCTTTTAGGTGCACGAGTTAGAGGGAGATGAGCTCGATCATGCCCTATAGGGAGAGGATGTTGCAAACTATTATGAGAGGAGGAATTCTCACTATGTGGACTTTACACAAGCTCATCTTTTACAATGAGTGCCCCTTCCTAAGCCTGCACTCCAGGTAAACATGCAATGTTTTATTTTATTTTATATTTACATATAGATGATGTTCTCTAAATTATTTTTCATCTTCCAGGTAGCTACTAAGGCACATTCTCCTCGCCCTAGGCCCTATGCATAGGAGAGGCCTCATCAGCACCCACGCATCATTCCTAGTGGTGAGGGTTCTTCTTCTAGGGTGCTATCCTCGATAGGCCCCTCCATCTCTTGATCCCAAGTAACGACCAATAGACTCACTGTCACTCTCGATCTTCTGACTAGTTGCTAAATGACTTCTAGTGAGCTCTCTCATCAGTTTTTATTGCTGGATATGACTCTAGAGCCAGCATTCTTCCTATAGGCTACTACCCATGTAAGTTTCCTTCTCTGGCAACTATGATCTCAAGTCTTACAACACATGGTTAATTCTGACATTATCAATGGAATAGATACCTCAAGATCAGGGAGAGTACATGTACCATATGGTTAGGCCCATAGGGACTTCCTGATACAGGTGACGTAGTAGTGGAAGGTACATATAAAATATGCTCTATTTCTATATGTATGCATGCTTTTATGATTTCTTACCTCCTATTATGCTTTAATAGGATCGAGATAAGGCTAGATAGGCTAGGATCACTACCTTAGAGCACCAGCTCACTGCTCTTGAGGTTGAGGGCGATGAGGAGGAGGGGGTAGCTAAAGAGGAGCCTAAGGATAGCAACGAGGATGATGGGACTGATCCCACTGATGCTTCTGCGAATGAGCTAGCTAATGAGGAGGCCGATGAGTTTGATAGGGATGAGTAAAGAGGACCCTCTATAGATTTTTGTTAGAATAGGGGTGTCCTTGTCTAGAAACATTAGAGGCTTTACATTGTTGCCCTCTATCTGTCTAAATTGATTTTTATTCGATTGACCCTTTTTATGTCTTTATATTTTTCATTAATAATTTTTTAAGGAATTTTGAATGAATAAAGGCCTTTTTATCTATGAAATGCCCTACCTTAACTCTTCATATTCAACTTATAAAATTCCCAGGAATGTGAAGATCTGCCCTGCCTATCATGGAGGTGTCACCTCTTTGAAGGGATGTCACCTCTATATGAAAAGGCAACATGTGATTCACCTAATCGTAGAGGTGAATGCTCTACACACCTACCTTATAGCTATAAAAAAACCCCTTAAATCTTCTCCAAAATCCCTAATCTCTTCATCTTACTGCTTCCCCCTATTCTTCTTTCTAAATAGCATTCTGACCCCTAATCATGACTGAGAGAAGCTTGAAATAGCTACAACTAATTCTAAAAAGTCTGGATGGCAGATCATAGGCTAGAATGGAGCCATTTTACCTATTCGCCTTCTGACCCTTGCATGCTAGGAAGATCAACTTCTCATTTCTTCATGTTCTTGCTCAGTTTTAGGATCCTTAAAAACATGTTTTTAGTTCAACACTGTGGAGATCTGCCCCCTGCCAGAGGAATTTGAAGCTATACTAGGCTCTCATATGGATTCTACTTGATAGATTATTATTCCTCTAGTCACAACCTTGGATTTGCACACCATCCAAAACCAAATGGCAAGATCACTCAATATGTCCCCTCAATCCTCTCTTCATCACATTTTCAATAACGAAATCCCGCTTAGCCCTTTTGTAGAGACAGTAGCAGCTTTAGATAGCAGCAAAGTTCCCTGGCCTCAAATGATGGCACTCTGCCTATATGCTCAGTTTTTGTTGCTCTCCCCTTTTGGTAACTATGACCCAAAGATCTTGTATATTCTAGACCAAGTGGAGAGTGGACTAAACCCTTTCCCCCTTATCCTGGCTGAGACTATTATCGGACTTGATAACTTTTATAAGACCAAGAGATTCTCTGGGAGTTCATTTCTATTAGAGGTGAGTCTCTTCTTTCTTTTACCACTTTTTGTTTTCCATCATTCTTACCCATTTGTTAATTCTATAAGCTTGGTTGTAAGAGAAACTGAGATTGCTCGAACCACCTAGAGGCATTGCTCACTGTAAGGCCAAACACTATCATAGTATGAGACTTCATCCTATCTCGGAGGATATCCACAACTGGTTATCTACATTCCCTAACACTTTGATTCAGTGGATGTGCTCATGGTGGAGACTACAGCATGTGACCCTCCGATCCTATACCTATTGTGTCCCCTTAGCCGACCTCCATTTTGCCACCTTCTATAATCTAGCTCGGCTTTGTAGATAATATGGACAGAAACAGTGAATTATGGAGCTCATACATGAGTTTGAACCAGGGCCTCTTTCTTATAATTTTTTGGACAACCTGGTTACTATTTGGCCTCAGAGGCTCATTAACTACAATGGACATCAATCTACCGATGACTAGAACAAGGCATGGGTTCAACTACAATAAGTAAAAAAGGATGAATTTACAAGAAATAAAAGGACAATGACATTACAAGCATCGAGCACCCAGGGGAGTTATAAGAGAAGCAGACAATATTAAATCAATTTATGAAACTTAGTCTTTTTATGTACTTCTTTATCGAATGAGATTTCCTTTTGAGTTAGACATATGTGTAATAAGCATTTGATGCAATCTTTACAATAATAAAGGCAATCCATTCCATTTAATTTAAGCAATGTGACTATACAATTTTGCTTCTTATATATCTCCTGTCAATTATTGGCTTACCCTTGCAAGTTTTCCAACTAACTATTTTCTCTTTTCTCTCTCCTCTTGCATGTCCTTTACTTTTGCCTAGACCACCTTTTCAAGTTTTCAATCCAGCAGGACTTTTTACTTTTCCTTTTTCTATCTCTAACATTTGCTTAGGCAACCTCTTTTAAGGTTTTCTCTATAGTGAGACTTTATAGAAAGTATTTCTTGAGCTTGTCCATATTTATGGGCTCTCTAAATTCATTTCCCTCCAAGTCAGAAAAAATAGCAGCCCCTTTTGAAAATAGCTTCTTCACTTGATAGAGACCTGCCCAGTTCGGCTTGAACTTCCCCCGTGGATCAATCATGATTGGCCTAGTGAGCTTTAAGACCAAGTCACTCTCTTTGATCTTGCCTGGCTTAGTCTTCTTATTATAAGCCCGGGCTATCCTTTTCTAGTACAATTGAGAATGATATATAGTCTTCAATCTCTTTTGATCCAACAAAGTTAGATGTGCCAATCGGCTTTCTACCCGCTGGTACTCAAGGATTTTAGACTCTAAGAGAACCCTTAGTGACTGAATTTCGACCTTAACTGGCAATACGGCTTCACATCCATATACCAGAGAATATGGAGTGGCTCCTGTTGATTTTTTGGCAGTGGTTTTGTATCCTCATAATGAAACTATAGATAACTTGCCCAATCTTTATAATTTTCTAGTATCTTGGCCAATATTCTTTTCACATTCTTGTTTTCTACTTCAATGACTCTGTTCACCTGTGGTCTATAAGGGGATGATCTATGATGCTCACTCTTGTATTCTTCCAACAGAGTGGCCATTTCTGCCCTAAACTAAATACCATTATCAATGATGACCTAATGAGGCAACCCATACCAGTAAATTATGTTCTTCTCTATGAACTTAGCCATTTATTTCACCCCTACAGTGGTGAATGATTCCGCTTCTACCCATTTAGAGAAATATTTGATTGCCACTATGATCTAACAATGTTCGTTGGATGCTTTTATCCTTATCTCTCCAATAATGTCAATTCCCTATACTGCAAATAGCCAAGGAGAGGCTAATCCCTAAAGTTCCATAGAAGGCAGGTGGCTCACGTCGCCATATACTTGGCAGTTGTGGCATTTCTTTACATACTTCATCTGCCTCTGTGGTTAGCTAGAAGTACCCTTGATGGGTTATCTTTTTAGCGAGGATTGTTCCATTTATATACAACCCACATACACCCTCATGAACTGCTTCCATGATTTTCTATGCCTCACCCTTATAGACGCACCTTAGGTGTACTCCAGCTGGCATCCTTTTATATAACATCTTGTTGTGGCTAATAAACTGTCATGATAATATCCTCAACAACATCCTTTCTTTTCTATCTGCTTCCTTAAGGAATTACCCTGTCTCAAGATATCATAGTAAATCATAAAACCAAGGCTTCTCCACTGGGTCGATCGATATTATTTTGATATCCTTATAACAAGGAATTCGAGCCTATGCTAAGATAAGAGGCTTCATTTCTGCTCGTCTGCCTCCTTCCCATATCAAAGCCAGGGTAGCCAATGTATCTGTCATCTGATTCTCCTCCTAGGGCAAGTGTATGAATCTGTATTGTGTGAAGGACAATAGGATCATGGCTGAATAATCTTGATACGGCTTTAGCTTATCTTCCCTCACTTCCCATTCCTTGGTGATCTGCTTCACCACCAGTATCGAATCCCCATACATTGTTACCTCTTCTGCCCCCATGTTCCTGAGTGCTTCTAGACAAAAAATGTAGGCTTCATATTCAACTTGGTTGTTAGTGACCTCGAATTCCAGCCTCTTTGCCATTGGGATTACTTCTCCTTCTAATGAGACTAAAATCATGCCAATGCCTGCCCTTCTACAGTTCACTGCTCCATCAAAGTACATTTTCCAGGTCTGGATTTCTATTACCCTTAGGTGTTCATCCAAAAATTCTAACTCCTATTCTTGTCCATCATTTACCGAATTTTGGGCCAAGAAGTCTGCCACAGCTCTTCCTTTTATCACCTTTTTAGTAATATAGCCTATGTCAAATTCAGTGAGTAAGACTAACCATCTAGCTAATTTCCCTGTCAGTGACGGAGTTTGCTAGAGATATCTAGGGGGATCATGCTTGGAAACTACTTGAATCCTATAGGATTGGAAGTAATGTCGTAGCTTATTTGTTGCCTAAAGTACAACTAAAGAGGTTCTTTCCACTATACTATAATTGGTTTCATAAGGCAAAAGCTTCTTACTCAGATAATACATGGCATGCTCAACTCTCCCTTCTCTTTCTTGAGCCAACATTGCACCAATTGCATCTTTTTCTATAGCCAAGTAGAGAATTAAGGGTTTCCCCGGTCTTAGCGACTGTAAAACTGGAGGATTCATCAAATACTGCTTAATAGTTTCAAACCTTGTTGACACTTTTCATCCCAGATAATCAGTTGATTCTTCTTTAAAAGCTTGAAGATCGACTCACAAATGGTAGTCAGTTTAGCTATGAACCTGCTGATGTGTTATAGCCTTCCTATAAACCCTCTGACTTCTTTCTTATTCTTTAGTGCAGGCATTTCTTTGATTGCTCTAACTTTTTCTAGATCCTCCTCTATGTCTTTTTGACTGATAATGTGTCCTAATAGTTTTCCAAGCGTCACCCCGAAAACACATTTCTTTGGATTTAGTCTGAGCTTATACTTTTCAGCTCTTGCCAGGAGCTTATCTAAGGCTTCGAAATACCCTTCTCTAGTTAGAGATTTCACCATCATGTCATCTACATACACTTCTATCTCGTTATGGATTAGGTCATGTAGCAGTGTGGTAGCTATTCTTTGATAAGTAGCTCCTGCATTTTTCAATCCGAATGGCATAACTGTATAATAGTAAACACCCCACTCGGTGATGAAATAAGTCTTCAACTTGTCAATCACTGCCATTATAATCTGATTGTATTTTGAGAAGCCATCCATAAATGAGTACATGGCGCTGGAAGTTGCACTGTCGACTAAGGTGTCAATGTGCGGTAAAGGAAAATTATCCTTAAGAAAAGCCTTATTCAAGTCTCTATAGTCCATACACATCCTGACCTTACCATCTCTCTTAGGAATTAGGACTATATTAGCCAACCACTTGGTGTTATCTACCACTTCTAGGAACTTTTTTTCAACTGCTTTTCTACTTCTTCTTTGACTAAGAGAGCCCATTCTAGTCGTAGTCTTCTCTTTTTCTATTTTATCAATATGATGAGAGAATACATGGGAATCCTGTGTTCTGCAATCTCTCTATCAATCCTCGGCAAATCCTCATAGCCCCAAGCAAATACTTTCTGCCTTCTTTAAAGAGTTTCTTTCATTTTTTCTCTCTTACCAGGAGTTAATTCAAAAGCAATGAGTATATTTCTAGGGTTATCATTTATGCCTAGATTAAATGATTTAGTTTGCACTAAATTAATGTCAAACATACTCATGAAATGATCATCACACATAGCATAACCATTAGGAAACACATCGCATAAGTAAGCATAATCAAACTTCATCACATTAACTTTAGAAAGAAAAATGTCATCAGTTTCAAAAAAATCAGAAAGAGAAAAGTCAATGTCATTATAAAAAACATCCATAATAGAATTAAGGACAAAGGCTTCGAAGTTAAATTCCTCTTCCTGGTCAGCAGCATCCTTCAACTCCACTGCAGGAATGTCCTCTACTGATTCTAAAGTCAATACTAACCCTTCTACTATGGTCTCTTCAACAATAGGATTTTGGTTCCCATCCACATATTCAGTAAAGATTTCAAATCCAAGGACTAGTTTCTCAGTAATCATCAGGGGCTCAAGAGCTCCTTATTAAGGGTAATTGGCACCTTTCTCTGTAAATGTTTCCTATAACATCTTCTTCTTTGACTCAGCCATAATTTTACTTTTCCCAGACTTGCCCTTAGTTTCTTCCATTTCATCAGACTCATCCTCCCTTGAATATCCTAACTCGTGCTTCAAAATTGGTACCTTGGGTTCGATGAATCCTAGTGGGCCCTGTTGATTTTTTCTGAGTCCCATCCTAAGCACAAACTGCATGCTCTTCATCATACTGACAATCTTTGGGTTTAGCTCATCTTCATAAATCATGTATACTTCAAAACTCAGGCTGTTCGGGATCTCAATAGTAGCTAGTTTTAATGCAACAACTGCAACCTTTATCTCAGCCATTATAGTAACCGCCCTCCCCTCATGTGGAAATTTGATATTTTGATGAATGATGGATGGCACTCCCCTTAAAGGATGGAACCATGGTCTTCCCAGAAGAATAGCAAAGGTGACTAGAATGTCTATTACATTAAGGTTAACCCAAACTTTAATAGGTCCAGTCTTTATTAAAGCCTGGAAAGTTCCTCTAACTAGCCTTTTCATAGCATCATAAGCCTTTATGACTACATCAGAGGGCTTTAAATCATCTACCATCAAGCCCAGCTTTGGTAGGATCTTTAGAGGACACATATTGATGGCTGACCCATTATCGACCATGACACAGCACGTCAACTTGCCTTTCACTTTAGCTTTAATAAATAGGGCTTTGTTGTGATCCCTTCCTTCTAAGGGTAAGTCATAATCTGTGAACACAATTGCCCCTTAACAACTTTCAATTAGTGGGTCCACCATTTGCTATAGAGTGTGTGCTGAAGATATCTTTCTATGATTGAGAGCAAAAACCAGTGCTTCCCAATGGGCCCGAGAGTTCATAAGCAGCTCCTAAATAATAACAAGAGTTTTCTCTTCACTTTTGGCCTCAATAATCTCCTCAGCTTTCTCATTTTTCTTTAATCCCACTTTTAAACTACTTCCCTTTTTTCTTTGCCTCAACCTTCTTCACTTCTTCCTCCCCCTCCTCCTATTTCTCAACAAACTGTGCTGCACTGCTCTCCTCTCATTATTCTTCCACAGATCAATTGATTCTCCCTCTTTGTCATCAGAACTCCAAATATCAAGCACATTTACATAAGACTCAATGTCATGCTACCTCAAATTTAGGTTTTTGGGTTGTGGTTTTGATAGGGTAGGTGTGACATCCACAAAGGAATTAATAACTTATTCCTCTGTTAAGGTCGTGCTGATTATCAAGATACAGGGATTTGGTGGTGATACATTTTGGTAGTTAGGTAAAGGGTTATTTTGGGTATTTTTTTCTGGTTTCTGGGTCAGTTATTTTACCTGAATCGATCAAATCTTGAATCTCGTGTTTCAGGCAAGTGCAGCTTTTGTATCATGCCCAATGTTCTGGTGGTACATACAGTACAGTTTTGGGTCAACATTTAGGAAAGGAGGTCGTTTAGGTAAGGGTTGTAGAAGGTTATTCTCAATTAACTTTTCCAGGAATTTAGAGAGGGGTCTTCCTAAATTAGAAAACCTTCAGGATTACCTGACTGCATTGATTTGTATATTACTGTTCCGCTCAACTCTACCACCAAACCCAAACCATTCTCTTTTCATAGATGTTCCACTGAAGAACTTCTTTTCTTGTGCAAGGTCTGATTCTTTCTGTTCTCTAAACTTGTACAACTCCTTAAAGTTTTGAATCCTTTAATCCCTCAATTTCTTAGAGAGAGGGAGTACACACCCTTCTATAGCTATTACCAGCTGATCAAATTCCATGGGTCATTTCTTCATCTGTACTAATTTAGCTCTCCACCTAATCAAATAATCAGTAAAAGATTCATTGAATTTTTGCTTCAGGTTCTACAAGTCTCTCAAGGAAGCCTCCATCTAAATGTTGAGATTATACTGCTTAATGAATACAGCGCATAGTTCCTCCCAATCAACTTAAACATGAGATTCTAGCACATGGTACTATCTGATAGGTGCTCCTTCTAAGGATAGAGGGAATTGCTTCATAATCTGTGCTTTTGTCAGTTCAGTCATCTTTATGTGGGTCACATATTACTTTAAATGGAGGTGGGGGTCCTCTGTGCCAGTGAACTTCTTTATGTCAGGAAACTTGAACTTTTATGGCAAGGGACCATTATCTTTATCTAAGCTCAGCTCGGAATAGCTCATTGGGGCATCAATCCCATTTTCCTTCATCATTAGCTGCATTCGAGCCATAGACTTAATAAGGTCTTTAGTCTATTTTGGCTTCTCTATATTTCCTTAGGCATCTTCTTTTTATTGGATAATAAGTTTTGCCAATACTATCTGCTAATTATCTTCTACCTCTTGCTTTTTAGGAACCTCAGTATCCATATCAAAAGGTAAAGGTTGAGGTGTTGGTGGTTAGGGCACTAGTGGCTGTGGTGCTGACGGTTCCCCTCTAGTTGTACCTATCATTTCCCCCATAATTTCTCTCATGATTACCCTGGTTTGTTCGACCATTTTAGCTTTCAATTGTTCCTTGAAGGCTTCAGTATCAAATTCTTCCATATTGATCCCTCTACAGATTCTAACCAAACAGCCTATGTCAAATCGCTTCTAACTAGCATACTACTGTGGATCTATATCTACAACCATTGAGGGTCAGAAACATGCATGGTGTGTATATATGAAATGCAAGCCTACTGCTAAGAAGGAAAACAAAACAAAACATATATGCATGTATCAGAGAACAAAACAAAAAGCTCTCTAACAATATCTCCATCCTTATGTCTCCCACACACGTGTTCAATGATGAGTTCCATGTCTTAGGATTTTTGTTATGGGTTTTGCGTATCAACGAGAGATAATAAAATTGATAGATACAAGATAACTCTTAAGATGATACAAAAAAGTGGTAACTACTCCAAATAATTCCAAAGTCCATTTTAAATGGGCCAAGAATGATATCAGAGGCCTACCTTGTCAATATCCCTTTAAAATGGGCTAATAATAGGCATGAATGGCCCAACTTTTCAAGGCTTATTTTAAAATGGGCTTAGGCCTTATTTAGAGGATTACCGTATGGCATAAAACACATACATTTGGAAAAAAAGAACTTAGTGGAAATTGCTAAGTCATTATATGAGTTCAGTCTTAGGTAATAAGCTTCGGCTCCCACAGCTATATACATCCATTACGTCTCCCCACTCAAGGGTCCGTGCGATGCAAATAAGTACATGCTATGAGTGATAATAATCAAATACCTCACCACTAGGTTTGAATGAAACACAGACAGCAAAGCAAAGATTATTGTCGATTTATTTGGAATTTGGAGTGCATTATGTAAAAATGTGTAGTAAATGCAAAATTTGCAAAGGAAATAAAGAAATAATCAAAGATGATAAATTATAAAAAACTTTGAATCAATTTCTCTTTCCCTAGTGGAGTCGCCACAGTAGGCGGCAATTTTAGTCGCACGCCCAAGTGTTGGCAAGCATGGCACTATGAGAGTTCAGGGCTCACTATAAAATACATAGTGGGATTGGGGCCCAAAATAGAGATGGAGTCACTACCTAGATGAAAGCCAGGATACACTGTATAACAACTAGATTCCATGGAGGTTCCTAGAAGCCGTCATCAGAGATCGAGTTTGGAAACTGGGTATGGGTTTTTGGAATGCCCACCCAACCTTACGATTGGCCTCTATGTGTGTTTTGTATTTTACTACGTTTCATTATTAAATTATTCCCTTATTAACATACAAATCGCAAGTGATTTCCAATTTCATATTTTATTCCAAGTTTTCACATTAGTCTAATTTCAGGCTTATATCCCCAGCATTTAATCATAAATAAATAGATAAAACAAATAAAAATAATTTTCAACCATTCATTCCAAATAAAAAAGGAAAAGGTTAAGGATTACAGCTTTTTGGTGCAAATAAATATAAAAATACTAAAAATAAACCATACATAAACCAATAATAAACTAATTAATTATACAAATTAATACTCTAAAAATGATAAATAAAGCAAACATCTAGTGATTAAAAATCATTAAATAGTTCCTGTAACACATACAAGTTAATTCCATACAATAATAACAATAATATTTACAAATCATCAGCACATAATATTCATAAAAATAAATTAACATAAACTCAAAAAATGATTCACTAAATAACTCAAAAAAAGGAAAATAACATAGAAACAATATTGATCAATATAGGAATCATGCATATTTTCAAGAAATATAAAAAATTAAACACAAAAATCATGCTAAACATGCAAAATACAGACGAAAAATTATGGCATAAAAAGGTAGAAATCTCTCAAAGAGGCATCGCCTCCTGACCAAGAGGTGATGCCTTAATTGCCTCATTGTGAAGGGGCAACGCCTCTATGAAGAGACATTGCCACTTTAGTAGAGGCGAGAACACTCTACATTTTTTAAATCCCAAGAAATGTGCAAATCAACCACGTAAATGAGAAACAAATGCAAATATACAAGTATCAACAATCAATATTTCATACAACATGCTTCTATATAACTTCAAATAAGTAATTTAGCTCAAGAAAACACACAAAATAACAATAAATTAAAGATTTTAATGAAGATAAAAACTTAAAGCTTAAAACAAAGAGACTCACTGACTCAGACATGCTTAATGCTCCTAACTGAGCCCTCAGAACTTGGTTAATGGAGGAGTGGCCTTGAATGCAAGGAGGTTCCCTCTTCTTCTCAAGAATCAAGTCCCTTAATCTTCAAAGTCTCCTCCCTTCTTCTTCCTTTCTTTCTTTTCTTTTCTTTTTTTTCCTTTCTCTTTCTCTGTGTTTTTTTCTTTCAAGTGTTTTTTTCTAACAATTAGCCAACCTTCTCTCTTTTTCCTCTCACATTCCCTTTTACAGCCCCTCCTATTTTCTCCTTTTTCAAATTCCCAAAAAACCTAATCTCACCCTCTCCCATTACCTTTTTTCATTCCCTAGACTCTTTCCTGCTTTTTTTTTCTTTTATGTCAAAAAATGACTAAATCCTCAACAGGTTGGCTTCTAACTACTATCATTAATGGCATTTAATGCTACAAATAGTGGGTTTGATGAGGTGGCGCCTCTTTGATGAGGTGTCACCTTACTAATGCCTGGGGTAAAGAGGCGACGCCTCTTCGTCGAGGCAATCACCTCTTCACCTAGGCCAGGTCAAGGCCTGTGGTTTAAGAGGCGATGGGCTTAGGCTTGGGCTTTGGCTTAGTGTTTGGGCTTTCAAAGTCAATTTTAGAGAAGTCTCAGGCTCTCCTTGCATTTAAAACTCAAACTTTCTCATCATCGGGCTTTCGTTATGGGCTTATGAAACTGATAGTGTCAACAACTAGTATGGAAGTGAGATTTATTTCTAAAGGAATTGGTTTAAGTGTTGTCCATTAAAACACTTGGGATTTGGTTTTTTAAGTGAGTCTTGAAAACTCATATTGTAAGGTTATAAGAGTGAGCCATAAAACTCTTATGAATAAGATTGTGGGTAATTGAAAATCCTAACTTGGGAATAAGTTAGGTGGAGATGTAAGATTGTTGTTGAATCTGAACTCCTTAAATCATTGTATTCTTCATTCTTCCTTCTCAACATTCTTTCAATTCTTGAAAAAAATTATTTTTTATTCCGATTTTTATTTGATAGCCCTATTCACCCCCCCCCCCTCTAGGGCTTTTTCAATAAGGACTCCAATAATTGATCCATCTATTAGCTTGCTTCTTATTATCTTTAATTTGTTCATTGCCTACAACCTAATGTCTTCTAACATACTAATGATTGGTTTTTGTCGAGCAGCTAAAATCGATGAGTTAAAAGACTCTGTGAAGTTATTGTCCATTACCATAGTTTGCTTCTAAAGTTAAAATAGGCTCAAGTCTGTAGTGGATACCATTTTAGTGCCTTAGCTACTTCATATGAGACCTCCCCCAATTTTTCAAGATTATCTTTAAACTCTTCCTCAAATGTGCTCCAAGCACACATCCAAAATATTTTCTTTAATTCTCCCCCAATCCTTTTTTTTTGCTCCAGTTTGCATAAATGTACCTTACATGCCACTTGTGCTCTGCTTTAAGAAGTAGAGCCTTTATAACATCAATTAAACCCTACAAAATAGAAAATTCAAAGATCAATAAAAAAGACTGAATTATTTAATTATTGAAATACATGAAAAAAATCATGCATAAACCTTTTGCACATCACTAATAATAATCAAATAAGATCCATCTCTAAGTTATAGCTTTTGATGTAAATAGGATATGAACCATCTCTAATTATTTTTGTTTTCTTTGTCTATAATGGCCCATGCAATAGGCAGCATCTGATCATTAGCATCAAGTCCCACAACACTCAACAACTGGCCTTTGCATACAACTTTGAGGAAGCATCCATCAAGGCCAATAATGGGCCTACAACCAGCTTTCCACCCATTTCTTAATGAATGGAAGCATATGAACATCCTTTTAAATACCCTTCTACCATTTTGAAGTGCTTCCTTGCATAATTCTATTTTAGCTAAAGTCCCTAGGTTACTAGTTTTCAAGGCATGTGCATATGCCTTTAGTTGTTGGAATTATATCTTATAGCTTCCATCCATTTCTTGTATAATCATCCTTTTAGCCCTTTTACACTTTTAAAAACTGACATTGATATGTAGCTCTTCCTTAACTTTTGCCATTATGTCCTTCACCTTGAATGTTGGATTGCTATAAATCTTCACCTCGAAGTGTCTTGTAAGCAATTTTTCACTTGCACTTAGTATGGTATAATGTATAAAGCAAGCATGATCTGCCTTTAAAGTTTTAATTAATAATCCAGGGTTTCTTTTATCCTTTGAGATCCTAAGCATAAAGGAGCAACTAGTTTCATTATGACATTTACCTACTATTTTTGAAGACTTATTGGGATTCAATTTTAATTTATACCCAAAACGCACTGCATACTTAGAGATTGCAGCCCTTGCATCTTGTACATTTGCAAAAGTCATTTCAAGCATGAAATGACCATCCCTATCAGTGCTATCATATTTAATCCTCTCTAAAGATACAACTATATAGTTTTCTTCTTCATCAGATTCTACAGAACTCCATTTAATCTCATCAAATTGTGCACTTTCACCCTCAACCTCTTGTTCATTAACATACCCATTTGAAGCCATATATGTATAATTGGCTTATTCATTAATGCCCACTATGCTTAGACCCCCTCCTTAGGTTGTTGTTTCAGAATTAGGTGGAGTTGTATCTTCAAGTGTCTCCTCTGTTCTATTAGCACCCTCTACACTATGTACATTAGCATGTGAACATTAAGTACCAATATCAATTTTCTGTACACCCTCTACATCAACCCTATGCTCTTTTTCTCCTTTTAAATTAACTCCATCATTAGTGTTTAATTCCACACTATACTCTAAGTCATTAACATTAACACCTATAGTTTCATTACCACCATTCTCATTCACATGAACATTAACATAAAAAATATCAAGATCTTCCCATCCAATCTCTAAAACATAAGGGGCAAACAATGGTTGATCAACCTTATAATCTGTAAAAAATTCAATTTCTACCTCCCAAGAATATTTGTTTATATAATGTAACCCTTCTTACTATTTTGTCATCATGTATAAAAAATAGTCCAATTTTCAATTCTCTTCCAAGTTCAAGGATAAATATCTTCTTCATTGACTGAAACTCATATGTGTGTTTATATCTATGTAACAAATCACTATAACACATATAATCAGCATCAAAATCATACAGTATGTCAATATCATTATTAGTGTCTACAAGCCTATCATCTTTATATTTCCAAGTATCCTTAAAATGAAACATGAGATTTGACATCACTGACAACAAAGGAAAACATAAAAAAACATACACACATTTAATACAAATGAAAGAAATTACCATTTTAAGGACAACACTTTCAATATACAAATAAAAAAAAAGTTAAAAGCTTACCTCCTCTTTTTTTCTTTCCACCCATTGTTAAAAGAAGCTTCTAATGGTCACTATTATCCTTCAACAACCATAAAATTTTATTAGATACATCAAGTTGTAATTAGTAAATCAATGGGTATTTAGGGTTAAAGTTAAGAGAAAATAGGGATTTTTTTATCTCTATTCAACATGAAGAGGGGTGGTTGAAGAATTAATGAATAGAGCCAAAATAATTTCCTTTCACAAGAATGACTTTCTAATATGGTTGGTGTGGGGTCCATTTTTATTTACATGTCTACCACATCATTTGGCTTTTCTAATAAGAGATTGGATTTTAAATTCGGCATATGTTAGTAAGGGGCCAATAAAGATCAAAATTACAAAACCATAGTATTTTTTATCCAAAAAAAAATGGGTGGCTTTACTTGAGCCTCGATAAAAATCTTAAGGGCTTAAATGACCCTTTTCCCTTAAATTTATCTTTAAATCAAAAATTTTTTTAAAAGGTCTATCTAAACTCTACATTAAACATAAAAGTTTAAGTGCACTTTTTCACTAAAAATCACTAATATGATTTTCATCAAAAAATTTAGGGGAAAATCGATTTTCTTTCAAAAAAATATAAGAACAGGTACAATTTTGCCCCTAAAGTATATCCATGGGCTCACATATGCCCCTAAATTAATTTTAGGCTCAGTTATACTTAAAAATCAAGTTTTATTTATAGTTATGCTCGTCTCTTATAGGGGTGTTAAATCAATTATTAGTGGGCCCATATAATTACCACATCACCCTCAAACCTCAATCCAAACAGCTTTGCTAAGTCTGATAAAAGCTTAATTACTAATAATTGCCAATTGCTAATTACCAATATAAACAAACAATAGAAGTCTATTAATGACAACAAATGAAAATAACAAAAAATAAGTCAACAAACATTTTAGATTTGGTCCAGATCCAACTCAAGGTTTTGACAGTAACGATCATTCAAATAATGCATGTAGATTTGCATCTAGAAAATAGAGGTACCCTTCCCCTTCTTGTCTACACCAATTTCAAAATGCTTGCATCTCTTTATTGGATGTTGAGACATGTGTTTGCAACCTTAACATTGCAACCTTAAAATAATCTTCTTAGTAGTTTTGACCTTCTTATGGAAACAACCTTTATCTGATGCCATAAGGGCTTATCATCATCATCATCATTATCATAATCAAGAAAATCATCATTTAGTAATTTTTATTTGTAGAGATAACCTCAGAGATGGGATTTTTGGAGGAGAAAATGACATGGGGCTTTAAGGTGTGAGAAACAGAGGAAGAAGAATAATAATAAGAAAAAAGAGGTGGTAGCAGCCGTTATGGGAATGCTAAGATAGAAGAGAGGATGAAGAACCTACGGAGAAGGGAATTATAGAGGTTGTGAAAGAGATAGTTGTAATGGCCAATGCTTTTGAAAGAAGGAAATTTTGGGTTTTAAGTTTTCTTTTTAGGTTTGTGGAAATTCAGTGATCACAACTCCATTGATGCCAACCAAAATGACATCGGTTCCTTCGCCACCAACACGAGTGGCTAAATTGGAAGGTTCAACGATGGAAGTTTTGATGTTATTTATTTAGACAAAACCCATCATGAGGCTCCTAAACTTATCAGCTTTTTAGCTTTAGGCCCTCAAGTTTCATTTTGTATATCTAGTCCCTTGAACTTCACGAGTTTGAAGTTTTAAACTCTTTTGTTAATTTTTAATATAAATTCCTTGAAGTTTTATATTTCTAACATGCATATCATTTTTTACCTTTTAACATTTATATCATTTTTAAAATTTTTATAGCTGTAAAAAATAAATTTTATTATTTTATTTTCTATTATTTTAAATTAAAAACATAAATTTATATAAATTCTTAAATAATTTTAAATTTTAAAAATAAATAAACAAGTTAATGTTAAGATAAAAAAATTATAATAAAACTACTTTTTTTTTTACATTATTTTAAATTATACTAGTTTTATTTTCAATAAAACTGATATTTTCAAAATAAAATATTATGATGAAAAGAACACCATAATTAAAAGAGGTTATGATAAAAAAAATTTATAATTCTTTAAAATTTAAATTTATATTTTTAATACATTTTTACTTTTTTGTACAAAATTTTAATTAAATTATTGTGAATAATTTTTTATAATATAAATTTTATAAATAGTGGATATCAAGACGAACTTGTACACCACCAACAACAATGATAGATTTTTCAAGCAACTCAAACTTTTTATAACCATTATTTTAACCTTCATTTTTTTTATAATGCTTGTTGTGTACATGAAAAAAATTATATTATAAAAATTTATTCAAAATAATTTAAAATATTGAGAAAAATAGTAGGAGTATTATATATATATATATATATATATATATATATATATATATATATATATATATATATATATATATATATATTATCGTAGCATTAACTTGTTTGTTTATTTTTAAAATTTAAAATTATTTAAATATGTATATAACAATTTAAAATATTAGAAATTAAAATAAGTAAATTTATTTTTTACTGATGAAAAGATTTTAAAAATGATATAAGTGTTAAAAAGTAAAAAGGAAAGAATTTGTGTTAAATATTTGATAGAAGGATTTAAAATTTTAAATCTATGAAGTTTGAGGATATAAATATACAAAACAAAACTTAAAGAGTTTAAAGTTAAAAAGCCAAAAAGTTTAGGAGTCTCAAAATATATTTTGCCTATTTATTTATGGATAGAATAAATAGGATTGAAGAACGAGAAGAAGAGGTGGAGGAGGGAAGCAAGTGGTCATATGGTGATGTGACAATTATAAAGGTACATTAATAGTATATTTAATGCCTTTGTTAAGAGAGGGTATAAATGTTAATGAAACTTGATTTTTGAGTATAATTGAATTAAAAATTAATTTTGTGACATATGTAAGCCTGTGGATATGCTTTAGGAGTAAATTTGTACCTTTTTATTTACTATTCAGTACAAACATGTATATATATACAATTGAAATTATAATCATTAAATTAATACTTATTTAATAATAGATATTGATACAAATTATAAGTATTAATACATAAAAATAATTAATAGATATAATTTAATAAAAAATAATTTAACTATCACAATTTCATTTGTACAGATATAAACATTTGTTTTATAGCATGAGCCATTAAAAAAATTGGAGAATTCTGAATATATTTCAATATGTGGATTGAGGAGTTACTTACATTCACAGTATCTAAAATTATTATAAATTCTTATTAAAATTTTGAATTTCATTTTGTCACTTAAAATTTTTTAAATATTTACTTGAGTCTCACAAAAGTGTTTTCTTATACAAAATGTATCTATAAATGAAGTATGTATTTTGGCCGCTTTTTAAAATATAGATGAAGTATATGTATTTTATTTTTTAATTAGTAAATTTTATAGATTATTTTACAATTAAAATATATTTTATATGAAAATACACTTTTATAAAAACTAAGTGAATATTTAAGAGATTTTAAATAACAAAATAAAAATGGTAACTTTTAAAGAAAAATAGTCTACAAAACAAGTAAAACATATATTCAGATACATATATATTCGGATACAAGTAAAACATATATTCGGTTGAAATTGTACCTTTTAATGTAATTAACCTACTGATTGAGCAGTAGTCGGGTACATATATTCGGATGATACCGATAGTTTGAACTCTGTCCCGTTATCTCCTCTACAGCTAAACAAGTAAAACATGAAATGTCCTTACTGCACGGCGACACAGGCGAGGTGCGCCACCACAACGACAGGGCGATCAATAACGGAGTGTTCATCGTGTGGGAGAGTGGTGGAGGAACGTCAATTTCAACCGCACCACGTTTTCCATATTAGGGCCCAAGACAACCCTCTAAGCCTAGTGACATCGGATCTCCCAAACATACAACACCGAGGAGAAGAGGAGGATCCATTCGAGCCCACAGGATTCATCACTGCTTTTTCCACTTGGTCTCTGGAGCCGACCCCACTCTCTTTCCGTTCCTCTTTCTCATATTCAGGACACCTTGCTGAGCTAGAGCGTATCCTTGAATTAACTAGCTCATCTTCTTCCAATTCCACCTCATCGACTACTGTTGTTGTTGATAATTTGAGAGCTTATATGCAGATTATAGATGTTGCTTCGATTTTAGGTTTGGATTATGATATTTCGGATCATGCGTTTCAGTTGTTTAGGGATTGCTGCTCTGCTACTTGTTTGAGGAACCGCAGCGTTGAAGCGCTTGCTACTGCTGCTCTTGTTCAGGCCATTAGAGAGGCCCAGGAACCCAGAACCCTTCAGGTATGTAAAATAAAAAATTCAAAAAAAAAAAAAAACCCACAACAACAACAACAACAATTGACCCTCATTGAGGCAGCCTTTCTTTTTTTGAAGATTTTGAGAAATGATTGGATTTGGCCTTGCATAAATGACGGGCTTGTTTGTAATTGATAGTCATCCGTTGTTGCTCTTCCTTCTGCTTGATATTTCCAATGTTTGCTCTGGTCGCATTTTTCAGTGCATCAGATTCTCATACAAGCTAATCTTAAGAATAAATGGCGTTTAACTGGTCTGATTAATAGAAATGCAGTTGAGTTTTGTAGTATATAAAATGCTTTCGTTAAAATAATGAATCCCAATGAGAATAAAAATTGCTTTGCTTTCCAATTATTAGCATGCTTTTGGATAATTTTCCGTTCTACATTGGATATTTTTGGACTAGTTTTAGCTTAATGTATATTTGTGTCTTATTGCCTGATTATTAAGTTTGGATGCTTTGCTCGCTTGCTTAACAATTAAGCTGTAGCCAGGCAGCCATGGTGGTTTTAAAAATATTTTGAGTTGCAAGTATCATCTAAATTTAATAAGTGATCTGATATAACAGGAAATCTCAATTGCTGCAAATGTTCCGCAAAAAGAGATTGGAAAATACATCAAGATACTAGGTGAAGCTCTGCAACTGAGTCAGCCTATTAATAGCAATTCCATTTCAGTCCATATGCCTAGGTTCTGTACCCTCCTCCAATTGAACAAATCAGCTCAGGTACTTAGTTGCATGGACTCCACTTATCAAGTTGGAAAAGTTAGGTTTCTTTCTTTTGGCAATGCTAACTGTGTTTCAGAATTGTTCTTTCGCTGAGACAAGAGAAGTTTAAATGAATCAAACTATCTGAAAATTCATGCTTGTTGTGAAGAAGTAAAGGACATTTCATTTTGTAAATAGCACTTTGAAAATCTGTACAGAGGGATAGACCTTCAATGTCATTGTGAAATACTAGTCCTGAAATGTGTTGTTTATTGAAAGATATTACGTATTAGTAGTTAATTGCTAATTGCTAAAAATTGTGATTATGCTAAATACTTTAAAGCATATAAATGGTGCATCCCAAAATAAATGTGAGATATTCCTACTATCTGCTTCTTTCTATTGTTTCTTGTGGACCTTTTTCACTTCTTAGATTCTCTTTATCAAATATGGTCAATAGCTGACTTTGTCCAATTTGCCAGGAATTGGCCACCCATATTGGAGAAGTAGTCATCAACAAATGCTTCTGCACTCGTAGGAACCCCATTAGCATTTCTGCTGCTGCTATATATCTGGCATGCCAATTAGAGGACAAACGAAAGACACAGGCAGAAATTTGTAAGGTGACAGGCCTAACTGAGGTCACGCTCAGAAAAGTTTACAAGGAACTGTTGGAGAATTGGGATGATCTACTCCCATCCAATTATACTCCTGCTGTCCCTCCAGAGAAAGCATTTCCTACTACAGTAATTACCTCAGGCCGTTCATCTGCACCTAAAGGTGATCCAATTGAATTAACATCTTCCTCTCTAGACAAAGACAAACAGCCAGAAAATAAATCAAGCAAAACAAGCAATGTGATGGCCAGGACCAAAGAGGATGTTGAAAGCAATGGGAATTCTCTTGGGTGCTGTGCCCCAGTGTGGCAGAGCTTCAGACAGCCTTGGCTTCAATTTCCCACCTCTGGAGTTACAAAATTAGGAGAGAAAGATCTGATTGCGAATGACTTGCAATCTAGCTGTCAGGAGTTTGAAGAGAAGGAATATAAGCAGAAAATGGAGAAAGGATCGACAGCTGCGTCAAGGCCAAATCAGTTTTCAAACCCTCCAGGTTCAGGCATGAGTACCACCATAACCTGGCCTTTTCGCTCAGCACCTTCATCGGGGCCTTCTCCAATTGTGCAGCCACCACCCAAATTAGCACCAGGTTATGCTGAGCTCAAAGGTATTAGCTGTCAAAATGATGGTAATAATGAAGGTGGAGATAACAAGTAGCATTGTAATCTTGTACTTTTATGCTGTATATTCTTGGCAAATGCCAGTGAGAGTATGATTCTCCCGCTATATTCTGCACTTCTGCTAAAAATTAACTTTTTTCATGGTTTTGCTTGGGTGGTTTAAAATTAATACTTTTAACTAAATTAGTAAAATATATTTTTTAGAATATTTGCATTCTTAACTAAATCATGCAATACTAAAAAAAAATATCCGAATTAAAAATATTTGGATTCAATGTGGTCTGTTTAATTTTATTGTACTGAATTTTGTGTATTATTAAAATAATTTTTGTGATTTTCATTTTTTTGAAAACCATTCTCTTCATCTTTTTGTTTGATTTCTAATTTAGGAGGATGTCTAGTAAATAGTAGTGGTGGAGGAGAGAGTTCCAGAAGGAAAATATGCAATAGACAAACGCTATGAGATGAGAAGACATAAGATGAGAAGACATCCAACTTTTTTGTTTTTTTTAAAAATTGTTGTATGACAAGTAATGCAGTTTATGTGTAACGACTAATTAATTGTTGGTGCTGGAAGGTAGAGGTATACCTTTTACCTGTGGTGGGTAATGTTAATAGAAGCAAAAATTTAATGCAGTTGGATAGTGTTGTAGGGTGTATGAATATTATTATAACAATTGTTTTTATTTTATTAATTTAATATTAGTTTATGTGTTTGTATAATAGATTTAAAGACTTGAGTGTTAGTAACATTAAATTTATTATGCACTTAAGATGTTTATGATATGACCGTTGTTAATTTATACCAAATTCGTACTCAATCTTAATAACCTTGTCAATGATTGTTCATAAATCAAATAAAAAGAAACTTTAATCTCCAACAAAACTCTTAACTAAAATGTACTTAAGAATCTTAATTATAAAGAATTAAAGTTTGTTTAATATAAACCTAAGATTAACAAAGTCAATTTCAAATTTAAATTAAACTAAGTTTGAATGTTACCAAACCATCACTTGATAAATTAATTAAAGTTCTTTTAAAAACAAAAGAGAAGGACTTTAACCTCACAAAAATTGAAATTTAATTGATAAAACTTGTTCGATTTCATTCTATAATGCTATGGCTTTTATATAAGCATGTAAACATCATAATCCTTGAAGGAATAAGTTTTCTTACTTATTTCTAAAAACACCTATAAAGGAAAATCTTTTACTAAATAGGATCCCTTAAAAAATAGAACAACTAATGACAACTAAGCTTTAAAAAGTCAAATTGACAACTCATGATAACTAAACAAATAATTAATGACAATTAAGATTTGAAGCATGCCATGTCACATGTCAAGTAGAATGTTTACCATTAACTTTGACTTGTTGACTTTGAATTTGACTTTGACTTCTTGATTTTGACTTAGAATATCCTTGAATCTTCTCAGATCTTGTAGAATATTCTTGAATCTTCCTTATTGACTTCAAAATAGAAAATAACCCAAAAATTTGTCCAAGCTTTGTACTTGACTTTATTAATGTATAGACTTTACAAATTTACCCTTTTGAGGATAATATCATTCCCTCCCTTTTAAAGATGATTCATCCTCAAATCATACCCATCTTCTAAAGTTGATAAATTCATATATCTTCTAGGGTCAAACACAAATTCCTTGAGTGAAATCCTCTCCTTTGAAGTAATAATCCACACAACAACTTGAACTTGATTACACACTTAGAACAAAGAATTTGTATTCATGAACATGTAAGAATTGAATACTTATTGCTTCCTTCTAAATTTTAAACATGAATATCTTAAGTTCTTCTTGCTATTAATAAAGACTCCATAGATTCCCTTGAAAGAAGTAAAATACTGTAGCTCTTTCTCATACTTTATGCTAGGATTGAAATCTTCAAATGTCTTATTGACCTTGTAATGCATTTTAATAATATCATCAAATGGATCTTTGTATGGCACAAAGCTCTATAAAAAAACTTTCAAAACAATAGAAAAGGAAAGATTAGAATTGTTAGTATCATCATAATGAATAACCATCTTCTTATCCTTCATAATGCTTTCAATATCTAGTTTCCTCTTTTGTGCACAAACTTCCAAATTTCCCTCTTCATGGTGCATATACTCTTTATGATCACAATATGCACTCTTGAAAACTCCTTGGTTAGTTAATCATTCTACAAGTTTACTAGGTTGCTCAAAAATTTGTGAACACTCCTTATTAGCTTTAATATCTCCTTCAAAAATCTACAATTTCTCATTAATTTCTTTGATAGGCTGCATACACTTGTCATTATCTTTATCTTTTTACAATATTTCATCATGGCTTTTGGCATTATTTTGCTCCAACACCTCCGTAATTTCTTTATCAACTATTTTCTCTTCAAAATCATTGTTTACACTTTCTTCATTAACCAAGACATGAATGTTGTCATCCTCCTTAATAACCTGATCATCTACTTCAATGCATAATTGCTCTTCATATTTCTCACCATTCTCACTCAACCCTTTTTCAACACTTAACTCACTTAACTTAGTATTAACACCCAAATCCCTCTTTTCTTTTCTTTCATCATGTCTCTCAACCACTTAAATGACCTCAACATTCCTTGAACTTTATTTTTACCCTTGAAAGTGATTTTGCGTATCCTTATAATAATGATTTGGCACAAACCTCTTTCGTATGATAGTCTTTATCTCTTACCTTATAGAGATAGGTTCTTCTCCACAATGCCTCCTTGAGATCACTAGTTGATTCCACAAGCTAGTGCATAGCCCATGAATGCACTGGTTGCAAGCTTAACTTTCTTTTCCTCATAGTAGTTGTGGTAATTAAACACAAAATCTACCTTATTTTCCCATGCTAGATATGCTTCACAATCACTTCTACCGTGGAAATTAGGTATCTTCATCTTTATGCTCCCAAGATTATTATCTTGCTTATTATGCCCTTGAATGCTCTCATTAACAAACTCATCATCATCACGCCATCTCCCTCCATGAACTTGTTTAAATGTTATTTGAGTTGTATTATAGGTGTTATTGGCAATGGTTATAGCTTGGCTTTGCTCTAACCTCCCTATTTGCTCTCAAACCTTTTGATGGTTGTTTAACAATTGACTCATTTGTTCTTGCATCATCTTCATAAAAAGCTTCAATTCAGGATCTATCTCAGCCTCTTTTATTTCTACCATGTTATAAACAAAAGAAAAGAAAAACCCTCACAAGTAACACTCCCTCACGTGTTTACACTCAAAGAATGTCACTCAATGCTCATGTTTCACTCAATTAGGCTTTTACCCTCTTATGAGCTCACTACTCGCCTTTTACCTCTCAAATTCCTTTCCTATAATTCTTATGGAACTTAAGTTACTAATTATCAAATTAAGCTCAACAAAAAACAAATAAAGCAAAATTTAACTGAAATTTAACCATAAGAGTCAAAGAAAATGCAACAAACAAAGAAAATATATGAACAAAATGAAAACAAGAAAAATTAGAATAAGTGTTTAAACTACCTCAAACATAACTTAAGAAGAATAGTAGAATATTTAAAATTAAAATAAGGCAAAGGTATTTAATTTAGAATTAAAACAGCAAATTGGAATGGTTTTAGGCCAAATTGAATTTAAATTTGATTAATTCAACTTTTTTTTCACACTTCAAAATCTTTTTTTCTTCCTTTTTTTATATATAACAGATACAAAAATGTCCATTAAGAACAAACTCAAATTGATATGTATTTGTGATAAACAAAGACTCTTAAGATGCAAAACAATAAGAATTAAAATGATTTTTTTTATTTTTTTTGTTTAAAGACTAAAAACAAGTTAGAATATGAAGAAAATACTGAGATTGACTCAAGATAACAAAGAAAAATGAATTTCAAGTCTACAATCACAAAGAAAATGAATTGATATCAAAGACATAAAAACGAATCAAAAAAATAATGATTTTTTTTATTAAATGCAAACAACAAAGAAAAGTAAAGATACGTACTTGATTAATGAGCCAAAGCTCTTATACCAAATGATACAAACGTGGTTAACTTGTACCAAACCCTTATTCAATCTTAATAACCTTGCCAATGATCATTCATAAATCAAACAAAAAGAAACTCTAATCCCCAACAAGACCCTTAAATAATCTATACTTAAGAACCTTAATTATAAAGAATTAAAGGTTATTTAATATAAACCTAAGATTAACAAAGTCAATTTCAAGTTTAAATTAAACTAAGTTTAAATGTACCAAGCCTTCACTTGATAAATTCACTAAAGTTCTTTTAAGAATAAAAGAGAAGGACTTTAACCTCACAAAAATTTAAATTTAATTGATAAAACTTGTTCAATTTCATTCTATAATGCTATGGTCTTTATATAGGCATGTAAACATCCTAATCCTTGAAGGAATAGGTTTTCTTACTTATTCCTAAAGACACCTATAAAGGAAAATCCTTTAATAAATAGGATTCCTTCAAAAATATAATAACTAATTTCAACTAAGCTTTGAAAAGTCAAATTGACAACTCATGACAACTAAGCATTGAAAAGTCAAATTGACAACTCATGACAACTAAACAAACAACTAATGACAATTATGATTTAAAGTATGTCATGTCACATGTCAAGTAGGATGTTGACCATTGATTTTGACTTGTTGACTTTAAATTTTACTTTGACTTCTTGACTTTAACTTGTAATATCCTTGAATCTTCTCACATCTTGTAAATATTCTTGAATCTTCTTTATTGACTCCAAAATAGAAAATAACCCAAAAATTCATCCAAGCTTTGTAATTGACTTTATTGTTGTGTAGACTTCACAAATTTACCCTTTTGAGGATCGTATCAATTTAGATGGTACTAATGTATAATTAATTATTGTTTGAAATATATTTGTACTTCGTTAAAATCTTTTAAATTTGTAACTCATTCTTTTTCCTGTTGATATGTATATGTTTTATGGTAATAAATTAAATATCTAAGTTGGTTATGTTTTAACTGTATGTATTTAATGTTATTAAATATAAAGGATTAAAATATTTCACAAATAACATCAATTTTTCGTAGTTTTTTAGTACTCCCTCTATTTCTTTTTAATTGTTGTTTAAAGATTATACACATAGATTAAGAAATATAATTAATATATATGTAAAATAGTATACTACCTTCGTAATAATTCCCTCAATAAATTATTAGCTTTGTATATTTCCAAAAGTAGTGTATGTGTAAATAAGGATATGATAAGAAAAAAGGTAGTTAAAGTGTATTGATAATTGAAAACGTCGAATAAATTAGAATAAAAAATTTAACCTAAAACGACAATTAAAAAGGAACGGACGGAGTATTTGAATTGACATTTTAGTCTGTATATATGATGAAAAAATGGTTTTACCTCTACATAAGTTATCAAATGTTAATACAGTAAAAATTGAAGTAAAAGTTCAACTTTTAAACAAAAGAGAGATCAATGTAAATTAAACCAGACCTCATAGAAGAAAATGTTATTTTCTTTTAATAGAATAAGGGATAATAATTTTTTAGTCCTATAAGTTTGGTGGATTTCACAAATTAGTTCTATAAGAAAATTCATTCACAATGGAGTCCTAATAGTTTTAAATATAGAGAAAATTACATTTAACTCCCTAAAATTTGACCTAATTCCAAATTTCATCTCTCTTGTTTGAAAATCAAACATTTACATCTCTCAGTTTTAATTCCATAAACATTTAAATTCCTCTGTTAGTTTTTCCATTAGTATCTTAATGAATAGGACATTTTACTCCCTAAGTTTTGTAAAAACTAACACTTTAATCCTTTTTATTTTAATAAATAAAATTGTTGTTCTTTAAATTTCAAATTATTTCAAATTTAAAATCACAATTTTTATTAAATTTTCAATGGTTACTCATATCCTTATCAATATTTTCAAATTAAAAAATTAAATTATAAATTTAATAAATTCATTAATTTTTATCAATTTTATTTATATTTATTTTTTTTATGTTTGGTTTCATTAATTTTACCTTCTTTAAAGTAATTCATTTTATATATTACTCTAGGTTGAGATAATGCTAATTTTAAATGGGGCAAAAATTAATAAAATTAAGTAAAAAATGAATATAAAACAAATTTATGAACACTTATAGATTTATTAAAATTACAACTTGACTTTTGAGTTAGTGTGTATTTTGTATAATTCAAAAAATATATATATTGATGGAAATATGTGTACATGTCTAAAATTTAGTTAATATTGAAAATTTAAATTTTAAACAATTAAAAAATTAAAGAACTAAATTATTTTATTTTATTAGAACTTAGGGAATAAACTTTTTTATTTTTATAAATAGAAGGAGTTAAATCTATTTTGATATAAAAAAAAAAACTAATGGAAAAGTTAACGAAGGGACTTAAATGTTGACAAAATTAAAACTGAGGGATGTAAATATTCGATTTTCAAATAAGAGGGAGGAAAGTTGGAATTAGGTCGAACCTCAAAGAGGTAAATGTAATTTTCTCTTAAATATATCACATTTAAGTCTTGTTTGTCAACTTAGATGGAAACGGGTGACATGTATAAAACGATGTCGCTTCACTTTAGACTTTAGCTACCATATTAACACACTTAATCCACATCAACACACCCTTCACTTTATCTTCTTCTCTTTTATGCAATATATTTATCTCTTTCCTCATTTCTATTTGCTTCTTATTCTTCTCTCTCTCATATGTTTCTTCACTTTTTGTCCTTATTTTCTGTTATAATTTCAGGTCCTATTTTGCTCTCTTCTCTTCCCTAAACCCTCGACGAATCATTACGATGCATTAGATTGTTGTGGATTTTTGGGGTTTTAGTAAGATGCATGGGTGTGGAAACCCAAATGGGCCAATTTAGGCAAAAAAAAAAATTTAATTCTCCTACTAACAAACTATCATATCCAGCTGCTTCTTTTAAATTTCAGCTCCCCAATTGCGTGTCTTAGGTTTCCAATTGTGATATTCAAAATGGCTTTTTCTTTACAACACCTCTCATTTCTATCGATTATAGGTTTGTGGGTTTGATTCATTTGCCCTTGTAATAAATAACACCTACAAATTTACATGATATTTGTTTATGAATGAATGATTTTTAATTTTAGTGCTTGTTTACTTAGTTTTTCTTTTTTCCAGTTAAAGGCCACTCCTTAAGCTTGGAATTTGATTGGCAATTAATTTTAAATTGGGGATTCTAATTTTTTTTTCCTAATATACTTCTACTCACTTCTATTTTATTTAACAATTTGTCCCATTTTGAGAAGAAAAACTCTAGAATTGTAAATGATGATTATTTAGAGCATTTTGTCACGGATCGTTTGTCATGACATGCAAAACCGCATGAGATGCTTGTTGGTTGTGCTTAATGTGGGATGCAGGATAGCAAAAAGGGTGTGAGTACGTGCCGAACGGCTGTCCATTCCTTGGATGGGCATGCTGATTAGGCACCACACTGGTTGGGAGCTGTCCCTGCTCCTCTGATGAGCCCATGGGAGGGCAAAACCAATGAGCATCAGAGATGGAAAAGGCTTCACCTCGGGTATACGGGAGGCCTAGGGTGCCACATGGGGGAATGTCCCTGCGCTAAAACTTTGACCCCGTGACAAATGGTATCAGAGCCTGGTTGTGTGCTAGCTGCGAGTTTGCTAAGTGCTCTTTACCACACTAGTAGCTTAATAAAAGGGGTTCTCGCAAGTGGGTCCTCTATAAAGAGATTGAGACGAGGATGAGTAAGTAGGAAGCCACAGTGAAAGTTCGCCAAGCACTCATATTCACACTGGCACACCTTGAGCAGTGGAAGGTAGTTGCAAGTGGATCGTAGCCTCAATGTAAGAGGGCGAGTAGGTAGGGAATTACACACAAATCTTGGCCAATTAAAAAGAAAAGGGGAGGAGTCTTCCTCACACAATGAGGACGTTGCGAAATCAAGTGAGGGAGAATGTCACGGACCATTTATCATGACACGTAGGACTGCGCGAGATGCTTGCTAGTTGTACTTAATGTGGGATGCGAGATAGTGAAAAGGGTGTGAGTATGTGCCGAGCGACCATCCATTCCTTAAATGGGCGTGCTGATTAGGCACCACACTGGTTAGGAGTTATCCCCGCTCCCCTGATGAGCCCATAGGAGGGCGAAACCAGTGAGCATCGGAGATGGAAAAGGCTTCACCTCGGGTATGCGAGAGCCTTGGGGTGCCATGCGAGGGAAAGTCCTTGAGTTAAAACTCTGACCCCGTGACAATTTGGTCAAGATTATGGAAGAGAAAGATGGTGGCCTTACTTGGATTCAAATGATGGATTGTTATACCACTATAACTATAACCTATAAAGCTTAATATGGCTAATAATTTTTCTTACATCTATGATGTGGATTAAGTGTGTTGATGTGGCTACTAAACTTTAAAGTGAAGTGGGGTTGTTTTGTCCATGTCGCCCATTTTTGTCATTAATCAAGACTTAATGGTGATATATTTTAAAATTGTTAGGATTTGATTATAAAGTAACTTTTTTATAGGACTAATTTGTAAAATTTACCAAAATTATAAGACTAAAAAATTCATTATCCTAATAATTTATAGTTCAATCATAATATTTGATAAACATTTATCTGTCCAAAATAGCATTGTAGACACATGACTTGGCTATTTTTAAAATAACTAAGAAAATCACATTTTAACTCAATTTTCTCCATCTGTCAATAGGAAAGATGTTATTAATATAGTGGAGAATGTAGGGGAAGAGAGAAGGATTTTCTAAACTAAAAAAAAATAAAGAAAAATAAAGAAGGGAGAATGAGAGCATTAAAAGGGGAGGAGAACATTAAATAAGAGGGGAGGGAGCTGAAGAAGAGGGGAAGGTAGAAGGAAAAGACAGAGAGAGTTAAAAGAAAAAAAGAAGGTTCTGAGAGTAGAAAAGAAGAACAACATGTAGAAAGTAAAGACTACAAGAGTTTTTTACAGGGAGAAGAGGTTGGCTTTGTACTACTTAAGAAACATTGTTATCACTGTGAAACACTTCTAAGGGCCAAGACATAAGCTATGACTTGAGCTTCAAATACAATAGTGTTAGTGATATACACTAGGTCAATAATGTATAACAATGTTTTGACTTTATAATTTTATTAATAAAGAGACATTTTTCATTATCAGTTTTTGTTATGATAATTACTTGAACAGTCAATTCTTACTAAGGTCATCAAGTATGTGACTTGATAATAAAACCCTTAAATTAAATATGAGTTCTATTCAAATTATACCTAGTCATAATAATGTATTAAGGCTAGTATGATATTGATTGATGATTATGTTTTACTAATAATGAATATGAGATATTAAGTCAACTCATAAGTACTTATTTGAGAAATAAAGTGTTGGATTGACCCATCATGAGAATACTACATAGATAATTGTCATAAGTAATTATCATCACAGTAATATTGGCTTAGTGCTCTAACCTTGAAATCACCATAGATTTCTATATAACTATTTTGTATTTTGACACAATCTTACATTATCTTTAATCGAATGATAAAATAGGTTATTGTTGGGTATGAAATGTGTTATATGAGGAATGTAAGTGATTGAGAAGGAATTTGTCCCTTATTTAGTCTGAGTAAGATATCTATGGGCCCCTTAATAAGATAGATTTAGGAAAATGTATTGTCATTCCAAAGTAAATTGATAAAGAGTTATCATTCTCAGTTTACTTGGAATCAAGAAATAATATGATTAAATTCTATAATCTATGCCTTATATTCAATCAAGATATCATGTGACAAAGGAACTAGAATATTCACTATATATTAAGTTATGTCAGATTATTGACTTCACATGACTTGCGTAACCACAATGTCTTGCTAGAGGCCACTTATAACTTGTAGGCTTAAATAGAGATTTAAAGCTCACTACCAACGTCATGTGAATTTACAGGGTCACACACTTTGAATAAGCCCAAAACGAATATGGATTTAACAAGCCCAAATAAGTTATGTGAAAATAAATAAATAAAATATTTATTTATTTATTTATTTAAGGTAAAGGTTATCTTAAATAAATAGAAAATTACTTCTGATTTTATTTTAAATAAAATCAGAATAAGAATAAGTGAGAAATTACCAATAGGTTGTTCGATAAGTCTAATTTAGAGGTCTATAAATATGTTATATTCTCTAGGGTTTCACTCACTCATTATTTTGCCATAAAATTCGTTTTCCCTCTTTTAGAAAAAAAAACATAGAGTTCTTTTCATTTTTTATTTGTGAGAAATCAAGAGAAGGTGCTAGCACACAAACATTCATTTCTAATCAAGGGTTGTTTGTGTGAACACTTGTGAAAGAAAAATTCTTTTGGAGATGTCTTAATCCGAATTATCAAATTAAAAGCTTGAGGTAGGGTGTCACTAGAGTTAACCTCCTCTTTGCCTTCTAGAAATCTTCCCCTTCTGTGTTTATAGTAAGATTTTGAAAACCCTAGATTTAATTAATTAATCGAATTACTTGAATTCGGATTTAGATTTGTGATTAAAATTTAATTTTTTTGTTGCGTATGGAATCATGAAACCTAAAAAATAGCCACTATCATTCTCTTTTTCAATTTTTTTTAGTTTTAATTTTAAGTGGAATTATTTTAATTGTGTTTCAAGTGTAGTTAAGTTGTTTTATGTGCAAAATTTTTGGGATTATTTGATTTGAGAATCATCCTTTTCTGCAAATAATTTTTTTTTCATATCTATAAAATAAATTTAAAGCAAAGTCTTTTATGGAAGTGCAATAAGGCATCACCTATACGATAAGGCGACATCCTATTGCACTCAAGCAACACTTGATTGTGATAAGGCATCGCAATACTCCTTTACATACAAGATTATTTATTCAATCGATTTTCTTTCTTTTTTTGTTGTTTTGGTTTCATGTTTTTTATTCAAGTCTATTTTAATAACTTAGTTTTCTGATGTGATAAAATTAAAATTTTCATTGTTCATTTATTCATTTATGTTTTTACAAATTTTGTTTTATGACATGGTAGTGATATGTATATATTTTTTAGTTTAAGGTAAAGTTTTCTTTTGTATGTGTTTTCATCCATTCTTGCATGCTTTTAAATTGGTAAATAAAATTTTAATTGCTTATTTATTTTTCTATTAATTGTTATTCGGTAATTTATTTTATTGTATATTTTCTTTCAATCTATTTTATTTCAGTTATCATTTTCATGTTTCAAGTGTAATAATTTCATTTGATATTTAAGAATTTAACTTTATTATTTCTCTTGTAGGTTTTACTAGGGACTAATTATTTTATTTTTATGATTAATAAATTAGAAATGACAAATTGCTCACTATAGAACTAGAGTTTATTTTATTATTTTATTTTATTTTTTCTTTTGTATGCAAAGGGTTGTAATTCATTTCTCCTCCCCTTTTTTTGTGTGTACATTTATTTATTTAATTCTTTTCTCCTTTCCCCCTTTTTTGCATGTGTATTTATTTGGATTTTTATTTTATTTATTTATTTTGTTTTGATTTGTGGATAGATATATTGTGATGTGTTGTGTATTATATAAAGATGCATAAAAATGGATTAAACTACAATTGGGACTTAATTGTAAAATTTGGAAATTGTTTGGAGGAAATTTAAATTTATAAATAACTAAATAATTAAAAGTAATAAAATACGAAACATAAACGGAGGCCAACTTTAAGGTTGGGTGGGCATTCCAAAAATTCATACCTAGTTTCCAAACCCAATCTTTGAGGAGGGGCTATCTGTGTAATTTAATTGCTGTAAAAATGTGTTACGAGTTTCATTCGGGTGGCAACTCACATTTCTGATTTGGACTTTAAACCTAGGTTTTGTTTCCTAGTGAGCTTCGAACCCACACAATACCATAGTTATCGAACACTTGGACGAGCATTTAATTTTGCCATCTACAAGCAGTTTTCGTAATGAATTTAGCAGTGAATACATAATAGTTTTACTTACTTGGATTTACCATTCTTATGAATAATTTTCAATGACTATTATATTGTTGCTTGTTTCAATTTTAAACAACACCAACTCAAAAACTCAGATTAAAAAAATTTTACAAATTTACAAATAGTAACCAACCATGAAATACCCTAAAAAGTGATGTTTGATTTGGATTGGTTTGAGCAAATTTAGTTTGGTTAGTTTGGTAAAATTTTGTAGCCTTGTGTTACAGCCCACCCATTTTGGCAAGCTGAGTACGCCTAGGATGGTGCACATGGGCAACATTTTGAATAAGGCATGCCAAAGCTAAGTGTAAGGGAACTCTCTAGAAGGTGCTAGAGCATTGCGAAAAATGGCCAAGAAAGGTTGCTGTCTAACTTTGCCATGGCGCATTCTAGAAACTTCCTATGCCAAGCTGCCTATACATTATTCAGCCTGACTGTAGAAACTTCCTTTACTCTTGTAAATATTAAGAAGTTTCTTGTACATAAGATATTTGTAGAAATGTCTAGAAGAATTAATTGTAGCCACGCATTGAGGAGGTTGAAAACCTATATAAAGGCCACTCCTCCCATTTTTAAGAATTGATGAACAATTTAATAAAGCTCTACACATTTGCAAACTCTTTAACTCTGCTCTCACATTAGTCCTTTGTTGCCCTACCTTGCTCACTTGAAATCCACTGTAACTCCCATCTAGGCTTACTTAGTTCAACTTCTCTCGCAAGTGTGACTAAGTGTCGTGCGACTTAGCTAACCTCTAAGATTGAGTACGTGACAGGTGGTATCAGAGCAACGGTTAATCCTAGGTACCATGAGTTGTGAGATCTGAACATGGCAAGTGAGGAAGGAAATGTCGCTGGTTTGGGGGAAGAGCAACGCCCTGAACAGATCCATGGGCGTGAAGAGCAACGCTCACAATCCAGGTGAAGCAAATCTAAGGCTCCAACACGTGAGCCCATAGAGTCTCGAGTTACTAGCCTCGAGAGAGACTTGGCTAGCGTATCCTCAGCAATGGGAGAGCTTACAAATCAAGTGGACAACCTCATTCTTGAGAATGCGAAAATCACTAAGGTTGCCAAGGCGATGATAGAGGAACTTGGCCAAGCCTTTAAGGGAGAACTACGCTCCCTTAACCAAGAGTTTGCTGAACTACGAAGGAACTTTCAAGATAAAGTGAAAGAACTTCGTAGGGAGATAGAAAATCTTCATCGAGGCAGTCCACCCTCAACAAGTACTGCTGCCACAACTTGTTCCGTAGCTCAACATGGCTTAAAGGTCCCTAAACCTGCCATGTACAATGGCACTCGCAATGCCACTACGGTGGAAAACTTCTTATTCGGCCTTGAGCAGTATTTTAACGCAATGAACGTCACGGATGATTTCTCAAAAATTAGCAATGCTGCCATTTTCCTAAGGGATGCTGCTCAGCTATGGTGGAGAAGAAAGCATGCTGATAGGGAAAAGGAGCTTTGCATAATTAACACGTTCAAAAAGTTTAAGGCCGAACTCCGTAAACATTTTGTGCCCCGTAATGCTAGTGAAGAGGTACTCAGCAAGCTACGACGGCTGAGGCAAACAGGTAGCATTTCCGATTATGTCAAGGAATTCACTACCTTGATGCTTAAAGCCACGGATCTATCTGATCATAAACTCTTCTTTGATTTCAAAGACAGGTTGAAGGATTGGGTTAAATTGGAACTTGATCGACGAGGAGTTCAGTCCCTTGATGAGGCAATTGCTGCTATGGAGAACCTCAAGGACTACTCCGCTCAAGACAAGGGCAAGAAACCCAGCTCGGTAAAGAGTGGGGGAGTTCAAAAGAGGGACTTCAATAAAGGCAATCGAAGACCCTTCAACAACAACTCTAAGCCTGAAAAGGGTTCATCATTTAAAAGTAAGACCACTGCCTCTAAGCCTCCTAAGCCTTGCTTTATTTGCGATGGACCACATTGGGTGAGGGACTGTCCCAATAGGAAAGCTATGAATGCACTCGTGGCAGAGTTCAACAAAGAGAAACCCGAAGATGAACCCCAAGCTAGCATGGGTTCCTTACAGCACTTAGGTACTCTTTCGAAGCTCCCCTCTCCTCCAATCTCCAAGGAGAGAGGCCTGTTGTATGTTGATGCTTCCATAGAAGGCATAGTTGTCTGTCCTATGCTAGACACGGGTGCTATGCATAATTTTATGGACGTACATGAGGCAAAGTGCCTAGGTTTGAAGTTGTCAAAGAGGATTGGCATAATTAAAGCTATCAACTCAGAGGCAAAACCTGTACATGGCATAACTAAAGGAGTGAAAGTAAAAATAGGTGAGTGGGAAGGTATGTTAGACTTCACTATTATGCCTATAGATGATTTTAAGGTTGTCTTTGATCTAGCATTTTTTTATAAGGTCATTGCCATCCCGGCTCCTTCTATGAGCTCCTTATTGATCCTCAATAACTCTACTGTTTGAGTGATCCCCTTGAAGAGCATGGAAAAATCAAAGCCTTTTATGATTTCTGCCTTGCAATTCAAGCGGGGCCTCAAGAATAGGGAGTGCTATGTTGCAACCCTGAGGGAGCTTAATGGGGATGATGACGTCGAGCAACCTACTCCCTCATTGCCACCTTCCATTGAAGATGTTCTCCATGAATACAAGGATTTGATGCCTTCTGAGTTGCCTAAGAAGTTACTACCAAAACAAGATGTGGATCACCACATTGAACTCAAGCCTAGTGCTAAGCCCCCTGCCATGGCAACCTATTGCATGGCACCTCCGGAGCTTGTTGAATTGAGAAGACAGCTCCAAGATTTGCTAGATTCGGGCTTCATCCAGCCATCAAAGGCCCCATACGGTGCTCCAATCCTCTTTCAAAAGAAGAAGGATGGCTCGCTATGCATGTGTATAGATTATTGGGCTTTGAAAAAAATCACTATCAAGAATAAGTATCTGATTCCTTTGATAGATGATCTATTCGACCAACTAGGGAAAGCCCGATACTTTTCAAAGCTGGATTTATGGTCTGGCTATTACTAAGTACGCATTGCTCCAAGTGACGTGCCAAAAACAACATGTGTGATGCGATACGGAGCTTTTGAGTTCTTGGTCATGCCTTTCAGCCTCACTAATGCCCCTGCCACTTTTGTACACTCATGAATAAGGTACTTCACCCTTTCCTTGATAAGTCCGTGGTTGTTTATTTGGATGATATTGTGGTGTATAGCAACAGTCTTAAAGAACATGTGCAACAACTCAAGAAAGTCTTCCAAGTACTCCGTGAACATGAGCTCTACGTGAAAAAGGAAAAATGCTCATTTACAAAGAAAGAAGTGGAGTTCCTTGGCCATCGAATTAAGGATGGCAGGCTTATGATGGATCCAACAAAAATTTGAGCCATCCAGGAATGGCAGTCCCCTTCAAACATCTTTGAGTTACGATCAGTTCTTGGGCTAGTGAACTATTATCGGTGGTTTATCAAAGGCTATTCAGCCATCAACGCCCCACTGACAGACCTGCTCAAGAAAAATAATGCATGTCAATGGAGTAACAAATGTTGAAATGCCTTGAAGGAAGCAATATCAAAAGAGCTTGTCATGGTACTGCCTAACTATGGCAAGCCTTTTAAAGTACACACAGACGCCTCTGACTTTGCCATCGAAGGCGTGCTCATGCAAGATAGGCATCCTATTGCCTATGAAAGTCACAAGCTTAATGAAACGGAGAGACAGTATACTGTCCAAGAAAAGGAAATGACTGTCGTCGTCCATTGCTTGTGAACATAGAGACACTATTTTCTTAGCAGCAAATTCACAATTTCAACTAATAATGTGGCCACGATTTACTTTCAGACCCAAAAGAAATTAAGTCCTAAGCAAGCTCATTGGCAAGACTTCTTGGCCGAGTTTGACTACAAGCTTGAATACAAGTCGAGAAAAGCCAATATTATTGCTGATGCATTAAGCAGAAAAGCAGAATTGGCCTTCATTGCTTCCAACACTGCTGAGAGCAACCTCCTAAATCGCATAAAGGAGGGCTTGTAAGAAGACAATCTGGTCAAGAACATCCTCAAGCTTGCCATTGAGGGGAGAACGTGAAGATTTTGGGAAAAAGATGGCCTTTTATTCACCATTGGTAGTAGAATTTATGTGCCAAAGTGGGAGAATTTACGAAGGGAAATACTAAAAGGGTGCCATGACTCCTTATGGGTCGGACATCCTAGTATGACTCGCGCCCTTGCCTTAGTCCGGCAAAACTACTATTAGACGCAACTTAATAATGATGTGAAAGCCTATGTACGGACATGGCTTGTATGCCAACAAGACAAGGGAGAGCAATAGTAGCCCGTTGGCCTTCTTGAACCTCTTCCCATTGCTGAAAGGCCATGGGAAAGTGTCTCATTAGATTTCATTGTTGCCTTGCCAAAATATGAAGGGTTCAGTAGCATTCTGGTTGTGGTGGACAGATTTAGCAAGTATGCTACTTTCGTCCCTGCACCAATAGATTGCAAAGTAGACGAAGCTACGCGCCTCTTCTTTAAAAATGTGGTAAAGCTTTGGGGCCTACCCAAGAGCATTATTAGTGATAAAGACCCTCAGTTTATAGGCAAATTTTGGCGTGAGCTGTTTAAGTTGCTTAGTACTGATCTGAACTTTTCTACAAGCTTCCATCCTCAAAGTGACGAACAAACTGAGAGGATCAACACCTTGCTGGAATCATACTTGAGGCACTATATTAGTGCTCATTAGTGAGATTGGGAAAAGTTACTTGACATGGCCCAATTCTCTTATAACATTCAGCATACTGGGTCCACGGGTAAGAGTCCCTTTGAGATTATTATGGGACAATAGCCACTGACACCAAATGCTATTGCTGCTGACTATGTAGGTATCAACCCTTCTACCCACAAGTTTACGAGGGAATGGCATGAAGAGGCGGACATCACAAGAGCATGCCTTGATAAGGCAGCGAAACGCATGAAAAAATGGGCCGATGTTAAAAAACGGCCAAAGGAATATAATGTTGGTAACTTAGTAATGGTTAAACTCTTGCCCAACCAGTTCAAGTCCCGTCACCAGGTGCATAAAGGATTAGTAAGACACTATGAAGGCCCCTTCCTAATAGTAAGGAGAGTTGGCGTTACTGCCTACCAACTCCAACTCCCCTCCAAGCTAAAAATCCATAATGTCTTCCATGTGAGTATGCTCAAACCATACCATGGAGACAAAGAAGACCCCAGCCGTGGCAAATCCAAAAAAGCTCCAACGGCGGTTGTCACCGAATTTAACAAAAAAGTTGAGTGCATCTTTGCGGATAGAGTGATAAAAAGACGAGGAATGCCCAACTACACCGAGTACTTAGTAAAATGGGAAAATCTACCAGATACGGAGACTACCTGGGAGTGTGAGGATTGCTGTGGCAATTTCCCTAGCATATCCAAAGATACAAGGCTCAAAACTTGACGGGGATGTCGTGAGACTGAGTAGGGGAGGGTGTTACAACCTGCCCATTTTGGCAAGCTGAGTGCACCCAAGATGGTGCACATGGGAAAAATCTTGAATAAGGCATGCCAAAGCTAAGTGTAAGGGAACTCTTTAGAAGGTGTTAGAGCATTGCGAAAAATGGCCAAGAAAGGGTGTTGTCTAACTTTGCCAAGGCGCATTCTAGAAGCTTCCCATGCCAAGCTGCCTATACATTATTCAGCCTGACTCTAGAAACTTCCCTTGCTCTTGTAAATATCAAGAAGTTTCTTGTACATAAAATATTTGTAGAAATGTCTAGAAGAATTAATTGTAGCCACACATTGAGGAGGTGGAAAACCTATATAAAGGCCACTCCTCCCATTTGTAAGGATTGATGAACAACTTAATAAAGCTCTACACATTTGCAAACTCTTTGACTCTGCTCTCACGTTAGTCCTTTGCTGCCCTACTTTGCTCACTTGAAATCCACTCTAACTCCCATCTAGGCTTACTTAGTTCAACTTCTCTCACAAGTGTGACTAAGTGTCATGCGACTTAGCTAACCTCCAAGGCTGAGTACGTGACACTTATCTCATAAAGCATATGTCCCTCCTTGTCCTTGGTTCAATTGTTGGATAAAAAATCGCCTGCGTATCTCATTTTTTTCTTTATTTTATATGTTTCATTGTATTCTATCTAAGGAGACTTTAGTGGTCAAGATTTTAAATGTATGATGAGTCATGTGCAACTTGTAGAAAGAGAAATTGTTTGTTCCTTTAAGTTTAGATAATAATTACATATGAACTTTTTTTTAAAAGTTAATGTTTGATTTTCAATCTTGATTGCCATGATGGGTTGGACCCAAATTCATATTAATTTAAATTGAAATAAAAATATAAAAAAATGGAAAGTGCAATTGGAAAAAGTGGTTGGCTACCATGTATAGGAATAACTACAAAGTGCAGTAGTCATAGAACATATGATATTTATTACTTGGTAACAATTAAAAGAAGAATAACAAGAAACAATACAAGACAAGAGAGAAGACAAAAAAAAACTCTTTGAATTTTCTTCTATAAGATGCTAGTCCAACACACTCAATTACTTCGTACAATCATATGTGTCCCAAACTCAGATTCCTTTATTTGTAGAATATTAACTCAACCTTCAATGGTGAAATCTTTAAAAATACCTTATCTTTAAAAAAACTTCTTATTTTTTAAAAACTTCATAATCAATATTAACTCGTTTTAAATTCATATAATTTCTAGATCTCTATTAAACCACTTTCATATTAACTAAGATGACATAAACATTATCCGCAGCCAGTTGAACTAACTTAGGATCTAGCAACTTCCTTTTCTCGCATTCATACCAATAGATCGATGTTCAACTCTTTCTTCCATACAAGACTTCAAAAGATGTCATATCTAGGCTACCCTAGTAATTGTTGTTGTAAGAAAATTCCATTAAAGGCAATTGCTTATCCCAGTAACCTCCAAAGTCCAAGGCATTGGCCCTTAACATATCCTTCAATACTTATATGGTTCATTCCAAGTATCCATCCGTTTAAGGATAAAACATTATACTAAACTTCAATTTCATACTGTAAGCACCCAATTTCAGGATGCAATTGTGCACAATTGTGACGTAAGCCCCTATGATGAAATTTATTCAAAAATTAAACTTGGTTGTTGATTTTCTGGACTTTAGGGACTAAATTGTAACAGTTTTTAGGATTTGATTGCAAATAAGTCATTTTTTCAGGGGTCTTTTAGTAATTAAAAGTTAAAAAAAAATTAGATCGGCATTAGTGTAATGGCGACTGGCATTACACAATGCCAACCGGCATTGTGTAATGCCAATTGGCATTACACAATGTCGATCGGCATTGTACAATGTCGGTCGCTATTGTACAATGTTGGTCGGCATTGCATAGTACCAATACGCAATAATTCCATTTTTTGATTTTTTCGCATTTTTTTCCTTATTTTTATTGATTTTTTCAGTGTTTTAATTGGTTAAAAATTCAAATTTTATCCTTGATCTAATAAGTTTTTTTTTTAAAAAATGCAGAAGGATTTTTTTTGAAATCAAAACAAATGCTATCTGATCATCAGTCCGTTCCTCCTTTGGAGGAAGTTCAGTACGCGTAGACTCTGCATTTAAAAGCAGAGTCTGCATGCATGCGTAAAAAAAAGGAAGAGGAAAAAAAAAAGAAAGAAGGTTTTGGTTGGGGGGGACTACTTTTTCTTCTAGTCTTCGAAAGGATTTTTTTACAAGGAGAGACTAAGAGAAAGAAGACAGTGAGAAAAAAATAGACTGGAAGCATAAAACCCTAATTTTCGATATTGAAATTTTCGAAGGCAATAATCCAGAATCAACAATATCTTAATTTCAACAATGATAATCCAATCTGAGGGGCTCAAAAAGGGGCATTTGCACAACATCTCCAGTGTTATTCTTCTATTTCTTTTATTACCTTTTTTTATTATTTTCTGTTTATGTTGTTTTCTTTTATTTTTGTTATTGTTTTGATTATTTGATTTCATTGCTATTTTTTTTTTAGATGTCCGTATGAGGATTAAGGAAGGGGAAACCGCCTATGTGTAATTGAACAGAGGATCCATGGAACCTGTACTGTTTTAATAATAGTTCTTAGGATTTTAATTTTTGTTCTGTATTTTTGTATCCTGTGTAATTTATTTTAATTTCTGGATGTATAATTATTTAATTTTAATTCTTTACGTAATTTGTAATATCCCTAGTAGTGGGAATAATGAAAGATTTAAATTTATGCACTTTAAAATTAATTAGTAATTAAGTTCAATTGGGTAAAAATCAATTAAAATTAATGGTGGCTTTAGTTAAATTAGGGTTTGCATGTAATTAATTTAGGGTTTTTTTTTAGAAAATCACTGTAATGTTTGTTTGATCTATTTTTTTTTTATTTTAGGCTTGTTTTTTTTTTTTTTTTTTTTTTTTTTTTTTTATGTTTTTGGGCACTAAGCCCACATTTAGGTTTAACCCACTAAATAAATAGGTTTAAAAATGGTTTAAGATTTTAAATAATTAAAATCAACTTAGGCTCATTAGGTTAATTAGATTTTAGGCCCGTTTAGTTAATTAAAATTGTCTAGACTTAGCTCAACCTATTTAATTGCATTTCTTTTAAAATAAATAGACCTAGGCCCACATTTCATTTAAAATAAAACCAAGTTAGACTTAGGCCTATTAATTTAATTTCTTCTTTAAAATTGAATAGATTTAAGCCCATATCTTAGAAAGACTAAAAATATAGATTTATGCTCATTAATTAATAAAATGTAGGCCCATTTTTATTCTATTTCACCTGTAAATAAAATGTAAATTTAGCTAACTTATTTAAATAAACTTAACATAGTTTAGACTTAGGGATAACGTGATCTTGAGTGCATTTTTTCTTGTAATTTTATTGACTTGTTGCCTTTTTGGATAGATGGATGTTAATTAGGGTTTAATAAAATTGCATGTAATTAGAGGATGAAATAATTATTTGTAAAATTATTCTAAATGAACATAAGACTAAGAGAAGTTAGTATTTCGTATCCAGAATCTCCTGTTTGTGGCGCTAATTTTCTTTTAGAGAATCGAGTACCACCAATCAAATTGTCCCAGTTATTACCCTGGGTGGCGACTCCTTATCTCCACGCCATGTCTTTGTGACAGTGGTTAGTGTGTTCTCTAAGGCCCTGAGCCTAAACAGTGTCGCGATTGCTAAAATCTTGGACACGCACTAAACCCCGTCCTTTACACATACCTAAAGCTTCTTGTAGACTTAACAAAAGTTAAGATGCAAATCTCATGTCACGATATGATAAAATCGATAATATCACTCCATGTAACCTTATAAGTCTCCCTAACATGTAATTCTGCTAGCTTATGTAGACTATATATAGTCTTAATTGGAAGGAAATGCACTGACTTGGTTAATCAATCTATAACTACCACATCATTTCCTTGTTATGTTCTTGGCAGTCCAACTATAAAATCTATCGTAATTTGTCCACAGCTAATCGATTACTTAGTTTTAATTAAGCTTTTGATTATATTTTTTTTTGGTTTAATTGAGCTGGTAATTTAATGTTTTTATATATTCACATGTTATTAATCAAAACGTGTTATTCACGCTCCAAAACATGTAAGATAATGGGCTTAAATGAAACATTAATTGCAAGTGTTGGGCTGAAATGAGAGCAAAATGTCATTTTGGGCCTAATTGAACTTTATCAAAAAGTTTGAGAGCCGCATCAACATTTATATACCTAATTAATAAATTTATAATTTCATTAATTTCTTTTTCACTAGAGCAACCTAATAAAAACTACTAAGAATCTAATTTAATATTTTTTTCACTGTTTTTTTAATGTAATTTACCTTTAAATCATTTAATTATAATTTGAGACTTTTAATTTGGTGAACTAAAACTTCTTTATAAGTCATTTACTTATATTAAAAAAAAATAATGCTATAAATATTTTCATTTTTTGTCAATTGATAGATAAAAAAAATGCATATAATTTAGCACTTTTTGTAATTTAATTATATACTTTTAATTTTGTCAATTTTATGCATAAATTTTTTTTATCTTTGCAATTTCATACACCAGTTGAAAAATCTGGTAAAATTCACTTATGTAACTACTGAAAAAATTTGAATCTGTTTATGTAGACGTCATGTCAAACTGCATCATTTTGACTATTCACAAAACAATGCATAAAAATTGATATCTTTTGCAATTTAATCATGATCTCTTAACTTTTTAATTATATATATATATATGGGTGTTTGACAAATTTCAATTCTAACTTTTTAATTTTATAGAATTGCTTAATATTAAAGGGTTGTTTGTTTCACGAAAAATAAATAAAAGTAGAAATTAAAATCAGAATGAGTGATATCAAATTTTATTAATAAAATGTATTTACTCAAATAACTTTAAAATTTATTTACAAATGAATTCTATTTAAAATTAATTTAATAATGAAATGAATTGTTTAATGAAAGTCAACCAAACAAGAGGGCAAACCAATTCAATAAGGAATCTATCGCACAATCAGCTCACTTTTCCCCTGCTTATTGCATCAATGACAGTTGCATCCCTTGCATTCATTTTTTTTTTTTTTAAATATACCTAGAAGTGGACATTTTAAAATTGTTAAGGTGCTTCCCAATTCCTAGGCAATCCTATCTTCTAATGTATTGTATAACATGACAATTGATCACTAAGCTAATTTATAGGTAGTTTCAGGGAAAAATAAAAAAAAGCAGGACATATAAGCCCAGAGGTGGATATAAACTTTTAGAATCATTGAATTCTAACATCGCAGATGCTACATTGCAATGGATCTATACTTCTGGACTAATTTTTCTAGTTACAGCAATACCGTAATAAAAACCAACGATTAAGAACTTGCTGGTAGCCTGATTTATCTATGCACAAAAAAAAACACACATGCAACTGCCATTAGATATGCATTTCTGAACACTGATATAAAGTTCCAAAATAATTCTCAGTTCTTTTGTAAAAGAAATCTTGTCAAATTTTCTAGCATCTACTAATAAAAATTGTTTCAAAGCAACATATATGGCAATCATTTACGCAAAAACTTGTAAATAATTAGAACCTAATTGGATAGGTATTTTGCCCCTTCTATGAAAACGAGAAAAAATTGAGTATGATTACTGTCACACGTCATAGACTGGCTGTGAAAGAGCAATTGCCACTGCAGATTTCAAGTGTATGGGTCTTAATCTCCACATCACATTCTGCTACCCTTTAAGTCACTGTAGCTCCCTCTTTACCCACTAACTTCAGACTCTTGCTTAATTCTCGTGCATTCTGATAGTACACAAAAGAAACATACAGGCCAACAAACAGTTAATTTCTATCCATCTTACAAGTATTAATCACAGAAACTAAGATAAAAGAGCAAAAATCAGCATCCAATTGCACAAATATTAGATGATGAAGCATGTTTCTCATTCATCAAAAATAAATGTACACAAAACCTTCTATCATTTATCAGAAAAATCTGAATGAAATATTAATTTGCATTCAATATCATAATCAAAATATTAGTTTGAATTCAGTATCATAATCAATAATTTTGTAGTAATCAATGAACCATTTTTTAAAACTCAGAGTCACATCACACCTCTTCATATAGACCAAAAAGTTGAAAGCAAAATAAAACAACAGTAAAATACTCCATCTTAACTAATCTTATAGTTGTGTATCTATTAAATTGAATGATGTAAATGTCAATAATGGGTCTCAAACCCAAGCAAAGACAAGAAAGGATCATGGAAAGTTGATGTCAAGCACAAAAAAGAAAGTCCCATGGGAATCGAATACACTACTGGTGCACTGCAAACTAGTCTAGGTTAAATTAAGCTTTTCTGAATATGATGTCCTATATCCAAGTCTTCAGGCAGCAGGTGCAGCATTGATAGATGTAGCACAGGTGGACAAGAGGGTAGGATACATCAGGCCACATGGGTTCTTCAAGAAAGTCAGTATGCTTGTTTATGACAAAAAAGTTCTTCATGCTCCCCAAAGCCGGTTAATATATTTGTCTCACGCAGAAAGATGTAAAAAAATTAACAATACAAAATGCAATTCTACTAGATAGCAGATATAAAAATGAGGAATAATAGCAAACCAAAATATAAAAGCTAATGCCACAAATGTTTAAGAGATTAAACATTTAAATAATATTTGATGAAACTTGCCTTCAAAATGGAGACAATATTTTTGCAGTAGTTACTTATAACGCCACAGCCCCACAAATCAACATACAGATTCAAGTCCATTTATTCGTGGTAAATTAAAAACCCTTCATGCAAGTATTTATATTAAAGTACCAAACTATTTTCTTTTATAACAAAAATCATACATTTATATTCTATTTTTTAATATTTCATTTCATAATTACATATGGTTGAATAATATACATTTATAGTCATTTGAAATATACTTAACAAATTTTTATTGATTAATAATTTGAAATATAGAATATACAGTCAAATTCCCTGTATCATTTTGTAAATCTAGTGCAAAATCACCAAAAAAAAAAAGGGAGCAGCCCCTCATAGATAATGGCTAGGTCTACCAATGGTTTGGACCAAAAACTTGACAAGAAAAGTGATAAATTTGTAAGACCGATGAAAGATAGGATAAATGCAACTGATGGATCCTCAGGTCCTCAACCTACTATATGCCAACTGAGTCCATTGAAAACTCCAGAAACTTATCCCATTACACATCTTCACAACTGCAACAAGCATGGATAACAGCTTTGAAGCCAATAAAATGATTCATATGTGGCATCAAATTTATTACTTCTGGATATACATGGCAAACTTGAAATGACAATATGACTTCTCCATTCTCCTTAGTATTAAGATAAGTTAGAATCTTGCCCTGATCTAGCTAACCTATGAAATAACATGGAGTAACACATTGCGACATCAATGCAGGGCTAAATATATAAATAAAAATGGACAGCTAACTTTTCATCCAAGAGAAGTTGGAACTGTCATATAAGAATGAATGCCGAACAAACTGACTTGTCATATAAATGAAGCATATTGAGAAATGAAATTATAAATGCAGCCAGAAGGTATGGAGGAATGCAAACTCTATATTTTCCACTTTCTTTTATTTGCATTAATAGAAAGAAGGATTACTACAAAAAAAAAAAAAAAAAAAAACAGCAGGTATCTATGCCAATATAGCATTACCTAGGTGGTTTTCTTATTAACTCATTGACAAACATCTAGCATGCCAATTGGGCACCATTGACTGAAGATAAAACCTAATTTAGAAATAACAGGGTTGGTGGCTACTTATGTCATTTCTAAGGAAAAAAAAAATCCTCTAAGCACTGTCAATGAAATTTTAAGAACTAGCTAGAATTGAAAATGTGTACCTTTTAGGTCATTAGCACTTCAGGTAACTTGGTTCATCAAAGCTATAAACTTGATAAGTTTATAGAAAAGTGGTATCAAATTTTAACTATTCCACAGGGATATGAAATTTGGAAAGAGTTGGTAGGGCAAGAAGCAATTCCTCTTGAAGAGGTTAAGCTGAGCATAGGTACAGGTGACTATATGAGCTAAATAACATAATACTCAACTAAGGGATGGAAAACTAAATTAGTTCCTACATATCCTGTTTACATCTCCAAAATATATATATATATATATTCTAATAAAAAAAAAATCCTATGATTGCTCATTTTCAATTCTAATTATATGTTTTTCTTTTGGGAGAAATTAATGCATGTGGTCTTCTCTGTTGGTAACAAAGTTGAAGTACATAACACTTAAACTTTGATAATGTGGCGCTAACAAAATATCTACCACGAATAACATTTAAACATACAATGGGCTCCACGTTAAATTAAAATAAATTTTAAAAAATAAAACAAAATCTTAAAAGTTAATTTCTTTTCTAAATGCCCTCCATTTTCCTTATTCTATCTATTTCTACAAAATTCTAATATGATGGTCAAGTTAAAAAACTTTTCATTACAGTAGCATTCTTTTGTTCTTTCATTCTTTATAAGCGTTAAGATCTTTGACCTTTTTCTTATCCTTATGGGCATTTCCTCATGCCTATGCTACCTAGACACTTCAATTTAGAAAGCAAATACTTCAATTAGAAGTCGTTTCCTCATATCCATATCTTTGTTTTCCGTGTCCTGTATCCTTGTCTGTACTTACCTAGAAGAGGGTAGAAGGAGACGACCACAAAGGGAAAAATATGATTAAAATTAAAACACACTGTTTAGGTTTTAGAAGCCCTTTAGGAAGACTAAATATAATTATTTTCTAAATTTCAAGTTTTCCATTTTTTAATCAAAAATGGGTCCATTAACTGTTTTATACCATATTAAATTGAGCTAATTTTCCATATTTTCTTGTCACACTTAACTGAACTAATTATTTTATAACATATTTAATTGACCTAATTTCCCAATCTTGTTTTTTGTAATTTTCCTTTTTTTTTAGTGGACAAATAGAAGAAAAAGAATAATGAGAAAATAGCTTAACACAAATTTTGTTGGTTTAGGGGAAGCGAAAACTGTGGGAAATAATTGCAGCTTGGCAGTTTGATGTCAGCATCAAAAAACAGATAGATGTAAATATCAGTTATAAAACAGCAGAAAGCAAAAGCTCAATTAGCACAAATGAGATGGAATCTGCAAATACTTAATCATTTAAATTGGCTTCTAGCACCAATTGTTTGTTTTAAGTATTACGTCATTACAATTTTCACTTTAGTGTTTGACAAGCTAGATAGGCTACTTAGGATGCACCTAAGTTTAAACACTAATAGATGAAACTAGGTTAAGGATTAACAAAGATTGGGGAACAGTCTTATTCCAAATGAATGGAAGTGTGACAAATCTATGAGCAAGAATGAGGATCTAGATAAATATAATAACCCTAAACGATCTAGGCGTGCTTTGCGAGGAAGAAAAATTCATTATAGAGCAATAAAAATACTGAGGGTTATTGTGGGATTGAACAAGACTTGCTGTAGTTCTACAAGATAGAGAGAAGTCTGGTCAAAGTTTGAACATGAAAGTGTCAAAAATTCAATAAAAGAACATATTTCATCAAATGGCATAACTGAAACGAAAGTATATAATAAGTGTGTGGTAACGTGGGAAAGACTAGGATGAGGAAGGAACATATTTGAAAAAGTTAAAGATAGGAGGAAAAGTTAAGAATTAAAAGAAAAGTTTGGTAAAGAGTACTTAGTAGTATGCAATAATTAACTAGCGAAGGATGCAAGTGCATGGCATCCAATTCAAATAAGTTCTAATGGTTAAAAAGGCTAACCTATGCTCTTTTTTTTTGGATAGTGTAATGTTAAAAGTAAGATGTATAATGGTCCGTAGATTTCCTCCTCTCATAGTCCCACATCCTACCCAAAAGGATTTGCATTTGAGTCCCCCTAAAGGGAATCCCAAGCTTTTGCTTCTAGATATCTCTTCACTAACCCTGAAGCTTCTAGTTTGGCAATATGTTGGCTAGGGGATCAAATGATCATTAACATTCACATATGATGAACTTAATTTTACACACTCTTCATAGGCATTCACCATACAAGGTCCAATATAATATATAACCATGAAGTTTAGTTATTTAATTGAAAAAAGAAAATAAATAAAGAAAAAAAAACACCAAACTAGCAAAATAATAGCAAAGCATAGCATACGCAATAAGAAGAAAGACAATAAGTGCATAAAAACTTAAGCACAAGATTTCATAATCCAAATAACTGTGGATAGCAGTCTAATGGCTTAATTCTTTTTCTGTAAATTTATACTAGCCTTCCCCCTAGAAGTTAAACAACATATTAGTTTTTCAACAGGAGTGCTCCAACTTAAGTATCAGAGGTACCAAATCTGCTATTTTCTAGAAGCAAAATATCAAAATGGAAGTTGGACATATGTGGAATCAAGTAGGTTAAAAAGAAAGGATCATTATTCATGAACTAATCATCAAGATCTCATAACAGGAATTTCAACTAGCCTGATTAGCAACTTACTTAGAGACTTTGTCTTCAGTTGCTGGCATATCAAGCTCTACTTTTCCACACTCCACTCACATATACATCCACAAGTTACAAGCCACATCTTGCAATGCCAATGACAAGCAACAAGAGGTAGTATTTTATTCAAACCAATATATCCGACTTCCTGTTTAGCTTCAAGCACTCAAATAACCAGTGATTCATAACCTAATAGAGGTGTCACACAGGTGAAGGTGCTATTTTCCTAAACTAATAGCCAATAAAATACACAGTTGCTAAACACCTATACTAGCTGAAAGTTAAACATTCAAAAACATAAATATAAACAAATGGCATATAGAGGTTCTAACAATGTAATCAGTGATTTAGACAATGTACTCTTTTTCAAACTATAGTTCTTAACATATAAATGGTGAGGATGTCCATCGGCTTAGTAATAAACCTCCTGAACTTGAACATTGACCAGAAAATGATGTGAAAATCAGAATTTTAACTAAAAATCAAAGAGAGCAACTGATTTGTATAAATGAAACTCCTCAGAGATATATACTACAATGGATTAAAGGAGAAAACTGACCGTGGACTGAAGAGGAGGAGAATCCATAACAATGGAACGTACAGACATCTTAGCGATCTCAGAAATGGCAGCGTCCTTAATGTTAGGAACATCGCTGGTCAAGTCCTCATAGGCAGCCTCAAAAGCCTCCTGCCAAAATCTAGGTAATCTGATACGACGGCTGTTAGTGTAAACATCCCACATGTGCTTCACCACTTTTTCCCTCTCTTCCATTTCCTGCAATTTCCAAACCAAAATCAGCACAAGATCCATAACACCTAATTTCATCTCTACGTGCACTAAACGAATTAAATTAAAGATTACAGACGAGGACATCCAGATCGTCATGAATGGGAGCGTCAATATCATCTGACAGACGGTTGAGATTCCCGGCCGACCATCGGAGTGTGACTGTTCCCGTGAACATTGACCAAAATGCCAGCAGCAAAATCGCTGCCAAAGCCCAAAACTTGTAACGCCCTTTCCCAAATACACTAGAATCTGAACTTTCCTTCTTTAAATTTGTTGCTGTTGTAGTACTTATCGTCGCCGTCGCTGCAGTTGTCGATGTCGGGAGGGTATCATCAACTTTCATTGCGATTTTTCTCTTTTTTTTTTTTCTCTGGATTCTTATAAGTTTGATTTAATTAATTATGTGCATACGCGGTGGTATGCAGATTGCATATAATGGAAATTGAAGAGGAGTCAGACATGGAACGGAAAAGAAGGTTTCATTTGGGTTGGAAAATTTTTTTTTTTTAAGGTAAAGTATAAACAAGTAGTTTTTTTTTTTTTTTTTTTTTGTTAAATAACAAGTAGTTAAACCGCTTATTTAGTAATGATCTTTTTCATTGACAATAGTTTTCTTCCTTAGGAAAACTAACGTCCTTTGTATAGAGCGAGCTTAGCTTCAAATTTAGAGGGTTTATTGTATAAATGTTACTTTAATTTTGTAATATATTTTATTTTAATATCATATTTTTTATTTTTTTAATTATTAAAGTTCTATTTTTATTTTAAATTAAAGTGTCTTGAATATAACTGATCAAATTTAATATATGTGATAGTTAAAATAAATATATTTTTAATATATCTACTGTATAAGCATCATAATAAGCAATTTAATTATTTTGCAGGTTCTAGAAAATAAAATTACTAAAAAGAATAAAATTGAAAATGAGAAAATAAAATTATTTTTTAAGGTCTACAAAATTATTAGGTTGTTTAGTACGATATTTACGTGGTAAATATGCTTATTATAGTTACCACGTATGTTAAATTTAATTGAATATATTTAAAATAAAAATAAAACTTTAGAAGAAAAAAATATAATATTTGATACTAAAATAAAATATGTGGTAAAATTAAGATGTAAGTCTTCAAATTTGCACTTGCTGCTTTTATATAGTCCCCTAGATTCTCTAGTTATGCTCTTTTTGACCCTTTAGATGGAGTCCATTTAACAAGGTGAGGAAGGGCAAGTAAAGGTTAAAAAAATAAATAAATAAACAGAAATACTTAACTCTTGTTTGAGAACAAGTGAGGTGAGGGAAAAATTACATTATATTCTTTTATTTAGGGAAAAAATTAGAAAATGAGAGTTGTGTATTTAAAGGATGAAATTACCTAAAATACTTTAAAATATTATAAATTTTAATTTAACTATAATAATAATAATAATAATAATAATAATAATAATAATAATATATTTTCAATATTTTTATATATGCATTGAAAAATATACAATTCTCATTGAATGATAAGTAAAATAAAAACAAAGTAAAAAAAATTAAATTACCTTAAAATTTTTTGATATTTAAGTTCATATTTGGTTAATTACTTTGAAAAGTTGAATATAAAAGGAAAAAATAAAAAATTGATTAATAAAAATAATAAAAATAAATAACTAACTTACATTTAAATCTCTTCGAAAATTTTGGAAAGAAAAAGAGGAAGCAAATGAAGGAGAAAAAGAATTCATACAAATAAAAAAGAGATGTTGTTAATTTTAAAAGAGAAACTAGGTTTTAAGCTAGCGAGGGTAATTTTGAACTTTTAATTTGTAAACATGGATATAATTGGAAGAAAAAAAGTGTACCCCTCCTTCTCATTCCTTACACCCATATTAGGGGTGTAAAACAATGCCTTCATTTTTTTGTACGAATGGTACAGACTTAACCCTCTTTACCAGTCCTTCACCTTCCCCTTGTTATTCCTAAACAACCTCTAAAAGGCATCCTCCCCTTACTTTCCCTTACTTACCCTTGCCAAAACCTCTCTTAAACAGGTTTTAGGACTAAACCTTAGTTTTCTTAAGTTGAAGCAGCTCCAAATAGAGATTTTATCTTGAATTCTTGCCTTTGCTTCCACACATCTATTTATGTAACCATAATTTTTCTGTACTCATATTTAATATAATTTGAATCATGTATATGTCACAATTCCTCTTTCTACTTGCTAATGATCTATAATTGACATTGAAGGGATCAATTAGACACATTTAGATGGGGGTGGAAGCGTGGGGTGAGCACGTGTTAATAAAAGATAAATTTCAAAAATTTAACCTTATGCAACCCTTGCATTAAGGCAAGTATCCCAACCCAAAATCAAATCACAAATGCTTCACACACACTGACAAGGACAACATATCATGAACCAAACAAATAACAAAGTGAATTTAGTAACACTTATAAATCCAAATATTAGTAGCACACTTGATAAACTATATGGTAAGGTTAATGTGAATCTTTAAGCTTCTAGTTCCCAATGTGAAGTCTCTAGCTTAAAACACACAAGCCACACCAAGATGATTTTAAGCTCAATATGGGTTTGCTCCAAGTAATGAATTTCATTTTGACCAATCACTCATCCTTACATATAATCGATTAGAGATACTATATGCCATATACATGACTAGCACAAGTATGTAAATGGTAACAACTCTAACCAACCATATATAGATTATCATGCCATATAAAGTCAAAGAGTCGTATGCACCATTATTTCTAAGATTATGATTGTTGTTAAAAGTGAATTTTCATGCAATCAGTTGACTCTTTGCATAATCAAGGTATTAATTAAATCTCAAATTAATATTGGTTTTAACTTCAATAATCAATTGTTATTGCTAATATGTGTATTTAAGTATGTATTTTAGTTAGGTTTAAGGGCATACTTAATGGATGAAGTTATGAAGCTTAAAATGTGTCTAAAACATAAAGATAATGATGTAATGCTCATGAGTGTCATTACGGTCATGAGAATTCCCACGATCTTAAAAGAACTAAGTGAACTCAATGTTCATGAGGATAATCCTTCTCACAATCTCCATCATGATTGTGAGGAAGCTCATCATGATCATGATCATCCCTTCACAATCCTAAGGTTCTAAAAGCTTGAAGAAAAAATGAAAGCATTCTTCTTTATGATCCTAGTCATAATTTTAAGCAAGCTCATGACCTTCACTTTGTAACTCCCAATGGTTTGAATGTATAAGCAATGGTTGCGTTTTTATTCCTCATTATTATAACATTCATCCATCTTCATGATTGTGAGTATGCTAAATCTGGCAAAAAGCTAAATAAGCATTTAAAGGAGAGAAGAATAAGTGAAGCACAAATTTTAAATCTCTAATAGCTAGTTTTGCACCCTCCACTATAAAATACAAGGTCAAGACTCTATTTAAAGAGTCAAAGAGTTAGCAGAGCAAATTTATTAAGCCAAATTTTAGTTTTTTACATTTATTTTTTGAATATTATTTGTATGTAAACAAACTCTTGCTAGGTTTACGATTACCTTATTATTAAGAGTTGGGTAAATGCTTAGTTGATAGGATTCTTTTATCTACTCTTTCTTGGGATTGGGAAGTGGGTAATAGGGGATCAATTAATATTAGGTTAGTATGAGCCCTTGTGAAAAACATATATTGTAAAAAGATGCAAGTTAGCCTCTAAAACTCTTTTGGGAAGGTTTAAGTACAAGCGTTGAAAACACTTGGAAATAGATTTGTATTAATCCTCAAAAAATACATTGAAGATTAGTTTGTATGGAGCCAAGAAAAATAAAAGATATTGTAAGGTTGGTGTTGAGCCTTAAAATCTTGGTAATAAGATTGGGGTGAGTTTAAAATTCTAACTTTGAGATAAGTAAAGTGGGAGACGTAAGATTACTTGAGAATCTGAGCTCTCCAAAATCATTGATATTCATTTTGATATTCTTATTATTTTCATTCTTTCTCTATGTAGCCTAATCTCTTTTAATTTTTCCTTTAAACTTTTAATCTATTTCAAAATTCTAATTAGTCTTATTCACCCCCCTCTATGGTGTCTTATAATCATATATCTTATAATATATATCATGTTACGTCAATGCATCGACTTGAAATTGTTTAAATCACAATCCTTTTTTTTTGTTATGAAATAATATAGAGATGATGAGGAGGATATTGGAAGAGCACTTAAGGAAGAAGTTAATATACTTATAATTCTAGAATCCAACTATAAGAAATAGAGAGTCGCCACTTGGTATCACTTGAGAAATTGTTTGGCTAGGGACTAGAAAAACTTATATCCCTCTCTTGGAATCAAATATGCCCGTAAGATAAAGCAATTGAGTTTGGATATAAATGTTAGTAAGAACATACTTTTTATATTCGAGGCATTTCCATACTACCTGAATGCTGAGTAGGGTCATCCTTAATAATTATATCATAATGTTTTTCAAGAGATGTGTAATATTTTGGATCAACCACTACATGCAAATGCAAACATAATACATGTATAAATAAATATTTCATTTCAAAAGTCTGATCGCTAAATATTAGTGACAAAGTTTTTGTATCTGTTTCCATTTTTTGCATTGAATAAATTCTATTTTCAATATTAGCAATGAAATAGAAATAAAATTTTCATATTAGAGTTGTGAAATACAAAGGAAATTTTCGTTTCAGATCTAACACTAAAACAACAACAAATAGATTTTATGACACACCTAGAAATGGAATTCCATTTGCAATGAGAAATGGAATTTTTCATTTTTAATTAGAAATGGATTAGTTTCATTTCTATGTTAAAAAAAATAGCAACAAAAAGTCCATTGCTAAATTAGCAATAGAAATTACAATGTGAAATTATGTCTCTAAATTAGCAATAGAAATATTTTTGTTTCTATTTAGAAATAGAACTTTCCATTTCTATATATATATATACAGATTAAATTTTTTGCTAATTTGTTGCAATTTAAGAAGAAAAATAAGTTTCTAAAATAGGAACGGAAACAATTTTAATTCCATTTTGTTGGAAATTGAAATGGAAAATCCATTAAAAAAATTGGCAACGGAACTATTTTGATGTTATTTCATTAAAAATTAAAAGGGAAAATTCATTTCTAAAATAGAAATAATGATAGTTCCATTTATATTTTATTGAAAATTGAAACAAAAAATTCATTTCCAAAATAGTAATGGACACAATTCCATTTCTATTGAACAGAAAAATAGAAATGATAATTTCCATCGCTATTTAGCTACAAACCATCATTCCATTGCCATCTCCAATCAAAATAGCAACAGAAAATTCCTTTAAAAAATAGTAGCAATATAATTTCACTAACATTTAAAAAAAATTAATTTCATTATTTATTTAACACTACGTAAATATCTTTAGTTTATTATAATTTTGATTCTTAATTATGTTTTTTTTAACAATAATTTTTCATTTAAAAATAAGTTTAAATATGCCCATCTATATTGTTTTTAGGTAACATATATAAATTTCATTAGCATATAACAAACTTTAACCATTTTTATTGCAATTAGATTACACACATAAATTTCAGTAGCATATAACAAAGTTTAATATAAACAACCTTTAATATAATAAAAAAAACCTACTACTCAAGATCATTGCATGTATGCTCAAAATCAATATGAGTAGTCACCTCTGGGATCTGGATGGATATATTGTTCAAGGTCAAAAAGTAGATGAACCTTAAGCAAACATATGCATAATCTACTCCGTCTATTCTATCTTCTATTGTATTTCTTCTTCTCTTTTTTCATCTCTTCAATTTGTTTTTGTAATTCTTCATTCTTTCATTGTATCTCTTTATTTTTTTTTCTTTGCAAATTTCTTGAATGTCCTGTAACTCCTCTTACAATTGCTCATCAAATAAAGTACTATAATAGGAAGAGGCATAGGATGAGCTTGAGATAAGATCCAAATAAAATGTAGATGCAAGGGTGCCAACACCATATACTCATTGCTTTTTCAGGTCCATTCCAACAACTTAAAGGTAAATATGAGCAACATCAACCTTTAGAGCCTTTGTAGATTCATCTATCAATTGAAATGCAATTGCAGCCATATTCTCCACAACTTCACTTAGTTTAGCTAAAGCCCTACAAAGAAATCACAAACATAATTCAATGAAAAAGACAAATGAACATTCATCAATGTGATTCCACATATAAACCTCAATAAAGAACAAGTAACTCTAGTTCAAGTAAAAGACTAAATTAAATACATTAAACAATCAAACAATATAAACAAAAAAAGATATACAAATTGAATAAACTTACATTAGGATTTGGATTGACATTTTTTTTATTTCCATCACTAAATTTTTTTGAATAGTTATGAAATTTCATATGTTAAGCTGAAAATAATAAAAATTAAAGAGATAACATAATGTTAAAATAAGGACAAAAAGTTAGATTTATTTTCGTCATTTAGCCTTAATTTAATATATATATATATATAAACTTTTTGAATCATAATGTGATTGAAGTTACACTCTTCATGGTTATGACATGCTACTTCTAAAGGTAAACCCTTTTGAATGTTTTTTTTTTAGCAATATGTTAGAAAGCTTATCTATGATACATGTGTTATATAGATTTTTGAAAACTGTTGCATGTTCCTTAGAGGTATGTATAATGTGATTTGAGTTAATGCCACTACTTATGGACCTTTAAAAAAGCAACCTTGAAGACCTTGATTGTAATGCCTATTAGAATGCATCAATATTCATGAGACCCTATAGCTTGGAGATGACAAATCCTCTCTATTGATGATTGAATGGAATAACTATTTTTTTTTATAATAATTTAAATAGAAAATTAAATTTTCCATTAATAAGAATATTGAAGTACAAATGAACCTTCAACTAGGATTTATAATCTAAGATATTGTGGAAAATAAACTAATTTTATTCATTTTTTAAGATATAAAAATCAAAATCAAAATCAAAATGGAACTATATTTTTTAGTAGTAATTACATAAAACTTACACTAATATCATTTAATCACTTGTCTATGAATGATTTATCCTTTTTCTTGTGCATGTGTTTAAACACTATAAATGGTGTTGGTGGACATCCTAACTCAACCTCCTAAAAATAAATAATGTTAACAAATTATGTACATAGCATAATGAGATTAAATGAGTATTATTTACAATGTAAAGTTAACAACAATAATAAATTGGAAAAAGACTTTCACCAAATCCATAGAATGTTGGATTATCATTTTAGAGCCACTAATATGCTTTGAAGGTATCGATCCTTCACCTGCTTTCTCTAATCAACAATTTTGGGATGCCTACTTAGATAAAGCCTTGAACTCTTCGCTGCTCCAATATTCTCACCATTTGTTCCAAACTTCTTGTAGAACACTATTTGGCTTTTCATTCATATCGGCCACATGTTTCCATTTTATCATTCATAGAGATTGACAAACCAGGCGTCATACCTCTAATTTTGATAGACCCTAAAAATTTTTTGATGATGATAATAATTTGTGAAATTAGTTTAAGAACACATGTCAATATGCTTAATCGGTTGAGAACTAATCTAGTGAATCAAAATCTTGGAAGAGAAAGTCACATGTTCAAGGTGATCATCGTGAAAGCATGACTACTTGAGCATGAACTTTGATAAACTAAGACTTGTTTTACAAGACTATATCAAGACTTGTTAAAAATGACAATTAATTCATCAAATCAAATTTTTAAAAATACTTTTCAAACCTTAAAAAACTCTTAAAAAATCTATTATGAGTAAAAAAAATAATGAATGAAAAGCCCAAGAGTGCACACATGAGGGTTGTTCTTGCACATGAATCACATGCTCCTACATGTGAAACACATAAAATGAACATGTAAATAGCTAAATTTTGCATTGAAAACACTCGCGTGCACACCTTAAGCATAAAATGCTCACTCGTGCACTCTGAGCATGTGAACCACTTGTAAATATACATGAGTCACACTCTAATGCCTGTGAACACACATGAATGCACATGAAACACGTCTGTAAGAAATCTCCCTCACACCTTTGTTTATAAATAGTACTATTCACATTTTTTCAAGTGGGGGTTTTTCAAAAAATTGAATGAAACTCTATCAGTTTGAAGACTCAAGAAAACCTCTAAACACTTTTAACATTCTTCATTTTCTTTGATTTTTAGGATTTTAGTTTCCATTTTTACCAAACTAAACCTCATCATTATCATAGCACACTTAAAAGTAATTACACATGATTTTTACTAAATTTCAATAAGGATAGCTCACAAATCAAACATACGAAGCTAGTGCTTCTATTTCTTATAAAACAAACTCAGTCAATACTTTGAGGATCAAAATAATTACTTTTGCACATTTAATTTTTGTCAAATTAGAATTTCTTCTCTTTTACTCTAATTCTCTTTTTATTTTTGTGATGTTAGCAAATTATGAAAATTTTGTGCTTATGTGGTGAGACTAGCCATATTACATGATATGTGAATATTAATTTTCTTGTTTTTATTTCTTTTTGTTGTATTTTTCATTCTCTCTACACTAAGAATATGATTTTCTGAAGAAAATTGTTTTATCAACACAATTTACATTTTTTAGTATTCTGTGTGTATTCTTCATAATTTTCATTAATAAATGCGATTTTCATCAAATTTGCATTTTAATTATGTTTACATCATTTTTTACATGATAAAATATAAATTCTACAATTTTCTAATCATGTTTATTCATATTTCTATCAAGAACAACATTTTCCACATTTTTTGGTTCGAGTGAAAACTAAAAATACAAATTTTGCCAATAATTCTATGAAAATGATGCAATTTCCTCAATTTCATTATTTTCACATCAAAATCTATTTTTTTACCAAAATATAAACATTTTCTATCAATATTCATCATTTTCATTGTTATAGTCATTAAAATATAATGAATTCAAGAAATATGTCATTTTTAGAGCTTTTGTGACCACTATAACTTTCCATAAAGAGTTAATAAAAGATCATAATTCTAAAATAATCAAATATCCATTCAAGATCTTCATTTTCATTATAAAATCACATTCTCATTAAAGCTTCATTCTTTTGGTCTAATGATGTCAAAATAATGCATTTTCAATTATTTTGCTTATTTTTTTTATAATTTTGTTTAACATCTTAAGCTGTTAGAAAATATTATCATTTTGTTATGAACCTCATCATTCTATGTCATATCTACATAATATCTACATTTTGAATTATTTTGTTATTTTCTGCCAAATCTATGTATTTTGTGAATGGATGAGAGATAGATGTATATGCTAACCCTTATTTTTCATGTGTTTTTCTATATACAGGACTAGATTTACTTTTTCATAATTTTTCCTTTTCATGTATTTTACAAGGAAAGTCATATGATAATTATAATTAATTTCTTTATTTTTCGTTCATTATATGTTTTGTGTGTATTTGTGTACAAACTGTCATTTCAAAACTAAGTGGATGTAGGAAGCATATATTGAATATTGTATAATGAGAAATAGCCACAAGTAGATGTGACCTTCCAGACATTAAAATCTCTGTTGGGGAAGATACTCGTTGAGTGGCCAGACACTGTCCTTTACTTTTTTGAGCAATTAGATGGTGACTCCACACACAATATAAAAGTCTTGTGTCTTGTTAAGACTAATCACGATCTTCTTTCAAAAATGAAATAAAATACCCCTTCGATAAAAATAAAACACAAAACATAAAAAAATTTTTAGATAACTCATAGTGTTGACTCTACTAGAGATACTTAAATTAAAAAAAAATGGCTATTTCTCATTATATAATTCTTGCTTATAAGGAGCACTTCACCACTATTGCATAACACATCACACATGCACTATTGGTCCTAATCAATCGATAATGATTGAAAGTGATGCACTATGATCCCATATGAGTCATAAGGTCACCGACTTGGATTCATCACTGAAAGAGTCCTAGAGGGGGGGGGGCGGTGAATAGGATAATCGAACAAAAATGGGAAATTAAAGGAATTATTTGTAAGAAGTGAGTAAGAGTAGAGAAGGAAGAATGATGAACACAAATATTTAAGGAGTTCGGATTCATAAATAATCCTACATCTTCACCTAACTTATCCCCAAGTTAGGATTTTTTAATCACCCATAATCTTATTCACAAGATTGAGAATACACAAAAGTTTTATGGCTCACTTTTATAACCTTACAATTTGAGTTTTCAAGGCTCACTCAAAAACCAAATTATAAGTGTTTTCAATGCTCACACTAAAACCAATTTCCTAAATGTTTTAATGGCTAAACACTTAAACCAATTCCTTTAGAATAGAGTCTCACTTCCTGTTTTCTAAACCCAAAAAATAGAAGAATAAGAATGTCTATTCTAATCACTCACCAACTCTCACAAGAGTTATACACAAAGAATTTTTTAAAAGAAAGTTTAAGAGCTCAATTGAATGTTTAAGAAAATGATGAATGATAAACAAGTTTTCTTAACCTTTCAATGGAATTCTAAGTTGTGTTTATATAGATAAACACTCAAAAATGTAGTTTTTGGATGTATCAATCATGTCTCCAATGTTTAGAATTGATTTTGAATCAATTCTTGAACTTATGGCAGCTCAAGGGCTGCTCATGAGCGCCTCACGAGTGAACAGTGCTCGTGAGGGGTGAAATTATAGCCATTATATTCAAAATTCCCATTGGAATGCTATTAGAGGTCTACTCACGAGCAAGTCATGAGCCACCGGCTAGTGAGGAGCACTGCCATCTTTTGGCAAATATATGCTCCAAATGCTCCATTGACAGACTGCTTATGACCACTTCGAAAGATGCTCGTGAATAGGACTGAAGACAATCGATTCAGCCAAAACATTCTTCATAAAAGTTATAGATAATTGTTTAATATTTCCATAAAACTTTGAATAATCTAATTTGGACATCTGTAGCTCAAGTTATTTCTGAATTACCAAGAGCTATGCAAACTAAAATGCAAGCTGCATATGCTGACTTCGAACTCAAATGAACTTGGATGTGGGAAATTATAATTTGGAAAGCTTAAAATGTCTATTTCAAAAGTTAAGAAGCTCATTTTCTCATTTAAAAGCTCAAAATAAGTCAAAAGTCTTCTTCAATCTCAAAGGTTCAAATAGCCCGAAAAGTCACTATTCACCCAAAAGTGTATATGCTTGGTATATAATTCCCTACACACTTAATTGAAATTATTACTATAAAAATTGTTTGTCAAAGTCCAAAATTAGGAGTTTGATTATGCAAATGGTCAACAATCTCCCCCTTTTTGGCTTTGACAACCAATTTGAAAAGATGATAAATAATATGTGTGTGTGTGTAAAAAATAAATAACATGTATAAGCATATTAAATAAAAATAGCTCCCCTTTCAAATTAAATAGATGCAAAATAAGAAAATATTTTGCTCCCCCTTAACATGTGCATAAATTCAATATTTATCATGTATTAAAGCATATAAATAAATGAATTATCATAACATGTATAAGCATCTAACAAGTATATTCCTTTAACAAAAATATATTTCTTTATTTCTCCTCCTTTTTGGACATGATAAGAAATATAAATAAATTTTATTATCCTTCTTGTCAAAAATAAAGACAACATAACAAGTTATCAAATAACATGAAGGAAATAATTTCAAACATATATGCATATAGTGTTAATATAATGCATCATAAAATAGTATGTATGCTATATTCAAACATCACATGATCATGTAGAGTTTAGCTATTCAATCATACATAATCATGTGGTACTTAGCATACCTTAAACAATTATTTATCCCCTAAGTACATAGCTTCTTCTCCCCCTTTGTCAAAGACAAAAAGAAAAGAGAGAGATATAAGGGAAAATTGACCTAAGGGAGCCAAAAATACTAAAGAGAATAAAAGATCAAGAACCAAAACAATGCAAGCAAGGATATTCAAAATCTTTATGAAATACATGTCATTCTAAAAGATAACAACTAATTTCAAAACTAATATGTGCATAAATGTTGCATGAATAAGCTCAATTAATAGTCATGTAAAAAAAATTCATGTCTTATATAAACAAAGTAAGCATAACAAGGCTTTTTATCACAAGGACAAAACTAGTCATACTTACATTATTATTATGCATGAGAAAAAGAATTATGTGAAATAAATTCAAATAATTTTCTCCCCCTATTTCAATGGATCTAAAAAATTGATATTAAGGACACACTATCACATAGTTATGTCACTTACATAAACACATCTTTGAAAAAAAAAATTCCCTTAAAAGAAATTAACTAAGTACTCATGCAAACTCAATTATTTTTCCTCCTTTGTCAAAATGCAAAGATAGAAAAAATCTTGAAAATATCCATGCATTATCAAAAATAAAAATAATTCCTAAGAAAACTCAAAAATTTTCTCCCCCCTTGTCAAAATGCAAATAAAATTGCATTAAAATAAGAAAGAGTTTGAAAGAATTTTAAAGAAGTTTAATTGAAAATATAATTGATTAAAAGTGAAGGGGGTTTGAGGGGTATTTATACAAAAAAAAGATTGTAAAGAATTCAAAAAAATAAAAATAAAAATGAAAAGTGAACCAGACCGCTACTCACAAGCAGTTCATGAGTGGTTTGCTCGTGAGCGGTACTGGTTCTTTTAGAACTGCTGCTCATGAGCGGTTTGCTCGTGACCCTGCTCATGAGTAGTTCTGGATGCCCAGACCGCAACAGTCATGAGCTTAACAGCTCTTGACAAAAATTACCATTTGATCCTTGTACTTTCAAATTAATTGCAATTGAGTCCAAAAACTGACAAATAGGTCCTTGACCATAAAATTAATTATACAATTAAAATAAATGATAGTTAAAAAAAATATTTTCGACATAAATAAATAAATCAAAGAGAAAATTTTGCAAATATGTAAAATTATTATTATTATTATTATTATTATTATTATTATTATTATTATTATTATTTTATTTTAAAAAATAGCACTAAAAATAAGCCAAAAGAAAATATAAAGCATGAATTTAAAAAATCTTACAGCTCAAGGTTTATATCTAGAAAATATCCGAAAAATAAACCAAATATAAACTGATGAAAAAAAACACACTTAACAGCTCAAAACTTATATACGAATAGTATACTGAAAATAAACCAAATAGAAACTGACATAAAAAATAGACTAATAACTCAAAACTTTGAACAGAAAGTATACTGAAAATAAATGAAACATAAACTATCATAAAAATAAACAAAAACAATTTTGTTGAGGAGAAGGAATACTTATGCAAAATTAAAATAATTAATTAATTGAATTTAGCTCAATAATTAATTATTAATTTGCAAAATAGGAGGGCTTTTGAAAATAAATTGAATGAATCCATATAAATCCAAATCAAATAAAATCAGTACACAGATCATGCAAATGGGAAATACAATATATCATGTATATGAAGTAAATTTGCTAAAGCAAATACTTTTAAAACAAAATATATACATGATGTTGAAAATAATTTTTCTAAAGAATACGATCACATAAGAATCCAAACATCAATTCATCAATTTAGTAAGTGATCAAGACAAGCTTGACCCATCAATCATACCAAGTTCATGCTTAATAAAATTCAATCTTTCCTCACAAAGAGGCTTGGTAAAGATGTCTACTAATTGATGATTAGTATCAACAAAATCAAGAAAAATATCACCATGCACATGATCATGCAAGAAATGATGTCTAATATCAATATGCTTAGTTCTAGAATGCTGAATAGGATTCTTACTAAGGTTTATAGCACTTGTATTATCACACTTAATTGGAATGTGATTAATATTAATGCCATAGTCCAAAAGTTGTTATTTTTGCCATAGAACTTGAGTGCAACAACAACTAGCCGCTATATATTCTGCTTCAGTGGTGGACAAGGCAACAAAAACTTATTTCTTACTAAACTAAAAAACTAAGCAATTTCTTAAAATTTGATAAGTTCCAGAAGTGCTTTTTCTATCTAATAGGCTACCGACAAAATTAGCATCAGAATAACTAATTAAGTCAAAGGAAGAACTCCTAGGATACCAAATTCCTAAAAGCATTGTGCCACAAAGATATTTAAAAATTCTTTTGATAGCATTTAAATGAGACTCTCTAGGACTTGATTGAAATCTAGCACACAAGCAAGTAGAAAACATAATATCGAGTCTACTAGCGGTTAAATAAAGAAGGGATCTGACCATACCTCTAAATCGCTTTTCATCAATCGGTTTACCATTTTCATCCTTGTTGAGTTTGGTTGTAGTGCTCATCGGAGTTTTGCTTGATTTAGCTCCATCCATTCCAAACTTCTTGAGAATGTCCCTTGCATATTTAGTTTGATTGATGAAAATTCCATCTTTACATTGCTTGATTTGAAGTCCAAGAAAGAACTTGAGTTCTCCCATCATACTCATCTTAAATTCTCCTTGCATTAACTTAGAAAATTCCTCACATAAGCAATGGTTAGTAGCATCAAAAATAATATCATCAACATAAATTTGAACAATTAATAAATCATGCTTGGATTTCTTTATGAAAAGAGTTATGTCAACCTTTCCTTTAAAGAAACCTTTCTCTAGTAAAAAGTTACTCAATTTTTCATACCAAGCTCTTGGAGCTTGTTTCAATCCATACAATGCTTTCGATAATTTAAAAACATGATTTGGGGAGTCAAAATTTTCAAAACCTGGAGGTTGTTCAACATATACCTCTTATTCAATAAAACCATTTAAAAATGCACTTTTAACATCCATTTGATAAAGTTTAAAATCCATGTATGATGCAAATGCAAGTAACATCCTAATAGCTTCTAACCTTGCAATGGGGGCAAAGGTTTCATCATAATCAATTCCTTTCTCTTGATTATAACCTTTAGCTACTAGTCTAGCTTTGTTCTTAGTTATGACACCTTGTTCATTCATCTTATTTCTAAACACCCACTTGGTGCCAATAATAGGATGATGTTTAGGTCTAGGAACCAAGGTCCAAACCTTGTTTCTCTCAAATTGATTTAACTCTTCTTACATAGCAAGGACCCAAAATTCATCACTCAAAGCATCATCAACATTTTTAGGTTCAATTTGAGAAATGAAAGCTAAATTAACAATAGAGTTGAGTTTAGCTCTAATAGTTACCCCTTTTGTAGTGTCACCTATAATGAGGTCTTGAGGGTGAGCTTTCTTGAATTTCCAATCCTTTGGAAGTTCATCCTTCAATGTAGGTTGAGGTGTCTCCTCATTTTCCTTCTTGCTTGGATCTTCAAGTTCCAAAGGCTTACTAGCATTTTCTTCTTTTGTTTCCACAATCTCATTGTCACTTATAAGATCATCAACACAACAAACATCCTTTCTAGGATCAAGTGAGTTTGATTCATCAAATACCACATGCATTGACTCTTCAACTACTAAAGTTCTCTTATTAAAGATTCTATATGCTTTGCTAGAGATGGAATAGCCTAGGAAAATTCCTTCATCGGCTTTGGAATCAAATTTCCTAAGATTATCCTTGGTGTTTAATAAAAAGCACTTGCATCCAAATACTTTTAGATATGAGATTTTGGGTTTTTTTATTGTTCCATAGCTCATAAGATGTTTTATTTAAAATTGGTCTTTTGAAAACTCGGTTTGAAATATAACAAGATGTGTTAATGACTTCCGCTTAAAAGTATAGAGGCAAAGTATGCTAATGAAGCATTGTTCTAGCCATTTCCACAAGAGTTCTATTTCTCCTTTCAACTACCCCATTTTGTTGTGGAGTTCTAAAAGATGAAAATGTATGAGAAATACCATTTTCATTACAATAGTTTTTGAAAAATTCATTTTCAAATTCAGTTCCATGATCACTTCTAATGGATGAAATACAAAAACCTTTTTCTTTTTAAACTCTTTTTGAAAAATTTTCAAAAGCTTTAAATGCATCATTCTTATGAGCAAGAAAACACACCCAAGTGTATCTAGAGTAATCATCAACCAATACATAAGCATAGTGCATTCCACCAAGACTAGTAACTCTAGTTGGTCCAAACAAATCCATATGTATAAGTTCAAGTGGTCATGAAGACTTAGATTGTTTTCCCTTTTGACAAGCATCATAAGGTTTATCCTTAGTGAATTCAAGCTTAGGTAAATCAATCATAAGTTCATGTTTACAAAGATCATTTAAAAGCTCAAAATTTGCATGTCCTAACCTTCTATGCCATGTCCATGTAGCCTGGGAAATTGACATTAAGCATTTTATGTCTTTGTTATCAATTTTATTAAAATCAATAACATAAACGTTATCTACTCTTTCACCACTAAAAATTACTTTTTCCTCATCAAGACTACTAACAAAGCAATTTTTAGGATAGAAAGTCACCTTATTTCCCATATCACATAATTGACTTATACTTAGCAAATTATGTTTAAGACCATTAACAAATAACACATGATGTATAGATAAGGATTGAGGATTACCTATTTCTCCAATGCCAATAATTTTTCCTTTTACATTATCACCGAAGGTAACGTGTCCTCCATCTTTAGCATCAACTTTGTTGAATTGCTCTTTATCTCCCGTTATGTGCCTTGAACATCCACTATCGAGATACCACTTGCTTTTTATTTTTTCGAATTTTAAGCACACCTACATAAAATATTTTAAATGTTCTTTTGAACCCAAACCTTTATTGGTCTAGGTTGGTTAGTTTCAAGATAATCCAAAGGAAGCAAATTCATATGCAGTTTTCTATTGAAGCACACATTATTGGTATCCTTTGATCATGCAATATGAACATACAACATTTTTAAATTTATTTCTCCTAGAATGAAATGCTTTTCTAGTGTGTGCAGCATACCTTAGGTGTTGTGTGTATCTTTTATTGTTTTATGATATTGAGTAAGACATACATTGGCAATAGTGATGAGCATTTTGATAAGTTTGTGTAATATGTTTATGTGCATTGTTTTGTGTATCATACTTATTATAATTATGTCTAGTGTACATATAAGCATGCTTAGGTTGAGGTGCTCTAAATTGAGCCTTACCTCTTTGTGTTAATGAATGGTTAATCTTTTGAGACTTTGCCTTGCTATTTAACACATGAGATTTTTTGGCTTGAATCTCATTAGAGGTTGAAGGAGTAGAATCATGTGAAGCTTTAACAAAACTGATATGTGATGAGGATGATGAAGACATTCCATTTTTATATCCAATTCCATGGGTATCTCCATGAAATTTTTGAGAGTCAAGAAGACTATCTAAAGTTTCTTTTCCTCTCTTAAATTTAGCAATGGAATTTTTTAATTCTAAGACTTCTTTAAAAAGCTTATTATTTTCATCATTTGATTTCTTAAGTTGGTCTTCCAAAGAATTAAAAGATTTAGCATCACTTACAAGTTTTTCATTTGATGCAACAAGTTTAGCAAAATCAATTTTCAAACATTCAAAATCCTTATTTAAGATAGCTAACTCATGTTTATATTTTTTCTTCTTAGCTAACAAACTTTTTTATTTAGCAAGCAATTTGCTCACAATAGAGCGCTCATCATCATCATCATCATAATATTCATTACAATCATCAAAGGAAGAGTAAGAAGTGGATGGTACCTCATTTTCATTTTCAATAGCCATGAAGCAAAGATTAGCAACTTCTTGTTGTTCCTCTTCCTCTTCAGATTCGGAGGAATCATCCCAAGTAGCTTTGAATGCCTTCTTCTTATCTTTTGCTCCCTTGATCTTGAATTTGAGTTTGGGACATTCATTTCGAATGTGTCCCAGTTTCTTGCATTTATAACAAGTAACCTCTTTTGTTTTCTTCCGTCCATCTCCTTCGAACTTCTTGTTGAAGTCCTTTGTTCTTAAGAAATTTTTCTTTCTTAAGAACTTCTTGAAGTTCCTAGTGAACATGGCAATGTCACCATCTTCATCACCAGAATCTTTAATGCTTTCCTCTTCACTATCATATTGAAGAGCTTTTAGAGCAATGCTCTTTTTCTTTTCTTCTTTCTCTTCTTGTTCTTCACCTCTTTGCTTGATGATGAGCTCATGTGTCAAGAGCTTACTAATGAGCACATCGGTTGATAGAGTGGAGAGGTCTTGAGCTTGCTCAATTAAGGTAACACAAGATTCCCAATCCTTCTTAGGTAGGATTCTTAAAATCTTATTATTTACCTCTTCTTTAGAGAAATGTTTTCCAAGTTTCTTGAGGGTTGTGAGGAGAGCATTGAGACAATTTGTCATCTCTGTGATTAATTCTTGAGGCTTCATTTTGAAGAGTTCATATTCATACATATGAAGTTGAACCTTCTTGCTTCTTACTTGAATATTGCCTTCATAGTGATTCTCCAAGGTCTCCCATATTTCTTTAGCCGAAATGCAATGTTGAAGTTTTCCTCCTTCTTCTCTTATCATGGAGTAGACTAGAGTAATCATAACCTTTTTATTTATGTGATTTTCTTACTTTTGATCAAAACTCCATTGGCTTCTTACAAGTGTAGTTACCACACCATCAATGATAGTTGTAAGTGGTTCCTAACCTCTTAGGACAATATCCCAAAGTTTGATGGAATCACAATTAAGATATAATTCCATTTTGAATTTCTAATGTGGATAGTCACTACCATCAAAGAATGGTCTAAGAGAAGAGATGTTTTATGATTCTCTCCCCATGATCGTGTATTCTAGCAATGAAGTACCTAGAATTCAAGCTCTGATACCAAATGAAAGAGTCCCAAAGGGGGGGGTGAATAGGACTATCCAAAAAAATGGAAAATTAAAGGAATTATTTATAAGAAATGAGTAAGAGTAGAGAAGGAAGAATAATGAACACTAATATTTAAGGAGTTCGGATTCATAAATAATCCTATGTCTCCACCTAACTTATCCCTAAGTTAGAATTTTTTAATCACCCACAATCTTATTCACAAGATTGAGAATACACAAGAGTTTTATGGCTTACTCTTACAACCTTACAATTTGAGTTTTCAAGGCTCACTCAAAAACCAAATTACAAGTGTTTTCAATGCTCACACTAAAACCAATTTCCTAAGTGTTTTAATGGCTAAACACTTAAACCAATTCCTTTAGAATAGAATCTCACTTCCCATTTTTTAAACTCAAAAAATAGAAGAATAAGAATGTTTATTCTAATCACTCACCAACTCTCACAAGAGTTATACACAAAGAATTGTTTAAAAGAAAGTTTAAGAGCTTAATTGAATGTTTAAGAAAATGATGAATGATAAACAAGTTTTCTTAACCTTTCAATTGAATTCTAAGTTGTGTTTATATAGATAAACAATCAAAAATGTAGTTTTTGGATGTATCAATCATGTCTCCAATGTTTAGAATTGATTTTGAATCAATTCTTGAACTTATGACAGCTCAAGGGCTGCTCACGAGCGCTTCATGAGTGAACAATGCTCGTGAGGGGTGAAATTATAGCTGTTATATTCAAAAATTCCCATTAGAATATTGTCAGAGGTCTACTCATAAGCAGGTCATGAGCCACCAGCTCGTGAGGAGCACTACCATATTTTGGCAAAAATGTGCTCCAAATGCTCCATTGACGGACTGCTCGTGAACACTTTGAAAGATGCTAGTGAATTAGACTAAAGACAATCGATTTAGCTAAAATTTTCTTCATTTATATAATTATCTTATCTTTCCATATAACTTTGAATCACCTCATTTGGACATTTGTAGCTCAATTTATTGTTGAATTACCAAGAGCTATGCAAACTGAAATGCAAGCTGCATATATTGAATTTGACTGAAGATTTTCATTCCCAAATGAACTTGGATTTTGATGAGCAAGTACAATTTGGAAAGCTTAAGATGTCTACTTCAAAAGTTAAGAAGCTAATTTTCTCATTTAAGAGCTCTAAATAAGTCAAAAGTCTTCTTCAATCTCAGAGGTTCAAACAGCCCAAAAAGTCACTATTCATTCTAAAGTGTATATGTTTGGTATATAATTCCCTACACACTTAATTGAAATTATTAGTATAAATTTTTTTTGTCAAAGTCCAAAATTAGGAGTTTGATCATGAAAATGGTCAACAATCACCTTTGGCCTTAACTCGTTCCAAGAGTTATTAAAGAATGTTAAACTCACTTATTGGAGTCTATAACCCTAGTCATGGGGACATTCTTGCTAAAGGAGCCCTTAGTTTTTCACCCTTAACCCAACTAATGTAAATAAACCAATAGAAATTTTTCCTAAGATCCCACTTGGCTTTTGTATGATTACTCTGTCTTAATGATGTTTGTTTAATCTAATATTTACAAACATTATGATATTATATATTTCATATTTTTTTGTCAATGTTTATAGAATTTGCATATGTAGAACCGTGTATTAACCTTGTGTAAGCACAAGGCATGGTACGAGTCATGCACCCTTAGTTTGAATAGTCTATAAAGATTGTCAAGTGATATCTTTTGATTAAAGAATATATAAAATATCATTCATTTGTCCTTTTTCAAATTCAATAAAATAAATCAAGAATTTTGACTAGATTATGAATACTTACTTAGAAAAGAAATAAGCGATAAACCCTTTAATGAATTCTATATGGTTTTTGGTAAATGTATAGAATGTTGACCTAGTATGAATGTGGTTATGACCCTTATGCTGACCATATTTCCTATGCAAATAAGTGCATATGAATTATGAGCATCATTTGTGATATTGCAATATATTTCTTATACTAACATTATACATTTACCTTGGGCTCATACTGAAAACATCCTTTGGTTTATCTTTTGTATCTTATCTTAGTAAATTGAAACAACATGGTCTGAGTGCAGAACCATAGTCATTTAATGACTATGGGTCAAAACCCACTTAAGAAAAAGAAATTGATTAACCTTATGGAAAAACAAGGTTAGAAGTGTGTAATTTATTGTGTCTAGTTTATTTCCCGAGCAGGAAATGCTAACCAATTTTCTTGAATTTTCTTAATCATGCATACAAGACATACGTGTAAAAAAACATAAATTAACTCAGGTTCTCTTACAACCATTTTGCATTATGATTAACAATAGCTTTGCATACACACACTATGAATACATGTTCACCCTATTCTTTTATAGTGGTCACGTCATGCATACATGTTCATTTTATTTCTTTTTTTCACTAATATGTATAATCATAGCTTCACATAAGCCTTTCAATAAATGGTGGAAAAGGGACACCGGCTGAAACAGATTAGTAAGATGCATAAGTTATAATAATAATTCTAACAAGGGTGAACTATATGGTAGTTCATGTCAATAGTTTGGGGATGAGATAGGGGATTTAAAGACTATTCATTAATGACACTATGGTTGAGATCCTTTAAATCCAAATCAAAGTTATTAATAACCAAGCCCATAATTCTCTAGATGGAAATCATATTATCGGTATGTTGAATAAGGCCTCTAGTTTAGTTAACCCCAAGGTGGACAAAGGAAAGAATGTTATGTATACCTTAGTTCAGATTGAAGATGTTGATGAATATCATCATGCTTTAAAAAAAGCATTGCCATAACTAATCATTAAAATAACTTACATGACCAAGCTTGAATCGATAGGGAAGGTTAAATTGCTCACTAGCATGGTCACAAAAGTCCAATAGCTTCATAGACTTAGTACTATTCATAGATGAACCACTTTTGGATGATTTTATACTGCCAAACTTTGCTAAGTTTAATGGTACTAGTGATCCAAGGGTCTATTTAACGTAATATGCTACTTTTATATTGGTAACTAAGCTCACTAAATCATAAATTGTTTACTTCTTCTTCATATAATTGGAAAAAGGGCCGAAGGCCTAGTTCTTTGATCTTGGGGATGAAATCAAGAGCGATTAGCTTCTGTTGACTCAAAAGTTCATTAAATAATATGAATACAACACTCAATTGGATATATCTATAAGGGACTCATAAACCATAAAGCAAAAATTTATTGAATCTTTCTTTGACTACGTAGCTAGGTAATATTCCAAAGCAGTAAGAATGAGAAATTACCCACTTAATGATGGATAAATAAAATTGGTGATCAAAGGTGCACTCCCACACCTCAAAAAGTAAATGTTATTTGCCCATTATATAGATTTCAGAGCTCTTCATCAAGTTGGAATTAGGATTGAAGATGAAAAATCTTAGTAGCCTTGGAACATCTTCCAAAGAACCTCACAAACTAACACCCAAAGCCAAAATACCTATACTTGCACAGCTGAAATCAACTGTATCCAACCCACCCAATACCTACAACCCACCTTTTTGTTAATGCTATAAATAAACCATCCAGAAAATACTCTAATTTTAGCTTGCCTCTTTCTAAAATATTCCAAAAACTCTAGTAGAAAAACCTTTTACAACCTCCTGAACCAAAATTACTACCAAATCCATTAGCATCCTAAATAGACCTTAACTTATAAAGTCATTTTCACCAAATGCCTAGAAATAGTACAAACACTTGTAGAACCTTAAAAAATGTTGTCCAGGACCTCATTGACTCTGGAAAGATTGATGATCCTAAAAAGAGACATAATGTTAAAATAAACCCACTTCCTAACTACTAAAACATGCCTTCACCCATAACCAACACCATTTCATTGAGTCTACTTAAAAGCTATGTTGAACAATCAATCCAAGCAATACAAGAGTATGAGGAGGAAAAGGTGGCCAAAAAGGAAAGAGAGAATTCCTCATGGTAAAGGAAGCTGAATTTTTTAGCCTAATCTATGAATGTAATGATGATGAATGGGATCCATCTACCTATGAATACATTTCACTCCCTCGAGGATTTGCTTCGCCTCTTTATAATAATTTTAGGAATAACAAATTAGTTAGATTGACCACAAATTATATATAAAATAAATTTATCATTAACATTTAATATTATATTATTTTTTCTTATGAAATAATGATGATATTAGTTTATATATAGAGTATTATATTATAAGAAATATTAAATATAGGTATTTAAATGTCAAAAAAATTATAAGATTAATTTTCCCAAAAAAAAAAGAAGATCAAAATTGTACAAATACCACAAAATATGCATTATCTTTTAAGTCTCCATGGAGTACATGAAAGATCTTAAAAGAGAAAAAAAATATATATTTCATTAACTACTACTAGCACATGACTATTAACCTTCTTAGTTGCATGCATCAAGATTTCCAAAGAAAATTTCAAGTAAGAAATCAAATTTAAGTATGTGCAATAAGAAAAAAAATTCATAAAAATTTAGAACACATATTTTAGTTCAGAACACAATAATGAGAGCAAGCTCACTTAATATATATATGTGTGTGTGTGTGTGTGTGAGCTCCAAAGTTATTAAGTCTAAAATTTGACAGTTGTCTCTCTCTATAATTTAGCATTCACTCCTAAATGTTTATGTGTTACTATTAAAATTGATTTTTAAAGAAAATTTCAAATAAGAAATCAAATTTAAGTATGTTTAACAAGAAAAACAATTCATAAAAAATTACAACACATAATTTAGTTCAGAACGCACTGATGAGAGCAAGCTCACTTAATATATATATATATATATATATATATATATATATATATGTCGACCTTAGTAATAATAAATCTTAATTTTTATCTTAACAAACTTTATTTTGAGCATTTAATTTGTTTGTTTAAGTGTGTATAAGTTAGGAGTCCATTGGAAGTTAAAATGAAGTATGATTATCTTAGGTTGATTCAACCTCTGAGATTCAAGGAGGCTTTAGATATCCTTAGAGCTTTATAATGAGAAAGTTATCTTCTTCATATTTGAAATAGACATCTTGATCTTTCTAAATTGGGCTTGCTTGTCAATATCTGAGTTCATTGGGTATGTAAATATTAAGTCAAAATTAACATATGCAGCTGCCATTTTAGATTGCATAGCTCTTAGTTTTTTAGACATATATTAAGATACAAAATTTCAATTGAGGTAATTCAAAATGATATGGAAAGCTAAGTCAAATATATAAAACTTTTATGAAGAAAGTGTAGGCAAATTCAAATGCCTTCAATAGAAAATCATGGCTTCAACTTGTGTATACTTGTCTAATAGTAGTCTACATTTTAAGTTGCATAACTCTTATTATTTTAGACATTTCTTGAGCTACAGATGTCTAATTGAGGTGATTCAAATTGATATATAAAGGTAAGTCAAATATCTATAATTTTAATGAAGAAAGTTTGAGCAAATTCAAACGTCTTCAATAAATCATAGGTTTAACTTGTGCATAGCTGTCTAACAGTAGTCTGCATTTTAGATTGCACAGATCTTAGTATTTGAGAAATATCTTGAGCTATAGAAGTCCAATTTAGTTTATTAAAAATGATATGAAAATCTAAGTCAAATATCTATAACTTTTTTTAAAGAAAGTGTAAGCAAAATTGAACATCTTCAGTAGCTAATTATGGTTTCGATCCATGCATAGTTATCTGACAGCATCACCTTTAATAATTCAAAATTATAAACATTGAATTTAAAATATAAATGTTGGACTTATTATTTATTGCTCCATTAACTATGTTTTTGAGTGTTTGTCTATATAAACACCTTTAGAGCTGAATGGAAGTTAAAAAACTTATTATCATTCATTCTTTCTTCAGCTTTCAATTAAGCTCTCAAATTCTCTTAAATAATTTATTTTTTGTATAACTCTTGTGAGATTAGTTATGTGTTAGAAATATAATTTTTTTTTTCATCTTAAATCTTGGGATAGATTATAAGGGAAATGAGATTTATCTCTAAAGGAATTAGTTTAAGTGTTGTCCATTAAAACACTTGGGATTTGGTTTTTTGAGTGAGCCTTAAAAACTCAAGTTGTAAGGTTATAAGAGTGAGCCATAAAAATCTAGTGTAATCTCAATCTTGTGAATAAGATTCTGGGTAATTGAAAATCCTAACTTAGGGATAAGTTAGGTGGAGACATAAGATTGTTGTTGAATTCGAACTCCTTAAATTTTTGTGTTCTTCATTTTTCCTTCTCAACTTCCATTCAATTCTTGGAAAGAATTCTTTTAATTTTCTCATTTTTATTTGATAGTCCTATCCTCCCCCTAGATCTCTTTTCAAAAAAAATATATATATATATATATATATATATATATATATATATATATATATATATATATATATATATATATATATATATATATATGAACTCCAAAATTTGATAGGTTTCTTTCTCCATAATTTATCATTCACTCTTAAATGTTTATGTGTTACTATTAAAATTGATTTCCAAAGAAAATTTCAAATAAGAAATCAAATTTGAGTACGTGTAACAAGAAAAACAATTCATAAAAAATTAGAACACATATTTTAGTCCAAAACAAACTGATGAGAACAATCTCACTTTATATATATATATATATATATATATATATATATATAGGTTCCAAAGTTATTAAGTCCAAAATTTGACAGGTGTCTCTCTCCATAATTCAACATTCACTCCTAAATGTTTCTGTTACTATTAAAATTTATAGTATTTTATGTAAAAAAATACTATAAAAATAGTACTCTTCTCCTAAAAATCCTATTTTAAACAACAATACAGTTCATTCCCTACCAAAAGTCAAATTTTTATTTAATATTTATTTGATAAATTATCTTAGAGTCTATCTTTAGATATCCATTTAAATAATGTATTCCCTACAAAAATTAATTAATTTATTGGCATAATACATTTGCGGCCCTTTGCACTTGACATAATTTGTTAGCAAAACACTTTAACTTACATTTTTGTCATTTCAACACTTAAACTTGCCTAAAATGCACTAATTTGTACTAATATGATGATATAATGCATCTACCACCCATGTACTTATCACTTTTTATCAATTTAACACCTCCACTTGTAATTTTTTATAAGTCAAACTCTTAATATGTGACACATACTGATTTACTATTCCATGCTATGTGTGCTGACAGGGATTTCAAATTTATATTTTAGATAAGTTCAGGTACTAAATGGTAAAACTATTAGTTGATGTGTCAAACTGATAAAAGGTGACAAGTACATGAGGTCATAAATATATTATGCCTAATTTATTTGATAAATTATTTCTATAATGTATCTTTAAAAATATCCAATTAAATAAAAGATTGATTTTATCTATAATTCAATATATTCATTTATGCTAATTTATGTATGCTAATATATATATATATATATATATATATACACACACACACACAAATAAGGTTCTACGTGATTCTAATGGTGTAAACAAAGAAGATGTAAAATGATTTTTTCTTTTTTTTTTCCCTATATGTATATGCAACTTTAAACTTGAAAACCCCAACTAATTAAGTTATTTTAATTGTTCTTGATTTTTAGATGCATAAATTATTACTACTATATTTCAAAACTCAAAACGGAAGTGTAGATGTATGTTTATATATATATATATTCTTGAGTTTTTATTAGGTTATACAAGATTCTAATGGTGTAAACAAAGAAGATATAAAATATTTTTTTTTTCTTTTTATTTTCCTATATGTATATGCAAATTTAAACTTGAAAACCCCAACTAATTAAGTTATTTTAATTGTTCTTGATTTTTAGATGCATAAATTATTACTACTATAACTCAAAACTCAAAACGGAAGTGTAAAGGTATGTTTTTAATTGTTGAATGAACTATTGAAAGCTATAAAGAGTTTTTAATCCATTTTCAGCTTTTGCATAATGTGTTTCTATATAATTATATTATTTATTTATTATTTTTATTATATTATGTATATCATATTATGATACAACAAAGCTAAGCAAGCCCATCAAACCAAGTGATCCATTGCATTATGAGGGACCAATGACAAGATCAAGGACGAAAAAGTTCAAACAAGCATTGAATTCATTTGTCTTTCACATTACAAGCAAGTTGGTGGATTCAACTACAAGCACAAACTTGGAGCTACATGATGAAAAATTCAAACTAATTAGCTTAATTTCCTATTATGAAATTAATTAGCTTGAATTAAATGAAATTTCAAGTTATTTTTCTATTTTGGAGTTAATAAAGAAGATTCAAGAAGATATGAGAAGATTCAAGCATATTCCAAATTAAAGTCAACAAGTCAAAGGTTAAAGGGTTAACATGCTTAGTTGTCATTAGTTGTCTGTTTAGTTGTCATGAATTGTCAACTTTAACTTTTCAAAAATGAATTGTCACGAGTTATCAATTTTGATTTTTCAAAGATGAGTTGTCATTAGTTTTCCTATTTTTGAAGAAAACCTCCTTAATTAAGGATTTTTCTATATAGGTATATCTGAGAATAAGGAAGAAAACATTTTCATTCAAGAATTGAGTTGTTTACATACCTATATAAGGGCTAAATATATGATTAATGAATTTGATATATGATTTAACAATTTTAATCAATTAAGTGAGGTTTTTCCTTAACTTTGTTCTCTTGAATTTTACAAGTTTACTTCAATTGTTTCACTTTTATCTTTCACTACAATTGTTAGGTTAGATTAGACTTAGAATTGTGTGATTGTTCGTCTATTAATAACTAAGTATTTTGCTTCAATTTAATAAGTAAAGAGTTTAGTTCCATCAACACAACATCATCTTGATAATTTTGGACAAAAATTTCAAAGTTGGATATGCATTCTATTTTTGTTATAGATAGGGTTTGTATCATATTATATATACATATTATATAAATGATTTTATAGATTTTTAACTAATTTATTATATTATGTACATCTTTTCTCATATTTAAAATTTATATTCACCTTTTTTTTTATTAAAATGATTTAACTGTTATAATTATTTAAATTATAAAACTAAAAAAATATTTTATCATAAATTTTGTAATTTTAAAGTTATTGTATTTATCTAATTTCAGTATTTTATCAATTGTCATGATTTTTTTTATATCAAATGTCGTATCCAAAATATATTATTAATGTCTTATGTTTGCAAGATATCATGTAATCGTACATATATTTTTAAAAAATAAATCATTTTATTTTAAAAATTACTTAATTATTTATAAATTATAATTTATTAATATTATTTAATTTGCATTCACTCCTAAAACCTATTGAATTATTAAAATTCACAATATTTTTTATAAAAAAATATAAAAATTCATTATTTTAAAATATACATTTTCTATTTCATCTTAAACACTATATTTCTATTATATTTCATCTAAAACACTGTATTTCTATTACTTTACTTAAAACATCTATATGTATTTTATTTAATTAAAAATATATTTTCCTCCTTTATTAAATTAAAAAAATCTACCATATATATTAAAAAATATATGTACTCTTCATAAAAATAACAAAAAAAAAATCCTACTATATATATTAAAAATATATGTACTCTTAATAAAAAAATAACCAAATAAAATTTATTACATCAATTTTTTAAATGCTTACCTTTTTAAATTATTTAATTATTTATTTTAAAATAATTTTAAAGATATATATCATTCATAATTCGCATAAAATATGGATTGTCGGCTAATTTTATATAACCTAACTTATTTTATTATATAATCCACGGATAATGGGCTCATAACCAAAATTTTCAACTGTGACAATTTCAGAAGTTGTCACATCACCAGCATAAAAAATTATACTTTCATTTTCAAAAATAAACACGAGCAATTGGTTTGATTTTGAGTGAAACATCATTTATCTGAAATAAATTTGAGGAAATTCAAGAAAAAATGAGGTTGACGAACCACTCCGAGTCTTACTAAAGAGGGAAATTCCAGGTCGTTACAGAAAACACTGGGTCTTAAATTCATTTTAATATCAACAATCAAACTCCTAGCTCCCAAGCTTAGCAAAAAGAAGTGCCAGATAAATATCTCAAAATAAACATCATAGAGTAAGTTCCTTTACATACATTTTCCAGTTATATTCTTAAGCAACACTGAAGGAGCTAGCGGTGCTCTCTACAAACTTTCTTGCTCCCTTGAACCACCTCTTATCTCCAGCTTGGGCTTTGCAAATGTAGAGCTTGCCATCTTTCACAGTGGCTGTAATCAGTTGATGCTTGCCACCTTCATCACCGTCAGCAGTCCTTGTTAGGACAGAGACAAAGTAGTATTGTTTCCCGCTGATGACCGGAGTTGAAGTCTCTAGTATGTTTGCTGTTGCCACAGCATTGGGGTCGAAACCTCCCTGCATCAACGATTCCATATTTATATTGAATAAGAATGCATCTACAGTTGCTCAATGATTTTGGTTTTCGCATTCATCTTCCACCAAATTTCAGGTTAAACCTCATTTCAATACTGAAAACAACATTGAAAAAGGAGGCATATGCCAAGAGGAAGAAGAAAGTCGAGGGCAAAACCAGAATAAAAGAATTTCCATGTGAAAGAAAGTGAGAGAATAGAATTGAGAAAAGATGCACATCAAGCATTAGAACATCATCGAATGGACAGACTTCCAAAATTGTGGCAGGCTATCTAATTGCTTCAAACGAGGCCTAAAATCAAATTGTGGCACATAATACTACTCGAAGTGGGCAGTTAATTATAATAATTATGGTTACCTCGGAGTCGGTTTTGCCAAAGTAGGCTTGTTTGCCTAGCAAATAATCCACCTGCAACAACAGAATCAGAGTATTAGTTAGTTGACATGTCTTTATGCAATTAACAGGTAAATCACAAAACTGAATGCTTCACATTTTACAGGCTAAGAAGAATCTTCAAGTACTGAAACAGATTTTGTTAGAAAATAAACGTGGTAAGCAAACACAATGAAAATGATGGATTTACTTACCTTAGCAACAAATTCCTCCGGGGTACCAAAGTCGGTGATGGATTTCTTATCAGTTGGGGTGATCATGACAGAAACATAGCTGTTGGGGTCAAAATTGTCCTCATATCTAAGAACCTGACCTGGGAACTCTACTTCTTTGCTCGGGTTCCATTTTGATGGAATTGACAATTTAAATCCATCTCCATTGTAAGGCAAGAAGTCTGTGTTTGTTTTTGGCTTTCCAAAAACATTGGCTGCATCAAACATAATTTTAGTTACTATAGAATCACAAGTAAGAAAATTGATGTCTGATTCGACAGTCAACATTTAAAAACAACAACAACAACAACAACAACAGCAACTAGATTACCAGCTTCACCATAGGCAGCATCAGCAGGAGAAACCTTCGAACCAATGGCTGCAGCACCAAAGAGAACTGTGAGAGCCAATCGTCTAGAGACGGCACTAATATCATCTTCCTGCAGTGGCTGCTTGTTGGAGGCTCGGCAGATGAACTGGGTGGGCTTGTTGTTATTAGAAACCTGGCGTTGGGACACTGAGGACAATCTGTTAGGTGTAGTAAGTGCATGGTGGTGTAAGAAACAAGAGGTGGAAGCCATTTTTTCTCTTTACTTCACTAGCTTGGATTTTGTGTGTATAATGTCCAAACAACAATAATATGAACCACGAGAAAAAAAAAATAAAAAAATCGCAATTGGTGTTTTTGATCTTGCCGTTGCGATATGTGAAGGGAAATTGTTGATTTTGGATATTGGATGATGAGAAGGATGAGATTTTTGGATGTGGGATAAGGTTCTATTGGCATTGAGTGGTACCACGTGGCAATTGCTCTATTTTTGCTTCCTTGCAACATCCAATCACGTATGTTGATTTTGCTTCGTTACATTTTTTTTAACTTGTAGGTTGATTTCCCTATTCTAATCAATCAAAGACCGGAATCGTGATGAATTACAATTTTGGAAAACGCTGTATGTTTTTCCCTTAACATTGGTAGTAAAGGAGCGTGTGTTACCTCTTGATGTACTTTTTTGTTTTTTTTAATCGGCACTTGAAATTGACCAAAAACAAAAATTGTCTTACATGTTCCTCACTTAACTGAAGAAATGATGGAATTAAAAGAAGGTAAATACCCAAATAAACATAAACACAGTAAACAAATATTAATTAACTATTTCTTTTTTCGTCGTATACTGAAGGGAAGGGAAAATACCAGTATGAGAGAACGCGAAATCTGAACTTTAAGACCACGCAATGCGCATGAGACTTGAACCGAACCCGTTTAGTGTTGGGAAGGCACGCTTTGCCATTAAGCCAATATCAGCTTTTGTAGATAGTTTTCTTTTTAGTTTATTTTTGTTATAACCGGTTTCGATCGAACTACCACCTGAATTTTTTATCTTAATTTGGTTGACAATTTCAAAAAAATTTAGTTGGGATTCAATTTCGGTTTTATTGATTGCTCATCTCTACTTGGGGTACAAATTAATGACGAGAAAAATCAAATTTTACATTCTATGATGTTTTTAGAAAGGATTTAACACTTAACTCCTTCTTCACTAACTATAATGTTGTTTATTTATTATTAGAATTTGTAATATATTACGGTTGCTGAAAATAAACATAAAAACACTCAAAATATATGGTGATGTGATAAAAAAAAGATAAAACCATAATAAAATTAGATGCCAATCTCCAATGGGTGGTATCATTGATGTTTAGGAGTAATGTGAAAACAACAATGGGAATAGGGCAGGGATAGGGCACAAATCATGAAGTTATCCTTCATATATATATCATGTGTTAGACCTCAATTCTTATGGCTCTTGAAATTGTAAGCAAACTAAATGCAGTAGTTGAATATTATACGTCACATGTTTTCTATTTAGTCTCCAAATATGTAATGTATCACACAACATCAATATTAGCAAAAATAATTACACATTATTATTGTAATCAGTCACTAGGCTCGACAAAATTGGAGTAAAAATCTAGATTACGAACCGGCCCAATATTCAGAACTTGGCTCTACGAACGTCATAGCATTGCCACATTAATAATGATGTAATCAAGCCGAAACAACCCAAGCCGAGCTAAGTTTTGACTAATTCAAACTTGTTTCGTTTATAATTGAGTCAAATTCACTATGCCACTTGATATTCATAAGCCGAAACAAGTCTAAAAAAATTTAAAAAAAAATGCAAACTATATATTTAAATTATACATTAAAAAATAAAAAATAAAATTATTTACCAAATACATTGTAATATATTTAAAAAAGTACAATTTTGTTAAAATATTTTTATAATAAGAATTTACATATTATATACCAAGCTTGTTCTAATAATATATTTTATTCTAATAAAATATTTTATTCTAATGATATAATAATATATTTGCTCATCTAATAATAATGTTTAAATTATTTAACATTAAAATTATGAGCCAATTTGTGAACTTTTATTCGAACTTGTTCTTGAGTTTCATGAACCGAACTTTATATAGTTTAAGCTTAGTTCATTTATTAAATGAACTTCAATATATAAATTCGATCGAGTTTTTATTGAGTCAAACACTAAACAACTTGACTCATTTACAGCCTTACCCCCTAATAAACAGACTCCAGCTTCCAAATTCTATCTAATTTGGGTTAACCTAACAAAGGAACTTGAATTGTGAATTTTACCCACCAACCCAACTTGGAGAGCAATACATCCGAATAAATCCATGTGAATAGTACTCTACGCCTTCCATAATGAAGGCTCTAGGTTGCAAGCATCAAGTAACCAACAAAAACTATAAATGTTCCACACACACAATGGGGTGAGCATGGACTGGTTAACCAAATTATAGAGTAAAATTTTGAATCGAACCATATCTATCAGTTTAATCATATCTAAAACCAAAAAAAAAAAACCAATTATCTTGGTTATCCAATAAATTAGTTAACCAATTAAACCAGTTCGGTTATATCGGTTTTTTGGATTTTTTATTTGTAAAATTTTTATTTCATATAATGTTGAATTCAACAAAAAGAAATCCCACATGTTTTCTATTATCAAATTAAATTCATATTATATATATGCAACTTATTTCACATTAAAATTACCAATCTTCAAAACTAAATATATGGATTTCTCAATTAAACATTAATGCAACTTAAAAGTATAGATAAATGTTTAACAAGCAATAAAGTAATTCTATAAATGATGAATCTTCCAAATGATCACTACAATATTTCATATGTTTCCTATCCTATTGAAAGACTAAAAGTCTTTTTAGGTTTTTCTTTTAATAAAAAGTTATTAATATACTAAAAGTTTAATATATATTTTCACATTTAATTTTCGATATTAATGGTTCAGTTAACCAACTAATCAAACCATTTTTTATATCTTCAGTTGCATTAAGTAACCGCAGTTTTACAAAATTCAAAACCTAAAACAAACCATTATTTTTCAAAGCGGTTTTAAAAGCCAAATTGAAACTTAGTTTACCATCTCAGTTAACCTTTATTTTGGATTGGTTTTATAGTTTTCAGTTGGTGGATCGATTTTTCTGTTTCTTTTGCTCACTCCTAACACACATAATGGCTAGAGTTTATGTATATATATATATATATATATATATATATATATATATATATATATTCTAGTCATGAAAATCCCATTTTTACAATAAAAAAAATGACAACTCTACACCAAAATACTTAAATTTTTAAATCTCACATCACACATTTTCATTAGCATCCTTGTTTTTTTACTTGTTTAATTATTTTTGCTAGTTCAATTATGAATGTATATATAATTGTCATGAAAATCCCATTTTTATAATAAAAAATGACGTCCTATACCAAAATACTTAAATTTTTAAATCTTGCAGCATACATTTTCCTTAGCATCGTTGTTTGTTTACTTATTTAATTATTTTTGCTATTTCAATTATGAATGAAAAATATATAATTGTCATATATGTTATGTGTGCTTGCATGTGCAAGAGAGCTAACCCCTGTTTTACAGGTTTATTAGAAAAGGAATTTTCTTTTATTTTCTATTTTGATGTAATTAATAGAATAGGAAATTTTCGAAACAATGTAATCCTTAATCTTAATTCTCCTTTTATTTTATATTTTGGATGTATTTAGTAGAATAGGCTTTTTTTCGAAGGTTGTAATCCTTAATCTCTTTCCCTCGTTTCTTCTTATTTTAATTATTTGCTTGTTTATTTTATTTTATTATTTCTTGTATGCTTGTGTGCATTGTGTTACTTGCTTACTTGTTCGCATAATTATTTATTTGATTGATGAATGTTTGTTTATTTATTTATTTAATTTGTAATGTATGCGCGCCAAATCCAACTATCCCATATTTCAATTTGCAATTTATATTAACTAACAGTCAAATGTGGTAAATGCATCATAAAACCAAAATTGGCATGAAGTAATGAGTAATTAAGTAATGTATAATAAGAAATAGGATAAGTAACTCCTACCTGCCAAACTCGAAATCTCTAGTTAAGAAAGTGAGTTCTTAATTCACTTTCTCCCAACTTAGTCAAGTGGTGACTCCAATCTATAAAGCTTATTTAGGCAAGCCCTCCCACATCAATAACAACCGGTTGATGGTTGCCATTAGCTTGTGTGCCCCAACATCACAATTATCCTAACAAGAGCACATACACATATAATTTTTTAGAATCATCTTAATCATGTAAAGGTCAAATTTTCTTGGATATATTAATATTTGCATATCTATTGATAAACTATATAAATTGATTTTATTAGTTTATAAAAAATCAGCATTAAGTAGCAAAACTATCATCAATAAACCTTTTGAACCCAAACCTTAATTGGTATAGATTTGTGACTCTCAAAGTAGTCCATATATAGAAGGTTGAGATGAAGTTTTCTATAGTAACATACATTATTAGTATGTCCTAATTTCATGTGATAAGAATATTTAATTTTTAAAAATCTATTTTGCCTACCAATATATACAAGTTTAGCAAGGTTATGATGATTGATAGTTTTTCTAAACACAAATGATTTAGGATGAGTATGCAATTCACAAGAGCAATCATGAATGAATTTTTGAGTTTTAATGTGCATATTTGTGTGCTTCTTATAATACATGTATGCATGATGTGGTTGAGGTTTCTTACCTTTAGTTTTGAAATTTAGAACCTTGGAAATATTAGCATTTAGAGGCTTTCTCTTAGCTCTTGGATTCGTAAGACTCTTGGCTTTTAAATCTTGAGCTTTAGAGCTCTCACAAGGAGTAAGGGATGAAGCAAGAGTAGCCTTGACAAACTTAGGGGAACTTGATGATGTAAAGGCTCTATTGGAAAAACCAAGTCCAAATTTCAAACTATGACACCTTTGACTATCTAGGAGATGATCAAGAATCTCATTTCCTTTTTAATATTTAGGAATGGTACATTTTAATTCTAAAATTTCTTTTATAAGCTACTCACTTTCTTTCTTAGTTTTATTAAAATCATTTTTCAAAGATAGATAAGCTTTTAAATTAAGAGTGAGTTTCTCATTAAAGGAACTAACATTTGAAAATTATAATTTAAAATCCTTAAAGCTCTTAGATAATTTTGAAAACTTTTGTTTATAAAATATTTTCTTTGAAAGTAACTTTTAACACTTTAAAACCAATTTTCTAATTAAGAAGCTCTTGTCATTAAGATTCTCATCATCATTAAACTCATCATCATACAATTTATCACAAGAATTTTCATAAGAGGAATTAGACTAGAGAGGTACCTCATGTTTATCCTCCAAGGTCATGAAGCAAAGGTTTGATGCCTCTTGTTACCCTTATTTTATATTGGATTCAGATGAGTCATCCTAAGTAGCTTTAAAAACTTTTCTCCTTTCTTTAGCTTCCTTGTACTTGTACTTGAGCTTGGGACATTCATCTTAAATGTGACTAGGCCTCTTTTACTTGAAGCAAATTATTTCTTTTACTTTCTTGGAGCCACCTCTTTTGGATTATTTTTGCTTGCACAAGTTCGTTCTTTTAAAGTACTCCATGAGGTTCCCTGTGAATAATGCAATTTTATTATCATCTTCACTTGAGTCCTCAAATCATATTCATCACTTGAGTCGTATAATGCTTTAAAAGTAAGGCTCTTCTTTTTCTCCTTTTTTCATTATTTCTCCTTTTCCTTTTGCCTCAAGGTATGCTTATTAGTGAGAAGCTTACCAATGAGGATGTCAGCTGAAATTTTGGAAAGATCATGAATTTCCTCAATAGTAGTTACTCTTGATTCCTAATTCTTCTTAGATAGTACCCTCAAGGCCTTAGTGTTGACTTCATCTTAGGAGTAGTGCTTGCCCAACTTCCTTAAAGTGATTAGAGGTGTATTTAAGTGGTTTTCCATCTCCATAATATATTCATTGGGCTTTATCTTAAACAACTCATATCATATTCATAAACATGAAATTGTAACTACTTGAACATTACCTTCATAGTTATTCTTAAATGTCCCCTAAATTTTCTTTGTGGAGATACAATGTTGCACATTCCTACACTTTTTTCTTGATATTAACGCTAGAAGAACAACCATTATTTTTTTATTTTTATAATTTTCTTCTTTTTGCTTTTATGATCACTTGCTTCTATCAAGTATGACTTCAACTTCATCCACTCTTTTTTATGTAAGAGGCTCCTAACCTTTTAACACTACATCCTACAATCTAATTGAATCACTATCAATATAGATCTCCATTTTAAACTTCTAATATGGGTAACCACCACCATTAAAAAATGGTCTAAGAGTTTGAAGAGTAAGAAATTCAAGCCCTTTGACTTTTCATCTAGCAGTGAAGTCTTTAAACTCTTTACTCTGATACCAATTGTTAAATCCCTAGAGGGGCGAGGGTGAATAGGGGCTAAATGAAGTTTAGAGAAAATTTAAAAAAATTAAAAGAAAAATTAAAGATGTTTTAAAGAAGAATAAATATGAACAAGAACAAAAACAAGAAGGAGGAATTCAACATAAATAATTAAGGAGTTTAATTCATTAATGAACTAATGCCACCAACTAACTTTTTCGATAGTTAGGATTTTCAATCTCCCACACCAATCTTATTCCCAAGATTGATTACATGATAGTGTTTATAATGGTTCAAACCATGTCTTAAAGCAATAAGTTTTCTAGGCTTACACTTAAATGTTTTCCCTAAGTATTTTCAAGGCTCATACTTAAACCTTCCCATAAGAGTTTTTAAGGTTAACTTAAAACCTTTACAATATGTATTTTCTCAAGGGCTTAACACTAACCCAAGTTAATTGATCCATGCTACCCCTTTTATTTATGCTAAGAAAGTGTAAAAGAGAGAGTCTTATCAACTAATCACACACAGAACTCTTACTAAACGGGTAAATATAAACTTAATAAGAGTTTATTTATAATAAATTAAACATATAAAGAAAATGAGAATATTATAAAGAATTTTAACAAAGAAATCACTCAAAAGTTCTCTTAACCAACTATTTAACTTCTTAAATGAGTTATTGGTTTGGTATTTATAGTGGAGGAAGAAATTATATAGCTATTAGAGCTTTAATTTTCATCCCCAACACTTCTCCATCTTCATTTAATGTTTCATTCACTTTTTTTAAAAGAAATGGCACTCACAATCATAAGGGAAGGTATCACGATCATGCCTTCCAATTTCATAGTCGTTTGAGCTCTAAAATAGACATTATAAATATTGTCAAGGCATCCTTATGATGCACATGACCATTAAGGTAAATTATAAGTGTCACTAAGCTCTTCACAACTCAGACTCTTCATTAACTTCATGCTTATGACCCTCCTCATGATTGTTATGGGATTATGAGGTATAATTCAACTATTAAATGACCTTATTTAGACTTTAATTCAAGCTCTATTGATTGTACCTTTGAACTTAGTTTATAAAGACACTTAAACATACAAGTCAACATCTAAAATTGATTATTAATATTAAAACCAAGGTTAATTTAATATTGATCATGCAAAGGGTTAATAAAGGGCAATAACAATAAAAGTTAATAGAGTTAGTAGTGGTAGTAAAGTTAGTTTGAGAGATTAAGAGTTATGATTATTAATAACAAGAAATATATATGCAAATGAAAATGATACATGATGCAATTTGGGGTACACATAAAATGAATGCAAATTATATATATATATATATATATATATATATATATATATATATATATACTATTGAACTTGAGGGGTAAAATAATCATTTTTGATAGTCACAATTAATTAAGTAAAATTGTATTTAATCTTTATGCTTAAATGTTTATATTCAGGTTATTTAAAATTGCACAAGTCAACGATTGAAAAGATAATAATTTTATTTCTTCAAGTCTACAACCCTGTCATGAGTGGTGACGAACTCATCATAACCATGACAAACTGGGAAAATGGAAGATTGAACTTTCTATTAAAATCTGAAGTTAAATTTGGTCAAGTTGGATGGGAAGCTTCATTATAAATGATCACAAGTAAGTTCCAATCATTAGAAAAAATTTTCAAGCAAAAGTACAAAGATTTAAATCAAAAATTTCAAAAATGGCAGAATGCTACATTACCATTGTCACCACTAGTGTTGTGATTATAATGACCATAATTATGATCATGATGACTAATTCTAAAAAAAATGGCAGAGAGTTGTCATGACCAGCATCACCATCATAGTTATGATCATGAAAGTACAAAAATTCAAATTTCTTCTTAGCACCTCTAGAATTATGATCATGATGATGTGTAAACTTATTTTTTCTTAGATGTTTCTAACAGCTCTATTTGCATTAAATACATATCCAACAATAATTTTTCTCTATGATGGTATAAATACAAGTCTGATTTTAGCTGGAGGGAGTAAATGAAGTTGAGCAAACATCTTTAGAGCCATCTTTGAGCATTCAATCTTGAATTTATTACTCAACCACCCAAGTTCTTAATCTTTAACTCTTTATAATCTCTTTTATTTTAAGAGTATTCTTGAGTGCAGGTTGGTGAGTGTTTAAAACCATTAATCAAAAGCCCAATAGTGGGATTGAGTGAGTTGGATTAGGGTTTTAATCACTTATAAGCTAAGAGGATTGTTCTTAGTATTTGAGTTAAAGTGTGATCCTTTGAAAAACACTTGGTTTTGAGTGTGAGCCTTAAGAAAACACTTAGGTTAGAGTGTAAGCCATGGAAAAATACTTAGGTTAGAGTGTGAGCCTTGGAAAAACACTTGGGTAGCCTGGTTTAAGCTTGTAAGGGTTTAATCTACACCTTAAAGTAGATTATTAATGGATTGAAATTCTTAATAAGTGGTTGAGGAGTGGATGTAGGCTTTGAGGGCCGAACCTATATAAATTCTTGGTGTTTTTATTACTCTCATTCTTTTATCAATTTAGCTCTTACTCAGTTTTTAGTTTGCTATCGGGTGTAAGTTTAAAATTACCCATATTTCTTAAAAGTGTAAATTACATTTTTCCCTATGTTTTGTCGTATTACACTACTTCATCCTTAATATTTGAAAAAATACTTATTCATCCCTCACATTTGTTTTGTTGTGTACTACTTCATCCTTACAGAAAGACTAATGAGTGCTTAAAAATATAAATATGAGGGATGAATAAGTATTTTTTCAAATGTAAAGGATGAAGTAGTGTGATGCGATAAAAGCCGAGGGAATATATATATATATATATATGCAAGATGTGATGCTAATGAAAATGCATGATACATATAACAAATTAAGTAGAAGGTGCAAGCAAATGAAAATGATACATGATGCAATTTGGGGTACACACAAAATGAATGAAAATTTTAGGGTACATGCAAGAATGATAAAGATACAAGCTAGTATACATGTAAAATGCATCTAATGATATAAAAATGAAGCATAGACATTATAGTGATATGCAATCAACTAAGTAGGGTGTAATCAAGCACATGAAATGTAAAATTAAATGTAAAAATGTAAGAGATAATAAATAATCACACAATAAACAAGGGTTATATACAATAATAATCAATAAACAATGGATAGTGACAATAAAAATCAATAAATAATCACACATAATCATAAATATAAAACACAAAACTTAATCTTGATAATCAACCAAAAGCTATTAAAAAGTTTTAGATTGAAAAAATGAAAATTATATTAAAGAAAACATGAAAAGCTTTTCAAGTGAAAATAAAAAGCAAAATGAAATAGCTCTAATCATCATAGAATTTTATAGACTTTATTTAAATGAATTAAGATCATTCTTATAGGTTTTTAGAGCTTTAAATCCATCCTTAAAGTCCTTTTTATATAAAAAAAATTAAGGTAAGGGAACTAAGGCCTAAAGGGTCAATTTTCCATTATAAATAGCTAGCCTAGGCTAAATCTTTTAGCTAGCCAAAATGATAGGATGGTCAACCAAGCATCATGAATAGCTTATTAGTTGTTCTTTATAATGGTTGGACAAAAATGCACTTTTTTATGACAAATTAATAAAATCAAATCCCAAACTCAAAATCAAAGAGTAGAAGTGAGAGGAGACATTTTTAAAAGTGTATAACTTTAGAAAATTGGTAGAAACTCATTAAAGATTTAATATTGAATGAAGAAAAGTGAACATAATTTGATTTAGAAAATACTAGGCTTTAATGATTGTTTGATTATATTTTAGTGAGGTTTTTGGATTGATTTTTGTGTTGGAATCAATGATGACTTTTAAGATTATAAGGTTGGTTTTTGGGTAGAGAATTAAAAGAGAATTGGGTGAGAATTCAAGAGAATAGAGTTTAGGTTCTTTTTATATTTTTCACTTATATTCAAAAGAATTAAGTTTAGGCCACAACTTTTAAAGTAAGATACTTCCTAGAAGCTTAGTTTTAGATGTTATAATAGGTTATAATTCCAGATATTTATGGAGAAGTAGAGTTGTTAAAAAGGAGAGTTAAATGATGAATTAGGAATGATGAAAATATCAAAATGTAGTAGGATAAATGACTGCCTTCTTCACCCTTATTCATTGTATTTTCTTCGCTCTTTAGCTATGGACTGCCAAAATAAAGTTAGCTTGTTAATGTATGAAAATAGTCTCAGTTGGAACAGCCATTTGATCGAAGATATTTTCTCCCTAATAGAAGTCAAAGTGAGTACAAACCAGAAGATGTTATGGTATATATATATATAATTTAGGGCTTTCATAGTAAAATTAGCCTACCATCTGGCTCACACTTTAGGTTATCTTAAAGCAGAGTTTCCACCATCATCTACCACTAAATATTGGAAGTGAGTATGGCATCTCAAGGTTCTTTTAAAATTTAATATTTTTCTCTGGAAATTACTAAAAGGACTATTGTTGGTCGATGTTAACTAAGTTAGAGATGTATAAAGTTAGACTACTAATATAAAAGATATGAAGATGCACCAGAATCTTTATAACACGTTTTAAAGATTGTGCTTGGAGTGCTAAATACTAGTAGTATAGTGTCTTACATTTTAATATTAAAGATAATATATTATATATCAAAATCATGCCTCTAAATGATTGGATTTGCTATCAGCATCACAAGTTGCCCTCTAAAGGATTCCATTTATTTATCATGTTGCTTTGGTATTTCTTTATTATTTGTAATACCCATGTTTATGATCATACGACAATTGATTTACATGTCTACTACTTGCAAGTTGGGTCTTTATCAGAAAAGTTCCAATTAGTTCATTTAGTGTCTCACTAGAATCAAGTAATGGCTCGATATTTGAAATGGTAGGTTCCATAAGCTCAATTTTTCAAAGTCTAAGTTGATCGTGCTTTAAAGCTTGATTATGTTAGTGGAATGAGTATGGTTATTAGCAATTATAACGACTTAGTTTGAGCATCTAAATCCTTAAAAACATCCAACATATTTTTTTTTATAAAAATTGCCAAAGCTCTTTAATGCAGACATTGTTGGTATATGTGATATGCCCTATAGGCCAATCACATATTTTAACATTGTAAATTATCCCAAATGGCAATAAAATATTTATTTAAATAAAGTGTTTGTTTATTTGAGTATTTATCCATTAGCATAATGTTAAATAAATTTATTTTCAAGAGTTGATAATATGAGCTACAAATTTATTTAGTACATATGCTATAAAATGTTCATAGTTGATAAATTAATATTTGGGTAATATTAATTTGACCATCACCTCTATTTATTTTCTTTGATTAGTATATGATACTAATAGTGGGAGGTGGCGAGTCTTTTGCTACTTGATATGAGATATCAAAATAGAAATGTGGATAATCATATGATGGGTGGATCGAATGTGACATTAGATTTGTGATTGGGAGGATATTCACTTATGGTTTCATTAATAATGAAGATGATCCATATGTTTACAAGAAGGTTAGTGGGAGCCAACTCACTTTCCTAGTGTTGTATGTTGATGACATTCTATTAATTGGAAATAATGTAGGTATAATGACTTCTGTGAAAGTATGGTTATCTAAAACCTTCTCGAAGAAAGACTTAAGGGAGGTAACCTATATTCTTAGGATTCGAGTCTATAAAGATAGATCAAAGAAATGACAGGTTTATCCCAAAGTCTTTATTTGGAAAAGGTGTTAAAGAGGTTCAACATGCTTGATTCCAATAGAGGATTATTACCATTTAGGCATGATATCCATTTATCCAAGTGTATGTCACCTAAAACACCCGACAAAATAGAGCAAATGGCTAAAGTTTCTTATGCTATAACTATAAAAAGCTTAATGTATGCTATATTGTGTACTAGACTTGATATTGCCTATGTTTTTAGTATAACTAGCATGTTTCAATCCAATCCAGGTTTGGAACACTGGATAGTTGTTAAGGCAATCTTTAAGTACTTAAGAATGATTAAAGATTTGGTCTTAACTTATAGAGGAGGTGATCTACAGATAGATGGTTTCATAGATTTTGATTTTTAATCAGATATGGATGATATAAAGCCTATCTCTAGCTATGTTTTTATTTGTAATAAAGGAGAAATGAGCTAAAAGAGTTCCAAGCAAAGTATCACTGCTGATTCCACTATAATGATTGAGTATATAGTTGCATCAGATGCTGCTAAAAAAGCTATTTAGATTAAGAAGTTCATTACTAAACTAGGAGTGATTCCTTCTATTGAATCATTGATTCCTCTCGATTGTGACAACAATAGAGCCATTTATTTTGGTAAAGGAATTGAGGTCTTACTAAAGATCCAAACACATAGAAAGATGCTATCATATTATTAGAGAACTTATTAGAAAAGGTGATGTGCTCGTGCAAAAAGTAGCTTCAGCCAACAATATCACTATTCCACTCACTAAAGAACTAACACAACTATAATTAAATAGACATCTTAAGAAGATGTGTCTAAGGTATTGTAGTGATTGGCTCTAATGCAAGTGGGAGATTCTTAGTATAAGTGATATGCCCTAGAGGTCAATCACATATTTTGACATTGTAAATTATCCTAAATGCAATACAATATTCATTTAAATAAAGTGTTTGTTTATTTGAGTATTTATCCATGAGCATAATGTTAAATAAATTTATTATCAAGAGTTGATAATATGAACTACAAATTTATTTAATACATATGCTATAAAATATTCATAGTTGATAAATTAATATTTAGGTAATATTAATTTGATTATCACCTCTATTTATTTTCCTTGATTAGTACGTGATAGTAATAGGAGGAGGTAGTGAGCATGCTACTTGATATGAGATATCATAATAGACATGTGGATACTCATGTGATAGGTGGATCGAATGTGACGTTAGATTTGTGTTTATGAGGATATTCACTTATACTCAATTATCATAATTTAGGTCATATAATGGTGGATATAGTCCTTTGACCTAAGGTGATATGGTCATCCAAATTTAAATAGTTAGAGTTTGCTACCATTTACATACTTATGTTAATCACATATGGGTATATGGCATGTGGTGGCTCTAGTCGGTTAAATATAGGGATGAGTGTTCAACCAAGATGGGATTCATTGCCTGGAGTGAATGGGTTAAGATCCTATGCTATCTAAGTTTGTTCTTGATGAATAAGTTCTTAGATAGGACAAACATAACATAGTCTAAAAAATTTTCAATGCTAGAAAGTGTTTCTAGTATTCATTATGTTTTATCAAGAATAGAACTTAAGATGAGGTCATTTGATGTTGTTATTAGAGTTTGACTAAACCTTGACTTTAGGCTATTTTAATGCATGGTAATTATAACCAAAGGGTTCGTGTGGATCAATACATGCATTCATTTCTAATTAGGTAGTTATGATATCAATGCTAGTGGTCACTCACAACTTATGAGAACTAAATGTGTATAATTGGGATTTTCATATTTAGATTTGAAAGGAGTTTCAAATAATATCAAGTGTTGATATTATCTTCTCATTGCCAATTAGACATGAACCTAGTAAGTCACACCTAAAAGAGTCTCATCAAATCATCATCAATATTAATTTTATTATTTATTAAAGGGTTTAATCAATTAATTAACATTAACAAAATTGGATTTATGCTTTAAGATTAAGTAAGGGTTTAATTATTAATTAATACTTAATTAATATGAGATATTAATTAAAGTATTAAATTAATAATATATGTTGTTTCTATTTGGACTTAGATTAATGGCCCAAGTTGTTTGGGCCTAGGCCCAAAAGGGTTTTGGACCAAAAATTAGTTCAAGATGTTGAGAAGGCCCATGAACCTTATCTAGGCCCATTTGTTTGATTAATTGTGCTTGGGCCAAGTGTTGGCCCAATTACCAAACCCAAGTCCATACAAATTGATGTGGTCAAATTTATCATGCTAGGTGCATTATCTTTTATGTGTAAAATGTTGACCATGACAAATTTATCATATTAGGCACACATTATCTTTTATGTGTAAAATTTTGACTATGGTATGATAAAATGTATATTACATTGGTATGTGTAGAGACACACACCAAAAGGAAAACAACATATGCATAAAATAAATGCTAAGTGTTCTTGTAAGGAGATTAAATTAGTGCAAGTTTGTGAGGGTCATTAGAGAGGCTACTTGCAACTAATCTAATATAAGCAAGAAGGTGATTTGGTGGAGTTTTGGTGTTTCAAGCTAGTGGCCTAGCATTTGGGAGGCTAGAGCATTTAATTCAAGACTTGAACCTAAAGCATCCAAAGCTTGTAGATTAACGATTGTGGTCTACATCAAACTTAGGAGTTGGTAAGTTTTCTTAAACTTATAGTTTCCTAAGTTGATGTGTTTATATATTTCATAATATTTAGCTATGTGTAAAATGTAAATTGAATCTATGGAAATGGAATTCTTTATATGATAAAGGGTTATGCAAGTAAAATTTTTGAAATTTTGACCTATCCAAAGCTTGTGTTCACCACACTTGGTTGTTGCATAATTCAGAAACTAAAGAACAATTCATAGGAGCGTCGGTGTTAGGCAGCATTTTAATTTTTTTCCTTTTAATTTTTCTCATAGAGAAACAAATGATCTAAAATTCCTCCTCAAGTTCTAGAAATTGTATCTTCTGAAATCCGTTGAGTTTTCTCTATAAAAGTCTTATTTTCTCAAAAAGGAAATATATTAAGATTATAATAAAAATTCCATTAAGATTTTAATATTAGATTGAGATTAGTATTTCTATTATATAGACAAAATAGCATTTGGATTATGTTATTAATTAATGTTCAACTCTTCTAATTACATGCAATTTCATTTAAACTCAAAACTCATAGCAACACAAAAGGCACTGATATATGAAAAGCAAGTAAAAATGCATAAATTTAAATATTTAATCCCTAAAATTAAGCTTAGGCTACATTAATTTTAATTAAATAGGCTAAGTCTACTAATTATACATGACCCTTTAATTAGTGGACTTAAATTTACTTCTTTTAAATATATTAGTGGGTCTAAGTCTACCTTTTATGAAGATGCATTGAATGAGCCTATTTCTGCAAATTTTATTTTTCTAAATAATTTTTCTAGGTGGGCCTAAATTTATATCTAACATAAAACTAATTAATTATAGGCCTTAAACCATTTATTAATTAAACTTAATCTGCATCTATATCTAAAAAATTAATTAAACAAAACCTAAATCAAATCTCCTAAATCTAAATTGATTTTAATTTTACAAACCCTAATTAAATGTCTACAATCATTAATTTTAATTATTTTACCAAATAGACCTATTTTACTAATCAATTTAATCACATAAAAAGACATAAATATAAGTTATTTCATTATTTCCCACTATTGGGTAATTACAAGAAGAATTACAAAATAAAATAAAAATACAGAAAAATAAAACATAGAATTTAACATAAAAAATAAGAAAAAAAAGGAATTTGTGCAGGTCATTAGGTTTGGATTGTCATCTCTAGTACATTTTTCTCCCCATGTGTGTTTTCAATTGTCTAGCCATGAAATCAACAGAAATACATAAATGAATTAGTAATTAATTCAAAATTAATAAACATGAATTAAAATGGAAAGGAAGAAATAAAAAAAATAATGGATGGTCATGATTTTAGTCAGATTGGAATTATATTCACTATTTGTAATCTGTTGCCTTAGGTCTGAGTAATTGTAGAGTTTTGGTAACACTAAAAATAACATGGCAAAATCAAGGTGACACTAAAGGAAAGTGTCGAGAGAAAAATAAAGGTAAGAAAAGAAAGGTCACGTGTTTTTGTTTATCATTTACTAAAAAAAAAAAAATTCTCCCTTTTCTTCAGTAAACTTACCCTATTTACAGACTGAGATAGATAAGTTTCAAAAAATAAAAATAATGAAAAATTATCACATTAAAAATGTATATGATTAATCAAATCAAATAGATTTATCAAAAAACTATTGGATATATATATTAATATGAGATAAATAAATAAATAAATAATAATAATAATAATAATAATAATAATAATAATAATAATAATAATAATAATAATAATAATAATAATAATTAATAGTTGCAAAATATATTACCAATTAGAAATAATAGGAAATAAGCTCGAAGAAAAAAAATTATTTGAAACTTCAAAATTGGAAAAGTTTACATATGGGTCCTAAAAGAATTGCAATTTAGTCCTAAAGCCATAGATAAAATCCAATTAATTCCAATTTCATAGTCAATTTCAATCATTTGATCCTTAATAGCATCCCTATAGTAAGCTATCCTAAAATTGGATACTTACAATGATCACAACAGAAAGTAATTTTTCACCTTCTATTTGTAACTTCAAGTTGGCTGCGACCATAATAGTAACTCCATGCATTTTTGTTCTTTTAAGAAAAATGATGTTTCCATTGAAAACGAAAACAAATCGAACATCAGCCAAGGCTAGAAAACAACAAACAAAATATAGACCTAAAACAAATGGCCAGGGGAAAGGGATTGTAACAATGGTAACCACTAAAACTAGCTGCTAATAACTTGCAGCACTAAACTTAAACCATGGCCAAAAATAGTAAAAAAACACCAGCAAGCCACAAACAAAATATGGAAATAGCAGCAGACATAAAGACTAACAAGAAGCTAACTCTTAAACTAAAAGAAATTAATAAAAATGTAAAATAGAGACAGAGACAACTATCCTAGTTAGGGATTGTGCTAATACCCTAATGTGGAGGAGATATATCTAAAGAGTCTTCTTTCATGAGGTCATATAGTACTTTTGGTATATTGCTCTATATAACTTCTGGTTAAGAAAGAAGTAAGTTCTTTCCAAGCCAATCAGTTACTTTGTTAGCCTTTTTACTAATATGGCTTATTTTTGTGTTCATTTGCTGAAGCTATATCCCATAGATCAATAAAATTTCCTCTATAGTTCATTTAACTTCCCATTTTGTGTTATGCATACCTTCTTTTCTAGCTTCCTCAATCATGTCGGCCACACCTTTAGCATAATATTCGATAACTGTATCTTTGAGTTGGTAGTTTTTAACAAACTAGTAGGCTTCTTTTATAGCCACACACTTAGCTACCTCAACCAACGGGCACTTTAGCTTATGAACCTAGGCATCAATCGCCTCTCCTAAATGGTTTATGCACATAAAAGCCATTTGTCCCCATTTTATTAGACTCATTAAAGCTAGCATCATAATTTATTTTAAAAGTCCCTAGAATTGGCTTCCTCCATTTTTCATTCGATGACCTTCTATCTCTATTATTCCCATGAGTGTTTGTAAGCACCAAATTTCGGGATAGTCAAGTGTGGATGCAATTGAGGACTTTAACAATGAAAATTTATTACAAATAGGTATGTGGATATTGATTTTTCAATCCTAAGGCTTAATTGCATTTTTTAAGGACTTAATTATAACATTTTCTTTAGGGACCTAATTGAAAAATTTTAATCTTTCAAGGTCATTTCATAACTAAAGTTAAAAAATTGATCACCGATCAGAATTATGTAATTCCAATCATATTTTCGATCAAAATTACGTATTGTCGAAATTATGCATTTTTGATTAGAAATACATGATGCTAATCAGAATTATACAAGTTTGATTAGCGATGATTTCTTTTTTTTTTATTATTAATTTTTTATTTTTGAAAATAATTTTCTTTGATTTTTTATTGGTCAAAAATAAAAATAAATAAATAATCTTGATAATTATCAAGTTGTTTTGGATTAAAATTTAAAAATTAAATCATTTATCTCCTATGATTATTAAAGATCATAGGAGGTTAGGGTTTCAAGTCTCTTTATAAAAGACTAATTCTTCACATAAAGGAATGGCGGCTCCTTCTTCCGAAATAAAAAAGTTTTACATAGAGAAAAAAAGAAAAGAGAGAGCTTCCTTGGGTGAATAAAAGGCAAAATAAAAATAAAAAAACCATTCTTTGAATTTTTTTTTCACATTCCTTTCTTTCACCAACAAAGTCCAATTCCAATACGGTGAACAATACTCTAAGGAGCAAATCAATACAATATTACACTCCATCCTTTCATTCTATTTTTCTCTTTATTTTATTTTATTTTAATTTAATTTGATTTTTATTTTTCTTTATTTTATTATTGATTAGTTCTAATTAATTTTCTTTGTTGTTTTCTATGTTTCTTTGGTTATAGTGGGAGTTGAATGTACTATGGAGTAGAACATTATTGAACCAGTACCAAATCCATGAAGGTCTATGGGATACCATGGATAAAATCCTTGTTCTATCAGTTCACATAGATTTTAGGTTTTATTTTTATTTTATTTCTTTTTGGGTTTTTATTATCTTATGTGTTTTGTTTATTTATTTTGGTTTGTGGGTTGTATTAATTAGTTTTAATTTTATTGTACATAGGAACTATAAAAAACGAAGTTACTTTGATCCGTTATTCACAACAATCATACTTTCATCGAGACATAATAAAAGGATTCGTGCGAGCACAAAGACGTAGCCCCCAGTAGTGGGAAATATAGTGAAATATTTAATTTTATACATTTAAAAATGAAGTAGTAAACTAGGTTCACTTGGTAGAATTCTAATTAAAATCAATGGTGACCTTAGATTAATTTTAGGTTGTATGTAAATAAAATTGAGCTTATAAATCACAGTATGCATGTTTGATTTGTTATTTGCTTTGTTTTATTATTTGAGCTTGTTTTATGTTTCTATTTATCTTGGGCCTTAAGCCCACAATATGACCAACTCACTAATAATATAGGCTTTAAAATTTTTCTTTAGGTTTTAATAACTTTAAAAGAAATTTAGGCTCATTTTAGGCTAACTTAGATCTAGGCACAGTTCTTAGTTAATTAAAATTTATTTAAACTTAGCTCAGCCTATCAAATTCATTTCTTTTAAAATAAATAGATTTACAATCACTTCATTTAATTAGAAATTAATTAGAACTAGGCTCACTAATTCAATTTCCTTTTAAAGTTTGATAGACTTAAGCCCTTATTTTAAAACTAAAAGTAATAGAATTTAGGCTCACTAATTTGATAAAATGTAGGCCTATTTGTAGTTTCTTTTTCACTTGTAAATGAAAATATATAGAATTAGCTAACCTTAATTAAATCAATATAGATTAGACTAATTTAGTGATGTTGCGCCTTATGTGAATGCATTTTTTATGTGTTATTTCATGACTAGTTGCCTTGAAGTTAGATGTATGTTAAGTTAGGGGTTACATGAAATTGCATGTAATTAGAGAATAAGATAATATTTTTTATAAACTAATTCTAAATGAACGCAAGACTGAAAGAAGTTAGTATTCTGTGCCCAGAATCTCCTAGTTGTGGTGCTAACTTTCTTTTAGAAAATTGAGTTACCACCACTCATCAGTTGTCCCAGTTATTACCCTAGGTGGTAACTCCATCATCTCAACACTATGTATTTTTGATATAGCAGTGTGTTTCCTAAAGCCTTAAGCTTAAATAATGTCATGGTTGCTAAAATCTTGGATGCGCGCTAAACCCCACTATCTATAGTGTTCTCTTAAGATTTTTGATTTGTGATAATCCATTAACTCCATTGTGTCTGTGCTTTTTCTATAACTTTGGTAGGGTCATATTTCAAACCTTGAAATAACTTTGAATTTTTATGTTTCTAGATTTTCCAATAGAGGATGACGCCTAGTTCTAATCTCCTATCGTCTTTATTAACCTTTAGTTGTTCAATGGCCATTTTCCACTAATCTTTAAACGAGGTAAAACTAATCTCCTAGGGTTTGAAGTTGAGCATAGAGCCAAACCAAATCATTTTAACCTTTGGGCATAGGAATAGGGTGTGCTCTATTGTTCTAGTATCAATTTTACATAGATTGCACCTATTACTATCTTAACTTCTTCTCCTAACAAGATTTGCTCTTATAGCTAAGGCATTCCTGATGCATCTCAACATGAAGTATTTTATTTTTGTAGGGATGTTTAGATTCCAAATAGTTTGCCATTCTTTTATAGAAAGTGAAGAAGAAGTAGTTTACTGGGTACCTATATCCTTATCTCTTTTTATCTCCTTGAAACGCTTGTAACTTGATTTAACCAAATACTTACCCCTTTTATCATAGTACCAAACTTATCTAGCAATACCTCCTCTTCCCATTATTGGTATTTTTTCTATTTCTTTTACTTCGTGATGATTGAAAAGACTCCTTAGCAACTTTGAACTCCATTCATGGCCTCGGTGATTGATTAAGTCTTTCACAAGCACTACTAATGAGTTTCTTAGAGCTGGAGATTGGATTTTAAAATGAGGCAATTATGGAACCCATCTATCCTCCTATATGCTAACCATCTAACTGGATGACACATTCCAATGACACCCAAGTTTAGTGAGTTCTTTACCTTTCAGAAGACTATTCCAGGTCTAAAAGGGACGACCCTTTTTTTGGCTTCCATGAACATGGAATGGGGAAAATGGGAAGCCTTGCACTAAGACAGGAAGGATTTTGAAGTATTTTCCAACTTTGTTTACCAATGAGCACTATGTTAAACATTTTGAGTTTTCGAAACCCCAATCCACCATCAGACTTTCTCTTAATTAAATTATCCCATGCAACCCAAATGATTTTTTTTTTGTCGATTGGTTATGCCCACTAAAAGTTATTTATCATGCTTTGTGATCTTCTTACCACTAAGCTTGGCAACTTAAAGACTAATATTAGGTAGGAAGGAGCGACTTGGAGTACAGCTTTGATTATAATGCCCTTTCCGGCCTAAAAGAGGGAATTCACTTTCCACCCTTAGGTTTTTTTATAGCATTCTAGCATATATATAGTATCACATAGTTTTATGTTAGACTGCCCCCATTCCATAGGCACACCTGTTACTTAGCTAAAGCTATTTTTTCACCAATTCCCATTATTACCGAAATTTATTTTCTAATTGTGAATTGTATGTTAACATTGAATAGGATGCCAGATTTATTTGTGTTTTATTGTTGTCTCGAAGTTTCACTATACAAATCAATTAGTCTCTTAATGTTGTTTATGATGTCAGCTCTTCCAAAAAGTAGCATATCATCTGCAAATTAGACATATATTAGAGTTGGGCTCCCTCTCTTGATTTTATAACCTCTTATTATATTATGAGCTAAACCTTCCATAAACATTCTTATGCTGACATCCGACACTATATGAACATATAGAGAGATAGGGGATCTCCCTATCGAATACCTATACTAAGATTGACCTAGCTTTGCAAGTTCCTATTCAAAATAATTGCATATTGCATAGTTCTAACACATTCCATCACTAGATTAACCCACTTTTGGCAAAAACCCATTCTGTTATGGAGCAGCCAACACACCAAGCTCAAAGAATTCAACATGATGAAGATGAGCATGGTCAAGAAGGCAAGGATCAAGTTCAAGAGGTTTTGAGTCCAATCAGCATGCCTCAAAGACCTATAACAAGGTCTCAATCTAAGAAGCTTCAAGAAGCCTTAATCCATCATCTACAAGGCTTTGTGAACTTAGCTAGTGAAAGTTTACAAGGACATCAAAGCTTTGTGCCAAGTGCAGCTCAAGTTCAATACAACTTAATTCAAGTCCAAGTTATTAATGGGTTTAATTATGTTAAATAAGGGCTGGACGAATTTGTTATTTTAAAAGCCCATTAGTTTTAGTTAGTTTAATTATTCTTAAAATAGGAAGTATGTCAAAATTCCTATTTAAGGTCTGATTAGATTAATTTCCTTTTTTTGTGATTAGGGTTATTAGTTTTCCTTACTCACTAAGGAAAACCTTGTAAAGGCTATATATATATGCCTTGGACGAATTTTATTATTCAGAATTGAAGTTTTAAAACCTAAAGGCTGTTTTGCTTTTATCTTTGTGTTCTTGTGTAGAATACATGCTTTAAGGAACATTCAAGTAGATTGATCATCTTCTTGTGGAGTGTTTCGAAATTGGAATTTAGAAACGAGTTTTCTTTATTCTAATTCTTTGATCATCTAAGTAATCTGATTTCTAACCATTCTTAGGGGTTGTTGCTGAATTGACTATTGGGGTTTTCAAGTTAATGCTTTGGGGGTTCGAATACATAAAGGGGTTCTCAAGCTTATTCTTGGAGGTTCCGTATCATTTGGTATCAGAGCTTTGGCTCTAGATCAGGTTTTATCTTTTATAATTTTTATTCTTAATCCTGATTTCTTATGTTTTTCTTATTCTTTTAAAATCGTTCTTATTTATTTTTGTTCTTCATTCTTGTGTTTTGTTCTTTGTTCTTATTTGTTAGTCTTGATTTTTTTTTCCCTTTAGGTCAGTCAATTGTTTTGCATTCTGAAATTTAGATTTGTGTTCATAGTTGAAATTAAAAAAAAAAAATTCGTGAAAAAAAAAGAGAGAAAGTTATTAGAAAAGGAAGAATTAAGATTCTTGAGTGATTTATATCCTAATCAGGTCTGATTTGCATTTCCTTCCATTCCTTGCTCATTAAGGAATATTGTTTGAGTGATTAATATCCTCATCAGGTCTGATTTTGGTTTCCTAATCCTATTTGGTTTATAATTGACATATCTAACTAGATCTTGTCATATCTTGTATTACTTGTCTATTAAGGATTTTGCATATCTTTACAATACTTGCTCATTAAGGAATATTACTTATTGAGGCAGATTTGACTTTTCTCCTTAAAATAACTTCTAAATTCGTTTTCTTTTCTATTCTAGAAGATCTTTGTATTTCTTTCACATGTCTTTTGCATCTTTTTGAGTTTTCCTATTTTATTGCTTCTGAATTGTTGTTTTTTTTTTAACCGAATTGCCTCAAACTTGTTTTGAAAATTTCACTTTTGAAAGTTCTACTTGAATATTGCTTCAATCTAATTGATTTGTTCTAAAAGTGTGATTCACCTAAGAACATAAAAGAATTAGCTTGAGTGGTGAGAGGAAGTCGAGTGAAACATCAAATTGAGTTAAACACGAGTGACCACCCGTATCATTTGAGTGCAAACACGTGAGGGAGTGCTTGTGAGGATTTTAAATTATTATTATTATTGTTTCTAACATTCTTTTACAGCAATGTCAAACCAAGGTGAAAATAAAGGTGAGGGTAAAGTTGATGAAACTTTGCTCCGTGAGGCTCAACAAAGGCAATTTGAACATATGAATACAAATTTTGAGACTATAATGGAGAGATTAAACCGCATGGATACAAGGCTAGGAGCGGTTGAAAGGGCAACAACACCAAATCATAATGAGGAAGTAGAAGGCAATGTTGACAATGAGGATGAAGATGAGGCCTATGCAGAAGTAGTACCAAGAGGTGGAGGTAGACAAGGCCGAGGTAGAGGAAGAGGAAGGTTAGAACCGGTTCCATACAATGGAAGAAACCGAGGCAATGAAGATAATGTAGATCGAAATTTGGGAAGCATCAAACATAAGATACCTAACTTTCAAGGTAAATCAGATCCGGAGTCCTATTTACAATGGGAGAAGCAATTGGAGCTTATATTTGATTGCCATCAATTTAGCGAGGAAAAGAAGGTAAAATTGGCAGTTACTCAATTTTCTGATTATGCTATTGCTTGGTGGGACCATTTGGTAATTAATAGGCGAAGGAATTTGGAGTACCCAATTGATAATTGGCCTGAGCTCAAGGTTGTAATGAGGAAGCGATTTGTGCCCAAACACTATCATAGGGAACTTGTACAAAAACTTCAAGTTCTTAAACAAGGTAGTAAGAGTGTGGATGATTACCATAAAGAGATGGAGATGCTCATGACTAGGGCTGATATAGATGAAGATGTGGAGATCACTATGGCACGCTTCTTGGCTGGTTTAAACAAAGACATATCTGACCGAGTAGATTTACACAAATATGAAGATTTAGAAGAGATGGTGCACATGGCCGTCAAGATAGAAAGGCAACTCCAAGGAAGAGGGGCGACAAGGTACAATTCCAAATCCTATTCTAGCTCTAATTTTAATTGGAAAAAGGATAGAAAGAGTGATTATAGGGGTGGGAATAAGGTTGCTCATGAGGTTGCTAAAGGGAAGACAGATTCGGTCTCTAAGGACAAAATCAAAACCAATGAGGCTAAAGGGAGAAATAGAGACATTAAGTGTTGGAAGTGTCAAGGAGTAGGTCATGTGAGCAAAGATTGCCCTAATAAGAGAACTATGACCATAAGGAATGGGGAAATTATGACTGATGAAGAAGAGGGCAATAATGAAAGTGATAAGGATGAGATGCCTGAATTGGAAAGTTGTAGTGATAGGAGTATAGAGGAGCCAATCAAAGGTGACATGCTGGTTACAAGGCGTGCTCTTAGTACTCAAATAAAGGAAGATTGCATTGAAGAGCAACGAGACAACTTATTCCATACAAGGTGTCATGTGCAAGGCAAGGCATGTCTTATGATTGTTGATGGAGGGAGTTGCACCAATGCAGTGAGCTCATTCTTAATTAGTAGATTGGGGCTGTCTACTATACCACACCCACGACCATACAAACTTCAATGGCTTAATGATTGTGGAGAGGTCAAGGTAAATAGACAATCTATTATTTCCTTTTCAATTGGTAAATATCATGATGAGCAATTGTGTGATGTAGTTCCTATGCATACTGGAGATATTTTGCTTGGTAGACCATGGCAATTTGATAGAAAGACCAAGCATGATGGGTACCTCAATCGGTATCACTTTACCAAGGATGGGCGCAAGATCATATTAACACCGCTTTCTTCAAAGGAGGTGTATGAAGACCAATGTAAAATGGAAAGAATGAGAGTGGAGGCTGAAAAGAAAGAAAAAGAGAGTAAGAAAAATTCTTTAGAGAGTGAAAAGAAAGAGGGAAAAATAAAAGAAGAGATTCAGCCTAGAGAGAAAAAAGAAAAGAATTTGAGTTTAATAGCTAGGACAAGTGAGGTTAGACAGGCCTTGTATGCTAATCGGCCTATATTTGTACTTTTGTACAAAGGGGCTTATTTGGCAACTAATGAACTTAACCCATCTTTGCCTAGTGTGTTTGTTGATCTTTTACAGGAATTTGAAGATGTGTTTCCCAAAGAGATGCCTAGTGGATTACCCCCAATTAGAGGCATAGAACATCAAATTGACTTCATTCCTGGGGCAGCCATACCCAATCGACCAGCATATAGAGCAAATCCAAGAGAAACAAAGGAGATACAAACACAAGTGGAGGAGTTGCTAGCTAAAGGGTATGTGAGGGAAAGTCTTAGTCCTTGTTCGGTTCCTGTCATTCTTGTGCCAAAGAAGGATGGAACATGGAGGATGTGTGTGGATTGCAGAGCCATCAATAAAATCACTGTAAAGTATCATCATCCTATTCCTAGATTAGATGATATGCTTGATGAGTTATATGGTTCTTGTTTGTTCACTAAAATAGACTTGAAATCTGGTTATTATCAAATTCGAATGAATGTTGGTGATGAATGGAAAACAGCTTTTAAGACTAAGTATGGGTTGTATGAGTGGCTTGTTATGCCCTTTGGTCTTACTAATGCACCTAGCACATTCATGCGATTGATGAACCATATGTTGCGAAATTACTTAGGTAAATTTGTTGTTGTTTACTTTGATGATATTCTGATTTACTCTAAGTGTTTAGATGATCATGTTATGCATGTGCGAATTGTACTAGAAACACTTAGACAAGAAAAGTTGTATGCAAACCTTAAAAAGTGTAGTTTTTGCATGAATAAGGTTAATTTTCTTGGTTTTGTTGTATCTAGTCAAGGCATAGAGGTTGATGAGGAGAAGGTTAGGGCTATTAAAGAGTGGCCAAAACCTAAAAATGCTAGTGAGGTGAGAAGTTTTCATGGGCTTGCTAGTTTCTATAGGAGATTCATTAAAGATTTCAGCACTATAGCTGCACCTTTGAATGAATTAGTTAAGAAAAATGTTGGATTTGTTTGGGGTGATGCACAAGAACATGCATTTAATGAACTTAAGGCAAAATTATGTAATGCACCTTTACTTGCTTTACCTAACTTTGATAAAACTTTTGAGATTGAATGTGATGCTAGTGGCATAGGGATTGGAGCTGTTTTGATGCAGGATCAAAAACCACTAATGTATTTTAGTGAAAATTTAAGTGGGGCAACCTTGAAATATCCAACTTATGACAAGGAATTATATGCATTGGTTCAAGCTTTGCAAACATGGCAACATTATTTGTGGCCTAGGGAGTTTGTGATACACACTGACCATGAAAGTTTAAAGCATTTGAAGGGTCAAGATAAGCTGAACCGTAGGCATGCCAAATGGGTGGAGTTCATAGAAACATTTCCATATGTGATTAAGTATAAGCAAGGTAAAGAGAATGTGGTTGCTGATGCATTATCTAGAAGGTACACCTTACTTAACTCTCTTACTGCTAAATTATTAGGTTTTGAGTTTATAAAGGAGTTGTATCCACATGATGATGATTTTGGTGATATATATGCATCTTGTGCCAATGGGGTTGTTTCAGATGATTTTTACTTATTTGATGGTTTCTTGTTTAAAAGAAATAGATTGTGCATTCCTAAGTGTTCTATAAGGGAATTATTAATTAAGGAGGCACATGGAGGAGGCTTAATGGGGCATTTTGGGGTAAATAAGACCTATGATATGCTGTTAGAACATTTCTTTTGGCCCGGCATGAAACATGATGTGTATAAAGTTTGTGAGCATTGCATTACATGTAGAGAGGCTAAGTCTAGGTTGAAACCGCATGGGTTATACACACCATTACCCGTTCCTAGTGAACCTTGGACTGATTTGTCTATGGATTTTGTGCTTGGATTGCCTAGAACTAGGAAAGGTCATGATAGTATCTTTGTTGTGGTTGATAGATTTAGTAAAATGGCTCATTTTATACCATGTCATAAAACTGATGATGCTAAGTTGATTGCTGATTTGTTTTTCAAAGAAGTTGTGCGTTTACATGGCATACCTAGGAGCATTGTTAGTGATAGGGATGTTAAGTTTTTGAGTCATTTTTGGCGTGTGTTATGGGGAAAGTTAGGAACTAAGCTATTATTTTCAACTACTTGTCACCCTCAAACCGATGGGCAAACTGAAGTAGTTAATAGGACTTTGATTACTTTGCTTAGGGCAATCATAGAAAAGAACATTAGGATGTGGGAGGATTGTTTACCATTTGTGGAGTTTGCTTATAATAGGGCTGTTCATAGCACTACTAATTGCTCTCCATTTGAGATTGTTTATGGATTTAATCCACTTACTCCTATTGATTTATTGCCACTGCCACCTAACAATTTTGTGAGTATTGATGCTAATTCTAAGGCTGATTTGGTGAAGAAGTTACATAAGCAAGTTAAGGAGAGGATTGAGAAGCAAAATGCTAAAGTAGCTTCACGTGTGAACAAGGGAAGGAAGCCAATGATTTTTCAGCCTGGAGATTGGGTTTGGGTGCATTTTCGTAAAGAAAGGTTTCCACTTCAAAGGAAGTCTAAGCTAAACCCAAGAGGAGATGGTCCTTTTCAAATACTTGAAAGGATTAATGACAATGCATACAAAGTGGACCTACCTGGTGAGTATAATGTTAGTGCTTCATTCAATGTGGCTGATTTGAGTCCTTTTGATATAGGTGATGCTTTAGATTCGAGGACGAATCCTTTTGAGGAGAGGGGAAATGTTATGGAGCAGCCAACACACCAAGCTCAAAGAATTCAACATGATGAAGATGAGCATGGTCAAGAAGGCAAGGATCAAGTTCAAGAGGTTTTGAGTCCAATCAGCATGCCTCAAAGACCTATAACAAGGTCTCAATCTAAGAAGCTTCAAGAAGCCTTAATCCATCATCTACAAGGCTTTGTGAACTTAGCTAGTGAAAGTTTACAAGGACATCAAAGCTTTGTGCCAAGTGCAGCTCAAGTTCAATACAACTTAATTCAAGTCCAAGTTATTAATGGGTTTAATTATGTTAAATAATGGCTGGACGAATTTGTTATTTTAAAAGCCCATTAGTTTTAGTTAGTTTAATTATTCTTAAAATAGGAAGTATGTCAAAATTCCTATTTAAGGTCTGATTAGATTAATTTCCTTTTTTTGTGATTAGGGTTATTAGTTTTCCTTACTCACTAAGGAAAACCTTGTAAAGGCTATATATATATGCCTTGGACGAATTTTATTATTCAGAATTGAAGTTTTAAAACCTAAAGGCTATTTTGCTTTTATCTTTGTGTTCTTGTGTAGAATACATGCTTTAAGGAACATTCAAGTAGATTGATCATCTTCTTGTGGAGTGTTTCGAAATTGGAATTTAGAAACGAGTTTTCTTTATTCTAATTCTTTGATCATCTAAGTAATCTGATTTCTAACCATTCTTAGGGGTTGTTGCTGAATTGACTATTGGGGTTTTCAAGTTAATGCTTTGGGGGTTCGAATACATAAAGGGGTTCTCAAGCTTATTCTTGGAGGTTCCGTATCACATTCTCTTCATTACTAGCTCTAGAAATCACATTTTACTCTACCATAAGCTTTTTCAATATTGAGTTTTACCGCCATGTTGTACTATCTATTGCCCTTCTTTGTCCTAAGATTATAAAAATCCTCATAGGTAATTATGATATTGTTAACAATACTTCTATAAGAGATAAATGTTGATTGGAATGGCGCAATTAGCTTGTCAAGCCATCTTTTAAGTCTGTTAGCTAGCAAATTGGCAGTGATCTTATAGAGGAAATTGCAATAACTAATCAGCCTAAATTCAGATAGCATATCCAGGTTTCTCACCTTAGGGACTAAAGCAATGTGAGTCATGTTTAGGTTCAACTCCAACCTTCCTATATGAAAGAAGTTTTAAACCATCCTACTCACCCCATTCTTGACTAACTCCCAATTTTCTTGAAAGAAAATGCCCAGGAATCCTTTAAGTCCCAAAGCTTTAAGTCTTCAACTGGAATGCTGATTGCTTCACTTCATAATCCATAACCTTAATTACTAACTGTTGATTCATGTTGTCATTTACAAGCACTGATATGTAATTTAAAACTTCCTGATTGATTATTATTTGCTCTGTTAAATACAATTTCTCAAAGAAACGGTATGTTTCATTCTTAATTGTATAATCTATATTTAGCCATACCCCCTCCTCACTTCTTATCTTTTCATTTCTATTATGTTGTCTTCTCTGAAAAGTTGACATATAGAAGATATATGAGTTATAGTCTCCTTCTCTAAGCCAAGTGATCCTTGAACGCTGCATCCAATGAAGCTCTTCTTTCTGCCAAAGTTCCAATATCTCTTTTTTTAATGTCTTCTCTTCTTGCTTGGCTTCTTCGGTCCATTCACCCTCATTTAATTCGTTAATTTTTGTTTTTAGAACTTTAATCTTCTTTTTTGGGTATAAACATTTTCCTCTACTCTTGTTTTGCAAGTTTCTTGCATATTTTATAAGTTTTTGAGTTAATTGGGAGGAGTTTTGTGCCCATATGCTACTAATTATTTGTTCATAATCTTTTTCTTGGCTCCATTTGACCACGAATTTTAAAGATGTAATATGATCATTTGAGTCTCCACTGGTCCTTTATTGATTTACATTCTCATCCATTTAAGGCCTTTTGAATATTCTTGAATTTGGATATTATCATTAGATATTCTTAGACTTTTCAATATTTTGAACTTGCTACTTGGATTCATATCAAATTAGGAACAAAAGCTTTTTTGACTAATGCATAAAATTAATGCAAAATTTTTGAAAAGTTTATAAATATAATTTGTAATTCAAATGAAACTTTAGTTATAAAACATCATAAGGTTGTCATCTCGATTAGCAAATCTAATATTAGAAAGGCATAATACATTTATGGACCCTTATATTTATTATTTTTTGTCAGTTTGACACATGAACTTACAATTTTACCATTTTCAACACCTGAATTCACCTAAAATGGAATTTTGAAACCTTTATTAGTACACATGGCATGTAATAGCTAATCAACATGTGCAAAATTTTAAGAATCTAACTAACAAAAAGTTGCAAGTAGAGGTATCAAACTAACAAAAAATGGTAAGTAAAAGGAAGTGGTAGATGTATCATGTCATTAGATTAGTACATTTTAGGTAAGTTTAAATGTTAAAATGACAAAAATATAAGTTGAAATGTTAAATTGAGAAATTATATTAAGTATAGGGAAGTATAAATATATTATGACTATTAGAAATTGTGAATTGTCATTGATTTGTAATTTTTCACGCATTTGGGGGTACAATATGCGTCTCTCTTTGCTCGTTTCTTTACTAGGCTCAATGCCAAGGCTTTCTTGTTAAATGTTACATTAACTGTGTCCAGTCCAATACCTATGCTGTATCCTCCTTTTTTTTTTTTTAATTATTTGTCAACTTTTCTGATATTATTATTATTGTCATATTTGTTATCATCATTATTAATAATCAAAATAATACATTTATAATTTTAAAAAAATTTCTATTTGAGTAATAAATTATTAAACTTGCAGTAGATCATAAAATAGCAATTATTTTAAATTATTTTTGACGTTATTTATTATTTGCAATATATATAATGAAATTGTTAAATTATTACTACATTTAACTTGTGAATTATATTAATTATCAAAAACAACTTGGGAATTATATTATGTATGACTTATTATACTTATAAGATAAAATTTACTTTATCTTTTTTTGTTGAAATATTATTTTTACATACTTGTTGCTTTAACATTCATTTGTCATCACTACAAGAAATTCACTATTTACTAATGGAAAAATATTTCACTACTCTGTCATTAAACAAATTAATGACAAATTTTTTATCTCCAGTATTTTAATCATTGCTAATTTTAGTAATGGATTTGACGATTCCGTCACTAAATTTTAGTGCTAAATTGTCTGTTACTAATTTAGTGATGCATCGATTTAGTGAAAATTTTACATCATAAATCCATCACAAATTATAAATTTTTTTACTTTTATTAACATAATAAAATTATTGATTAATATTAACATTCTATAAATTGCACGATTAAAATATATTTTCTATATTTATAACAATAAAAATTTATACAACATATATATATATATACAAAATTCAACACAACAAAATGTCTATTACAAAATTAAATATAACAAATATCAATATTATATAATTTGAATTTGATACAACAAAATTTAATACTATTAAATTTATACAATTTCCGTTCTTGAATATTTCACAAACGATCTTTAACTTCATTTGATTCTTAATTGTTCTCCATGAAAGAATCTATAAATTTTTTTAATAAAATAAATTATAAAATTATATTAAAATGGTATAAATAAAAACACTTTTACGTTATTTTATACCAACAATAAGTATAATATTTTCACATTCAACAATAATACAAAAAATTATTAAAAAGAGTATATGAACATGTATTTTCTCCTTTATTTATGCATAATAATATTTAGCACCCTAACTATTGAGAGTATACAATTTAATATTATAAACTAAATGCAAATAAATAAAATAAACCTAAATTACTAATTAATTTCTTAAAACATTTTTAATCTCATATAATTACTTATTACGTAGCAATTTAATTTAATTTAGCTTAATTTTCTTAAAAATTAATTAATTTACTCTAATTATAATTACTAAGAAAATCAATTTAGCAAATAAAATAACTCACTAATTAATTTACCACAATTTAACTAATTATCTAAAATATATTCATTATAGATAGCTATTTAAAACATAACAACATATCAAGCAAATTTTTTCCAACAAATTTTATCAAATATTTATTGAAAATAGCTAACTAATCAATTGGCCAAAAATCAGGTAATTATCTAAACCATGTACATTTTGTGTTGCTATTTAAAACATAATAAATAAAAAATAATATATTTGTTAACAATAAGAATTTGAGAGTAGAATTAAGGGAATATTTTCTTCATATTTCTTCCTTCATAATGCAAACACATATATATTATTTATGTACATCTATTTTTGGTAGTATAATTATCAATTTATATCAATCATTCCTAATTTACATAAATCAATTCCTTTGATTTCCTCCCTCAATTGTCTCACTTCCTAATTTTGTAATTATTCTATTCACATTATTCAATTCTCCCCCTCAAGTTTGTGTATATAGATATCATTAACGCCCAACTTGCTTAGTGAATTATAGAACACTTGGCTTGAGACAACCTTTGTCAGTATATCTGCTAACTAGTCTTTTGGTTTTACAAAAGGAAATTTGACTATTTTGGCTTCAAGTTTCCTTTTGATAAAGTGTATATCCACTTCCACATGTCTAGTTTAGTCATGTTGAATTGGATTATGAACAATCTGAATAGTTGCCCGATTATCACAATATAAGTTCATCTATGCTTCTGGACGATAGCCGATCTCACTCAGTAAGCTTTTTAACCAGAGGAGCTCATATAATCATTTTGATATACCTCTAAACTCGACTTTTGCATTTGAGAAGGCAACCACTTTCTATTTATTACTTCTCCACATGACAAGATTACCACTAACAAAGGTGAAGTATCATGACGTTGACTTTCTATCTGAGCTTCCTACCCAGTCGATATCTGTGTATCCATCAATATTTAAGTGATTGTGCTTTTTGAACATAAGTCCTCTTCTGGGTGATGATTTAAGGTACCTTAAAATCTGAAATATTACTATTAAGTGATCTTTACTTGGATTATGCATAAATTGACTTACCATACTTACTCCATATATAATGTCTAGTCTAGTATAAGATAGATATATCAGCTTTCCTACCAATTATTGGTACTGGTTTTTATCTATTGGCGTTTGATTCATCAATTTATCATTTTTAGTGATGTGAGTGTCTATCGGTTTACAATATAGCATTCTAGCCTTTGCTAGTAAGTCAAGTGTATATTTCCTTTAGGAAAGGAATATGCCTTATTTTGAATGAGCTACTTCAATGCCCAAGAAGTACTTCAAACCCCTAAGATTCTTTATTTCAAACTTGCATACCAAGTGTCTTTAGAGATTTAAGATTTTTTCCTCATTATTTTTTGTGATGATCATATCATCCACATATATAAGCAAGGCTGCTATTCTCCCATCCTAATGCTTTAAAACAATGTATGATCTGACTTACTTTACTTGAACTTATGTTTCTTCGTTGCAGAGCTGAATCAACCAAACCATGCTCGTGGGGACTTTTTAAGACCATACAATGCCTTTTGCAGTTTACACATACATCTAGCTTGTGAGGCAGTAAAGCTCGACGGAATATCCATGTATACCTCTTCCTCCATATCTCCATGTAAGAATGCATTTTTTACATCATATTAATAAAGGGGCCAATCTAAATTTGCAATAAAAGACATTAACACCCTTACTATATTCAACTTTGCAACTGGGGAGAATGTCTTTTAGTAGTTAATTCCATGAGTTTGAGTATGCCCCTTTGCCTAAGTCTGGCTTTGTATCTTTTTATTAATCCATATGCTTTGCGTTTGTTAAAGAATACCCATTTGCACCCTATAGTTCTTTTTCCCTTTGGCAGCAGAATAAGAGTCCAAGTGTTGTTCTTTTAGAGAGTATTCATCTCATCCTTCATGGCTTAACTAAGGTTCTGTTATTACCTCTTGCACATTACGAGGAACACACTCAATTGAGAGCTTATGTGCAAAGGCTTTTAAAGGATTTGAAAGTCTCTGAGTGAATACATGTTAAGCAATATAGTATCTTCCTTCCTTATTTTCTTAGTCGGGTGAGTATTGATTTGGTGGATTTCCCCATTTATATCTAAAAGGTAATTTATGAATAAAGAAACTTAAATTTGAAGAAGAATTTAGAGATTGTACCTTAGGAATATTCTCAGCAGATAGATTATTTTGGATAACCTAGGGAGAGGTTTCTAAGTTTTCAAGCTCAATTTGGTCTTCGCTAGTATACTCAAACACTAAGTCTTTATTTCATTCATCATGTATTGAGTTTCCACATGTCCCCTCATCATGCTCAGATTCTGAGTTTCCATCCGTCCCCTCATCATGCTAAGATTTTAAGTTTCCACTTGTCCTTTCATTATGCTCAAATTTTGAGTTTCCACCCGTCCCCTTATTATGCTTGAATTTTGAGTTCCCACCCATCCCTTCATCATGCTCAGAGCCTGCTAATTCCTCATGCTCGAAGCCTTCTAATTTCCAATTTAGCCAATTTTTTGATACCCAGTTCTTTTCTTCATTTGTATTCTCCCCCAAAAGATGGAAATCCCGATGTATAAAGAACATATCAGATTCCTAAAAAGTGACATCCAAAGTAGTGTATAGGTGCCGAATAGTAGGATCATAATACTAATATCCTTTTTTATGACCTTTATAGCCTAAGAAAACACACTATATGACACAAGGATCAAGTTTTGTCTGCTAGATTTTAGGGAGGTAGACATAGGCTACTGAGCCAAATACTTGGGGTGGAAGCATTAAAATTAAAGGTAGGTGTACATTCCGAGCAAGAGTTTGAAAGTATAGAACCTGAGATGGTAGTTTATTTAGAAGATAGACCACATTAGAAACAGTAACTGTCTAGTACCTCTTTAGAGCCTGAGTAGCAAGTAAGAGAGATCGAGCTGTCTCGAGTATATGTTTGTTCTTCCGTTCTGTAACACCATTTTATTATAGTGTATGAGAGTAAGAGGTTTTTTTGTATAAGCCATGAGTCTAAAAATACTATTGAAAGTTATGGTTAACATACTCCTTTCCATTGTCCAAGCAAAGGATTTGTAGTTTGGTCGAGTATTGGGTCTTAATCATACTATAAAAGGATGTGAATATGTTAAATACCTCACTTTTCTATTTCATTAGATATAACTAAGTCATACTTGTACAATCATCAATAAAAGTAAACCATTTAAAACCTAAAGCATCAAGGTAAAGAGATGGTCCCCAAACATTAGAGTGAATTAATGAGAAAGGTACAATACTTTTATTTGAGCTAACTAAGTATGGTACATGATGACTTTTTGATAGAGTACAAGTGTGACACTTAAACTTGAATTCAACTAACCTAAAGAATATACTAAAAAATAAATGCTTCATATAACTCAAGGATGGATGTCCCAACCGATAATGCCATAATATGATCTGCTTGTCATTTTTGCTCAGCTAGTATACACTATTAGCTTTGCCAGAGCTAAAGTCATCCATGTAGTATGAGCCCCCCTCTTAGTACCATGACTAATAATCTCCTTCTTGAGAATATCTTAAAATAAATAGAAAGTAGGATACATTAGTGCACAACAATTTAATTCCTAAGTGGCTTGTCCTACAGATAGAAGTTCATTTGATAATGAAGGAATTAATAATGAAGTCATCCTTGTTGTGGACCTTGGCGACATTGTAGAGGTAAAAACAACCTCTGCATTCCAATGATAATTAGCTATTAAATGATCATTTGTTAATTAGTGAAATGATTAAAAGAAATACATTTTTAGGATTGTAATTATCATTTAATAACTAATTTTTAGGATTGTAATGATCCCCCTTAAGTTTAGAAACCCTTAAAGTCAAGCTTCAGAGTATCATCATGCATCAGAATAATCCAAATCCTCAAAATTAATGTTTAGGCCTAATTTATTCAACTACTCTTAAGTTGCTTAACTTCAGCTTCATTAGGGCTGTAAATGAGCTGAGTTTTGAGTAGCTTAATCTTAAATCGATCATATATTAAGAAGTGTTCAAAGTTAGCTTTGAGTTCAAAATTGTTATTATTATTATTGTTGTTGTTGTTATTGTTGTTATACATACACACACACACACACACATATAATGCTAAGCTCCAAAATCATTAAGGCTAAATTTTGACAAGAGTCTTATTTTAAATTTGAATATTCACCTTTAAAACCTTATGCATAATATTTTTGAAAATTATAACTTTTTCTTAAAAAGTTTCAAAAAATCATTATTTAATTATAACATAAACTCTTTTAAAACTTAAAACTAGAGCTAGGTACCTCTTAGATCTAAACTATTATATTATAGTCTTTTAAAAATAATGAAAATAATAATATCAATATAAATGATTATGTCATCTAAATCAGTTTTTTCTCCATTAAAATATATTTAAATTGAAATCCTCTCATCCTTATAATTATATATCCATTAAATTATATCGCATTTAATGTAACTTAAGGATTTCTATTATTAAAAGAAAAAATTACTTTTTTCTCTATTCTTTTTTTTTTTGAAAAATGTGCACAATATGTTATCTTATTAGATAATTAATATTTACCTTCTTCATCTATTTACTTTATTTATGAAATGTCAACAAGTCATTATCAAATGCAAACTCATCATCTTATACTTGATTAACTTGTGTTAATTTTTTCTTTTATAGAAAATCATCTTCTAAGTATTAGAATTATTGTATGTAAAATATGCAATTAATTAGGAAGAAGTTCATATAATGCGCGATTCATGACTAATTATTTTGTAAATTTGAACACAACTCAAGATTGGCTGCCATAATTCCAAACTCAACTAGAATTCAATTTTTTTTTAATTAAATTTTTTTCATTTAAACATTCAACAAGAATTTTTACAAAAGAATTTTTTTTTTTTTTTGAAAATCTAGTTGTGAATGTATTTCAAAATGCTTATTTACTCAATATGATTGAATTCACTCAATAAGTTTTTTTTTTATACAATAATTTTTTTTTTCGTTGAAATTCTTTGTATACAATGGTTGAGTTAATCTTATAAATAAACTTTTTGCTAAAAGCCACTCACTTAAAAAAAACCAAGTGTTAATTAGTTAAGATAATATTAAAATAATTATATATTATGATTTTGCATCAAAATAAATAATATATAAGAAGTTGATATTATAAATTTAATTTAAATTAAATAATATATATCTAAAATAAAAAAATTAGAATATTTAAAATTTTATAAAATAAACCAATTATAAAAATAATTTAAAATGAAATATTATAATTTTTAAGATGGATAATAAAAAAGGCAAAACTCATCATGAGGCTCTTAAACTTATCAGCTTTTTAGTTTTAGGTTTCTAAAGTTTTATTTTATATTTATAGGTCCTCAAACTTTACAAAATCGAAGTTTTAAATCCTTATGTTAATTTTTTAACATAAATTATTTGCTTTTGGTTCCTAATTTTTTTTTTATTTCTAACATGTATACCATTTTTTACTTTTTTAACACTTATATCACTTTTAAATTTTTTTTACTAGTAAAAAATAAATATATTTATTTTAATTTCTAATATTTTAAATTAAAAACATAAATTCATATACATTTTTTAATAATTTTAAATTTTTTAAAAAATAAACAAGTTAACGTTAAGATAAAAAAATTATAATAAAACTACTATTTTTTTACAATATTTTAAATTATACTAGTTTTTTTTAATAAATTTTATATTTTCAAAATAAAATATTATGATGAAAAAGAACATCATAATTAAAAGAGATTGTCATAGAAAGAATATTTTATAACTCTTTAAAATTTTAATTTTATATTTTTAATATATTTTTTATTTTTATGTACAAAATTTTAATTAAATTATTGTGAATAATTTTTTATAATATAAATTTTATAAATAGTAGATATTAATGTATGTCTGTACATCATAAAAAACGGTGATAAATTTTGCAAGTAATTCAAACTTTTTATAACCGTTATCTTAACCTTCAATTTTTATCATATTTTTTTTGTATACATGAAAAAATTTTATATTATAAAAATTTATTCACAACAATTTAAAAATATTGTGAAAAATAGTAGTATTATTATAAGTTTTAGTAGTATTATTATAATTTTTTTTATCTTAGCATTAACTTATTTGTTTATTTTTAAAATTTAAAAAAACTTAAATATGTATATGAAAGTGCCTTAGAGGAGAGGGGGTGAATAGGGCTATGGAACAATAAAAGAAAATTGAAAGAATTTTAGCAAGAATTAAAAGAATGTTGAGAAGGAAAAATGATAAATACACAGAATTAAGGAGTTTGGATTCTCAACAATCTTACGTCTCTACCTAATTTATCCCCAAGTTAGGATTTTGAATTACCACAATCTATTCACAAGATGAAGATTACATAAGAGTTTTATGGCTCACTTTTCAACCTTATAACTTGAGTTTTCAAAGCTCACTCAAAAACTAATTCATGAGTGTTTTCAAGACTCACACTAAAACCAATCTCCCAAGTGTTTTTAGTATCCAAACACTTAAACCAATTCCGTTAGAATAGAATCTCACTTCCCGATTTCTTAAACCCAGAAAATAAAAGAATAAGAATTTATATTCTAACACTCACCATCTCTCATAAGAGTTATAAAAAAAATGGTTTAAAGAGAGTCTTAAAGAGCTTAATTGAATGCTAGTGAGTGTATAAACAATAAACAAGTTTCTTAACCTCTAAATGATCTTCAGAGGTTGTATTTATACTTAAGCAATTCAATTATAGTTGTTGGAAGCAACAATTTATTTCCCAACAAATTCAAACCTGATTTGAATGTAATTTGTACATTTGAGTGGCAATAACTCTAGTCCCGGTGGGGATTTCATTAGTCCTAGTCGGGACACTAAAAAATAGTCGTTTGTAGCCATTTAAGTTGAATTTAGCATTGGTCCTGAGCACCATCCAGTCGAGACTGAGTCCAAGATGTGTTGTGGAATTTTTACTAAAAAATTATAGAAGTTGGTCCCAGTCTGGATCAATGATCCCAGGCAGGATTGTTTGGTCCTGGGCACAATCCCGATCAGGACTGAGCTAGGGATCAATTATGTCTAAATTGTTAAATTGTATAGACTTGAGCAATTTCATCCCGGTCTTAATCCTAATCGAGAGCATGCTCATTATCAATGTCTAGAGATAATTTGTTTGATAATTCTTCACCATTTTCACTTCCAATTGAGTCCTAACTTATACAAACTTTAAACAAACATATTATATGCTCAAAACTAAGTTTATTAATATCAAAATCAAGATTGATCATTTCTAAATTCAACAATCTCCCTCTTTTTGATTTTCATAAACTTATTTTTGAGTTTGAGAAAATAATATAAAGTGAAGTGTGTGATTATTTGAATTTAAAAATGATTTTAACTCCCCCTTAATTCATGCTTATCATAAAAATGTTACATTTTAAAGAGTAAGATAAGAAAAATTAATGAAGATTATTAATATTGAATGAAATTAAATGATATCAATTAAAAATATTTAATATATTTATTTATTTCTCCCCCTTTGGACATGATAGGAAATATAAATTAAAAAAGAAACAAAGTGAACATCAAGGCCTAATATTGCAAAATATGCCAATAAAAATTAGACATAAAAAGAAATATGATAACATGATCATTTAAATAAAAATAGTAGCACTTACAATACATGTAGCACTACTTTGATACATCACAAACATAGTACATATAGCACTATTATTACACATGATCATGTAGCACTTAGTATAGCATATCAAAATTTCTCCCCCTTTTTCGAAGACAAAGAGAAATAAACTAGAAGGAAACCAAAAGGAAACAAAAGACCAAGAATTAAAACAATGAAAAAATGAGATAATATGAAATAAATCTTAAGGCTTCTTTCCAAATATAAAATTTAATAAACAAAATAAGCAAAACAAGGCCTATTATCACATATATAAAAATATGATAACTTGATTATTACAAAACTAATCACACTAATAATGCATGCATAAACACAATTATGTTAAACTGAATGCATAAATAAAATTATGTTAAGCATAAATAAGTAAATAAGCAAAAATAATAAATAAGCAACAAACTATCAAACTTAATTATTTCTCCCCCTTTGTCAAAATGCAAAAAGATAATTAAAAAAATAAAATTGCATTAATAAAAGGATATAGTTATAATGATATTAAAATATCAATTGCATAAAACAAGACACAAACTACCAGTCCATGGCTTATAAACCTAAAGTAAATTGAACATAAATTGATAAAAAATAAACTTAAACAAAAACTAATAGCTCAAAGCTTAGAAATTGAAAATATACAAAAATTAAACCAAATAGAAACTAATAAAAAACACAAAACTCATAAAAATGAACATATCATAATGCATAAAAAAATGCATGACATTTATTAAAAAAAGTACTAGATTTGAATAATTAAATTTATTGAATAATTTCAATAATTAATTATTAAATAGTAAGTAAAAAAATTAAGATCAAAATCAAAACATTTATAAATCAAAGTAATCAATAAGCACAACATGATTTCATATGAAAATTGTGAAATTAATCAATCCAACCAATAACTTAGTAATTAAACATACATTCATGACAATCTAAAGCCATCAGTCATGTCATGTTCATCCTTAATAAAATTCATTCTCTCTTCATTGAGAGGTTTGGAGAAGATATCTACAAGTTGATTACTTGTATCAAGACATTCAAGTGAGATATCACCATTTTAAACATGATTACATTAGAAATAATGTCTAATGTCTATATGCTTATTTCTTAAGTGTTGAATAAGGTTATTGCTAAATTTTGTAGCACTTGTATTATCACATTTGATAGGAATGTGATCAATATGAATGCCATAGTCCATTAATTGTTGTTTTTGTCACAAATTTTATGAACAACAAAAACTTGTTGTCATATATTTAGCTTCGGCTGTGGATAATGCAACTAAAACTTGCTTCTTGTTAAACTAAGAAACTATACATTATTTTAATAATTGAAAAGTTTCAAAAGAGCTTTTTCTATCTAGTAAACTACCAGTAAAGTCTGCATCCGAATAACTAATAAAGTTAAAGGAAGAACTCTTAGGATACCAGAGTCCTAAATGCAAACTTCCACTAAGATATTTGAAAATGCTTTTGATTGCATTCAAATGAGATTCACTAGGACTAGATTGAAACCTAGCACACAAGCATGTAGCAAACATGATATCATGTCTACTTATAGTTGAATAAAGAAGGGATCCGATCATACCTCTATATCACTTTTCATCAACTAGTTTACCATTCGTATCCTTATTAAGTATGGTGGTGGTGCACATTAGAGTTTTACTTAACTTGACTCCATCCATCCCAAACTTCTTGAGAATGTTTCTTGCATATTTAGTTTGATTAATGAAAATTCCATCTTTGCATTGCTTGATTTGTAGTCCAAGGCAGAATTTAAGTTCATCCATCATACTTATCTTAAATTCTCTTTGCATTAACTTAGAGAATTCCTCACACAAGCAATGGGTAGTTGCATCGAAAATAATGTTATCAATATATATTTGAACAATAAGTAAATCTTGCTTGGAATTCTTTATGAAAAGAGTTATGTTAACTTTTCCTTTAGAGAAACCTTTATTTAATAGAAAGTTGCTCAATCTTTCATACCAAGCTCTTAGAGCTTGTTTTAATCCATAAAAAGCTTTTGGAAGTTTAAACACATGATTAGTAAAATCAAAATTTTCAAAACCCGAAGGTTGTTCAATATAAACCTCTTTTTCAATAAAACCATTTAAAAATGCACTCTTAACATCTATTTGAAAAATTTTAAAATCCATGAATGATGCAAATATAAGTAGCATTCTAATAGCTTCTAACCTTGTAATGGGGGCAAAGGTTTCATTATAAGTGATGACTTCTTCTTGATTTTAACCTTTAGCTACAAGTCTTGTTTTATTCCTCGTTATGTTACCTTGTTCATTCATCTTATTTCTAAACACCCAGTTAATGCCTATAATAGGATGATGTTTTAGTCTAGGAACTATATGTCTATCACGACCCAAAACAGGGGCCATGACCGGCGCTAGGGAACGGGAATTCTTTCGAATCCGGAACCCATAGCAAGCCTAAAAATAAAATAAACATGCAATAGTAATAACAATATATAATGTAGCGGAAATAAAAATCATAAATATCACAATAACATTTGCACCAACTGAATTTAAATGAAATACTCATCTCATATATATATATAAACTCTTTTAATAAAAATCCAGTTCAAATATAATACAACATTTCTTTAACAATTTAATGACTACTGCAGTGTCTAGATAAAATAAAACTCAAGACTCAGGGAAGCAGTTTACACAAAGAAGCCGGGGTGGAAGAAATCCGACGAGGTGGAACGAGAGGCGCAGTGAGGGTAGGCGTCGGGAGAGAAGAAGGAAGAGGGAGGGGCAAATTCAATAATTTGGCAACAATTTTGATTTTCAACTATATATATGTATATATATATACTTTACACTATGTATTAAAATAATATAAAATCACACACATTAAATATACACCACACACATATAATTTAATATTTTAATAATAAATAAAAATAATTAATTAATATTAAAACAAATTAATAAATAATAAAATATTAGGATAATATTAATTAAACCCTAATTAGATAAATAAGTACACATATATACGGTGTTTAGTATTTTAAAAATATGTATGAGCTCATGCAAGTCCGTAAATCTATTTAAAATAATTAACAGTAAATTATTTACGTGAAAATTTCCCCGAAAATGCAAGTCCCGGTAAAATTTTACATAAAGCACTTAAAATAATAATAAACAATTAAAAATTCGATTTAAATTAAATAAAAGCTCATGAAATATCAATATTATATAATAGAATTATTAACACTGCATATCCCGATGCAGTATAAAAATATTTAAAAACACAGGATATTACAGTCTTCCCCCTTTACAAGAATTCGTCCTCGAATTCTAGAAAACAGGATCAAGAAGGAAAGAGATACGGGTAAGAAGCTTGCATCTCAGCTTCAGTCTCCCACGTATGCTCCTCAACTCTGTCGCTACGCCACAGAACCTTGACCATTGGAATCTGCTTCGACCGCAACTGTCGGACTTGATAATCAACGATCGCCACAGGTTCTTCCACAAATGTTAAATCTTCACTCACTTCTACACTGTCGGGCTGCAACACGTGTGAAGGGTCTGAGATATACTTCCTTAGCATCGAGATATGAAATACTGGATGCACTTGTGACATAATCGGAGGCAAATCCAATCGATATGCAACAATGCCAACTCTCTCCAGAATCTCAAACGGTCTGATATATCTCGGTGTTAACTTACCCTTCCTGCCAAATCTCATAACACCCTTCATCGGAGATACTTTCAGAAAAACAAAATCTCTAACCTGAAACTCCACATCTCTATGCCTAGGATCTGCATAACTCTTCTGTCTGCTAATTGCGGTCTCTAATCTGCACTTAATCATGGCGACTTTCTCTGCAGCATCCTGAACCATCTCAGGTCCAGTCAAAGCTCTCTCACCAATCTCATCCCAACTCAATGGGGATCTACACTTCCTTCCATACAAAGCCTCATATGGTGCCATGCTAATACTGCTATGGTAGCTGTTATTATATGCAAACTCAACGAGTGGCAAATGATCATCCTAGCTACCTCCCAAATCCAAGACACACATCCTCAACATATCTTCCAGTGTCTGGATCGTCCTCTCAGACTGACCATCTGTCTGAGGATGAAAAGCAGTACTGAAGTCCAACCTAGTGCCCATCACTTCCTGCAACTTCTGCCAAAAATGAGAAGTAAACACTGAACCTCTGTCTGATACAATGGACACAGGTACTCCATGAAGGCATACGATATGCTTCACATACAGCTTTGATAATCTAGCAACAGAATAAGTGGCTTTCACAGGCAAGAAATATGCATACTTCGTTAATCTATCTACAATCCCCCAGATTGAATCGTATCCATCCTTCGAACGAGGTAAACCGACCATAAAATCCATAGTTATCCTTTCCTACTTCCACTCGGGAATAGGAAGAGGCTGAAGCTTCCCAGAAGGCTTATGATGTTCGACTTTAACTTGTTGACACATCAGACACTTAGCAACATAATCAGCGACATCCTTTTTCAATCCATCCCACCAGTATAAATATCTAATACTATGGTACATCTTAGTAACACCCGGATGAACGCTGTAAGCTGTAGAGTGTGCTTCCTCTAAAATCTCCTCTCTCAAGTCATCCACATCAGGAACACACAATCTACCACTGATCCACAACACACCATCATCATTGAGTGTGAAATCAGTGAACTTCCCTGTTCGAACATTCTCTGCAAGCTCTTCTAGAATAGGATCTCGGCTCTGAGCTGCTTTAATCCTATCCCTTAGTACAGATCGTACTTTAAACTGAGCTAACAGTCCACCTGATCTACTGATCTTCATCATCAGACCTTGATCCACCAACAGATGAAACTCCTGGATCAACGGTCTCCTCTCAACACTGATGTGAGCAAGACTGCCTGAGGACTTTCTACTCAAGGCATCTGCTACCACATTAGCTTTACCCGGATGATATAAGATCTTACAGTCATAATCCTTCAACAATTCCAACCATCTCCTCTGTCTCAGATTCAGATCTCACTGCTAAAAAATGTACTTAAGGCTCTTGTGATCAGTATATATCTCACAAGTCACCCCGTACAAATAATGTCTCCAAATCTTCAAAGCAAAGATCACTGCAGCCATCTCAAGGTCATGTGTAGGATAGTTCTGCTCATGCTTCTTCAACTGCCTCGAAGCATAGGCTATCACCCTACCATTATACATCAACACACAACCAAGACCAATTCTAGAGGCATCACAATAAACTGTGAACTTATCCATACTATTAGGCAAAGCTAACACTGGCGCTGTGGTCAACTTCTCCTTCAACAACTGAAAACTATTCTCACACGCTTTTGACCACTCGAACCTAACATTCTTCTGAGTCAAGCGAGTCATAGGGGCTATAATTCTAGAAAAATCCTACATAAACTGCCTATAATACCTGGCTAAACCCAGAAAACTTTAAATCTCTGTAACAGAAGTAGGTCTAGGCCACTCAGACACTGCCTCAATCTTTTGTAGATCAACTTGGATACCTTCTTTAGACACTACGTGTCCAAGAAAAGAAACACTCTCCATCCAAAAATCACACTTCGAGAATTTAGCATAAAGCTGATGTTCTCTCAGTGTTTGTAGTACAATCCTCAAGTGATATACATGCTCCTCCATACTCCTCGAATATACCAGTATATCATCAATGAAGACTACCATAAACTGATCCATATATGGTCTGAATACCCTATTCATCAAGTCCATAAAAGCTGTTGGTGCATTAGTCAAACTAAAAGACATCACCAGAAACTCATAATGACCATATCTGGTGCGGAATGGCATCTTAGGAATATCAGCTTCACTAATCTGTAGCTGATGATAACCTGACCTCAAGTCAACCTTAGAAAAGAACTGTGCACCCTGTAGCTGATCAAACAAGTCATCTATCCTCGGGAGAGGATACTTGTTCTTCACTGTCACCTTGTTCAGCTCTCTGTAGTCAATGCACAGTCTCAGGGTACCATCCTTCTTCTTCACAAATAGGACTGGTGCACCCCAAGGAGAAACACTAGGTCTGATGAAACCTTTATCCAATAACTCTTGCAACTGCTCCTTCAACTCTTTCAACTCTGTAGGAGCCATTCTGTAGGGTGGCATACATATAGGAGTAGTACCTGGAACCACATCTATACAGAACTCAATCTCTCTGTGAGGTGGTAAACCTGGCAACTCCTCGGGAAAAACATCAGGAAACTCACAAGCAACAGGAACATCTGTGAGTGACAACTTCTCCACTGAAGTATCCCTGACTAATGCCAAATATCCCTGACATCCTTTCCTCAATAACTTCCTAGCCGTAATAGTAGAAATAAGATTCTGAGGTGCTGAACTCCTATCACCCACAAACTTAAAATCTCCTTCATTAGGAATTATGAAAGTCACCTCTTTATTCCTGCAATCTACCATGACATAGTGCTGAGATAACCAATCCATTCCCAAAATAACATCAAACTCCATCACATCCAACAAAATCAAATCAGCGGGTAATTCTCTACCTCCCACGAGAACTGGACAACCAGAAAGAACAATATCGGTGTCCAAGGAATCGCTCAGAGGAGTGGCAATAAACAAAGGAAAAGCCATCCTCGAAGCTTACCAACAAGACTTGGAAGCAAAAATAGGAGAAACAAACGAATGCATGGCACCCGGATCAAATAAAACCCAAGCATCCAGGTAACAAACAGAAATAATACCTGCTATGATTGCATTAGATGCCTGAGCATCCTGCTGAGTGAGATGGAAAACTCTGGCCTATCCTCGACCTCCCTACTGACTGGTAGAAGCTTGGCCAACACCTCTGGCACCTCCTCTAGTACCTCTACCATGACTCTGCTGTGGAACAAGCTGAGTGGAACTTTGATGCTGGGCTAGAGGTAACTGAAATGGCACGGGTGCAGCACTAGCAATCGATTGCTGTGGGAATCATGAAATCTACGGCTGTTGATATCCGGAGTAAGGACACGATCTGGCAAAATGTCCTGTCTGCCTGCATCTGAAGCATGTCAGTGGTGTCAGATAACACGATCCCTGATGGACTCTACCGCAAGTCTGACAAACACTGGCGGCTGATCCAGAACTACGACCACTGCTGCTACTCGAAGCACCTGACCCAAATCTGAACGATCTACACTGACCTCCACGGCCATGTCTACTGCTCTGATGCACTCGCTACTGCTGCCTTTGACTCTGCTGAGTTGGACCTCGCTGCTGACTACTCGAACCAACATGAAAACTCGAGTATGGTGTAGCCTGCAATCCACTCAACTGAACTCCTAGCTGGTAGTAATCAGGCATCGCTCCCTGCCTAACTAGCCTCAGCTCAATCTTCTTGGCTAACTCAATCACAGATTCCAAAGTAAGGCCTGCTATAGGCATACCAGCAAAAGTAGAACCCAAACCAGTAACGTAGGTAGTGACTGTGAAATACTGATCTCGCATAAGATCCTCTACATATCTACCCAGACGAAGAAACTCTCGGGTGTACTCCTCTACAGATCGATCACCACGAGAAATGTTGGTCAGTCGAAGACGATAGCTCAAACGAAGCGGCTCTGGACAGAATCTCCTTATAAATTGCTCTCTGAACTGAGCCCAGGTCATTGTCATCATATAAGGTTGGATCACCTGAATGAACCAATCTAGGGCTGGTCCCTTAACAGACAACTCGATGATCATGATCCGCTGCTATTCGGAAATGAGCAATCCGAGTCCGAGTCTCGATCGCGTGTAGAAAATCTAACGGATCAGAAGTCCCATCGAAAGCAATCCTGCCAACTCGGGCATAGAAAAAAGCTACCTCAGGGTCAGACATACCCTGCTGATAGGTAGGCTGAACAACTAGAGGAACAGGAACATCAAATTTAGGCTCTACAAGCTCCTCGTCCTGTAACTCTCTCTGCCTACGGCGACCTGCCGCTCCTCGAGGTCTACCTCTGCCACAACCTCTACGTCTAACTGGCTACTTAGGAGGTAAAACCTAATCCTGAAAAGGCTCATCATCCTCGGCCTCAACGACCGGTGGAGCGACACGCGCTTGCCTCCTCATTTTGAAAAGACAAACGGAAAGATTTAGACAAAATAGATAACGGAGGAATAATGTAGAAAACTAACGCAAGGAATACTTATCAAGACATACTCGAACCTAATTCACTGCAGTAGTTCAATAGAAAACACAACTTTAAAACTAGGGCCATAATTTACAAAACTAAGCCCTGACGTAGAACTCTACTCTGATACCAACTTTGTCACGACCCAAAACAGGGGCCATGACCGGTGCTAGGGAACAGGAATTCTTTCGAATTCGGAACCCGTAGCAAGCCTAAAAATAAAATAAACATGCAATAGTAATAACAATATATAATGCAGCGGAAATAAAAATCATAAATATCACAATAACATTGGCACCAACTGAATTTAAATGAAATACTCATCTCATATATATATAAACTCTTTTAATACAAATCCAGTTCAAATATAATACAACATTTCTTTAATAATTTAATGACTACTGTAGTGTCTAGATAAAATAAAACTCAAGACTCAGGGAAGCAGTTTACACAAAGAAGCCGGGGCGGAAGAAATCCGGCGAGGTGGAACGGGAGGTGCAGTGAGGGTAGGTGTCGGGAGAGAAGAAGGAAAAGGGAGGGGCAAATTCGGTAATTTGGCAACAATTTTGATTTTCAACTATATATATGTATATATATATACTTTACACTATGTATTAAAATAATATAAAATCACACACATTAAATATACACCACACACATATAATTTAATATTTTAATAATAAATAAAAATAATTAATTAATATTAAAACAAATTAATAAATAATAAAATATTAGGGTAATATTAATTAAACCCTAATTAGATAAATAAGTACACATATATATGGTGTTTAGTATTTTAAAAATATGTACGAGCTCATGCAAGTCCGTAAATCTATTTAAAATAATTAATAGTAAATTATTTATGTGAAAATTTCCTCGAAAATGCAAGTCCCGGGAAAATTTTACATAAAGCACTTAAAATAATAATAAACAATTAAAATTTTGATTTAAATTAAATAAAAGCTCATGAAATATCAATATTATATAATAGAATTATTAACACTGCATATCCTGATGTAGTATAAAATATTTAAAAACATGGGATATTACAATGTCCAAATTTTACTTCTCTTAAATTAATTTAACTCTTCTTGCATAGTAAGGACCAAAAATTCATCACTCAATGCATTATCAATATTTTTGGGTTCAATTTAAGAAATGAAGGCTAAATTAACAATTGACTTAAGTTGAGACCTAGTAGTTACCCCTTTTATAGTATCTCTAATGATAAGATCTTAAGGATGTGCTTTCTTGAATTGCTAATCCTTTAGAAGATCATCCTTTAAAGTAGGTTGAGGCATCTCCTTATTTTCTTTCTAGGATCTTTAAGCTCTAAAGGTTTGTTAGCATTTTTGTCTTAAGTTTTCTCATTTGCAAGCTCACTTATATTTTTGTCAACACTATAACATCCTTTCTAAGATTAAGTGAGTTTGAGTCATCAAATACAACATGCATTAATTCTTCAACTACTAAAGTGAAAGAGTCCTGGAGGGGGGGGGGGTTTAATAGGAGTATTAAATAAACATTGGAAATTAAAAGGTTTGAACAAGAATTAAGAGAATTGTTAAGAAGGAAGAATGAAGAACATAATGATTTAAGGAGTTCAGGTTTAACAACAATCCTACATCTCTACCTAACTTATCCCCAAGTTAGGATTTTTAATCACCCATAATCTGATTCACAAAATTGAGATTACATAAGAGTTTTATGGCTCACTCTTATAACCTTACAACTTAAGTTTTCTAGGGTCACTTAAAAATCAAATTACAAGTGTTTTTAAGGCTTACACTAAAAATAAAATCCTAAGTGTTTTAATGGTTAAACACTTAAACCGATTCCTTTAGAATAGAATCTCACTTCCCATTTTCTAAACCCAGAAAATAGAGGAATAAGAATATCTATTCTGACACTCACCAACTCTCACAAGAGTATACAATATTAAAAATGAATTTTAGAAGACTTTAAAGAGCTTAATTGAATGCTTAAATGTATAAAATGAATGAGCAAGTTTCTTAACCTTAAAAAAATCTTCAAAGGTCATATTTATACTTAAGCAATCCATTTATAGCTGTTGGAAGAAATGATTTCGTTCCTAACATAAATCAAGTTCATTTGAATGAAAATTTGGACATTTGAGCTGCATTTTGTCAAGTCCCAGTTAGGAAATCCTTAGTCCCAGTCAAGACTAACATCAAATAGCCATTACAAGTCATTATATTTGAATAGTTATCTTGATCTTGATCGGAATGACCATGTCCCGATCGGGACTACCCTGTCTCAAGCAATGTCCTAATCGGGACATGCAATTAGGATAGGTACTACCTATTTTATGAGTTTTTACTCTCTTCGGTCCTACTAGGGACTACTTTGGTCTTGATCGAGACTTTGATTCAAATTATAACTTATTGTGCAATTTAGTCCCTATGATGAGTCCAATTAAGATAGTACTTCCAATAGCTTTTTGGAATCATTTTTCTTCAATATTTCATTATTATTTTGAGTTCCAAATTGTTTCTAACTTATACACACTTGACGCAAACACATTAGTTGCTCAAAATTTAGTTTATTAAAATCAAAATCAAGATTGCTAACTTACTAAGGTCAATATAGAGTTTTCTTATTAAAGTCTCTATGTACTTTAGCAGAGGTAGAATAGCCTAAGGAGATTCCTTCATTGACTTTAGAATTAAATTGTCCAAGATTATCCTTGTTGTTTAATATAAAACACTTGCATTAAAATACTTTAAGATATTAGATTTTAGATTTTCTATTGTTCTAAAGCTTATAAAAAGTTTTTTCTTAATAAATCTTTTTAAATACTCTATTTGCAATATAGTAAGATGTGTTAACAGCTGTTGTCCAAAGGTATAGAGGCAAATTATACTCATGAAGCATTGTTTTAGCCATTTCCACTAGAGTTCTATTTTTCCTTTCAATTACCCCATTTTTTAGGAGTTTTAGGAGAAGAAAATCCATTTGTAATACCATTTTTATTATAAAAAGTTTTAAGGAATTCATTTCAAATTCGGTTCTATAATCACTTCTAATTGATGAAATACATAAACCTTTTTCTTTTTGAACTCTTTTTGAAAAATTTTCGAAAGCTTTAAAAGCATCATTTTTATGAGCATGAAACACACCTAAGTGTATCTAAAGTAATCATCAACCAATATATATGTATAGTGCATTCCACCTAAACTAGCAACTCTGGTTGATCCAAACAAATCCATATGTATAAGTTAATTAGCCTAGAGGTTAACACTAAATTTTTTAGCTTAAATAAATACTTGGATTATTTTTCCTTTTGACAAGAATCATAAAGTTTATCCTTAGTGAATTTAAATTTTGGTAAACCAATCACAAGTTCATGTTTACAAAGATCATTCATAAGCTCAAAATTTTTATATCCTAACCTTTTATGCCATGTCTATGTGTGATGAGAAATAGATATTAAACATTTGATATCTTTCTTATCACTTTTATTGAAATCAATAACATACACATTGTCTACTCTTTTACTATTGAAAATCACTTTGTCTTCATCAAAACTACTAACAAAGAAATTTCTAGGATAGAAAGTGACCTTATTTCCCATGTCACATAATTGACTTCTACTTAGCAAGTTATGTTTAAGGCCATCAACAAGCAATACATGGTGAATGGATAAGAATTGAGGATTACCAATTTCTCCAATACCAATAATCTTTCCTTTTGCATTATTCCCAAATGTGACATGACCTTTATCCTTTGCATTAAGCTTGTTGAATTACTCTTTGTGACCCATCATGTGTCTTAAACATCTACTATTAAGATACCACTTGTTTTTAATTTTTTTGGACTTTAAGCTCAACTACAAAATATAATTTAAACACTCTTTTGAACCCAAACCTCAATTGGTCTAGGTTTGTTAGTCTCAAAATAATTCAAAGGTAGCAATTACAAATGTAGTTTTTAATAAAAGCATACATTACTAAAGTGACCTTTGGTCATGCAATAGAAACATTCAACATTAATAAATTTATTTTTCCTAGGATGATATAGTTTCCTAGTGTATGAAATATGCCTTTTATGTTGTGGTGGTGTGTGTCTCCTAAAAATATTTTGAGTTATAGTGTGAGACATACATTGACAATGACAATGTGTCTTTTAATAGGTTTGTGCAACATATTGAGGAGCATTGTGTTATGTAACATGCTTATGAGTGTTGTGTCTAGTGTACATATAAGCATGCTTAGGTGGTGGTCTTATAGCTTGATTCTTACCTTTTTGTATCAATGGAAGTCGAGTCTTATGAGACTTTCCATTATCATTTGACATATAAGAATTTTTAATTTTACAAGCTTGAGTCTCATTCAGTTTCGAGATAGAGGAAAATAAACTATTTGAGGCTTTAATAAATTAATATAAGATGATGATGAGGATGAAGTCATTCCATTTTCATATCCAATTCCATGAGTATTTCCATGGAGATTTTGAGAGTCAAGTTAACTATCTAGACTCTCTTTTCCTCTTTTAAATTTGCAAATGAAATTTTTTTAACTCTAATACCTCATTAGAAAGCTTATGATTTTCATCACTTGCTTTCTTAAGTTGCTCTTATAGGAAAAAGAATATTTTAAATCATTAGCAAGCTTATAATTTGATTTAACAAGATTAGAAAAATCATTTTCTAGATTCCTTAGTTAAGTTTAATAACTTATACTTATATTGCTTCTTTTTAGATAATAAGTTTTGACATTTGAGCAAGAGTTTGATCACAATAGCACTCTTATTATCATCATCAACATAATCACAATAATCATCATAAGAAGAATTAGCAGTAGATGGTACCTTATTATCATTTTTAAGAGTCATAAAGCAAAGCTTGACCATTTCTTATTATTCATATCCCATTTTCAATTTGGAGGAGTCAACCCATATAGTTTTGAAAGCCTTCCTTTTCTCCTTTATTCCTTTGTTCTTGAATTTAATTTTAGGGCACTCACTTCATATGTGACCCGGTTTCTTGTATTTAAAGCAAGTAATTTCTTTAATTTTCTTTTTACCTTATCTTTTATACTTGTTGTTAAAGTCTCCTATTTATGAGGAGTTTTTCTTTCTCAAGAACCTATTAAAGTTTTTAGTGAGAATGAAAATATCACCATCTTCATCACTAGATTCTTTAATGCTATTATCTTCACTTTCTTCTTATGAAGCCTTTAATGTTATGTTCTTTTTCTTCTCTTCCTTCTTTTTTTGTTCTTCACCTCTTTGCTAAATTTTAACCTCATGTGTAAGGAGCTTTCCAATAAGCACATCAATTGAAAGGCTAGAGAGATATTGAGCTTCATAAATTGAAGTGACCCAAGATTCCTAATCCTTCTTAGGTAGGATTCTTAGAATCTTGTTGTTCAACTCTTCTTTGGAGAAATGTTTTCTAAGTTTCTTGAGGGTTGTGAGGAGAGCATTGAGATGATTTTTCATCTCCATGATTGATTCTTGAGGCTTCATTTTGAAGAGTTCAAATTCATATATATGAAGTTAAACTTTTTTACTTCTTACTTGTGCATTGCCTTCATAATAAATTTTCAAGGTCTCCCGCATTTCCTTGGCTTAAGCTTGCCTCTTTCTCTAGACATGGAAGAGATTAGAGTGATAATTGCTTTTTTGTTTTTGTGATTCTCTTCTTTTATCATTATTCCATTGACTTCTTACTAGAGTAGTTACCACACCATCAATGGCAGCTTTAGATTCCCAACCTTTTAGGATAACATCCTAAAGTTTGATGGGATCACTATCTAAATATAGCTCCATTTTGAACTTCTAACAAGGATAGTTACTACTATGGAAAAATGGTCTAAGTGAAGAAAAATTTTGAAGTTCATTCCCCATGATCTTGTATTCTAGCAATTAAGTTCCTAAAATCCAAGTTTTGATATAAAATTAAAAGTGCCTTAGAGGGGGGTGAATAGGGCTATCAAATAATAATAGTAAATTAAAAGAATTCTAGCAAAAATTAAAAGAATATTGAGAAGGAAGAATGATGAACACATGGATTTCAAAAGTTCAAACTCTTAACAATCCTACGTCTCCACCTAACTTATCCCCAAGTTAGGATTTTGAATCACCACAATCTATTCACAAGATTGAGATTACATAAGAGTTTTATGGCTCACTTTTCAACCTTACAATTTGAGTTCTCAAGGCTCACTCAAAAATCAATTCACAAGTGTTTTCAAGGCCGACACTAAAACCAATATCCTAAGTATTTTAATGGCTAAACACTTAAACTAATTATGTTAGAATAGAATCTCACTTCCTATTTTCTTCAACCTAGAAAATAGAAGAACAAGAATTTATATTCTAACATTTACCAAATCTCATAAGAGTTATAAAAAATGGTTTAAAGAGTGTATTAAAGAGCTTAATTAAATACTAGAGAGTGTATAAACAATAAACAAATTTCTTAACCTTTAAATGATCTTAAAAGATTGTATTTACACTTGAGGATTTCAATTATAGTTGTTGGAAGCAATAATTTCAATTATAGTTGTTGAAATCCCAGTAAATTCAAACTTCATTTGAATGAAATATAGACTTTTGAACTGTAATAACTTTGGTCCCGATCAGGATTTAATCAGTCCTAATTAAGATGCTTAAAAGATAATCATTTGTAGTTATTTAATTTGAATTCTGCATTGGTCCTAGGCACTATCCTTGTTGGGATTGAGTCTAGAATGTGTTTTGAATTTTTTGCTAAAAATTTGCAGAAGTTGGTCTTGGTCTAAATCACTGATCCTGGCGGAACTGTTTGGTCTGGGCATGGTTCCAACTGAAATTGAGCTAAGGATTAGTTATATCCAAATTGCTCAATTGTATAGACTTGAGCAATTTTGTCCCAGTTTTGATCCTGGTCAAGAGCATGCCGTGATCAATGTCCAAAGAGAATTTTCTTTGATAATTCTTCACCATTTTGACTTCTAATTGAGTCATAACTTATACACACTTACAACAAACATATTAAATGCTCAAAATTAAGTTTTTTAATATCAAAATTAAAATTGATCATTGTTAAGGTCAACAATATATAATAATTTAAAATATTAGAATTTAAAATAAGTAAATTTATTAGTGAAAAGATTTTAAAGTGATATAAGTGTTAAAAAGAAAAAAAAATGGGATGAATGTTAGAGAATAAATTTTAGAGACTAAAAAGAAATAATTTTTATTAAAAAATTAATAGAAAATTTTAAAACTTCAAATTCATGAAGTTCAAACTCCTAAATATACATAACGAAACTTGAGAGGCCTAAAGTCAAAAAGCCGGAAAGTTTAGGGTTTCATGATGCGTTTTGCCAAACCAAAAGAAGGATTGACGTCTTATCTAGCTGATTAAACCCAAAGGAAACTTTTTAGAGTTAGAAATCCACATAAACAAATATCCACCTAGGATAATCCTAAAAAAAAATTTAAATATTTTATATATGACTGTATTTTGATAATATTTACTCAAGGTAGAAATCTACAATTAACTTTAAAAATTTATACTTATCTTTATATATTCCAAACTTAATTTTTATTTAATATGTGGCTAATAGATCAGTTAAATACAGTTAAAAATAGTCATTACATAATTTAACTAAAACTAAGATTATTCAAAAGAAGTGCAGTAAAATAAATATATTCAAAAATAAAAAAATTAATTTAAATTTTATATGTTTTATATTATTATGTTCAGTTTAGAAATACTTTTTTAAATGTTTCTTATAAAACACTACTGAAAAAGGTAAAAATATATTAAAAAATTAATTAAAACTTATATATTTTATATTATTTATATTTATTTATTACTTTACCAAGGATGAAGTTTAGATTTTTTTTAAAAGGTAAAAAATATATTTGAGAATAAAAATAAATTAATTTTAAACTTATATATATATTATGTTATTATATAGAGTTAGTATTTTACTCAAGGTAGAAGTCTTCGTATATTTTTGTGAAATTCTACTTCTAACCACTATCAAAAAGAAGATAGAAGCATATATTTGAAAAATAAAAAATAAATAATTTTAAATATATATTATATTATTATATTTGATTACTCTTTTACCCAAAATAGAAGTTTGTTTAATATATATATATATAAGATAATCTTTGTTATAGAACATTAAAGCACAATTAAAAAATATCAAAATAAACTCTTATTTAAATTGTAAAATTGTTATCGTTATTTTTTAGTCGTATTGATAGAACTATTTTAACTTAAACTCGATGATTTCTTTGATAATTTGTGTACTCCACTTTATGATATTGACTAATTATAAATCAACTTTTAATTTTTTAAATTTTGAAATAATTTCAATTGTAGAAATAATAATAAAAATCTTCACAGCGGAGATAAATATAGAATCTATTCAAACTTTCACCAATATCCCATAAAAAATAATAAAAACACCATAAAGCAAAATTTAAAAAATTTTTGCAGCAAAAAACAAACAAAGCAAAAATTTGAATTTATTACATGCAGAGAAATAAAAGAAAATAATTAAAGGAATAAAAGTCAAATGCCCCTTAACTTTTTATTGAAGGTCAAATAAAAAGTCACTTTGGATCTGTTAGCGTCAATTTAGCTGTTGAACTTTATAATTAATTCCTTATTTTTTTGATAAATAGATAATAAAAAAAGCCCCTAATAAATTACAAATGCCTCCATATTGTATTAATTAGTTGATAAATAAATTCTTATTTTAGTAATATCGTTTTTTTATTTTTTCAATTTATTTAATTCATTTATAGCTTGTAAAATTTTAAAATCTAATAATACATTATATAAATATAAATTTAGTAATCACTGTAATACCTTATATAATTATTTAAATAAAAGGGGTTTTTTTTTTATCAAATCATATTATTAATAATTACTTTTTTCATCATATTATATTTTATGATTGTTATTATTATTATTATTATTATTATTATTATTATTATTATTATTAGTGCTATCCTAAATTATATTAAATTTATTGTCTATATGTGTGTCCATAAACCAATATATATATATATATATATATTATAGTTTATATATATGTACCCATCAAAGAACCCGAAGAATCCTCCGCTGTCACCCACACCTTCCTCACCACCATCATCATCGACGCTCCCTTCACCGGCGCCACCCTCACATCCACCAGAGGACCTGAGCTCGTGGTCTGCTGCTGCTGCACTTCTTCTTCTTCTTCTTCTTTCCCTGTCAGGCAGCCAGCTCCCTCCCTGCGTGCGACAACACCCTTCTGCCATCTTCATCCCTCCACTGTCATTGCCTTCTTCTCCGCCTGTGCTGCCTCTCAGCTGTGACCTGCTGCCTCCATCTTCTCTGTTTTCTGGTGGCAGCAAACTTCCTTTCCCCAGCCCTTCCAGCTTAACAGTAAGTCATGCTCACCCCGATTCCTTCATTTTCTTCCTTGATCTTGAATTTTTTTCAGTTGATTATCTAAATAGGGTGTTGTTAGTGCAATGAGGAAGATAATTGCTCATTTGGATTATTTTTGGGAATTATTAGATTTTTCCAGAATTTTGTTTGAATTTTTGTTATTTTAATCACTTGATTTTATTCTATTCTTAAGTGTAATTAGTGATTAGGTTAAATATAGTTAAGTGTTTTTGAGTTTATTAATTTTATTTAGGGTTTTAGAAATTATGGAGTTAATTATAGATTTTATAAAGTTTAGGTATTTAACCAATATTTATGTTAATTTCGAAATTTATTGTTAAAAAATTATAAAATCTTAATAATTGAGGTTATTATTAAATGTTGTTAATTTTAGAACTCAAATTATAATTCTTGAGATTTTTATACTATTTTTATAAATATTTTGGAGTTTATGACAAATTTGATTTTTGGTTAAATAATATTTTTGGGAGAAAATTGTTGGTTGATTAAATATTTTAATTATATTAGGGAGGTTTATTTTGAGAAAATGAATTTTTGGCATGATTAAATAATTTTAAAGAATTATTTTAGTATAAATAACACATTGTGTAAATTATGTATTTTAGGGGGGTAAAAATATAATTTTTCACTAAGTATGATATATATATATATATATATATATATATATATATATATATATATATATATATATATATATATATATATATATATATATATATATATATATATATTCATATAATACATTACCAAGGTTTTAATTTGGGTTATAATTATATTTATATTTTGATAATGGAATGCAAATTTGATTGTTTAATTTTTGAACAATTGAGATTTTATATAATTTTATTTATTTTTAGTATACGTGTACGAAGAATATGTATTTTAGAAATAAATGTTATTAATTCTTGCTATTTTATTTAGTTGTGATCTCGATCGGGGCAAATTGTAGTTTTGGAAGCCCGACTCGAGTGTGGATGATGTGAATATTAGAAGTGCATTTTCTATACAGGTCTGGCTCTACCTTTGGTAGAGAGATGTCCATTTCACAGAGGAGACTCTGCCGAAATTTCGGTAGATTTTCTCGTAAAACATGATACTCGTAAAATTTCTATCGTTAGTTAGGTTAAATCCTGTCTATCGAGTCTCGTCCGATTTTCCTCGGGTCAGTCTGGAATTTCATTATTCTGTTGATTTCTGATTTTGATTCCTTAGTCATGTTTTAAAAGTCAATTCATTATTTTTTTCTCTTAGAGCATATCGGAGCAGAAGCTGTGAGACCGAGACAGACGTGTGATCGTCAGCCTTCGCATTCATCCTGTAAGTCGATAGAATGATCTGTGCGTGTATTTTAATTAACAAATGCGTGCACATATATTTTAACATTGATTATATGATTTATTTAATTTAATGTTGTTATTTAAGCTTTAAACGCAGTTTATTTATTTAAAATCGATTTTGAGAAATTTTGGTAGAACGGGCTACCTGGTGGGCTTCACCAGGACTATGTGCACATGGTAGAGATTGAGAGACGGATCCGATAATTGTATGATTGATGAATGTTAAACTGGGACGGGTGCCTCGGTGGAAGCCTTTGCTCTCGGGGACCGCCAGTGATTGGAAAGTCAATAATGGACTGGGATGGGTGCCCCGGTTGATGCCTTAGCTCTCGGGGACCGCCAGTGCCATTTATTTGGATTAAGTGGATGACTACGGCTTGGTGCCTCGGTTGATGCCTTTGCTCTCGGGGACCGGTAGTCTAGTTGGAATAAGTGGGCCCGGTTGGCCATTTAGATTTTGGGTTTAGGGTTCTACTGAGATTTTTCAAAAACTATATTTATACATTATAAGTTATTTTCACTACAAATATATATAGTTTTCAAAAAGGTTTTCAAACCGTACAGCTCTTTTTATTGGCTTACTCAGTGAGGTCTGATTCCCCTCAATTTATTTTTTCAAGAGCTTGGGATTTTGACCTCAGACTACCTCTACGCCGGGTTTCTTCTTCACCGGCTATTTTATGTAGGTCATTGTAAGCTGTACTGTGTGTTAATCTAGGTTGCTGTAGTAGTATATGTACTAAGAATTTGGATGGTTTAAGCATAATTATGTAGTTTATTTGTATGAAACACACTCATGTATAAGATTTAAGTTCAATTTATAATATGAGATGTTGAAACACATTATTATTTAAGCAGTTGAATTTGTGTATTTTGAGAAAAATCAGTTTGATAATATGTTCAGTTTTAAAATAAAGTTTTAAATTGTAAGGAGTTGTTTATTTTTTTCTTTAAGGCTTACTACGGGTTTCGGGGGCCTTATGCCTTCCCATTCCCTAGTGCCGGTCACATGCCCCTCGGGTTCAGGTCGTGATAAAGTTGGTATCAGAGCATAAGTTCGATTAATTATCTATGTCTGTCTTTCTGTGTAACTACTGCAGCTTTAGGGTTGATAATTGTCTTGAGATGTTATTGTTTCTAATTCCGCGTTGCTTTAAATATTCTTACCTCGTTTTAAATTCAATTTTTCCTTGTCTTCTTTTTAGAATGAGGCATGTGTGTACCGACCCTGATGTTGATCTGACCCTTAGGCTTGATGAGCAGTCTGTGCACGATGAGGCTCCCCTTCCTGCTCCACGTCATAGGGGCAGAGGTAGAGGTCGAGCCAGGGTAGCTGCAGCTGAGATTCCTGATCAGCAGCCAGTCGAGCCTGAAGCCCCAGTTGTTGACCCCATAGCCTTTGCAGCTGGACTGGCAGGGATTAATCAGGGTCTAACAGCATTGAATCAGGTGATGCCCCTTGTACAGCAGATGCTTCAACAGAGGAACCAGGGTATGTCAGAAACTGAAGCAGCCCTTCTTTACTCTCGGATCGGTAGAGTTTCTTTTGATGGTACGGGTGATGCCTTAGACTTCATTAATATGCACCAGGACGGGACACACGGATTATCAGAGAATTATGATTATGGAGTTGTCGGTTCAGGCGACTGCTCAGGATTGGTTTATGCAGTCGATTCAACCATCGATGTACGAGCTGACTTGACTAGAGTTTAAGGACTGCTTTTTGAGATTTTTCTGTCCTCCAGCCACCAGAGATGCCTACAGGTGGCAGTTACTCCACATCACTAGAGGTGATAGGTTAGTGGAGGACTACACCAGAGAGTTTAATAGACTATCCCCACATGCAGAAGATATCAGGAGGGACCCTTACAGAGCAGTGGAGCTGTATGTTATCGGATTGGGACCCACTTTTATTGGTATACGTATCGAGGACCGCACCCTAGAGAGTGTGATTGAGGAGGCCCGTTTGATAGAGAGGCGACATATCCGCCAGGGCACCATGATAGATCCTTATATGGTTGGGGGCAGTGGATATGGTGTAGCTCCCAGATACCAGCAGCCAGCATTTCACATCGGCAATTCGAGTCAGCAGGCTGCGGGTAGTTCTCAGCAGAGTGGTAGGAGGTCCAGGACTCACCGAGTTGGCCGACATGGATATGCCTCAAACAGAAGAACCGGCAGGAGTCATAGATTCGGTACAGGAGTTAGTAGTAGCAGTAGTGGGTAGAGTTCAGGGCAGAGTAGTTCTGGGTCTGGAGCCAGTGCTTGCATGAGTTCTGGACAATTTCATCAAGGCCCGTGTCATATGATGACGGGTGCTTGCTTCAGATGTGGGTAGGTTGGACATCTTGCCAGAGCTTATCCCCACTCCGGATACCAGCCACAGTATGTTCAAGGTTCGTCTTCCTCGGTGGCTCAGCCCTACTATCCGATGCCTCAGCAGTATCGAGCACCCATACAGCCACAGCAGAGACCACCTCAGCCTATGAGTCAGCAGGGTCGAGGTTCAGTTGGTAGACCTAGCGAACGTGGTTTCGCACAGCCTTCGATTTCTCAGCAGGCAGGTCGTGGTCAGGCTCAAGTGTTCACTTTGACACCACAGGATGCTCAGACTTCAAATGCAGTGGTAGCAGGTATTCTCTCAGTCTGTGCATGTGATGCTAGAGTGTTATTTGATCCCAGTGCTTTACATTCCTTCATTTCTCCTGTGTTCGCTTCGAGAATTGAGTGGCAGCCTTCTAAGTTATCCTTTCCTCTTTTTGTTTTGACTCCTCTTAGTGATGAGTTGGAGACAGATGTCTTCTTTCCTTCATGCCCAGTGATAGTTGTTGATAGAGAACTATGGGCGGACTTAGTATTGCTCAACGTACTGGAATTTGATGTCATTTTAGGCATGGATTGGTTGTCAAGGTATTATGCTTCAGTGAATTATAGAGAGAAAGAAGTGGTGTTTAGAATTCTAGGTGAAGAAGAATTCTGTTTCAAGGGTGAAAAGAGCTTCATACCTCATAATCTCATTTTTGCCATTATAGCCTGGAAGATGCTTAGAAGAGGTTGTCAGGGGTAATTGGCAATGGTAAGAGATGTTGAGAAGGAGAATGTGGCAATTGAGCAAGTGCCAGTGGTGTGTGAATTTTTGGATGTCTTTCCTGAAGAATTACCAGGATTACCACCAGACAGAGAGATAGAGTTCTATATCAATGTCATACTTAGTACGGATCCAATTTCTATGCCACCCTACAGAATGGCACCAGCTGAACTACAGGAGCTGAAAGAGCAGTTGCAGGAGTTGCTTGATAAGGGTTTCATCAGACCCAGTACATCGCCTTGGGGTGCTCCGGTGTTGTTCGTGAAGAAGAAGGATGGTAGCCTTCGCCTTTGTATCGACTACAGGAAGTTGAATAAGGCACCATTAAGAACAAGTACCCACTTCCGAGGATCGATGATCTGTTTGATTAACTTCAAGGTGCTACATGCTTTTCTAAAATAGACCTGAGATCTGGGTATCATCAGTTGAGAATTAGAAGAGGTGATGAGCCCAAGACAACCTTTCGAACAAGATATGGCCATTATGAATTCCTAGTAATGTCCTTTGGGTTGACTAATGTTCCAGCAGCCTTTATGGACTTGATGAATCAAGTGTTTAGGCCATACTTGGATCGGTTTATGATAGTTTTTATTGACGATATCTTAGTTTATTCCAAGAGTGAGGCTGAGCATGTGATGCATCTGAGAAGGGTACTTCAGACTTTAAGGGAGCACGGGTTGTATGCCAAATTCTAAAAGTGCGAGTTCTGGTTACATCAAGTGGCATTTCTAGGCCACGTGGTTTCTCAAGATGGCATACAGGTGGACCCTAAGAAGATAGAGGCTATTACAGAGTGGTCAAGGCCGACTACAGTTAGGGAAGTATGGAGTTTCCTGGGTCTAGCAGGCTATTACAGAAGATTTATGAAGGACTTCTCTAGAATTGCTGCACCTTTGACAAGGTTGACCCAGAAGAGTGCTAAGTTTGTATGGATAGACAAATGCGAAGAGCACTTTCAGTTATTGAAAGACTTGTTGACGTCGGCTCCAATTCTAACTTTACCCTCTGGAAATGAAGGTTATACAGTGTATTATGATGCTTCCAGAGTAGGATTGGGCTGTGTGTTAATGCAAAATGGCCAAGTGATTGCTTATGCTTCGAGGCAGTTGAAGAAGCACGAGTAGAACTATCCTACTCACGACTTAGAGATGGCAGCCGTGGTGTTTGCTTTGAAAATATGGAGACATTACTTGTACGGAGTGACATGTGAGATATACATAGATCACAAGAGCTTAAAATATATTTTCCAGTAGACCTGAATCTGAGGCAGATGAGATGGATGGAACTCCTTAAGGATTATGACTGCTCCATTTTATACCATCCAGGCAAGGCGAATGTTGTTACAGATGCCTTGAGTAGAAAATAAGTAGGCAACCTTGCCCATATCAGCACAGAGAGAAGGCCCATTATCAAGGAGTTGCATGGGTTAATCGATCAGGGGTTTCAGATGAAAGTTACCCGAAAGTGCTTTTTAGCTCAATTCAGTGTACGATCAGTATACTTGGATCGGATTAAGGCAGCTCAGAGCAGAGACCCCCAATTGCAGAGAATCATGTATGAAGTGCAACAAGGGCAGTCACGGGACTTTGTGATTGACAGAGAAGGTGTATTGCGGTTGGGCACTAGGATTTATGTGCCAGATGTTGATGATTTGAGAAAGGAGATTATGGAAGAAGCACATTTTTTTGCATATAGTGTTCATCCGGGTTCTACCAAGATGTATCATAACTTGAAGGATACATACTGGTGGAATGGAATGAAGAAGGATATTGCGGAGTTTGTATCCAAGTGCTTGACTTGTCAGTAAGTAAAACTTGAACATCAGAGACCCTCGGGACTGTTACAACCCATGCCAATTCCTGAATGGAAATGGGATATGATAGCCATGGATTTCATGACTGGGCTACCTCGAACTACTGGAGGTTATGACGGTATTTGGGTGATTGTTGATAGGTTAACTAAGTCAGCACACTTTCTACCTATAAAGAAGATGTACTCTACTGATAGATTGGCAAGAATTTATGTCAATAGGATTGTTTTTCTACATGGAGTACCTGTGAGCATAGTGTCGGATAGAGGAGCCACCTTTACCTCAGTGTTTTGGCAAGAGTTACACAAGGCCTTAGGTACCAGATTGGATTTCAGTACGGCCTTCCACCCTCAGACAGATGGTCAGTCAGAGAGGACCATCCAGACATTAGAAGATATGCTGAGGATGTGTGTAATGGATTTTGGAGGGCAATGGGATTCACACTTGCCATTGATTGAGTTTGCTTATAATAACAGCTATCATGCTAGCATCGAGATGGCTCCGTATGAGGCACTATATGGTAGGAAGTGTATATCACCTTTGTGTTGGGAGATTGGTGAGAGGCAGTTAACGGGACCAGAGTTGGTGCAGATCACTTCAGAGAAAGTCCCCATTATTCAGCAGCGATTGAAGATAGCCTTTAGCAGACAGAAGAGCTATGCTGACCCTAGGAGGAAGGATGTATCCTTCATGGTTGGAGACATGGTGTTACTGAAGGTGTCTCCAATGAAAGGAGTTATGAGATTTGGCAAGAAGGGTAAGCTAGCTCCCAGATACATTGGACCGTTTGAGATTTAGTCCAGAGTGGGTGAAGTGGCGTATAGGTTGGTGTTACCAATCCATCCTGTATTTCATGTTTCCATGTTGAGAAAATACGTCCCTGATCTGTCTCACGTGTTGTAACCTCAAACTGTAGAGCTTAGCGACGATTTAACTTATGAGGAGTACCCGGTGGCGATTGTGGATCGCCAAATCCGACAGTTGTGAACTAAGGAGATACCGATGGTAAAAGTGTTATGGAGTAACCATTCTGCAGAGGATTGTACCTGGGAAACTGAAGCCGAGATGTGAGTTTCCTTCCCATATCTCTTTCCTTCTTAGCCTTGTAATTCCTCATTTCCTTCTTTTCCTGAATTCGGGGACGAATTCATATAAGGAGGGGAGACTGTAATACCCTATATAATTATTTAAATAAAAGGGGTATTTTTTTATCAAATCATATTATTAATAATCACTTTTTTCATCATATTATATTTTATGATTGTTATTATTATTATTATTATTATTAGTATTATTATTATTATTATTATTATTATTAGTGCTATCCTAAATTATATTAAATTTATTGTCTATATGTGTGTCCATAAACCAATATATATATATATATATGTGTGTGTGTGTGTGTGTGTGTATGTATATGTGTATATATAAATATATCTATGTATATATTTATATATTATAGTTTAAAGTATACATATATATATATATATATATATATATATATATATATATATATATATATATATGTACCCATCAAAGAACCCGAAGAACCCTCCGCTGTCACCCACACCTTCCTCACCACCATCATCACCGACGCTCCCTTCACCGGCGCCACCCTCACCTCCACCAGAGGACCTGAGCTCGCGGTCTGCTGCAGCTACACTTCTTCTTCTTCTTCTTCTTTCCCCGTCAGGCAGCTAGCTCCCTCCCTGCGTGCGACAACACCCTTCTGCCATCTTCGTCCCTCCACTGTCATTGCCTTCTTCTCCGCCTGTGCTGCCTCTCAGCTGTGACTTGTTGCTCCATCTTCTTCATTTTCTGGTGGCAGCAAACTTCCTTTCCCCAGCCCTTCCAGCTTGACAGTAAGTCATGCTCACCCGATTCCTTCATTTTCTTCCTTGATCTTGAATTTTTTTTGGTTGATTATCTAAATAGGGTGTTGTTAGTGCAATGAGGAAGATAATTGCTCATTTGGATTATTTTTGGGAATTATTAGATTTTTCCAGAATTTTGTTTGAATTTTTGTTATTTTAATCACTTGATTTTATTCTATTCTTAAGTGTAATTAGTGATTAGGTTAAATATAGTTAAGTGTTTTTGAGTTTATTAATTTTATTTAGGGTTTTAGAAATTATGGAGTTAATTATAGATTTTATAAAGTTTAGGTATTTAACCAATATTTATGTTAATTTCGAAATTTATTGTTAAAAAATTATAAAATTTTAATAATTGAGGTTATTATTAAATGTTGTTAATTTTAGAACTCAAATTATAATTCTTGAGATTTTTATACTATTTTTATAAATATTTTGGAGTTTATGCCAAATTTGATTTTTGGTTAAATAATATTTTTGGGAGAAAATTGTTGGTTGATTAAATATTTTAATTATATTAGGGAGGTTTATTTTGAAAAAATGAATTTTTGGCATGATTAAATAATTTTAAAGAATTATTTTAGTATAAATAACACATTGTGTAAATTATGTATTTTAGGGGGGTAAAAATATAATTTTTCACTAAGTATGATATATATATATATATTTTTTAATTAGCTTTATTACTATTTAAAGGGTTTAGACAATTTTTATAAATTAATTGATATAATTACCTAAGTAGTGTAAAATTTTAAATATCAAATTCCCAATATATATATATATATATATTCATATAATACATTACCAAGGTTTTAATTTGGGTTATAATTACATTTGTATTTTGATAATGGAATGCAAATTTGATTGTTTAATTTTTGAACAATTGAGATTTTATATAATTTTATTTATTTTTAGTATACGTGTATGGAGAATATGTATTTTAGAAATAAATGTTATTAATTCTTACTATTTTATTTAGTTGTGATCTCGATCGGGGAAAATTGTAGTTTTGGAAGCCCGACTCGAGTGTGGATGATGTGAGTATTAGAAGTGCATTTTCTATACAGGTCTGGCTCTACCTTTGGTAGAGAGATGTCCGTTTTACAGAGGAGACTCTGCCGAAATTTCGGTAGATTTTCTCGTAAAACATGATACTTGTAAAATTTCTATCGTTAGTTAGGTTAAATCCTGTCTATCGAGTCTCGTCTGGTTTTCCTCGGGTCAGTCTGGAATTTCATTATTCTGTTGATTTCTGATTTCGATTCCTTAGTCATGTTTTAAAAGTTGATTCATTATTTTTTTCTCTTAGAGCATATCGGAGCAGAAGCTGTGAGACCGAGGCAGACGCATGGTCGTCAGCCTTCGCATTCATCCTGTAAGTCGATAGAATGATCTCTGCGTGTTTTAATTAACAAATTCGTGCACTTATATTTTAACATTAATTATATGATTTATTTAATTTAATGCTGTTATTTAAGCTTTAAACGCAGTTTATTTATTTAAAATCGATTTTGAGAAATTTTGGTAGAACGGGCTACCTGGTGGGCTTCACCAGGACTATGTGCACATGGTAGAGATTGAGAGACGAATCTGATAATTGTATGATTGATGAATGTTAAACTGGGACGGGTGTCTCGGTGGAAGCCTTTGCTCTCGGGGATCGCTAGTGATTGGAAAGTCAATAATGGACAGGGATGGGTGCCTCGGTTGATGTCTTAGTTCTTGGGGACCACCAGTGCCATTTATTTGGATTAAGTGGATGACTACGGCTTGGTGCCTCGGTTGATGCCTTTGCTCTCGGGGACCGGTAGTCTAGTTGGAATAAGTGGGCCCGGTTGGCCATTTAGATTTTGGGTTTAGGGTTCTACCGAGATTTTTCAAAAACTATATTTATACATTATAAGTTATTTTCACTACAAATATATATAGTTTTCAAAAAGGTTTTCAAACCGTACAGCTCTTTTTATTGGCTTACTCAGTGAGGTCTGATTCCCCTCAATTTATTTTTTCAAGAGCTTGGGATTTCGACCTCAGACTACCTCTACGCCGGGTTTCTTCTTCACCGGCTATTTTATGTTGGTCATTGTAAGTTGTACTGTGTGTTAATCTAGGTTGCTGCAGTAGTATATGTACTAAGAATTTGGATGGTTTAACCATAATTATTTAGTTTATTTGTACGAAACACACTCATGTATAAGATTTAAGTTCAATTTATAATATGAGATGTTGAAACACATTATTATTTAAGCAGTTGAATTTGTGTATTTTAAGAAAAATCAGTTTGATAATGTGTTCAGTTTTAAAATAAAGTTTTAAATTGTAAGTAGTTGTTTATTTTTTTCTTTAAGGCTTACTACGGGTTTCGGGGGCCTTATGCCTTCCCATTCCCTAGTGTCGGTCACGTGCCCCTCAGGTTCGGGTCGTGACAATCACTAATAATTTTAGCAGTGCTGAAATATAAAACTTTTATTCATATGTAAATTGACTTATTACTTTATATTAAAAATATAATATATTATTAGCTTTAGGTTAAAATTAATGAATACAATAAGTAATTAATTTTTACTTTTTAATAATATATGGTAATATTAAAGTAAGAAAAATATAATAATTCTACAAATTAAAATAAAATTGTAAATTATAAAATTAATAAAATCTAGAACTAAAGTTTTTATTTATTTATTTATTTATTATTATTATTATTATTATTATTATTATTATTATTATTGAATTTAAAGTATTTGGATATGCACTATACAAGGATGGTAAAAGCACTAAGCTATCTTATCCCTTGGAAAGCTTTAATTTGGATGTGTCTGGAAGAAGCGTTCATAATGGATGTGTAATTCAAGGAATCCACGAAAAAAGCTGCAACTCTACCTAAGTAATCTTCCTCTCATTTCACATTCCACTTGAAAAAAATTGCTAAATAGAAGTCCTAATAGTCTTTTTATTATCTCTATAGTGTAAGATTGGAGGAAGGAATAATAACATCTCTACTAAAAGTGGACTGTCAAATGTGTCTAATATAAAACTAAAAATGGTGAAGATTTTATTGTATATGCTCCACTTACAATAGTATGTGATGGTTGCTTTTTGTTTCTGCCATATTTGAATTTTTTATTGAAATATGTCAAGGCCATAAATTAATGACCCAATTTGATTTAAGTAAAAATTTTAAAACCCAAAATAAATAAAAAGCCTGACATCATCTACCAATCAATAAAAATCACTCTCAAAACTCTATTTACTATTCTTTTAGCTATTTCAGTTCTTGAATCTTATAATTATTTTTCATCAACGCAAAGTTTTTATTTTCCATTGAACTTCTATTTCTCAACAGTCATTTTAAATTTATAAAGTCTTGTTAGAAATCCAAACAAATTGTGGTAAAGGTGTTTGGAGATTCACAATCCGTCTAAAATGAAGTTAGTAATATTTTTTAAGACTCTAGCTCCTCTGGTACACTCAATTATTTCCAAACAAAAAATTGCACCAACAATCTTTTAGCACACAACTTAAATTAGTGTTTCTCCAATTTAAGTTGCACTAATATGAGCCAGGCTTTTCATTTATTTTAGGCTTAAAATTTTTTAATTAAATCAAATTGGTTCATTAATTTAATGGCCTTAACATATTTCAACATAAAATTCAAATATAGCACAAATAATGCCCCCCATATGTAATTACCTTGGGAAGCCCAAAGATAATTTACATGTAAAATAAATGTCCATAAATATATAGCAAATAATGCCCCCCATATGTAATTACCTTAGGAAGCCCAAAGATAATTTACATGTAAAATCAAGGCCTATAAATATTCATGTAGCTTAAACTCTCTTCTCCAATACAAACATCAACAATTTTTGCAAGCTTAGCAGTGAAACTAGAATTAGTTGTTTGGGGGGGCAAAGTTGCATTACACTAAAATAAAAAGAATTTTTCATAGAAATAAAGGACTACAATAAAAAAAAAGTATAAACATTTGTAGGGGGGACAATTATATTATTTGGTAATTTATCTATAAACGTTAGAGGTAATTTTTTAATTTAAAAAAAATTAGGGGGGCCATAGCCCCCTCACTACTACATCTAGTTCCGCCCTTATGCAAGCTATTTGTTGATACCTTAAATTTCAATTTTTTTCCAAAAAAATCTGATGATAAAGCTTTCCTTTTGACCAAACAGGGGAAACTCCTTTGGAAGTCTTCTAAGCATGCTATGATTAAGTAAAAGCCCAAAAATACACCTAAAAAACACATCCGGAACCTCAAAACACCTAAAATGGAGCAAAAAGGGTAAAAAAAAAAAGGTCCATGAGCCCAAGGGTCAGCCCTATTCACGAGAGTGTGTCCAACCCATGCATGTAGGTCAAGCAACCCATGAGTGTCATTCAAATGACCCATGGTCAAGCAACCCATGTGCGTAGGTCAGCATCCTGGGTTGAATTGTTTTTTATAAAAACCCATTTTTTGGGTCATTTGAGGGGGCTTTTACTCTCTCTTAATTTTTAAAACACCAGACATGATTTTGACACTCAAAAGAGAGACTCTCTCTCTCTAAAAATTACATAAGATCAAGGCTCAAACACCTTCAAAAAAAGGTGATTGACTTGTGGAGACCCATTTCTCCAAACACTCTCAACCAAAGAATCTCTTTTTTTAGGGTTGAGATCCAAAATCCATACCCAAACACATCCTAGTTAAAGCACGCATCAAAGGGTAATCACTGAGTCCTTCTCAGGATATCCTAATTATTTTTAATTAGAAATTTGCATTTCATGTTATTTTCCTTCTCCTTTTACTCCTTTCTTGCATTGTTCATCTTTTTTGCATTTTATTTTATTTTATTTTGATTATTTATTATCTTATGATGAAATTATGATCTTGTGATGGTTTTGAAGTTTGGTGCTAAAGTTAGCATTTTTATTATTTGTATTGTTTTTATTTTTGTTTTTGATAAATTTGTATTTTTATCACAACGCTCACATTTTTATGGTAAAAATAGTATTTTTATTATTTTATTTACATTTTTATTATTTTTATTTTCTCTTTGATAAATTTACTATTTTTATCATAAAGTTCACATTTTTATGGTAAAAATAGCTTCTTCTTTTTTATCATTTTTGTTATTTTATTTGCACATTTGTTACTTTAATTATTTTTATTTTTTTGGATAAATTTGTTATTTTTATCATAAATTTGATATTTTTATGGTAAAAATAGCATTTTTATCATTTTTGTTATTTTATTTGCATTTTTATTATTTTTATCACTTTTATTGCATTTTTTTATTTTTATCATTTTTATTTTCTTTTTTTATAAATTTATTATTTTTTATCATAAAGTCCATATTTTTATGGTAAAAAAGCATTTTTATTATTTAATTTGTATTTTTAGTATTTTTATTTCCTTTTTTAAAAAATTTATTATTTTTATCATAAAATTCACTTTTTTATGGTGAAAATAACTTTTATCCTTTTTATTATTTGATTTGCATTTTTATTATTTTCATTCTTTTTTTTTATAAATTTATTATTTTTATCATAAAGTTCATGTTTTTATGGTGAAAATAATATTTTTATCATTTTTTTTATTTTTATCCCTTTTTCTAATAAATTTTTTTATTTTTATCATAAAGTTCATATTTTATGGTAAAAATAATATTTTTATCATTTTTATTATTATTTCATTTGCATTTTTATTATTTTTATTGCATGTTTATTAGTCTTATCATTGTTATTTCCTCTCTTGATAAATTTACTATTTGTATCATAAAGTTAATATTTTAATGGTAAAAATAGCATTTTTATCTTTTTTGCTATTTTACATGCATTCATATTATTTTTATTGCCTTTTTGGTAAATATATTATTTTTATCATGAAGTCCATATTTTTATGATAAAAATAATATTTTTATCATTTTCATCACTTTATTTACACTTTTATTGTTATTGTTATTTTTATTATCATTCTTGATAAATTTGGCATTTTTATTATAAAATTGACATTTTTATGGTGAGAATGACATTTTTATCATGTCATTATTTTATGTGCATTTTTATTATTTTTATTATCTTTTTTTTTTTGGTAAATTTCCTATTTTATCATAAAGTTCATATTTTTATGGTGAAATAATATTTTTATCACTTTTATTATCTGTTGCACATTTCTTTTATCATTTTCCAATGTTTTTATTGCTTTTACTATCTTTCTTGGTAAATTTGTTGTTTTATATTTTTCTTGTCATAAAACTTATTTTTATAATAAAAATGATAACTTCATACCAAAATACCTAAATTTCAAGTTCTTCCATTATGCATATCCATTAGCGTCCTTGTTTGCTTAGTTGTTTAATTACTTTTGTTATTTCAATTATGAATGAATGAAATGAATATATAATTGCCTTAAATGTAATGTGTGCTTGCATGTATATGACAGCTAACCTTTGTTTTGCAGGTTTATTAGAATAAGAATCTTTATTATTTTTTTTTCATTTTGATGTAATTAATAGAATAGAAAATTTTTGAGGCAATGTAATCCTTAATCTCGATTCCCCTTTTATTTTCTATTTTGGATGTATTTATTAGAATAGGTTTTTTCCAAGGGTTGTAATCTTTAATCCCTTTCCCTGTTTTTTTATTTATTTGTGTGTTTATTTCATTTTATCATTTATTGCATGCTTGTGTGCTATGTGCTACTTGCTTAATTGTTTGAATGATTATTTATTCAGCTAATGAATGTTTGTTTATTTATTTATTCTGTGATGTATACACGCCAAATCCAATAATCCTGCATTTATTTCCAATGCAATTTAAATTGACTAGTAATCAAGTATGGTAAATGCATTATAAAACCAAAACTAGGGTGAGGTGATGAATAATTAAGTAATGTATAATAAGAATTAGGATAAGTAACTCCTATCCCCCGAACTCGGAATCTTTGGTTAGAAAAGTGAGTTCTTAATTCACTTTCTCCATATGATAGTTGGGTGGTGACTCTAATCTACAAAGCCTATTCAGATAAACCCTCCCACATTAATAACATCTGGTATATGGTCACCATTAGCCTATATGCCCTGACATCACACTAATCTTGTCCTGATATTGACCCTTAAAATAGAAAGTCAGACTCGGCACAACACGCATCCACCAACGCGTACATTATTATAAAATTCCCTGCATTGCCTTAAGCCCTCAAGCTTAAACAAATTCTTCTCTAATTTTGGGCAAAAATTCAAATTTAAATTGTATAGAATTTAATGAGAATCAATTACTTAATTGCTCATTAATTCCCTTAACTCCTCAAGAAAAACCTAGTGTTCCTTTACTAAATCCTTTTTAATATGTGCCTTTATTTTCAAAATTCAAATGCCCAAAAAATTCATTTTTCAACATCCATCACACCATTTTAATTTCCTCAATTTCTTTCCATACCCATAATCCAAAAATCCCTAATCTCAATTTTCCCCAAATTTTCCTTTCTTTTTGTTTCTTTTCTTTTCTTCCTTTTTATTGTGCTCTCACTAAAATTTTTAGACCTTACTCTCCCTTACTAGGTACTATCACCGCCATCAAAAGCTTGTTGCCACCTTCACTTAATCTCCATTGGCCAAAGCTTCATCATTGTCTGTTGTCTTTTTCACTAATTGCATAAAGGAGCTTAAAGCACAGTAGATTATGACTCGCTCCAGGCTATCACATCACACAAGGCTGCTGCCTCATCACCGTTATAAGCCATTGTTGATGAACTGGTGGCTTCATTTTACTTGCACATGTAGGTAGCGTCATCGCGAGAAGATCCCAATGGTCAAGCAATCCTATATCCGGCTAGCTCCTTCCCATTAAAAGTCATTATTCCTCACAGCAAACAGCCCTTCCGCTATAAAAGTTTTAGAAAGATTTTACTCATTAACCAAACTTGCAACTTTTGCAAGTTGTCCCAATAAATTTTAGTTAACTCCCCAAAGAAAATACAACATCAAAATTTATTTTAGAAGAATTAAAAGAGGTATTTTTGCTTCAATCTTAAATGGGTTTAATTTCTTTGGGATTAATTCTAATTTTGTTGTGATTATTTTGAGCTTCAAACTTTGTATTTCAATCTTAGAAAGATTGTATTTTGGCTTTAACATACTTGTGCATTTGATGATTGAATTTTATTTAGCTAAAAATTTGATTATTGCTAATTGGCTTTGTCCAAAATTTTGACTAACACTTGGTGCATTTGATTCTTAACCGAAGATTCATGTGTTAATTTGAATACATTTTGGCTAATTTCTTTAAATTTATTCACATCAATTACTAAAAATAAAATGCAGCCTTTACTTCTTGAGAAAATGCCAACTTTGCTTGTGCATTTAAGTTGGCCAAATTCTTGTTTAACAAAAAATTAATTTAGGTCTTTAGTTTGTTCCTTTGTTCCAAAAAAAAATTAAGTTGGCATTTAGATAAATTAATTTGCTCTTTAGTCAAAAATCTTAACTTAATGAATTTTCTTTCTCTTGTGTTTTTGCCAATTTCATGTTGGAACTTTGCATCTTAATTATGGCACAATGCAAACTCAACTTGGGGAATATGTGTTTGATGTTGATGCTTGAGCTAAAAATTAAATTTCAAAAGTTTTATTAAGCTTTACCCCAAAATTAGTTTGTTATTTATTTGCTTGGTAACTTTGGTGCCCTTGAACTTATGCACTTTGTTATATTTTAGCCCAAAATTTTAATTAAATTTAGCATATTTCGGCTCTTAAACATTATTCAATAGCTTGAAATTTAGCAATTTTGATTTTGTTTGCTTGATGAACTTGAGGAGAAAACATCTATTTTTGTTTGCTAAAAACAAAAATTCACACATGGTTATTAGATAGAACTCATAAGATTTTGAATGCTCTTATGTTGACAATGTTTGATGAACTTGGACTGGATGACTATAACCTTGGTTGAAGCTTTTGATGATGTTATTTATTATAGCTAAGATATTGGTTATGCCAAGTTTACACAAGTTTGATTTTGTGAGTCATTTTAATTCATGTAACCATACAAAATGTGGATAAATTTTTGACTATTTTACCAAGGTAGCTTTGTAATTTATGTCTGTTGTTCCAAAAGAAACAAAGGCTTTTAATAGCCTTTATTTTGTTAATTTTGTAATTGTTTAGAAAAAATGCCAAAATAATGATTTGGCATAAATATAACCTTTTAGTTTGATAAACCAAAAGTAACTCTTTAGCCTAGTGATACAGACATAGCCAAGCTTAAGAATGGTAATGGTGGCAGCATTTCTAGAGATAAAGCTAAGGATGGGCTTGATGGAGAGGACAACAAGAAAACCAAAGATAAAGCTAAGGATCCATTAAGTATGCCACAAGGCCCAATTACAAGGTCAAGGTCCAAGAAGATGCAAGAAGCCTTAATTGGCTATATGCAAGATTGGGCTAGTCAAGGAAGTTCAATTGGTCATGTTAGGTTTGGCCCAAGTGAAGGCACAATTGAATGGGCTTTGTTTAATGTTTGGCAAGTCCAAATACATGAAGACTAATGTGGGTTCAAATCCCCTATTTAAGTTCAGAACTATATTATTTGCTATTATGCTTAATATTTTTATTAGGGTTTATGATGTTAAGATGTTATAAAAACCCTCCTTATGGTGTGGTTTAAACAGATTGGAAATTGAATGAAAATTAGTCCTTTTGCATATTTGCTTGAATTCTTGTTGAATGCATAAACCACTTATCAAGGAATTGATCTATCCTTGTGGCGTGTTAAGGGTTAGGGTTTAAAGAATTTAGTTTTCTTTAGGTTCTAATCTTGATCAAACAAAACTTGCTATCTGATTTAAGCGATTCTTAGGTTTTGAAACTCAATTTGTTTTCAAGGATTCTTATGTGAATCAATAACCACACATCAAGTTATTTCACTATACTTGAAAAGAACTAAGAATTATGATCTAAAAATCTTAGTTGAGGCAAAACGCAAGAATTAAGAAAAAATCAATAAATAGCCACGCTTTCAATAAAATTAGGAAGAAAAACACAAGAAAACTTCAAAAGGATGCAAATGAAATATAAAGAAACAATCTAGATGCAAGAAACACAAAATTAGATGAAGAAACAAGAAAGATGCAATTCAACTTGAAATAAGAAAAAAAAAAGAAACAGTAATAAAAACAAGTGCTTAATGAATCAAGAACAATGAAAAACTCAAATGAAGCAATGTTCATGTAAAAGGAACGAAAATAAGGTGTAAGAAACAAGGAATTAAGTTAAAGAACCAAGAAATCAAGTTTAAGCCTGAATAGAAAGTTCTAACTAAAAAGTAATAGAAACTTGATTTTAGAGCTCAAGAACAAATTAAAAACTTCAAATTGATGTAGAAAACATGTAAGGATCAGATTAGGAAGCAAAAACCACAAATAAAGTTGATCAAGAAGGAAGGTTACCTCTGTATGCCTTAAATGTGTCAATTCTGCCCAAACTTAAAAAATATGCAAAAAGAGAATATTTAAATGAGAAATACGAATTTAAGAATGAAATAATTCAAATAAGATGGTATATATAGGGTTCAGGTCAATGGAATTCAATGTCCCATTCAATCTTCCTAAATAGCCACCTAATCCTTATTTGTGTATGATTGAAAAATCTTCTTAATTTCCTCTTGTGTTTAGGAAACTTTCAAGGCTAGCTGTAATAGGAACCTTTTAACCACCCTAATATCTATATAAACATGCCAAAAACAAGGATTAACACATCAAACACGTTTTCAAGCCAATTAAGGCACAATCAAACCAATCAGATCTATTCCTTGATCTCTTTTTTTTTATCTCTCTTTTTTTTGGATATTTCAGATCTGATTTCATTTTTTTCTCCTTCTTCTTCTCTTTTTTTTTTCTTTTTTTTTGAATCAGAATAAAAATTACAAGAATAAAAAACTAAACAATGTAGAATGTAAAGAAATAAGCAAATAACATAAAGAAAAGGATAGATAACCTGATTTAAGAGCCAAAGCTCTGATACCAAATGTTAAGAACCTCCAAGAATTAGAACCACGAACCCTAATGATTATGAACCCGTGAATTGCTATCTTGAAAACCCAAGAACAAATTGAGTTTCAAAACCCAAGAATCGCTTAAATCAGATTGCAAGTTTTGTTTGATCAAGATTAGAACCTAAAGAAAACTAAATTCTTTAAACCCTAACCCTTAACACGCCACAAGGATAGATCAATTCCTTGATAAGTGGTTTATGCATTCAACAAGAATTCAAGAATTCAAGCACATATGCAAAAGGACTAATTTTCATTCAATTTCCAATCTGTTTAAACCACACCATAAGGAGGGTTTTTATAACATCTTAACATCATAAACCTTAATAAAAATATTAAGCATAATAGCAAATAATATAGTTCTAAACTTAAATAGGGGATTTGAACCCACATTAGTCTTCATGTATTTGGGCTTGCCAAACATTAAACAAAGCCCATTCAATTGTGTCTTCACTTGGGCTAAACCTAGCATGACCAATTGAACTTCCTTGACTAGCCCAATCTTGCATATAGCCAATTAAGGCTTCTTGTATCTTCTTGGAACTTGACCTTGTAATTGGGCCTTGTGGCATGCTTAATGGATCCTTAGCTTTATCTTTGGTTTTCTTGTTGTCCTCTCCATCAAGCCCATCCTTAGCTTTATCTCTAGAAATGCTGCCACCATTACCATTCTTAAGCTTGGCCATGTCCGTATCACCTAGTTATAATTTTTGTTCTTGGGACCAAAATAAGATGCATGCTTCTTTTCTTGGCACTTTCATACCAAATTTTATTTTCACCTTAATTCTTTTTGGCAAAAATTTGTATGGGTACCAATTTCATGGTTACAAAAAATTCATAATATTTTAGCAAACTTTGATGGGCTTAACAAATTTTATTAGCCATTTTGCCCCAACCAATCTTCTAAGGTTGCAAATGATGGTTAATTTGTCACACCTTTTAGGATAATGTCACGCTTTTATTTTGGTCCAAAATTTAGCATAATCATTCATTTTTTAAGGCCTTAAGGCCTTTATTGTTTGTTTAGGCACTTCAAAATGCACTTTCACCAGGCTTAATGTTTGCTTAATATTTTGTTAAATTTTGTCTTTTTACACTCCAAATTTGCATCTTTAACAAGATCTAGCCAAGATAAAATTGGGCTACTCTTTGCCTAAATTCTAATTAAAAACACTTAGGTTAATCACATAGCTTTATCATGAATTTCCCTCATAATTTAATTTTCAGGAAAAACTATTTTTAGTCGATTAGGCTAAAATAACATGTTAAATCCACTATTAGCTAGCATTTTTATTTTGGAAGATTGGCTTCCTTGCTCTAGGGAAATGGACCAAAGCACATTATTGTTGCTCCTTTAAATATTTTTCCCATCTTGATTTTAGCAAAATTTTGCCAAAAGTTCTACCCTTATGGAATTTTTATTTATTTATTTTAGCTTTGTCAAGCCGAATTAATCTATTAGTTGGTTACACTTGTTCATTTTTAATTTTGCAGTAACAGATTAATTTTTCTTGGGGAAAGTATGTCTCACTTATTCTATCATGTGAACTTTGCATATTTTTGACTTGGTGAAGCCAAATATGATATTCCAATCTTTAGAATAAGTTATCAAACAAGGCATTTTTAATTTCTTTCAAAAATTGGCATGTGGTCTATGAGAACCAGAAATACCATATGCCTTAAACCATACTAAGTCTTCGTCAATGACTATTTGTATATTATCATTAGGTTGATTTGTCTATTTTGGCAGTAAAATGCCAAAATATTGCCTATTCTTATGACAATAAATTATATTTCCAAGCAACTTTTATTGTCCAACCAACTTGATTATTTACTTGGCCTATTTATTTTGCTACTTTCTTACCTAGGAATTTAGGAATTATGCAACTTTATTTGCATTTGCATTTTGCAAACGCATCTTCATTATTGTGCACCTTAGGGGATTTCTATTTACCTTGACTTGTAAAAGCTAGTCTACATCTTTTCTTGATATTTCTTTGGTTCTCTCTTTATAGGGAAGATGAATGTATTATCCTCTTATCACTTTCTTTGTATTTGTCTGTCTACTTTTCATTAACGAAATTCTTCAATTTTTTGCACCACTAATCATAGTATACATATACACCATAACCATGCATTACTCATAAAAACCAAAAAGTCCACTTTTAAACTGTTATGTTACTGAGATTTCATTAACATATTACTTCACTTATTCACACGCTAAAGAAAATAACAGTAAATAAAAATACACCAAAACTTGCCAAATTCAAACTTCATTTATTAAAAAGGAGCTTTATGCCAATTTTCAAAATCTAAAAAGTAAAATATTAGCCATTAAGTGGCAAATTCTTAGCCAAAGGCCAGTTATTTATTTTATTTATTCAGCTTTCATTTTTCCACATAGTGGGAAATTTTTTTCAATTCCAATGAAAAATAGTCCCCTCCCTAAACATAAATAAGGTATTAAGAGACTTTTTGCTATCCTTAGTAATTTTAATTGGTAACACTAATATTGCATAAGTTACATTTCTTGATGATTTCTCCAGAATAACACTTTTAGGTTGATCCAACTATCACGATCAAAACCCGAAAGTTATGATTGGCCCTAGAGAACAAGAATTCAAAAAATTCAGAACCTATAGCTAGCCTAAAATATAAAACTCATACAAAACATAAACATAAATATGCTAAGAATAAAAACTTTTCAAATCAAAATAACATTAATATCATATCACAACAAAACTTTTTTGTACAAATAGTTAAATACAAAACCTGAGTAAAAAAATATAAAATACTACAACAATTATGTAATACTATAGTAGCATTTAGCAATACAGGGAAAAAGTAATTTAAAGTTTACATAGATCAGGCGGAGAAGAAAGGGTTCGGCGAAGAGAACGACTACTACAGGTCTAACAAGAAGGATATTGAAATATAATTGGGGGGGGGGGGGGGGGTAGGGGGGAAGGGGTCAGACCACACTAAGTAAATTATTAAAAAATATGGATGCCAATAGTTTTTCTACATGTAATGCATACATAGAATAATAACTCACAGGTGTAGTGCGCTCCTCTAAAATGACTTGACTGGCCCGATCCTGTAGGCCTTGGTATTGATGCAACTATACAAAAATAATAATAAAATAATATATTCTAATAATAAAATCCTAATCTAATAAATTCTAGATTTCTAGAGAAAACTTGATCTAAGACACGATTCTAATAACACTCAAAATCAAACACAAACTCAATATCACATTTTATGTGAAATCTACCAAAAATTCGATAGAGTAGCCTTTGAAAAATGGACATTCCTCTACTAAAAGTAGAGTCAAACCTGCACAAAAACACACTTCAAATATACCAAAGCTCAACATCTCGAGTTGGGCCTCCGAGCTACAATTCACGCCCAATCGAGAACCAACATCACAAATACACAAAAAATAATATAATTTCTCAAATCATCAAAATATATCTTTAAAATATTAAAGAAATTTATTTTCCAAATAAATAATAAAATTCTAGTTGTTAAATAATATTTTGCTAATAAAATCCATTAATAGCATAAAATTCCCATTTTACAATTAAATTAGCATAAATTGTAAATAATTATTAAAATCACTCATTAATATCATAAAAATAATAAAATTCCCATTTAAGCTCAAAAAAATAAATAAATTTATTTTTTCATATATTTTCCCAAAATTACCACTTATTAATTAAAATTATGAATTAATTATAAAAATTATTTTTCATACCTTTATTAATAAAAAAAATAGTCTAAAACCGAATAATCAACAACAATTTCAATTAAAATCAAATAATTTACTAAATTCCAACAATTTTCCAAAAATACATATTTAGATATAAACTACAAAAATTCATAATTAAACTTTTATAAGGAATTTCACAAAATTTTCTTCACAAAGTATAATTTGCATAGTTAATAGAATTTATAAAAAATATAAAAATTTTCTAACCCAGGACTGTAAAAAACAATACCATGAACAGTCCCTAAAAAATTCAAAAAAATAATTAAAAATCACCATTCACAAGATCACAACCTCTAGATCATTTATCCCAAAGCAATTTCATCTAATTAAATCAAATTCAAACTTAATTTAACAAAATAAATAAAAATAAACCTAAAAACAATTACTCAAAATCAAGTATGTTACCAAAGTTGTTTGGATGAATTAAGTTAAGGGAAACAAAGCCCGGAGGATGAGCTTCCATTTGAGATTGATGTTAGCTCCCATTGTCATCGAAAATGTCTCTAGTGATCTTAAAACCAATTCGGTAATGTGAGGAAAGAGGGAGAGGATGAAGGAAAAGAGGAGGGGAAGGAGGTGGCGGGGCTATTGTTGGTTGATGGCAACGACATCAGGTGGTGATTAGTGGTAGTAAGGTGGTTGAGTAGGTGGTGGTGGCATCGGTTTGGGTGGTGGTCATGCAGAAATAAAAGAGAAAGAAAAAGAATAATGAGGAAGGGAAAATGGCTACTATCAACATTTAATAATAATTTTTTAATAATAAACTAAATATTCTTTTTCCACCAAACTCCACTTTAAATCTCCACCACAATTTATTTTAATAATAAACCACATAATATTTTAAAAACTAATATTATTAACACATATAATAAAATTTATTAAATTATACATGTAATAATTTCATAAAATAAAATAATAATAATAAACACTAAATCCAAAATTTAATTTAACATTTAATTAAAAATATGGGTTATAACAATCTTCCCCCTTTAAAATAATTCATCCTCGAATTTTACAAATAAAAGGAGTACAAAATTTTTTAACAAGGAAAAAGATAAGGGTATGCCACCTGCATCTCTGACTCAATCTTCCACATGTGCTCTTCCACATTGTTACTCCTCCATAAGACTTTGACCATCGGAATATGCTTCGAACGCAATTGACAAACTTGATAATGAATGATCGCAACTAGTTCTTCCTTGTACATCAGATCTTTATTCACTTTCACACTATAAGGCTATAAAACATGTGAACAATCCGAAATATACTTCCTGAGCATCAACACATGGAACACTAGATGCACCTAGGAAAAATTCAAAGGCAAAGCCAACTAATATGCAACTATGCCAACTCTCTTCAGTATTTCAAAAGGTCCTATGTATCTCAGTGCCAACTTTCCCTTCTTGCCAAATCTCATAACACCCTTCATTGGTGACAACTTTAAGAATACATAGTCTCTAACCTGAAATTCCACATCCTTGAGCTTTGGATATGCATAACTCTTTTGTCTTTTAGCTGCTATCTCTAATCTCGTTATGATTAAAGCGACTTTCTTAGATGCTTCTTGGATAATCTCTAGTCTAGTTAATTCTTTTTCCTTAAGTTCGTTCAAATACAGAGGAAACCTACATTTTTGTCCATGCAAAGCTTCATATGGTGCCATCTCAATACTGCTACCAATGGCAGATGATTATCTTAACTACCTCTAAGATCCATCATACACATTCTCAATATAGCTTCAAGTGTTTGGATCATTCTCTCATATTAACCATTTATTTGAGGATGAAAAGCAATAATGAAGTCAAGCATGGTACCTATCACTTCTTACAACTTCTACCAAAATTGAGAGGTAAACACCGAACCTCTATTAGAAAATAGGCACCCTATGAAGACACACAATATTCTTAATATACAACCTAGCCAACTTGGCCATTGAAAAGTAGCTTTAACTAGTAGAAAATGAGATGACATGGTCAACATGTCCACTATCACCCAGATGGAATAAGATCCATCCTTAAACAAGCCAATCCAATCACAAAATCTATTGTTACTTTCTCTCATTTCCACTTAGAGATTGGAAGAGATTGAAGCTTCACATAAGGCTTCTAATGCTCTGCTTTCACTTATTGACAGGTCAAGCACTTAGAAATAAATTCAGCTACATCTTTCTTCATTCCATCCCACCAGTAAAGATCCTTAATATTATGGTACATCTTAGTAGAACCAAGATGTACGCTATAGGCTACAAAATGAGCTTCTTCCAATATCTCCTCTCTTAAGTTATCTACGTTAGGAACATATAACCTCTTACTGATCCATAGCACACCTTCATCGTCGATGCTAAATTAGTGAACTTCCCTTCTTGAACTTTCTCCACAAGCTCAACCAAATCAGGATCTCAACTGTAAGATGCTTTGATCCTATCTCTTAATACTGATATAACTCTGGACTGAGATAACAATCCTCTTGACCTGGTTATCTTCATCATCAGCCCTTAGTCTACCAAATTATGCATCTCTTAGATCAACGACCTCCTCTCCACACTGATGTGAGCAAGATTGCCTGAGAACAACCTACTCAAGAAATCTTCTACCACATTAGCCTTGCCTAGATGGTATAAAATATCATAGTTATAATCCTTCAAAGTTCTAACCATCTCCTCTATTTGAGATTCAAAACTCTCTATTGAAAGATATACTTTAGACTCTTATTATCAGTGTAGATTTCATATGTTACCCCATAAAGATAATGCCTCCAAATCTTGAAAGCAAAGATAACAACGACCATCTCTAAGTCATGAGTAAAATAATTCTGCTTGTGCTTCTTTAATTGCCTAGAAGCATAAGCCACTACCCTTCCATTTTCCATTAACACATAACTTAGGCCAACTCTGGAAGCATCATAATATATAGTAAACTTATCCACTCCATTGGGCAAAGTCAACACTGGAGCTGTAGTTAACTTTTCCTTCAATAGTTAAAAGTTGTTCTCACATGCATCTAACTATATAAACTTCACATTTTTTTAAGTTAGGCGAATCATAAGTGTTGTAATCCTTGAAAAATCTTTTATAATACCTAGCCAAACCTAAGAAACTTTGAATCTTAGTAACTATGGTCGGTCTAGGCCACTTTTATACTACTTTAATCTTATATGGATCAACCTGTATACCATCCTTAGAAATTACATGCCAAAGGAATGCTACACTTTTTAGCCAAATATCACACTTTAAGAACTTAGCATAAAGTTGATATTCCCTTAGTGTATGTAGCATTGTCCTCAAGTGATATACATGCTCTTCTATACTCCTCAAATACACCAATATATCATTAATGAAAACGACTATAAACTGATCCATAAATAGTCTGAACACCTTATTCATCAGATCCATAAAGGTTATTGGTACATTGGTTAATTTAAAGGACATCACTACAAACTCATAATGGCCATATCTAGCACGAAATGTCATTTTAGGAACATCAGCTTCACTGATCCATAACTGATGATAACCTGACCTTAAGTCAATCTTAGAAAAGAACTATGCACCCTAAAGTTGATCGAACAAATCATCTATCCTCAGAAGAGTGTACTTGTTTTTAATAATTACCTTGTTCAATTCTCTATAATCAATGCACAATCTTAAAGTACCATCCTTCTTTTTCACAAATAGGACTGGTGCACCCTAAGGAGAAATACTGGGTCTTGTGAAACCCTTGTCTAATAAATTTTGCAATTGCTCCTTTAACTCTTTCAACTCTACAGGAGCCATCCTATAAGGTGGCATAGAGATAAGAGCTATGCCTAGAACCATATCAATGCAAAATTCAATCTCCCTATAAGGTGGTAAACCTAGCAATTTATCAGGGAAGACATATGGAAACCCACATGCTATAGGAACATCTAAGATAAATGTTGATTATGCTATAATATCCTTGACCAATGCCAAGTATTTAAGACATCCTTTTCTCAACATCTTCCTTACCGTAATAGCAAAAATAAGATTATAAAGTACAAAACTCTTATCACCCATAAACTTGAATTCCTTTACATCTAGAATTCTGAAAATCACCTCCTTGCTATGACAATCCACAATAGTATAATGCTGAGACAACCAATCCATTATCAGAATTACATCAAAATCCATTACATCTAGTAACTCTAAGTCTATATATAGCTCTCTACCTTTAACTAACACAGGACACCCAAGAAGAATCACGTCGGTGTCCAATAAATCACTTAGAGGTGTTGAAATTGATAAAGGAATAGCCATCCTCATAGCTCACCAACCTGATTTCAAAGCAAAAACAACAGACACAAAAGAATGGGTAGCACCTAGATCAATAAAAACTTTAGCATTAATAGAACATACTGGAAGTGTACCTACTACCACTATATTGAATGCTTGAGCATCCTGTTTAATATGAACCCTAAAAGGGATCAACAACGCCTGAATATGAAGAATTCAAGCTAATTAGCTTAATTTCCTATTCTGAAATTAATTAGCTTGATTGGACAAATTTTGATTTATTTTCCTATTTTGGAGTCAATAAGGAAGATTCAAGAAGATTCTAGAAGATATGAGAAGATTCAAGAATATTCCAAGTCAAAGTCAACAAGTCAAAGTCAAAGTCAAATAGTCGACAAGTCAAAGTCAATGGTCAATGGTCAACATATGACATGGCATGTGACATGGCATGCTTTAATGCTTAGTTGTCATGAGTTGTCATTTTGCTTAGTTGTCATGAATTGTAATGAGTTGTCAATTTTGACTTTTCAAAGATGAGTTGTCATTAGTTGTCCTATTTTAAAGGAAATCTCCTTAATTAAGGATTTTCCTATACAGGTATCTTTGGGAATAAGGAATAAAACCTTTTCCTTCAAGGAATGGGTTGTTTACATGCCTATATAAGGGCTACAAACATGTAAAACGAATTGGAAGAAAAAAGAAGAAGATTGAAATATTAAAAGTAAGGTTTTTCCTTAAACTTTGTTCTTTTGAAACTTTGCAAGTTTACTTGAATTGTTTCACTTCTACCTTTCATTACAATTGCTAGGTTAGATTAAACTTAGAATTGTGTGATTGTTCATCTTATAATAGCTAAGTATCTTGCTTCAATTTAATAAGCAAGGGGTTTAGCTCCATCAACACAACTATCCTTGATGATCCTTGGGCTAATATTCAAAGTTGGATGCGCGTTCTATCTCTTTTATAGGTAGGGTTCGTATCAGTTATATTTATTTGGAATGGGTGCAACAAATAGAGGAGATATTTGACTCTCTTGAATTAAGTGATTTCCAAAAGTGTAAAGCTGCCTCTTGTAAATTTTTGGGTGATGCTGCTATATGGTGGAAGGATTTGATGGCATCGTGGAGCATGAATGGGCCTAGCGAGATTAAAAATTGGGAGATAATGAAGAGATTAATGACTAGACATTTTATTCCTTCTGAAGTTAGGGATAAATTTTGTCTTAAATTACAAAGGCTTAAACAAGGTGATGAATTATGCATTAATGATTATATTAAAAAGTTTAAGTTGTTTGTAATTGCAAGTGATGTAGGTGAATTTGAAAGGAGGAAAGTTGCAAAATTCATCAGTGGGCTTAAGTGTGATATTGCTAAGAGATTGAAGAAAGAAGTGCAATTAGAACCTTCTATCTCTTTGAAGGTTGTAATTGAACTTGCTTTGGAGATTGAAAAGCAAGTGGTTTCTTATGAGGAGACAATAATACTGTGTGAATCCAAGGAAAGTGAAAGTGTTGAAGTCAATGAATTGGTTGAGCAACTAGTTGAGAAAAAGGGTACTGAGGAAGAGTGCCAAATTGAAACTTCACCACCAAAGGCAATTATTGAAGACATGTGCACTAATCAACAAAGTGAAGAGTTTCCATCTTCATTAAGGAATGCTTTGGGGAAGGAAACCTATGAAGTTGAGAGAAAAGGAAAAAGTGAGCCAAGTGCTACAAATGAGTTGAGTGAGAAAAGTGAGGAAAATGGGAAACACTTTGTGAGAGAAAACAAGCTAGTCATGAGTGAAAAGAAAATAAATGATTATACAAAAATGAGTGATGTAAGCCAACCTATACTTGTACCTATGTACAAGGATGTTTTATTTATCACTAACCAAATTCTTCATCAATTGCCTAGTTTTGTTGTTTCAAACAGGTTTATCATGTTGCCATACTTCATCCATAAAACAAGTGTTGCAATACTTATTGTGAAGATAAAGTTTTCAACCAAGAAGTTTCTGTTTGACCCTGGAGGATTTGCAAATTTATCAACTCTAGAAGATGACTATGATTCGAGGGCGAATCATCTTCAAGAGAGAGGGAATAATATGAACCCTAAAAGGGATCAAAAGTGCCCGAATATGAAGAATTCAAGCTAATTAGCTTAATTTCCTATTTTGAAATTAATTAGCTTGATTGGACGAATTTTGATTTATTTTCTTATTTTGGAGTCAATAAGGAAGATTCAAGAAGATTCTAGAAGATGTGAGAAGATTCAAGAATATTCCAAGTCAAAGTCAACAAGTCAAAGTCAAAGTCAAATAGTCAACAAGTCAAAGTCAATGGTCAACATATGACATGGCATGTGACATGGCATGCTTTAATGCTTAGTTGTCATGAGTTGTCATTTTCCTTAGTTGTCATGAATTGTAATGAGTTGTCAATTTTGACTTTTCAAAGATGAGTTGTCATTAGTTGTCATTAGTTGTCCTATTTTAAAGGAAATCTCCTTAATTAAGGATTTTCCTATATAGGTATCTTTGGGAATAAGGAATAGAACCTTTTCCTTTAAGGATTAGGTTGTTTACATGCCTATATAAGGGCTAACCCTATGAGATACGAATTTAAGAAGAAGATTGAAATATTAAAAGTAAGGTTTTTCCTTAAACTTTGTTCTTTTGAAACTTTGCAAGTTTACTTGAATTGTTTCACTTCTACCTTTCATTACAATTGCTAGGTTAGATTAAACTTAGAATTGTGTGATTGTTCATCTTATAATAGCTAAGTATCTTGCTTCAATTTAATAAGCAAGGGGTTTAGCTCCATCAACACAACTATCCTTGATGATCCTTGGGCTAATATTCAAAGTTGGATGCGCGTTCTATCTCTTTTATAGGTAGGGTTCGTATCAGTTAACAAATTTTGATTTATTTTCCTATTTTGGAGTCAATAAGGAAGATTCAAGAAGATTCTAGAAGATATGAGAAGATTCAAGAATATTCCAAGTCAAAGTCAACAAGTCAAAGTCAAAGTCAAATAGTCGACAAGTCAAAGTCAATGGTCAATGGTCAACATATGACATGGCATGTGACATGGCATGCTTTAATGCTTAGTTGTCATGAGTTGTCATTTTGCTTAGTTGTCATGAATTGTAATGAGTTGTCAATTTTGACTTTTCAAAGATGAGTTGTCATTAGTTGTCCTATTTTAAAGGAAATCTCCTTAATTAAGGATTTTCCTATACAGGTATCTTTGGGAATAAGGAATAAAACCTTTTCCTTCAAGGAATAGGTTGTTTACATGCCTATATAAGGGCTACAAACATGTAAAACGAATTGGAAGAAAAAAGAAGAAGATTGAAATATTAAAAGTAAGGTTTTTCCTTAAACTTTGTTCTTTTGAAACTTTGCAAGTTTACTTGAATTGTTTCACTTCTACCTTTCATTACAATTGCTAGGTTAGATTAAACTTAGAATTGTGTGATTGTTCATCTTATAATAGCTAAGTATCTTGCTTCAATTTAATAAGCAAGGGGTTTAGCTCCATCAACACAACTATCCTTGATGATCCTTGGGCTAATATTCAAAGTTGGATGCGCGTTCTATCTCTTTTATAGGTAGGGTTCGTATCAGTTTGGTATCAGAGCCAAACTTCAAGGTTTGGTTACATATCCTTTTATTTTCTTGAATTATCTATTCTTTTCTTCTTCTCAATTCTTCATAATGTGAAAAAAAAAAACAAAACAAAATTTGTCCAATCAAGCTAATTAATTTCAGAATAGGAAATTAAGCTAATTAGCTTGAATTCTTCATATTCAGGTGTTGTTGATCCCTTTTAGGGTTCATATTACTGTTGAGTAAGAGTGAGGACTTTGGCTTATCCTCTGCCTCCTTACTGGCTGGTAGAAACTTGTCCAAATCCTTTGGCACACCTCTACCCCCTCTGTCTCACCCCTGCTGGGCCATATATTGAGAAGTGCCCGGGTATTAAAATGGCGGTAGCTAAAATTAAGGTGGAGCTATGCTAATTGAAGATGACTATAGAAACTATGGCTACAAACCTGAATAAGGACATGATTTGACATAATGTCCCATGTGTCCACATCGGAAACATGCCCCTAAAGCCATGTAAGACGGTCCCTAATGGACTCTCCCATATGTCTAACAGGCACTAGCTGCATATCTTATGCTATCATATCCAGAACTCTGTCTGCTACTACTACTGGTAGCAGCTAAACCGAATCTAACAGGTCTGCATGGTTTACTACGGCTATGTTTGCTGCTCCTATGGACTTTTTGTTAATGTCTCTAGCCCTATTAATAAGATCCCTTAGGCTGACTATTGGTGCCTATCTGAAATGTCAAGTACAGAGTATCCTGATATCCTCCTACTTTGGTACCTCCTAATTGATAGTAGTCCGGCATAACTCCTTGCCTGATAAGCCTAAGTTTGATCTCCTTAGCTAGCTCAATCACTGACTCAAGAGTCAAGCCCGTAATAGGCATCCTAGTGAATACAAAACCTAGTTCAATCACGTACGTGGTGACAGTAAACTACTGATCCCTCATCATATCCTCGACATATCTGGACAACTGAAGGAACTCTCTAGTGTAATCCTTTACTAATCTATTGCTTTTAGAAATACCCGTCAATCGAAGCCTCTAACTGATCTGCATCGGCTCTGGGCAAAAGCATCTTATGAATCACTCTCTAAATTGAGCCCAAGTCAATGTAGTCATGTGGGGCTGGATGACCTAAATGAATTAATCTAATGCTAGCCCCTCAACTGACAGCTTGATCATTAAAATCTGCTAATTATGCGGTTCGAGTCCTCGACTCAATCACATGAAGAAAATTGAGTGGGCCTGAAGTCCTATCAAATGAAATCTTACTGACTCTAACATAAAACAAAGCTGCCTCTGGGTTTGACATACCCTGAACTCCCTACTGATAAACAGGCGACATATGTGGTAGAGCCTGGGGTATAGGTTCTACACCCTGTTAAACCTCTAGTGCAAAAGCATCTCCCTCAAAATCCTAACCTGCAGGATCCTTATCCTACAACTCTTTCTATCTGTGGTGACCTGTTGCTCTTTTAGGTTTACTTCTACCCTTACGCCTAATAGGCAACTTAAGAGATAGACTCTTGTCCTGGTAGGACTGCTCATCCTCGGCCTAACAATTACATGGAATTCTAAAGTAAGGAAGACTTTCAAAGACATAATCGAACCGAATTGCTACAGTAATTTTAAAGAAAACTTAAACTCTAGCAACCTAGGTCTAACCATACTAAACCTAAGCTCTAATACCAAATTTGTCATGACCCAAACTCGGGAGTTATGACATGTGCTAGGGAACGGGAATTCATAAGAATCTGGAACTCGAAGTAAGCCTAAAATATAAAACTCATACAAAACATAAACATAAATATGCTCAGAATTAAAACTTTTTAAATCAAAATAACATTCATATCATATCATGACAAAATATTTTTGTACAACTATTCAAATACAAAACCTCAGTAAAAAATAATATAAAATACTACAACAATTATGTAATACTATTGCAACATCTAACAATACAAAGAAAGGGTAATTTAAAGTTTACATAGATTAGCCAAAGAAGAAAGGGTTTAGTAAAGAGAATGACTACTAGAGGTATAACGAGAAGGATCCTGAAAAATAATTGAGGGGGGTTAGACCTTACTGAGTGAATTATTATTATATATATGAATGCAATTTAAGGACATAGACATTCAAGCATTAGTATAATAATATTTATATATTTATATTTATTTATTTTATACATGCATTTCATACAGATGCACAAAATCACATTTTTTAACAACAAATAAATGCAGTAATATTTAGGTGGAGGATCGGAGCAGAACCCTAAAATATTCTGCAACCTCGATCATAGAACCTCACTAGCCAACAGGCTCATTTAATTCCAAAAATATTTCTCTTTTGAATATTTGACAGTAGACTAGCACTAAGACACTAAGTCCATGAAGCTACCACAGTCTCACTATCAACATGATTGGCCTTGAGACACTAGGTCAACGAAGCTCCCGCAATCACATCACTCTCTCACCACAAATCTCAATAATCAATTTAATCATATCTCATACCAATAAAATTCCATAGCCTATTATTTAGTGTACTATTGCGCAACAATATTAGTATAATCCACTAGGTGGCACATTCTATAACTATCCTCCAAAATAACATTTATAAATAAATTAATGAAATCATATATTAAATATGAACAACATTCAATTTATACAAATAAATATTCATTATATATATATATATATATATATATATATATATATATATATATATATATATATATATATATATAGCATAAATAAATTCATATTTATTAAAAAATATGGATGTCAATAGTTTTTCTACATGTAATGCATACATAGAATAATAACTCACAGCTGTAGTGCGATCCTCTAAAATGATTTGATCGGCTCGGTCCTGTAGGCCTTAGTCTTGGCATGATTATAGAAAAATAATAATAAAATAATTAGGATAAAATCCTATTATAATATATTCTAGATTTCTAGAGAAAACTCGATCTAAGACACGATTCTAATAACACTCAAAACTAAACACAAACTCGATGTCACATCTTAGAGAAATTTACAAAAAATTTGATAGAGTCTCCTTTATAAAACAGACATACCTCTACAAAAAGAAGAGTCAAACCTACAAAAAAACACACTTCAAATATATCAAAGCTCAACATCTCTGGTTGGTCTCCCGAACTACAATTCACGCCCAACCGAGAAACAATATCACAAATACACAATAAAATAATATAATTTCTCAAATCATCAAAATATATCTTAAAAATATTAAATAAATTTATTTTCCAAATAAATAATAAAATTCTAGTTGTTAAATAATATTTTTCTAATAAAATCCATTAATATCATAAAATTCCCATTTTACAATTAAATTAGCATAAATTGCAAATAATTATTAAAATCACTCATTAATATCCTAAAAATAATAAAATGCCCATTTAAGCTTAAAAATAATAAATAATTTTTTTTTTCATATATTTTCCCAAAATTACCACTTATTAATTAAAATTGCAAATTAATTATAAAAATTATTTTTTTGTACTTTTATTAATAAAAAATAGTCTAAAACCGAATAATTAACAACAATTTCAGTTAAAATCAAATAATTTACTAAATTCCAACAATTTTCCAAAAATACATATTTAGACATAAACTACAAAAATTCATAATTAAAATTCTACAAGGACTTTCACAAAACTTTCTTCACAAAATATAATCTATATAATTAATAGAATTTATTAAAAATATAAAAATTTTCTGACCCTGGACTGTCCAAAACAGTACCATGAGCAATACCTGATGCTCGAAAAATTCAGAAAAATAATTAAAAATCATTATTCCTAAGATCACAACCTCTAGATCATTTATCCCAAAGCAATTTCATCTAATTAAATCAAATTCAAATTAATTTAATAAATAAAATTAAACCTAAAAACTATTACTCAAAATTAAGTACATTACCAGAGTTGTTTGGATGAATCAAGTTGGGGGAAATAAAGCCCAAATGATGAGCTTCCATTTGAGACTGGCCTCAACTCCCGTTGTCGTTGGAATCATCTTCGATGATCTTGAAACCAATCCAGCAATGTGAGGAAAGAGGGAGAGGATGAAGGAAAATAGGTGGGGAAGGAGGTGGCGGGGTTATTGCTGGTTGATGGCAATGGTGTTAGGCGGTGATTGGTGGTGGCGAGGTGGCTGAGTAGGTAATGGTGGCGTTAGTTTGGGTGGTGGTCGCGCAAAAACAAAAGAGAAAGAAAAATAATAATAGGGAGGGGAAAATGGCTACTGTCACTATTTTACAATATTTTTTTTTAAATAAACTGAATATTGTTTTTCCACCAAACTCTACTTTAAATCTCCACCATAATTTATTGTAATAATAAACCACTTAATATTTTAAAAACTAATATTATTAACAATATAATAAAATTTATTAAATTATACACATAATAATTTCATAAAATAAAATAAAATAATAATAATAATAATAATAAAACACTAAATCCAAAATTTAATTTAACACTTAATTAAAAATATGGGTTATAACACCAGCCTTATAGCCTGAATTATGATACCACTCTAATGCCTTTTTGCCTTTCCTAGGGAAATTGCCCCCCAAGTGTTATTAATCTTAATGACATCTTTGGGCTTGAATTTTGATACAGTATGAGGTTAGACCTCATGTTCCTTTTGTATTCTCGTAGCTGCTTTTTGTCTCTGCAATCTTTTTTTTTTTTTTTTTTTTTTGCATGAGTTAGAGGTTGAGGAAACTTTTTGTCTACCACCTTTTACCATTTCTTATTTAGTGGAACAAATTGTGACACCACAAATTAATCATTGAATTTTGATGCAGGCCTTCATCTTTTCTTAGCCTGAGTTTGTGGTTGTCTTTGAATGAATTTGAGAGCAGGTGGCCCTTTATTTGGTGTTAAAAGTTTCTTATGAGGAACTGGCCTCTAATGACTTTTAAACTTGTTTAAAATTCATATTGGAAGGTTGAACCACCTCCTTTTTCTCTATTCTCTTTTTAGATCCACCAACATTCTTGAATCTATATTGACATAATTGGTTGATGCCATTGAGGAAAGTGAATTTTCCTTTATTAGCTTTATCTCATTTTCCACATTTAGGTTTATTCCCATACTTGGAGATTAAGAAGAAGGTAAATGGACTTTATGCATTGGCATTTGACCTTGAGAAACAAATGTTTATCCTTTAGAAATTAATTATTCCTTAAGTGAAATGTCACCTCTTTTTTTGTGCTCTAGTCCTTAGGGAATTAGTTTTTAGCTTTAGGGAAGTGGTGTCTAAACTTGGGGAATTGCTTGTTCTTTATAAGAAATATTGCCCCTTAGGCCTGTTTCTTGATGAACAACTTTTTGGTCATGAATTTCATATTATGGACTTGAATTTAAACTATTGTCATAATGAATCTAAACTTGTTTAAAATTTTATTTAGTAGCATATGAATGTCCATATTTCTTTTAATGTTGAATCTTCACTTTTAGTGTAGAATTCTGACTTTTCAATCATTCTAGCAAATGAACCATTTATCTTTTATATAGTTTTTTGCATAGCATTATTGAAGTTTTGTATTCCTTCTGTGACAGCACTAATGATTTTCAAAATTTGGCTCAAATAGCCAAAAGGTGCCTCAATTTAAAAGTGATCCTGAGGCACCAAGCTTTCATTAATTTATTTCCATAAACCACCTATTTTTACAGATGAATTGTTGGTCTAATAACCAACTTTAAAATTTTCTTGTTCATTTTGTAATCTTAAAATCTTATTGAAAAATGTCCCACTGAGCATGCCAAAAATTTTTCTCTAATTTTGGTGCATGCCAAAAGATTGTTGACACAATTTTATTTTTTAAAATAATTGAGTGTGCAAAAAGAGGTAGAGTCCTAAAAAATATTACTGAGTTTTTTCAAATGAATTGTGAATCCCTAAATGCCTTTAGCATAATTTGTTTGGATTTCTAACAAAACTTTATAAATTTAAAATGATTATTGAGAAATAGAAGTTCACTAAAAAATTAAAACTTTGCATTGATGAAAAATAATTATGAGATTTAAGAATTGAAATAGCTAAAAGAAAAGTAAACTAATTTTTAAAAGTGATTTTTATTTATTGGTAGATGATGATTGTCTATGATGATTGTTGATTAAGGTGTGTTGGTGATTAGTTGACTTTAGATTTTGATGCTTTCTTCTATCATTATGCATCATTTTATAGTTGTAGTATTTATTTTCCCAAAATTAGTTCTCCAACTCAGAAGTCTTTTATTCCTGGGGAAATAAATTCACATAACTTCCTAAACGCAACCTTCTTCCCTAAGCTATGTCTGAATAGTTGTCTCCATCTCTAGAATCTTCCACCTTAGCTATTAAGTTGCACTAATTTAAGTTGGGCTTTTCATTTATTTTGGGCTTTAAAATTTTTAATGAAATCAAATTAGGTCATTAATTTAATGACCTTAATATATTTCAACATAAAATTCCAATATGGCACAAACACTTTTTAGATTTGCAATGATCTCTTTGTGAATTTGAGGTGAATATTATGTTTCAACTTGATAGTGAATTCATTGATTAATATGCAAAGGAGTATAATAATTAAGACTTTTGTTTCATCAACTAGAGCATCATATATGATCATCACCTCTAAAATTCAGGTTTTTTTTATTACACTTAAGGTAAACTTTCGGAACATTGTAATTAATGCAGGTTTATACCCACTTACTTTGTTGCACTAATCTCGGAGAATTATGAGCTTCCATATCCAAAGTATGGATATGCTATTCTGGAAGAGCCCTCTCTAATTTTGTTTTATCATATTAGTAGCTCTGAAATTTGTTATTTGGTTGACATACTAGCTGGCCAAAAGCTACTTTTAATTTTGAATGGTGAAATAGCTAATTATTTGAAGTCTGTGGTGGCTCCACAAATAGTAAAAGTTATTTTGGCATGCTAATCTATATATGTAAAGTCATTTTCTTTGATTATGTATACTGATATGATTCTTGCACATTTTAGATTCCCCTTGAGTTGTCAAATGCTTTCATATCTACCACTAATAAAAGGAAGATAAGAACAATGCCTAACAGAAGCATGCCTACTACCCCTCTTCCCACTCTAGGGATGCTTCTATTAGGAGATGCATTTAATATGAGACATCCTTTAATCAGTGGAGGAATGACCGTTGGCACTCTCTAATACAGTTGTACTTGGGAATGTTCTTAGGCCATCCCATGATTTAAGTGATGCATAAGCTCTTTATAAATATTTGAAGTCTTTCTACTCACTTTTATGAATATTTGAAGTCTTTCTACTCACTTCACAAGGTAAATCTATAATTATTTGTAAACCTTCACCAGCATTAAGCCATATTAAAGAAAGCAAACTAATGCTAACAAAAAAAAAATTATAGTTAAAGTAGAGAGAATGTTTCTACTAGGTTTTGACACCTGACACTCTTTGTATTTAGATTTCTCTACACATAATGTCCTCTTATCTCTCTTTATTTCTCTTACTATATTGATGGCTGAAAAAGAAAAAAAAAAGGAGACAAAAGGACGACACATAAAACTAATTCTAAAATTATTTTAATTTTAATAATTAAAAGGCTAGCTTTTCAATTTTTAGCATTTTTAGAGTAACTTTCTAGATTCCATCACAATTAAAATTAATCCTCCATCTCTTCTCTTTTTTTAGTCCTAGATTTTTTCCAATAAAATAGTAGCCATTAGTATAACCCATTTGATTTAGAGCCATCAAGTAAAGGACTTGCTGAGGTTTGTTGTAACCATTATAAAGTTGTTATCAATGAATGAAGGTCATCGGAGAAGAGAAGAACACATTATGGAGGCCTCAAATTGCACCAATGCATCTGTCACACTAAATTTTCTTTCCTTATTAGTCTCTTTTCATCTTAAAGCTTTTACTCTAAAACTAAATAAGATGTTGTCCTTTTTCACCTTTCTCATCTATAGGAGTCTCTGGTTGACTTAACAATATGGCTCTTTGACAAATGCTTGGAAAATTGGGCTTTTATTGATGGGCTCTTATTTATAGTTGTTGACTATAGGCTACATGCTGAGAGCAAAGAGAAGGGCTCATATTATTTCTTGTCAAGTTTCTAAAATGGGTATGCTCCATTATAAATGTGCACCATTCTTAATTTTAATTTGATGGATTTTTTGATTTGTGGATGCTAATGTTAATATTATGTAGGAATCATATGTGAGATTGCATGTTGTAGTTGGCCCCATAGGAAGCCTAAATAGGGCTAATTATAGGAAAAGGCAAGGGACTTTAGGTTACCATTTCCTTTCCAAGTTTAAAGTTTATGGTTTTATAAAAAAAAAAAGATATAATGAATTAATTAGCTAGGCACTTTATTTGGTTTTTAGGTACCAAAAAGTACATAATATAAGCCTTAAGAACCAAACTAGCATATTACAAATTACACATCATGCTTTGGAACATCATTCCTTTTAATTATTTTTTTGCAAGTTTTTCTTAACATGTTTGCATTTTTGCATGCATATGAATGTGTAAAATTCTATTGTCCATCCAATCATAAATGAATAGAATTTTTCTTTTAAAAAAGGGTTATGTTTATTATAGTTTCAAAGGCTTTCTTTTATGCATTTTTCTTTTTGCTCTTTACCTAATTCATTTTTATCTTTCATTTAATGTATCACTAAAATACCCCAATATATCAGTACAATTATTGTATGTGTGTTATTATTGTTTATAAAATTAGATATCTAATTGTTGATTTTAATTATCAAGCACAATTATTAATTAATTAATTATTATGTTAATCAATACTCTTAGTGTGTTGTTTAAATTGGATATGTGCTTGCATTAACATGTGCCACTAAAGAAAGAGGAAAAGATAGAATTGAACTTTTTCCTATATTCTTTTACTCCTATCCATTCTAGATGCTTATGAATGAGTTAAGAAATAGAAAAAACCAAATGACTTGATTCTAATGTAATTACTAATGTTTCTAGAAAAATGCATCCATGTATAAGCTATGCAATTTTTTTGAAATTTCTAAACTAATAAGCTTGCCAAGCAGTTGTTAAGTAATTTTACATATTAAACTTAGTATTAAGGAAGGGATTCATTATATTGCTAATAAATTTGAGGCATTATTATTATGCTATCTAAATTGTTTTATAGATTTATGGTTCTGTTATGTGGCAATCAACAATCATAAAAACAATCACTCTAAGTTGTTTTTTAGATTTGATTGTCAATGAGGTAGTTGGTTTACTTTTATGATACCAATAAAATAACTTATATAAATTTTTATTCAATTTAGAAATTTGGCATGTTAAAGGTTAGAGAATAGGTCACTAAATGTGGCAGCAACATTTTTGTCTAAGACACTGTGGCATTGATGCTATCATATTAATTCTATTTTCTATACATGCGTAATTAATGACTAATATGCTGCTAATTTTTCATTTGTTTAGCCATATAGGGGGTTCAAATCATTTGTGAAGATCTCCTATTAAGGGCACAATGGGATGCATTTGGAAAAATGACACCATTATGTAGTTTTCATAGTTATAATGTTTCATAGATGATGCCTTTAAATAGGAGATAATGGTAGTGATTTAGAGGCAAAGTTAGAGGAAAACTTTGAAAATGAGCTTTCCCAGCATAAAGGAGAATCCATCAATATGCAATTGGGGCATGTTGTAGCTATGAGATGATGGATGAATCAACAAACAGTGATGATGAAATAGACATCATTTCCTTAAGGTCGTCTGAATGTTAAAGAAGCAATGAAGCACCTGCTTTACAAACCTCACCTATTTTCTAGAACCATATATTTGATCATTATAAGAGTAGAGGATGAAGAGGAACCATGGCAACCTATCCTCTGTGAATGTCATGAATAAATAGGACTGAAGCAAATAGAATGAAAAAACCAATAAAACTACTTTTAGATGTAATATTTAAATAAGAATAGTGAACTGTTACTTTGTTATTGCTAGTAGTGTGAGTATTAATAGATGTTTATGTGATTTATCAAATGTCTTGATGGAATACTAAGTCCTTTATTTGTCATTATCCCTTAATGTATTGGTGGTTACTGCTCATTGTGACATTAAAACTGAAAGTGTTCAATTTTTGCCATAGTCTCATTTAAAATAAAAAAGGGAAAAAAGATAAAATAAAAGATAAAAAGAAAAGCCAGGGTAGGTGTGTGAATATCCAAATAGGGAACCACTTAGGCAAAAGTGATAAAATAAGATAATAATAATAATAATAATAATAATAATAATAATAATAATAATAATAATAATAATAATAATAATAATAATAATAATAATAATAATAATAATAATAATAATAATATAAGGCATGTGCTTGAATGAATACTTGTTATCCTAACATAAATGAGCCATTCTTTGATTTATCCCTATATGGTAAGGAGTACTGGCATACAAGCTGATAAAGTTGTATTTTACCTCTTTTGGTATAAGTCTATCTTCATATCGGTTCAAACCCAAAAAGCTTAAAAATCTTGCATATGGGGATAATATGCTCAGTAAGTGGGTGTGCTAGGTATGATACAACCATATTAAATTTTAATGCTCTCCAAGGCACATTGAACTTTACATGCAATGGTGAAAACTAAGGATTTACTAATCATTGCTAATGGTCATTTAAGAAAATCCTAAAACACCATTTTTCCATAAGGACATATACTTACCTAAAGCCACCCAAAACCCAAAGCTTACCTTCATTAAAATCCTACCCTTTTTAATGAAGCTTAAACTAATTGACAACCCTATCCCTTCCAATAGTTAAATGCTTTCCTAAATAAAGATTCGAACCAAATTCTTCAATTTCTACTCTTTTCCAAATAAAGACCTAAACTCATTTCCAATAATAAAAGATCACTGCCTTATAAGATTGAAACCAAGTTCTAATATGACCCAACCAAATGTGTTCAAATATGCTCAAAATTCCAAAGAACCATCCATGTGATAAACAAATTGCCAAACACTTAGCCCAAAACTTAAAACCCAAATAGCTAGTAGTTTAATGCACCATCATCAAGACTTTTGATTTTTTTCCCTTAATTGAGTTGGTCTTCTCATTATCAACATTTATCCTAGTATCTCCAGCCAAGAACTACTAATCAACTGACTCTCTCGAAAGGGCCTTAACCCAACCTGTGAAATAAACCCTCTTACCTTAGTCCCTAGAAAGCCAAGAAACTATTTAAAGCCTAACACTCACCTTCATCATATAACATACTCATTTGCATTACATGTGAACATGCATCTCATAATCCATGCACTTTACATGGCACAATATCTAATGTTCTATGAGTATGTGCACATTTAAAGATATTTTTTTAAAAAATAATTATTAACCTTTATACTACAACATGATCATCCTCAATATACACACTTATACACCTTAAACATGTTTTGGAAACAAGCATGCATCACATTCCTAGTTGTCAATATAGATCTCTGGATGAGTTTCGATTTGATATATTATAGGCCTTGTAACTCAGCCCAAGTCAAAAGTTATAGCCTTTCAAAGTTGGCTTGTGCGCATGACTCCTATCCAACTACTCCAAAGCCTACTCATCTACGCATGGGCTCATATTAAGGAGTCTTAAATCCTACCATTAAAGATCAAATTCACTCCAAAAACTAATAAACTCAATGGTAAAAGTCTATTTAACAACATTATAATACACTATGACTACTAGTCTTTATTTTACCCTCATAAACAATCCTAACCAAAATTTTTCCATCTTCTATAACATTCATAATTTCACTTTCTCCTACCATCAAACATTCAAATAAACTCTCATTATAGCCCACATAAAATTTCCACTGCCAGCTATTAAGATTTTTCAATTCATAGCTGGCAGGGAACACATAGAGAGAATTAGAGCAAGTAGTGGCTATGATAAGAGGAGGGATGAATTTAATGGAGGAGATACAAGAAAAAGAGGTGCATGAGGAGAGAAAAGTTAGAGTGAACATGATGAGTTTATAAAAAAAAGAAAAAAAATAAGAAGAATAAGAAGACGTTGAAAATAAATTTACTTATGTATTAGAATGAAACATATTTCTTTTGTTTTAATTGTAAATTTAGGTGGAAGTCTATAGGGTGATAAAGTGAACTAGGTTTGTGATGTGAATCATATAAGATGTATAATGTAAGCTGTGAAGAGTATAAATGGTATTTGTGCCAAAAATATCTAATTCTATTTCAATTAACAAACTAATGCAACAAAGATATATTTAAAATTGGCAAAATTTATATTAAGGCCCATAAACTTATCAACTTTTTAGCTTTAGGCTCCTAAAGTTTCATTTTGTTTATTTAGCCCTTTAAACTTTACGGATTTGAAGTTTTAAACCCTTCTTTCAATTTTTTAACACAAATTATTTTCTTTTGGTTCCTAAAGTTTTATATTTCTAACATTCATACCATTTTTTACTTTTTAACACTTATATCACTTTTTAAATTTTTTCACTGGTAAAGAATAAATTTACTTATTTTAATTTCTAATATTTTAAATTATTATATACATATTTAAATAATTTTAAATTTTAAAAATAAATAAACAATTTAATGCTATTATGCTAAATTTAAAAAAAAATTATAATAATACTAATATTCTTCATAATATTTTAAATTATAGTGAATAATTTTTTATGATATAAACTTTTTTCATGCATCCAAAAAGCATGATAAAAAAATGAAGGTTAAGATAACGGTTATAAAAGTTTGAGTTAGTTCGAAAATCTATCTTTGTTTTTTGGTGATGCATAGACATGTATTGGTATCCACTATTTATAAAAGTTATATTAGAAAAAATTATTCTCAATAATTTAATTAAAAATTTGTACAAAAAACTAAAAAATGTAATGAAAATATAAAGTTTAAATTTTAAAAATTATAAATTTTTTTTATCATAATCTCTTTTAATTATGATGTTCTTTTCATCATAATATTTTACTTTGAAAATAAAATATTTTATTTTTAAAAACAGTAGTTTTATTTTAATTTTTTTAATCTTAACATTAACTTGTTTATTTATTTTTAAAATTATTTAAAAATGTATATAAATTCATATTTTTAATTTAAAATATCAAAAATTAAAATGAGTAAATTTATTTTTTACTAGTGAAAATTTTTAAAAGTGATATAAAAGGTAAAAAATGGCATAATTGTTAGAATTATAAAACTTCAATAACCAAAAGGAAATACTTTTGTTAAAAAATTTATAGAAGGGTTTAAAACTTCAAACACATGAAGTTTGAGAGTCTAATATCATGACCCAAACCTGGAAGTCATGACTGGCGTTAGGGAACGGGAATTCACATGAATTCAGAACCTGTAGCAAGCCTTAAAATAAAAACTCACACAAAATATACCACAAAATTTAAAACTTTAAATAATATAAAGAAATCTCCATATAATATAATAAAATATATTCATACAAGTATTCAAATACAGAATCTCAGTCTAAAACAATATTTGATCCTATAACAAGAATGCACTACTACTGCAGCGTCCAATAAAATACAAAACAAATGATAATTCAATATTTACATAATTCAGTTAGTGAAGAAAGAGTCCTGAAAAAAATTATATTTAAGGGAGGTTAGACCTCACTGAGTAAATTACTATTATATATATGCACATAACCTAAAAACACAGACATTCAAGCATCAATATAATAATTATATATTTATATTTATTTAATGTATACATGCATTTCATACAGATGCTCGAAATCACATTACTTCAAAATAATTTAATGCAGAAGGGTTTAGGTGGAGGATCAGAGCAAAACCTTAACATTTTCCATAACCTCGATTATTATATTTTACTAGCCAACAAACTTTCCATAACTCCAAAAATATATCTCTTGTCCAACTTTTGGCAATATACTGGCCCCGAGTACAAAAAAAGGTCAACTAAAAATTTGCAATCCCACAACTGGTATAACTAGCCCCGAGTACACTTTAGGTCAACTGAGGATCCGCATTCACACTCCTTTTTCTCCATCATTCAAAATAATCATCGTATCCATACCTAAAATTAATCAAAATTTATTGCCTATCATCAAGCGTATTGTTGCACAACAATTCTAGTGTGACCCATTAGGTGGCATGTTCTACAACAATCCTCCAAAGCATTTATCATAAATAAACAATTAAATGAAATCATATAAATATGAAAGGCATCTAAATTTTGAACATAAAGTTGGCATTTAAATATATATATATATAAAATCTCATATAAGTGCATATATGATAATGATAATAAAAATTAATAATTAAATAAAATTTGATGCAACTAATATATGAAATTCACATTATAAAAATATGGATGCCAACTATGATTTCTAAATGTCATGCATATATATAATAATAAGTGACAGTTTGAGTGAGCTCCTCTACCCTAGCTCGGAAAACCTCCAGTCCGGTAGGCCTAGCTCGTGGTACAGTTAAGGAATAATAATAATAATAATAATAGAATTACATTCCTAATTTTATATTTCCATAATTTCTAAAGAATTACTCGATCTATGACACGATTTGACTAAAACTCAAAACTTAGGACCAACCTAATGTCACATTTTACGAGAATTTTACTCAAAATTCAGTAGAGTTTCCTTTATAAAATGGATGCCAAAATGAACCTGGAAGAGAAGAGAGAGAAGGGAGCTTTGTCAGAGCTAGGGGACATTGTCGGCTAGTAAAGGATGAGTTGACAGAGATCGGAGTGGCGTTGTTGGTTTGGACGATGGATGTAGGGCTAGTTCAGGCAAAAAAACGTAGAAGCAAGAAAGAAGAAGAAGAATAGTGGGAGGAAAAGGAATTAGACCACTGAACACCATGTTTTCAACTTCTTTTTTTTCAAAATGGTACAAAGGACAAATGAAATAATATTTAATATTAAAATATCTTTTCTCTATTATTTCTCACCATAAAAATAATAATAATAATAATAATAATAATAATAATAATAATAATAATAATAATAATAATAATAATAATAATAATAATAATAATATATACACACACACACTTAACATTTAATTTAAATTTAATACAATTACACAAATAATTATAATCAAATATTAATTAACACTAATAAATCCAAAAATAATAATAATAATATTCGATGCAAAAATTTCAAATTTAATTTCATGAATAATCAAATATCATAAATTAATAAAATAATTATTAACATTGTAAATTTCAGAAATTTAATTTTATAATTTATAAAAATTTAGGTTATAATAGTCTTCCCCCCTTTACAAAAATTCATCCTCAAATTTCAATTAAAAGAACTGAATACAAGAGTTCATTGAGGAAAAGGGTAAGGGTAAGCCACCCGCATCTCAGCCTCTGTCTCCCACATATGCTCCTCCACGTTATTGTTTCTCCCTAACACTTTAACAAACGAAATCTACTTCGAACACAACTGACGAACTTAATAATCAACAATCACAACTGGTTCTTCCTCGTATATCAAATCTTCATTCACCTCTATACTATAGGGCTGTAACACGTGCGAAGAGTCTGAAATGTACTTCTTCAACATTAAGACATGGAACATTGGATGTACTTAAGATAAATTCAGAGGCAAAGCCAACTGAAAGGCAACCATGCCAACTCTCTCCAAAATCTCAGAAGGTCCAATGTATCTAGGTGCCAGCTTTCCTTTCTTATCAAACCTTATAAAATCTTTCATCGGTGACACCATAACAAATACGTAGTCCCTAACTTGAAATTCCACATCCTTGCATTTTGATTTCGTTTCCGCACAGCTCTTATGTCTGCTAGCCACTGTTTCCAATCTTCTTCTTATCAAAGCAACTTTCTCAGCTGCATCTTGAATAATTTCATGTCTAGTTAACTCTCTTTCCCCAATCTCATCCTAACACAAAGGGGATCTACATGTTTTTCCATACAAAGCTTCATACGGTGCCATCTCAATACTGCTATGGTAGTTGTTATTATAAGCAAACTCTACCAGTGGCAGATGATCATCCCAACTACCTCCAAGATCCATTACACACATTCTCAACATGTCTTCAAGTGTCTGGATCATCCTTTCAGATTGACTATCTATCTAAGGATGAAAAGTAGTACTAAAATCAAGCTTGGTTCCTATTACTTCTTGCAATTTCTGCCAAAATTGAGAGGTTAACATAGAACCTCTATCAGATACAATGGAAACATGAACTCCATAAAGGCACACAAATGCTTGATATACAATTTAACCAACTTGGCTACAAAATAAGTAGCTTTAACTAGTAGGAAGTGAGCTAATTTGGTTAACCTATCCATTATCACCCAAATGGAATTGTGTCCATCCTTTGAATGAGGTAACCCTATCACAAAATCCATAATAATTCTCTCCCATTTCCACTTAGGGATCAGAAGAGGCTGAAGCTTCCTAGAAGGTTTTGATGCTCAACTTTCACTTGCTGACAAGTCAAGCACTTAGAGACAAAATTTGCTATATCCTTCTTCATACCGTCCACCAATACATATCCTTAATGTTGTGGTACATTTTAGTAGCACTTGGCTATACATTGTAAGCTGTAGAATGTACTTCTTCTAGGATCTTTTCTTTTAAATTATCCATATCAAGAACACATAATCTTCCATTGATCCATAAAACACCTTCATCATTAAGTGTAAAATCAGTGAACTTTCCTTCACGAATCTTCTCCTTAAGCTTTACCAAAATAGGATCTCGACTCTGAGCTACTTTGATCTTATCCCTTAACACTGATTTGATTCTGAACTGAGCTAGCAATCCTCCTTATCTGCTTATCTTCATCATCAACCTTTGTTCCACTAACTTGTACAACTCTTGGATCAAAGGTCTCCTTTTCATACTAATGTGACTAAGACTACTCGAGGACTTTCTACTTAAGGCATCTACTACCATATTAGCCTTACTTGCATGGTATAGGATATCACAGTCATAATCCTTCAGGAGTTTTAACCACCTTCTTTGCCTTAGGTTCAAATCTCTCTATTGGAAAATATACTTCAAACTCTTGTAATAAGTGAAAATCTCACAAGCCACTTCGTACAAATAATGCCTCTAAATCTTTAGAGTAAAAATCATTGCAGCCATCTCTAGGTTATGAGTAGGATAATTTTGATCATGCTTCTTCAACTGTCTGGAAGCATAAGCTACTACTCCACCATTTTGCATCAACACACAACCTAGGCCAACTTTGGAATCATCACAATAAACAATGAACTTTTCTATCCTATTTGGTAAAGTCAACACTGGAGCTATGGTCAACTTCTCCTTTAGTAGTTAAAAATTGTTCTTACAAGCCTCTAACCACATAAACTTCACATTCTTTTGAATCAGGCAAGTCATTGGTGCTGCAATTATTGAGAAATCCTACATAAATCTTATATTACCCAATCAATCCCAAGAAACTTTGAATCTCAATGATCGTTGTCAGTCTAGCCATTCAAACCCTAATTCAATTTTCTATGGATCAACTTGAATATTGTCTTTAGACACCACATGTCCAAGGAATGCTACACTCTCTGTCCAGAAATCACACTTTGAGAATTTAACATAAAGTTAATATTCTCTCAATGTCTGTAGCACTGTCCTCAAATGATTACATGCTCTGCCATACTCTTCGAATACACTAGTATATCATCAATAAAGACTACTACAAACTGATCCACAAATGGTTTAAACACCCTATTCATCATATCCATAAAAGTAGTTAGTGCATTAGTTAACTTGAAGGACATCACCATAAACTTATAATGACCATATCTAGTACGGAATGCCATTTTAGGAACATTGACTTCAAAGATCCGTAATTGATGATAGCCTGATCTTAAGTCAATTTTGGAGAAGAACTGTGCACCATGAAGTTGGTCAAACAAATCATTTATCCTTGGAAGAGAATATTTATTCTTAACCGTCACCTTTTTAGCTATTTGTAGTCAATGCACAATCTCAGTGTACCATCCTTCTTCTTTACAAACATGACTGGTGCACCCCAAGGAGAAGTGTTGGGTTATGAAACCCTTGTCCAAAAAATCTTGCAATTACTCTTTTAACTTCTTTAACTCTGTAAGAGACATTCTATAAGGCGACATATAAATAAGAGTTATGCCTGGGACCACATCAATACAGAATTTAATCTCCCTGTGAGGTGGTAAACTTAGCAACTCATTAGGAAAGACATATGGAAATTCAATCACAATAAAAAAAATCGAACTTATGGATGTCTTCTCCACTATAATTTCCATATGTCTAGGGAATGGACAATTAATCTAACTTATGCTCTGATACCAACTTTGTCACGACTCGAACCCGAGGGCACGTGACCGGCACTAGGGAATGGGAAAACATAAGGCCCCCGAAACCCGTAGCAAGCCTTAAAGAAAAGATAAACAACACCTTACAATTTAAAACTTTATTTTAAAATATAACACATTATCAAACTGATTTTTCTCATAAATAAAATAAATCAGATGCTCAAATAAAATATGCTTCGGCGTTACATATTATAAATCAAACTTAAATCTTTATACATAAGCATGGTTCATACAAATAAATTACACAAACATACTTAAACCATCCAATTCTTAGTACATATACTACTGCAGCTTCCTAGAATAATACAACAGTACAGCTTACAATGACCTATATAAAATAGCTGATGATGAAGAAACCCGGCGTGGAGGTAGTCTGAGGTCGAACTCCCAAGCTCTTGAAAAAAATAAGTTGAGGGGAATCAGACCTCACTGAGTAAGTCAATAAAAAGAGATGTACAGTTTGAAAACCCTTTTTGAAAACCATATAGTGATGGTAAAAATAATTTATAATATATAGATATAGCTTTTGAAAAATCTCGGTAGAACCCTAAACCCAAAATCCTAAATGGCCAATCGGGCCCACTTGTTCCAACTAGACTGCCGGTCCCTGAGAGCAAAGACATCAACCGAGGCACCAAGTTGCAGTCATTCACTTAATCCAAATATATGGCACTGGCGATCCCCGAGAGCTAGGGCATCAACCGAGGCACCCATCCCAGTCCATTATTAACCTTACAATCACTGGCGGTCCCCGAGAGCATAGGCTTCCATCGAGGCACCCATCCCAGTTTAACATTCACCCATCATAAATATTTTGGATCCACCTCTCAATCTCTACCATGTGAACACGGTCCTAGTGAGGCCCACCAGGTAGCCCGTTCTACCAAAATTTCTCAAAATCGATTCTTAAATAAATAAAATGCATTTTAAATCTTAAATAACAATAGTAAATTAAATAAATCATATGTTAAATATAAAAGTATGAGTGAATGCATTCTTTAAGTAAACACACGCACAGATCATTCTATTGACTTACAAGATGAATGTGAAGGCTGACGGCCATGCGTTTGCCTCGATCTCACGGCTTCTGCTCCGATATGCTCTAGAAAGAAATTAACAAATCGATTGTAAACATGACTATAAAATAAAAATCAAAAATCAACAAAACAATGAAATTCCAGGCTGACTCGAGGAAAACTGGAAAGACTCCATAGACAGGACAAGGCCTAACTAACGGTAGAAATTATTACGAATATCACGTTTTATGAGAAAATCTATCGAAATTTCGACAGAGTCTCCTCTGTAAAATGGACATCTCTCTACCAAAGGTAGAGCCAAACCTGCATAGAAAATGCTCTTCTAATAACCACAAACATACACACTCGAGTTGGACTTCCAAAACTACGCTTAACCCCGACCGAGATCATAACTCAACAAAACACTAAGAAATGATATCATTTATTTTCCCAAAAATACATATTACACATACATATATACTAAAAATATATAAAATCTCAATTATTCAAAAATTAACAACTCAATTTGCATTTCATTATCAAAGTATAATTATAACCTAAATTAAAACCATTATACTAAACATACCAAATACAACCTTATATTCAATTTTTGTTATCAAAATAATGTATTATAAATATATATAATATTTGGAATTAATATTCAAAACTAACATTACTTAATTAAAAATATCAATTAATTTATAAAAATCCCCTAAACCTCTTAAATATTAATAAAATTAGCTAAAATATATGTTTAACTATAATTAACGTAAAATTACATTTGTACCCCTAAATACATAAATTACACAATGTATTATTAATACTAAAAAAAATTCCTTAAAATTATTTAATCATCTAAAAATTATTTTCTCAAAATTAAATTTCTTAATATAATTAAAACATAAAATCAACTAATAACTTCCTCTAAAAAATATAATTTAACCTAATAATCACATTTGACATAAACTCAAAATATTTATAAAAATAGTATAAAAATCATAAAAACTATAATTTAAGTTCTAAAATTAATAACATTTAATAATAACCTCAATTATTAAAATTTTAAAATTTTTTCACAATAATTTTTGAAATTAATAAAAATATTAATTAAATACCCAAAATTTACAAAAACTTATAATTAACACCGAAATTCCTAAAACCTTAAAACAATCAAAACATTACAAATATATAACCTTAATTTACTCTAATTTACTAATTAAACTAAAGAAAAAAATCCAATAAAGTCAAATAAAATTAAATAAAATTATACAAAAATTCTGTAAATTAAGAAAAATTCATAATAATGCACAAAAATTCAAATGTGAACAACCAAATGGTATAACTCATCACCTAGCTTAGAACAACTTAAAATCAACACCTAATTCCATTCAAAAACCAGAAAACAACCTTAGAACAACCCATAACAACTCACCTTCAACCTCCAATTCCGACACCGGAGGTGAGTTGCAGTGGCGGGTTCCGGCTTTAACTGACGCCTGAGAGGGTGAGGGAAGTTGAGGAAGCTTCGGTGGCGCTGGATCATCTCAGATCGAGAGTGACAGAAGAAGAAGGAGAGGAGCAGTAGCAATGGCACTTCTCCTGGCAGCTCTAGCGCGGCGACAATGGCTTCTCAGTCGGTGGAGGAAGTGGCACAGTGAGAGGGAAGACGTAGATAGTGATAGATGGGGATGGGGAGTTGCAGAAGCTTGGTCTTTGTTTTCGGGAGGTATGCTCTTCTTTCTCTTTTTTTTTTTTTTTTGTTCTTTGGTTTTGTTATATATATATATATATATATATATATATATATATATATATATATATATATATATATATATATGTGTGTGTGTGTGTGTGTGTGTGTGTGTGTGTGTGTGTGTGTGTGTGTGTGTGTGTGTGTGTGTGTGTGTGTGTGTGTGTGTGTGTGTGTGTGTGTAAATATAGGTGTATATAAATGTATATTACTCTAATGGTATATACTTTATATTATACACACATATATATCCATATATATAGATATATATATATATATATATATATATATATATATATATATATATATATGCATATATACTCATACTATTATAATAAACATGAAAATAACATATACTATTATAATAACTTATATTTATTATGAACCTTACACATATATATGTATATATATATACATATAGGTACTAGCAACACACATAAAACAACCATGAATTTCATGTAGTTTTTAAAATAATAATAATAATAATAATAATAATAATAATAATAATAATAATAATAATAATAATAATAATAATAATAATATATGTCATTTTTAAATAATAAGGAAATAACACTTATATGAATTAAAAATCCTCAATTGATATAACATAATAATATAGCTAGCTAATTAACAACTATCTAATATAATTTAAAATTATTTACTAATAATGCAAATTAAATGATTATTTTTATTTAAATAAAACGTAGGGTATTACAGTCTCCCCTCCTTATATGAATTCGTCCCCGAATTTAAGAAAAGAAAGAAAAGAAGAATTACAAGGTTAAGAAGGAAAGAGATACGGGAAAGAAACTCGCATCTCAGCTTCAGTTTCCCAAGTGCAATCCTCAGCAGAATGGTTACTCCATAGCACCTTCACCATCGGTATCTCCTTAGTCTGTAGCTGTCAGATTTGGCTATCTACAATTGCCACTGGGTACTCCTCATAAGTCAGATCGTCGCTAAACTCTACGGCTTGAGGTTGCAACACATGAGACGGATCAGGGACGTATTTCCTAAGTATGGATACATGAAATACAGGATGGATTCTCGACAGTTCTGGTAGTAACACCAACCTATATGCCACTTTAGCCACTTTAGACCAAATCTCAAATGGTCCAATGTATCTAAGAGCTAGCTTACCCTTCTTGCCAAATCTCATAACTCCTTTCATTTGGGACACCTTCAGGAACACCATGTCTCCAACCATAAAGGATACATCCTTCCTCCTAGGGTCAGTATAGCTCTTCTGTCTGCTAAAAGCTGTTTTCAATTGTTGTTGTATAATGGGAACTTTCTCTGAAGTGACCCGCACTAACTCTGGACCTATTAATTGTCTTTCACCAATCTCCCAACACAATGGTGATCTACACTTCCTATCATATAGTGCCTCATACGGAGCCATCTCGATGCTAGCATGATAGTTGTTATTGTAAGCAAACTCAATCAATGGCAAGTGTGAATCCCATTGTCTTCCAAAGTCCATTACACACATCCTCAGCATATCTTCTAACATCTGGATGGTCCTCTCTGACTAACCATCTGTCTGAGGGTGGAAGGCCATACTGAAATCCAATCTGGTGCCCAAGGCTTTGTGTAATTCTTGCCAAAAGACTGAGGTGAATGCGGCTCCTCTATCCGACACTATGCTCACTGGTACTCCATGTAGATAAAAAATCCTATTGACATAGAGTCTTGCTAGTCTATCAGTAGAGTACGTCTTCTTTATTGGTAGAAAGTGCGCTGACTTAGTTAGCCTATCAACAATCACCCATATTACGTCATAACCTCCGGTAGTCCGAGGTAGCCCAGACACAAAGTCCATAGCTATCATGTCCCATTTCCATTCGAGAATTGGCATAGGCTGCAACAGTCCCGAGGGTCTCTGATGTTCAAGCTTTACTTGCTGGTAAGTCAGGCAGTTGGATACAAACTCTGCAATATCCCTCTTCATTCCATTCCACCAATATTTATCCTTCAAGTTATGAAACATCTTGGTAGAACCTGGATGAACACTATATGTAGAAAAATGTGCTTCTTCCATAATTTCCTTCCTCAAGTCATCAACATCTGACATATAAATCCTAGTGCCCAGCCGCAATACCCCTTCTATGTCAATCATAAAGTCTCGAGACTGGCCTTATTGCACTTCATACATAATCTTTTGCAACTGAGGGTCTTTACTCTGAGCTGCCTTAACCCAGTCCAAGTATACTGATCATACCCTGAATTGAGCTATAAGGCACTTTCGGGTAACTTCCATTTGTAACCCTTGATCAATCAACCTGTGCAACTCTTTAACAATAGGCCTCCTTCCTGTGTTGATGTGGGCAAGACTGCCCATTGACTTCCTACTCAAGGCATCCGCTACAACATTCACCTTACCTGGATGGTATAAAATGGAACAATCATAATCCTTAAGGAGTTCCATCCATCTTCTCTGCCTCAGATTCAAATCCCTTTACTGAAAGATATATTTCAAGCTCTTGTGATCAGTGTATATCTCACATGTCACCCCATACAAGTAATGCCTCCATATTTTCAAAGCAAACACAACAGCTGCCATCTCCAAGTCATGAGTAGGATAGTTTTGCTCGTGCTTCTTCAACTGCCTTGAAGCATAAGCAATCACTTGGCCATTTTGCATTAACACACATCCCAATCCTACTCTGGAAGCATCACAATACACTGTATATCCTTCATTTCCAAAAGGCAAGGTTAGAATTGGAGCCGACATCAATAAGTCCTTCAATAACTGGAAATGGTCTTCGCATTAGTCTGTCCATATAAACTTAGCACTCTTCTGGGTCAACCTTGTTAAAGGTGCGACAATTTTAGAGAAGTCTTTCATAAATCTTCTGTAATAGCCTGCGAGACCCAGGAAACTCCGTACCTCTCTAACGGTAGTCGGCCTCGGCCACTCCATAATAGCTTTTATCTTCTTAGGGTCCACTTGTATGCCATTCCTAGAAACCACGTGGCCTAAAAATGCCACCTGATTCAACCAGAACTCACACTTTGAAAATTTGGCATACAACCTGTGCTCCCTTAAAGTCTGAAGCACCCTTCTTAGATGCATAACATGCTCAGCTTCACTCTTGGAATAAACCAAGATATCATCAATGAAGACTATTACAAACCGGTCCAAGTATGGCCTGAATATCCGATTCATCAAGTCCATAAAGGCTGTTGGAGCATTAGTCAACCCAAAGGACATTACTAAGAACTCATAGTGGCCATATCTTGTCCGAAATGCCATCTTGGGCTCATCACCTCTTTTTATCCTCAACTGGTGATACCCAGATCTCAAGTCTATCTTAGAGAAGCATGTAGCACCTTGAAACTGATCAAACAGGTCATCGATCCTCGGAAGTGGATACTTGTTCTTGATGGTGACCTTGTTCAACTATCTGTAATCAATACAGAGTTGAAGGCTACCATCCTTCTTCTTCACAAACAAGATCGGAGTACCCCAAGGTGATGTACTGGGCCTTATGAAACCCTTATCAAGCAACTCCTGCAACTACTCCTTTAGCTCCTATAATTCTGCTGGTGCCATTATGTAGGGTGGCATAGAAATAGGATCCATACCAAGTATGACATCGATACAGAACTCTATCTCTCTGTCTGGTGGTAATCCTGGTAATTCTTCAGGAAAGACATCCAGAAATTCACACACCACTGGCACCTACTCAATTGCCACATTCTCTTTCTCAACATCTCTTACCATTGCCAAGTAACCCTGATAACCCCTTCTAAGCATCTTCTGGGTTGTGATGGCAGAAATGAGATTACGAGGCATGGAGCTCTTTTCGCCTTTAAAATAAAATTCTTCTTCATTTGGAATTCTGAACACCACTTCTTTCTCACGATAATTCACAAAGGCATAATACCTCGACAACCAATCTATACCCAAAATAACGTCGAATTCCAACACATCAAGCAACACCAAGTCCGCCAATAATTCTCTATCATCCACCAACACTGGACACGAAGGAAAGAAAATATCTATCTCCAACTCGTCACTAAAAGGATCGACACAGATAAATGAAAGGACAACCTGGAAGGCTGCCACTCGATTCTCGAAGCAAACATAAGAGATATGAATGAATGCAAAGCACCAGGGTCAAATAATACTCTAGCATCACATGCACAGACTGAGAGAATACCTGCTACCACTGCATTCGAAGTCTGAGCATCCTATGGTGTCAAAGTGAACACTCAAGCCTGACCACAACCTGCCTATTGAGATGTCGAAGGCTATGCAAACCCACGACAGCTAGGCCTCCAATTGAACCTCGACCCTGCTAACTCAAAGGCTGAGGCGATCTCTGTTGTGGCTGTACTGGTGCTCGATACTGCTAAGGCATCAGATAGTAGGGCTGAGCCACTGATGAAGACGAACCCGGAATGTACTGTGGCTGGTATCCGAAGTAAGGACAAGCTCTGGCAAGATGACCAACCTATTCACATCTGAAGCAAGCGCCCGAAAATATATGACACAAGCCTTGATGGAATCATCCATAACTCGCGTAAGCACTGGCTCCAGACCCAGAACTACTCTGCCCACTACTACTGTTACTAACTCCAGTACTGAATCTATGACCCCTACCACTCCTTCTGTTCGTGGCATTACCATGGCGACCAACTCGGTGGGTCCTAAACCTCCTACCACCCTGCTGTGAACTACCCGTAGCCTGTTGACTCGAACTACCAATGTGAAATGTTGGCTGCTGATACCCGAGAGCTATACCATATCCACTACCCCCAACCATATAGGGATCTATCATGGTGCCCTGGCGAATATGTCGCCTCTCAATCAAACGGGCCTCCTCAATCACACTCTCTAAGGTGCGATCCTCAGTACGCATACCAATAAAAGTGAGTCCCAATCCAGTAACATACAGCTCTACTGCTCTGTAAGGGTCCCTCCTGATATCCTCTGCATATCGGGACAGCCTATTAAACTCCCTGGTGTAGTCCTCCACTGACCTATCCCCTCTAGTGATGTGGAGTAACTGCCACCTATAGGCATCTCTGGTGGCTGGAGGACAGAAAAATCTCAAGAAGCGATCCTTAAATTCTAGCCAAGTCAGCTTGTGCATAGATGGTTGAATCGACTGCATGAACCAATCTTGAGCTGCGACTTGAACTGACAACTCCACAATCATTATCCTCTGATAATCCGTGTGTCCCGTCTTAGTACGTGCCTCAATCGTATTAATGAAGTCTAAGGCATCACCCGTACCGTCAAAAGAAACTCTACCAATCCGGGAGTAAAGAAGTGTTGCCTCAGTATCTGTCATCCCCTGATTCCTCTACTGTAGCATCTACTGTACAAAAGGCATTGCCTAATTCAATGTTGTGAGGCCCTGATTTATCCCTACCAGTCCAGCTGCAAAGTCTGTGGGATCTACGGCTGGGGCTTCAGGCTCGACTGGCTGCTGATTAGGAATCTCAGCTGCAACTACCCTAGCTCGACCTCTACCTCTACCTCTTCCCCTATGACATGGAGCAGGAGGGGGAGCCTTATCATGCATAGACTGCTCATCAAATCTAAGAGTCAGATCGGTATTAGGGTCAATACGCACATGCCTCATTATGAAAAGACAAGGAAAATTTGAATTCAAAACAAGGTAAGAATATTTAACACAACACGGAATTAGAAACAAGAACATCTCAATGACAATTATCAATCCCTAAGCTGCAGTAGTTACATAAAAAGACAAACATGGACAATTAATCGAACTTATGCTTTGATACCAACTTTGTCACGACCCGAACTCGAGGGCACGTGACCGACACTAAGGAATGGGAAGGCATAAGGCCTCGAAACCCGTAGTAAGCCTTAAAGAAAAGATAAACAACACCTTACAATTTAAAGCTTTATTTTAAAATATAACACATTATCAAACTGATTTTTCTCATAAATAAAATAAATCAGATGCTCAAATAAAATATGCTTCGGCGTTACATATTATAAATCAAACTTAAATCTTTATACATAAGCATGGTTCATACAAATAAATTACACAAACATACTTAAACCATACAATTCTTAGTATATATACTACTGAAGCTTCCTAGAATAATACAACAGTACAACTTACAATGACCTATATAAAATAGTCGGTGATGAAGAAACCCGACGTGGAGATAGTCTGAGGTCGAACTCCCAAGCTCCTGAAAAAAATAAGTTGAGGGGAATCAGACCTCACTGAGAAAGTCAATAAAAAGAGCTGTACGGTTTGAAAACCCTTTTTGAAAACCATATAGTGATAGTAAAAATAATTTATAATAAATAGATATAGCTTTTGAAAAATCTCGGTAGAACCCTAAACCCAAAATCCTAAATGGCCAATCGGGCCCACTTGTTCCAACTAGATTGTCGGTCCCCGAGAGCAAAGGCATCAATCGAGGCACCAAGTCGCAGTCGTTCACTTAATCCAAATATATGGCACTGGCGGTCCCCGAGAGCTAGGGCATCAACCGAGGCACCCATCCCAGTCTATTATTAACCTTACAATCACTAGCGGTTCCTGAGAGCATAGGCTTCCACCGAGGCACCCGTCCTAGTTTAACATTCACCCGTTATAAATATTTCAGATCCACCTCTTAATCTTTACCATGTGCACACGGTCCTGGTGAGGCCCACCAGGTAGCCCGTTCTACCAAAATTTCTCAAAATCGATTCTTAAATAAATAAATGCATTTTAAATCTTAAATAACAACATTAAATTAAATAAATCATATGTTAAACATAAAAATAGGGTCCAAGTAATTTGATCCAAACCCTATTAAAACTTTTAATCACAAACCCTAACTCGGATCTAAGTAATTTGATTAATTAATTTAAAAATAGGGTTTTCAAATCTTACCACAAACGCAGAAGAGGCAAGACTATTGGAAGGCAAAGAGGAGGTTCACTCCAGTGACACCTTACCTCGAGCTTTTGATTTTGGTAGTTCAGATCAAGAAATCTCCAAAAGAATTTGTCCTCCACAAGCATCTATACAAACAGCCCTTGACTAAAATGAAAACTTTATGTGCTAGCACTTGTCTTGATTTCTCACAAATCAAGAATAAAACACTTTGTGTTTTTGTTTTTCTAAGAGGAGAAAAATGAATTATAAGTGGTGGCTTATGATTGAGTTAGTAATTAGGGTTTCATTTACTAAAATAACTTTTTGGTAATTTCTCAATTATTATTATTCTGATTTTATTTAAAATTAAATTAGAAATAATATTATATTTATTTAAGATAACCTTTACCTTAAATAAATAAAATATTTATTTATTTTCATAGAGCATATTTGGGCTTCTTAAACCTATATCCCTTTTTGGGCCTGTTCTAAATGTGTGACCCTGTAGGTTCACATGATGTTGGCAATGGGCCTTAAATCTCTATTTAGGCCTACAAGTCATAAATGGCCTTTAGCAAGACATTATGTCTACCCAAGTCATATGAAGTCAATAATTCGATAAAACCTATTTTATAATAAATATTACAATCCCTTTGTCATATGATATATTGATTGAATATAAGGCATAATTTCTTTTATCCTTATATAATTCAATCATATTATTTCTTGACTCTAAGTAGACTGAGAATGATAACTCTTTATCAATTCATTTTAGCATGACCATGTATTTTCATCATTCTATCTTATCAAGGGGCCCATATATATCTTACTCATATTAAATAAGGGACAAATTCCTTCTCAATCACTCATATTCCTCATATAACTCATTTCATATCCAACAACAATCTATTTAATCAACCTGTTAAAGATAATGTTAGATTATGTCAAAATATATAATAGTTATGTAGAAATCCATGATGATTTCAAAGTCAAAGGACTAAATCAATATTATTATAATGAGAATTACTTATGACAACTATCTATATAGTATTCTCATGATGGGTCAATCCAGTACATTATTTCCTAAATAAGTACCTATGATTTGATTTAATATCTCATATTCATGATCAATAAAACATAATCATCAATCAATATCATACTAGCCATAACATATTGTTATGACTAGGGATAATTTGAATAGAACTCATATTTAATCTAAGGGTTTTACTATCAAGTCACATACTTGATGACCTTAGTAATAATTGACTATTCAAGTAATTATCATAACACAAAATGATTATGAAAAATGTCTCTTTATTAAATAAAATGATAAAGTCAAAATATGGTCATACATGATTGACATAGTGCATATCATTAACACATGTCTCCTACTCCTGTGGTACCTATGCTTCAGTTTATGGTCCTACTAGACAAAGCCTCTATGCTGACTACTGGAGCCTATTTAAAATATGGTGCACTGGGTGCTCTAAGATCCTCCTACCTGGACACCTCCCATCTGATAATAATCAAGCATAACTCCTTGCCTGACTAATCTGAGCTCTATCTCCTTGGCGAACTCTATCATAGACTCAAGAGTCAGGCCTATAGTGGGCATCCTAGTGAACGCATAACCTAATCTAGTGATGTAGGTAGCGATTACAAAATACCGATCTCTCATTAAGTCCTCTGCATACCGACCCAGTCTGAGGAACTCTCTAGTGTATTCCTTTACCGACCTATCACCTCTAAAAATATTTTTTAGCCAAAGTTTGTAGCTCATCTGTATTATCTCTAGGTAGAAACATCTTATAAATCTCTCCCAAAACTAAGCCCATATCATAGTAGTCATGTGGGGCTGGACAACCTAAACAAACCAATCTAGGGCTGGCCCTTAATTGACAACATAACTATCATGATCCTTTAATACCTAGTGTGAGCTGTCTGAGTCCTCGTCTCTATGGTGTGCAGGAATTCTAGAGGATCTGAAGTCCCGTCGAAGGAATCCTTACCAACTTTGGCAAAGAATAAGCTACCTTTAGATCAGATATACTGTACTGATACATAGGTTGCATTGCGGTACTATCAGAGGTATAGCAGTTGTACCATACTGAACTCTTAGTGTAAAAGCAGCCTCATATTCTTGTTCTGCAAGTTCCTCATCCTGCAGCTCTCTCTGCCTACGGCAACCTACCGCTCCTCGAGGTCTACCTCTACCTCTACCCGTACACCTAACTGGCGGCTCAGGGGGTAGAATCTCATCATAAAAGGACTCCATATCCTCAGCCTCATCAGCTTGTAAAGTGGTTTGCACTCTCCTCTGCATTCTGAAAATAACAAACACAAACAAAAATTAGATAAAATAAACATCCTATCAATTATGCAGAATACTAAAATAAGGAAGACTTATCGAAGACATGATCGAACCTAATTTATTGTGGTAGTTTCAAAGAAAACACAACTCTAACAACCCAGGCCATACAATATTAAACCTAGACTTTGATACCAACTTTGTCACAACCCAAACTCGGGAGTCATGATCATTTTAGGAAACAGGAATTCACACGAATCTGAAACCCGTAGCAAGCCTTAAAATAAAAAATCACACAAAATATGCCAGAAAAATACCTTAAAATTTAAAAATTTAAATAATATAAAGAAATATCCATATAATATAATAAAATATATTCATACAATTATTCAAATATAGAATCATAGTCTAAAACAATAACTAATCCTATAATAATAATGCACTACTACTGCAATGTCTAATAAAATACAAGACAAATGATAGTTCAATATTTGCATAAGTTAATTGGTGAAGAAAGAGTCTAATAAAGAGAACTAATATGGAGGTATGAAGTAGAGAGTCTTCATATATATATATATATATATATATATATATATATATATATATATATATTTGATAGGGTCAGACCTCACTAAGTGAATTATTATTATATATATGCAGCAAGCTAAAGACACAGACATTCAAGCATTGGTATAATAATTATATATTTATATTTATTTAATGTATACATGCATTTCATACAAATTCTCAAAATCACATTACTTTAAAACAATTAAATGCATAAAGGTTTAGGTGGAGGATCAGAGCAAAACACTAAAATTTTGTATAACCTCGATCACTATATTTCACTAGCTAACATACTTTCCATAACTCTAAAAAAATATCTTTTGTTCAACTTTTGGTAGTGTATTGGCCCTGAATACACAAAAAAGGTCAATTGAGGATCCACAGTCCCACTTCCGATATGACTAGCCTCGAGTACACTGCAAGTCAACTGAGAATCCGCAATCACACTCTTTTTCCTCCATCATTCACAATAATCATCGTATCCATATCTAAAATTGATCAAAATTTATGACCTATCATTTAGCATATTGTTGCGCAACAATCCTAGTATGACCCACTAGATGACAAGTTCTATGACAATCCTCCAAAACATTTATCATAAATAATTAATTAAATGAAATCATATAAATATGAAAGACATCTAAATTCTAAACATAAAGTTGGCATATATATATATATATATATATATATCATATAAGTGCATGCATGATAATGATAATAAAAATTAATAATTAAATAAAATTTGATGCAACTAATATATGAAATTCACATTATAAAAATATGGATGCCAACTATGATTTCTAAATGTCATGCATACATATAATAATAACTCATAGTTCAAGTGCGCTCCTCTACCCTGGTTCGGTTGGCCCGGTTCGATAGGCCCAGCTTGTGATACAGTTAAGGAAAATAATAATAATAATAGAATTAAATTCCTAATTTATATTTTTAGAATTTCTAAAGAACAATTCAATCTAGGACACGATTTGACTAAAACTCAAAACTTATGACCGACCTGATATCACACTTTATGAGAATTCTACCGAAAATTTGACAGAGTCTTCTCTGTAAAATAAATATCTCTTTACTAAAAGTAAAGTCGATCATATACGCAAATACACTTTAAATAACCAGAAAACTCAACTTTTTGGGTTGGGCCCCAAACTACATTTATTGCTTAACTGAAAATCAACAAATCTACAATTAATAAAATAATGCAAATGCCAATAATTCACCAAAAATCATAAAATTCGTTTAAATACCACAATCAATTTATTTACATAATAAAAGCATAAAAAATATTTATTTCCAAAAGAACTAATAAAATTTTAATTTATAATTAAATTATATTAATAAAATCTATTCTTCAATTTTTGAAATGAAATAGCATAAATTACAAATAATTATTTAAATTGTTCCAATATATAATAGATATGGCCAATAACTCATTTAAACTTAAAAATAATAAATAAATGTATTATTTGAATATATTTCCAAAAATTACTAATAATTAGCTAAAAATAGAAAATAATTTATAAAAATTATTTTAATACTATTTATTACTAAAAAATTATTCAAAACATAATAATTCACAATAATTTCAACTAAAATTTAAAAATTACTAATTTATACTAATTTTTCCAAAAAATTATTTTTCACATAAACATTCAAAAATTTATAATAAAAATTCGGTACATAATTTCAATAAATTTTCTTCATGAAGTTTGCTCAAAATACATCAAAGAATTTATTAAAAATATAAAATTTTCTCAAATCATGAATAGTAACTATGAATAGTGTTCATGATCGGAATACTGTCATTTCGAAAATCAATTCCAAAATTACATCTAAATATTGGAAAGCTTATAATTTCTACAACAATAATCTAAAATCAATTTACATAAAACAACATAATTTAACACAAAATTAACACATCAAATTTTTAAAACCTAGAACTAATCATCCAAAATTGAAGTTCAATTTGAAGTTGTTGGATGAATTACCTTGGAGGAAAAGAAGCCTAAGACATAAGAAAGAGATTGAACCCAAAAACTTGGCTTGAGGACGCTAGTGAAGGAAAGAAAATTCGGCCAAAATGAACAGAGAAGAGGAGAGAGAAAAGGGAGCTTCGCCGAAGCTAGGGGACGTTATCAGCTGGTAGAGGACAAGCTGGTGGCAACCGGAGTGGCGCTGCTAGTTTGGACGGTGGATGTGGGGCTGGTTGGGGTGGGAAAATGCAGAAAAAAGAAAGAAGAAGAAGAAGAAGAAGAAGAATAGTGGGTTGGGGGGGGTGGGGGAGTTAGGCCACTAGACATCACGTTTTCAACTTTTTTTTTTTTTCAAAAATGTCCAAAGGACAAATGAAATAATATTTAACATTAAAATATCTTTTCTCAATTATTTCTCACTATATATATATATATATATATATATATATATAACAATTAATTTAAATTTAATACAATTACACAAATAATAGTAATAAAATATTAATTAACACTAATAAATCCCAAAATAATAATAATAATATTGAAATAATATTCAACGCAAAAATTTCAAATTTAATTTCATGATTAATCAAATATCATAAATTAATAAAATAATTATTAACATTAGAAATTCCAAAAATTTAATTTTATAATTTATAAAAATTCGGTTTATAACATCTAGATATACAAAATGAAACTTTAGGGTCTAAACCTAAAAATTCGATAAGTTTAGGAGCCTTAATGTGAGTAGGAGTGAGCAAAAACCGATCAAACTAAAAAATTAAACCAAAACCAAATTGAAAAGATTTGCAAATTTCAGCTGATTAACCGAACTTACGAACCTTATGATCAATTTACATATTTTTGAATAAAATATTACTATAAGTCATGTATGGATGAGATGGTAAGTTGTTAATGTCAATTGCTTGAGGTTGTGGGATTTTTTTTTCTATCAAGGAAAGAGGCCTATATTTAAAAATCAATTAAAAAACTTGAAAAAGGGCATGACTAGAATTTGAACCGAGTGGCTTGGGGAAAAGACGCATGCCAATACCATTTAGACTACCATAAGCTTTTGTTTTATTTTTTTTTTTGTTTCTTTCATATATATATATATATGAAAGGGGAAAGTTTCTTTATTTTTTTTTGTACTTGCATTTGCCCAATGGATACACTCCGTTCACAGTAAAACTTCATATGGGTTTGATGTACTTTTATCTTCAATGAATAGTCCAGCCTTCAATGCAAGTCGAAGCATATGGTTGCTTGGCTGGTTAAATGCTATAGAACCGCGATGATTTAATAAAAACTTCAAATTAAATCCAAAGATTCCCCGAGTAAGAACCATTGTATCTCAACATGGATTCTACATCTTGGAACCATATCTAATCTTTTAGAATTTTAAAGGCAAACCTCATATTTAGGGGTGAGGTTTTAATAATTTGAAAAAAATAAAACCTAACCAAACCGAAACAGACTATGCTCACCCCTAAATATGAGGTTTGCATTTAAAATTCTATTAGATTAGATATTTTTTTTTTTTTTTAAAAAAAAAAAAAAAAAAAAAGAACCTACTTCTAAGACTTAATTGTGAAGATCCGAACTTATAGGACTGAAAATATAATATAATTTTGTGGGCTACAAACTGGTTTCAATTGGGTCAGCTGCTAGACCCATATTATCTTTATTAAACCCTAGTTTTGCATGCTATAAATGCTATCCGAGCTTTTTTTTATGCAGCTTCTTGTCGGTTTGATCCTGTTTCTCTGTCGGCACAGACATTTCCAGATCCTCAGAAAGACAGCCTCCGACGAACCATGTCAGGGTAAGCTTTATATTCATTCTCAAACCTATGAATCCGTTAAAATATGCTACTTCACGGTTCTTAACACTTGTAATAATGTGTTTGTTTGTGTAAGATTGACTTTCATGGGGTTTATTTATGTTCGGTGATTGACGGATGTAAAATGGATCGATTTGAGCAGTGAGGAGGTTGCCGTTGCCGTTGCTGTTGAGACAGCTCCTCAGCCCCTAGGCGAGCCAATGGACTTGATGACTGCATTGCAATTGGTGCTGAGGAAGTCTCTTGCTCATGGTGGCCTTTGTCGGGGTCTTCATGAAGGTGCGAAAGTGATTGAGAAGCATGCTGCTCAGCTATGTGTACTGGCCGAAGACTGCAACCAGCCTGATTACATCAAACTTGTCAAAGGGCTTTGTTCTGACCATGGTGTTGGCCTTGTAACTGTTCCAAGTGCTAAGAGCCTCGGCGAGTGGGCCGGTGTGAGTATTTTCTTTCACACTATATTTTTAGATGTCTATTTTTTCATTAAATTGTTAGAAGCATGCTCAAAGATCATTAAATCATAAATGTTCCACAAATTCTTATGATAAACACTTATTCATGAATATAGGTATGATGTTGAAAGTCCTCTGATGCTGGAGGATAATTTGTGATTCTGCTTTCACTGTATTTGCGTCCACCGTTTGAGTTATTTGTGATTTTGCATTCTTTATAGGTCTTACGTTGGACTGAAGAGTTGCGATTTTTGTTGAAGTATATCTAAGTAAAAACAGAAAATGCTTGCAATTATTTGGCATCCTTTTGGTAGTTATTTATTATTTTTGGTCAATTCAAGTAGTCACTATGATTGTATCTATTCTTCTGCTTTTGAGGATTCACATCAATGTTTGTTTTGCCTGGCATCTCTTTCAATACATCTGGTCCTAATACATATGTTAGCTTAGATTACATGCCAGTGTTCAATGTCCTTTGAGCTACATATTAATTTCTTTTGCCCTTTGTATGTAGTCGTATTTCACACTGCTACATCCTATTCTATGTGTATGTCATTTTTCTGATCTATACCAATTAAGTTGTGTTTCTCTCAAATACCTTGTTGATTTGGTGTTTTACTTGAACTTCATCTTATGAACGTCTCTTGTCCTTGCTGCAGCTCTGTAAGATTGACTCCGAGGGCAAGGCCAGGAAGGTGGTTGGTTGCTCTTGCATCGTTGTCAAGGTGTGTCCCTTCCAGACACTCTCTATTTGTACTTACCTAGCTTTTGATGTAGTTCATCTCTCACGTACAAGTGTTTATCTATTTATTTATTTTGGACAAGATGATAGAAGTAATCTCATTTTGTTTCCTCTGTTTTGCAGGATTACGGCGAGGAGAGTGAGGGTCTTAATGTTGTTCAGCAACACATCAAGTCTAACTGAGTAGCTGTGGACATGATTATTGGGATCTGAATTGAAGTTTTATTTGTAGGGGCCTGTTTTGTTTTCAAGATACCCTGATATCCTCTTTAGCATTGGCTAGTTGCACTTCTTTCAGTTGAGTTTTCTCTTGCTATTTTTATAACGTTTTCCTTGTTATGTCGTACAAAATCTAGCACCATTTTGAGATTTTTGATAGAATGAAGGAATGGAATGGTCTTTTTACAGCTAGATTGGTTGGTTGGAAATGGATAAAAGAATTGAAAGCAAAAGAAGTATTTCGATTTTCCTCATTTGGAAAGATCTGTGAAGGGATGGGCCCCTCAACATTTCCTTCCGATACAGGGAGAAGTTGGAGGAAATTTAAAATTCAAATTATTTTTGAATCTTAAAATTTTGTTAGCACTAGTGTTTTTGGAATGAAATTTAACATCTTAAAAGTGTTAAGTGTTGTTTGTGTTAAAATTATTAAAGATTTATTAAATTAGAATATATGTATTGAACTTAAAAAAATAAATATAGTTACCAATCAAGTTCTAATTTTTTTTTTTATTGTATGTAAATAGAAAATTATGTAGGGGAGTTAGGATAATACTTTATAGTGAATGGATGTTGTATGTTTTCTTTTTTGCTAATTATACCTATGGACATAAATTAAAGCAAAAATCAATTTTTTCTTTAGATTTGATCTAATTAATATTTTCCTCTCTTGATTGAAAATTAATTTTGTGTATTTTTGAATTTCGAATCAATCAACACTTCAACTCATTTATTGACTTTTTTCATTAATCTTTTATAGTAAAAAATATCTCTTTATTTTATTGAAATAAAATTATTTGGTCTCTAAGTTTTAACTAGCGTGTTGCCTGCATGATGCGGGAAAGACTATTTTTTGATAAAAATATTTTGTTTTAAAATGTGGAATGAAGTTATATTTAATAATATGTTCAAATTACATATATAAAATAAAATTATTACTAATATATATATATATATATATATATATATTTACTAATATATATATATATATATATATATATATATATATATATATATATATATATATATATATATATATCTCTTTATTTAATTGTTGATTTAATTGAAAATAAGAATAATTGCAATATTTTTAACAAATGCGTGAACAAAATAAATGAATTTCAACATAGATATGTAAGAATCAAGATATGTGGATGAGAAATTCGAAAATGCAGGAATTCATATCTCCATTTAGGCAGTTAATCAGGCACAAGCATCATCTTCCAAGAACTCATTTGATAATTATTCTCGTGGTGAAAAGTGGGTGGAGCAAAGACACCAACTACTATATGAATAAATGAATAAGCAAAAGCCTCCAAGCAGCCCCTAGTATCCCTTGGCATTGGACAATTAATGCTTACTAATTTCATAAGGTCAATTAGGCATTACAGGCTCAACCAAGCATCCAAAACATGTCCAACAACCAGCTTGCAACGGTTGCATAATTGCATATCATATGGATAATCGATAAATTATATCAATAACTAAAGCAAAGATTCTTAGAAAAAATTAAAGCAATTAGAAAGTGCTTCTAAAACAGTGAGAGGTAATAAAGGTAATGCAACATGCAAATATTACTTTTAGAAATAAATCACACAATAAAGTTATGAACTTTATGTAAAATTGAACAACTAGGTTCTTAACATATTCTATAAAAGTGCTAAATTGGCGAAAATGGGGAAGAAAGGATATTTAAATTTGAAAATGGAAATAAACAAACATTGCAGGATTTAAAAGCAAAGCAAGACGTACGGAAAAAAACTTATTCATTAGACAAAAGAGAAACATGCAAGGAACAAAGATACAGTAAAATCTAGAAGCAAATCTTGAACAAACAATTGCTCTTGGAAAGTGCAGTTGGATTTTAGTTATTAATGATTAAAGAATAAGTTTACAGTATTTTTTTGCGTATAGTTTATTAGTTCTAATCATATACTTTTTTTTTTTACTTTTTTTGTGGCCTCTAACACATGGGAATACTTTACAATTGAATTAGATAAGAGCACGACCTTTCCCAAAGAGTATTTTAGGATTTGAATTGACTTGCATTTTTTTTCAAAGAATAAGTGAATTTAAAATTGGATAATTGAAGTTTGGTATTTATATCTTGGAGCCTCAATTTGAATTCAAAGTGATAAGCTAAATAGACTTCATTCTATTTAATGCCCCTCCCTCTCCCCTCCCTAAAGGAAGTTCAATCTGACTATTACAAAATCTAAGAGCTTGGCAATGGCATAGCTAATACATCTTCACTTAGCATATCTCTCCATTGTTGTGTTAATGACTTAATTTTGGTGTAATACTGAATTCCCACTTTTTGTGCAATGATTCAAAAACATAAGATACTAATTATGTCTATGATCCATTTAACATAGAATTAGAATTCCAGTAAAAATGATACAACTTCTTTAAAAAAAAAAAGATGTATATTTACCATCGAAGCTAACATCTCTAGCAAAAGATGACTTCAAGCTAATAATTGAAGAAAATGGTAGTAGGACGGAGATAGGAACATCAATGCTAACCTGTAGACCCTCAAATTCAAGCCCTAACATTATTGCTATATACAAGTATAAAGAAGAACATTTTAAGAGTTTAAAGTAGTGTCAAAATTTTAATAGTATAAATTTGGTCAAAACATAGAACCTCATGTAGTATGCAAATAGTAGTAATACATGCTAGTTAGTAATTAGTATAATATATTGGTAAATACCATCTTACTTGGCCCACCTCCACCTTTGTCTAAAATTTCCTTGTAGCTACACCGAATGTGGTAAGTATAAAAGCTCCATTGCTAAATCTTTGAGAGAAAATAACTATGAAAACATGGAAAAGTAATTTGAAATATGTTCTAGTTCATAAGGGATATCAAGGAAAGTTTGAAGCTAAGATTTACTTATTTTTGTTGACAATATTTACGGCATGTTCAATGGTATTAGTCTACATGCAAAGAATAACTGGTCCAAAAGTTTACTCTTGCATTAAAAAACCATGAAAATGCACTAATAGATTATAATTTAGCATCCATCATCACAAATAAAGCTCTAGCTGAATAAAATAACAACAAATTAGTAAAATTGTCACCTTCGACTTAATTAATTGAATTATTTTGTCCATTACCATTAAAGAAGTGTATTGAAGTAGACAAAGCCTTAGCCGTTTATGCTTTTAGCATAATAATTATGTTGCATCATAATTTGTTGTTAATTGAATTAATAGCAAATTTCTAATTCATTGTTTACTGAATTTGGAATCTTGATTTATAATAAATATGATTGGCATTTTGTTTTGTTTCTTATACATTGATCTTTCTGTGGCTTTTAGGTGATTAATTTGTTAATTGATTTTTCATTAGTTTGAGTTTGACCTGTGGCTTTATGCACTCTAGATGCTAGTTCAATGCTTTCTCTAATTTCCGATTAGAACCATAAACTGGAGGTACACTGGGAACATCATCATCATCATACAAATATTTCTCATTTTGCAGTTTACTAGAATGAAAATCCTGTAAAACAAATAAAGTCATCAAGATAAAAGTTGCAAACATTATAATAAAATCAATATCATGCAAATAGCATCATAAGTGAGAGCATATTTTTTAACTTCTGCCCATCAAGCCAATGTATATGAGATATTATGCATTTGAGGACTTCAAAATTGCAAAATATTTAATATTAGCAAATAACATTTTGAAGAGTTATAATGAAACAGGCAAGTTAAATAATGCATCCACATTAACACAAAAATTTTATAGCATTGCCTGTTTTTAATATATCTCCAACCTTTGGAATTCCAAAGCGAGCTTCGTACATAGCTAGGATAAAATATTATATATATATATATATATATATATATATGTATGTATGTATGTATAGAGAGAGAGGGAGAGAGAAAGACATTTTAATATAGTGTAACTAATTATGATATATTGTGTGCATTTGCATTTTTTTAATCATAATGCATGAAATTTCATTATTTAGCATCTATATTTTAACATTTCTATTTCAATATAATGCCACAATAAATACACTTCTACATAAAATAGTTAATTTGTAAGTGTTGGAAACGATTATGCAACAATCAAGTATGGTTAGCACATGCCTTAGATAGGGTGAAATTTCAAAAATTTCACTTACATAACCTTTCATCACATGAAGATTTCCATTCCCATAAATCCATTTTTGTATTTTACATATAGCTAAACTACACATCAATATATGTAAAACAACAAATTAGGAAATCTAAGTTTAAGAATACTTACAATCTCCTAAGTTTGATGTACACATCAAATGCTTAGCCTCTCAAGTGTTAGGCCTCTAGCTTGAAACACCAAAACTTCACCAATTACTTTCTTGCTTAGATGGAGCTTAGTAGCAAGTGCCCTCTCTATTGACCATTAGAAACTTGCACTAGCTTAATCCTTTAATAAGAATACTTTAGGTTTATTTTTGGTACATGTTGTTTCTCTCCATTTTGGTGTCTCTACATAAAATTTTTCTCTAACCTTAGAAACATATCTTAGGTTATGTATATATAAGTAGGGAAAGGAAACCCTTATCACATAATGAGTGTGCAACTCATTATGATAAATATACAACTTGTATACTTATCTAGTGCACCAAGAATTATATAGAGAATTAATACATCTCATGTATATGTCTACATACATTCTCTACACTTAATCATATAACCTAATCTTTATCTTTGCCTTAGTCAAATTTATACACATAAGACATAATGTGTGCCTAACATGATAAATTTTCCATGGTCAACATTTTACACTTAAGTGACAATATGTGACTAATAAGATAAACCTAGTAAGCCAAGCTTAATCCTTATCATGCCCATAGTCAACAGTATACATATAAAGGATAAGGCATGCCTAACATGACAAATTTTGACCAAGTCATGTTCATATGGATTTGGGCTTGGTAATTGGGCCAACACTTGGACCAAGCCCAATCCATATAAAAAATGGGCTTGGATTATAATATGAACCCTAAAAGGGATTAAAAGTGCAAGCATGAAGATGAATATGAAGAATTCAAGCTAATTAGCTTAATTTTATATTCTGAAATCATTTAGCTTCATATGGAAGAATTTTAAGTTAATTTTCTATTTTGGAGTCAATAAGGAAGATTCTAAAAGATTTTAGAAGATGTGAGAAGATTCAAGGATATTCCAAGTCCAAGTCAATAAGTCAAAGTCAATGGTCAATGGTCAACATCCTACATGGCATGTAACATGGTATGCTTTAATAGTTAGTTTTCATTAGTTGTCAATTTTGACTTTTCAAAGATGAGTTGTCATAAGTTGTTGATTTTGACTTTTCAAAGATGAGTTGTCATTAGTTGTCCTATTTTTGAAGGAAACTTCCTTAATTAAGGATTTTCCTATATAGGTATCTTTGGGAATAAGGAAGAAAACTTTTTCCTTCAAGGGTTAGGTTATTTATATGCCTATATAAGGGCTAAATATATGTAGAACGACTTTGGATGTATTATTTAATAATTTTAATCAATTAAGTGAGGTTTTCCCTTAACTTTGTTCTTTTAAAACTTTACAAGTTTACTTGAATTTTTTCACATCTACTTTTCATTACAATTGCTAAGTTAGATTAAACTTAAAATTGTGTGATTGTTCATAATTTAATAGTTAAGTATCTTGCTTCAATTTAATAAGCAAGGGGTTTAGCTCCATTAACACAACCTATCCTTGATAATCTTTGGGCTAGATTTCAAATTTGGATGCGCATTCTATCTCTGTTATAGGTAGGGTTCATATCAAATTAGGTCCTTAGGCTTTCTTAACATCTTGGATTAATTTTTGGTCCAAAACCCTTTTGAGCCTGGGCCCAAAAAACTTGGGCCATTAATCCAAGTCTAATTATAAACAATATATATTATTAATTTAATACCTTAATTAATATCTTATATTAATTAAGTATAAATTAATAATTAAACCCTTTATTTAAATTAGATTTCATGATATGCTAGAATAATTGCTTAAAGTATAAATCCAATTCCATTAATCTTGATTATTTGATTAAATTCTTTAATCAATAATTAGATTGATATTGATGGTGATTTGGTGAAACTCTTTTAGGTGTGACTTATTAGGTTCATGTCTAATTCGCATTGAGAAGATAATATCAACACTTGATATTATTTTAAACTCCTTTCAAGTCTAAATGTGAAAATCCCAATTATTCACATTTAGTTCTCATAAGTTGGGAGTGACCCCTAGCATCAATATTATAACTACCCAATTAGAAATGAATGCATGTATTGATTCAAACGAACCCATTGGTCATAATTAACATGCACTAAAATCCCTTCATTAGAATATCCTAATATAGCCTAGAGTCATGGTTTAGTCAAACTCTAATAGTTACATCGTATTACCTTATCTCAAGTATTAATTCTTGATAAAACATAATGAATACTAGAAACAACTTTCTAGCGCTGAAACTCTTTCAGACTGTGTCATGTTTGTCCTGGCTAGAAACTTATTCATCAAGAATGAACCTAGATAGCATAGGATCTTAACCCGGTTCACTCCAGGCAATGAATCCCATCTTGGTTAAACACTCATCCTTACATTTAACCGATTAGAGCCACTATACGCCATATACCCATGTATGATTAACACAAGCATGTAAGTGGTAATAAACCCTAACCACTTAAATGTGGATGATCGTGTCACCTTAAGTCAAAGGACTATATGCGCCATTATGACCTAGATTGTGATTGTTGAATATAAATGAATATCCATGCAATCACAAATCTAATGTCATGTTCGATCCATCCATCACATGAGTATCCACATGTCCATTCTGATATCTCATATCAAGTAGTATGAGACTTATTACCTCCTATTATTAGTATCATATAGTAATCAAGGAAAATAGACAGAGGTAGTCTAATTAATATTACCCAAATATTAATTAATTGACTATGAACAATTTATAGCATATGTACTAAATAAATTTGTCACTCATATTATCAACTATTGATAATAAATTTATTTAACATTATGCTAATGAGTGAATATTTAATTAAATAAAAATTTTAGATAAAAGAATATTATTTATTGTCGTTTGGGATTTTTGCAATGTCAAAATATGTGATTGGTCTCTAGGGCATACCACTTATGCTAACAATCTCCCACTTGCATCAGAGCCAATTACTATAGTATTTTCAACCCATCTTCTCAAGATGTTAATATAATAGTAGTTATGTTAGTGCTTTAGTGTGTGGATCAGCCACATAGTTCGTTGAAGCTACCTTTGCTCTTTCTAATAAGTTCTTTGATAATATGAAAATGCCTTTCTATGTGTTTCGATTTTTTGTGAGACTTTGATTCCTTTACCAAAGCAATGGCTCCATTGTTGTTGCAATAGGGAGGAATTATGGACTCAGTGGAAGGAGCAATTCCAAGCTTAATAATGAACTTCTTAATCCAAATAGTCTCTTTAGCAGCATCCGATGCAACTATATACTTAGCTTCTATAGTAGAATTAGTAGTGACACCTTGCTTGGAACTCTTCTAGCTAATTACTCCTCCATTATAAATAAACACAAACCTAGAGATATAATTTCTATCATCTACATCTGATTAAAAATCAAAATCTATGAAACCATCTATTTGTAGATCACTTCTTCCATAAGTTAAGACTAAATCTTTAGTCCTTCTCAAGTGTTCTATACCTGGGTTGGATTGAAACCTGCCAGTCATACAAATAGCATAGGCAATATCAGGCCTAGTACATAATATAGCATACATTAAGCTTCCTATAGTCGAAGCATGAGGAATTTTAGCCATTTACTCCATTTTCTCCAGTGTTTTTGGTGACATACCCTTAGATAAAATGAATATCATGCCTAAATGGTAACAATCCTCTCTTGGAATCAAGCATGTTGAACTTCTTCAACACCTTTTCCAAGTAAAGACTTTGGGATAAACCTATCATTCTTTTCAATCTATCTCTATAGACTTGAATACCAAGAATACAAGTAGCTTTCCCTAAGTATTTTATAGAGAAAGTTTTACATAACCATAGTTTCACATTTGTAAGCATACTAATATCATTCCCAATTAATAAAATATCATCAACTTATAGTACTAGGAAAGTGAGTTGCCTCCCATTGACCTTCTTGTACATATAAGGCTCATCTTCATTTTTAATAAAACCAAAAGATCAAATGGCTTCATCAAAATTATGATTCTAACTCCTTAAAGCTTGCTTTAGACTACAAATTGATCTATTAAGCTTATACACTTTAGAACCTTTCTCAGATTCAAAACCCTTGAGTTACTCTAAAACCATTGAGAAAAGCAATTTTGACATCCATTTCTCAATTCTCATAATCATAGTGTATAGCTACAGCAAGAAGTATTCGAACGGATTTGATCATGGCTATTGGTGAAAAGGTTTCCTCGCAGTTAACCCCTTGCCTTTGGCGAAACCCTTTCACTACAAGCCTTGCTTTTATAGGTAATAACCTTTCCATCTGCACCAATCTTTCTCTTGAAGACCCATTTACAATCTATAGGTATAATATCTTCAAGTGGATCAACAAGTGTTCATACTTGGTTTGCATACATCAAATTCATTTCAGCTTTCATTGCTTCAAACTTATTTTAAAGAATCATTATCACATAAAGATTCTTCATATGTAGTAGGATCATTATTATGATTGCTTTCTTTATGAATATGCAACTCTTTCATATCATGTAAAAAACTATATCTCTTTGGTAGATAAGATACCTTACTAGATCTTCTAGGAGTTGGTATAATGATATTTTTAGTGGGATTAGACTTTTGATCAAATCCATTTAATCAACTTGATTGGCTTCATTAGAAGACTCCTCTTATAATGCTATATGTAAATGGCGAAGTTTAGCATGCATCCAAGATCTTAGCAACCGCGGCACTATTTAAGCTCAGGGCTCTAAAAAATACACTAACCACTATCATAAAGACATGGCGTGGAGATGAGGAATCACCACCTAGGGTAATAAGTGGAAAAAATTGAAAGTGGTGCTACTCGATTCTCTAAAAGAAAGTCAGTACCACAATTAGAAAATTCTAGATACGAAATACTAACTTCTTTTAGTTTTATGTTCATTTAGAATTACTTTATGAATTACTATCTTACCTTCTATTTACATGCAATTTCATATAGAACATTATTAAAACAATCAACTCCAGACAAACTAGTTATGAAAAATACATGTAAACAATGCATTCATTTAAATTTACAATCCCTAAGTTAGTCTAACCTACATTAATTTCAATTAAATGGGCTAAATCTATATGTTTTAACTTGCAAGTGAGCTTAAAGACTAATGGACTTAATTCCTATTCAATTTTAATTAAGTGAACCTAAATCTATTTATTTTAATTCTAAAAATGGGCCTAAATCTATAAATTATAAAATATTTAAATTAATGGGCCTAGTTCTACATAGTTTATTTCTAAAATGATCTTAAATCTACAAGTTATGGAAAAGACTTTAATTTAATGAACTAAGTCTATTAAATTAAATTAAACTAGGTGAGCCTATGTCAAAATTTACAAAATAGGCCTAAGTTATCACTATCCTAAATCTAATTAATTATGGGCCTAAAGATGTACTTTTTATTAATTAAACCTTAAAAAACCTAAATTTATCTAAATGAGTTAGAGCCTAATATGGGCTTAAAGCCTAAAACACCTAAAATAAATAAACAAGCTCAAAACATATATAAAAATAACAAAACAATCAAATAAAATATCAAACAATCAATTACACTTATTCTAAAAAAACCCTAATTTAATTAAAGTGACTTTAAATAAAAAATTAACAAACAACCTTAATTCTATCCATTTAAATCTAATTCAATTTTAATTAAACAAACCCTAATTATTTCTATGGCTATTAATTTTAATTAATTACCTAGTTAAAACCCTAATTTTATGAACCAATTAATTAAATAGAACACACAATCACACACGCCTGATTTCATTATTCTCACTATTAGAGCTATTACAATGATCTACTAAAAATAATAAGAAAAGAACAAATTAATACAATCCTAAAAAAATAATAAAAAAAAAAAACAAAATCAAAACAATAATAAACAACTAAAAAAACTAGAAACTGAATTTAGCTACAAAGTTTAATCGATGGCATTCCATGAACCTTTATGAATTTTATTCTCTAAGTAACATCATCATGTAATCTCCTCCATAATCACCAACACAAAAGAATAAACAATGATTAGTGAATAAAATAACAATAAAAATTAAATAAAATTATAATTTAATAAAACCAAAATAATAAAATAAGAAATAGAAGAAGGTAGGAAAGAAGATGTTGATTATGGATGCAGTATGGGTTGACCCCTCAGACTAGTAAAAATCATTGTTGTTTCTTAAGTAAGTCTTCAATATTTGTTGTTCTCCTTTCAAAAGCCTATTTCTTGTTGCTAAAAAAAAAATCATAGAGAAATATTTTTTTATGTACTGCCTAGGAATAAAAGGAAAAGCCCATAAAAGTGCAGGAAAAGCCTATAGTTGAGAGAGAGAGGCCAGAGAGAGGTCCCTATAGATGGTGGGGTTTAGCACGCACTCAAGATTTTAGCAACCACGATATTGTTTGAGCTCAGGGCTCTAGAGAACACACTAACAACTATCATCAAGACATGGCATGAAGATGAGGAGTCGCTACCTAGGGTAATAATTGGGACAAATAAAAAAATGGTGGTACTCGATTCTCTAAAAGAAAGCCAACACCACAACCAAGAGATTCTAAGTACGGAATACTAACTTCTTTCAGTCTTATGTTCATTTAGAATTGTTTTACGAATTACTATTTTATCCTCTATTTACATGCAATTTCATATAAACCCTTAAAAAAATTAACTTTAGACAAACTAGTCATAAAATATACAAGTAAACAATGCATTCATCATAATCCCTAGGTTAGTCTAATCTACATTGATTTTTATTAAATGAGTTAAATATACATATTTTAATTTACAAGTGAGTCTAAAGACTAATGGGCCTAATTCCTATTTAATTTTAATTAAGTGAACCTAAGTCTATTTATAGTAATTCTAATAGGCCTAAATCTACAAATTATAAAGTATTTAAATTAATGGGCCTAATTCTACATGTTTTAATTCTAAAATGATCTTAAATCTACAAATTATGAAAAAGGCTTAAACTAAATGGGCTAAGTCTAAATTAATTAAATTAAACAGGCCTACATCTAATTTAACTAAATGAGCCTAAGTTATCTCTACCCTAAATCTAATTAATTATGAGTCTAAAATGCATCTTAATTAATTAAACCTAAAAAACCCTAAATTTAAATGGGTTAAAGCCTAATGTGGGCCTAGGGCCCAAAACACATAAACATAACCAAACAAGCCTAAAAACAATAAAAATATCATAACAAACAAATAAAAAGATCAAACAATTAATTTTACTTTTTTTTTTAATTTTAATTTAATTAAAGTGACCATAATCAAATAAAATAAAATAATTAATAGGCAATCCTAATTCTATCCACTTAAATCTAATTCAATTTTAATTAAACAACCTAATGATTTCTATAGCCATTACCGAATGAAAACCCTAATTTTACTAACCAATTGCTTAAAATAAAACACACAAGCACACACGCCAAATTTCATTATTCCTACTATTGGGGCTATTACAATGAACTATTGAGAATAATAAAAAAGAAGAATTAATACAATACCAAAATTAAATAAATAGAACCTAGAAACTACATTTAGCTACAAGGTTCCATCCATGAAATTCCATGAACCTTTATGGATTTGGTCCTCCAAGTATGATCATCATGTAATCTCCTCCATAATCACCATCACAAAAGGATAAAACAATGATTAGTGAATTAAATTATAATAAAAATTCAATAAAATTGAAATTCAATAAAATAAAATAAAATAAGAATAAAAGAAAGTAGAGAGAAGATAATGCTTTATGGATGTTGAATGAATTGCTCCTCAGACTAGTAAGATTACTGTTGTTTTTAAGTAGACCTTCAAAACTTGTTATTCTTCTTCTAAAAAATCTCCAACAAATAAATCACCAATAATTTTTTGTGTACTACCTAAAGAAAAGTCTAAAGATCCTTAGGAAGAAGAGAGCCAAAATTGCAGAAAAGAATGGTCAGGATTGAGGATTCAGTCCCTCCCTCTAGGAGCTTAAGCTCTCCTTTTGTAGAAAAAACCAAAAAAAACCTTAGGTTCTATGTATTGAAGAGTTCTAATTTTCAAAGGACTTTATTTCCTAAAAATTTAGATAAATCCCAAAATAAATTTAAGAAAATTTTTTTAGCCAATCAAAATTTAGAAAAAAATACTTTTTATTTTCTGTAAAAATACAAAAAATAAACAAAAAACACGAAATTCAGTCCAGAATTGTATAATTTTAATCAAAATTACATAATTATGATTTTTTTAACTTTTAATTACAAAAAAGACCCTTGAAAGAAATTAAAATTTTCAATTAGGTCTTAAAAAGTATTACAATTAAGTCCTTAAAAAAATAAATGGAACTCTTTTTGAAAATGTATTCAAACTTTTAAGGTTGCAAACTTCAAGTGTTGAAGACCTACTGAAAACATTTTCATCATTGGAGTCCTTTGTGAGATCCATATTTTATTATCTCGAAATTGGGTGTTTACAGTTGCCCCCCTTTGTCGCTGTTTGTTTGATAAATTGCGGCAAAGGAAATAAGCACACAATTTCTTAAGAATAAAGTTTGAGTACTTGCCTGTACTTCTTGAGGCTTTTGCTTGTAAGTGATCATCGATTCACGATGAATGTTTGTGTTGTCGTACAACACTAGGCATAAACTTGAAACATCTAAGGAAACACTATACTTGAGCATATAACATTAGTTTGGATGGACACATTATACTTGGTCATATAGTCTGAATTGGAAGGATGCATTGTACTCAGTCGTACAATGTTGACTATACTCGACCGTATTGTTTAAATGGAAAGATATATTATACTCGGTCGTATAATGTTGACGATACTCGATCGTATATTCTGAATGGAAATGACATATTGTACTCGGTTGTACAATGTTGACTATACTCGATCATATAGTCTGAATTGAAATGAAACATTGCACTCGGTAGTATAATGTCGACTACACTCGGTCGTATAGTCTGAATTGAAATGACATATTGCACTCGGTCATACAGTGTCGACTATACTTGGTCGTATAGTCTGAATTGAAATGACACATTATACTTGACAGTACAATGTTGACTATACTTGGTCATATAGTTTGTGTAGGAATACACTGCACTCGGTCATGCAGCATTGATTGCTTTTATGCTTTGCCTTTTACCAATTCATTCTTCATTTCCCTTATCCCTTTCATTGCTTACCAATTATGTTGCAATCCATTATTGCACACAATTAGTTGCAACCCTTTCATTGCTCACTAATGATGTTGTAATCCATAATTGTTTGTGATTAACTGTAACCCTTTCATTGCTCATCGATAATTCTACAGTCCATAACTACTCGCGATTAGCTGCAACACTTTCATTGCTCATCGATGATGCTATAATCCATAATTGCTCACGATTAGCTACAAACCTTTCACTGCTCACTGATAATGTTGCAATCCATAATTGCTCACGATTAGCTGCAACCCTTTCATTACTCACTGATAATGCTGCAATCCATAATTGCTCATGATTAGCTGCAACCCTTTCGTTACTCATTGATGATGTTGTAATCCATAATTGCTCATGATTAGCTACAACCATTTCATTGCTCACTAATGATGTTGCAATCCATAATTGCTTGCAATTAGCTAAAACCCTTTCGTTGCTCACTAATGATGCTTCAATCCATAATTGCTCGTGATTAGCTGCAAACCTTATGTTGCTCATTGATAATGCTGCAATCCATAATTGCTTGTGATTAGCTGCAACCTTTCCATTGCTCACCTTTGATGCTACAATCCATAACTATTAGTTGATTTTAATTAACTATAACCCCTTTATTGCTTTCTTTTGATGTTGTAATTTGTAATTAATGGCAAATTAACTGTAATACTTCCATTGCTTGCCTTTATAATTCTACAGTCTATAACTGCTCGTGATTAGCTAAAATCCTTTCATTGCTTGCAAATGATTCTGATTAACTGTAACCCTTTCATTACTCGTCCTTACTACTATAATTCATAACTGCTCATAATTTTTATCTTTGGTTTTTTTAGTCGAATGCTTTGAATTCTTTATGCTAAATGATTAGAATTTTTTACTGACTGACTTTGAATTTTGCTATATTGACTGATTAGAATTTCTCTATCGATTGACTTTAAATTTTATTGTATTGACTAATTAGAGTTTCTCTGCCGACTGACTTTGAATTTTATTATGTTAACTAACTCTACAAGTTGGGTGCACTTCCTTCTAGATTTGCAATTCCTATAGACTTGTTAAAGTTAGTTTCAATCATGATGAATTTACAAAAGTAAATTATAATGTTGAAAATTTATGAGAAAATTCATCACTTTATCATGAGATAGTGTGCACTCAACGAATCTTACTAATTTTGATTTTCATGACTATCATTTATTTGCCATTTGCAAAGGTCAGAGGTATCATTAACCATCTTATACTGAGAGCATATCTTTTAACAATTAAAGAGCTTACTTCCACACCTAATTTTAGGGAGAATTTGCTAAACAAAACTTATGGAATTTGAGTATAAACAAATTGAATTATGAGTATCAAATTAGCCTTTGAATTATTTTTGTTCTTTTCTTCCTTATCCGAGTATTCCCCCGCCTTTCTCATATTACTAACCATGGATATTTTTGGAAAGGTCCTTAGGATACTCATATTCTTAGAGAGCATTGGAGTAAATAGAGCAGGTTTTAACGTGGGTCCTCTTTTAGTATCCCCCATCTTTCTTGTATTACTTAGTGTGGATAGCGCCAGAGGTTCACGTTGATACTCTTGCTTATTTGGAGCACTAAAGTAAATTATGTTTGCTCTTATTTTGATTCTCCTCTTAGTGTTCCCCTGCCTTTCTCATTTTACTTAGCATGGATACCATCAAGGGATTTTGTACTCATACTCATTGTTTAGCATTGAAGTAGATTATATGCATATTTATTATTCAAATGATTGAAAAGATACTTTGAAATTCAAGCCATTTATACTGCAAGTCCATATATTTTATTTCTATATATTCTTCCCCTCATTTGGGTGTAAAATAAGCATTAGATTGATTAGAGTTTATAAACTCCCAACACAAAGCTGCTAACTAAACATTTAAATTCTGTGAGGCTAATAAAAAAGCCATTATGATCAAAGGTCATGAGATAGGCATTTTCACATGATCTTATGAAGTGGATGAATTTACTTTTAATTTTTGGATTTTATTATTGAGATGGTACTTTATTATAGAATCTAAGTGTCACGACCCAAACCGGGGCCATGACTAGCGCTAAGGAACGAGAATTCTTTGGAATCCGAAACCTGTAGCAAGCCTTAAAAAAATAAAATCATGCAATAATAAATATAAAATATGCATCATAATTAAAATCATAAACCAATATAATAAAATAAAACTCTTTCATATCATAAATAAATACATTAATACAATTTCAGAGAAAAGCCTCTGAATTAAAATCACATACAGTGAATATAAAATACAACACACTACTGGTACCAAATTTAACTACTGCAGTTTTTCTAAAGTACAATATAAAATTAATTACATAATTTACATAAAAGAGCTGGGGCAGAAGAAGTCCGGCGAATGGGTCTACTACTGAGGTCTGAAGAAGAAGACTCTCTTGTAAAAATATCAACTGAGGGGAGTCAGACCTCACTGAGTGAATTGTTATAATATATATACATGTATTTACTATATGTCAAATGCAATCAGTCATCAGTTTATATAATAAATATACATATAGACATATACACACAGATGCTGAAATTACTTTTTATATAATAATATTGAAAAACATCAGTTTATGAAGGATCAAATAGAACCATATTTAATCGTAACCTCAATCAACCATAATGTCACTCTAGCCATACAGACTCACTTAATTCCAAAGACATTCACTTATTTTATTTTGGAAAGTAGACTGGCCCCGAGATACTAAGTCAATCGAGCTTCAACAGTCTAATTGTCAATGTGATTCGCCCCGAGACACTTGGTCAACTGAGCTCCAGCAATCACACCATCAATCACATTACATCTCAATCAAATCAATCATATCATAATTTTCACAAATAAGTTAGTAATTCAATCCGACAATCTATCATATCGGTACGTACTCGGTCATAGTGTTGCCCACTAGGTAGCACATTCTATCGATATCCTTCTTTCAAAAATAATCATACATTCGGAAAATAAGTAATGCATACTATCATTCAAAATGATAAAATAAACCATATATATACCAAATATATATATATAATAAACTAAGTATATTTTGAGTATATATATATGTCAGATAAATTCAAATTAAATGTGAAATATACCAAAAAAAAACCAATAGTATACTAGAAACAGGCTAAGTAAAAATTAATAAAAATAATATGAATTTATTTAGAAATATACCTAAAATATACTAAAAATATACCTAAAATGTACTAATCATTTAATAAAACAATTATGAATAATTATAGATTTAAAACATGTAACCTAAGTGCGATGTATATATAAAATAACAACTCACATATGTGTGCTCCTCGAGATTGGTCTGATAGGACTGGTCCACAGACTCAGTCTTAGCGCAACTAAATAAATAAGATAATCACAAAAATCATAATAAATCTAACTTAAGCTCTTATAGAGACTTGATCTAAGATTACAAAACACATCATTTAGAATTGACCCGATGTCAAGTTTTACGAGAATTCTACTGAAAATTCGACAGAACCTCCTCTGTAAAACAGACATCTCTCTACTAAAAAGTAGAGTTAGTCCTGCAAGAAAAAAACACTTCTAAACCCAGAATTTATACAACCCTCGGTTGGGATCCCGAACTACACAATTCCCCAACCGAGGTCCACAATTCACAAAAAATTCAAATAATACAATAAATATTTTAAAAATCAATAAATACCATAAATATCCTCAAAATATCAAAATATAATATATTTAACATTCAAACAATAAAAATAATTATTTCCTCAATAATAATGTAAAAATTATGAAATAATAATATAATATTATTAAAAATCCAATTTCTCGATAATTCAATATAAATTAATAAAAATTCACTTTACAAATCCAAATAACTTACTTAGTCTAAATACATATTAAAAATTACTAAAAACCCATTTTATTACCAATATATTATTTGAAAATAATTTTTGAAAATTAGCATTAATTGGTTAAAAATAGTAAATAATTTGTAAAAATCATTTTTGTACCTTAAATAATTATAAAACCAACTAAAACATAATATAATTATGTTTAACTATAATTAACAAAAAATTAAACATTTACCCCTATAATACAAAAACACACATAATATATTAATATTATTCAAAAATTCTATAAATGCAAAAATTATTTTCTCAACATATATATTATTAATATTAACTAAAACACATATTTAAACAATAATTTTAATAAAAACCTAACTTAAACCTAATTATCCAATATTGACATAATATAAAAATAATTATAAAAATTACATAAAAATCACAAAAATTATAATCTCAACTCTAAAATTAATAACAATTAATGATAACACCAAATATACCAAATTTATAATTTTAATAATTAATTTACGAAAATTAATAAAATAATAATAAAATATTCAAAAATTCACAAAAATTTTTAAAAAATTATTCATGAAGATCAAGCTACTAGGAACAACTTCTCTTAAGGGAGTTTGTTTAAATCAACCAAAAATCAACTTAAAAAATAAAAAACATAAAAGCTTAAAACCAAAAAATCGAGAAAATACATAAACGATTAGGTTTAAGCTCAAACAAAGCTTGGAATCGTGATCACCGGAGCTCAAGGAGTTGATAGAGACTGGTGACGCAAGCTGAGGTGACTGGATTTGTCACCGGCGACCATGGAAGCTCTTCGGCTTGCAGTGGCTTCAAGCGATGCTTTGGTGAGTACTAGGTGGTCTGACGACGTCGGGAAGGAGAGGGAAGAGGGAGGAAAAAGATGGTGGCAGTCGAAGGCAAGGGAGGCACAGTGAAGGTTAAGGAATGGGTTGCAGCAGAAGGGAAGGGAGTATGCATTGTGTGTGCGTGAATGTTTAAATGTTTCTGTGTTGTTTTTGTATGTTTATGAATATATGTTTATGTTTATGTTTGTTTGTTTATGTTTGCTATGAATGTATGTATGTGTTTGCACATTTTAATATATAGGTACATATGTATGTGTTTATTTTGTATGCATGTGTATATATATATATTATACTATTATATAATAAAGTATTATTAAAATAATGTGGTCAACTTTATGTAAAAAATATCCACCACACAATTAATACATATATATATATATATATATATAACACATGCACAAATACACAAACCCAAGTTAATATATATATATATATATATATATATATATATATATAATACATAAAATAACAATCCAATTAATAAAATAAATAGCGAAATTTAATAAAATAATAATAGAAGTAATAATGTTAAAATAACCATGCAAATTAAATGATCAAAAATAATATATTTTTGTAGAAATTTTAATTAAATATTAAATAGTAGTAATTAATCACAAATAATGAAAATATATTAATAAAATCTCCAAATTTTATTAACACTACATATCTCATTTTAAAATAAAATAATTTAAAAATATGGGTCATAATAGTCTCCCCTCCTTATAAGAATTCGTCCCTGAATTCAAGAAAAGAATAATGCAAGAATCAAGGAAGAAAGAGATACGGGTAAGAAGCTCGCATCTCAGCTTTGGTCTTCTAAGTATGCTCTTCTACATTGTTGCTTTGCCACAACACCTTGACCATCGGAATCTGCTTTGAACGTAACTGTCAAACTTGATAGTCCATGATCGCAATAAGTTCTTCCACGAACGTCAAGTCTTCACTCACTTCCACGCTATCGGGCTACAACACGTATGAAGGGTTTGAAATATACTTTCTCAGCATCGAGATATGGAACACTAGATGCACTTAAGATAAACTCGGAGGCAAAGCCAACCGATATGCAACAGTGTCCACTCTCTCCAGAACTAAAACGGTATAATATACCTCTGTGCTAGCTTACCCTTCCTACTAAATCTCATCACACCCTTCATCGAAGACACCTTCAGAAAAACATAGTCTCCTACCTGGAACTCCACATCTTTGTGTCTCGGATCTGCATAGCTCTTTTGTCTGCTAACTGCGGTCTCTAACCTCCTTTTAATCACAACAACCTTCTCTGCAGCATCTTGAACCATCTCAACTCCAGTTAATGTTCTCTCTCCAATCTCATCCCAACTTAGAGGGGATCTACACTTCCTTCCATACAAGGCCTCATATGGTGCCATTACAATACTGCTATGGTAGCTGTTATTATAAACGAATTCCACAAGCGACAAATGATCATCCTAGCTACCTCCCAGATCCAAAACACACATCCTCAACATATCTTCCAGTGTTTGGATTGTCCTCTTAGACTGACCATCTGTATAAGGATGAAAAGCAGTACTGAAATCCAACCTGGTGCCCATCGCTTCTTGCAACTTCTATAAAAAATGATAAGTAAACACTGAACCTCTATCTGACACAATGGACACAGGTACTCCATGAAGGCACACAATATGTTTCACATACAACTTTGCCAATCTGGCTATAGAATAAGTGGCTTTCACTAGCAAGAAATGTGCAGACTTGGTCAACCTATCCACAATCACCTAGATAGAATCATATCCATCCTTGGAACAAGGTAAACCAACCACAAAATCAATAGCAATCCTTTCCCACTTCCACTCAGGAATAGGAAGAGGCTGAAGCAACCCAGAAGGCTTATGATGTTCAGCTTTCACCTACTGACATATCAGAAACTTAGCAACATAATTAACTACATCCTTTTTCAGTCCATCCCACTAGTATAAATCTCTAATACTGTGGTGCATCTTAGTGACACCTAGATGTACGTTGTAAGCTATAGAATGTGCTTCCTCAAGGATCTTTTCTCTTAAATTATCCACATTAGGAACACACAATATACCACTGATCCATAAAACACCATCATCATCAAGTGTGAAATTAGTGAACTTCCTTGCTCAAACATTCTTTGCAAGCTCTTCTAGAATAAGATCCCGGCTTTGAGCTGCCTTAATCTTATCTCTCAATATAAATCGCACCTTAAACTGAGCTAGTAGTCCACTTGATATACTCATCTTCATCATCAGACCTTAATCCACTAACTCATGCAACTCTTGGATCAACGGTCTCTTCTCCACACTAATGTGAGCAAGACTACCTGATGACTTCCTACTCAAGGCATCTACTACCACATTAGCCTTGCCGGGATGATAAAGAATCTCACAGTCATAATCTTTCAATAGTTCCAACCATCACCTCTGCCTCATATTCATATCTCTTTGCTGGAAAATGTACTTAAGGCTCTTATGATCAGTAAAAATCTCACAAGTCACCCCGTATAGATAATGTCTCTAGATCTTGAGAGCAAAGATCACTGCAACCATCTCTAGGTTATGGGTAGGATAATTATGTTCATGCTTCTTCAACTGCCTCAAAGCATAGGCTATCACCCTACCATTTTGCATCAACACACAACCTAGGCCAACTCTAGAGGCATCACAATACACTGTGAACTTATCCACTCCATTAGGCAAAGCCAAAACTGGAGCTGTGGTCAACTTCTCCTTTAGCAACTGAAAGCTGTTCTCATAAGCATCTGACCACTCAAAATTTATATTCTTTTGAGTCAAACGAGTTATAGGAGCTGCATTTCTAGAAAAATCATGTATAAATCTCCTATAATACCTAGCTAAACCCAAAAAACTCTAAATCTTAATAACTGAAGTCAGTTTAGGACACTCAGACATTACTACAATCTTATGTGGATCAACCTAGATACCCTCTTTAGACACCACATGTCCAAGGAATGCAATACTCTCCAACCAGAAATAACACTTCGAGAATTTAGCATAAAGTTGATGTTCTCTCAGTGTCTGCAGTATAGTCCTCAAGTGATATATGTGCTCTTCCATACTCTTTGAATACACCAGTATATCATCGATGAAGACTACTACAAACCGATCCATAAATAGTCTGAATACCCTATTCATTACATCCATAAAAGCTGCTGGTGCGTTAGTCAAACCAAATGACATAACCAGAAACTCATAGTGGTCATATCGAGTGCGGAATGCCGTTTTAGAAACATTGGCTTCTCTAACCTGCAACTGATGATAACCTGACCTTAAATCAATCTTAGAAAAGAACTATGCACCCCGAAGCTGATCAAATAAGTCATTTATCCTCGGGAGAGGATACTTATTATTCACTGTCACCTTATTCAGCTCTCTGTAGTCTATGCACAGTCTCAGGATACCATCCTTCTTCCTCATAAATAGGACTGGTGCACTCTAAGGAGAAACACTGGGTCTAATAAAACCCTTATTTAGTAATTCCTGTAATTGCTCCTTTAACTCTTTCAACTCTGTAGGAGCCATTCTGTAGGGTGGCATCAAAATAGGGGTAGTGCTTGGAACCACATCTATATAGAACTCAATCTCTCTGTGAGGTGGTAAACTTGGAAACTCCTCAGGAAAAACATTAGGAAACTCATAAGCAACAGGAACATCTGTGAGTGATAACTTTTCCACTGAAGTATCCCTGACTAATGCCAAATAACCCTGACAACCCTTCCTCAGCATCTTCCTAGCCGTAATAGTGGAGATGAGATTCTGAGGTGCAAAACTCTTATCACCAACAAACTTAAACTCTTCTCCATTAGGAATTCTAAAAATCACCTTTTTACTCTAACAATTCATAATGGCATAGTGCTGATATAACCAATCCATACTGAGGATGACATCAAACTCCATCACATTCAACAATATCAAATTAGCGGGCAATTCTTTACCTCCGATGAAAATTGGACAATTAGAAAGAACAATATCGGTGTCTAATGAATCGTTTAGAGGAGTGGTAACAGACAAAGGAAAAGCCATCCTCAAAGCTTGCCAACAAGACTTGGAAGCAAACACAGGAGAAACAAATGAATGTGTGGCACCGGGATCAAATAAAACCTATGCATCCAAGTAATAAACAGAAATAATACCTGCCATGATTGCATCAGATGCCTGAGCATCTTGCTGATTGAGTTGGAAAACTTTAGCCTGACCTTGACCTCCCTGCTGAATGGTAGAAGCCTGGCCAAAACCTCTGGCACCTACTCTGGTAGCTCTACCATAACCTTGCTGAGGAACTATCTGAGTAGAACTCTAGTGCTAAGTTGGAGGCAACTGAAAAGGTACTGGTGCTGCACTGGCAATCGATTGTTGTGGAAATCATGAAATCTGCTGTGATTGATAACCAGAATAGGGACATGATTTGGCATAGTGTCTCGTTTATCCGCATCGGAAACAAGTCAATGGTGCCAAGTAACATGATCCTTGATGAACTTTGCCACACATCTGACAAACACTGGTAGCTGACCCAGATCTACGACCACTGCTGCTACTTGAAGCACTTGATCCAAATCTGATCGATCTGCTCTGACCCCCATGGCCATGTCTACTACTCCTGTGTACCCTCTGCTACTGTCTTTGGCTCTGCTGGATTGGGCCTCTCAATTGACTACTTAAACCAATCTCATATGGAGAATTAAAGTAAATTATGTTTGATCTTATTTTGATTCTCCTCTTAGTATTCCCCTGCCTTTCTCATATTACTCAGCATGGATACCATCAAAGGATTTTGTACTCATACTCATTTTTTAGCATTAGAGTAGATTATATGCACATTTATTATTCAAAAGATTGAAAAGATACTTTGAAATTCAAGCCATTTATACTACAAGTCCACATATTTTATTTCTGCATATTCTTCCCCTCATTTGGGTGTAAAATAAACATTAGATTGATTAGAGTTTATAAACTCCCAACACAAAGCTGCTAACTAAACATCTGAATTATATGAGGCTAATAAAAAGATTCATTATGATAAAAGGTCATGAGATAGGCATTTGCACATGATCTTGTGAAGTTGATGAATTTACTTTCAATTTATGGATTTTATTATTGAGATAGTACTTTATTACAAAATCTAAGTGTCACTACCTAAACTGGGGCCATGACCGACGCTAAGGAATAAGAATTCTTTCGAATCCGGAACCCATAGCAAGCCTTAAAAAATAAAAACATGCAATAATAATAATACAATATGCATCATAACTAAAATCATAAACCAATATAATAAAATAAAACTCTTTCATATCATAAATAAATATATTAATACAATTTCAGAGAAAAGCCTTTGAATTAAAATCACATATAATGAATATAAAATACAACACACTACTGATACCAAATATAACTACTATATTTTTTCTAGAGTACAATATAAAATTAAGTAGATAATTTACATAAAAGAGCCAGGGCGGAAAAGTCCAGCGAATGGGTCTACTATTGAGGTTTGAAGAAGAAGACTCTCCTATAAAAATATCAATTAAGGGGAGTCAGACCTCACTGACTGAATTGTTATAATAGATATACATGCATTTACTATATGTCAAATGCAATCAGTCATCAATATATATAATAAATATATATACAACCATATATACACAGATGCTGAAAATCACTTTATATATAATAATACTGAAAAACATCAGTTTATGAAGGATCAAATAGAACCTTATTTAATCGTAACCTCAATCAACCATAATGTCACTCTAGCCATACAGGCTCATTTAATTCCAAATAAATTCACTTATTCTATTTTGGACAGTAGACTGGCCCCGAGACACTAAGTCAACCGAGCTCCAGCAGTCTGACTGTTAGTGTGATTGACCCCGAGATACTTGGTCAACCAAGCTCCAACAATCACACCATCAATCACATTACATCTCAATCAAATCAATCATATCATAATTTCCATAAATAAGTTAGTAATTCAATCCTACAATCTATCGCATCGGTGTGTACTTGGTCATAGTGTTGCCCACTAGGTAGCACGTTCTATCGATATCCTTCATTTAAAAATAATCATACATTCAGAAAATAAATAATGCATACTATCATTCAAAATGATAAAATAAATCATATATATACCATAAATATACCTAAAATAAACTAAGTATATTTTGAGTATATATATATGTCAGATTAATTCAAATCAAATGTGAAATATACAAAAAATAAACCAATAGTATACTAGAAACATGCTAAGTAAAAATTAATAAAAATAAGATGCATTATTTAGAAATATACCTAAAATATACTAAAAATGTACCTAAAGTGTACTAATCATTTAATAAAAAAATTATGAATAATTATACATTTAAAACATGTAACCTAAGTGCAATGTATATGTAAAATAACAACTCATAGGTGCGCGCTCCTTGAGATTGGTCTGACGGGCCCAATCCACTAGGCCTTAGTCTCGACGCAACTAAATAAATAAGATAATCATGAAAATCAGAATAAATCTAACTTAACCTCTATAGAGACTCGATCTAAGATTATAGAATACAGAATTTAGAATTAACCCGATGTCATATTTTACAAGAATTCTACTAAAAATTCGACAGAACCTCCTATGTAAAATAGACATCTTTCTATTGAAGAGTAGAGTCAGTCCTGCAAGAAAAATGCACTTCTAAACCCAGAATTCATACAACCCTTGGTTGGGATCCCGAACTACACAATTCCCCAACCGAGGTTCACAATTCACAAAAAATTCAAATAATACAATAAATATATTAAAAATCAATAAATACCATAAATATCCTCAAAATATCAAAATACAACGTATTTAACATTAAAACACCAAAAATAATTATTTCCTCAATAATTACGTAAAAATTCTGAAATAATAATATAATATTATTAAAAATCTAATTTCTCGATAATTCAATATAAATTAATAAAAATTCACTTTACAAATCCAAATAACTTACTTAGTCTAAATACATATTAAAAATTACTAAAAACCCATTTTATTACCAATATATTATTTGAAAATAATTTTTGAAAATTAGTATTAATTGGTTAAAAATAGTAAGTAATTTGTAAAAATCATTTTTGTACCTTAAATAATTATAAAACCAACTAAAACATAATATTTAACTATAATTAACAAAAAATTAAACATTTACTCCTATAATACAAAAACACTCATAATATACTAATATTATTCAAAAATTCAATAAATGCATAAAAATTATTTTCTCAACATATATATTACTAATATTAACTAAAACACATATTTAAACAATAATTTCAGTAAAAACCTAACTTAAACCTAATTATCCAATATTGACATAATATAAAAATAATTATAAAAATTACATAAAAATCACAAAAATTATAATCTCAACTCTAAAATTAATGACAATCAATAATAACACCAAATATACCAAATTTGTAATTTTAATAATTAATTTACGAAAATTAATAAAATAATAATAAAATATTCAAAAATTCACAAAAATTAAAATAAATTCCAAAAATTAAAAAAAAAATTATTCATGAAGATTAAGCTACTAGGAACAACTTTTATTAAGGGAGTTTGTTTAAATCTACCAAAAATGAACTAAAAAAAAACATAAAAGCTTAAAACCGAAAAATCGAGAAAACTCACAAACGATTGGGTTTAAGCTCAAACGGAGCTTAGAATCATGATCACCGGAGCTCAAGGAGTTGATAAAGACCGGCGGCACAAGCTGAGGTGACCGGATTTATCACCGGTGACCATGGAAGCTCCTCGGCTTGAAGTGGCTTTAGGCGGTGCTCCGGCGAGTATCAGGTGGTTTGACGGTGTCGAGAAGGAGAGGGAAGAGGGATGAAAAAGATGGTGGCAATCGGAGGCAAGGGAGGCACAATGAAGGTTAGGGAATAGTTTACAGCGGAAGGGAAGGGAGTATGCACTGTGTCTGCGTGAATGTTTAAATGTTTCTATATTGTTTTTGTATGTTTATGTTTGCTGTGAATGTATGTATGTGTTTGCACGTTTTAATATATGGGTATGTATGTATTTATTTATTTTTTATGCATGTGTGTGTGTGTGTGTGTGTGTGTCTATATATATATATATATATATATATATATTCACACATATAATAATAATAATAAACACACACACATGCAAATTACACACATGCACAAATACACAAACCTAAGTTAATATATATATAATACATAAAATAACAATCCAATTAATAAAATAATTTATTAACAAAATAAATAGTGAAATTTAATAAAACAATGATAGAAATAATAATGTTAAAATAACCATGCAAATTAAACGATAAAAAATAATATATTTATGTAGAAAATTTAATTAAATATAAAATAATAGTAATTAATCGCAAATAATGAAAATAAATCAATAAAATCTCCAAATTTTATTAATACTGCATATCTCATTTTAAAATAAAATAATTTAAAAATATGGGTCATAACACTAAGGAAACAGAGTTTCGTTACTTCCCTTTATTATCTTAATGAGTGTTTAACATTTGCTATCTGGCCCATTCTTATTGATGTATCAGTTCTTTTCCCCTTCTTCATTCTCTTTTGTTTTTCCCTACACAAAATACTATAAGTTAGTATGGTCTATTCATAAGTGAATAAATTTTTTCAAAATGCAGTGTTATTATTTTTTTGCATTTTTCCTTTTGGATTATGATGATGATGTCTCTGATTGTAGAGTCATGATACTCCACCATTGAAGTCATGTCCTAGGGTTGAATTTTCCTTTCTGCCATTCTACTAATACTATGGTAGAGGGCTTCATTCCTTTTCTTGACATCTTCTGTAAAAAAAGGTTCAAGAGTTAAAGATCTTATTTCATAATCAAATAATTTTTTAGAGTGCATTCATTTCAAGTTTTGAGTGCATTCTTCCATTTTTTAGGGTCAACAAATGTATTGTTGACATATTGGACCCTCTTATCACCATATTCCATACACACTAGTCTAACTGTTGTGGAGAGATATTGTAGATGATGCTCCATATGAAGCTATGGAGATGGATGTTGAATTTGAGGAGCTTGAATGTCCTATCCAACCTTTTGAGTCGTAAGGAGGATGCTTTTACAAGTGTCACTATCGATGATATTCTCTTACTGGATGGGCTTATGATTTATTAGGCTCATGAGGTCTAAAGTTCCATTGAGTATCAGGTTCACCTTGATAGTATTACCCTTTTCCTTCAGATGTGAACATTCTGACTACCTTTTTGCACTTTTACAACACTAATTTTGAATGTTAGTAGAAAAGTATTTGCATAATCTCGCATAAGCTCAAAGACTTTATTATGTAAAGCAAGTATTTCACAACAAATGTATGAAGGTGTATGCATGTTATGTATGATATACATGATCTTAATGGGTCTCTTATTTGGAATAGAGCTATGTTTGTAGCTTGGAGTGTTAGAATGAGGTGCTTTATCAATACCCTGTAGGTTTGAGCGTTGAATGCTTCGCTGTTGGTACTTCTAATGTTAAAGCTTCTTATACAACTTGTCCAATAGATGACCATGTGGTGCTGTATTGATAAATTATTGGTTGTTGCTTACAGTTTACTTCTTTATGCCCCAAGAACTCTTATATTAGCTCTTATATTTCAGTGTTCCATCTTTGCTCTTTGAATGTGGACTTACTATTCTGCAACTTACCCTCAGAGCTACATTCTACCCTTAGTTTTATTATGGGTCCATTCCTGCTATTCTAGTAGTCTTTTTTTTCTTTTTCATGTGCAAGAGACCCAGTTAACTCATTTTTGTTGTTAATCCTTTGACTTACTAACACTATTAGTTACAATCTTATACATTAAAGATGCAAAGGAGTTGGCAAATTGACTGAAGTGAATTCTCAATGATGAAATCAGTTGGCTTGATGCTAAATATAAGGCTTGATGCTGATGTAATGATTGATGATAGTTATAAGACAAGACTTGTAATGCAAGTTATTGAGCCACCTGAATTCTTAAGGTATAAAGGGATGCTAGGCTTACAAGGAAAATTACAAAGGGGTGGCAAAAATAAAACATAAATAAAATAGTGATCTTATAGCTCTAATTTAGCTTTCATTATATATTGTCTTTCCATTCAAATACTTATGTAGTATGATATAGACAAATATGCGACATTTGAAAAAAAAATTTCAAATTCAATTTTAATAATTCATTAAGGAAAAAATGATAACATTCATTACATCACATGATACAACTCTTGTTATTAGCTAGTCTTGTATTTTTCTCTCTAATTTTTTACCTCACTATTCTTTTTTTTCTCTCTCTCTTTGCTTTTTCTCTTTTTTTTCATTTTTATATTTTTTCCACAAATTTCCTATCTTCAAAAGTTACATCATGTGATATATGTATGTTCTTTGAATTTGCATTTGTGCCCATACTGAATGAATATAATTGAATTGAATTTATGTCAAACATGCAGATGTGATCAATATCATAATGCATAGTACCATTAGGATGTACATTACATAAGTAAGCATGATCATAATTCATATCAATGATCACTAAAACAAAACAAGTTCTAAAAATGAAAATTTTATTCAAAAAAAGGCAATAAGCAAATTTATTTCCTATTCTAAATGCTAGGGATGCTGAGTCTCATAGTGTTTGTCCTTCAGGTGATTAACATAACAATTATTCTTGCATCTTCTTGCCAATTGTCTTTATAACTCCATCTTCCTGTACCTCAAATGTGCATTTTTCTTTCTTATCTAGCAACTTCTAATCATCAAACTCATCACCCCATCCTATATGTACAATTGACTTGAAGGGTATGTCAAAAGAAGGTGGTTTAGTATAAAATACCTTATAGTCGAACTTTCATAAAGGTTGACTCAAGAAGGGGCATTAGGGGATTTCTCTTTGGTTTTAAGGTCTAGGTCCTCAAAGGAGCTTACCACTTCTTCCTCATTTACTCCTGAGTTGATCATCATAGTGGTTCAGGGTGGCACATTTTGGTAGTTTGGGAAAGGATTATTTCTGGTGCTTGGGCTTTCAAGGTCTGTGATCTTTTTGAAGTCTATAAGGTTTTGAATTTCATGTTTGAGGTGGATGCAGTTGTCTGTGGAGTGTTAAAGGTTTTGATGGAATTTGCAATGCTTGTTTGGGTTATAGCCTGAGGTTTTTGGATTTGGTGGGTTTGGATTAGGTAAAGGTTGAAGTAAGCCCTTTTGCATTAAGCTCTCTAGGACTTTTGACAAAGGTTGGTTAAAATTGGAGAATCTCCTTAGTTATTGAACATCATGCACTTCCACAACATCGTTAGTGCTTCCTTGCTGTGTGCTCCCAGTTGGGTAGTTTCTTGCTTCGGTTGTTTTAACAATCCTCTTTTTCTCATTCTCAATCTCCTCAGCTTGCAACCCATCGTCATAAAGGTCTACAAATGTCTTAGGGTTCATCATTTGTAACCTCTTAACTAGATTGGGCGACATGTTTTGGACTATCATCCTAACTCGATCCTTCTTAGCCAGTTTGTTCTTTATTAATCCTACCTTATTCATGAATCTAATTTGAAAATCTAAAAATGATTCATTAGGATTTTGCTTAGTCAATTCTAAAATTTTGATAGAAACTTCAAGCCTGGTATTGTGGTCCTATTGTTTCAAAAAAGTGGTGCACAACTCTCTTCAATCCGCTCGTATAGATTTCTCTAACCTGTGATACCAATGAACAACCATAGCCTCCAAGGATAGTACAAACAACTTGGTAACTATGGGCAAAGGAGCCTTAGTGGTGCTTATAGTAGTTGTATATTGACTAAGGTGGATCCTTGGGTCTCTAGTACCATCAAACTTCTACAGCTATGGCATTTTGAACTTATCAGGCAATTTATCTTCCTCAAATTGCATCATACTATCAAAGTCAAATGAGTATCTGATGCCTTGACCTCTCATTAATTCATCCATTTTAGATATCTTCTGAGTCAATGCTTTCATCTGCTTAGATTCTAGCTCTTGAATTTACTCAAGTGATTCTTTCTTGGCTTTCTCTACTAAAAGGTTCTCCACATCTTTATATTTCTTTTTTATAATAGGCACATTCCTTGCAACATTCAATGGTTGCCCCTCAACATTGTCATTATTAGCAAGTGGTGCACCCACAATAGGTGGATCAGGTGGTGGCATTAACCTAGCTAAAGCTTATCTTATTTCATCTTGCATCATTATTCTCATGTCATCCATCAAAGCTCCCTTAATGTCCTCTAGGGTCTAGTTTCCTCCTTCTTGTTGTTCCATCTCTTCTGTTTGAGTTGGTGTAGCTACTAGGCAAAGTGGGTTGATGGGACTCCTTTCCAATCTATTAAGGATCTCTTTTGCAATTAATTGTGGACTCCAATCAGTTCTTACTAGTTTGCCACCTTTCTGACTCCAAACACAAGAAGACCCGGATGAATCTATGATGGCTAAAAGATAAATTATTAGTATAATGCATGTATGCATGATGCATGTGCTATGCAACAAGTAACAAGTAATAATCAAGTCAAGTATATACATCCTTCCAACCTTATTACTCCCATACATGTATCCAGTGGTGAGTCTCTTTTCCTAAGATTTTTAGTCTTGGCCTTACTATCAACAAGGGATATTAAAAACCAACATGCATGCTAAATCTCTCAAAATAGTAAAGCATAGAAACAGTATTTTAGGTATAAAAGCATAGCCAAATCTTTATTACTCTTGATGGGCTTCTAAAGTATGGGATTGGGCCTTTATAGATTGAAATACCTTATAGCCACATTCACAAGCAATTTGGGTAATCCTAAGGGAAATAACTACACCATTATATATTGTTAAGTTCGGTGGAAAAGGTCAAGATTCCCTTAGTAAGATGCCCTCCTTTAAGACTTAAGTTAGAGGCCAAGGTCAAAAGGGCCTAACATCCTTTACAAACTCGAGAAAAGACTACCCCCTTTAGGACTTGGGTTACAAAATTTGGTCAGATAAGCCTGATAATCTCTCTTGAACTGAGTTAAGGCTAAGAGTGATAGTTAGCCAATTTACAATCTCAAGAAGCTAGTGGAATCATGGAACTATAAAATGATGCCATTAGTTAATAGGGACATGAAAAATGAATGCAAAAATAAAATAATAATTAATAAAATAATTCTAATGAACATAAGTAGAATCAGTATCTCTTATCCCTAGTGGAGTCGCCACTATATATAATAGGGTTTAGCGTGCAACTAAGATTTTAGCAACCGTGACACTGTTTGAGCTTAGAGCTCTAAAGAACATGCTAACCACTGTCACAAAGACATGGCGTGGAGATGATGAGTTACCACCCAAAGTAATAACTGGGACAAATCAAAAAATAGTGGTACTCAATTCTCTAAAAGAAAGTCGACACCACAACTAGGAGATTTCAGGTACGGAATACTAACTTCTTTCGGTTTTGTATTCATTTAAAATTGCTTTATGAATTATTATTTTATCTTATATTTACATGCAATTTTATATAAGTAGTCATGAAATATAAGTAGTCATAAAAAAAAAATCAATTTCAGGCACACTAGTCATAAAATATATAAGTAAATAATGCATTCATCACAATCCCTAGATTAGCCTAATTTACATTGATTTTAATTAATGAGCTAACTCTATATATTTTAATTTACAAGTGAGTCTAAAAACTAATGAATCTAATTCCTATTTAATTTTAATTAAGTGAACCTAAATTTATTTATTTTAATTCTAAAATGAGCCTAAATCTACAAATTATGAAGTATTGAAATTAATGGGTCTAATTCTACATGTTTTAATTCTAGAATGATCTTAAATCTGCAAATTATAAAAAATGCTTAAATTAAATGGGCTAAATTTAAATTAATTCAATTAAATGAACCTATGTCTAATTTAACTAAATGGACCTAAGTTATCTCCACCCTAAATTTAATTAATTATGAGCCAAAAATACATCTTAATTAATTAAACCTAAAAAAAACCTAAATTTAAATGGGTTAAAACCTAATGTGGGTCTAAGGTCTAAAACACATAAATATAAGCAAACAAGCCCAAAAACAATAAAAATATCAAAACAAACAAATAAAAATCAAATAATTAATTAAGCTTCTCTAAAAACCCTAATTTAATTAAAGTGACCATAATCAAATAAAATAAAACAATTAATATGCACCCTTAATTCTATCCACTTAAATCTAATTCAATTTTAATTAAACAATCAAATGATTTCTATAGCCATTATCAAATGAAAACCCTAATTTTACTAACCAATTACTTAAAATAAAACACACAAGCACACATACCAAATTTCATTATTGCTACTATTTGGACTATTACAATTAACTTTTGAGAATAAAAAAGAAGAATTAATACAATACCAAAAATAAATAAAAATAAGACAATTAAATAAAAAAAACTTAGAAACTACATTTAATTACAAGGTTCCATCCATGACATTCCATGGACCTCTATGAATTTGGTCCTTCAAGTATAATCATCATGTAATCTCCTCTATAATCACCATCACAAAAGGATAAAACAATGATTAGTGAATTAAATTATAATAAAAAAGTAATAAAATTGAAATTCAATAAAATCAAAATAAAAAAAAAGAATAAAAGAAAGTTGAGAGAAGATAATACTTTATGGATGCTGAATGAATTGCTTCTCAGACTAGTAAGATCACTGTTATTTTTTAATGTCTTCAAAACTTATTATTCTTCTTCTCAAAAATTTCCAATGAATAAATCACTAAGAATTTTGTGTACTATCTAAAGAAAAGTCTAAAGATCCTTTGGAAAAAGAGAGCCAAAATTGCAGAAAAGAATGGTCAGGATTGAGGATTCAATCCCTCCCTCTAGGAGCTTAAGCTCTCCTTTTATAGGAAAAACCAAAAAAAAAAAAAACCATAGGTTTTATGTATTGAAGAGTTCCAATTTTAAACGAACTTTATTTCTTGAAAATTTAGATAAATCCCAAAATAAATTTAAGAAAATTTTTTTAGCTAATCAAAATTCAGAAAAAATATTTTTTTATTTTCTGTAGAAATACAAAAAACACGTCATTCCAACTGAAATTACGTAATTCCGATCGAAATTGTGTAACTCTGATTGGAATAATGTAATTTCGACCGAAATTCTATAATTCCGATCGAAATTCTATAATTCCAATTTTTTGAACTTTTAATTACAAAAAGACACTTGAAAAAAATTAAAATTTTCAATTATATCTTAAAAAGTATTACAATTATGTTCTTAAAAAAAATCAATGAAACTTTTTTTGAAAACATATTTAAACTTCAAGTGTTGAAGAGCTACTTAAGACATTTTCATCATTGGAGTCCTTTTTCACATCCATATTTTATTATCCAAAAAATGGGTGTTTACAATCTTCCCTAGGAGAGCTTAAACTAGGCTTTTATGGAAAAACCCTAACTAAAAACATATCCTATTATGACTTGCTTTTCTCAGAATTTTGATTTTAAAAGGACTTTAATTTCCTGAAAATTCAGATAAATATTATTTGACCAATCAAAATTCATGAAACCAAATTTTATTTACTAAAAAAAATAAAATAAAATTAGATGCATACAAAACCTATTTAATTCCGACCGAGATTGTGTAATTCTGATTGTAATTATAGAATTCATATTTTTTAACTTTTAATTACAAAAAGACTCTTGAAAGAATTTATATTTTTCAATTGGGTTCTTAAAAAAACATCATAATTAAGTCCTTTAAGAAACCAATTAAACTCTTTTGAAAACACATTTAGACTTTTAAGGTTTCAAACTTCAAGTGTTAAAAATCTATTTATAACATTTTCATTATGAAATCATTTGTCGCATCCACACTTTATCATCCTAAAATTGGGTGCTTACAGTTGCCCTTCCTTTTTTTATTGCCTTCTTGAGGAAACTCTTTCTTAAGAAATATGGTATCTCTGCTTACAACAATAACTTGTTCAATAGGAAGATAAAAATAACATCCTAAACTATCTTTAGGATATCTAATAAATCTACCTTGAATTGACCTTGCATCCAATTTGTTTATTTTTAGCCTTTTGATATAAGCTAGGCATCCCTAAATCTTAACATGCTTAAGACTTGGTGCCTTATCATGCCATATCTTATATGGTGTGGTAGAAATAGACTTAGATGGAACACGATTTAGAATGCAAGTAGTAATTTGTAATGCAAAACTAAAGGAAAGTATTCAAATCCGTATAGCTTATCATTGAATGTACCAATTTTAATAAAGTACGATTATGTTTCTTAGACACACAATTTAATTGAGTTGTTCCAAGTAGTGCAAGTTATGATGCAATGCCATATTCCTTAAAGAACTTAAGAAATTCGACACTTAAGTATTCAACTCTTTGATCTTATCTTAGAGTTTTAATACTTTTCCCAATTTAGTTCTTTACCTGGTCTTTGAATTCCTTGAACTTTTCCAACAATTCACTTTTATTCTTTATAAGAACCAATTGCCCATACCTTAATAGATCATTTATAAAGGTTATAAAATAGTAAAAAACACCTCTAGCCATTTCTATAAATGGTCCACATACATCACTGTGTATGATCTCCAACACATCCTTAGCTTTTGCCATTTGTCCAACAAATGTTGATATAGTCATCTTACTTTAAAGATAAGACTCACAAGTTGGATTAAATGCACACTCAAGATTGCTTAAGATTCCCATCCTTTCCAATTTTTTGATCCTATTTTTTGCAATATGACATAATCTCAAGTGCCATAGATGTTTGGAGTTCAGAAGCATTGTCAATTAGCATTGCATTTGCATTACTCGTATTATTTTGAAGCTCATTATTATTGGATATATTATTAACATAATATAAGCCATATATTCAATAATCCTTGCCTATCATTCCATTTCCAAAGTAAACATTGCACTTGTCTCCTTTAACATGGAATTCATAACCTTCTCTAATTAAACTAGAAATGAAGGTAATGTTTTATAGGCATTAGGTATATATAATACATCATTCAATAACAAAATATGATTATATAAACCAATAGAAGTGGATCCTATAACCATGGTAGCAACACTTGCTCCATATTCAAACTTTAAGATCACTTTATTAAGCCTTAAAATTTCTCTCATTTAGTGGATCCTCTAAGGATGCTCAAATGTGAGAACTAGCACTGATATCCAATACCCATGCATTTAACAAGCTCTTAGAATATTTAGAAGAAAATTAATTAGAGAAAGTCTCACTTTCTCCTTACTTGCCACTTTCTTTTGCTTACACCTCCTGAAGCTTTAGGAACTCTTTCTTAGCTTTCTTACTGTTGTTTCCCTTGTTCTTCTTAGTATTACTAAAAGAGGCAATCAAAGCAATCTCCCTCCCTTTTTCATTGTCAATAGCCTTTTATGCTATCACAAGCATATTTAATAACTCTGCAAGTGTGCATTCAATTTTATTTATATGGAAATTGGTAATGGTTTGCCCAAATGACTCCAGAAGGGATTATAAGATCAAATCAGTTTGGAGTTGAGCATCCACCATGAAATCTACTAGAATGAATCATAGAATTCACGTGAGCTTTAACATCCCTACCTTTATTTATTTTAGCACGAAAAAGCTACTTAGATATCTTATACCCTAGTGGTCCTACTTTATTCGCCAAACAACTCTTGTAGGTGAAGTAGGATTTCCTTTGCATTAGTGTACTTCTCATATTACTTATGAAGGCTCATAGAAGTCCACATAATGCAATGTGCTTGTAAATCATCTTTCCATTTTACAAAAGTGTCGTGTTCTTCTTGCATAGCATTTAGTAGAAGGGTTTCAGGAGGGCTTTGTTCCAAAACATATAAAATATTCAAAACAACTTTTAGATTTTATAGCCAATCAGTAAAATTATTATCTGTGAGCCTATGTTGGTTAAGTATGATTAAAAGTAAGTTTGATAGTCTCATATTATTAAGTTTTTGTAAAGGTAACAAGATTAATTAATGGTATGACATTATTTGTTACTTTTATTAGATTTGGTCTTTTAATCATAATGGCCTCCCACTAACTTGGCGAATCCTACACTTCCAAAGTAGGAAATGGAAATCCCTCATTAGAAGGATTTCTAATGGGTGATGGAGTTCTTAATGGTTACTAATATCTCTCAGGTACACATTTCTATTCTTAGAATATTAGATCTCATTGAGTGGCAACTCTATCACATCTCATGTGAGGTTCCATCAATTCGACTCATAATGCTTAGAGATCTCAGGTACACATTATTGTTCTTAACATCTTCACATTAGTTAGATCCACACCATTGAATCAGTGTAGTGTATGGATTTGAACACTACAAATCTCAGGTACTCCTAGTTGTCATTCTTGGCCTATAATGTATCCAGACACCCACAACATCTTATGCTTAACAATAACACTACATGAATCTTTTAAGCCTTATGGACATCCCTATGTATCCATAGTCAATGCACGTAATCCCAAAACCATGCATGTTAATGCTCTAATGGAGAGCCTATACCTCAATTTAATTTGGAAGATTTTTAGGTCTTTAATTGAGGTCTCACTTTGCACATTAGCCAATATATATACATATCATATACATATATACATCATGGCATCATTACATATGCACATAGCATGTAAAACATATATATCACATATATACATAAAACATGCATGATAGATGCACAAATATGGAGTGATTATGGGCCTTTCCTAATCTTATTCTAACTCTTATAATATATTATGGGCCTTATCTCCATGGGCTTTATGATCGTGGGCCTTTTCACTATCTCCAACTTGAACACTTCAAGCTTCATTTCATAACTTTTATGGTTTACAATCAATCCTTGGCATACTAAGGTGAATATTACACCTTTATTCTATGTAATTAACATTTAATTACATACCAAATAATAAAATTCATTATTATTACAAAACATAGGATGCAATCTAGGTCCATGATCATTCTTTGTATGTATGACATGCAAAAATGAAATAAAATGCAACCCTTGCATGTTTAGGAATCAATTTGCAAGTATACAAGCATAAAAAACAAAGATACCTTATCTCGGGCTAGGTCCCAATTGGGACATAGCTCGGATTTATTTTGTTCAAAAGTAGTCTTTCATACACATCTGGTCCCTATCGGGATGGGTGATGTCCTAATCGAGACATAGCTCGGGATTAGTTCTGTGCAGAAGTAGTCTTTTATACACATCTGCTCCGGTTGGGATGGGCGATGTCCCGATCGGGACATGAGGTCCCGAGTAATACACTCAAGATTAGTTATGTGTAAAAACTACAATTGTACATATTTAGTCCTTTTGAGCTCCTCGCGACTGGGATAAAATTGCTCCTAACCGGGATCACCCTAAAATTGATTTTTAACCAATTTTTACACATTTTTAACCACAACACTTGTAACTAACAATAATCATAATCATAACACCTGTAATTATTAATCAATTTAGCATGTGCAAAGTGCAAAATGTAGCTCTAATACCACTTATAGGGAATAGTGGGGTGAATGAATCACCTATGTCGACTCGATCTCATCTCATGAGGTGACATCCATATATACCTATCAGAGCACGCAACACTTTCACTCCTTAATGGAGAGCCATGCTTCATCACACGATCACATGTGAGAGTTCCTAGGTATCATATAGTCTATACATCTCATGCATTGCATCATTATGCACTATTATCCTTTGCTCTAATACCTCTGAAAAGGATCAATGGGGTGAATGAATCACTTGTGTGGACTTGATCTCATCTCATGAGGTGACATCCACATATACCTATCAGAGCGCACAACACTTGCGCTCCTTGGTGGAGAGCCACGCTTTATCACATGATCACACGTGAGAGTTCCTAGGAATCGGATGGTCCATGCATCTCATGCACCACATCATCATGTGCTACTATCCTTTGCTTTGATACCACTTGTTGGAAATGATTATGCAACAATCAAGTGTGGTTAGCACATGCCTTAGATAAGGTGAAATTTTAAAAATTTCAATTACATAACCCTTAATCACTTGAAGATTTCCATTCACATAGATCCATTTTTCATTTTACACATAGCTAAACTACACATCAATATATGTAAAACAATAAGGAAATCTAAGTTTAAGAATACTTACAATCTCCTAAATTTGGTGTAGACCGCAAGTATTCTATAAGCTTTGGATTCTTTAGTTTAACTTTTGAATCAAATGCTTAGCCTCCTAAGTGTTCAACCTCATAAGTGTTTGGCCTCCTAAGTGTTCAGCCTCTAGCTTGAAACACCAAAGCTTCACCAATCACCTTCTTGCTTAGATGGAGCTTAGTAGCAAATGCCCTCTTTATTGACCCTTAGAAACTTGCACTAGCTTAATCCTTTAACAAGAATACTTTAGATTTATTTTTGGTATATGATGTTTCTCTCCATTTTCGTGTCTCTATATAAAATTTTTCTTTAAGCTTAAAAACATATCTTAGGCTATGTATATAAAAGTAGGGAAAGTAAAACCTTATCACATGATGAGTGTAAAACTCATCATGATAAATATACAACTTGTATACTTATCTAGTGCACCAAGAATTATATAGAGAATCAATACATCTCATATATATGTCTATATACATTTTCTACACTTAATCATGTAACCTAATCCTTATATTTGCCTTAGTCAAATTGATACACACAAGAGATAATGTGTGCCTAACATGACAAATTTGTCATGGTTAACATTTTACACTTAAGTGATAATGTGTGACTAATATGATAAGCCTAATAAGCCAAGCTTAATACTTATCATGCCCATAGTCAACATTATACACATAAAGGATAAAACATGCCTAACATGACAAATTTTGACCAAGTGATGTTCATATGGATTTGGGCTTGGTAATGAGGCCAACACTTAGTCCAAGCCTAATCCATATAACAAATGGGCATGAATTAAATTCATGGGCTTTCTTAACATTTTGGATTAATCTCTGGGCCAAAACCCTTTTGGGCCTAGGCTCGAACAACTTGAGCAATTAATCCAAGTCCAATTAGAAATAACATATATTATTAATTTAGTACCTTAATTAATATCTTATATCAATTGAGTATAAATTAATAATTAAACCCTTTATTTGAATTGGATTTCATGATATGATAGAATCATTGCCTAAAACATAAATCCAATTTCATTAATCTTAATTATTTGATTAAATGCTTAATCAATAATTAGATTAATATTGATGGTGATTTGGTGAAACTCTTTTAGGTGTGACTTACTAGGTTCATGTCTAATTGGTAATGAGAATAAAATATCAACACTTGATATTATTTTAAACTCCTTTCAAGTCTAAATGTGAAAATCTCAATTATTCACATTTAGTTCTCATAAGTTATGAATGATCCCTAGCATCGATATCACAACTACCTAATTAGAAATAAATGTATGTATTGATTCACACAAACCCTTTAGTCATAATTACCCTGCATTAAAATCCCTTCATTAGAAGATCCTGATATAGCCTAGAGTGATGATTTAGTCAAACTCTAACAGTTACATCATATGGCCTCATCTTAAGTATTAATTCTTAATAAAATATCACGAATACTAGAAATAACTTTCTAGCACTAAAACTCTTTCAGACTGTGTCATGTTTGTCATAGCTAGGTACTTATTCATCAAGAATAAACTTCGATAGCATAGGATCTTAACCTGATTCACTCTAGGTAATGAATCTCATCTTTGTTGAACACTCATCCCTACATTTAACCGATTAGAGCCATTATACACCACATACCCATGTATGATTAACACAGGCTTGTAAGCGGTAATAAACCCTAACCAGTTAAATGTGGATGACTGTGTCACCTTTAATCAAAGGACTATATGCACCATTATGACTTAGATTATGATTTTTGACTATATGTAAATATCCACATACTCACAAATCTAATGTCATGTTCAATCCATCCATCACATGAGTATCCACATGTTCATTCTAATATCTCATATCAAGTAGTATGAGACGTACTATCTCCCACTATTAGTATTATACTAATAAAGGAAAATAGACAGAGGTGATAGTCTAATTAATATTATCCAAATATTAATTAATTGACTATGAACAATTTATAGCATATGTGTCAAATAAATCTGTTACTCATATTGTTAACTCTTGATAATAGATTTATTTAACAATTGTGCTACCGGGTGAATATTCAATTAAATAAACACTTCAGATAAAAGAATATTCTTTATTGCCATTTGAGATTTTTACAATGTCAAAACATGTGATTGACCTCTAGGGCATACTATTTATACTAACAGTAAGTGCAATTAATTGATTGCATGCTATACAATTTTATTTAATGAAAAAAATAAAAAATGCCTATAAAAAATCCTATTTTTACAATTAAAATTTTATAAATTTTTAGTTTCTCACATCTATTTCTATATTTTAATCACATAAAATAAAATTTTAATTATTTTTTCTTTATAAATAATAACTTGTCACTTAATAAGTTATGGAGAGCCAGTGGCAAGCAAGGAATATATATTAAAAAAAAAGAAAGAAAAGTTGATCTTCATGAAATAAAACTAAACAGCCACACAAAGAACAAAATTCTTATTAGCAAAATAATTATAGAACAAATAACTACGGAGAGGGAAAAAATTAAAGGCTCAAACTTTTCTTTTTGAAATTAATACCTGTAGAGTCTTCCATGTATCCCTTTGCCCAAGCATGAAGGTAAAGCTGCACATACCCATTATATGCAATCATGGCATGCCATGGCTCTAGTGCACTATTTTTCAAAGGGAGATGGAGAGAGAGAGAGAGAGAGATTAGCAACTTAATGAACAAAGTGAAGTGCAAAAATCAAGTCCTTGATATTCCTACCATCAACAATTATAATTTTGGTAAGACATTATATTTAAGGAGGGTTGTTAAGCCGAGTGTGTAACTTAAGTCTGCAATTGTTAGGAAGTTCGATTCATGCGTAAGCTTAAAGGAAGTTGCCAAGTTTTGTTATGCTCCTTGGCCTTTTGATGATGATGTTGATAGTGGTCCTGATTTTGAAGAGCTTGCTGCTTTTAACAGATGGATTGACAAAGTTTATAAGCGCAAAAAGTAATTATTTTATTTGTGCTTTTTTATATATTCAATTTTCATACATTATCTATTTTTTAATATTATTTTTATTCTTATTAGGTCAAAGTTCAAGTATCCTGAGAAATATAAGGTTTTAAATCTTGGATTCAATTACAATTGCTATAATTTCTTCCAAAACATGATTTCATACCTTGTTTTATCTTAAGAAGCTCATCATATATTCTGTATGTTTGTTATTTAATTATTTATTCTCTTTTATTTTGTTTTTTAATTTTTTGTTGTTCTTATTGTTGGTTTTTTTTGTAGTACTTTAATGTGATGTTTTTTATTATTTTAGAAAATGGGGGAAATCTTGTGGAAGTTGTAGTGTATCTTTTATAATAGCAGATGCATTATTTGATCAGAGTTTGCATAGAGTTTATGGTCTTTTATTAGAAAATACTTTTACATTTTCTTTTAATCATACTATGTCTGAGTATATAATAGGAGACATGATGCTTATGTCTATGCCATTGGTTAATATTGAGAATATTTTGTTTCCTGTTCATATCAATTCTCAACAACACTAGGTTCTCAGAAGGTTGAGTGTTAAGGATTGGTGTATTTATCTATATAATTCTTTGAAGTGTGCTTATGATAATGCTTATGTTGTTGATGTCATTAAGTATTACAGTATGATGCTACCAACTTTTTTTTAAAGAGATTGAGATTTTTTTTTACCATAATGTTGGTGATAAAAGACATTTTCACATTGAAATTGTTACTGATATGCTTGTTGAGGAAACTATATAAGGATTTTGATATATATTTTTTGTTTGTTGTTTCTTTTTTTTAATTAATTTCACATTTTTAAATTTTTCAATGATTGTGGCATTTATGTTGTTGTATTTGCTAAATATTTTAGTCATGGCAAGGAGGTTTCTAAAAAATTTGATGTTGAAGTTTATAAGTCGAGGCTTGCATTATTACTGTATCGATATGGTATAAGAAAGGTCCATGGTGAAGTGGTCAATGATTCAAAGTAGACTAGGAAGATTAGAAGGAAAAGGAAGTTAAAGAAGTTAATATTTGAAGTTTTTTGTTGGTTTAGTATTGTTTAGTTTTTTAATATTTCTTTTCTTTTGTACTACAGTTTGTTTGTTAATATATTAAGTTTGAATTTATGAAATGCATATTTATTTTTATTAGTATAAGTTTTTAAAAGTTTTTTTATGGATTTTTTTGTGTGTTAATGTTGATTTTTTTTATTGTTACTTATTGTTGTCTTTTGTAGATTTTGATTGTTGCTTTTTGTTACATGCTGTTTCTTTCTATTGCTTATTTTTGTTCTTTTATTGTTTTTACATGGTTTATTGTGTTTGTTATTGCTTTGTATTGTTTCTCAATTGTTGCTTTTTTTTTTAAATTCTCATTATTATTGATATTAAATGAACAAATAAAGAAAAAATAATAAAAATAATATGAAATGTTAAAAATTAGATAGCAACAATGACATTAATGAAATATGTGAATTCTTATAATAAGAATGATAAAAATTTGTGCTTATAAAAATGAAAATGTTTCTTTTTAGTTTTTTTGGTGCATTTCTGCATGTCTTTTTGTTATGCCTAAGTTGTCCACATTCCCACATTTGTTTTTATTTCCATTTGATATGTTTATCATTTACGTGTTTTAGACTTGAACTTTAATAAATTTTAAATAAGGAATAAATTAATTTAAGTAATTTTTGGGTTTAATTAGGAAATTTTGTATGAGTTAGTATTTATTTAGGATTCATATTATATATTGTATATTTAGGAAGTTTTATTTAAGTTTTAATTAGTTTTTGGGATTTATGTCTAGTGGGCCCCATAATGCTTTAGGAGTTGATATATTTTTACATAATATGGCATGCACATGCCATGTGATAAAGCAATAAAAGAGGAAAGCCACGTCCAAGCCACATCCAAGCCATGCGTGAGCCATTAAGAATCTATCTACATTTGAATGCCAACAGAGCAATGTCACAACATGCACATGCCATGTGAGTAAAGAATTTTGACTAAGAATGAAGCATAACTAATGAACCTGCTTGTGTTGGATGTCATGTTATATGTTGAGTAAATTCGCAGTTTTATTTGAGTCAAGCACAACAGTGCTTCAAAGCCATGTCATGAAGGTAGAATTTTCCTATTTCAAAAATTAGAAGGAATTAGAAATCAAAGAGGACTACTTTCATACCCTAGAATTATATAAGGAATAAACACCTTTTCTGAGGGACACACAAGGGAGAGGAGTCATAGAGATAAGGAGGTGGCTAGACAAAATTCAATGAAGACTAAGAGCTTATTTTTATTTTCTTCTTTGTCTTCATCTTCTTGTTTTCTTGATTTTTGATTATGGATTTCATTATAGCCATGCGTGGCTAAGTTTTCTTTCAAAGTCTTGGTTATGAGTAGCTATTCCATAACATGATTTGAACATAAGTTTTTGTATTTAATTTGAATTTTAGTCAATTCTTTGTGTTATAATATTTATCTTGTTATCATTCCAGGCCTATTTGATTACATGTTTATAGATGAATTTGCCAATGAGAGTTAGGGGAATTCATTAGCTTAAGACACTTAAAACTTAGATCACTTGACCACGAGAGTATGTGAGCACTTCGGGGAGTCACCACAATTGATTACGGTGACAAAGTAATTGCTAAAAAACTTAATGAGCTAGAATTGACTTATTAATCATGAGAGCAGGTTAGATTTTAATTCTTTTATGCTTAATTAAACTTGAGAGAGTCTTTAAGTATTTTAGAGCAATTACCCTTAATTGAATTCAAGATTTTTACTTAAATAATGTGTTCATGATTGGATAGTGAAACTAAACTTAGGCTCTGTGTTTATAAATATTTGATTTTACTTTTAATTAAATTTCTGTTATTTAAATTTTTAAACCTTGCTTAATTATTCAATTTACTAGTTGAGATCATAGGTAAAATATATTAGTAATGAATATATAGTCTCTAAGGGAACTATATCTTTCTACTACAACCATAACCATGCACTTGCGGGTTTAAAATGTAACAAGTTTTTGGCATTGTTGTCGGGGACTAGCAATATTGATATTAATTTAATTTTTACTTTTCTTAGACTAGTATTCTAATTTTAATTTTAATTTAATTTGCTAAATTGATTTTTTAGGCAACTTTTTCTAGTTTATGAACACTCAATCCAAGGGGAGAAACTTAAAAAAGATTAACCCTAAAATCGAGAAAATATGCAAACAAAACTGAAAGGAAAAGCATGAAAAAGAAAAGTAAAAGATGGTTAAAGATCAAGCACCACCACCACCGGATAGGAATCATACTTTTTAAAGTACACAATGCCCAATCTAGGAGACACCCATAACAGTATTGTCAGGCCAACTGTCAATGCCAACACGTTTAAGATCAAACCAGTGATAAGCTAGATGATCTCATAGTTCTAGTTTGGAGGTCTCCCAAGCGAGGATCCTAATGCTCATCTAGCTCAATTTTTGGAGATTTGTGATACATTTAAGATGAATGGGGTTAGTCTTAACACAATAAAGCTTAGATTATTCCTTTTCTCTCTGAGGGATAAAGTTAAGCTATGGCTACACTCTTTAGCGCCACAATTAATCACTTCATGGGATATGCTATCAAGGACATTCTTGGGCAAGTATTTTCCACCGGGCAAAATAGTAAAATTTAGATAGGAGATCACAAGGTTCACCCAACATGGTGGAGAATCTGTTTGTGAGGCTTGGGAACATTTCAAGGATTTACAGAGACAATGTTCTCACCATGGAGTTCCATTGTGGTTACTCATTCAAACCTTCTACCAAGGCCTGACAGAGCTAATAAGAATTACCATTGATGCAACAGCCTAAGGCTCATTCTTGAGTAAAAAGCTTGAGGATGCCTATAATCTTCTTGAGATTATGGCATCCAACAACTACCAATGGCATGGCAAGAGAAGCGCACTAAAGAAAGTTGTAGGAATGCATGAAGTGGATAGTTGGAATCTCCTTAATATAAAGGTTTATTTGCTTATCAAGAAATTAGAGGGATCCACTAAAGTCTCTAATCCTATGGTTGTCTATTCTTCTAAGAATTATGGAGGAGGACATTCAACCTTTGAGTGTTAGGGAGGTTTTTCTCAGGATCCCTCTATTGAGTAGTTAAATGCACTCAATAATTTCCAAAGCAATCAAAGGAATCTCTACTCGAACACCTACAACCCAGGTTGGCGAAATCATCCAAACTTTTCATAGTCTAACCAAGGAAGGGTACAAAATTCCCATTAAGGGTTTAAACAACTGCCTCCTGGATTTTAGCAAAAGAATACCTTCCCTCAATAAAGTGAAATAAAGTCTAACCTTGAAGTGATGATTGAGAAATTCATAAAAGATTAAGAGAGGTACCAAAAAGACCAAAGAAGCAAAAGGAAGCAATAAAGAATCAAACATCTTAAGTGGGACAAATTTTTGCCCACAACAAGATGTTAAAAAGCCAAATCGCATCACAAGCTTCAAGTTTAAGGCAGAATGGAATATTTCCTAATTAACATTAAAATCCTAGAGAACAAGCAAAGGAGGTTACACTTAGAAGCAGAATAGAGACAAAAATAAAGTTGTAGAAATTATTCATGATGCCCAAGAGGAGAAGATTGTACATTCACAAAATAAGGATGAAGAGAAGAAGGACTCACCACCCTTAGTACCGCCACTGTCGTTTCTATAGAGGCAACAGAAATCCAAGTTAGATAGGCAATTTGAGAAGTTCATGAAGTCATTCTAGTAGCTCAAACTAAACATACCTCTCCTAGATGTGATCAATACCATGCCTGCATACTCCAAATTCTTAAAAGACATCATCTCACATAAAAGAAAAGATCATAAGACCATTCCTATCAATGAGGAATGCAGTGCTGTCATTCAGAATAAGCTTCCCCAAAAGCTTAAAGATCCATAGAGTATAACTATCCCTTGTACTATTGGAAGAATTTATAAGTAAATTTTTGTGTGATCTTGGTGCAAGTGTGAGTATAATTCCTTTTTCCTTTTGCAGATGACTTAATATTGATGAGCCACAACTGACGATAGTGTCGCTATAGCTCATAAATAGATCTATTATCTACCCCTATGGATTCTAGAATATGTCCTAATCAAAGTTGGAAACTATTATGTACCAGGAGATTTCATCATCTTGGAAATGGAGGAGGATCACCACATTCCAATTATACTAGGATGACCATTCCTAGCTACAGCAGGAGCAATCATAGTCATCAAGAGAGGAAAGATTTTATTGGAAATTAAATATAATAAAGTGGAGTTTGATGTTTTCAAAATGGTAAAATAATCCTCAATAATGGGATCCTATTTTAGAGTAGATGTGATATAAAGCTATGTATAAAAGACCTTTGAAAAGCAACTCACCCATGACCCCCTAAAAGCATGCTTGATCCATAATGTTATAAAGGAAGTCACTGATGAAGAGGTGGAAAAGTATGAACACTATCTCAGTGCAAGTCCAGTATTGAATAAACATAAATCAACCAGGTATGAGCCCTTACCCTTTATATTAGAAGACATTAGTATGATTGAGGAGGATAGTGCACCTAAGGTGGAGCTTAAAGTTGTTCCTTCATTTTTAAGGTATGCTTTTCTTGGCCCTGACTCTATATATCCTATCATTATGAATGTTGAGTTGACTAATGAATAAGTAGATAAATTACTTAGGAGAATTAGGCCTCATAGGAAGATCATAGGTTATACCATAGATGACCTAAAGAGGATTAGTGCTTCAATATATATGCAAAGGATTCACATGGAAAATAATGCTAAGCCCACTATAGAACATCAAAGAAGGCTAAACCCTAACATAAAAGAGGTAGTTAAGAAAGAGATTATGAAGTTGCTGGATGTAGGGATTATCTATCCTATCTCAGATAGTCAGTGGGTTAGCCCAATCCATGTAGTCCCTAAGAAGGGAGGTATGAAAATAAAGAAAAATGAGAACAATGAGTTGATCCCAACTAGGATTGTCATATGTTAGCGCATGTGCATTGATTAAAGAAAATTAAACAAGGCCACTAGGAAAGATCACCTCCCTTTACCATTCATCGACCAGCTTTTACAAAGGTTAGCAAATCAGTCATTTTTCTATTACTTGAATGATTATTCTAGTTTCTTTCAAGTCCTCATACACCTTGATGATCAAGAGAAAACCATATGTCACGACCCAAAACAGGGGCTATGACCGGCACTAGGGAATAAAAATTCTTTCGAATCTGGAACCCGTAGCAAGCCTTAAAATAAAATAAAACACGCAGTAATAATAATAATAACATAAATAAAATATTTTACAATGAAAATAAAATCATAAATAAAAATAAAGTAATCTACCAATGAAATTAAATTGAACATCCTCATCTTATATATAAATAAACTTTTAATACAAATTCCAGTTCAAATATTTGAAATACATAACCCACACAAATATAATACACAAACCCCATAACATTTTACAACTACTGCAGTGTCTAGATTATAAAATAAAGCTCAGGTAAGCAATTTACTTAATGAAGCCGGGGCAGAAGAAATCCGGCGTATGGGTCTGCTACTAAGGTTTCAAGATGATGACACTCTTGAAAAATAGTCAATGGAGGGGAGTCAGACCTCACTGAGTGAATTGTTATGATATATATACATGCATACTAAATGACAATGCACACAGTCAATAGTATATATAAATATATAATAAATATATATAGAGGCAAATACACACAAATGCAACAAAATTCATTTTATATATTTACTGAAAATCACTGTTTATGAAGGATCAAATAGAACCCTAGAAAATCGCAACCTGAAATAGTATTAGACAACACTCTAGCCATATAGGCTCACTTAATCCAAATAAATTCACTTGTTCCATTTGGACAGTAGACAGGCCCCGAGACACTAAGTCGACCGAGCTCCAGCAATCTGACTGTTAGTGTGATTGGCCCAAAGACACTTAGTCAACCGAGCTCTAGCAATCACACTCCCAAATCATACCAGACATCAGATAAATCAATCAATCCAATCAATATCCACAAATAGGTTAGTAATGAAGCCTAAATACTATCAGCATACCGGTACGTACTCGGTCCTAGTGCTACCCACTAGGTAGCACGTTCTATTGATATCCTTCATTAATATATAAAACATACATTCATAAATAAATGATGCATGTAATTGAATAAAATAGCAATATAAACCATATATATACTAGAAATATACCAAAATTAAACCAAGTATATTTCGAGTATATATACATCAAATAAATTCAATTAAATTACAAAATAAACTAAAAATATACCATGAATATACATAAAATCATCTTAAGGATAATTTATTAATAAAACATGCATATAGTTGAAAATATACCGAAAATATACCAAAAGTAAACCTAAGTAATAAGTAAATCATTTATCCGTAGTTTACTAAAATAAATCATACATTTCTAAAACATGCACCCTAAAACATATATATATAAAATAACAACTCATTGTTATAGTGCTCCTCGAGATGGGTCCGACGGGCCTAGTCCATAGGCCTCGGTCTCGGTGCAAGTAAACAAACAAACGATAGCAGAAAATCAAAATAAATCTAACGAAAATTTCTAGAAACTCGATCTAGAACACTAGACACAGAATTAGAATTAGAGTTCGATCGGATATCATATTTTACGAGAATTCTACCGAAAATCCGACAAAACCTCCCATGTAAAACGAACATCTATCTACTTAAAGAGTAGAATCGGTCCTGCAAAGAAACATACTTCGAAATAATTCAATTCACAACCCCTCGGTCAGACTTCAAACTACAATTTACCAACCGAGGTTCACAATTCACAAAATAACATAGAAATACCGAAAATGCCCTTTAATAATAAAAATACATTTTATCAATCCAATTTACATAATTAACTCTAAAACATGTTAAAAACCGATAAAAAACTCATTTATTTAAAAAAATAGTATATTATATATATATAATTTGAAAATAATTTACAAAAAATAGTTTTAATTAGTTAAAAATACTAAATAATTTGTAGAAATCATTTTTATACCTTAAGTAACTATTAAAACCAATTTAATTACATTTTAAACCAATTTAGTGTCAAATTATCAAAATACCCTTATATATATAAATTCACTAAAATTTATCAAAAATTCACCAAAAATAGTATAATTACTCAAAATTAAATTTCTCAACATATAATTCAATAAGATCAATAAATATACTCAATTAACTAATTAATTTCAATAAAACACATAATTAACCTAATTTTTAAAAATTACATAAACTTAATAAATTCCAAATAAATATATAAAATTCACAAAAATTACAAATAAATTTATAAAATGCATTTCAACACCTATAATTACCATAAAACATAATTTCATAATTTAATTAATTAATTTTCAAAAATTAGAAAATATTAATAAAATAATAAAAAATTCCCAAAAATCAAAAGAAATTCCAAAAATTTCATAAAAATTCCAGAGTATAGATTAAGCTAATAGAATCAAATTTTGTGAAGGGAGTTTTCTTGAATCAATCAAATTGAAGCTCAAAAAAATTCAAGAACCCTAATAGGCTGAAAATGGAAAATCAAAACCTAGGGAAATCTAGACCATTTTAAGTGAAACAAAGCTTGGAATCACACTCACCGGAGCTCAAGGAGAAGATGGAGACCGACGGTGTGGAAAACGGTGGTCGAAATCGGCTTGAACGGTAATGAGATAAATTTCGGCCTCTCTTGGGTTTTCCGACCACAACACATCGGAAATGATGGCTTCAGACGTCGAGAAAGGCTGGAGATGGAGGAGGAAGGCTAAGAGGCACATCGATGGCAAGAAAACTGAGTCACATATGCCGAAAATGGAGATGGGACAATCGGGAAAGAGAAGAGGAAGAAGATGGCATTTTTGTAATTTCTGCAAACTTATGATTTTTAATAATAAATTATGTATATATATATATATATATATATATATATATATATTATAATAATATATAATCTCACACACATTAAATATACACCACACACATATTTTAATAATATATACACATATATAATTAATTAATTAATATTAAAAACCATATATAATAAAAATTAATTTAATTAATTAAACCCTAATTTAAATAAATGTACATACATACATTTTATTTAGAACTTTAACATTATGTATGGGTTCATGCAAATTCGTAAAACTATTTAAAATAATTAATATTAAATTATTTACGTCTTAATTTCCCTGAAAATACAATTCCCGGAAAAATTTTACGTAAATCTCTTAAAGTAATATAAAATAATTAAAATTAGCTTTAATAAATAACAAACTCATAAAAATATCATAAATATGTAAAAAATTTATTAACAGTGCATATCTCGATGCAGTTTAAAATTATTTAAAAACTCGGGATATTACAGTCTTCCCCCCTTACAAGAATTCGTCCCTGAATTCTAGAAAAGAAAATTACAAGATCAAGAAGGGAAGAGATATGGGTAAGAAGCTCGTATCTCAACTTCAGTTTTCCACATATGCTCCTTAACTTTGTTGCTACGCCACAAAACCTTGACCATCGAAATCTGTTTTGACCGTAACTATTGAACTTGATAATCAACGATTGCCATAGGTTCTTCCACAAATGTCAGATCCTCGTTCACTTGTACACTGTCGGGCTATAATACGTGTGAAGGGTCTGAGACGTACTTCCTCAGCATCGAGATATGAAATACCGGATGCACTTAGGACTTACTCGGAGGCAAAGCCAACCGATATGCAACAGTGCCTACTCTCACCAGAATCTCGAACAGTCCTATATATCTTAGTGCTAACTTACCCTTCCTGCGAAATCTCATCACTCCCTTCATCGGAGACACCTTCAGAAAAACAAAGTCTCAAACCTGAAACTCTACATCTCTGTGCCTAGGATCCGCATAGCTCTTTTGCCTGCTAACTGCGGTCTCTAATCTATGCATAATCACAGCGACTTTCTCTGCAACATCCTGAACCATCTCAGGTCCAGTCAAAGCTCTCTCCCTAATCTCATCCCAACTCAGAGGGGATCTACACTTCCTTCCATACAGCGCCTCATATGGTACCATGCCAATATTGCTATGGTAGCTGTTATTATATACAAACTCTACAAGTGGCAAATGATCATCCCAGCTACCTCCCAAATCTAGAACACACATCCTCAACATATCTTCCAATGTTTGGATCATCCTCTCAGACTGACCATCTGTCTGAGGATGAAAAGCAGTATTGAAGTCCAACCTAGTGCCCATCGCTTCCTGCAACTTCTGCAAAAAATGAGAGGTAAATACTAAGCCTCTGTCTGACACAATGGACACAGGTACTCCATGAAGGCACATACTATGCTTCACATACAACTTCGCCAATCTAGCTAAAGAATAGGTGGCTTTCATAGGCAAGAAATGTGCAGACTTGGTCGACCTATCTATAATCACCCAAATGGAATCGTATCCATCCTTAGAACGAGGTAAACCAACCACAAAATCCATAGCTATCCTTTCCCACTTCCACTTGGGAATAGGAAGAGGTTGAAGCTTCCCATAAGGCTTTTGATGTTCAACTTTCACTTGCTGACACGTTAGGCACTTAGCAATATAATCAGTGACATACTTCTTCAGTCTGTCCCACCAGTACAAATCTCTAATACTATGGTACATCTTAGTGACACCTAGATGTACGCTATAAGCTGTAGAATGTGCTTCCTCTAGGATCTCTTCTCTCAAATCATCTACATCAGGAACACACAATCTACCACCGATCCATAACACACCATCATCATTAAGTGTGAAATCAATTAACTTCCCTACTTGAACATTCTCTGCATGCTCTTCTAGAATAGGATCTCAGCTTTGAGCTGCATGAATCCTATCCCTTAGTATAGATTGCACATTAAACTGAGCTAGCAGTCCACCTGACCTACTAATCTTCATCATCAGACCTTGATACACCAACAAATGTAACTCTTGGATCAATGGTCTCCTCTCTACACTGATATGAGCAAGATTGCCTGAGGACTTTCTACTCAAGACATCTGCTACCACATTAGCCTTGCCCGGATGATATAAAATCTCACAGTTATAGTCCTTCAACAATTCCAACCATCTCCTCTGCCTTAGATTCAGATCTCTCTATTGAAAGATGTACTTACGGCTCTTGTGATCAGTAAAAATCTCACAAGTCACCCCGTACAGATAATGTCTCTAGATCTTGAGAGCAAAGATCACTGCAGCCATCTCTAGGTCATGTGTAGGATAGTTCTGCTCATGCTTCTTTAACTGCCTCGAAGCATAGGCTATCACCCTACCATTCTGCATCAACATACAACCAAGGCCAACTCTAGAGGCATCACAATAAACAGTGAAATTATCCACACTATTAGGCAAAGCTAACACTGGAGTTGTGGTTAATTTCTCCTTCAACAACTGAAAACTGCTCTCATAAGCTTTTGACCTCTCGAATCTAACATTCTTATGAGTCAAGCGAGTCATAGGGGCTACAATTCTGGAAAAATCCTGCATGAACCGCCTATAATAGCCGTCTAAACCCAGAAAACTCTGAATCTTTATAATAAAAGTCGGTTTAGGCTACTCAGACACTACCTCAATCTTTTGTGGATCAACCTGGATACCTTCTTTAGACACCACGTGCCTAAGAAAAGAAACACTCTCTATCCAAAAATCACACTTCAAGAATTTATCATAAAGCCGATGCTCTCTTAGTGTCTGTAGTACAGTCCTCAAGTGATATACATGCTCCTCCATACTCTTTGAATATACCAGTATATCATTGATAAAGACTACCATAAACTGATCCACATACGGTCTGAATACCCTGTTCATCAGGTCCATAAAAGCTGCTGGTGCATTAGTCAAGCCAAAAGACATCACCAGAAACTCACAGTGGCCATATCGAGTGCGGAATGCCGTTTTAAGAATATTGGCTTTGCTAATCTGCATCTAATGATAACCAGACCTCAGATCAATCTTGGAAAAGAACTGTGCACCCTGTAGCTAATCAAACAAGTCATCTATCCTCGGGAGAGGATACTTGTTCTTCACTGTCACCTTGTTAAGCTCTCTGTAGTTAATGCACAGTCTCAGGGTACCATCCTTCTTCTTCATAAACATGACTGGTACACCCCAAGGAGAAACACTGGGTCTGATGAAACCCTTATCCAATAACTCTTGCAACTGCTCCTTCAACTCTTTCAACTTTGTAGGAGCCATTCTGTAGGGTGGCATATATATAGGAGTAATACCTAGAACCACATATATACATAACTCAATCTCCTTGTGAGGTGGTAAACCTGGCAACTCCTTAGGAAAAACATTAGGAAACTCACAGGCAACAGGAACATCTATGAATGACAACCTCTCCATTGAAGTATCCCTGATTAATGCCAAATATCCCTGACAACCTTTCCTTAGTAACTTCCTAGCTGTAATAGCAGAAATGAGATTCTGAGGTGCTGAACTCCTATCACCCATAAACTTAAATTCTTCTTCACTAGGAATTCTGAAAGTCACCTCTTTATTCCGACAATCCACCACGGCATAGTACTGAGATAACTAATCCATACCCAGAATAACATCAAATTCCATCACATCTAATAAAATCAAATCAGCGGATAATTCTCTATCTCCCACGAAACTAGACAACCAGAAAGAACAATATCGGTGTCCAAAGAATTGCTCAAAGGAGTGGTGACAGACAAAGGAAAAGCCATCCTCAAAGCTTGCCAACAAGACTTGGAAGTAAAAACAGAAGAAACGAATGAATGCGTGGCACTCGGATCAAACAAAACTTATGCATCCAAGTAACAGACAGAAATAATACCTGCCACGACTGCATAAGATGCCTGAGCATCCTGCTGAGTGAGATGGAAAACTCTGGCCTGTCCTCGACCTCCCTGCTGACTGGTGGAAGCCTGGCCAATACCTCTAGCACCTCCTCTGACACTTCTACCATGACCCTGATGGGGAATAAGCTAAGTGGAACTCTGATGCTGGGCTAGAGGTAACTGAAAAGGAACGGGTGCAGCACTAGCAATCGACTACTATGGAAATCACGGAATCTGCGGCTGCTGATACCCAGAATATGGACACGATCTGGCATAATGTCCTATCTGCCCGCATCTGAAGCATGTCAACGGTATCAGGTAACACAGTCCTTGATGGACTCTACCGCAGGTCTGGCAAACATTGGCAGCTGATCCAGAACTACGACCACTATTGCTACTTAAAGCACCTGACCCAAATCTAAATAGTCTACGCTGACCTCTATGGCCATGTCTACTGCTCCAATGCACTCGCTGCTACTGTCTCTGACTCTGCTGAGTCGGACCTCTCTATTGACTACTCGATCTAATATGAAAACTCAAATATGGAGTAGCCTATAATCCACTCGACTGAACACCCAGCTGGTAATAATCAGGCATAGTTCCCTGCCTGACTAGCCTTAACTCAATCTCCTTGGCCAACTCAATCACCGACTCTAGAGTAAGGCCCGCTTTAGGCATACCAGTAAATGTTGAACCCAAACCGGTGACATAGGTAGTGATTGCGAAATACTGGTCTCGCATCAAATCCTCTGCATATCTACCCAGTCGGAGGAACTCTCGGGTGTACTCCTCTACTGATCTATCACTGTGAGATATATTGGTCAATCTGAGATGATAACTCATGCGGAGTGGCTCTGGACAAAATCTCCTCATAAATTGCACTCTGAACTGAGCCCAGGTCATCGTCATCATGTAAGGCTAGATCATCTGAATAAACCAGTCCAGGGCTGGTCCCTTAACAGAAAGCTCAACGATCATAATTCGTTAGTACTCGGTGTGAGCAATCTGAGTCTTAGTCTCGATCGCATGTAGAAAATCTAATGGATCAGAAGTCCCATCGAAGGCAATCCTACCAACTCTGGCATAGAACAGAGCTGCCTCAGGGTTAGACATACGCTGCTGATAGGCAGGCTGAACAACTGGAGGTATAGGAATATCCTCATACTCAGGCTCTACAAGCTCCTCATCCTGTATCTCTCTACCTACGGTGACCTGCCGCTCCTTGAGGTCTACCTCTGCCATGACCTCTACGTCTAACTGGCAGTTCATGATGTAAAACCTCATCCTTAAAGGACTCATTATCCTCGGCCTCAATGACCGGTGGAGCGACACGCGCTCGCATCCTCATTTTGAAAAGACAAACATAACGATTCAGATAAACAGACAACAGAGGAATAATGTAGAAAACTAAAGCAAGGAATACTTATCAAGACATACTCGAACCTAATTCACTGCAGTAGTTTCCAAAAGAAAACATAACACTAAAAACTAGGGCCACAACTTACATAACTAAAGCCCTGACACAAAACTCCGCTCTGATAGCAACTTTGTCACGACCCAAAACAAGGGCAATGACCGGCGCTAGGGAATGGGAGTTCTTTCAAAATCGGAACCCGTAGCAAGCCTTAAAATAAAATAAAACACGTAGTAATAATAATAATGACATAAATAAAATATTTTACAGCGAAAATAAAATCATAAATAAAAATAAAATAATCTGCCAATGAAATTAAATCGAACATCCTCATCTTATATATAAATAAACTTTTAATACAAATTCCAGTTCAAATATTTGAAATACATAACCCACACAAATATAGTACACAAACCCCAGAACATTTTACAATTAATGTAGTGTCTAGATTATAAAATAAAGCTCAGGTAAGCAGTTTACATAGTGAAGCCGGGGCAAAAGAAATCCAGCGTATGGGTTTGCTACTAAGGTTTGAAGATGATGACTCTCCTAAAAAATAGTCAACGAAGGGGAGTCAGACCTCATTGAGTGAATTGTTATGATATATATACATGCATACTAAATGACAATGCGCACAGTCAATAGTATATATATATATAATAAATATATATATAGGCAAATACACACAGATGCAACAAAAATCATTTTATATATTTACTGAAAATCACTATTTATGAAGGATCAAATAGAACCCTAGAAAATCGCAACCTCAAACAGTGTTAGATAACACTCTAGCCATACAGGCTCACTTAATCCAAATAAATTCACTTGTTCCATTTGGACAGTAGACTGGCCCCGAGACACTAAGTCGACCAAGCTCCAGCAGTCTGACTGTCAGTGTGATTGGCCCTGAGACACTTGGTCAACCGAGCTCCAGCAATCACACTCCCAAATCATACCAGACATCAGATAAATCAATCAATCTAATTAATATCCACAAATAGGTTAGTAATCAAGCCTAAATACTATCAGCGTACCGGTATATACTCGGTCCTAGTGCTGCCCACTAGGTAGCACGTTCTATTGATATCCTTCATTAATATATAAAACATACATTCATAAATAAATGATGCATGTAATTGAATAAAATAGCAACATAAACCATATATATACTAAAAATATACCAAAAGTAAACCAGTATATTTTGAGTATATATACGTCAAATAAATTCAATTAAATTACAAAATAAACTAAAAATATACCATGAATATACATAAAAATATTTTAAGGATAATTTATTAATAAAACATGCATATAGTTGAAAATATACCAAAATATACCGAAAATATACCAAAAGTAAACCTAAGTAATAAGAAAATCATTTATGCATACTTTACTAAAATAAATCATACATTTCTAAAACATGCACCCTAAAACATATATATATATATATATATATATATATATATATATATATAAAATAACAACTCACTGTTATTGCACTCCTCGAGATGGGTCTGACGGGCATGGTCCATAAGCCTCGGTCTCGACGCAACTAAACAAACAAACGATAGCAGAAAATCATAATAAATCTAACGAAAATTTCTAGAAACTCGATCTCGAACACTAGACACAGAATTAGAATTAGAGTTCGACTGGATATCGCGTTTTATGAGAATTCTACCGAAAATCCGGCAGAACCTCCCCTATAAAATAGACATCTCTCTACTCAAAGAGTAGAGCCGATCCTGCAAAGAAACATACTTTGAAATAATTCAATTCACAACCCCTCGGTCGAACTTCAAACTATAATTTACCGATCGAGGTTCACAATTCACAGAATAACACAGAAATACCGAAAATGCCCTTTAATAATAAAAATACATTTTATCAATCCAATTTACATAATTAACTCTAAAACATGTTAAAAACCGATAAAAACTCATTTATTTAGAAAAATCGTAAATTATATATATATATATATATATATATATATATATATATATATATATATATATATATATATATATATATATATATATATATATATATATATATATATATATAATTTGAAAATGATTTATGAAAAATAGTTTTAATTAGTTAAAAATGCTAATTAATTTGTAGAAATCATTTTTATACCTTAAATAACTATTAAAACCAATTTAGTTACATTTTTAACCAATTTAGTGTCAAATTACCAAAATACCCATATATATATAAATTCACTAAAATTAATAAAAAATTCACCAAAAATAGTATAATTACTCAAAATTAATTTTCTTAACATATAATTCAATAATATCAATAAATATACTCAATTAACTAATTAATATCAATAAAACACATAATTAACCTAATTTTTCAAAATTACATAAACTTAATAAATTCCAAATAAATATATAAAATTCACAAAAATTACAAATAAATTTCTAAAATGCATTTCAACACCTATAATACCATAAAACACAATTTCATAATTTAATTAATTAATTTTCGAAAATTAGAAAATATTAATAAAATAATAAAAAATTCCCAAAAATCAAAATAAATTCCAAAAATTCTACAAAAATTTTAGAGTATAGATTAAGCTACTAAGATCAAATTTTGTGAAGGGAGTTTGCTTGAATCAATCAAATTGAAGCTCAAAAAATTTAAGAACCCTAATAGGCCGAAAATGGAAAATCAAAACCTAGGGAAATCTAGACCATTTTAAGTGAAACAAAGCTTGGAATCACACTCACCAAAGCTCAAGGAGAATATAGAGACCGGCAGTGTGGAAAACGGTGGTCGGAATCGGCTTGAACGGTAATGAGATAAATTTCGGCCTCTCTTGGGTTTTCCGGCCAAAACACGCTAGAAATGGTGGCTTCAGACGTCGGGAAAGGCTAGAGGTGGAGGAGGAAGGCTGAGAGGCACATCGACGATAAGAAAACCGAGTTACAGATGCCAGAAATGGAGATGGGACGATTGGGAAAAAGAAGAGGAAGATGATGGCATTTCTGTATTTTTTGCAAACTTTTAATTTTTGATAATAAATTATGTGTGTGTATATATATATATATATACACACACACTCACACTATATATTATAATAATATATTATCTCACACACATTAAATATACACCACACACATATTTTAATAATATATACACATATATAATTAATTAATTAATATTAAAAACCATATATAATAAATATTAATTTAATTAATTAAATCCTAATTTAAATAAACGTACATATATACATTTTATTTAGCACTTTAAAATTATGTATGGGTTCAGACAAATTTATAAAACTATTTAAAATAATAAATATTAAATTATTTACGTCTTAATTTCCCCGAAAATACAATTCCTGGGAAAATTTTACGTAAATATCTTAAAGTAATATAAAATAATTAAAATTAGCTTTAATAAATAACAAACTCATAAAAATATCATAAATATGTATAAAAATTATTAACACTGCATATCCCGATGCAGTTTAAAATTATTTAAAAACTCAGGATATTACACCACATTCACATATCCTTATGGAACATATGCATAGAGAAGAATGCCTTTCGGGCTGTGTAATGCACCAGCTACTTTCCAATGATGCATGATGTCTATCTTTTCTGATTTTGTTGAGGACACTATGGAATTTTTTATGGATGATTTCTCTATATATGGTTCTTCTTTTAATGATTGTCTTAATAATCTTTTTAAAGTGTTATAGAGATGTGGAGACACTAACCTTATGCTGAACTGGGAAAAATGTTACTTTATGGTGACTAAAGGAGTAGTGCTGGGGCACATTATGTTTGAAAATGGCATTGAAGTCAATAGGGCAAAAATTAAAGTGATAGAAAAACTTCCACCCCCTACCTCCATTAAGGGAATATAAAGTTTTTTAGGACACGCTGGGTTCTATCAGCATTTCATCAAAGATTTTTTCAAAATTGCTAAACCTTTAACTAATTTGCTTGCTAAGGACATTCCTTTGAAATTTTCTTATGAATGTCTTTCTGCCTTACACAGGTTGAAAGAAGCACTTGTCCTACAACCGCCAAACTAGAACCTTTCATTCGAAATAATTTGTGAAACTAGTGATTATACAGTAGCAGCTGTCTTAGGGCAACGAAGAGACAAGCAAGCTTATGCCATCTACAATATAAGTCACACCCTTGATGAAGCTCAAATAAACTATGCAACAACTGAGAAGGAACTTTTGGCAATGGTACATGCTATGGACAAATTTCATTCATATTTAGTAGAAAGCAAAGTGATTGTCTACACCAACCATTCAACCCTTAAGTACCTTATAGCAAATAAGGATACTAAACCAAGACTCGTTCATTAGATCCTTCTTTTACAAGAATTTAACTTGGAGATTCAAGATCATAAAGGAATAGAGAATTTGGTTGCTGATCACCTTTCCCACTTTGAGTGAAGTGCCAATCCAGACTTTTTTCTAATCACATATGACCTTCTAGGAGAACAACTCATGACAGTCCAACAAAGTGTTCCATGGTTTATAGATGTTATGAATTACTTGGCATTTGGTGTTCTTCCTCTAGACATTAACTACCATCAAAAGAAGAAATTCTTTTGGGACTCTCGACAACACTTCTAGGATGAGCCTTATTTATATAAGGGGTGTGGGGATGGATTGTTAAGAAGGTATATTCCAAATGAAGAAATTTTAGAAGTACTCACTCGTTACCATTCACTTGAGTGTGGGGGACATGCAAGCTCTACCAAAATAGCAGCAAAGGTACTTTAAAGTAGATTCTATTGGCCCTCTCTCTTTAAAGATGTAAGGCAATTTATACTAAGGTATGATCATTGCCAAAGAACATGCAACATTAGCAGACAAGATGCAATGCCTCTTACAAATATTATTGAGATTGAACTATTTGATGTGTGGGGAATTGATTTCATGGGACTTTTCCTAAGATCCTATGGAAACAAATATATATTGGTTAGGGTTAATTATGTGTCCAAGTGGGTGGAAGCAATTGCTTCACCAACCAATGATGCAAAAGTAGTCACTAAGTTCCTACGAAGGAACATATTTACTTGCTTTGGCACACCTAGAGCTATAATTAGTGATGGCAGTTCTCACTTCTACAATTGTCAATTTGAATCTCTTTTAGCAAAATATAGGGTCAAGCATAAAGTGGCTACACCTTATCACCCTCAGACTAGTGGACAAGTGGAAATCTCAAATAGAGAACTGAAGAATATACTAGAGAAGATAGTTAATGCCTTAAGAAAGGATTGGTCCATTCGGTTGGATGATGCACTATAGGCATACCAAACTGCTTTCAAAACTCCAATTAGGACTTCACTATTTTGGCTAGTTTTTGGGAAATCATGTCATCTCCCAATTGAGTTAGAACATAAAGCAATATGGGCTATAAGGTTTTTAAATTTTGATTTAGCAAAGGCTGGTGCAAAAAGGCTCTTTCAGTTGAATGAACTTGAAGAGTTTCGCATCAATGCATTAACTATAGTTTTTTTTATCCCATTTAAATATATGAAACACAAATAGAGAAATAGTAGAGTATAAAAATATATGAGTGGTAGTGAAATTTGAAACTAAAAGTTGAAACTTCAAGGAAATTATTGACAATACTCTTAATTCAGAGAATTATTTTCTTCTTTTTTATTCTTAGTGTATTGAGCATTTATAGGATACAAGTATATATAGAGTTTACAAAGGTTATTTTTGGATACACAATTAATATATACTAATATAGGAATTATACACTAATTTTAAGTTGATAAATATGTCTTGACTTTCCTTATCCAGATTCTACTAATTACTCACTCCAACAATCCTTCTCAAGTTGGTGCATAGAAATTGCCAATGCTCAACTTATCTAATGAGTCATAGAATACTTGGCTTGAGACAGTGTTTATGAGTACATCTGCTAATTGATCTTCATAATTCACAAAAGGAAGTTGGACTACCTTAGCTTAGATTTTTTCTTTGATAAAGTCCAATCTACCTCTATATATTTTATCCAATCATGTTGTACTAGGTTTCGAGCTATCTCTATAGCTATCTTATTATCATAGTATAAGTCCATTTCATTCTTAAGAGGATAACTTATCTTGCATAGTAACCTTATTAGTCAAAGAAGTTTGCACAGCCTTTTGATATGCAAAATCTACTTTAACACTTAATAGAGCTATAACCTTTTGTTTATTACTCCTCTAGGTCACTAGATTACACCTTATAAAGGTGAAGTACCCAAACATTGACTTCTTGTCTGAGTTACTTCCTACCCAGTAAGTGTTAGTATATCCATGGATATTCAAGTGGTCATGCTTTCTAAACATGAGACTCTTGTTGCCTTTATGGGTTCTTTACTCGAATTATACATGAATTGGCTTACAACATATATGAGATGTTTGGTCTCATATGATATAAGTATATTATCTTTCCCACTGGTGTTTGATACCTCTCTCGATTTGTTGCGATTTGAATTTTATGGATCCCTAACTCATAATTCTTACTTATAGGGGTATCTAGCTTGTAATCAAGCATTTCAATTTCTACTAGTAGATCCAATACATACTTTCTCTCAAATATGAATATGCCTATTTTCAACTAATCTACTTCAATACCTAGGAAGTATTTTAGTCCCTTAAGATTTTTCATTTTAGATTCCTCTACTAAGAGTCTTTATAAGTTTAATATTTTCTCCTCAACATCCCTTGTAATTATTATATCATCAACATAAATGATTAGGGCAGTTATTTTTCCATCTTTGTGTTTTAAGAATAGAGTATGGTTTGAGTTACTTTGTTTGAACTTGTGCTTTCCCATTGCTAAGCTAAACTGGTCGAACCATGCTTAGGGCGATTGTTTCAAACTGTATAATGCCTTTTGCAATTTACACATTTCCTTAGTTTATGATGGAGTGGTGAAGCTTGATGGAATGTACATGTATATATATCTTCCTCACGATCTCCTTATAAGAATGCATTATTCACATCAAATTGATGTAGTGGTATTGACATTAGTGCATTGACTCGACACTATTTATATCATAAACACTTTTTCCTTATTATTAGAAAATAAAGGGTAAGTGAAGGGAATATTAGAAGAGCTTACGATGGCATAAATGCACTTATAACCTTTTACCCAGCTAGGAGAAACAAGGAGTTGCCACTTGGAATCACCCAAGAATTTATCTAGTTAGAAACTAGAAAAACTCAAATCCCTCACTTAAAACCAAATTTGCTCGTAGGATAAAGCATTGGGTTTATATTGTTAATGTCAGTAGGAGTAGACTCTTTATATTTGAGGCATCTCCATACTGCCCAAATATTGAGTAGGGCCAACCTTACTAGTTTAATATAGTACTGCCAAGAAATATATATTATTATAAATCAACTACTACATACAAATGAAAACATAGTATGTACTCAAGCACACAACCATATGTAATATGTATGAACATGTTATAATGCATGAGCGTGTTATAATATTTACAAATTTTAAAAGTTCTTAAATGCATGTTAATAGTAAGTGATGATCCATGGACATAAATTATATGCATGTTCATAGTATAGCACACATTCCTGATCATTCAAATGAACAAAAGGAAAGAAAATAAGACATAATTTAAAAGAAAAGAGATAAGGAGAAGAAAGACTAGTGCTTCTGTGAACATCCCCTCCATTATTGCTTGATTTCTTTAGGTTTAGGGCCATTTATTGTAAGAAACATATGTTGAAAATGAAAATTTGAAAATATTTGTAATCTTTAAACAATATTTTTAAAACTAAACAAGATAAAGCATGAGAAAAATAAGTTATTTATGGATAATTAAAAAAATTATTTATGCATATGTGAGCCTTAATTTGTAATATAGGTTTCTATCAAATTAGGTCTCAAAATGCGAATTTTGTACCTTTGATGAAATAACCCAATATTACAAATTATTGCTCATTTTGCCAAAATTATTATTATAAAGAATAAAATAGGAGTTTTAGAAATATAATTCTTGCATTTGGTTGGACTTTAGTCAAAGAAATAATTCAATTATATATAACCATACAAATAAATATAGCTTATAAATAGAAAAGAAAATTTTATAAAAATGAACAAAATGTCAATTATCATTCTTAAAGTATGACAAAATCCCATTATAAAATGAGAAAAATAGTAAATAAAATGAAATTTAGGATATAGTGATGTAAGTAAAAATTAGGCATAATCTTGTGAGAAAATGAGAAATTATAGCTTAGAAAAGAATCAAATATGAATAATTATAAAGCAAAAGTTATGAGAAAGAAAATTTAAGGCAAAAGGGAATAATATATTTTTTGTTTGTTCATAAACATAAAAAGAAAAATGAAGAAGAAAGGTTTAAATTAAGGATAACTTCAAAATAGAAGCATATATTTTTTTAAAAAAATGCAAGAAAAAGATGAAGAAAAGAGCATTTAAGAGCTAATCATAATAAAAATAGTAACCAAATTTATATATGTTAAACAGAAATTAGACAAATAATAATAAGTATTGAATAGTTTACTTTTAGTTTATTTTTGGATATTTATGGTCTATAATCCAAGAATAATCATTAATAAACAAAGTACTCAACAAGATGTACAAATTAATATACATAAGTAAATGGAATAACATGTAAACATAGTAAAAAAAAAGAAATTGAGAAAAGGGAAAGATAAGTAGTAATAAGCAAATGAAAGTAAAAGACTAAAAAACTATTTCTCTAATTTTTGGTTGTGCATGCCAAAAGATTATTGTGAAATTTTGCGAGTGTGGCAAAGGAGAAATTCCTTAAAATAAAACTTAACTTCTTTCAGGCGAGTTATAGATTCCTAAATGCCTTCACTACAATCTATTTGAATTTCAAATAGATGAAATAAAAATTAAATGATAAATTGAGCTCTTGAACAATAAAAGGAAATTGTATTAATATGAGATTTAGTACAAGCTAAAAGATGATTTTTTCTTTGAAATTAACAAGAAAATTATTGTAAACAAGAATTAAAAATTTGCTAAAGATTGTTTGAATAAAAATTTGCTAAAGATTGTTTGAATAAAAATTTTCTAATAATGATTGATTTGATAATGATTGTTGTTGTGTTATGTTGATGATTGGTGTTGAATTGTATATACTGCTTTTTTCTTTTATAGACATCCTTCTTTGCAAGCTACTTTCCCCCAATTTAATTCTTCAGCTTAAGAGTCTTTCATTCCTAGAAAAAAAATTCAATTAACTCTCAGTTGCCTTCTTTTTCTCTAAGCGCCGTTTAAATGTCCTTCTCTATAATATTTTTCTGCCTTAATTATTAAGTTGCACTAGTTATAGGCTAGGTTTTTAATTATTTTTGGGCTTCAAAATCAAATTGAGTCATTAATTTAATGGCCTAATATATTTTAGCTAAAAATTCAAAATATGGAACAAACAAAAACCAATTAGAATTAGAAGTTAGGGAGATTAGAGACTTAGAGTGTGATTGATAAGGTTTAGAGGAAATACAATGCATAATGCTAATGCAAATGCATAAAACAAACTTTAAATTTTAGAAATCAAACTTGAGTTTATTCCAAGTGAACTTAAACTTGAAAACATATTAATGTTAAAAATAACTTGAAAAGTGTTTATAATTTTTATGATTGTGTGATTGGTAATTACATTGTATAACCAACTTATAATGTTTTAACAAACAGCTTTGTATAACTAGCTTATGGTGTTTCAACGGTTGGTGTTGTATAATCAGCTTATAGTGTTTCAATGATGAGCATTATATAACCGACTTACGATGTTTCAACAATTGCTGCTATATCGGCTCATGGTGTTTTAATAGAGAGTATTGTATAACTAGCTTATGGTGTTTGAGTAATTGTAGTTGTATAATTGGCTTACATTTTTTCAAAGGTGAGCATTGTATAATTAGCTTATGACATTTCAATGATTGTCTTAGTAGTGAGCGTTGTATAACCAACTTACGATATTTCAACGATAGTTGTCATATAGTTGTTAGTGAGTTTCAAATGAAGTTGAAATTAAAATTGCCATATAGTAATCATTGGGCTTTATGCGAAGTTGAAATTGAAATTATTGTATAGTCATCACTAGGCTTCAAGTGAAGTTGAGATTGAAATTTTCATATAGTCGTCGCTAGACTTTAAGTGAAGTTGAAATTAAAATTACCGTATAGCCATCATTAGGTTTTAGATGAAGTTAAAATTGAAATTGCTTTATAGCCATTGCTAAGCTTTGGGTGAACTTGAAATTGAAATTTTCGTATAGCCATTGCTAGGCTTTAAGCGAAGTTAAAATTGAAATTACTGTATAACCATCACTGGCCTTCAAGTAAAGATGAAATTGAAACTGTCATATCGGCATCGTTGAGCTTAAGGAAAAGATGAAATTAAAATGAGTCAGTAAGACTCATATTTGAATTTAAAACTTGGAATTTAAATTCTTTTTGAAAACAAGCACTAAGGATTTAAATTTTTAAAATCTTTAATGAATGAAAACTATACTAGGGATGACCCTAGTTTATTTTGAATGAAAATAGATTGAAACATTAAAAGCTTTTTTGAATTTCAGTTTTAAATGAAAATCCACTAGAGAGTTTTTTTTGTCAATGGGAAATAAGATGAAAATATCCAATAGGGATGATGGATATACTTACCAACAAAATTTCTCCCCACAGAGACCTTTTTATTATTTTACATAATTTTAAATGCATTTTTGTAATTTCTCACCCAAGTTATCCTTGTATAGGCATATACTCTTCCTTTAAACTCCTATCTCATCAGTAAGTTCTCTGATATTTTTTTTTAACTCTTTATAACTTCAAATGACTCATTAGAGAACACCCCAACTATTTGGATGTGCTCCAGTCCAACCGATTTCAAATAAATGAGGAGGATACATCTTCTAGCCATCAAGTTATTGTAAAGAGAATCACATCCTTTGTTATATGATCTCTCTTATAATATATGTTAGGATTAGGTTAGTATTCTTTGCAATTCTTTTGTAATTTGCAGTACCCATGCACCTAGGAACTTGTTTTAGGCTATATTTGGTGTTTAGGATATGTTTTGGTTGAAGTTTTATGATTTTGGATGAATTCTTCAAATATGAATGTGGTTAACTTGTATTAAACCTGTATTTAATCTTGATGTCTTTGCCAAGGATTGATTAATGAATTAAGTGATAAAACTCTAACTCCCAACAAGACCTTTAAACAAACCTATACTTAAGAACCTTTCTTACAAAGAATTAAAGGTCATTTAATAAGAACCTAATATTGAACTAAGCCAATTTTAACTTTAAATCAAATTAGGTTTGAAAGTACTAAGCCTTTGATAGTGCACTTAGTTCTTTTAATAACCAAAGAAAGGACTCTAACCTCTCAAGAATTAATATTAATCAAATAAAAATCCAACAACTTTTTTGTTTATAGCCCTAAGAGGGCTATTTATAGTGCAAACCTAATTAGGAACAAAGTTGGAAATAAATAAACTTCTAAAACATAAAAAAGGAAACAGTAATAAAATAAGAAACTTAATGTGCCATCATGCATGGTTGTGCACAAAAAGATGCATGGTTGTGCACCCTAAATACACTCGACTGATTACTCTCAAGTATGACTGTGCATCAGAATGTGCACAACCGAGCAACCAAAACACGAACTAGGCATGGCCATGCATAATTAGTTACATGGCTATGCGTGAAATAAAATGATTTAAATTTACAAAATAGTCTTCATTAAAGTTATAGCTCTTTGTCTTATCTTTGTATAGCATTTTGAATCACTTTAAAATTACTTTGATGGGGAAAGTTATGGCTAAAATACTAAAGCATGCTATCGAGGCAAAAAAGATAAAAATCAAACTCAAACTTGCTTTAAATTAGGCACAATTGTGCGCATCTTTTTGCACAGTTATATGCCTTTCTTAAACTTGAAGTAAATGAACAAAATAAATCTCCTTCTCATTTTAAATCTTAGTTTCACTTGTCTCATGCCCTATATACTTCATGGATACTCGTAATACATCTTTAAACCTCTTAGTTCTAGCCCTTGTAATTAATGCTTCATACTTGATTGGATCATCATGTTGGTTGTTAGATTGGTTCGCATCACTCCCTCCTTCTTTAGGAAGATTCATCTTTGAATCTGACCTATCTTTTAAAGTTGTATTCATAAGTCCTCTGAGATTAAACAAAAATGCCTTAGTTAAAAACTTCCATTTTGGAGTAATAACCCACACAAGTAGCTTTAAAAGAACTTGAACTTAATTGCACATTTAAAACACAAAAATTCTATTTACGAACTTATAAGGATTGAACTCTTGTTGTTTCCTTATCAACTTCACTTGAGGGATGAAATCTTTAAAGGCATTCATGTCCTTATAGGCATAAGGCATTTAAATAGTATCATCAAATGGATCCTTATATGACATAGAGGCCTGCAAAACAACTTTCAAAACACTATAAAAAGAAAGATTTAAGTTGTTAGTATAATCATAATAAATCAGCAACTCCTAATCTTTTATGGTGCTTTCAGTCTCTAGATCCTTTTTACTCATTCCTTGCTTATTGTCTCCTACTAAGTATCTCCCATTTTCCTCACTTAGCTCACTCAACTCATTTTCAACACTCATCTCAGTCAATTCATTATTAACACACAACTTAATCTTTTCTTTTCTTTTATTTTCTTGAGTTTGCCTCCCCAAAGTTTTCCCTATTGAAGATTAAAATATTCATTTTTTTGATTGATACATAAGTCTTTAAAACTTATATTTGGAGGTAAAGTTTTAAGTTGACACTCCCCCTTCCATTCTCCTTCTCAACTTATTGCTCAACCACTTCAATGCCTTCAAAACTCCTCGAACCTTGTTTATGCCCTTGAAAGTGATTATGCAAATCCTTATAATAATGTTTTGGCATAAATCTCTTTCGTATGATAGTCTTCATCTCTTGCCATGTAGAGATAGGTTCTTCTTCATAACATCTTCTTGAAACCACTAGTTGATTCCACCAAGCTAATGCACATGAAACCAATTATTGTAAGCCTGAATTTTGTCTTGTAGGAGTAATTGTGATAGTCAAACACAAATTCTACCTTTTTCTCCCATGCTAAATATGCTTTGGGATCACTTTTGCTATGGAACATAGGTATCTTCATCTTTATACTCCTAAGGTTATTATCTTACTTATTACGCCCTTGAATGCTCTCATCAATGGACTCTTCATCATCATCAATGGACTCTTCATCATCATCAACCCCTAAGTGCATTTTATTTGGTATTGTTTGTGGCATCTGTGGTTTGACTTTGCTCTATCCTTCCCAATTTCTCTTGAACTTTTTGATGGCTAGTTAATGATTGTGCCATATGATCTTGCATTGCCTTTATGAAGAGCTTCCATTCGAAATCCTTGTCTACTCCACTTGAACTTATCATTATAAATAAAAAATAAAAGAACCTTACAAGTAATACTCTCTCATATGTTTACACTCAAAGGAATTCACTCAACACTCATGTTTCACTCAATTAGGCTTTTACCCTCTAATGAGCTCATCACTCACCTTTTACCTCTCAAAATCCTCTTTTATAGTTCTTATAGAACTTAAGTTACTAATTATCAAATTAAGCTCAATATAATTTAGATAAAGCTTTATCAAGCTCAAATTGATTATAGGAACTAAGGAAACATAACAAAATAAGATAGTAATTAAATAAAATCAAGATAAGAAAACTTAGAATAAGTGTTTAAACTACCTAAAATGCAACTTAAGAATAATTAAAAATAGATATAGGCAAAGCACCTGAATTTGAATAACCCGAAACACTAATTTGATTAGAATTTAACTTGGCTTGGATTTCAATTTTTGTTTTATAATTTGTAAATGTTTTTTTAATAACTGATGAGATTCAAATGCAAAATGATCAAATATGAATAAGAATAATTGAAGGAATGAAAGGAATAACAAAGAAGCGAAGTTGATAACAAAAACAACACATAAAGGAACGAATAAGACATAACTCAAAGAATTCTAAATTTTTTAAAATGTAAACAACAATTAAAAATAAAGACATGTAGTTGATTATTGAGCCAAAGCTTTGATACTAAATGATATGAACGTGGTTAACTTGTACCAAACCCATATTTAATCTTGATGTCTTTGCTAAGGATCGTTCAATGAATTAAGTAAGAAAACTCCAAACCCACACTTAAGAACCTTAGTTGCAAAGAATTAAAATCGTTTAATGAAAACCTAATATTTAACTAAGCCAATTTTAAGTTTAAATAAAACTAGGTTTGAAAGTACCAAGCCTTCACTTGATAAATTCATTCAGTTCTTTTAAGAACCAAAAAAAGGACTTTAACCTCTCAAGAATTTATATTAATCAAATAAAATTCAACAAATTATTTGTTTGCGGTCCTAAGATGGCTATTTATAGTGCAAACCTAATTAGGAACAAAGTTAGAAATAAATAAACAAACTTCCAAAACATAAAAAAAAAGAACCCTAACAAAATAAGAAACTTAGTTTGTTGTCATGCATGGTAGTGTATTAAAAGATGCATGGGTGTGAACCTTAAATACACTTAACTAATTACTCTCAGGTATAACCATGCATCAAAATGTGCATAGTTGTGCAACCAAAATATGAATCAAGCATGACTATGAACAATTAGTTTCACGATTGTGCATGAAATAAGAAGATCAAATTTGTTAAATTGTCTTCATTAAAGTTGTATCTCTTTATTGTATCTTTCTATAGTATTTGAATCACTTCAATCTAACTTTTTTAGTGAAAGTTATGGCTAAAATACCAAAGCATGCTACCGAGGTACAAAAGATAATAATTAAACTCAAAGTTGCTTTAAATCAAGCACGGTCATGCGCCCTTATTGAACTTAAATTAAATGAACAAAATGAAGTTCCTTCTCATCTTAGATGTTAGTTTCACTTGTCTCATGCCATATGGACTTCATGAATACTTGTAATACATCTTTAAACCTCTTAGTTCTAGCCCTTGTAGTTAGTCCATTGTACTTAAGTGAATCATTATGTTTGGTGCTTTCTTGGTTTACATCATCTTCGGCCAAGAATTATGAACAATTGAGTTTTCCATATAAACAATGGGTTTGCACTATGAACAATTAGTTTTGGGTTTGTTTCTAGGCTATTTTCAAGAATGGGTAGTTGATTTTGAAGGGTTATTCATCACCCAAAATTATATGTTCATCAGATTGTTAATGAAATTTAGCCTTATTTTCAATATAAAATCTCTGGTGATACTTTTGGATATTTTGGTATTTCAGGAAAATAAAGCTACCCTAATTATAGATGATGGTAACCTTGGACAAGCTAGCATAAGGTATGAATAACTTCCCAATTTACTATAAGCATGTATCTCTTTTATAAGATTTGATGACTTCCTATCCATCTTGCCTCTATAACTTAGTTACGTTAATAGCTTTGCTTGAGAGGTGGCAGAATGCCACCAACACCTTTCACTTCAATTTTGGAGAAATTCCTCATGATCTAGTTGATTTTCATTTGATTACTAGTCTCTAATTCACAGAGATTATGGTGCCCTTTGACTATTATTTATACTTTCCCTGCCTTGATAATAAAAGTAAGAGATACATTTATCAAGTGCTCAGTCAACTATTTACTTCTATTAGATACAAAGGTATAGTGACTATTTGTTACTCTAAACTCTATACAATATGTCATGGTTAGGTCCCTATTCATGCTATTAAGGTTGATTAATTGACTTGTTGCTTCCTTTTCTTTCTTTTTAGATTGTCTTTGTTTTGTAACATTAAGTGTACTATAGATTTATGCTTTCTTCCAACTTTACGAGATTTGGATACTGCCAACAGCTACAATTGGGGAGGTCACACTTTAGCTCATCCATATAGTTGCCTCAATAAGATTTGTCAAGGCCATGTTCATTTGAGTGGCTTTTGGAGAGTGCTTGAGGTATGCATTTTATTTTTTTTCTTCTTTTGACACTTTTTTAGTGAAGATTTCTAACCCTTTTTTGGATAGATTTGGGCATATGAGTATGCCATCTTACCTTTGCCTTGTATGATTTAGAATGATGATGAGGTTCTTGGCATCCCTCTTAGTGTCTGACATCTGAGTGCTCATAGATGACTTTGAAAGATTTGATTAAGCATAGAAACCATTTGAATATCTTGAGCTTTTCATGGTGTAAGTTTCCTACATAGAAAAAGAATTGAGTTAGTATTATTTTTAATTTTATTATGTCTGATAACACCTTTTATTCTTCAGTTGTGCCTCGATCCTTTTGGTGTTGATTCTAGTATACTTAAGTTTATCAGTGCTCTTTGTATAAGACATATACTACTTAAAGGCCTGTTCTGTTGAATTTATGAGATTCATATCAATATTTTAAACTCTAATATACTACTCATTACATAGTTTTATTGGAATAGCACCAATTTTAAATAAATATGTTTAAAAATTCATTTTTATGTTAAAAATTAAAATTATTTAGATATTATAATTATTATTACAATAAAACATGATAAATTAAAATATATATGTTAATTTAATAAAAATTCAATGATCAATAACCCTTTTAGAGCACTTGAGCCTAGTTATTATTTAAGGGGAAATATTATTATTTTTAAGAAAGATAGTCTGAGGAGAAAGAGTCACTTAAACCATGTCTGATTCATCTAGCTCTAACCCTTCTATCATGTGTGTTTATAAGTATGTGCCTACTAAATTAACCTCTATAACTATATAACCCCTACTAAATAGTCCATTACAAATAAAAGCAATTACCTCTATGAGTTTACTTATCTACCTAAAGATAAAAAAAATAGAAGAATCTAAGGTCCCTTTTCTAAATCCTTATGATGCATTTTCAAAAACACAATCCTCTTTGAAACAATCTTTTAAAGCATTGATAAAGAAACCTTCTTCCTCTATAAAAAAAATATGTTCAATTATCTAGCTTTGATCAATGCCCCATTTCAGCCTCCAAATTGAACAATTTGTAACTTTAGAGATTCCTCAATAATTTTTAAGAACTTGGCTCAGCCAAGGATACACCTACATCCACTTGGGAGCTATAAGATTAGGTCATACTTATCATGGTAGGCAAGGACTACCAATTTTATCTAGAATTGCTTTACTTGATTCTAGATGCAAGCAGTATTATCATTTTATAATTAGTATTATAGAAAACTCATTAAATGCAGGATTTGTATTTTTCACCTTCTTCCTAAATTATAATCTTGCCTTATCGGATCCATATGCTTTATCAACATTAAAAGTCTAAATTCATATTATTGGAGCCGAACAGACTTTTGAGTTTATTGTAGCTACTCTTCACTATCAAATTGTTTATCACCTCCAGAATCATGTAATCAATCTTACCTTTCCATCTGATTACAATGATGCCTTATTTGTCAAAACAAATTCTCACTATGCCCATCTTGCATTCATATCCCTAAGCAAATGTCTAAGGATGATATATTAAATATGTTCCTTAAAAAGTGGATCATAAATTATAAAAGACTTTGAACCTATCTAGAGTTATGATCTAACCTTCATTAAGAAGTTTGATGGATCTATGGAAACAATATGTAAAAAAAAAAAAAAAAGCAAGATGCCTCTACAATTTTTAACACTCAGTTCATGATTTCTCCTTTTCCTAAAGAGGAAGTCCCAATCACTCATTTTGATCACAATTGAAGGCCAATTCATGCTTTTAAGCGTAATGGTAATTATTTCTTTAATATTTGTGATTATGATGATTGTTGTAAAGTTTTTAAAGATGATGAAGATAAAAAGAAGAAGTAAAAATCTACAAAATATAGTGAGAAAATTTTAAAAAGAGATAAGATAAAACAGATCCTTCTATTAGTTTTGGGAAAACTCTTAAGAAAGTATGATTATCTAGTGTCATACTCTCCTCCTGACCATTACTAAGATCTAAGGCTTGTATTCTAAAAACACCATAATCACCACCAAAATCAAAACCTACTCCTTTACCTTAGATCTACTCCTTTTTAATAAGCTTTAAAATGGATAAAAAAAAAGAAAAACCCATTTTACCATAAAACCCGAAAACACTAATTCAACTAAAATCTCTTCTAGAATATGTATATTCTAACTAGCAGATTTTTCACCATTAACCTAAAAAATAGCCAAAAGACCACTAAGTCTTTTATCATAAATTCAAATGTTCTTGATGCTAATGGTAGACCTAGAATAATCACTCCAATAGTGGTTTTAAATTGGCAAACTCAAATGCATGTACCCCAAATCAAGTGTTAAAAAAGATTAAGAAAAAAGTTGATGATGTTACGAGACAGGTGAAGCAAACTGATAATCATCTCTCTTCTTTTAAAAGAGAGAGAAATCAATGTATGCAGAACTGATTAGACAAATTGAGAAGAAACACCAAGAATTATTACAGATAACCAATAATAAGGGCACTTTGACGAGCATTAAGATTAAGAAGATTGAAATTTAAAAATTAAAAGCTTATATTGAGGAACTTGAAAAAGAATTGAGCAAGAAGAAGAATACTCAGCAACCATCATCTCTAGAAAGATTATTTTCTCCAGATCCTTTTGGGTTTTTATATAATCCATTTCAAATGCCTAAATATTCAAACTAGTTACTATTTCCCATTGTTTCCTCTTCCTTGAATATTCCATTAGGATTTCAAGGATTAATCCACCTAATTCATCCATAGACACTTCTAGAAAAAAGGGAAAATAACTTACTTACCTCAACCTAAAATGCTCAAGCAGTCATTTTTAGAGAAAATGCAACTCTCTTCATCTTCCACTAAATTAATTAAAGCTGATAAACCCTTGAAAATGATAATGATGAATCCTATCTCCTCGTTTCTAAGGGAATGTTTGACCAAAGCTATGCTTAGCTTTGCTATTGATTTAACTATAAAGAGTTTGTCAACTATCACTCTTTTTAATAAGAATGAATCTTTTGAAGAAGAAGATGAGATACCTTTTTAGCTTATGGCTGACACTAAAAATTCTTGAACTAGAACAATAATTCCTCCTCCACATATTGATAAACCAACTGATGACATGAGTACTGAGGACTTTGAGACACGATAGAATATTGGTCATTCAAAATTATCAGCTATTAGAAATTATTTTACTTTGGATGCTATTTCTCCCTCTCATTATAGGAATGGATCCCTAGAGTTTAAAGCATGGATTAATAGTCAAATGCTTTTACCAGGAGCTGAACTTAAAGATGTACTTCAAACTTTCATTACTGAAATGGGAAGGAAGCTTTCAAACTAGTATAGTGGACTCAATGTTTATGCAAAAGCCCAGTTAATTAGAGTACAATCAGTTAAAGAATTCTTAAGACTCTTACACTATGAGTTTTTAGGAAAGTTAGACAATGATTTGGAGATTGCAAGAAAAATTTTTTATAAATAAAGTGTTGTTCTTTAAAGAAGAAAGATCTAGATAAGCATGTTCATAACATGTCTGAAAAATTCTATAAATTGGGAGGAACAGTAGATCCAGACTTAAAAGCAAGCCTTTGTGGCCTCCATTCCTGAAATACTCTCCACCAAAATATTCTCTATTCTTCAGTAAATGAATTAGAAAATTAAAGATATTCCCATGGGAAATTTGTATCAAGTTATAATCCAGGCTCACTCTTAGCTCTGTGAGTAGAGAAAAGTCATCAAGTTATACCTAGAAAGTAAGAAAAATCCCTTAGGAAAGTTATCTTGTGAAAAGCTTGATCTTTATATCAAATGTAAAGATTCAACACCTTATGAATGTTTAAGTAAAAAAATAGAAGTACCGCTTTTACAAGATTAAAGGAAAATGAAAAAAAAGGAAGATTAAGAAGTGGATTTATTAGAAAAGAAGAACATTTAAGGGAAAGAAAACTATAGATAGGTGTTACATTTACATGAAAAAGGGACATTTTACTAAAAATTTTCCTTCAAAGATAAAGAAAATAGAGAAAATGATTCAACATATTCAATATATCACAATAGTTGATTTGGAAAATGTTGACATTTAGTCACTATTTTCTAAAGAAGATGAGCCTTCAATAGAAATCATCTTCGCTATTTATCATGGTATAGATACAGAAACCTATGATTCTAATGAGGAAGTACTACTATATGCACAACAGTTTTCATTTGACAAAATGATAGTACTTATGAAGATTACCCAATACCTTTAGCCCCCATTCAAATATCTCCAACTAGTTTTCTAAACCCATCAAATTCACTGCCTTAATTGACATTGGTGCCAGAACTACTATCTTAAATCCTAAAGCTCTTCTAAAGGAATATTGGAAAAATCATTATGAATATTTATATGCAATAAGTGGAGAGCTTTTTAAAACCACTTACAAGACTTGACAACCTATAAAAATTCAATTCTTTACAGGATGCCATGTATGGACAAATGTTCTAGGATCCCCTTTACTTATAAAAGATATTGTTCTTAGATTTGATGTCTGTTGGAAAGCCAATGATTTACAAATCCTTCCTAACAAACTCAAATTTAAGAAATATTTTCAACCTTTCACTACCAAACCCTCAATTTTTAGCTTAGACTTATGAGTTCTTGCTACAATAATGCAATGCAGATTCTCACATTTAGTTTTTAAAGAAATGTTTTTCTCCTTTATAGAAGAACCTTAAGTTCTTTATCTCGAGCAGAATGAGGATATCAATCCTACCAAGGCAACTCATCTAGGAATGACTCGTGCAGATTTGAAGTTGGTAATTGATGAATGTATTCTGTTAAAAGAATAAGGTTTGATAGAACCTACAAAGTCAGAGTGGGCATGTTAGGCTTTCTATATGAATAAATTATCTAAACATGCTAGAAAAAAAAAAGAGATCGATGATAAATTATTAACCTTTGAACTTTTTCTTAAGGGATGATAAATTTCCTTTGCCCAAGATTTTTTTATTGTTCACATTTTTTGTTAGGAGCAAATTTTTTTTTTCAAAATTTGATTTAAAGGCGAGATTTTGGCAGCTTAGAATAAAAGAAGAAGATAGATATAAAACAACAACATTTTGCATTATAAACCGTCATTATTAGTGGATCGTTATGCCATTTTAATTAAAAGTAGCTCCATTACTCTTTCAAAAAGCCATGATAAAAATATATGAGCCTATTTTATATTGTGCTCTAATGTACATTAATGGTATTCTACTTTTCTCACCAAATGAAAAGAGCCATGAAACTCTTCTTCAATAGTTTGTTGAGCTGACAAAGCAATATAGAGTAATGCTTTCTCCAACTAAAATGCACATTCAAAAAGAAGAAACTGAATTTCTTGGGATGCAATTTAGAAATGGAAGTTATTAGCCTGGTCCACACATTAATTCAAAATTGTAAATAAATGTCTAATTATGATTTTTCTATTAAACAAACTTGGAATCTTTAATTATCTTAAGGATTTTATTGCTCACTTGACAAAAAAGATGACAAACAAAAATAATCCTCCATCGTGGATTGAAGAACAAACAAAAATAGTCATTCAATTGAAGAAAGATACCTAAAATATTCTAATGTTATAAATTCCTATAAAAGGAAAAAGAATCCTTCAAATATATGCAAGCGATCAAATTTAGGGAGCTATACTACTAAAAAAGGATGATAAAGAAACAAAGGATTTGTGCCTATGTGAGTGGAAAGTTCTCTTATGCATAATGTGATTATCACTCAACTTTCAAAGAGATTATGGTGGTGAATTACGGAATAAAGAAATTTGAGTTCCATCTAGTGGATCATCATTTTAAAGTAGTCATAGATTGTTCATCTTTTCTAAAAATATTAGAATTCAAAGGGAAAACTCTTCCACATCTATAACTCTTGAGATTGAATTAATGGTTTAGCAAGTATGACTTTGAAGTATAACATATCAAAGGAGAAGCAACCTTATTCCTGACCTTCTGAGTAGAACATCAATTTCATGTGCAATAGTTATCCTTTCAAAATTAAAATTTTCTTTATGATTTTTATGTTTCAACCATTAAACATGAATAATTTTCTTATAGAAGGGATTCCACTAGAACTCTCACCTTATATTTCTTTAATAACACTTACCAAAATAGCCTTAGAATAAATCTTTAAATGTCGATCCTGTTTGATTAGAAAATATGGTCTAATTTTCTTTAAAAAAATTAGGATTTCATCCTGAATACCCATTTTTTTACCTTTTCAATTTTCTTGAGCAGAGCCCTAATAAAGAAATTTACTGGCCAAAGGAATTGCTAATTCTATTTTGGTATTTGTGTCATCGATATTAGATAGCTTTTGATTTTTCTGCCTTTAACGCTCTTAAGGAATCTCAAGCTAATTAATGAAGGAAAAGATCAAATCCATATTTGATTACCATTTTAAAATGGTTTTAAGAAATTTCAAGATGGAGATCATGGTTGAACAATGAAGCTTACACCTAGTAAGTATCCTCTCTTGAGGGATGTCACTCCATTGTAATCTTTCACAAACCAATATTAAATATCAACAATGAATTCTAAATAGTTCCTTGCTTCAATGTGTACAAAACATATAGATCATGATCCATTATTTGATATCTGATGTTGATTTTTCCTCATGGAAGGAATTTCAAAGATTTATATTTCAGAAAAATGGAATAATTCCTAAGAAGATTTGGCCCAAAGCAAATGAAGATGCACCATGGGAGACTTATCCATCTGGATATATATATACTTCTTGTAGATAAAGAATTTTGGACAAAAGCTTAAAACCTAGAAGCAAGCTCAAGCATAGCCCAAGGCCTAACTAAAAAAGATAAATACTTTATTGAGCCATGGTCAAATATTGATCCGTGAAAACAAATGGCAGGACATTCTCAAGACCTTGACACAAAACAATGATTATAATGAAGATGAGGGCAACTTGTCACTAAATCATGAGCCAATTGTGAAAAAATAGTCCAGTCATAGTCCTCTTTTAATCTTGTCAAAAAAAGAAAATATTATTGTCTTGATATTTTCAGTGGTGAACCATATTTAGTTTTGTTTTGTCTTTTAGTACAATTATAATAGTCTTCACGTGGTAGTGTTGGTAATCCTTTTAGCCACGTGTCATGAAATTAATAAGATATAATCCTAGAAGTAGCTTTTGATTGGATGATATTTAACTAGGTTATCTTACGTAAAAAGTGCTCCTAATAACTATAAAGAAGGTTACTATTTTATTGCGAAGGTAAAGAACCCTTGACAGATATTGCCTTAGAAATAAGATTTTTAGTTTCTAAATTACTCTTCTTCTTCCTGTGAAGGTTTATCTTTTTAAAATAATGATATGATCTCCACCATATTTGTTAGAAAGTATGCTCTGTACTTACCTTTTATGAGGATATTATACATCTGAAATCCAATACTAGAGAAATTATTTTGTTTACCAACTTCATTAAGATTATAAGATTAGTTTAAATATATTGTATGAATTTAGACGGTGCATAAAAACAGATAGACTTAAGATGACTGAAAAATTACGGAGTTAAGTATGACTTTATTACTGGTCCATGATATGCTTATCTTTATTATGCAGTATATTTAGGCCAAGTTTATAGGCTTAGTGGAGCTTTCGGAAATAATTAATTAACCATTTCAATTAAAATTTTGTTCAGAATTGTAGGATTTAATTATAAGAGATTTTTTAAAAAATATTTAATACGATTCAATATTAGATAAAACATAAAAAAAAATAATAATAATAAAAAAAAAAGAATTTAAGGTGGAATGTCAACTTTGGCACACTTGACGGTCGAATTGGACCCTTTCGCCCAGGTACTAATATACAACAGCCATTTTATCAGGCGATTATTAGCAGTCAGTGACTTGGAACAAAGCCCAGAAGGACGCACAAGACAGAGAAAGGAAAAGAGCAAAGAAATGACTCTAGGTCTTATCAATGCAAATCCAGTGGTTCATGCTAAGAAGGAAAGGGTTGCACGCACTGAAGATCTCCACTGTGATGACGCCGTCGATCCACTCGAAATCTATGATATCCTTCTATTTTGCTTCTGGGTTCTTTTTGTGCTCTTTGAATTTGATTGTTGTTCGGCTCTGTTTAGTTCCATAGTTTGAACCGAGTCCTCGATTATGTTTTTTGCTGTTTTTGTTTTTATGGGTTCTTTCTGTTATTGCACAATTTTTTTTTTTTAAATTAAAGAAGTGATCTTTGACTAGAACCGCAAATTTTGTGAGGGATATAAGAGATCCAGAGCATCCATATTCACTTGAGCAGCTCAGTGTTCTCTCAGAGGAATCAATCACTGTTAATGACAAGCTCGGTCGTATTCTGTGAGTAATTCTCATATTTGTAGTTCTAACTCTCTTTTATAGTGCTAAGAAAAGGCTCAATTCCATCAAACAAAATTTTATGAGTTCCATTTCTGATAATTGGATTATAAAACTTTGATAGTTTTGGAGTGGTTTGAACCAATGAACGATTGTTTTTCTATTTTAATTTAGGATTACATTTACTCCAACAATCCAACACTGCAGCATGGCAACAGTTATTGGTCTTTGTCTCAGAGTAAAATTACAAGAATGTTTCCCTCCTCATTATAAGGTCAGTCTTGATACTAATTATTGAACTGGATATATCTTGATACTAATTATTGAACTGGATATATATTTCTACCTGTGCTGTGTGTGATTGATTGCTGCTTTAGTACTGTTATCACATATAACCTATGATGCATGGAAACTTCAACTATTTTGCATTTTCTTGTGTCAGAAATGTTTCCGTACTGGAAACTTTAGAAAACTCTGAGAAACCTTTCATAAATTTAAAAAATTAGAAAACATATTTCCAATTTGAAAAATACATTTTTTTCGTTTTTTCCTAAAGAATAATGAAATAAATTTAATAGTGATTTCATTTTTTTCTTAACTAAGGAAAATAATTTATAGTCTTACTTTATAGTCCTATTGATTAATAGTAATAAATAAATTTTTAATATTTATATATAAACTTTGTATTTATGTATATTTATATACATTTTAATATTTATTTGTTTTTCTGTATATTTTTAATATTTATACATTCCTCCATGTTTTTGTTTCCTACATCTTTAGAAAGTACTGTTTTGCAGTATCCATTTCCACATTTCCTCGTATTTACATTTCCATTTCTGTGCAACTTAGCATTTTATGTATTGTGAGAAAATAGCACTTAATTGAGTGGCTAACTTGAGTTGTTTACTTGCTTTTTGCCGCATCTATGACTAATTTAAGAATTAAGAGACCTAAAATTTGTCTAAATTTTATAAAGTAAAGAAGACTGTGTTAGTTGTTAATCATCATTTACTAGCATATCATCATTTTATAATGATACTAGGTATCAACACTTGTATGTCTGATCAACATAGATTCATAAGTTGCTATAGGTTTTATTTTTCCATGTTTGATTTATAACTTTTCGATTCCTAGTTAAGTGTCAATGTTTATTTATGTTGCATTCATCTCATTTGAACAAGTAAACATTGCTTGAGCTGATTGTTGTTTTGCATCTGTCTAGCTATTTGATTTGTCCTTTTATTGACTATTTGTTCTTTTTGGATTCAGTTTTCTTCAAGTTTGTTCATAGGCATCTCTACCTAACGGGAAAAAAGAGTTGGGAGTAGTAATATATTTTGATGTGATTATCATTGCATCCTATGTGATTATCATTGCATCCTACCATCACTAACTGACAACTATAAGGTTGATGTTACTTTCTTCATAGGTGGACATTAAAGTTTCTCCTGGATCTCATGCCGACGAAGAATCAGGTGAATTGAATTTGCCAATTATTTTGGTTTATCGTATCATCTTGTCTATTGATGTGTTGCTCTTTCAGAAGCATTTATTTGAATTTACTTGACTCAATCTCACTTGGATCCATTTACTAGTATATCTCAAACTTTATATTTAAGTGGGAAGTCTAAAAGTAATATGGATTTTATTCTTTGATATATGTTGAGCATAGATATGCAACATGTACTTGTTTGTTTCAATGCATTTGCTTGATCACTATTCTTCTATGAGATCTCCCAATCAGAAAAACCAACAACTGATACCGTCTTTTTCCATTTGAGGTTTTGTAGTTAATAAGCAGTTAAATGATAAAGAAAGAGTTGCTGCTGCTTTAGAGAATCCAAATCTTCGCCAACTTGTGGATGAGTGCCTTTACTCCAATGAACTTTGATTGGCATAATCGCTGGCATTTTGGCAGTTGTATATAGAATCCAAAGGTGATGCAGAATAAATGACATTGTTGAAACCTAAAAATCAATATGCAGAATTTAAATTACTATGTGCCTGTGCAAGGATTCGTTGGTTTGCCTAGACGTGTTTAGGAAACACAGTATCTATCACAGAAACAAAATATGGGAACAACTTGTCAATGGTTTGTAGTGCGTGCATATCCAAGTGATGGATAGCTAATCCAGTCAATTTGGGGCTATCATGCATGTTATGAAACCATGCATCTAAGATAGGTTTTTTCTCCCATTTCATGTCTCTCACTTTTTTTGTTTAGTTTAGTTTTAATTTCTCCAAAGTTTTGCATTAGTTGAATGAAAAAGCGCATTGTTTGTCCCTTGTACTCTTATGTAGGGCTATGAGTGAGTTGAGATGCTCGTGAGTAGCTCGGTGTTTGGCTCCATAAAAGCTTGTATATTAAAGTTTATTTAATAAATGAGCCGAGCTTAAACTATAAAAAGTTCGACTCGTGAAGTTTGCGAACAAGTTCGAATAGAAATTCACGAGCTAACTTGTAATTTTAATATTTAATAATTTGATATTAGATATATAATATATAAATTTTTATTGTAAAACATATTTTAGAAAATATATTATCATAATAAAATTATAATTTTTATTAAATATATTATACTTTATTTAGTATATAATTTATTTTTAATTTCTTCATATGTAATTTTAATTCATAGTTTGTATTTTTTAAAATTTCTTTAGGCTCATTTGGGCTCGCGAATAATTTGTGAACACTAAGTGACATAGCGAGTTTGGTTCAATTATAAACAAATTAAGCCTTAGCTAGTTAAAGTTTAGTTTGGCTTAGCTTGATTCCAACTCTACTCTTATGTGCTTCTATATTGAACTCCTACATCATCATTTTGACACATTGCACCCTTACATTTTTATTTGTCTATGTATAGGTTTAGCCCTCATTTGACTAAAAAGGTTAGCAACTATTAAAAAATGTACGATATACCCTCCTTTTTCTTAATTTTTTTTTTCTATCAAGTTTTATACTTTATTAGACCAATTAAGTTCTTTTTAAAATTTTTTTAAAAATAATCCATTGAAATATTAAAAATATTAAACAAAAATTAGAATTTATGAGTAATTTATCTACTAAATATTTGTGTTTTTTTATTAGTTTAAAATTTTATTAGGTATTAATATTTTTGCATCCATATTTTTTATTAATTATATAAATTTTTAATGGACAATTAAAATATAAATATTTCTCATTGTAAATATTTGGTATTTTTTGTAGTGGCTTTTTAAAAAAAAAAAAATTGACCCAAAATTGTAAATATTTGGGATTTTCTGTAGTGGTTTTTTTTTTTTTTTTTAAAAACAAAGCGACCTACTTTGTTTATGAAATTTAATTTAGTGTTTTGTAAGTATAAGAATTGTTATTTTTTTTATTATAATTTGATATATTTTTTGTTAGGAGTCTAACTGAGTTAAACGGTTCATGATTTGTTTGGAACTTGATTAAAAAAAATTCATTTGAGTTCGTTTGTTAAATTAAATGAATCGAGCTCAAACTTTATTTTGAGACTTGCAAACTAAACAAGCCAAGTTCAAACTTCCTTAAGTTCGACTTGTTTAATTTTGTGAATATGTTCATTCATAGACTCGTGAACGGGCTCATAAATAGATGAATTTAAATATTAGTATCAGGTGGTATTATTAAATTAAAATCATATACTCATAATAAGAAATATATATATTTAAAATTACTAAATATAATAGAAATTATATATTTATAATAATAGTTATATAGTTTTGATATGAAGTAATATTAATATAAAGTATAGCATTAAGTAAGTAGAATATAATACAATTAAAAAATTTTAATTCTTGTAAAAAATTTATATTTGTAATAAAATTATTGAATTTTATAATAAAAATTAGATATTGATTATAAAATTATACAATTTTTGTATAAATTAATATTAAAATTAAAATTTCCATTAAGTAAATATAATTTAAATTTTTAAGCATTAATATTAATTAAAATAATTTTAATTTGATGATAAATTTTATAGTTTTGAAGTAAATTAGTATTTGTGTTAAGTAAATAAAATTTTAATCATGAAGTAAATATAATATCAAGTAAATATTATATAATATCAATTTAGTAGTAAGTAAATAAAGTTTAAATTAGTAAGTACAATAAGAAATCATATAAGCTATATGTTGAGTTCGTTGGCTCACGAGCGCGGCTTAATTTTATCAAACATAAATTCAAGTCGAGATTGGGCCAAACTTTTGAAATTTAAAAAGTTCAAGATCAGTTCGAATTTGTTAATTTTTAAATGAGTCGAGTCTGAATTTTTAAAAGTTCAATTTAGTTATATCCTAAGTTGTTATTTTAAAGAAAATTATATATATTTTTTATAATTATAGAGTTTTCTTCCCATAAAGTGTAAGTACCACTTTATTAATTGAAAGTGTTTTTTTTTTAATATTTAAACTTTGGAAAAATAAATTATATGTTTTATGAAATTAGATTTTTTTAATACAAAAATTTACTATCATTTGCGTATGCTATCACTATTCTACATTAATTTCGAATGCCTTTACTTGAAAATAGTCAACATTATTTTAAGCTGTTTAAAACCGTAGAAGGCATCCAAATGTTTTTATAATTTTTTAGAATTATATATATATATATTATAAATTTGCAAGGAATAGTGTTAAAATATTGGGACTAAACTAGATATTCTTACCTGTCGTTAAATGTATTGATGCTAATAACCAAATGTATGATAAATAAAAGTATAAATGTGCCATCTGTTCAAACAAATATACATATGCTTTCAATATATATATATATAGAACGATAAATATCTAATAAATAGAAATATCTAATAAATATCTATATTTTCCTTTTAAACTTTTAAAATGAAATTCAAATTTTCTTTTTTTATTTAATATTTAGTATTCATTTTAATATTAATTATTTCTATTTCATTTTAATAATTAATTTAATAATTAATTATTTCTATTTAATATTAATATATTAAATTAATAATATTAATTTAAAATATTAATATATTAATTATTTAGGAATTAAGATTAGCGAATTAACGACGAGATTTATTATCATTTTTTGCATGTCCCCGAAAATTTAGAGTATATATATATATATATATATATATATATATATATATATATATATATGGGAACAAAGAATCTGTTTTTGCTTAAGTTGAATCTTCAAAACAAATTATGCCTCCATCATATCATGAGGGAATTTTATATATATATTATTTTAGTAATTTTAAAATCTAGGGACTAAACTAGATATTCTTATCTGTAGATAAATGTAGTGATAATAATAACTAAATGTATTAATAAATAAAAGTATAAATGTGCAATTTGTTAAAACAAATTTACATATATTATATATAAAAAAAATAAAAATATAGTAACAAAGAATGTGTTTTTGCTTAAGTTGAATCTTCTAAACAGATTATACCTCTATCATGAGGGATTTTATATTTGTGATTATGGTTCCCCAATTAAATAAGGTTGGCACTATCAATGGCCCTCCGTTGGGCATTTTTAGTTGGAATAATTTCATGTTTCTGTGTGCTTGAGGCTTTTCTCATGAGAAAGCAAAGTGAAAGATTGAGTTTCATTTCCATTCTCTAGGGATGTGGTTGCCTAGACGCAAAGGAAATATAATGAAGCCTATAAATGTTGTTTTTAAAGGGAAGATAAGGAAGAGAAAGTAAAGAGAATAAAAACTATAAATGTTGTTGTGTTTGATAACTTAAAAAAACTAATAAAGGAAAAAAAATAAAAAATGTTTGAAAAAACATTTCAAATTACAATGTATTTAGGAGTTAAAATTATTTACACCTTAAAATTGGGGTTGCAATGAATTTCACCTTATAAAAGGGAAATGAGGGAAATATTTCCCCTTCAATTCTATTCCCTCCTAAAACATTGAAATAGCTAAATAGAATGAAAATCAATTCCTCTTATATTATCTTTTTTTTTTTTTTTTTTCATTTTCTTTTCCCTCAATCCATGCATAGGGTTAGTGTAGAGTGTTAAATTGAAGCTTGAGAAGTCCAATTTGATCTTTAAGGGCTTGAACTGAATCTGAATATCTAGTTACTTTTAGAAATCTTAAAAACCTCACCAAATTGAACTTAAAGGGCCCAAGAAATCTAAAAAAAGTCCAAAAAATGAAAAAAAAAAAGGGTTTTTTCATAACTACACCAAAATAGAGGCAAAATGACAAAAATATCCCAAGTTTTCTAAATTTGCGCGCTACCCCCTTTTTTACCCCTCTTCTCCTTTTACTGCAGAACATGCTTCAATCTCCTTCCTCAGCTACAAAACACACTTTCATCATGAACCTTTAGCTGCAAAACATTAACCTTTAGCTGCAAAACCTCTCTTTCAGCTCAAAAACACTTCATTCATCTGCAATCACTCTACATTAAATCAAAACCAATTTCTTCTTTAAAAAATGAACCTCACCTCTGCCTCCCTCTTATAAACCACCATTATCAATCTCTTGTTAAAACTAAAAAAAAACATCACCACAACCCAAAAAAAAAAGGAATAAAAAACAAGATTTCAACAACCAATAAAAGAAGAAGAAATTGAACAACAATAAAATAAAATAAAAAAAATCAAAGGTAAGCATTCTCATTCAAATTCATCATTTTATACAATTATTGAATGCATGCAAACTTAAATCTGTTAGTGATATGCACTAGGTCAATCATTTGATTATGTATTGACTTTCTTATTTTATTAATAAAGAGGTATTTCATTATCATTTGATTTTGTGATAATTATATGAATGGTTAATTCTTACTAAGACCATCAAGTATGTGACTTGATAGTAAAACCCTTAAATTAAAATAAGAGTTCTATTCTAATTATCCCTAGCCATTTATTCATTATATAAATATTAAAGTATTAAGGCTAGTATGATGTTGACTGATGGTTATGTTTTACTAGTCATGAATATGAGATATTAAGTCAACTCATAGGTATATTATGAGAGATCATGTACTGGATTGACCCACTATGAGAATACTGCATAGATTATTGTCATAAGTATTTCTCATCATAGTAATTTTATTTCGGTCCTTTGACCTTGAAATCATAATGGATTTCTACATAGCTATTTTATGTTTTGACACATTCTAACATTATCTTTAACCGGACGATTAGATAGGATGTTCTTGGATATGAAATTAGTTATGTGAGGAATGCGAGTGATTCAGAAGGAATTTATCCCTCATTAATATGAGAAAGATATTTATGGGCCCCTTGATGAGATAAACTAAAGGAAAATGTATGGCCATGCTGAAATGAATTGATAAAGAGTTATCATTTTTAGTCTACTTGGAATCAGGTCATAATATTGAACTATATAAGGATGACATTCTATGCCTTATGTTCAATTAAGATATCATGTGATAAAAAAGGGATGATAAAATTCATTGTAATTAGGTTATGTTGGATTATTGACTTCATATGACTTGGATAGTCATAATGTCTTGCTAGAGGCCACTTATGACTTGTAGACCTAAATAGAGATTTAGGCCCACTGCCAATGTTATGTGAACCTATAGGGTCACACACTTAGAATAAGCCCAAAATGATTATGAGTTTAATAAGCCCAAAATAAACTTTATGGAAATAAATAATTAAAGTGTTTTATTTATTTATTTAAGATAAATGTTATTTTAAATAAATAAATAAATAAGATATTATTTCTGATTTGTTTTTAAAACAAAATCAGAATATAATAAATGGAAAATTACCAAAAGGTCATTGGTAGGTGAAACCCTAATTTGGAGTCTATAAATATGTTATATTCTCTAGGGTCTAATACAGTTTTTGTTTTTCCCTACCTCCAAAAATGGTTTTCTCTCTTCCTAGAAAACAAACATAGAGTTTTTTCTTTTGTTTTTAATTTGTGAGACAATCAAGAAGGTTGCTAGCACACACTCCAATTCATTTTGTGAAGGGCTGTTCATGTGGATACCTATAGAGGACGCATCCTTTTGGAGACATCTTGATCCGAACAACTAAAGCAAAAAGCTCGAGGTAAGGTGTCACCGGTGTGAACCTCCTCTCATCCTTCTAGAAAATCTTGCCTCTTCTGCGTTTTGGTGAGATTCTTGAAACCTTAGATTTAATCAAGTAGTCAAATTACATGGATCCAGGTTTGGGAACATCATAAAATTTTAATTTTTCCATTGTGTTTGTATCACGGAATCCAATAAAATCTATTCTTAAACCCACCTAGATCTTCAGTTTCTTCAATTTTTTTTAACAATCAATTGATATAGGTGATAATGTATGACATAAATAGTGTACAAGTCTTGATTTCTTCCAATAAAAAAAATTACCTGCATTGATTTATTATTTCAATTTAGAATCCTTTTAGTTTACTTTTATTTTTGATACAATTCAATGATATATGAGTCAAGTTCATTGGAAGATGAAAAAGTAATGTATTTCTATTTACATTTGGTTTCTGAAACATTTCAAGGACATCTGTTTAAAGTTATTTGGAAAATCAAGAAATAGTGTATATGCTTGGTTCATTTTAAAATCCTTTCTGTTTACACTTGGTTTTTGAAAAAAAATTCAAGGACATCTATTTCAAGCTCTTTGGAAAATCCTAAAATAATGTATATGCTCGATTGATTTTAGAATCCTTTTTGTTTACATTTGGTTTCTGATACATATTTCACTTGCAGGAAATGCAACAACTACTTATTTTCATTCACTACAATGGTGAATGGACCGACAGCTTCACTTTCCAAAACTTCCAAGTCACTGGAGTTCAAATTCCAACAGATTGCACGTACCAAAACCATATAAATACAATTTCAGATTGATTGAAAGTGCAAAATGAAGAAAATGAATTACAAATCACCTACCAAATCAAACAATAGTATCCAAAACTTGTAATTGAAGATGATTCAGCTCTGCATTTCTATATACAATTGAAAAACATAGAACCATATCAAATAAAGCTCCCTTTGTGCATCAAAATAAAGAAAAAAAAGGGCAACAATTTCTTTGATTTCACTTTAATAGCAACTATATTATAGTCAGAGCAACAGTCAACAAGCATAAAAAACACAGAAACAGCCTCAAACATAGTAGATTATGTAAAAAACATTGGCAAGAAAAATAATAAAAAAGAATAACAAAAAGTCAAAAAGTCCTCTATGTATATCTTATATGATCAATAACATAATTTTCAAAGAAGTTGAATTCCATCAAATCTACAACAGCAAGCAAACGCTGAAGATAGTCATGAACCTCTATGCCATTTCAAAGAATTTTTAATTCGGAGTCATCAAATCATGTGGAAGAAAATTCTTCATAAAATGCATTGATGAACACTACACTTGGAGATTGAGAGCATCAAGGTACAAAAATACAACGATGTTTCAAATATGATAATTAAAAAATGAACAAAGTTATAGCTTAGAGGCCAGATTAGGAAACCACCATCATGCAACAACATGCATGATAGCTAATTGCATTAAGTCAAAATACAGCAGCTTAAAAATAGTGTATATACTAGCAGATATAATCAGAGATATACAGAAGGATTATGGCATCTCAATCAACTATATGAAGGCTTAGAGGTTAAAAGAAACAACTCTTGAATTCATAAGAGGAAAACTAGAAGAATCCTTTTCATTTCTTCCTAGTTTCTTATACATGATTAAAAAGAAAAACAGAGGATCAATAGTAAACTTGAAGGCAAATAATGACAATAGATTCTGTTGACCATTTGTATGATCAAACTCCAAATTTTGGACTTTGACAAATAATTTTTATACTAATTAATTCAATTAAGTGTGTAGGGAATTATATACCAAACATATACCAAGCATATACACTTTTGGATAAATAGTGACTTTTTAAGCAAATTGAACCTTTGAGATTCAAGAAGGCTTTTGACATCTTTAGAGCTCTTAAATGAGAAAATGTGCTTCTTCACATTTGAATAAGATATCTTGAGCTTTCTAAATTGGGCTTATTTGTCAAAATCCAAGTTCATTTGGTTATACAAATTTTGATTTGAAATCCACATATACGTCTGCCATCTCAGACTGTACATCTCTTAGTATTTTGGATATATCTTGAGCTATAGAAGTCAAATTAAGGTGATTCAAAATGATATGAAAATATCAGTCAAATATCTATAAATTTTATGAAAAAAGTATAGGAAAATTCAAATTTTCTCAGGAGAAAATCACGACTTCAACTTGTGTATAGCTGTTTAATAGTATTATGCATTTCAGATTGCATAACTCTTAGTATTTTGGACATATCCTAAGCTACAGAAGTCCAATTTAGGTGATTTTAAATGATATGAAATATAATTCAAATAGCTACAGTTTTTATGAAGAAATTATGGGCAAATTAAAATTTCTTCAGGAGCAAATCGTTGCTTCAATTTGGGTATAGCTGTATGACCATCGTCTGCATTACAGATTGCACAATCCTTAGCATTTTGGACATATCTTGAGCTCCAAAAGTAAAATTTAGGTAATTCAAATTGATATGGAAATCTAATTAAAATATCTACAGATTTTATGAAGAAAGTGTGGGTAAGTTCAAACTTCTTGAGGAGCTAATCATAGTTTCAATGCATGAATAGCTGTCTAACAGTATCACTCTCAATGATTCAAAATAGACGTTGGACACATCATTTGCAACTCCAACAGCTATATTTTTTAGTATAAATACCTCTAGAGCTGAATGGAAGTTAAACAACTTATTTGTCATTCATTATTTCTTAAGTATTCATTGAGCTCTCAAATTCTCTTAAACAATTCTTTATCTGTATAACTCTTGTGAGAGTTGAGCGTGTGTTAGAAATATAATTTCTCTTCATCTTAAATCTTGGGTTAGATTAGAAGAGAAGTGAGATTTATTTCTAAAGGAATTGGTTTAAGTGTTATCCATTGAAACACTTAGGTTTTGATTTTTTGAGTGAGCCTTGAAAACTCATGTTGTAAGGTTATAAGAGTGAGTCATAAAACTCTTGTATAATCTCAATCTTATGAATAAGATTGTGGGTGATTGAAAATCCTAACTTGGGGTTAAGTTAGGTGGAGACGTAGGATTGTTGTTGAATTTGAATTCCTTAAATCTTTGTGTTCTTCATTCTTCGTTTTTAACTTCTATTTAATTCTTGCAAAGAATTCTTTTTAATTTCTCATTTTTATTTGATAGTCCTATTCACTCCCCCTCTAGGACTCTTTTCAAATTCTTATATGTTTACATGTCATTACAAGCAAGCATTCAAGGGTGGCAGCACTGCATACCTATAAATGTGGTTAATGGAATTTTCTCAAAATAAAATTTAGAGGCACACTTTTAACGACCTTAACGTAAGACGCAACAGGTAAAATATTTCCACTTTTCTTTGCTATTGTGGATTCTAAAAATGACAACTCTTGGTTATGGTTTTTTGTGCAATTGAGAAAAACTTTGGGAATGAGAGATAAGTTGACCATATTGTCCGATAGACATCAATGCATAGAATTGGCCATAAAAAATGTTTATCCTGAAGCTACAAATACATTTTACATCTATCACATCTTGAAAAATATCAAAACAAACTTCAAGAAAAGCATAGTGCAAATTAAATAACTGTTCTTACAAGCTGCAAACAATTACAAAGTCTAATAATTTGAGAATCATATTCTTGACATAGAAAAGATAGATGCAAGAGTGTACAAGTGCCTAAATAATATTGGACCTGAAAAGTGGACGAATGTGCACTCACAAAATAATAGGTTCAGGATCATAAAATCAAATATTGATGAATCCCTTAACTCAACAATAAAATATGCAAGAGAACTACCAGTCACAACCTTGCTAGAATACTTAAGAGGACTAATGCAGCAATGGACTTCCACAAATAGAAACATCACAAGAGGCATTCAAAAAGCTTGCAAAAAAGCCTAATGAAAGGCTCACCGAGAACTACATCAAATCTTTAAAATTCAATGTAAGATCTCTTACTTTTTTTTAAAATTTCAAATACTATGCATAACACAAACAATTAGTAATTATTTAGTCAAATAAATATTATTTCTAAATGCTTTTAGTTTCCTAATACAATAACTGCAATTCCTATTTTAATTTTGCTTACTCTTAAATAATTTTTAAAACTGTTAATTTCTGACTTGTATCCTTTTGGTTTACATTTGGTTTCTGATTGAACTATAAAACACCAAAATCTCAGTCTTTTCAGGTTAGAAGATCAAATGATGAAATCTTCAGTGTCAATTGTGAGCAAATCCAAGAAATAGTATAACTGAAAGATAAAACTTGCATGTGCAATAAATTTCAACTTGATCAACTACCTTGTGAGCATGCATTAGCAGTTCTAAAGGAATTAAACTAGATCTTACAACTATTCATCACATTTCTATACTATAGAGACAATGTCTGCAACATATAAAGCTACGGGTTACCTTTTACCAAGTCAATCTACATGGTGCATACCAAATGATGTGAAAGAAATGAAAGTGCTTCCTCCAAAAGCAAGAATTAGAGCCGGAAGTCCTAAAAAGCAATAGCCAAATCTCAATGGGAAATGAAAAGGAAAAATAAGTGTGGCAGATGCGGCTTATTTGGACATAATAGGAAGACCTATAGAAATCCACCAAACATGCAATAGTTCTTACATACTTTCTATTTCCTTTCAGTTTTTGAAAAAGATTTTTACATTTTTATAGACATTTATCAAGAATAAAAAATGGATTCTTGTTGTTTTGTTAAAATTTCCTAGTGCAATTACACTCTTCCTCAAATGAATAATATGTAATATAATTTCTGTTAGGGACATTCAGATTGCCATTTAAAATAAATGTACTTCAATAAAACTTCACTATAAAAATAGAATCCATTTTGTTTCTAAAACTGTTTCATACACATATATAGATAACTTCAAAGACTAAAAAAATTCATTAATGTTTTTTAATTTTTCAAATTGCATTTACATTTGCTAAAAAATATAATTTTCAAAACTACATTCAACCAGTCCATTACATGAAATAACCAAACTTTTGATTAAATTTCACAAAACATTTTGAATACTTTTGGTTAACATTAGGTTTCTAATACAAATATAATAAATCTAAAACAATAATAAACCTTTTTTTAATAAAAAAATTAATAATAACAATAATAATAATAATAATAATAATAATAATAATAATAATAATAATAATAATAATAATAATAATAATAGTAAACTTAAAAAATATATTTTATAAAATCAACTATCTCCAACATCAATACAAATTCAACAACCTAAATATTCATCTTCATGACGAAACAAGGACACCTTAAAATCCTTAAAAAAACAACCAAACAGTTCACAAAAAACTTCTAAAACAATATAATCAATCATCCTATTCTAAATCAACCTTTTTCTTCCCCTTTTCATTTGAATTCAACCTTTTTCAGTATTCATATTCACTTTCCACTGCATCACGTTGCTTCATCATGCCATAGGCGTACAAACTCACAGTGTACCAACTTCTCATCTAATATATATTAATGTTCCTAGGAATCTCCAACCCATGGAATAAGTACTCAACAAATGCAACCGCAAAAACTCCATAATAAAAAAACAAATTAAATTAATGAAAAATCAATAAAAATGAAACCAAAACAAAGGAAAAAACTCACTTGTTCTTTTGGGAAGCAAGATCATCAACTGACACAACTTCAAAAGGATCTAAAACCTTCTTTGAGGAATAAACTTAACAATTCATATCAATATCTTTATGATTTGACCACATATCAAAAAGTTTAAAAAACACTAGAAGTAGAATGCTATAAGATTCCAAAACTTTCATCACCAATTTATTAGTCTTTGCACTCCTCAAAGAATTATAAATGTAAATACATCTATCCTTGAAGTTCAAGTGCCCTAAAATCCAATGTTTCTCCTTACCAATGTGAATGGGAAATAACACATTATCAACAAGATACCAAGCAGTGTTAGTAGCCATGTAATACCCAAGTATATACTCTACAACACTATTATCAATAGAAATAAGAGAATAATCATTATTCTTTGATAAAAATTTCTTATATAAAGCCCAAATACATTGATCAAATTGGTTATTTGTTGTGTTGTATTTGACATAAATGTCAGAATACACTTTCCCTTTTTTCCTCAAATAATAAAATAAAACATCAATATGCTGCAAAACAAAAATTCAACATATCAAACATATGTTTCATATATAGTATACATTCAGTTTATGTTCAAATTTTGAAACTAAAAAATTGCAAAAAATAAAAAAAACTTACAGAAGAAGACAATATCTTTCCAGGGGAATCAAAAGTATAGAACCATGTCTTTACTACAATTATCTCAACTCCAAATACAAAACTAGGAGAAATCAAATTATCTTTATCAGAATACAACTTCTTCCTACATAATCAAAAAACACAAACAAACAATCAATAAACTACTTATAAATAAATAAATAAATAAATAATCAAAATGTACTTGTTCTTCTTGTTTAACCCATCCTCAATCTAACCATCAAAACTAAAGAGAGATTCATATTTTAAAGCTTCTTCAATATCCTTACTAAAAGGATGTATATTTTTCAAGGTAGTTATGTCGTTCCTCCCCGTGCTAACTCCTGAAGAACCAAAATCATTAATAAAAGGATATTTCATGACATAACCAGGTATGTGCTCCCTTTTATCAGGAAGAGGAGTCTCAAAGTCATCATTATCAACCTGAATATATTAAGCAGTATCAGAAACCAAGCAGAAACAAAAAAGCAACCCAAATAAATCACGCATAATTAAAAAACAATGGTAATACCACAATAGTAGGATTAATAGAGTGTCCACCAATAGCACTACCTTCCTTACAAATAAATATAGAAACACCTTTTCCAGTAAACTATTTTTGAAAAAAAACCAATGCTTAACCACAAAAACATAAACCATAAAAAAACACAAAAAAAAAACATACAACATCACCACTTAAAGTAGCTTTTACAACATTATCAATAACATTGCAAGCTTCATCAACATCATCAAATATAGAATCTTCAACCTAAAAATAAAAATAATATATCAATTAAAAGCAAAATTAATAACTAACACAAAATCAAAAAAATAATATATTAGTGAAACAAAACAAACATAACACATCACATTAGACTTCTTCACCACTTCATCATCATCTTTATCAGAATCATGATTGCTATTGGAATTCGAACTAGTATCATTAGCCAATTTTTCACCCTTAAAATAGAAAAATAGTATCAGAAACAAAAAACAAACCACAACAATTAAAAAATAATCAAATCCAATATACCTTAATAGAATTTCCTACCTTTGAATCATGAGCCTCTTTATTCCCACCATCCCCTCCACCTTCTCTTTATCACCTAAACCAACAAAAGAAGCACCACCACCATCTCCACATTTTCCACCTAATTTAAAATGACATTAGAAACTAAAAGGAAACAAAACAACAACAAAAAAGTTAAAAATAAAATATAATAAAATACACTTGATGCAGTGCTTCCATCATTTCCATCATCATCTTTCTTTTTCTTTAATAAAAATACAATATTATCATCTGAATCAACATTTGAATCACTATTTTTAACCCTAGTTTGGCCATAACCAATTCATTAAAGAAGAAAAATAATCCAACTTTTTATACACAAACAACTTCAAATCATTAAATTCATTTCTCAAATAGTCATGTCTTAAAGCTAATTCCTTTAAAAGTCATGAGAATTGGATGAACTTTTTATATCACTAGAATCACCAAACTCTTCCTTGCCTTTTTTTTTAAAAAAAAACCATCTAAAGCCAACCTTGATAACTCTTCCTTAGTAGAAGATACATTCCTTAATTTCAGCTACCAAAAAAAATAAAATAAAATTAATAACAGTAAAAATAAAAAACATAAAAATAAAAAATTAAATAACCAAAACAAAATTTACCTTACTCAGCGATTCCTTAAAAATCAAGCGCTGCAACACCTTGTAACTTAAATTTGATTTATAAGTCCAATTCAAAATTCAAGGAATAAGAAAATTCTTTAAACTATTGTGTACACAAATATCATCAACCAGAAATGGACGACATTCATAAAACCAGATTTGAACAGTGTAGGGAAAGGCATTCAATCGATAAAAAGTCCAATCACTTTTCTTTCTATTTTCACTAGTAAAAAGATTCCCCTTCAAGTATTCCATGGTCAAGTAAGACACATCCTTCCCCCAATGATACTCATTACAAAAACCACACTCAACACTATCAAATGTTCTCTTATTTATTATCTTCTCTAATAGAAAACTCATAAAAAAAACTTCAATAAAATAAATCAAAGCAATCTTAACACCATCTTCATCATTATCCTAATGTTTGGACAATAAACACTCATGCACAAATTGCTTGATTATTTTCTTCAAATCACCAAAATATTTTAAAATCAACCTATTCTCCTTTAAAAAAAAGTTGACAATATAGAGTTACCAAAAAACCTTAACCTAATAAACACTGCAAATTCGTCCATCCTAAATTTTAATCTCTTTCCAAAAACATCAAAATGACACTCATACAAATTGGGTTGCTTCAATTGTTTTAACAAAAGAGAATGAATCAATAGACATTGAACTTCATATTTTGGAAAATTAAAAAAAAAACATATTTCACAAAAAAGACCTAACTGAGTTTCATTCAAAACTTCTTTAATCAAATTAAGAACAACATATGATAAAGTACAAGAAAACTTAGCTTTAAAATACTCATCACTTTTCAAGAAAGGCTCCCAGTCTTAAAAAGAAATGTAATCAGGAACTAAAATGAAACAAAACCTAAACCAAAAAATAATAAATAAATAAATACCTTTAAAGTAGCAACCTTTACACTAGTTCCTTTATCAACATCCTTTTCATCTTCTTCTTCCCCAATTAACATCTATGCCCTCAGAACCCTTTTTCTTCCTACCTAAAACACCACCAATATCCTTCTTTGCATGTCCCTTTTTGTACTCCTGCATATTGTCTTCTTCACCATTTTTACTCTTAGACCTCTTTTCTTCTTCACACTTCCTTCTCTCTATTTCACAAGGTTATGATTTTGTGATCTTATGTTAACCATAAAATTCTTATAAGAAATAACCACCAAAATAAAATGGTAGTTACATTCCACACCTCTAAGCATTAATTACCATCGAAAAGAAGGGAAAAAACTAACTTAAAAATTAAAAATTAACGAAAATGAAAAAAAAGAAGAAATGCGAAAGAGGAAGAAGAAACAACAGTGAAGAAATCTCTATGTTGAAGATTGAAGTAACAAAGGATATTTTTGAAAATGCAAAGGACAAGCATGTAAAAAAAGGGGGTAGATTTGTAAAAAATGAAAACTTGGTGCATTTTTGCTCACAATAATTAAAAATGGGGTATTTTTGTAAAAATCTTAAAAAAAGTCTGAAATGACCTGAAAATACGAGTGGATGATCTTATGCATATGGCTAAAGAAAAGTCACGTGTGTAGGATCTATCCATGCACGTGGATAAAACCCACGCACATGTGTTTTCCATAAGCCATATATGAAAGAAACATCCACGCATGTTGCACACTAGTTTTTGTTGTCCTTGACTTTAAATAGCATATTTTCCCTATTTTTAAGGGATTTTTAAAGAAATTTTTTGAGTTTTACATTTTTTTGGGAGAATTTGGAGTCTACTTGGAGAACTAATCAAGCCTTAAAACCCTAAAAATAGGATTATTGACTCATGGAAACCCATTTCTTCAAACACTCAACAACCAAAAAGCTATTTTTCTTAGGTCTTTTTTAGATAAAAAAGTCCAAACCACTCTTTATACAAGTCAATGCACACTTTAAGGGTAAACCCTCTAAGGACCTATTTAATTATTTTTAATAAAAATTGCATTTTCATTCATTTTACACACACACACACACACACACACACACACACACACACACACACACACACATATATATATATATATATATATATTCATTTTTTTACCATATTTTTTTTATCAATTTATATTATCTTTGTGATATTTATTGGATCTTGTGGTTTGTGATGAATATCTTGGGAAATACTAAGTAATGGAGAAGTGAGAAATTGAAGGAAATGAATCTGGAAGTGTTTGATCTACTTGTCTCACATTATTTATGTAAATATTGCATTTTAAGTGTTATTTAATATTTTCATCATCATTTGCTTGTTTAAGTTAGCCTTTTTATCATCTTTTTATTTAAAATTTACACTTTACATCTTTTTCATTATTAAAATTTCTATTTGTATATTTATTTTCATAATGTTTTCATTTCTATGTTCCTTTTCATTACAATTTGTATTTTTATTTTCTAGATATATTCCTTTTTTACATATCCTATGATTTAAAGTTATGTCTTTTATGTAGTTATTAGTCTTCTCTTATTAAAAATCACGTTTTTATTGTAAAAACATCACCTTATCATTAAAGTTTGCATTTTTACATAAGATCTCATCATTTTCTTAATAAAGGTTGCATTTTTACAATATACATGATAGTATTTCTATGAAATAATTTTTCATCATTAAAGTTGAGATTTTTATTATAAAACTAATATTTTCACAATAAAGTTTGAGATTTTATGGCCAAAATGAGCATTTTTCATTATAATATATATAAAATATTGTACCTTACATGAAAAATGCCTTTTTCACATTAAGAATATAATTTTTAAAATTTATTATGTAGATAGTATGTTTTTATTGCACAAAATATTTCCTTCATTTTATTTAGCAATAAATATTTAATAAGAATATTTATTTTCTCCATTTTGGCACATTCACTTTCTTGTCATTCACATCATTATTTTGTTGAAATGCCGATTACCTTGTTTTCAAATACCTTATTTGGGTAATATTCTTGAAAATCACCCAAGGAAATCACTAGATTAATTAATTCCAAATCATGCGTTTCTATCAATTTTATTTATTTGTTTTGCTTCTTTTGTCGTTGTCTTTTTTTTTTTAATAAAAGGCATCCTAGGACTAGCATTAGATGATGCAACGGGACATTCAAGTTAGGCTGTCACATCCTTAGCATCTACTTCATTTACCAGCCCTAAGATTTTTATTAATAAAAAAATAAAGGAATACAAAGTTTAATTACAACCAAAGAAGGCAACCAAAAGCAAAAGCAACAAAGACAATTAATGAAAATGATAAGAATGCCATCCTATAGCATCATTCCTCATTAAGTTGAAACATTCATTAGGGAAATAAGGCCACCAAGTTTCAACTGAAAGTGACACTGCAATATTATAAAGTTTATTTGCCATAAAATTTCCCTCTTTATAAATATAGGACACATGAACTTGCAAGGAAGAGAGAGACATCAATGAATCTATCCTGAATTCTACTAAGCATTCTGCAAGTGCCAAGGAACCTCGGAGCATCTATTCTGAATTAATCGAACCACATACATCGAATCACTCTCAATCTATAAAGGATTGTAATTAAATTGAACAATATACTTCATTGCTAAGATTGTAGCAGATAATTTATCTTCATAAGCGAAAATAGTGTCCAAAGGAGTTGCAAATGCTCCTACTAAAAATCCATTAGAGATTCAAAAAACACCTCTTACATCAGACTGACTTGGGCAACCTTTAAACCATCTAGAGGAGGGTGGTAACTAGCAAACAAGTTGAGGAGAAGTGACTGGTTGCAGATTTCCAATAATGCAAAGGCATCGAAGAATGAGCAGCTCCACCTGTGAGTTATACATGTAACTTTTATGAAAAAACTCAGCCTACTTGATTAATTTATATAGGTCACGAATTGTGATTGAAATTGGGTCAAAATTTTGGTTGAAAGTTGCTAAATTTTGAACTCTCCAAAGATGCCAAAATGATGAAAAAATTCCAACCTTCCATTAAAGTGGCGAGTTGAGAAGAAAATGACATAAAAGAAGTGGCTTTGTAAAGATCTAGAGGAGTGCTTATGATTTGAAAATGGACTTGAAACATGTCCTATAAAGCTAACCACAAAGCTATAGCATATGGACAAGAGACCAAAATATGGTTTATAGATTCACATGTAGCTAAACAAAAATGACTTTGCAAAACTAGAATCATGCCTTTCTTTTGTAAATTGTCATCTATAGGCAAACAATGATGAAAGGCTCTTTAGCAAAGAGAAGAGCGACTTAGAGGGAGGAAGTGATGCTAGACCTCTATTCCCTATGCTACCTTGGGGCCTAAATTTCTAAAGAAAGCACTTACTTATTTACAATAATATAATCCATTTGAAGAAAATCTCCAAAAAAAGACAACTTGTTGAGAAGAAGAGAAAATTATAGAATTTAAATATGAAATTAATTGCAGGAAAGTACTTTGAAAGGAAGCCTAGAAATGCCATTGACCATCCTAGAAATAATCAGGGATAGTAGCCTAGAAATGATACCGAATTGGTAAAGGGATGCCAATTTTATTTGTGATTGTGTAACCCAACAAATTTGAATTCCAAAAACTAATATGCGAGTCCTTAGAAAGGAGCCATTAAGAAGAATCTCAAAGAGCTTAGAAAATATCTTTGATTGAGTGCCAAATAGAGGTGCAAAGATAACTTGTATGAGGAGATCCATTATAAAGGAACCAGTTATAAAGAAACTCTTAAACAAAGGAACCATTGCTGCATAACTTCCATGCAACTCGACCAAGAATTGCTTTATTTAAATGAAAAATCCAATGTAAACCCAGACCAAATTCCTCAATAGGAGAGCAATAAATATCCCAATTAATAGAAATCAATTTCTTATAAGAAATAGGCCCCATCCACAGAAAGTTCTGAATTACCTTCTCAAAATATTTAAGAAGAGCAACAAGCCACTTGTAAATCATAAATCCATGGAGAAGAGAACCATAGATATTAGGTTTTATTAGAGACAATCTTCTTGAAAAGGAGAAGGAATGACCCTTCTAAGACTCCAACTTTGCTAAACTCAATCAGTAAGGGGTTTTAACCAACATGACTTAGGGGGGCACCAATAAAAATAGGAACTTTAAGGTAAATAAAAAGGAAGGATCCATCTTTCATTCTTGCTCAGGAGTGAAGAGAAGAAGCATAGTGAGGAGCAATACCTTTACTTAAAAAAATCAAACTTGTCCTTATTAATAATTTGATTAGAGAGCACCCCATATTCTAAAAAAATCTTAGCAAGCACATTAATGTTGGCCCTAGAAGCTTTACTAAAAATAATAACATCATCATAGGAGAGAAAATTAAGTAGGGGAATTAAAATTTTTCCCATCATACATAGGAGAGAAAATACCATTATTCACAGTTGTAGAAATCTTACGACTCAAGTAGTCCTTTGCCAAGAAAAAAAGAAATGAAGATAGAGGATCACCTTGATAAATTCCTCTAGACATAGGAAAATAACCCTACAGACTCCCATTTAAAAGAATTGAAAGTCTGGCAGATTAAAAAATATTCAGCATCCCTTCATAAAATTTTTAAGAGAATCCAAAGCTAAGCATCACTGAAACAACAAAATTCCATTCTATGGTATTAAAAACTTTTCTAATGTCAATATTCATGGCCATATTACTACCTCTACAACTATGATTCATGACATTAAAACATTTTAAAGAAACCATAGTACAATCCTCTATATTTCTACCTTTGATGAAACCAAATTGATTGGGAGAAATAATATGAGAGACCACCTTACCCAAATGATTTGCCAAAATCTTAGTAATGATCTTAAATAGAAAATTACTTAAAATAATGGGGCAAAATTTATCCATTGCATTTGCACCATACACTTTAGGAATTACAACCATTAAATTAGAATTAATCCTTGAAGAAAGAGTACCAATTATGAAAAAACTCTGAATGATATTACAAACATTAGAACCCACAATATTCCAACAAGACTTGAAAAAATGCCTAATAAAGCCATCAGGGCTAGGTGAACTATAAGGATCCATATCAAATATGACAGATCAAATAAGATCATTAGAAGGCATCATCGTTAGTATAGAATTATAAATATTTGAAATTAAGTGGGGAATGTTTTCTTTGATTAATGAAAAATACTTGGGAGCCCGAGATGAGCTAAAGAGATTGACATAATAGTCCACGACATGATTATTAATTAAATTGGTTTTGATCTTCAAAATACCATTAATCACCATAAAAGATCTAGAAGATTGTGCTCGACGCCTAGAGATTAAATGTTGGAAAAAAATTAGAGTTATGATCATCATCCTCTAACCATATGATCCTGCTTTTGTCTCTCAAAAGAGATTCATGATGAGCTAAGTGAGAGGCTAAAATATTATTAGCTTGAAGCTCATAATGATGTAGATCTTCTATAAAACCTTTAGTCTCTATGTTATTCTGAATAGAAAGTAAGTCTAGGTTTACTTTAGAAATAAGAGAATCAACATGGCCAAAAACATCTTTATTCCACTTCCTTAGAAAAGCACATAACATCTTTAACTTAGTGATCATGATAATAATGGGATGCCTCGAAATTAAAATAGATCACCAAAAATCACCAATAAAAAGAACAAAATTATTGTGAGAAGTCCATATGGATAAGAAATGAAAAGGTTTTGGTGAAGAAGAACCTTAATGACATGTGAGGAGAATTAGATTGTGGTATAAGCAGTGGGGTGTAAAAGCATGACACTCAATGTAATTCTGGTTCTGAAAAGAAGCATTATAGCAGAAAGCACGGTCCAATCGAATATCCACTCGATAAGGACCTCTCCTTTTATTAGACCAGGTATAGTGCGGGCCTTTAGTATCTACACAAGTCAAAACACAATGATCCATGGCAGCTAGAAAATCATGACAGGCACTAGAATTAGGATGGTGACATCTTTTCTCATGAGCACCAAAAAAATAGTTGAAGTCACCAATTAAAAACCAGGTTGAAGTAATCAAACTTGAAAGATATTCCAAATTTGCCTATAATTGATGTCTTATGGAACTCAAAACATGGGCATAAACACAAGTAATGAATTAAGATACCCCTTGGCATTAAATCTCTATAGTAATATATTGAGAAGAACTAGAAAAGACAATAACATTTCTTGTATCGAAATCACTTGAAACAAGCAGCCACAAACTAGGAAGACTTGTTCAATAAAAAGCAACAAAAGACAAATTCAAAGATTGTAAAAAATTAGTAGGAATCAAATCCCAATCAATTTTTGGTTAAGCAAGGTAGAGAAAATTCAGCTTATGTAAATGAAAAAAGTTAAATAAAATTCTTTAAGTGTGCCCTATAATCCAATAAAAAAAAATCATTAAGAAAGTTGGGAAACGGACCTCATTTGAGGCCTATTACCTATGAGAACTACCTACTTGGATTTCTTTGTGTGTTTTTTTCTTATAGGAAGCTACTTGTCAAGATTTTGAATCCTTTTCCACTATATCTACCCATGCCTGATTGGAAGCCACTTATGCCTCATGTTGAGCAACAGCTTGAGAAATAGAGTCAGTATTGGAACTGGATATTAAGTCATCATTATGTGTTAAATGCACACAAGAAGAATCCTTTTTTTTTTGGAACAAGAGGAGTAACCTTCTCCAACTCTTTTTTTACTACTAATGCATCTATTTCTACATTAGCATCAGTCACATCAATAGTTGAAGGCGCTAAAACACCAATTTATTTCGACAAAGCTGGATCTTGAGGAATAGTTTTATATAGATGGGCGAAAGCATTATCCATTGGAATGCTCGATGGTTATTTCTGTTGCCAAACTTTATGATCTTTAGAGTGACCTCTGGATCGACCTTTGGATATTTGATAAGGTTTAAACAAGGGTTTTTTGTGACTTGAACAAGATAGCAAGAGGCTGCACCATGTCTAATAGAGTTATAATTGTGACAAAAATCCTGTAAGTTTTCAAAGAAAATATAAATGTCAAATAGGGTTCCATTATAGTCCAGCATAAGAATATATTGTAATGGAATTGTGAGATTAACATCAACTAAAACTCTTGCAAAGTGACCAAGATCCCTATCCAATGTAGCTCTGTCAATACGAATTAGAGTTCCTAAATTATAAGTAATATTGAATAATATTTAAGGGTCCTAAAACTCCTAGGGATAAAAAATATGACCCATAACTGGGTAGTGATGGCCTTTTATTTATAAGGATCAAAACTGGATGTCCATTGTTGTAAATGAAGAACTCAAGGTTTGAGAGAGATAGATCCCTTATTCCAAACCAATTCTTTAGCAGAAGAAGAATGTGATAAAAAATTTACCAATAGATATAAGATGCCAATTTGCCTTAAGTTTCTAGATATTTAATAGCTCTTCCTTAAGTTTAGAAAGCATCTATAACATCTTACCTTTGCTAAGAATAACTCTTATAATCAACGAATGTTGACATAACTCAAGTTATTTTTTATAGGCATAATGATTAATCTTGATATCATGGAAAGTTCCCTATTTTGGGGTTGAAGATGTTGGATGCATGAAGGACACATATATGGCTACAAAGTTTATGAAATTGGATGAAGGATGATCAACTACAATAATAGTACTGGATGTATAAGGATTTGGGACATCAGGAATTACCTTTCCTGAAACTATAGCAGAATAGCCATGAGGTATAAAACCTTTCATTGAGAACAATTCTAAATGACTAACATAATCATCACTAGTATAGGGTACTGGCAAGGGGTTGGACACCTAAGGATTCTCTAGTAGCCCTTAAGAAAATTAAGTTTCAAATAATTTTTTTCTTAGAAGTTTTCTTGCAGACTGTCTTTATTTTAGACTAATTTTCCTTATTTTGCTTTGTGAATGGATATTTACAAAATTGGATGTATACAAATATTATTACTTTGTTATGAATGAATGAAATGCTTGTTTGTGTCCTTATATGTGCTAACCTTTGTTTTGTAAGGATTACTAGAATATGATTAGATTTTCTTCTTATTGTTTTCCATTTGATGTAACCAAAGCTATAATAAACTTTGACCCTTTAAATCAATAGTAAACAAGAAATAATGGTTTAGAAGAAGATGCTATAATCGATAGACTAAAATATAGATTGATAAGTCAAAGAATGTTCACCAAACATAATTCTTTGATAAGAACACATGGTTACCAAGAAACAAAAAAAAAAGAAACACTTTTTTTAATTCATCCATCTCTAACCTCCCACTCTATACATGATGAAATGGTCTTTTTTATATAAAAATCAAGACCAAGAATAAACAACAATTCTAGATTCAATTACACATGGTTATTTGACCCATTAACTTGCCATTATAGCCATTAACTATATAAATGCAAACTAACACATATTAAATGACCATTTAACATCCATTTGAGTAATGCATTTGGTCTTGATGTTGCATGAAGTTCAAAGATTCTTTATTCTATGTTATTTGGCTATTGAAAAGGTTTAAATCAGGTGCTAACTCATGCTAGGGTGTTACTCTAAGCATTAAACATTATTGTAACTGAACTAAAATAAGGTTTTAATGTTTATTATAGGAGGCTATGGTTACAGGGAGGGCTATGGTCACAGTTGAAAGTCCTTTTAATTTCTTACTTGAATTCATGCTCATTACGATCATAAGTGATGATTGCGGTCATGAAAAACCTTTTCAGCCTCAAATCCAATTGTCTTGATGTGTTAAACATGCTTATTTGAGCCTCCTCTGATTCCTTATTGATTTGGATTAAATTTGGATGTCATTGGTTCTTGGGATCACATCATACCCCCTTTCTTTAAGAAATATTTGTCCTTAAATATTGATCCTCCATTTGATGAAAGATTGATAAGAGTATCAAATTTTCTTAAAATATAATAACAGAACTTAATGAAAATCACACTAGACTCAAGATACAAAACATAAAACTTTCCTTTCTTTTTTTAAACCTAAAAAAGTAAAATATAGATGGAAAATTTAATTATCATGACGAACTTTAACCATAGGTACATGAAACCTAAGACCCTTTACTACAAGTCATTCAATCAAATCCTTAATGACTGACTCATAAAAAGAAAACACAAAACTAATTTTCTTTGTTTTTTTTTTTAAAATAAGATGACTCAAAACATGATCTTGAAATAACAAGACCAAAGACTAAACCAAAACACATGACACTTGAAAAATAAGATGACAAAAAAAGACATAAGAAATGAAAATTTTTGAAAAAAAATGGATACGTAGAATTAAAATGAACAAAACATGATTTGAGCCAAGCTGTGACACCAAATAATATGAAATGGAGAAAGGAAGCAACCATATGCCCCATAGCTAATGAGCTATAATAAAAATGAGATACAAATTCAACACTCGTTCACTTGAACCCCAACTCACGCTCTCAAAGAAAGTTCAAATACGATTTAAATTTAAGCATTGACAACCTCACTTCATGTTCATTAGTCTAAACAACCAAAGCTATAATAAACTTTGACCCCTTGAATTGATAATAAATAAGAAACAATGGTTAAGAAGAAGACGCCATAATCCATAGCCTGAAATATAGATTGATAAGTCAAAGAACATTCACCATGAACACAGTTAATTAATAAGGACATATGGTTACTAAGAAACAAAAAAAAAAAGAAACATTTTTTTATTCATCCATCTTTAAAGTCCCACTCTCTACATGATGAAATGGTATTGTTTGTATAGAAAGCAAGACTAAGAACACATAATAATTTTAAACTCAATTACACATGATTATTTGACCCATTAACCTGCCATTATAACCATTAACCATACAAATGCCCACCAACATACATTAAAAAATGATTTTCGCAGGAAATCTTTTGATAACATGGATTCCTATTTCTCAATGATATCCCAGGATTAAGACAATTGGTTAACATCCATTTGAGTAATGTGTTTGGTTTTGATGTTGCATGATGTTTATAAATGCTTTTTCTATGTTATTTGGTTGTTAAAAAGGTCTAAATCAGGTGCTAACTCATGCTAGATTGTTACTTTAGGCATTAAAGTTTAATATAACTAACTTAAAACAATGTTTTAGTGTTAATTATAGGAGGTTGTGGTCATAAAGAGGATTATGGTTGTAGCTGAGAGTCCTATTCATTTCTTGCTTGAATTCGTCCTCATTGCAATCATAGGTGATGGCTGCAATGATGACAGACTTTTTCAGCTTCAAATCCACTTATTTTAATATGTTAAACATGCTTATTTAAGCCTCCTTTGATTCCATATTGATTTGGATTAAATTTGGATGTTATTGGTTCTTGGAATCACATCACTCACCTTGTTGAGACTCCAAGTGACTCCCAATTTCCTTTGCAATTTAAGACTCCAAATGACTCTTAACTTATTGAGACTCCAAATGACTCTTGATTTCATTTTCATCTAAACATCATAACTGTATCTCATATGAAGTCTTTTTGTACAAGAAACCTTGGTGAAGAATAAATTTAGCTACCAACTTTCTAATGACATTATTATCCTTTTAGCTTGCATCCTTCGGGTATTCTTACTTGTCTAAATATTGCTCAATATCATAGTACAATGGTTTTTTATCCACTTTTACTTATGTTATTCTTACACTTTTGTAATATGGCTGTCCTGATTTCAACAATATCAATAGATTACATGCATTATTGTGGGTCCATCCCAAATCAATGCTAATGAAGCCAAGACATCTACCTTCTCATTATGACTCCTTAGCAAGTGAATGAATATGCATTTTTAAAGGGATTAACTCAATTATTGCAAGTATTCCAAGTACGATCTTAAATGCGGTTCTTTCAAATCCCATTCATTGGTCTTAAATGCACTTCTAAAAATGGTCTTCTAACCCTTATCTTGAATTGGATCATATCCCAATCCTCGCTTGCTAGTTTCACCCTTAAAGTCTAGCATCTCTAAAATTCCATTATGTCTCTTCCAAAGTCCTATTCCAGGTTTGTAATGCATATTCTTCATTTTAGTGGCAACCTTTGGACTAACCCAATCTTCACTGATTACTATCACTTGAAATGCTGGAGGTGTCACATTCACATAAGTAATGATACTATTTGCCTCAGCTTGGATTGTGACTATCTTCCTATTGAGAGGAAACTTCATCATTTGATGCACTGTATAAGGCACTCCTTTAAGTGGATGGAACCATGGTCATCCTAACAACAAAGTGAATGTAGGAGGGATATATAAAATAATGAACTCCACAATGGACTCAATTTCTCACACTGTAACTGTTTGAAAGTTTCAATCATTGACATTTTTGAGTCATCATAAACTCAAATTATCATATTAGATGCTTTTAGATCTTCCACTCATATTCCAAACTTATGAAGCAAACTAAGAGGATAGACATTGATATCAGACTCATCATCAACCATCATAAGTCTTTTTGGCCCTTACAATTACTTGAATGAATAAAGGCCTGTTATAAGCTCTTCCTTTTAATGGGGGATCATTATCAGAGAAAAAGACTATAAATCTACAAATTTAGATTAAGGAAGATATCATTTCTTTTGGATGGGTGTTAGTAAAAACTTTGGCATCATCCAAAGCATGCACCAAAGTATCATGATGCTTTTTTGACACTATAAGCAAATCCCAAATGTTGACTTGGACTTGGTTTTTCTTTAGTTGTTTCAAAACCATGTCATCTTCCTTAACTTGAACAATAGATTCACTTTCTTTGATAACTTTTTTAGCAGTCTCTTTTCCTTTTACTAACTCTTTTTCAGCATACTAATAAACTTTATTACTTCTTGTCATATGACTCACTGATGGTTCCTCATTAGAGTCATATCATATGTTAATCCCCATAACATGAGGTGAATTCAATGGTTGAACTATGATTATCACATCTTCCTTATAAAATTCTTCTCCTCATCCATAGAGCTTGATGTCCTCCATCTTGATAGTAGCTAAAGGAGGAGCACTATACTTGACTTTAAAATTGAACTTCCCAGATGATTGTCCTAATAGATCCCATACTTCTTTGTCTTTTTTCAGTTGTTTATCTCCATCATCAGATTTATATAGTCCACAGACATCTATTACTTTATTAACTCTACATGCTACCATTTGGCTCAATCTCCCATTTATCATTATATGAGGAGCATATGCAAAAGGAATGGATGTATACTCATAAGTGGAAAGATCCATCTTATCGTCACTTGACTTATAAATGAGATTTAAGAAATCAACTTCCAATATTACTAAGAGTTCTCTTTCTTCTCTTTTTTCCCTTTCTTCCTTAATTTTTAGGATATCCTGGATAGAATTCTTCATAAAGGCTTTAGGAAGTCCTAAGGAGATAGCATAAGATATGGGCAGTGTCATGTTATAGTGGTTGGGTAAAGGGTTGATTATAACATTGGGTTGCTTTGTTGGATCTTCAAATTTACCAGAGTCTATTAGGTCTTAGATTCTATCTTTTAGGATATAGTAGTTGTTAGTTATGTGGTTAGGCATCTAGCAAAAGTGGTTATGAAGGTTAGCATTAATGCGAGCATATAAGGGATTGGGTAAAGTTTTTGGTTCAAAAGGTTTAATGAGTCCTCTTTATTAGAGTCTTTGGAAAATTAAATGAAAATATGACAATGCTAAAATATAGCCAATATATAATTTTCCTAGTGCACCTTACTAATAACATCCCACTTGCACTATGCCCAATCAACATTATATCTAATACCCATTGACCTAGTATAATTCTGATGCTTAGGCTATGGAAAAGGCTTAATTATGGATTACCAACATTATCAATTATTGATACTTTACATATCTTCACATCTCATCTCTCAATGATTTCTCGAATAAGATGATAATGCCTAAGTATGTGTTTGGATTGCTGATGTGATATAAGTTCCTTAGCCTATGCTATAACTCCATTATTATCACAATATAAGTCTATTAGATATGATATTCTAGAAATAACACTAAATCCAGTTATGAACTTCTTAATCCAAATAGCTTCCTGAGCTATTTCTGAGGTAGCTATATAGTTAACTTCTATTATAGAATAAAAAATGGTGTCTTGCTTTAAACTTCTCCAGCTCATTGCACCTTCATTCAAACAAAACATATAACATGACTGTGATTAAAAGTCATCCCTTTTAGTTTAGAAGTTGGCATCTGTGTAACCATTTATAACTACTTCATCTTCCTTCCTACCATATAGTAAAAAGGCATCCTTAGTCCTTCTTAAGTACTTAAGGATATTCTTAACTAAAGTCTATGGACTTTCACCTAGGTCTAACTGGCATCTACTCATCATTCTTAAGGCATATGAGACGTTAGGTTAAGTAAATAACATTTCATACATTATGGATCTAAATAGTCAAAGCATATGACATCTTACTCATGTGGTATCACTCACCCTATGTCATTAAACACTGAATCTTTCTAAGTCTAATGCCATTGGACATTAGTAATAATCCTCTATTAGAATATTACATATTGAACCTATTCAGTACCTTGTCAAGGTAAGTACTCTTAGGCCAATATGCCTCTTAGATCTATCCTTATAGATTTTAATGCCTAAAATATAGGCAGTTTCACACAAGTTTTTCAATAAGAAAAAATTTATCTAACCATGATTTAATATTTTATAGAGTAAGAATATAATTTTCATTAAGTATATGTCATTAAGATACAACACTAGCAAAACTATTGCCCTCTCGCTAACCCTTTTATAGACACAAGGTTTATCTTCAATCTTAATAAAGCTAAACTCTTTGATTGATTCATTAAAACAAAGATTCTAACTCTTAAAATCTTGTTTCAATCCATAAATGGATATGTGAGGTTTGCAAACCTTTCCAAAAATTTTAGGATTGATAAAACCCTCTATTTGTGTCATATGTTCTTCCTCAATCAAGTTTTCATTAAGAAATAATGTTCCAACATCCATTTTTCATTTCAAAAATTGATTTGAAATCTAGTTATTATCAAATTAGAATGAAAGAGGATGATGAATGGAAAATAACCTCTAAAACTAAACATGGCTTGTATCAGTGGTTAGTAATACCTTTTGGCTTAACTAATGCATTTAACACTTTCTTATGGTTAATGAATCATGTTTTAAGATATTTCATTGGAAAATTTATTATTGTCTTTTTTATGCTTTCCTATGGTTAATGAATAATGTTTTAAGAGCTTTCATTGGAAAATTTATTGTTATATTTTTTTATGCTATCTTAGTTCATAGTAAAAATTTAAATAAGCATGTACAACATTTAAAATGCATTTTTAATGAGCATAGAGAGGAAAAGTTATATGCTAATATAAAGAAATGCACATTTTGCACTAATGAAGTTGCTTTTCTTGGTTATATTTTTAATGAAAAAGGCATTCATTTTGATCGAGAGAAAATAAAAGTCATTAGAGAATGGCCAACATCACCAAGTGTTAGTGATGTAAGAAGTTTTCATGGTTTAGCTAGTTTTTATAGAAGATTCATTAAGAAATTTTCTACTATAGTTAGACCATTAATTGAATGCAAAAAAAAAAAGAATTTTGGTTTGAGTGGTGAAAAGAGCAAAATGAGGCTTTTTTAATTGCAAAAAGAAAAATAATTTTTGCACTTTTATTATCTTTGCTTGAATTTACTAAACCTTTAAAACTTCAATGTGATGCAAGTGGCATAGATATTACTAGAGTCTTAATTCAAGAATCCAAGCCCATTGCAAACTTTAGTGAAAAGCTAAGTAAAGAAAGTCTAAACTACCTTACATATGATAAGGAGTTCTATGCATTGGTAAGAGTGTTTAAAACTTGGCAACATTACCTTGGCTATAAGGAGTTCATAATCCACATTGATCATGAGTCCTTAAAGTACCTTAAAGGACAAGATAAGCTAAGTAGAAGATATGCTCAATGGGTGGAATTCATTGAATCCTTTTCATACATCATCAAGTACAAGCAAGGTAAAGAAAATATGGTAGTTGATGCTTTGTCAAGAAGATATGCCTTAATCTTTAAACTTGATGCAAAATTATTCGAATTTGAGTGTATAAAAGATCTTTATCCTAATGAACATTATTTTGCTAATATTTATAGGGCATGTGAGAAAGGGGGTTTTAACAAGTTTTATATATTTGAGGGTTTTCTATTTAAAGAAAACAAGTTATGTGTGCCATAAATGTTTTGAGAGAGTTGCTTATAAGAGAAGCACATAGTGGAGGGTTTAGTAGGATATTTTGGCATAAAAAAGACCTTAGATGTATTAAGTGACCATTTCTTTTAGCCACACATGAAAAGGGATGTTGAGAGTGTTTGTGAAATTTGCATCACTTGCAATCAAGCTAAATCTAAAGCAATGAATTATGATTTATATACATCTCTTCCTACACCAAAAGAATCTTGGGTAGATATTTTTATGGACTTTATTTTGGGACTACCTAGGTATAAAGGGGGAGAGATTCTATTTTTGTTATTGTTGATAAGTTTATGTGATGACACATTTCATTCCATGTCACAAGATGGATAATGCCACTTATATTACAAATCTCTTCTTAAAGGAGATTGTGAGGCTTCATGGAATTTATAAAACCATTGTTAGTGATAGAAATGTCAAGTTCTTACGCCACTTTTGGAAGACTTTATGGGGGAAAGATGGGAATTGGGCTCCTATACTTAATAACTTATCATCCACAAATGGATAGGTAAATAAAAGTTGTTACTCAAACTCTATTAACTCTTTTAAGGGCCTATCATCCATAAGAATTCAAAGAATTGGGAAGAGTGTTTACTATATATAGAGTTTGATTATAATAGTAGTGTACATGGACTAACTAATTATTCATCATTTAAAGTGGTATATGGGTTCAATCCTTTAACTCTAATTAACTTGCTACCATTACCCATGAAGAAAGTAAACTTCAAATGGAAACAAAGAGCTGCATTTGTCAAATCCTTGCATGAGAGAGTGCAAGCTCAAATTGAGAAGAAAACACTTCAATATGCAATGTAACACAATAATGGAAGGAAGCAAGTGATATCTAAGCCCAATGATTGGGTGTGGGTTCACTTAAACAAAGAAAGATTTATAAATCATAGAAAGTTCAAGCTAATGCAAAGAGAAGATGGACCTTTCAAAGTGCTACAATGCATCAACGACAATGCCTATAAGCTAGAACTTCCAAGTGAGTATGGCAATATTAGTGCAACTTTCAATGTTGGTGACTTATCTTTATTTAATGTAGGTGATGATGATGGACCTGGCTTAAGGATGAATCCTCTTAAATAAAATAGGAATAATGTGAATCCAAACTCAAGAACTAACCCTAACAAGTTTCAAGTTGCTAATAAACCATTGAGAGTCCAAGAAGGCTCAAATACAAGGTCAAGATCTAAGAAATTACAAGACGCCTTGTTGAGGTTAATATAGTGCATTTGGAAGACCTAAGAGCAATTAAATTTGATCCAAATTAATTAAGGACCAAGGGAGGCTTAAATTATGCATTTAAGTTCATTAAAACACATGAAAAAAAGCTAATAAGTCACTACTGAGATTGCAAGTCTTAAGGAGGTCACATGAGCATCAAATGAGCAAACCATTTAAAGAAACACAACATTATATTCTGACCACAATAGCACTTATATTTACATAACACATTTGACTTTTGACTATAACAGTTACAACTAGTTTAATACATGGAGTTACACTTTAGCACCACTTGAAACATGTTTTAGACCAATTGTATAGTATGTTGAACCTTGAGGGGTAAAACAATATGTCATACCTTAAATTTGACTGTCCCTAAAAAGGTCCAATGATGAAACAAACCTCAAAGATGACTAGAGTCTATTTGTTCATAACACTTTTGCAGTATGCAAACTTAGAAAACCTATCAGACCCCACCAATATGCAAAACTAATCATCGAGCCATTAAGTTGTGCTCTAACCTTACAAAATATGAATTATTGGAACAATGAGAAGCTTATTATGAGATTTCCTTCCTCAAAACCCTCAGCTTGTTAAACTAGTGTTCATTTCATTAGACCGAGACCCAACTTCATGAAAAAAATTGATTATGACAAAATGGACTTTAGAAAGACATCCAGAGGGCTCCAAACCTCTAAAAGTGGTCCCATAATAGTCCAACACAACCCAAGAATTAGAACATTTTGCTTAGAAGTGCATGTAAAGCCATAAATACCCCTAGGTGTCACGTGCTAAAATTAAAGCCAAACTAGATAAAACGGACTTCAGAAACATGTCCGGAAGGCTCCAAAACCTCCAGAAGTGGTCCCAAAATAGTCCAAAACAACTAGAGGATTAACTCGTATCACTTAGAAGTGTGCGTAAACACCCCTAGGTCTCATGTGCTAAAATCAAGGCCAAATTTGATAAAATAGACTTCAAAAACATATCTAAAAGGCCTAAAAACCCTAGGAACCAATGTCAAAAAGCCTGTGTAAGCCCTAAATGGAGTGTGTAATGCTCGGAAGTGCACATAACTATGCACAAGTGTGGCTAGCCATGTGCTGGTGCATGCTTAGTCACGCACAATCATGTGCACTTTGCATGGCTATGCACTCTGTACTAAGGACACATGTGTGACCATGCCTATACCCCTATTCCATATATTTTTCACTTTAAATAGGCACCTCCACACCCTATTTTGAGGGGGGAGCAATTGGAAGCACACACACACACTAAAAAATATGTTTAATCAAAGGTGCTGGAAACCCTTTTCCAGTTAGTTTTTGCTCTCCCATTATCTTTTTCTTAGGAGATTAAACCTCTTTTCCACCAAACCATTCCTCATCTTTGTCGAAGCACGCTTCAAAGGTATACAAAGTAGCATTATTATGTTATCATTTTGAACCTCTCGATGTGGAAAGCTTGATAATCCCTCGAAGCAAAAACTTTAAAACCCAAGCAAGGTTAGTCAAGTCTGAGGACCACATAATCATTTTAGCATGTTTATTTTATCATTGCTAGCATTTGGGAATACTATTGTACTTTTGTGATGAGACAAGCAATTTTGCATTATATATGAATAATTTATGCTTTGTTATGCTCATTTCATATCATCATTCTACATCCTCTAGATCCAAAACATGAAACCACATCATAAATATCAATAATGTGAAAGTTGATATCCTAGAATAGAGTGATCATGTTTTTGATCTAGTGATGACATCATGCATCCCCTATGTTATCATTATAGCATAAATAATCACTACAAGCATGCGTGATCATCTACATTTTGCTTACTCCTTTAAATGATTGAGTGTCCATTGCTTATCCCATTGTTCATGTGATCGAGCAAGTTATGTGAATAGTCGTATTTACCTTGCGTATTCATCTATTTAAAATTATATTTACTTCTCCATAATCTTTTTTCTTTTTATATGAATTTTATTAGAAAAGTGATGTAGTACTATGCATACAGGTGCATATGGGCTCTGGACATCATTTAAAGCCTAACAATTGACCTTCACATCAATATCACATGGTTACCTCAAGCACATTTTAGTATCGTTCCTTAGTTTACCCTTTGGTTTTTATCAACATAAATTGAAATAGCTTAGTTCTGAGAGCAGAACTATAGTCCACTAATGACTAAAGATTCAAAACCTACCTAGGAAAGAGACTGAATAACCTCGTGGAGAAATAAGGTCAAAAGCTAGAGCTTACTTATGATTAGTATGTTCATTGTGTAGGAAAAACTAACCAACTTTAATCATGCATACATAACATACACGTACTAACCATTGTTTATTATAGGAATGATCATCTTTCATTATAGGATTTTGCATCCACTCCATGTATACATGCTCACCCTTTTCTTTTGCAGGCACACGTCATGCATCATTCATTTAGCTAACCTTGATAAATGCCCAGGAATACAATAATATGAACCCTAGAAGGGATCAAAAGTGTCTGAATATGAAGAATTCAAGCTAATTAGCCTAATTACCTGTTTTGAAATTAATTAGCTTGATATGGATGAATTCTAAGTTATTTTCTTATTTTGGAGTCAATAAGGAAGATTCAAAAAGATTTTAGAAGATGTGAGAAGATTCAAGAATATTCCAAGTCAAAGTTAAAGTCAAATAGTCAAATAGTTAACAAGTTAAAGTCAAGGGTCAATGGTCAACATGTGACATGGCATGCTTCAATGCTTAGTTTTTATGAGTTATCATTTTGCTTAGTTATCATGAGTTGTAATGAGTTGTTAATTTTGACTTTACAAAGATGAGTTGTCATTAGTTGTCCTATTTTGAAGGAAATCTCCTTAATTAAGGATTTTTCTATATAGGTATCTTTAGGAATAAGGAATAAAACCTTTTCCTTTAAGAATTAGGTTGTTTACATGCCTGTATAAGGGCTACAAATATGTAAAATGAATTTTAGAGAAGCATTCAAATATTAAAGTGAGGTTTTTCCTTAAACTTCGTTCTTTTGAAACTTTACAAGTTTACTTGAATTGTTTCACTTCTACCTTTCATTACAATTGCTAGGTTAGATTAAACTTATAATTGTGTGATTGTTCATCTTATAATAGCTAAGTATCTTGCTTCACTTTAATAAGCAAGGGGTTTAGCTCCATCTTCACAACCCCATCTTGACGATCTTGGGCAACAATTTCAAAGTTGGATGCGCGTTCTATCTGTGTTATAGGTAGGGTTCGTATCAGTTTGGTATCAAAAGAACAAAGTTTCAGGAAAAACCTCACTTTTAAAATTTCAATGCTTCTCTAAAATTCATTTTACATATTTGTAGCCTTTATATAGGCATGTAAACAACCTAATTCTTGAAGGAAAAGGTTTTATTCCTTATTCCTAAAGATACCTATATAGAAAAATCCTTAATTAAGGAGATTTCCTTCAAAATAGGACAACTAATGATAACTTACCTTTGAAAAGTCAAAATTGACAACTCATTACAACTTATGACAACTAAGCAAAATGATAACTCATGACAACTAAGCATTGAAGCATGCCATGCCACATGTTGACCATTGACCTTTGACTTTGACTTGTTGACTTTGACTTGAAATATTCTTGAATCTTCTCACATCTTCTAGAATCTTCTTAAATCTACCTTATTGACTCTAAAATAAGAAAATAACTCAGAATTCGTCCATATCAAGCTAATTGATTTCAAAATAGGAAATTAAGCTAATTAGCTTGAATTCTTCATATTCAAGCACTTTTGATCCCTTTTAGGGTTCATATTATTTAACTGATATGAACCCTACCTATAATAGAGATAGAACGCACGTCCAACTTTGAAATCGTTGCCTAAGATCTTTAAGATGAGGTTGTAAAGATGGAGCTAAACCCCTTGCTTATTAAAGTGAAGCAAGATACTTAGCTATTATAAAATGAACAATCACACAATTCTAAGTTTAATCTAACCTAGCAATTATAATGAAAGGTAGAAGTGAAACAATTCAAGTAAACTTGTAAAGTTTCAAAAGAATGAAGTTTAAGGAAAAACCTCACTTTTAATATTTCAATGCTTCTCTAAAATTCATTTTACATCTTTGTAGCCCATAAATAGGCATGTAAACAACCTAATTCTTGAAGGAAAAGGTTTTATTCCTTATTCCAAAGATACCTATATAGAAAAATCCTTAATTAAGGAGATTTCCTTCAAAATAGGACAACTAATGACAACTCATCTTTAAAAAGTTAAAATTGACAACTCATTACAACTTATGACAATTAAGCAAAATGATAACTCATGACAACTAAGCATTGAAGCATGCCATGTCACATGTTGACCATTGACTTTGACTTGTTGACTATTTGACTTTGACTTTGACTTGGAATATTCTTGAATCTTCTCACATCTTCTAGAATCTTCTTGAATCTTCCTTATTGACTCCAAAATAAGAAAATAACTCAGAGTTCGTCCATATTAAGCTAATTAATTTTAAAATAGGAAATTAAGCTAATTAGCTTGAATTCTTCATATTTAGGCACTTTTGATCCATTTTAGGGTTTATATTATTCCCTCCCTCTTGAAGATGATTCACCGTCGAATCATAGTCAGCTTCTAGAGTTGATATATTTGCAAATCCTCCAGGGTCAAACACAAACTCCTTTGTTGAAAACTTCTCCTTTGAAATAATGATCCACACAAGTAGCTTCAACATAACTTGTACTTGATAGAACATTTGAAATATAGAACTTCTATTTGTGAACATGTAAGGATTGAATTCTTGTTGCTTCTTTTTAAACTTGAAACATGAATATCTTAACTTTTTCTTGCTACAAGTAAAGACTCCATAAATTTCTTTGAGAGAAGTAAAATTTTGCAACTCTTCCTCATACTTCACGCTAGGAATGAAATCTTCAAAGGTATTGTTGACATTGTAATGCATGTCAATATCATCAAATGGATCTTTATATGGCTTAAAAGTCTGTAAAATAAATTTCAAGTCACTAGGAAAAGAAACATTAAAATTATTAGTGCAACATGATGAATAATCATCTCCTTATCCTTTATGACATTCTCAATCTCTAGCTTATTTTGTGCAAAACTTCTAGTTTTTCCTTTCCATCATGCATATACTCTTTATGATCATAAAATGCACTCTTTATAAATTCTTGAGTAGTGAATCCTTGTAAACACTCATTATTTGCTTCAATGACTTCAACACTTGCATCATTCTTGGATTCATACACTTTCATCGTCTCCTTATAAGGACCTCCCTTTTCATACTCCAAAGTAAGTTCAATTACAACCTTTAAAGAGATAAAAGGTTCTAATTGCACTTCTTTCTTCAATCTCTTAGCAATATCACTTAAGCCCACTGATGAATTTTGTAACTTTTTGCCTTTCAAATCCACCTACAAGACTTGTAATTACAAATAACTTAAAATTTTTAACATAATCATTAACACATAATTCTTCACCTTGTTTAAGCCTTTGTAATTTAAGATAAAATTTATCCCTAAATTCAGAAGGATTAAAATATCTAGTCATTAACCTCTTCATTACCTCCCAATTTTTAATCTCACTATGCCTATTCTCTCTTCATGATGCCATCAAATCTTCCCACCATATAGCAGCATGAGCTAAAAATTTACAAGAAGTAAGTTTACACTTTTGGAAATCACTTAATTGAAGAGAATCAAATATCTCCTCCATTTGTTGCATCCATTCCAAATAAACATAAGAATCATCCCAACTAAGAAAATAAGGCACGTCTATAATAACCACACACAAAGATAATTTAGAAAAAAAAATAGAAAAGAAATCCTTAGAAAACACTCCTTTACGTGTTTACACTCAAGGATGTGAATGCTCTCGTGTTTCACTCAATTTTTTTTCAATTTATGAAGAATTGAGAAGAAGAAAAGAATAGATAATACATGAAAATTAAAGGATATGTAATCAAACCTTGAAGTTTGGTTCTGATACCAAACTAATATGAACCCTACCTATAACAGAGAAAGAACGCGTATCCAACTTTGAAATCGTTGCCTAAGATTGTCAAGATGAGGTTATGAGGATGGAGTTAAACCCCTTGCTTATTAAAGTGAAGCAAGATACTTAGCTATTATAAGATTGTAATGAAAGGTAAACAACCTAATTCTTGAAGGAAAAGGTTTTATTCCTTATTCCCAAAGATACCTATATAGAAAAATCCTTAATTAAGGAGATTTCCTTCAAAATAGGACAACTAATGACAACTCATCTTTGAAAAGTTAAAATTGACAACTCATTACAACTCATGACAACAAAGCATTGAAGCATGCCATGTCACATGTTGACCATTGACCCTTGACTTTGACTTGGAATATTCTTGAATCTTCTCACATCTTTTAGAATCTTCTTGAATCTTCCTTATTGACTCCAAAATAAGAAACTAACTCAGAATTCATCCATATCAAGCTAATTAATTTCAAAATAGGAAATTAAGCTAGTTAGCTTGAATTCTTCATATTCAGGCACTTTTGATCCCTTTTAGGGTTCATATTATACAACATGAGTGGTCATAAAGCTAAATCTTCTAATCGAAGAAACTGAATCTTCTCATTGAAGCAATGGAAAACTAAGAGCTAGGATCCAAAACCTGCTTGAAGATGGTGTCATGGTCAAAAATCCCCAAATTAGCATCACTAGACATTTCCTGCATAACCTTGATAAGGCTTACTGGAAGAGCTTGTAACCATATGGAATGCTATACATCAAGACATTCCAACATGTGTACCTCGATCATGAACTCTTGAATTCTATTGTATCATTCTAGGACCCTCAAGAGCATGTATTCCAATTCAACACTATAGAACTATGCCCATTGTATGAGGAATTCAATGCCATAGCAGGGCGAACCCCCACCAAGATTAAATAAGTAGTCTTAACTAACCAAGATATCAAATATCTAGGACTTGGAGCCATTTTTCTTGATCTAAGCTCACAAAAGTTTGATGAACTAATCACCAAGCACAAATAACTGATTCCCATACAAGTCCTAACTGCTTGCACCACCAAGAAGATTGGTACCTTAATTTGGGCATGCCTCCTTGAATGTTACCTCTTTATGCAATATTTCACCCTCTTGAATGATGGGCTAGGAGATTATAAGATACTCTAGGTCATTGAAAGAATAAAATGTAGAATGACTCCCTTCTGACTAATTTTAGTAGAGACCATTGAAGGTTTCAATGACCTCAAAAAATGGGAAGAGTCCAAAATTCACTAGGAGCCCCTTATTAATTCAGATATGGTTATAACAAAAGCTAAGCTTGCTCGATAAACATACAGGTAACTGGATGAGATACGAACCCAAGAATCAGTTGGAGAGACACTATAAGGATGTTCACATATGCTTAGCCTATATCACAACCTAAGAATGGGTTGAATGCATGAAGGATACACTAGAATACTAAGTGAGATAGATGTGTCCATAGTGGAAGCTAGAACATGTGACTCTTTGCACATATCTCAATTATGTGCCAATCTCAAGATTTAAATCATGCACCTACTACTATCCATCACTATTAAATAGACAATTTAGTGAAAAACAAAGGTTTGTAGATCACTTCAAAATGACATGGAGGAAGAGAATCATCCACCATTTTACTACCAGTAGTGAGGAAAATGTTACTGATGAGACATAGAAATAGTAGGTGATCCAAAGACAAAACCTTCTATTAAGCAACTGATGTAGAGAAAGTTTCGCTTCCTTAATTCTTGCACTTTTTCTTTGATGATGTAATGAACTCTAAAGTTAATGCAATGAAATAAGATTTTGCTTATTTGTTTAATGTTTTTCCTGATGGTAGTGTGCATTGTATAAAAACATTAGCATATTTGACATTCATTCCATATGCACTAAATCATTTAACATTGGCATGGAATCTGAACCATGTATTATGCATATTTCAAAAGATGTTACCCCTAAAGAGAGGAGAGAAATTGAAAAAATATTAATAAATTATTTAAAAGTATTTGCCTAGACGTACGATGATATGTTAGGTATTGATAAAGACATTGCTCAACACTTCATTCCTACCAAAGATGGGTGAAAACCAATAAAGCAGAAACTGAGAAGATTCAGACTAGAATAGGCCCAACTATTGAAAGAAGACATCAAGAAGTAGATCAGGGAAAAGTTCCTAAAGGTAGTAGAGTATCTAAAATGATTAGCAAATGTGGTGCTAGTACCAAAGAAAGATGAAAGGGTTAGAATCTACGTCAACTATAGAGATCCAAACAAGGCCTGCTCGAAAGATAATTTCCCACTACCTTACATAGATATACTAGTTGATAGCGCCACCACATGTGCAATGTACTCCTTCATGGATGGATCCTCTGGGTACAATTATATCCTAATGCCCATTATCAATAAAGTAAAAACAACTTTCATAATAGAATGGGGTACTTATTGCTATAGAGTAATGCCTTTTGAACCAAAGAAAGTGGGAGTGACTTACCAGAGAATGGCAATCGTAATGTTCCATGACATGATACAGAAAGAAGTAGAAGTGTACATTGATGACATGATGGTCAAGTTAGAAACTAGGGAAGAACACCCACCAGACCTCAAAAATTCCTCAAAAGAGTCAAAAAGTATAGTCTTAGGCTTAATCCAAAGAAATGTGTATTCGGTCACTTTAGGAAAGATGTTGGAGTATGTTGTCAGTCAGAATAGGATTGAAATGGATCCAGAAAAAGTGAAAGCAGTCAAAGAGATGCCAGTGCCAAGAACAGAGAAAGAAATTAGAGGGTTTCTAGGGAAACTATAATTCATTAGTAGATTCATTGCCATGTTGATAGTGATGAGTGAATCGATCTTCAAGCTACTCAGAAAAGATCAGCCAGTTGAATGGAATGAATAGTATTAGCTATCATTTGATAAGATCAAGAGCTACCTAGCCAACCCACCAGTTCTAAGACCACTTAAACCAGGGATAGCTTTATCCCTATACCTAGCTATCGAAGGAAATGCAATTAGTGCAATGTTAGCCTAAGAGGGAGAAATAAAAGTAGAACACACAGCCTACTACTTAAGCAAGAAGATGTTGCCATATGAGGAGAAGTACAACTAAGTTGAACATATATTCTTGGCAATGGTATGGGTAATGAAGAAACATAGACATTACTTTCAATCCCATAGAATTCAGGCATCTAAAATGGACCCAATGAAGTACCTCTATGAAGCTCCCTCTATAGTGGGAAAACTTGCCAAGTGGCTTATGTGCTAATAGAGTTTAATGTGTAGTATCTAAATAAGAAGGCAGTAAAAGGAAGAGCAATGGCTAGTTCTTAATCCTATTCCAAGCTCAGAAGAAATCCAACTAGACTTCCCATTGAGCATAGTTCAGCCATTGAAATATAAGGATGGCACATGTACTTTGATAGAGTAGTCAATCAGTTTGGCATAGGAGTTAGTGTCATATTACAATCCCTAAAAGGTAAAGTAGCATTAATGGCCAAAAAGCTCAAATTCAAAATGACAAATAGAGAAGCAAAATATGATGCATGCGCACTTAGAATAGAAGCACTAATATCCTTGGATGTTATAAAAGTTGAAATCTTTAAAGATTCCACGATAGTAATCAACCATGCCACGAAATAGTAGGAATTAAAAAAGCAACATTTAAGGCCTTACTTTGACTAGCTAAGGCTACTTACCATGTCCTTCCAAAAATGCAGATTCATTCATCTCCCTAAGAATCATAATCAAATGGTAGATGCACTTGCTTCCCTAGCATTATGTGGGAAGGGCCATCCAAAATGCCCATGAAGCTTTTAATCTTACTCAGAATGGGACACCTTGTCATAAGTACTGTAAAATAGTGAAGACAAAACAAAAAAAAACCTAGTTCTATGACATCCAGAGATATCTGAAGGAATGAGCCTACCAGAGATATATAAGGGAATGAGCCTATCCTAAACTAGTAAATGAAAGGGATAAAGCAGTCATTTGATGATTAGCATCAAAATTCATAGGTGTGCTATGCAAAGAACCTTGGACAATTTACAACTCTGATGTCTACATGAAACTGAGACTATAAGAGCAATAAAAGAAGTACACGAGGGTGTTTGTGGTCCATACATGATTGGAGCAATCCTAGCTAAGAAACTAATTAGACAAGGGGTTCTTTTGGATAACAATAGTAGAAGATTGTATCAAATTGTAAAGAAATGCCACAAGTGTTAAATCCATGAGAATGTCAGCCACCTTCCCCTGATAGAATTGCACTACATCTCCTCTCCATGTCCCTTCTCAGCATGGGGACTAGACATAATTAGGGAAATCCACCTAACAGCCTTAAACAGACACAGGTTCATCTTAATGGTAGTGGATTACTTTATAAAGTGGGTCAAAGCAAAATCATTCGCAAGGATTAAAGCCAAGCAAGTGGCTAAATTCATCAAAATAAATCTATATGTTTCCCCATCACATCATCTCTGACAATGGTGTCCAATTACAAGGGGAAGTTAAAGAGCTGCTAAGGAGTTATAAAGTGGAATATCACAAATCTTCTCCTTACCAACCACAAGCAAATGGGGCCATTGAAGCTGTAAACAAGAACATCAAGAAGATTTTGTCAAAAATGACTCAAACTTACTGAGATTGGGCAGACAAATTGCCATATGCCTTATGGATGTACTGAACAACATTCAGGACTTTAATCAGAGCAACTCCTTTCTCACTAATATATGGATCAAAAGTAGTGCTTCCAATCAAGTCTTTTTGAGTAGCGATCAAATCTGAATTGCCATAAGTATAATGGGCTCAATAGAGGCACGATAATCTCACTCTTTTGGATAGTTAAAGGCTTAAGGATCTATACCACACAGTTGTATTAGGCTTGGCTAGCCAAAACCATCAACAAGAAAGTGAAACACAAGAAAGTAAGAGACTAGGTGTTAAAGCAAACAAGAAAAAATGTTCTAGACCCAAGAGGGAAATTCATACCGAACTGGGAAGGCCTATACTTGGTCAAACATGTCTTATTGAAAGGAGTAGTCAAGCTAACGAATTCTGAAGGCAACAAATTCTTTGAACCTATCAATACAAACTGTTTGAAAAAGTACTGTCTAAGGCACCAAAAAAATCCTGCTAAGTTGAAAACCTAAAAATGGTAGCTCAGGTAAAAGTTAGGGACCTCCCGCTAAGTTGAAAACCCTATATGGGCAACCTAGGCAAAAGTTAGGGAAAGTGAGAAAATACTTAATTAGAAAACCTGAGAAGTCTAGTTAAGGATAGGGGTAACCTTAAATTCGAAATTTGTATGAATGCACCCATGATTTTCTTAAATAACTTCAACAAAATAAGAATGATTGCCGATTTATGCAAAATGTCTTTGAAAAATGCAACACATTTTATCATCATGAATTCCATCAAACATGCTTTGTTTTGAGATTAGCCACTATTATTAAAGCCTAAAAAAAAGCCCAACTAAGTATGAAGAACTCTGAGATGAGATACCCTAGGAAAAAAAGGGAAGAAAAGAAAATCCAGCTAAGTATGAAAAGCTCCGAAAGGAGACATTTTAGGCAAAAAAGGGAAAAATAAAAGAGGCAGGCAAGAGCAAAGGCAAACATCATCAATGATGCACAACAATAAGCATATACAATCATCATAATACAAATTTTATATAGAACATGTAGGATAAATGCCTAGATACAACACTAGAGTCCATAACCTCAGGAAAATGATATAATAAAGCAAACCATAGGCCAAAAGTCCTACACTAGCTCTTAAAACAACTACATTGGCCATGGCTGCCATCAAAAGCAAGCACCAATCCAACTGAAGCATCTCCCTCATCTGATCTGGGCTCATCATCATTCATCACAAAGGATGATAGCCATGACTCCAACTCACCAATATGATCGCGATAAGTTGTACAGTCCTGCTCCCATTCACAGCTAGCCTGATGATGTTTAGCCTGCATAACATACTGCATATCATACACTCATACATAAAATATGTGCATAAAATAAACAAGTACAATAAAGAAGGCATACCTTTCGAGTGGTTGCAAACTCTAAAAAGTATTATTGTGCACTCTCTACAATGGTATACCACTACTAACTAGAGGAGACGGGAATCTACAAAGAGTGAGCAAATAAGTCAATCACCACTCAATGAATAAATGAAGCAAAGGCAAAATAAGTGAAATAAAATAAGAACATGAGTAGCATTAAGAGGAGCAACACCCAATTGAGGAAAGCTACGGCAAGGTAGATTAAAATGCATTACTCTACCAAAGATATCTATTCCAAGAAAAGACAAGGATGGTTGAACCATCAAGTTCTCAAGCATAGTACTACTAGAAGCCACATCACTAGCATAGGAAGTCAAATTAGAATGGAACTTGCCCTCATTTTCCTTAAAATGGGACTTAGATCTCTTCCGATGAGATCCTCATTGTTGCAAATAAGCTCTCATAACTCATGTCAATTATAGTTTATTACTAACATGTTACATACTTGTACAAAACATGAATAAAAGCCTACTAAATTAGAAGAAGCAACTCTCGATGATCCATGTGATAGCCTATGAGACATATATGCCTGAGGAGGGTAGAGGTGGAGGAAAAGTGCCACTCACCATAATGTTAATTAGCTGAGGGATCAACACATTAACATAAGGCAAGCCCACACTCTCTAAAAGACTCTCAAAGGAATATGCTATCATGGTAGTAGTAAGCTCATCACCACTAAGCTCATGGCCCCATAATATGTTGTTAGGGAGAGGAATAAGGACACTCCTCACAAATGGACCATCCAACCAATGATGGACTCATTTGCCCAAATACCACACTCTATTAGTAAGGCCAAAAAGTGACACTCGACTCTCAATCAGCTGCCATGTAGTCACCATCTCTGTCGTCTAATATGACCTTGCCACCCACCAGCGAAGGAAGATCTGCTCAAAAGGTAAGAATGAATAAAGAATCTCTGAAAGAGAAATAACTAACACAACAGGAGTCAGAGATACCTGATTAGGGGATAGTTTGCCCATGTAGTCCTGAACCACTATGGAATCCTCAATCAAATCAGTAGTCCTCCTGATCCAGTAAGAATAATAAGGAAAGCTATCCTCAGGAAATGCTCGATTGTAGGACAAAGGAGAACCCTGAACTCATAAGCTTAAATCTATCAAAACTAAATTGTTAGAAATAACAAACTAAAGATAAAGAGCAAAAAGAACAGACGCAAGAACTCTTACTCACATCCAGCATGAATAAGCATTCATAGATCCTCAAGCCACCTTGACTTGCTACATCAAGGCCCAATACATGTGAGCAAAAGTAGCAGTACCCCAGTAATACCTCAACAAGCCATCCATATCCCTTAGAACAAGCAGTAATTACGGACTACCCATACCCAAAGGGTTTGAGAAGATGACAACACTCAACAACTAGAATAAAAAGTAGTAAACCAATTGCTCTACTGAAATAAGACCATCATTGTACATTATTCACATAGAAGAAACAAACTCAGTATAATAAGTAAGGTACTAGCAAATAGATTTTATAGGAATGGCCACCCCAAGCAACTACATGGTAAGGCACCTCCTTACTATAGTAGAAGAGCACTCCTCCTCACTGAAGGGAATGAGGTCTCCATAAATGCTCAAGCGTGTAATAGCAGCAAAGTCTAAAGAATGCATCTTGTCCATCCATCGATCTATCAGTGCACACATAGCAATCTAACTTGATGCATATAAGTCATAAGATAAAGCAATAAAAACCTTATCAAAGCCCTTCTTGGAAATCATCTACTTCATGCACAACAAAAGACCCTAATAATACATGCTGACCCTATTGAAACTATCGAGTAGCATATTAACATACCTATAATGCTATAAATAATAGGTACACTATCAAACACTTGCACAATTAATAAATACTAATGCAACTTTCTTTTTGTTATGTAATAGGAACAATAAACAAAAGCTGAAAAGAAAAGCATCACTACAAGCATCAGTAGAAAATCACAATAAGAAAATAAAGCAAGAGCTATCAACATTCATAATAAAGCTATGACTTAACAAATAGTTATAGTAAGTATTACAGGGCTACAGCTACAACAACCTCATACAATAAAATAAATAGCAAGATAGCTAATTAATAAGAGCAAAGAAGGACTTACTTGGCAACGATGACAAGCCTAAGCGTGAGTCTCTAAACTGTAAACCATAAAAATTGGGTCTCCTCGAGAAAGCTTAGATAGCTAAGGACCCTGAGCACTAGACAGACCATCAGTACTAGTCCTTGTTATAGAAGTCCCTACTCTAGTGGCCTTTGTGAAGTTACCCTCCTTATCCAAAAAGATATCCTCTAGACCCTCTAGAATGTCAAGGAATTTCATTTTATGCAAAAAAATGAAAATACAAAAGCAAAAATAGAGCAGAAAGCACTCAAAACATGAAAGGACTAAGAAGAGTTAGATTTAAAGAAGTCAGGAAGAAGCCTCCCCATAACTCTAAAACACACATTTAAATAAACGTGGAGAGGGGAAGGCATGTATGCACCCCCCCACAGCTAGCCATGCATACTTCTCCCCTCCACGTGCACCTGTGTGGTTTTACACACACTCTAAAACTTTGCACACTCATTTCACTAGTCACAAACCTCCATTTGAACATAATACATGCACTGAACTCATATAAAAGTACACTGATGAGGACTACATTTGTCTAAGGACACTACGTGCAGCCTCACCACTCTCAAAAACTCAGCACCTCCCGAAAAGAAGAAAAATAAGGAAGAATCATTAAAAGGATACCTTGCTTGAAATCATTAAAAGAACATCTGCAATGCAGCAAGTAATGACATCATCATTGCATCATCAATGTATCATCACTGCATCATTATTGCATCATCACTACATCATCACCAACTAAGACTAAAAGAGAATGACACTTTACATTAATCATAATGATCATAACAATTTATTTTCTTGACATTATAAGAGGTTATAGTGGCATGATTCTATTTTCCTAATACCCGAAGAGGTTATAGTAGCATGATTTTGTTCACTGACATTGGAAGAGGTTATAGTGGCATAATTTTATTCGCCTGACACTGAAAGAGGTTATAGTGTCATGATTCTACTGTCCTAAAGAGGTTATAGTGGTGTGATTTTGTTCGCCTAACACCTAAAGAGGTTATAGTGGCATGATTCTATTCACCTGACACCTAAAGAGGTTATAGTGGCATGATTTTGTTCGCCTGACACCCAAAGAGGTTAGAATGGCATGATTCTGTTCGCCTAACACTCAAAGAGGTTATAGTGGCATGATTCTATTTGCTTGATACATAAAGAGGTTATAGTGGCATGATTCTATTCACTGACACCCAAAGAGGTTATGGTGGCATGATTCTATTTGTATAACACCAAAAGAGGTTATAGGGGCATGATTATGTTTGCTTGACACCTAAAGAGGTTATAGTGGCAAGTAGTTATCTTTTCTTCATACACCCAAAGAGGTTATAGCAGAAGCATCTGTCTATTGGCCTGACACCTAAAAATGTTATAGTGGTAGTATCCCAACAATCAAATCACAATAATGCAGCACTCAAGTAAGTGCCTCTCTCTTCAAAAAATGATTTTTTGCTTCTTTGATTTGCTTCACGTGTATTGACACTAGTGATGGCTATGCAACACACATGAAGTAGAGGGCAACTATCATACCTTAAATATGACTATCCCCAAAAAGGTCCAATGATGAAACAAACCTCCAAGATGACTAGAGTCTACTCATTTGTAATGCCTCTAAAGTGTGCAAACTTAGAAAACCTAATCGACCCATCAGTGTGAAAAATTGATCACCAAGCCATTATGTTATACTCTTACCTTACAAAATATGAATTATCATAACAACGAGAAGCTTATTCTAAGATTTTCTTCCTTAGAACACTCAGCTTGTTAGAAAGATGTTCATTTCATTAGATCGGGACCCAACTTCGTGAAAAAATGAAAATAAATTCTAATAAAATAGACTTTAAAAACACATCTAGAGGGTTCTAAAACCTCTAGAAGTGGTCCTTGAATAGTCCAATACAACCCAAGAATCAGCATGTGTTGCTTAGAAGTGCATGTAAGGCCATAATGCCCCTAGGTGTCATATACTAAAATTGAAGCCAAACTAGACAAAACATACTTTAGAAAGACATCTAGAAGGCTCCAAAACCTCTAAAAGTGGTCCTAGGATAGTCCAAAATAACTCGAGGATTAGCGCGTATCTCTCAGAAGTGCACATAAACACACCTAGGTGTCACACGCTAAAATTGAGGCCAAATTTGACAAAATGAACTTTGAAAAAACATCTAAAAGCCTAAAAACCCTAAGAACCAACTTAGAAAAGCTCGTATAGGCCTTAAATGGAGTGCATAATGTGAAAAAGTGCATGTACTCATGCGTGGCCATGTGCTGGCCCGTGACCACTAGCCAAGCCCACAGTCACACGCACTGCACGTGGCCACACACTCTATCCTAGGGACCTACCTATGACCATACCTATACCCCCTATTCCACATATAGGCACCTCCATACCCCATTTTGAGGGGGGAGCAAGTGGAAGCACACACTCAAAAATTTGTCTGATCAAAGGCGCTGGAAACCCTTTTCCAAATAGTTTTTGCTCTCCCACTATCTTTTTCTTAAGAGATTAGACCTCTTTTCCACTAAACCAAGCCTTATCTTTGTCAAAGCATGCTTCAAAAGTATACAAACTAGCATCATTCTATTATCATTTTGAACATCTCGATGAGGAAAGCTTGATAATCCTTTAAAGCTTTTTAGCTTTAAAGGACTATACAATCATTTTAGCATGTTTATTTTATCGCACTGCATTTTATTTTGTTATCGCATGCATTTGGGAATACTGTTGTACTTGTGTGGTGAGACTAGTAATTTTGCATGCTATATGAATAATATATTGTAGACACCCAATTTTGGGATGCAGCAAAGGACTCCAGTGATGAAAATGTCTTCGATACTTGATCTTTAAAAAATTCTAATGGCTTTTAAAGGAAGGATTTAATGTTTTCAAGGACTAAATCACAAAGTTCTTTTTAGGACCTAATTGCAAAATTTAAATTTTTTTAGGGGCCTTTTTATAATTAAATGTTAAAAAAAAGTGTGTCGAAATTCCATAATTTCGATCGGAATTATGTAATTCTGATTAGAATTACAATAATTCCAATCAGGATTGTATAATTCCAATCAAAATTACACAATCCCAGTCGGAATTGAATTCTTCCATTTTTTCCTATTTCTATTTATTTTCAATTCAGTGTTTTAATTGGTTTAAACTTTTTAATTAACTTAATCCTGCCCAGTTTAAAATTCCTAAATACACTTTAGGAATTAGAATCACATTAGGATTAGGGTTAGGCTTCTTGGTTCTACTATAAAAAGAAAGGAAGGGAAGCAGTGGGGAAAAAAAAGAAGAAAAAAAGCGTAGGAAAAGAAGGAAAAAGGAGGTCGGGTATGAAAGAGAAAAAAGAGGAAGAGAAGAAGAAAAAATGCGATTTTCTCTTGAATATTTTACAAAAATTCCTTTTGAATCATCAATTAATTCAAGACTCGTGAAGAATTTTTAAGGAAAAAGATTCAAAGATTTGTCAAGAATGGTGAACTACTAGTCTGAGGAGTACCCTAAATCCTTTATAATTATATCATCTTCTTCTATTATTTATTTATTTATTTATTTGATTATTTTACATTATTATTTTTTCAAGTTATTATCATAATTTATTCATTAATCATTGTTTTATCTTATTTTTATGGTGATTATGGAGGAAATGCATGATGATCATATGGGAGGGATGAATTTCATGAGAAGTCCGTGGAAGATTATGGATAAAGCTTCGTAGAGACTTAGTTTCTAGGGTTTTGTTTTATTTTTGTTATCTTTATTTTATTTATTGCTTTTTTATTTTTTATTTTATTAATTGTTTTATGAATTAATGTAATAGCTCCAATAGTGGGAATAGTAATAAAATTGTATGTGTGGTTGCATGTTTATTTTGATTAAACTGGTTAGTAAAGTTAGGTTTTAATTAGGTAATTATTTAAAATAAATGGAGGAAATAGATTAATTTAGGTTGCATGTTAATAAAAATTAGGGTTTTAGTAAAGATTAATTTAATTATTTGTTTGATCTTATTTAATTGTTTTTTGTATTTTTTTTGGGCTTATTTATTATTTTTGTGTATTTTGGGGCCTTAAACCTACTTTAGCCATTAATCTATTTATTTAAGTTTAGGTAATTCCTTTAGCCCATCTCACTTAATAATTAATTAGGTTTAATTAATTGAAATATATTTTTAGGTCCATAATTAATTAGATTTTAGGTTAGAAATATCCTTAGGCCCATTTAGTCAATTAGAGGCCCACCTAATTTAATTTAACTAATTTAGACTTAGCCCACTTAATTTAAGCCTTTTTCATAATTTGTAGATTTAATATCACTTTAGAATTAAAATATGTAGAATTAGGCCCGCTAATTTAAATATTCTATAATTTATAGATTTAAGCTCATGTTTTAGAATTTAAATACATAGACTTAGGTTCATTTAATTAAAATCAAAAGGAATTAGGTCTTTAGGTTCACTTATAATTTAAAACATGTAGATTTAACTCATTTATTTAAAATCCATGTAGATTAGACTAACTTGGGGATTATGTGATTTATTGAATGCATTATTTACTTGTATATTTCATGACTAGTTTGCCTTGGAGTTGATTGTTTTTAGGGTTTATATGAAATTGCATGTAAATAGAGAATAAAATAGTAATTCATAAAGTAATTCTAAATGAACACAAGACTGAAAGAAGTTAGTATTCCGTATCTAGAATCTCCTGGTTGTGGTGCTAGCTTTCTTTTAGGGAATTGAGTACCACCTTTTTGATTTGTCCCAGTTATTACCCTGGGTGGCGACTCCTCATCTCCATACCATGTCTTTATGACAGTGGTTAGTATGTTCTCTAGAGCCTGAGCTTAAACAGTGTCGCAATTGCTAAAATTTTGGACGCACGCTAAACCCCACCGTCTACATCTATGCTTTATTATGTTGATTTCATATAATCATTCTACATCCTCTAGTTCCAAAACATGAAATCACATCATAAATATCAATAATATGAAAGTTCATATCCCAGAATAGAGTCATCATGTTTTTTATCCAATGATGACATCATGCATCCCCTATATTATCATCATAGCATAAATAATCACTGTGAGCATGCATAATCATCTACATTTTGCTTACTCTTTCAAATGATTGAGTGTCCATTACTTATCCCATTGTTCATGTGATCGAGCAAGCTATGTGAATAATCATATTTACCTTTTAGATTCATTATATTTAAAATTAGATTTACTTCTTCACAATCTTTTTCACTCTTATATGTATTTTATTAAGAAAATGATGTAATAATAATATCCTTCAACTTTATTATCTTTCACTATTTAATGAATTGTGTGAATGCTACACAAATTGTCATTACCAAAAATAGGATGTTGTGATAATTATACATCTAGCATCGTATAATGAGAAATAGTAAAAAAATAGATGCAATCCCCTAAACCCAAAAATCTTTGTTGGGGGCAATACTCACTTAATGACCCGATGTTGTCCCTTTTCTTTTTCTAATTTTGATGTTGTCCCTTTTCTTTTTCTAATTTTGATGTTGTCCCTTTTCTTTTCCTAATTTCCTAAAAATCAAGTGGCAACTCCATAAAATCAAAAAAGCATCTCATTCCTCCCGAGACTAATCATCTATCCCTATTCAATAAAGTTGTCATGTCCCTCGAAAATAAAAGGCCTTTATGGAAGCAATTCATCTTGAAACCAAGAGACGTAAAATGAAAAAGGTCACTCACATAATCATTTTTTTATGGTCATAAGTAATTAAGTGAAATTATATTTAATCTATATGTTTAAGTGTTTATATTCAAGTTAGTTAATACTGCAAAATTCAAGTCTAAACAAAAATAATGAAAAGTAAGTATGTTGATTTTCTAAGTTTGCAACTCTGTCATGTTGGTAATAAACTCATCATTGATGGTGACTAGGGATAAAATTGAAGATCAGATTTTTCATTAAAACCTAAAATCAAATTTAGTCAAATGTGATGGAAATCTTCATTATAAGTGATAACAAGTAAAATCCAATCATTAGAAAAAAAATTTTGAGCAAAATTATGAAGTTTTAAATTGCAAATTTTATATAGTGGTCAAGACTTGTCATAATCAGTATCACCACTAGTGTTATGAGCAAGTAAGTCATGACACACCATTCATGAGTGGTAATAGAGTTTTCATGAGAAATGATAGGCCAATTCTAAAAGTGGCAGAAAGTTATCATGATCAATGTCAGTACCATTGTTATGATTATAAAAGTGCATGAATTTGAATTTTTATCTTGGTGCCCCGACTATCATGACCAATGATGATTTTTTATGAGTAATGAAACTATACAAAGTTCCTTTTTTTTGGTGGTTGAGCAACTCTATTTACATTAAATGCACCTCTAACAACTTTTTTTCTCTTAAAGGGTTTAAAAACTACTAAGAACATAGTTGGGAAAAATTAATAAAGTTGAGCAAACATCTTTAAAGCAATCTTTGAGTATTCAATCTTGAATTTATTCTTTAACCACCTAAGTTCTTAATCTTTAATTCTAGTTATTTCTTTCTATCTTAATAGTGTTCTTGAGTATGGATTGGTGAATATTTATTTCCTTTATTCAATGGCTCAATAGTGAGATTGAGTGAGTTAGGATTGGGATATAAACACTTGTAAGCTAAAAGGATTATTCTTAGCATGCTAGTTTAAGTGTTAGCCTTGACAAAACACTTGGGTTTGAGTGTGAGCCTTAGGAAAAAATTATAAGCTAAGAGGATTATTCTTAGCACTTAGGTTTGAGTGTGAGCCTTGTGAAAAACACTTGGGTTTGAGTGTGAACCTTGTGAAAATACTTAGGTTTGAGTTTGAGCCTTGTGAAAAACACTTGGGTTTAAGTGTGAACCTTGTGAAAACACTTAGGTTTGAGTGTGAGCCTTGTGAAAAACACTTGGGTTTGAGTGTGAACCTTGTGAAAACACTTAGGTTTGAGTGTGAGCCTTGAGAAAGCACTTAGGTAGCTTTGGCTTAATCTTGTAAGGGTTTAATCTATACTTTGAAGTAGATTATACTGGATTGAAATTCTCAATAAGTGGTTGAGGAGAGGAAATAGGCTTTGAGGGCCAAACCTCTATAAATTCTTTGTATTTTCTAGCTTATCTTCCTTATTACATTATACTTTAAATTGGTTTTTAGTTTGTTCTTTGTTAAAAATTAAAAATTGCCTACCTAGCTCAATAAAAAACCAATTCACCCCCCCCCCCTCTTAGCACTTGTAGAATTACATTTCATATTAGAGCTTTGATCTCTATTCTTGAAGATTTAACCATCTTGGAGAAAAGATCAAAGCCTCCGCAAGTCAAGTTGTTGTTGCCCCCAATGTTCATGGTCCTAGTTACACAAGTCCTTCATTTTTTTAATGATAGTGAAAGAGTCAATTTGGGATATTATTGAACAAGGTTAGAGTCCTCCAACAAAGAAAGACAATGAAGGCAATGAGGCAATCATTCCTAAAAAGGAATGGAGTAATGATTAATCCAAAGCTAACTTAAGAAATAAAAAAGCAATCACCATTCTTTATTGTGGTTTGAGTATAGAAGAATACAATGGAATAGAGCATTTAAGGTTAGCTAAAGAAATTTGGGAATGTCTAAAGACCAAGCATAAAGGAACTAATTAAGTCAAAAATAAGAAATTGCAAATGCATGGAAGAGAGTATGAATTGTTTGAGATAAAGCCCTATGAGAAAATTAGTGATATGTATAGTAGGCTTATCACTCTCATCAACTTTATGAGGAAATTTGATAAGAAATTTTCAAATGAGGATGTTAACAACAAAATTCTTATGAGTTTGCCTCAAAAGGTTTGGTAAGCTAAGATGGCCTCAATTAAAGAAGCAAATGCTCTTTCTATTCTACTTATGGATGAACTTCTTAGGAAAATTCTCAACCATTAAATCAAAATAAATTAAATGGTAGAGGAAGAGAATGCCAAGAATGACAAAAGCATTACTTTCAAGGCAAGTAGAGACACTGGTGATAGTGACTCAAGTGAGAATGAAGATGAGTATATAATAATTTCTAGAAAAATAAAAAATCTCATCATAAAAAAGAGAAGGGGATTCAAGAAGCAAAACTTAAGCAACAAGGATTAAGTGATTTTCTATGAATGCAACAAACTAGGTTGTATTAAATCTAAATGCCCAAAGTTGAAGAAATCCTTCAAGAAAGATAGGAAGCACTAGAAAGAAAAGAAATAAGCATTTCGAGAAACTTGGGATGATTTTAGTAAGTCTTGTGATAATGAAATCGAAGGGGAAAATCTATGCTTCATGGCCTTAAAGGAACCTTCAAGTGATGAGGTAACTCTAGACTTTGAATCCAATGATGAGAAGTTACTTGCTTGTGAAAAGTTAATGCATAAACATGATAAATACTTATTTAGAATCAATTCACTTAAAGAAATGGTAACAACTCTAAAAGAAGAACTTAAGAAATTAAGATCCTCTAATAAAGAGTTAACCAATTCATTGGATGAAAGTAATTCTAAGAAAATTGAGATTGTTAATGAAAATGAAAAAATTATTGAGCAAAACATAATTTTAGAAAATAAAAATGGCAATCTAAAGAAATCCATTTCAAGATTTAATCAAGAAAAGGAAATTATTGATGGCAAGATTTCTATGACTTCCACTCCTTTAAAATCTAAAAGTGGCATTGACTTCAAAAACACTCATGCTAGTTCATCAAAGCTTGTAAACCTAAGTACACAAATCACTAAGGTTCATAAAAAATTTAGTCTTAAAACCAATGGACCTAAAAAGTCTAATGGTAACAAGACTAACAAATCTAGAGCAAAGAGCTCAAGAGGACTTATGCCTAGGAAATTCAATAATGTTAAATCTCATGGTTTTCATAGTTTTAAAATGAAAGAGCATGCACCAAATGTTAGATGCCATTTTGTGAGAAATCCAAATTTGGTCAAATGTGGCATCAAAATCCAATTCTTTACCTTCTTCTTTACTTATCAAACTCTTTATTTATGGTGTGGGAAGATTACAAAGTCTAATTTGATCTTTTATCCTTATTGGTAAATAGGTGAATTAATTTATCTTCATTCTTATCTCAATTACTAAACAATCCTCAACATAGGAATTATTGAAAGGTGTAAGGTTCTCCATCACAACTTATCAAAGTTATTGGGGAGTTTGTGTTCTAACTAATTATTTCCATCAAGTAGTTTTTCCTTTCATGCAAGTATATAACGTATCAAAAATATAAACTATACTTAAAGTATACTAAATCGTAAATAACATATACATAATTTCTAGGTACTCTGTGAACTAAGTGTAGGTGTGTGTTTTTATTTGAAAAAGCTGATTTTGATAAAATATTTCTCATTATATACTATATTCTGAATATGAGAGTTTGGAAACTATTTTTTTTATAAAATATGTTATTAATGAAACAATTTACAAGATCTTTTTTTTTTCTAAACATTGAATTTTTTTCAAGTTAATAATGAAAGAATATGAAATTTTTAGATTTTGAATAATTTACCTATAAATCTTGGGTTTTTGTTGCTTATTGTTTCCTTTATCTTTTTGTTCTTGTGTTGATGCTGAGTGAATGAAATTTGAATATATGTTGGTTCAACTTTAGAATCAAATTCAATTGACTTTTGGTTTGTGATTTTGATTGAATTTGATTGTTGTTTCGTTTTAAGTTAATTATTGAAATTTTTTACTTGAAATTTCCTTTTTGGAATGAAGAATATAAATCAGAAAAGAAGAGCTTGAGTTGAGCTGAAAAGTTAAGCTGAGATGAGAGGCATTAGAAATTAGGTTATGGTGTTAAAAGAAGATGATATCATACAACTAAGGGAAGAGGGATGGGATGGTGCATGAATGTAGTTTTTGAAACTGTAGGGGTATTTATTTTTATTGGCATATATTTTTAGGATAATTATGTAAAGAACCCTTTGAATTTTGTTAGAACGGGGTCTTAATTAAATTGAATTTGACACAAAAAGTTCTAATTGGGAAAAAAAAAAACATCAGTGATTCGAAGCAGACTTCAACCCAGGTCCAATTTGGACCTTTAATATATATATATATATATATAATTTTGATCCATGTGGTTTTGCCTTTTTTTCAAGTACCATGTGTTTTATATTTTTTACACTTTAATACCCTTTTAACTAATATCATCATCATTTTATGAGAAAAAATTAATATAATATTAAATTTCAATGATATATTTATTTTATATATGATTTATGATCAATCTAATTAATTAGTAATTTTTAAAAATATTGTAAATTTATTTTAAAACTTATTTCTTTTTATTCATAATTAAATTAAAAATACATCTAAATTTGATTTTTTTTTGTGGGTTTATTGTAGTTAGTTGAATAATATATTACATATTATATGATTTTAGCATTGAAAATACATATTATTTTTACATTAAAGTGTAAATTTTAGATAACATTTATTAAAAGGGTATTAAAGCGTAAAAAAATGTAAAGTACATTGTACTTAATTAAAAGCCAAAAACAAAAACTATAGGATTGATTTTGCCAACCAAAACGTAAATCCACAAGGATCAAAATTGTACTATATATATATAAATGGTCCCAATTATACTCAACAACATGTCAATTTTTGAAATAATTCTATCTTTTAATTTGTATCAATTTAAATTGTTAACTTTTGGATTTTTTTTTTAAATTTTATCCAACTTTCAATTGGTATGTGTAATTACTAACATAGTTTGCTAACTTGTGAAAAACAGTGTTGACGAGACAAGGAAATCAAAATAATATCATTTTAATTAAGACCAAAATAAATAAATAAACAATTAGTTTGATTTGGTTAAAAATATGTAAAACCACACTAAATTTATTTAAAAATAATTGAACTAAAATGTACAAGGGTCAAAATCGAATTAAACCGATAAGTTTGGTTCAGTTTGACTTTTCTATTTTTGCAATTTTTAAACATACAGAATTTCTGCAAGTTTGCACTATTTTAATAATATTTATGAGATCATCATTGTTAATTAATTAATTAATTTATTTTATTTATTAGTTTTTTAGAAAGTCAACCAAACAAAATCTCTAAAATGAATGTAAATAATTTTAGTTTGAATTTTTTGGTATTAAATAATTTTATTAAGAGTTTTAAATATTTAAAATGATGATGTTAATTTATTTTGAAATATTGGTGATAAACTAATCTAATTGAACCAAAAACACCATATAATTTTAAATATTTTAAAATTTTAATTTGGTTTGGTTTGGTTTGATTATAGTTTTACAATAAAACCGAACTAAACTAAAAATATTTGGCCCTTTAAAGTATAAACTGAGCTAAATTTTTTTATAAATTAAACTGAATTGAATTGATTTAGTTTTCAGTTTTGCTTGCTCACCCCTACTTGCCCCTAGCACTGCCTTTGACATGTCATCAATTACACATACCAATTCAAAGTTGGATAAAATTGAAAGAAATTGGAAAATTAACTGTTTAAATTGATAAAAATTTATATATATATATATATATATATATAGAAAATTGGTTTATATTTGAGGATAAATAGAATATATATACTCGTAAACAATTACGTGTTTCACATGTAAACAACAAATTTTTAAACTTGTGATAGTAAATAAACTATTTAATATATTTTGACATTATTATTATTATTATTAAATAAAATTTTTAAAAATAATTAAAATATTATTTATTTATAGTTAATTTAATATTAACTTAATATAGTTATAATTCATTGCAATTTTGATAAATCTTTTATTTAAATAATTATATGATATTCCTGCAATATGTTTTATAATTAATATTTTTCTCAACTATAGAACTAATTATATATATAAAAAAAATTATTATGGTCATATTTAATCATAAGATAATAAAACATTTTTAATTATTTTCTTAATAAAAAATTTTAAAAAATAAAAAAGTTATATTTTTATATAACAATTTAAATATTACAACTTCATTAAACTTATAATTTATTACAATTTTATTAATGTTTTATTTGAGTTTATTCAATATTTTCATATTAATAATTTTATTTACTCAAAAAGTAATTTAATATAATTTTTTATTTCAACTTATCAGCAAATGATAAAGATTAATTAATTTAATTTTAACTATTTTTTATTAAATTTGATAAAAATATCTAAAAAAAATAATTATATTACATTTCTTACATAAATACTACTATCAAACAAATTGTATGCTATACTTTTTAAAATATGATTAGAGATGCAAGACAAATAAAAATTTTAATTAATTTAATTATAATTATTTACTTTTTTTTGAAGAAATAATTATTTAATTAATAATTTTTATTTTATTAAGTATTTAAAAATAAAAAAAAAAGTATCATTTTGTTTGTAATATGTCAATGTAATTTTTCAATCTTGATAGTGTCACATTATAAAATAGTAATTCATTACAATTTGAATAATTGTACAATACCCTTTTATTTTTTTTATAATAATAATCTAATTTTACATGCATTATATAGTTATACTTTTTTTAAAATAGTAATATATTACATTCTTTTAAAATTTTCAATTTAAACACAACATTCTTTCATAATTAATTATTTTATAATTTTATAAATTTTACTTTTAATTATTTACTTATTAAAATTACCTTATAAAATTATGTTATCTAATTCGATTGATATTAGATACAATATAAATAGACCTAATTAAAATAGAAAAATATATATTTTTAACAAAATTACTACTAAAAATTTAATTAATTTAATTTCATTAGAGATAAAATAAAAATTAACCTAATTACAATTGGAAACATTCTTTCAATTAAATTAGAACTATATATTAATTAATTTAATATGATTAAATATGAAATATACTTTCAATTAAATTAGAATTTTATATTAATTAATTTTATTTTATTAGAGATAAAATAGAAGTTAACCTAATTAGATTATGATATAAACATTCAATTAAATTAGGATTATATTTTAATTTATTTATTTTAATTTTTATTAGTAAATGACTAAATTATCCAAATTTAATATAATAATGAGTGAATACTTTTTTTATAATTTTGCATGTCCCCTTCCTCTTTGTACATTTATATATATTATAGATATATAATAAGACAATTAATCCAAACTAAAATAAAAATAAACAAATAATATTTTTGGTAAGACAATTTGATGACATCTGGGATTGAAGGAGACATTGAAAAAGAAGGGGTAGATACTGCCTTGCATCTCATAGCTAGTACCATTCCATATTAAAAAGAATAGTAATTCTTTATATGTGTCTTCAATAATTATATTTTATTAGTTCATCTTGTCTAAGATTCATCATCATTTCTTTGGCGTTTAGTCATATGAACATTGGCTTCGTATAGATTAACTCAACTAGCTGGTGGCGCAAGAGGTGTTGCATCTAGGGCCACCTGAGACCCCAAATAGCCATTAGCAATATAGGCTACCTGCTATTCAAATCCCCAGAACTTTGCAGTTTTTACATCATCCTGGGCCATCATCTGAGAGAACTGGACATGATCATAACTCATTATGGCTTTTCCCCCAAATTCCTTAGGAAGGTTGTCAATATCAAAGAAAGAACTCATCAGCTCCATACTATCTTTGTTTTTTGGATAAATAAATTTCACCTTCTGGTAGGTTTTAGGATCTAAGAAGTACTTCACCACCTATAGAAATAGAGGTAACATAAAGTCCATCATATATGCCAATTTTATGGGCACACTAGTGTTGTAAATAAAAGAAGAGAAGCTCTAATTTTAGAAGAATTTCATAGACAAATGTCTAAATTGCTTGTAGTGGGTAGGTTAAAATTCCATATGCTTAATGAATAAATGGTACTTTCTATATTCATTAACATCAATAGGAAGCTTGAAGATCATTTTGTGTTCTATTAATCTTATATCACAACCAAAATGAATGTAAAGCAGGAGAACAAACCTTCCAGAATGCCTCAAAAATTCTAGGTGGATTATAGAGAAATGCAATAGCAAGCCTCTCAGGATAATGATTCTGTAAAATGTTAATGATATCACGGGATGTTCTAACAGAGATATTAGTGCTCAAAGAAAACCCATCAAAATCTAGCAACCAAGACATTTGCTCTTGACCCTCAACTAGGCTAAGAATACCATTTTCAATAAGATAGACTAAATAGCGTATGTTGTCTTCTGCACAAGTAGAGTTCTGCCACATGAAAAAGAAAAAGAGTCAACTTAGATGCTTTTAATTTTTGTTGGAGTGTAAGGTTAAAAAGAAAAAATAAGAATACTAAATAACTAAACTAATACAAACCTGCATTCCTGGCCTTAATATAAGCACAGCCCTTCCAAATCGATCATGAAAATTTGCTCTAAAGACTTTACCTGTCTCGCCTTCATATGATATTTCATGCTAAAAAAGTATGTGCATATATGGTAAGTAAATGATTATGTGATCTAAAGAATTTAAAAGATTAACAAATGATGAACCAATATTAACATATTTTCCAATGTTAGAGTCTAAAATATCAATAACAATGAAAATATAAAGGGTACAATGTGTTTCACATACCCAACGAATTTCTTCAGGTTTGTAAATTGCCCTCCACTTGAGTGTCTCTTCCAACATTTTACATGCCTTGTCAACATTCCAATTTCGAGCTTCCAGGTATCTCATCAAGCAAGCATCAGAACAATACTTCAAACTGCGCCCAGATAGAGGTCCTAAAGCTGCCCTGAGTTCGTTGACCTAGTTGTGGAAAAATAAAATTGCAACACATCTCTTAGTTTTTAATTTCTTCAATACTATCTAGCTAAAGTAAAAGTGAAACAACAAGATGTGTTATGAAGGGACCACATTGATTGATATATATTCATGTCACTTAGAACCAAAATTATAAGAGGAATACAATTGTAACCAAAATTATAAGAGGAATACAATTGTATTTATTCCTGAACTGTTACATATATATAACATTTTGATAAATTACAACTCATATAAAATAAAAAATACTATAACAACAAGATAACTATCAGTATAGTAATTATTTATCTCTAATACCCCCCATAAGTTTAGCTATATGGTGAAGACAAGAGTCGAAGCTTATCTCTAATGATTGTAAATGGAATTCTGGACAGTAGTTTGGTCATTATGTATGCGAGTTGGTCTTTAGCGAAGATGGAACCAACATGCAACTTGTTAGTTAAAACTTGTTCTCTAACAAAATGAAAATCCACCTCAACATGACTTATTCTTGCCTGAAATGCAACATTAGTGGAAATGAAAATAGCCCTTAAATTATCATAGCAGATTTTAGGAATTGAGAATTGTTTAATATCCAATTCATGGAGTAGCTTTATGAGCCATCATAATTCAACTGAAACATTAGTAATTGCTTTAAACTCTAATTTGGTGGAGGACCTTACTATAATGGATTTTTTTTAGATGTCCCACTGATGAGAATGTTGCCCATATAAATTAAGAAACCACTTGCAGATCTTCTATTGTCAAGATTACCAACCCAATCAGCATCCACAAATGCCAAAAAATCAAATGAAGACGACGGAGAAATTAACAAACCATTAGTGATAGTTCCTTTTAAGTACCGTAATAATCTTTTCATGGCTAAAAAATGAGAGTGAGTGGGAGAACGCATGAATTGAGTAGTTTGTTCATCACAAAGCATAAATTTGGTCTTGTGAATATCATGTATTGTGAGGAACCATAACATTGCCTATATTGAGTAGAATTGGAAGCGGATAATAAATCAGTGTCATTATTGTGCAATTTTGTATCATGAGCCATCGGTGTGGATATTGGTTTGCGCATGGTCATTCCCATAGTTTTCAAGAGGCCTTGAATATATTTTCATTGAGTTAATAAGATGCCATGCCAATGTGGTAGCACTTCAATACCCAAAAAGTAACTTAACAGTCTAAGATCATGTAATGAATATGCCTCTAACAATTATGTAATTACTTATTAAAAAAATTTGTAATTGTTTCCTATCACTATTAAATCATGAAAATAAATAAGAATAAAACATGTTAATTAGCCATATTGATAAATAAACTATGAAGAATCAGCATGAGAACCTCAAAAACCAAGTGACTGAAGGGACTGACTAAGTCATTGAAACCAAGCTCTCAGTGCTTGTTTAATACCATATAATGACTTTTTCAATATAGTATAGAAAATTTTTGTCAACAAATCCTTGCGATTGCCTTATGTACATTGTCTTATTAAAGTCACCATGCAAAAATGCATTACTAATGTCCAATTGCTGAATAGTCCATCCCCAAGTTACTATAACAAATAAGACTATTCAGATTGTTATTGGTTTGATTATAGGGTTAAAGGTTTGATTATAATCCAAACCATGTTCTTGGGTGTACCCTTTAACCACTAGACGTGCTTTAAATCTCTTTATATGACCTTTGGCATGGTGCTTAATTTTATAAATCCACCTATTCCTAACTATGTATGCATTTAATGGTGGAGGGAGAAGTTCTTAAGTGTTTGTATGATAAAGGGTTGTCATTTCATTTAGCATAGCATCAAGCCATGCTTGATGTTAGTTGGCTTGGATGAAGGAATTTGGTTCAGTGTCAGGAAGATTATGAGGAAAAAGAGCATATTTTTGGGTGTGGTTGAGGGTTGAATGACATAATTGCATATGGTGTTGCGGGTTGGGATTTCATTTAGTTGAGGATAGATATAGGAAGGAGGTGAAGATATGGGCAAATCAACGAATAATTTTAATCCTTTAGGATTAAAAATCCATTGGGTTGGGGAGGAATGAGGTGTTCGGTCAGAAAGGATAAGTGGTGATGAAGTTTGTTGGTTTGTAGGTAAGGATAAGGCTTAAGATAAAGGGAGTATGATGAGATAAGGATGAGGAACAGAGAGAGTTTAAAGGGTGAGGAATTGTACTTGAAGTGGAGTCCATGGAACTAGTGAGTTAAGATATGGGCAAGTTGAGCTACAACCCAGGAATAGGAAAAGTCGAAGGTCCTGTATATGAAGATTTGATTTGCTTAACATTTTGAAAAGGAAAAGAGTTCTCATTAAACTTGACATGTCTAGCCATATATAACCTTCCTATTTCTTTATCTAGACAACTATAACCATGATGATTAGCTGAGTAACCAAGAAAAATGCATTCTTTGCTTCGAAAGGAGAATTTATGAGTATTATAGGGTCCTAGTAAAGGGTAGACAACATAATCAAAAACTCAAAGAAAATTAAAATATGGTGATTTATTCAAAAGAAATTGAAATGGAATTTTATTGGCAATAGATTTTGATGGCATCTTACTAATTAAATATATGGCAGTGTTAAAGGCAAATTGCTAATACTTAAAAAGAGCACCACAATGACAAAGAAGAGTGAGTCCAATGTCTATAATATGGTGAATTTTCCTTTCGGCTGTGCCATTTTGCTCATGAGTGTGTGGATAGGTCAATCTATGTAAAATTCCAATATGTTTAAAATGACTAAACAATGGTTTATATTCTCCACCCTAATCAAAATTAAATGATTTAATGGTACTTTGAATTTTTTTTAAACAAGTGCTTGGAATTGCAAAAAATATTTAGGAAATCACTTTTATTTTTAATGGGAAATAACCAAGTAAAAAAAAAGAAATCATCAATAAAAATAACAAAGTACTTGTCACTAGTGGACGAAGCAATTAGAGTTAATATTAGAATGAATTAAATCTAAAGGTTTTGTGCTTCTATTATTTGTAGAAGGTAAAGAAGAACGATGCATTTTGCCTAAACAATTAGCATGACAATTGGTTAGAGAAGATGATTTTGAAGAGCACGGTAATTGAAATTGGCGAAGGAGATTATGAACAACGGAGAAGTTTAGATGTCCCATACGGGCATGCCAAGTTTCTAAATTAGCCAAAAAGTAGACACAGCAAGAGAACTCCTACACTTTGATTGCAACTTGTAAATTCTTAACCCACTCATTCCTTGGAGTAGTGTTTATTTGGTATAATATCCTTGATAAAACAAAGGTTAGGATGAAACCAAAAAAAATAATCATTATCATGACATAATCTTTTTTTTTGAAAGCAATGGCTTAATGATCTTAGGAATATAGAAATATTTTGAAGAGAGAGATTTATTGCCATCAATATAAAGCTTACCATATCCAACATGTGAAATGGGTAAAACATTATAATTACCAATAACAACATGATCATTACTTTTATATTCTTCTACAAAATACAAGGAGGCTATGTTTAGAGTAATATGATGACTTGCTCTCGTATCTATGCACTAGTTTATAACAGAAGATGTTGCAGAAGAAGTAGGGGACGGACCAAGCAATGAAACATTGGCTTGTGGTGCAAAAAAATGACCTTGTTTCTAGCCATGATCATGAACTCATATGGAGGTGCAAGATTGAATACTATGATCAAACCTCTTTCAATACTTAATGGCAATATGGTTGGTGTAGCCACATATATGACATGAGATTAAATTGCTATAGGAAGTATTGTATCCATTGAAACCACCATGTCTGCCATATCCCCGTTGATTACGATTGAAAGAAAATAAACTCTTATAATCAATGAAGGTTGAGGTATGAGCAATGTAAGTTGTAGGCAATGAGGGTTGCTATGATTTAAGAAGGAGCTCAGAGGAAATAAGTTGCCCATGGAGGTCATGAATGTTGGTGGCTTTGATCATTGTTGGAGAGCACCCACTACGCCATTAAAATCATGTCCTAATTATCTTAATACAATAACTATGAATTCAGCTTACAATGCCAAAAGCCATTTCTAAGGTTTTTCGTATAGTGAGAGCTGAATTAAGTTCAATAAGGTGTGGATAGACTTCTTTTGATATGGAAGAGAGAAGTTAAGAAAAGAGCAATTGGTCTTTATTAAACCATTGCTTATATGCTGGGTTTGGTTCAAGAGTGGAGGTTGTTGGATTTTGAATTTCATTTGGTGGTTGAGGCTCATAACCATCAAGAATGTTGTGTAAATTATAGAAGTTTAAAAGAGGTTGAAATTAGAGCTTTCATGGAATGTAATTTTTAGAGTTTAATTTAATAGAAGAAGATTATTGAATGTGTGTGGGATCATAAATGGAGGATATTGAAAGTGGAAGTATGGTGGGTAATTGGGTTATTGAAGATGTGGTACGAGAGACAAAGGTAAAAAACGAAGAAGAAGAGCGAGAAGTCATGGAATGCTTTGATACCAACTTAGAACTGAAATAATTAGAGGAAATACAATTGCATTTCATCTTGAACTATTACATATATACAGCCTTTTGATAGAGTACAACTTATATAAAATAACAAATGCTATAATAATAAGATAACTATCGCTATAGTGATTGTTTATCACTAATAATGTCTAGGGTGTTATAAAAAGCCTATTAAGTATGACCTAATAATTAAAATTAAATTAAGTTAGTTTGCTAATTAACTTTTATAAATTAATTTAATACATTGATTTTAAGATAACTTTATGGACGTACCAGTTTAAATAAAGATGTTTAGATAAATTGGTTTTCTCTCCCAACTGCATTACAATATAAAATTCCATTTACAAAGTTGTGATTAAAAACTAAGGGATAAGAGAGAACCTAATTTTCTCTTTGATGGCTTTAACTAAGAATTTTATTGCAAATTCAAGTAAGTTTTTTATCCAATTTATTTTATTATATCATGAAAGTATTCAGTTTTAAAGATTTTTAGGGCTTATAATTATAGTATTTTCTTGTAATGAAAATTATTAAATGGTATTAGAGGTATCAAAGTATGGTTGAAAAATTGAGCATTTTTTGTACATTATATATGTTTTTATTTGATTTATAATTTTTATAAGCAAATCAATTTCTGAACATGTACAAATTATATAACTAACGTAAGGTTCCCTATAATTTGCTAGAACTATTGGCAAATTAGTTGAAATTCTACATTTTCCATTGAGTTAAAATTATTCTTCCTTGGCTAGTGAAGGAGTAGTTGAATAGTGACTCCTTTCTAAAAGCATCCTTGGGTATAGGTTTGAATTCTACTCTTGTCAATTTAAAAGGGAGGACTATCCTCTGATGTATAGTCCATTGATGTTTAGGTTATATAACCTCTCTATTTATGAAAAAAAAAAATTCTTGCTTAAACTCATGAGGCCAACTAGCATTTTAATTAAATTATGATCTTAACAGAACAATGAATATTCCACATTAGCTTATCTCTAAATGTAAAGAGAATATGGCATCAAAATTTATTGAATATATGTTGCATGGAGCTTTTATTTTGTGTCAAGTCCATCTACCATTATGTTTATGGATTTATAATAGGGAAAAATACAATTTCCTCCCTGTATTTTGGCTTATTACACTACTTAATCCCTTACATTTTAAAAGATATTTTATTTATCCTTTTATTTATTTATCATTCTACTACTTTATGTCCAACAGAAGGACTAATGAGTGTTAACAAAATAAAACACAAGGATGAATAAATATTTTTTAAAATATCAAGGATGAAGTAGTGTAATAGGTAAAAATACTAGGGGTAAATAGCAATTTTCCCAATAATAGTGGAGGTGCATTAATGACAACAGCGGCAAGCTTTTATTGATTGCCTATATTTCATTAGGGTTTTAGAAATAAAATAATAATAATAATGAATTTTTAAAATAGGAAAAGTTTTTGAACCTTATAATAATTTTTAATTTTATTTATGTTTGTAAAACCCATGTTGAAGAGAAAAATAAATTTATTAAATGATTATGAAGTTAGGTTTTTTACTTATTTATTTATTTATATTATTCATAGTTATTATTATCTTATGCTTTATCCATAATTTTATTATGAATAAATACATGTACTTATTTTTATAGTTTATAGTTGTCAAATAGTTGTCAAAGTGACTTCAATTAAAATGTTTTCTTACAAATATAAATATAGTCATTTATTTATGTTCAAAATGAAACACCATAAATGATGATAAATTAATGTTTAACAATTATTAGAACTTTAGAATTCACCCAAAGGTAAATTATTATTCTATGATTGTTGAACATGATTGAGGTTTATTATTATATTTTGGTTCAGTATGTTTGATTAACCAAAGATGTTTAATATGTTTAATTAAAGTATGATAATTATTCATTAAATTTAAATGCATGATATTTATTTAAGAAAGTTTATTGTAGCATTGACCCAAAGGAGTACTACATTATTGTTTTACAGAATCTATATTGATTGTGTTCTTTTTATTATAGTTTATGGTTGTAGCAATTCATTTACATGTATCATTTGTTACTGTATTTAATGGTAAAAAGTTCTCTAAATGGCATTAGCAAGTTGATTCTCACTTAGATTATATAAATTTTAACTTAGCATTATTGGAAGATAAACTTACTACTATTATTGATTCAAGTAATGAGGCTGAGAAGTTGAATTTTAAGGCTTGGGAATATGATAATATATCATTCTTAAAGTTCACGTGAATGACAATTGACAACAATATTAAGTCTACCATTGTAATAACAAAAAGTGCTAAAGAATTTCTTATTTATAGTAAAGATTCCTTCTTAGTGCAATTTATGCTCAACTCACTTCCTTCTAAATATGGGAATATTCAAAGTAACTATAATAATACATAGGATAAGTGGAATGTTAATGAATTGGCTGGTAGACTTGTTCAAGAGGAAAGAAGATCAAAGAATCAAGGAAATCACATTGTCAATCCTATGGGACAAAGAGTTAGAAAGAGAAGGAACATAAAAGCCAATAAGTTTAAGGAAATCAATAGGTTTATGAGTTCTTTTTAAGGAGGTTGAGTGGCAATAAATGCATTAATAAAGGTGGTGAATATATATTTTTTGATGAATTTTCATGTTATAACTATTTTCTTTATAAAAAACCTTAATCAATAAATGCTTTTAAGGCATATATAAAGGAGGTTAAGGGGGATTAAATAAAAAGGTGTAAAATCTAATAAAAGTGGTGAATATTGTGGAAAATATAATGAGTCTAGACAATATCTTAGTCCATGTATAAAATTTCTTAAAAGTCATGGTATATGTGCACCTATAAACAATGCCAAGTATACCTCAACAAAATGGTGCAGCAGAAAGGTGTAATTAGACATTAATGGATATGGTTAGGAGTATGATAAGTAACTCCTCTCCACCCAAATTTTTATGGATATATGCACTTAAAACCACAATATATTTATTGAAGAGGGTTTTTAAGGCAAATCAAAAGACTTCTTTTGAATTGTGAACAAAAAGGAAAGAATTTGTATGTTTAGGGTTGTCCAGCGAAAGCAAGAATTTATAATCTATTAAAAGAAAGTTAGATTATCAAACTATTAATGGTTGCTTCATTGGTCACCCAAGGAGATTGAAGGGTACATAATACAAAATTTATTGAGAATGGTGATGTTAGTAGGAGAGATAAATAACAAAATAAGGAAATAAAAGAAATTTGTGTAACTATTCTGTTACACATGAATGTTCCTTTATCCATTATTTTGTCAAATATTGTTGCAAGTATTAAAGGACATAATAATAACAATAAACAACATTTGAATGAAGAACCATCCCATCAAGCAACTAACTCATATATGATTGATGCAAACAAAGCACAAGGAATAGTATTTCTAAGATCTCAAAGAGAAAGGAGATTAATTATTCTAATAATTATATGGTATATTTGCAAGAGTCAGATTTTGATATTAGAATAAATGAAAATTTAGTTCATATTCACAAACCATAAAAAGTGTTGAATTTGATAAATGAATTTATCTTATGAAAAATCAATTAAAGTTCATGAAGTTAAACAATGTCCAGTATCTTATTGAATTGCAACAAATATATTAAAAAGCCAAGTGTAAATGGGTCTTTAAGACAAAGCATGACTTAAAAGGTAACATTGAAAGATTTAAAGCCAAACTTGTTCCAAGGGTTATACTCAAATATGTGACGTTAATTATACATAAATATTTTCTCTAATCTTAAAGAAAGATTCATTAAAAATAATTATGACACTAGTCATTTTTTATGATTTAAGGTTACATCAAATGGATGTGAAAGCAAGCTTTCTTAATGGAGATCTAGAGGAAAAGGTTTATATGGATCAACCTAAAAGTTTTTCAATAGAAGGTAAAAGTCAAATACTGTGTAAACTTAAAAGTCAATATATAAACTTAAACAAGCTTCTCAAAAGTGGTATATTGAGTTTGATACCATTATTACATTTTTAGTTTTAAAGGAAATACAATTGATTGATGTATATACTAAAAGTTGAATGAGAGTAAATTTATTTTTTTGTTATATATGTTAATGATATCTTGTTTGCCGCTAATAATTTAAGTATAATGCATGAAACTAAAGCATTTCTTATAAAGAAATTTGAGATGAAAGATATGGGAGAGACATCTTATGTGATTGGAATAGAAATTTTTTGTGAGAGATCACATAAACTGATAGACTTATTTCAGAAAGCCTATATTAAAAAATTCTTAAAAATTTAACATGAATAAATGTTCACTTAGGTTTGTTCCCATACAGAAAAGTGATAGATTTAATCTTATATAATGTCCAAAAAATAATGTGGAATATAAAGAAATTGAATCAATTCTAACTACTTATGTTATTGGAAGTTTAATATACTTATAAACATGTACTACACGAAACATCAATTTTGCAATTATAATGTTAAAGAGGTAGTAAAGTAATATTGGAATTGAGCATTGGAAAACTACAAAGAAAGTATTAAAGTATCTATAAAGAACATAGAATTATATGCTTACATATAAAAGATCCATTGAATTTGAGGTGATTAGATATTTAGATTCAGATTTTGCTCTATGCCTTGATAGTAGGAAGTCCATATCTAGCTATTTGGTTTCATTAGTAGAAACAACAGTATCATGAAAAAGTACAAAATAAACTATCATTGCTCCATCCACTATGGAAGTAGAATTTGTTACATTTTTTAAGCCAAAATTCATGTGTTATCAATGCAAAATTTTATTTTCAAGAATCGTAATTTTCGACACCGTTACCAAATCATATTCTGCAATAGTGTTATTCTTTAAAAACAATAAATACTTGATGGATGAAAAACATATGGAATTAAAGTATTTTGTTATTAAAGAGGATATTAAAAAATAAAGAGTGTCTATTCAGCACATTAGTATTAAACTTTTGGTCATAGATTATTTAATAAAAGACATTTTGCCAAAATTATTTAATAAAATATTCTAAAGATGAACCTTGGTTGTAATGATGATTAGGATGATTGATTATGTGTTGACACTTTGAGCTATACTATGTGTTTCTGATATATATTATGGATTTTCTATTTTAAATGTTTGTTTACATGTGATTGATTTCAAGTTAAACATGAAAGTCACTATTTGACATTATCATGGACTGTTATGAAAGTATATGGTGCATATTTTCAATAATGTTTTGGATATGATATGATAAATTATTAGTGTTATAATATACAAAGGGGCGTAAAGAATGGCATGCTTTTCTTGCTTCTTTGGAATCCTTTTGATTTCACATCAACCATGTTTATTGCGAAGGTAACATGGTCGCTGATAAACTTGCTAACCTTACTACTTCCTTACAAAGCACAAAGTGGTGGACTTCATATCCCCTAGAATGCAACGATCTTCTTCAGAATCATGAAATGGGTCTTCCTAATTTCATATTTTATTAGCTTTTTTAGTTGGTTATTGATTGTTATTTTGATTTTAGCTGCCTTTTTGGTTGTAAAGACGTTTGTATTCTTTTTTATTATTAATAAAATCATTGTTTTGACATATGATGTTGATGCTACAGGTGTGTCAGTCTAGCTAGGATGCCCTGGTGCATCATCTAATGCCAAAACCTTGAAGCTTAAAAAAATAGTGTACAAAAGGGAGTATTTGGTGAAATAAAATATAATTGCAATAACTTGTACTTGACAATTTTTTTATACTATATTATTATAATAATGAAATCATTAAAAATTAATTACTGTAAATAGAATGAATGTTATATTAATTTTAATTGAATCAAATGAGAGAATGTTAGAAAAAACCTATTATATGTGGTCCAATTAAAATTAATAAAAATAGATTTCTTATTTAATTGTGTAAATTAATGTCATACATTAATTTTAGGATTATGTTATGGAGGTAACAAATTCAAGAAGGATGTTTATGTAAATTACTTCTCTCTCTCACTACAGCACAACCTAAATTCCATCTACAAAGTCATGATTAAAAACTAAGGAACAATAGAGAAGCTGATTTTCTCTTCAATGGCCTTAACTATAGATTCTAATGCAAAATCCAGTAAGTTTGTAATCATATTTATTTTATTATATCTTGAAAGTATTCAGTTTTAAAATATTTTTAGGCTTTACGGTTATAATGTCTTGTTATGATGAAACTATCATAGCCAAAATGATGATGATAGCGATAGAGCAAAGAATAAAAATAGAAATATATATTTTTAGCTATTTATAATGAAGGGATAAAGACATTTCTAGTGGTTGAACTTTTTAAAAAAGGACAAATACAAATAAGTGTGTTGTTATTCAAGTATTTTAGCGTCAGGACCTTGTCGTTTCTTTTATGACATTTCAGTACCTTATGATTCCAAATTAATAGTACTTGAATGAAAATTTGTTACAACTCATGATTTCTCTCACTTCTAGCATTCGAAAATTTTGATTTTTAATTTTAACCAAATTCTCATAATTTTAATATGGATTTAGCAATAATGTCATTGTTTATAGTGTTTAGAATCTTTTTCAAAAATAAAAAAAATAAAATTTTTATTTTATTTTTTATTTTATTTATGTTATTGTTACTGCTTAAAACTACCATGAATAAACTTCTTTTTCCCTCATCTATTACATTGTATTAAAATTTTGAGTTTTGGGTGCTTAAAGAGAGAGAAATAAGAAATTGTAACAAAATTTGCCACTTAACTGTAGGCCTGGCCACGAGTTGGTTCAGACCTTGAACGAAATCGAAATCGGCCTGGTCGAAACCGGTCAAACTTGGAACCAACCCAAAATCATGAGGAGAACTGGTTCAGGATCAATTCCTCCCTAGATGGAATAGTGAACCAACGGTTCCGGTTCCAAACCTATATTTTCAATATATATATATATATATATATATATATATATAGTAAAATGTTTTATTTCAACCAATATTATATAAAAAACTAACATAAAATAATTTTATTTCTATCTTTTTTAATTTTTTTATATAAAATTAACTAGTTAATTTATTTTAAGTTAACTAGTCAAAGTAAAGTATAATTTTTTTATTTTTTACTAAAGAATAACTTATTAAAATGTCATAATAATTTTTTTATTTCAACTATGCAATAAAAAAACTATACCAAAATCAAACTGGTTCAAAAGCATAACCAGCCGGTCCTTGAACTGGCTCTATTTCTAGTTCCGGTTGCACTAACTATGAAATCGTGAACCGTCGGTTCATGAACCGGAATCGATAGTTCATGAATTGTGGCCATGCCTACTTAAGTGATGTAAATATGGAATTATAAGGTATTGAAGTTTTACACAAAAAAAAAAAAAAAAAATTCACAAGCCCCCTAATACTAAAACTCTTAAACCACATGATATTTATTTATATTTATCCCTTTTACAATTTCGCAAAATAGTATGTTAACTTTTCTATATAACAATTAAGAATGGTTTTTTTTTTTTTTAAAAAAACCAATGTAAGTGTAAATAACAAGTTAAATTAACAAGTCATCAATGAATTGCCTTTCAACAAGTACACTATTGTAGAATTAAAAGACCTTATTGTCCTAAACTTAAACAAGCATATAATAATAATAATAATAATAATAATAATAATAATAATAAGAGAAAAATATTTTTATTTAAATTAAATATATTTTTGTTTATTTATAATTTAACTTTTAATTGTTTTTAGATAATGAAAAATTAAAATATTTAAATTTACAAATTTAACTATCATCATTCATAAATTTTTAATTAGTGAAAAAGTAAAAAGTAAAAATTAAAATTTCTATCTATTTTTGTTTTTATGTCACTTTTCTCTATTTAATTTACAATCTTCAGTAAATATAATAAAATTGAAATTTTTAGAATAGAATTAATGGTTTAAATTATTTTTTTTGATAAATATGTATTTTGTAGATTTATTATAGAAAATAAATATTTTTATTTTTTGTTGATAGAAATGTCAAATTTAAATCATTATTATGGGTAATTTAGTCATTTTCATTATATAACATGCTACACACTTAATTATTATTTCTTTTACAAGTTACAACACTTAATTGTTATAAGAAATAGTTAAAACACTGAATTGTTGAATTTAAAATGTTTTAATAACAAAAAGGGATAAAGATATTTTTAGTGTTGAAACTTTTTACAATTTAACTATTTAATGTTTTAACTATTTTTTATAACAATTAAGTGTTGTCACCTGTAAAATGATAACAATAAAGTGTAAATAGCATGTTACATAATGAAAATGACAAAATTACCCATAACAATTATTTAAACTTGTCTTTTCTACCAAAATAATAATATTTTATTTTTCTTGCTAAAATCAAAACAAAATCAACAAAATACATATTTCTCAAAAAAAAAAAATTATTGAAATCATCAATTCTATACTAAAATTTCAATTTTATTAAATTTATTAAAAATTGTAAATTAAAGAGAGAAAGTGAAATAGACAATAAAAATAGACAAAATTTTAATTTTTAATTTTTTGCAAATTAAAAAATTATAAATTTTTTAATAACTAAAAACAACTAAAAGATAAATCTTAAATAAAATTATTTAAGTAAAATTATTTTTATTTAAATAATAATAATAATAATAATAATAATAATAATAATAATAATAATAATATTATTATTATTATTATTAGATGCTTCTTTAAGTTTAGGGGGCAATAATATTTTTTAATTTTGAAATAGTGTATTTATTGAAAGACAATTTATTGGTGACATGCTATATACATTTTATTGTTATTTTTTTTATAGATTGACATACTTAATCGTTACAATAAAAAGTTAACATACTAAATTGTCAAATTTTAGAAAGTAACCTATGGTGAATTATCAATGGTAACCCTATAAACCATTAAAAAATATATTTGTTATCTAGTGAAATGTACATCCACGTCAATGGGAAGATAATTATTACAGAAAGAAAGCAAGTAATTGAAGATGCTCAATGAGAAGGCAATTACCATAAAGAAAGCAAGTGATTAAAGATGTCTTATTACCTTAGCATGTCGTTGAGCAACATCATTCTCCTGAATGTAATTTGAATGCTTTCTTCGCAGAAACATGTCACTGTCAATGGAATTCATCTAGTAATAAGTGATTTCACAAAATAAATAGCAAGAAAACACTAAAACTTTCAGGAACTATTTTCTTTTTTTTATTCTTGTTTTTTTTTTTCCCATTTTCAGGTTGTAAGTAAGTAGGGCCAAGTATAAAAAGGAGAAAAATAGCGAACCGAAAGACATTAAAATCATACCAAAATGAATGATTTTAATTCTAAACTGAACTGAACCAAATTTTATGACTGATTTGATATGATATTAAATATTTATAAAAAATCGAATCAAGAACCATATTGAACCATACAGAACCGAAAACCAAATATATTACCGAATATTAATTTAAAAAGTAATATATAGATATTAATAAATAGTAGTTATTATTATATTTAATAGTTAATTTATTATTATTATTATTATTATTATTATTATTATACAATAATCAAAACGACATATTTTTACTAAAAACTATGTCGTTTTAATGTATGAATAATAAATATAATTTTATTTAATAATATAAATTTATCTATTATATAAATTCATGAATTCGCATTTTGAATCGTACCATATCGATTCGTTTCAATACAATTAAATCTCCATCTTGAAAAATTAGATAATACCGGTACGGAGATATTTAAATAAAACATTAATATTAGAGTTTTTATTTTTAAAATTTTTAAAATATGTTAACAAATTTAGAGATTTTAAATTTTTGAATTTCTTTTATCTGTGCTCACTCATACTGATAGGTAGACAAAAATATCTATTCCGCCATAAGATGATAGGCTCTAGTATCTGTTCCACCTTAGAAAGTCTAAAAGAGCCAAAACTAATAAGTCAACCTTGTGCAAGTCTCCCCAGAAAAAGGAAAAAAAATAAAAGAAAAAGGAAAATTAAAATCAAAGAATAATTAATTAGTACATGGTAGTGTCTTGATCTATCAACAGCAATCAACAATAAAAACGTTGCTCTTAGGAGCAAATGAAGAAGAAGAGATTTTCACTCATGGTATGACTACGATCGATTGACAATTATAACAAAAAGGGTGAAAAATGATACAGAAGTGAATAGATCTTAGATAACAAGAAACAAACCTGATGAAGCTAAAGTTTCTGAAAGTCTCGGAGAGAGCGAATAAATTCTAGTTCTATTGGGTATTTGACATGCTGAGAAGAATGTGATTGACCTGTAGAAGAGAGGGAATTCAGGAGAGAGTCTAGAGATTCTTGTTTATGGTATTTAATAGAAGTGGAATGTGAAGTAACATGTAGTCAACAGAGAATTGGTCCTAATTAATAATATTTGGCCCGTTTGCCACGAGTTAGAATTTATGATCTGGACGATGGATTTGGAGAATCAAAAAATATATTTTTTATCGTAATATATATTATTGTCCCTCTTGTTTTTTTTTTTTTTTAATAAAAATGCAATCAAATTCCACATTTTAAGAATCAAGTGTAGTCAACATCTAAACTTCAAGCATTAATTTATTATCAATTTTTTTTATATTTTTATACATGCAAAGACAAATAGTGCAGCCGTGGTTGCTATCATTATCAAAAATTGAATTCCACAAAGGAAAAATTATATAAATGGTATTTGAACTTTTTAATTAAGTATATGAACTTCATTTAATCATTGCATCAAGTGGGATTTAGTTTTACTTATGAGGCACATCATCTCATTTACTACATGTACCAATGATTTAATTTGACAAAAACTGAAGTGAAAAGTGAAATTTATTTACCATTCTTGAACACTATTTATTTAATAATGCACAACTCATGCAAGTAAAGGAAAAAAGAAAAGGCCAAATGCATAGTTCCATCCCTGAATTTAATTAATTACTCAATTAACTTCTAATATTCTTTAATTTTTATTATATTCTATTTAACGTTTAAACTTTTTTTAATCTATTTAACCTTTATAATACATAAAATTAAAAATATTTTATAAATTAATGTTAATAAGGACACAAGAGAAACTTATATAAACTAAAATAATGTTTAATAAAAGAGATAATATAATTAAAAATAAATTTTTTCTAACTTTTTTATATTAATTTTTAATTCTATTTATATTTTTTTGAAGCTAATTTTACGATTTTATATGTTTAAAATTGTTTGAAATTAAATTTCTATATATTTTGATATTTTATGAGTTAAATATAATCGAAAAATACAAATTAAAAGTTAAAAAAGATTCAAAATAAAAGTTTAAAAGTTGAGGAATGTCAGTGTTAATCATGTAAAATTCAGACGTGAAACTATGCATTCAACCAAAAAGAAAATATTAGGCCCTATTTACTTGTAGAGAATAATTTTCTAATTTTTAATACTAATTTTCTTAGAAAACTTATTTTTCATTTTCTAAAAAAAAAACTGTAGAAAACTTAAGATATTGTGTTCATTTGTTAAATTTAGAAAACTTGTTTTAGAAAACTTATTTTCCAATTTTAAAAATTTTATTAATTATTATAATTTAACATTTCTTTTTTACATGTTGTTATGTTAGTACAATGCATGGTTCTTATATAATTCTATATTATATTTAAAATAATTTTTTAATGTTTCCTTAGATTATTAAAAAAAATTATGATTCTAACTTTTAAAAAATTTGTATATAAAATCCGTTGCAAAAAAATAGGAAATATTAAGGACTCTAACATTAAAAAAATGTATATAAAATCCATTACTAAAAAATAGGTAATAGTTAGGGATTCTAACGTTGTTTTTTGTATATATAATTATTTTTTATTTTAGAAAAATGTTTTAAAAAATAATGTATATAAAATCCATTGCTAAAAAATAGGTGATAGTTAATAGTTCAATTGTTATTAAAATTAATAAAATGATGTATATATATCTAAACTCATAAAAAGAGACGTTGCAACAATTTGAAAAAACACTAAAAAATAGTAAAAGTTATTAACTAGGAATTGAATTGTAGTTGAATTATATAAATTTTCGTGTTTTTCAATTAGAAAACAATATAAATTAGGTTTTCAATTCTATTAAAAGTTTTGAAAATAATAAAATTGTTTTCTTTGAAAATATTTGGAAAATTATAGCATTTGAACGTAAAACTATATTTTTCATTTTTTATAGAAATTTTTTCTAGAAAACATATGTTGTTTTCCACTACTAAACAACCCCTATTGGGTGGTTTTCCAATCCCATGAATTCTAACGCAGTAGAAAAAGAAAAAAAAAAAAAACTCATTATCGCCCTCGGAAGAAATTTTATTTCTTTTTCTTTGAGATGTGTTTTGTATATTAAAACCTAGTATCTAAATTATACGTTGAAGATTATGAGAGTAATTTTGTCAAATTAAACTACTAGTAGATGTGGCAAATGATATAGTGCACCTAACAAGTAAAATGGACCTCATTAGATCCTAATTAGTATACAATAAGCAATAAATCAGCTGAAACCACTGAAATATACTTAATATTTGTAGTTTAGAAACTTAATTGGAAAAAAAAAAAAAGACACTAAAATAGAAAAAGCAGAAAATTTTAAACATCACTTATGCAATTATTGTATTTGATAATTCTGAAATAACATGAATTTCTTAAAATATATCATAGGTCAAATATTTGGAGTATTTATTAATTAACAAAATAAAATGAATTCTAATATTTAAAAATAAATAAATCTTTTTGTATTTTTATAATTTTATCTTTTTTTTTAATTGTTACTTGATTTTATTTTCAGTTTTACACTTGGTTTTATAGCACATCTATTTGTAATTGGACTATTGGTAAAAAAAAAAAAATGTCACGACCCGAACTCGAGGGCACGTGACCGGCATTAGGGAATGGGTAGGCTTAAGACCTCCAAAACCCATAGTAAGCCTTAAAGAAAAGAAGAATAAAACCTTATAATTTAAAACTTTATTTTATAACAGAACACATTATCAAACTGATTTATGATATGTGACACTAGAGAATATTTTATTTATGTATTCAATTATGTTTTAATTTCTTCATTTGAGAGTTTTCCACGTTAAATTATTATGTATTTCTCTTTTTCATTTTTTAAGTATTTTTGTTCATGTTGTGATCTAAAGGGGTAAAGATACTTGTTGGATTGTAAGGGGTACATTTTTCCCCAATAATTGGTATCATAGTCGATGGATGGGTAAGGGATGAGCTTGAAGGCGGTGTAGAAATTTCTTTTAAATTTTTAGTATGCTCTATGGTTGCAGCTTTATCCGATCTTCTACATCATAAAAGATTTTTTTTTAAAATTATTGTGATTCAACTGGAGGTCCTTTATATTATGTTTATAGATTATGATATTGTGTAAATAAGTACAGTAAATAAAGTTTTGTTACAAATGCTATAATCGCCTAAGGAAGCTGGGACTTAAGTGGTACTATTTGTGTCCCTCCAATATCTCATGAAAACTTTTTTAGTGTATTTTGTAGACACAATATTTCACTTATTAATCACGAGTGAGGTCATTGTAGTGAGAAGTACTATTGAAGTATACGGAGATACTGTGCATTGTTGAGAAAAAATGAGCTTCAAATTTGATATTGAGAAATTTGATGGGAGAATGAATTTTGAGTTATGGCAATTACAAGTCAAGGTTATACTAATCCAGTCTGGATTGTATAAGGCCTAAAAAGGAAAGCTAGTTTCTTTGTCCAATGGAAAGGATCCAGATAAATCCAGTAACAACAATGGAGACATATGAAAATCTAAGATGAGTGAAGAAGAATGAGAGGAACTAGACATGAGAGTAGCAAGTTAGATTCGTCTCTATCTAGCTAAACATGTTCTTACTAATGTTGCTAGATGGTCATTAATAAAGGAGCATTAAGACAAGCTTGAGGAAATGTACTAAGCTAAAAGTCCTTCAAATGAGTTATATTTAAAGAAGCAATTTCACAAATTACAAATGGAAGAAGGTACAAAATTTTTTGACCACCTTAGTGCACTCAATGAGATTATTTCTGAACTGAAATCTATTGGAGTGAAAATTGATAATGAAGATAAAGCGTTAAGATTGATATGGTCTCTTCCACCTTCCTATGAACACATGCAAATCGTTTTATTGTACGAGAAAGAGAATGTGAATTTTTCAGAAGTGACAAGTAAGCTGATTTCTGAAAAAAGAAGTTTGAAAAATGGAGAGAACAAGTCTTCTGAAAGTGTAACATTGTCAATTTGTGGAAATGGAAAGAAGAAAAAAGGCTCCAAAAAAGAAATTTATTTGCTGGGTATGTGGGCAACCTGGACATGTAAAGAAGAATTGCACAAATGGTGGAGCTAATTTAGCTAATTACTCCACAAATGGTTGTCTTTGAAAATGAAGACAATGAACTTTCTATATAATGGAAGATATATATCCTTATGGCATGATAGCTACCAACTAAGTTTCCATGGAAAAGGATGAATGATAGGCATCATGTCCACAGTTTACATACATTCATTGGTTGACAGTTGATGTAAGGTGTGTGGTGGAATTGATGTCGATGACTAATAAACTTCCTAGAAAGTCAACATTAGAAGTTGCACCATAACTTATTACTAGTGTGTCAACATGAACTAGTCGAGGTGAAAATTTTTTGGAGTTGGTGAATTTTAAGTGTGTTTACTCTTATGGCAGATTATGACAATTCTTGTTTTTTTAGAATTGTGACTGTTATAACTTATTGTATTATTAAGGTAGCTGTTTTTTTTTAATGATGATGGAGATTAATGAAAAATGATACAAAAAAAATTAAAAGATGGTTATACCACATTAGAAAGAAGTGAAGGAAGGTGGGAGGGATTTGGTTATAAATTGAACTATTTGTTTCCTTTATTAAGTGTGTCAATCACCATTTGTGTTTGGTGTACCATTGAAAGCTATTAGTTATACTAGTAGAGAATTTAAAAAGAAATTCTCTTGGGGTGTACTTGAGCTTTTGCATATGTGGGAGAGTTAAATATTTTGTAGTGTGGTTATAATAATTTTTCATATAGTGAATATTTTTTTTTCTTAGTTGTCTTTTGATAATGCCCGTGATTTTTTTCTATTTAGGAGTTTTCCACGTTAAATTATTGCTTGTTTCTCTCTTTAATTTTTCAAATATTTTTATTCATGTTATAATCTAAAGGGGTAAATGTACTTGTTGGATTTTAAAGGTACCTTTTTCCGCAACAAATTCAATCGACCATTTATATTAAAATTGTCAAATATTGACTAAGTCATGACATTTTTCGTTGAAATAATTTTTTTTATGAAATTAAAAGTTATAATTGTTTTAATTTTTTTACCTATAGGCCTAGATAATTAAAGATATGTTCAACAATATGATGGTTAAAATTACTATTATTATATTTTTAATATTTTTATTAATAATATTTATAATCAAGATGATACCAATTAATTTTTAATCAAAAGTTTAATTGAAAAATTATGAAAACATTTATAATGTATGTACTATTAATTTTTTGAATCTCTAAAATTGATACAAATGAACATTAAATTAAATTAATTTCACTAGCAATGTTTCCACAAATATTAGAGAAAGCAGAAGTAAATATAATTTATATTAAGTATAACTACAATTGAAAAAATGAATTAAGTTAGAAGCATAAAATTTAAAAGGTTTAGATAAAGTGAAAAAACATTTAAACATTATTTTAATGTTTTTAGCTATTAGACCATTAGATAATTATTAGAATATGAAAATATTAATTATTTGATTCTGATTTTTATAATTTGTTATGTATATTGATAAAGGGTGTAATCACAAGCAATATATATATAAGGGTGCTCTCGCTTGTTGTGGAGTTTGATTTTAGGGGTTGCAATTTCATCTATTGTGAATGTAAGCCTGCCAACCTTTCATTCTCTTCCAGGGAATTGTTTTGTATTAACTACTTTATGTATATTCTTGATTTTTTTATTCCTTTCTTGCATAAAGATTCTCAAGGTCTTTCCATGAGGTCACCTATGAGAATGCTTGCACAAGCTTTGGACTGAACAAGAATTATTATAGAAACCTTTTGTTCACCTTGTAGTTTATTGCAATGTTATTTTATTCCGTTTGTCCCTTTGTTATCATTCTAGAGCTATTAATGATTTTATTCTTAAAATGAACTGTCTATGGTGTAATAAACCAATAATATAGTTAATAGAGTGATATGAAAAGTAACTGTTAATGCCCTGATTGATCTTTATTGTAGAATCTGTACAAATGAAAAAAGTTGGGTGAATAGATGAAATGTTTCCTACAAACATTTTGATGTTTAAGTTAGTATTTGCATATAAGAAAAAATATAAAGAATGTAGTGAATATAATAGAATGAGTAGAATATTGATAATATCTAGTAAATGAATAACTATGAGAGAGCATTAGGTTTTATATAGATGTGTAGTTCAAACAAAGTTGTATTAGGATTTTTTAATCTTGTAGGATTTGTGTTATTCCTTCCTAAATTAGTTGCCTTTTCCTTTACAGGATAATCTCCATTATTAGGAATAAAATAGTTTATCTTCCTCTTTAGGGATTTGTACTTCTCTTTGGTATATTTAGAGTCTCCACCGAATATTTTTGGGATATTTATGTTTAAAAATCTTAAATGATGTTGATTGTTGAAATCTCATTTTGTAATGAGCATCATTAGTGCTTATGAGTCCTTGCATTATCTTTATTATTGAAATGACCACCCTTAATGTTGGTGAATAGTAGGCACATGTAGAATGATGAAGGGACAAGTACGTAAGATACTAGACATGAGCTAAGCATGCTTGGTGTTGGACTACCTTAATTGAGCACACGTATGGTGCTAATTGGTGAGGGGCCGAGCACATATGGTACTGGACACGAGCATGCTTGGTACTGGACTACCTTTGTAGGGCACATGTAAAGCATTAAGGGGCCGAGTATGCATGGTAATGGATAGAATCCGAGCACGCTTGGTGTTGGACTACCTTTGTAAGGCAAATGTAGAGTGCTAAAAGGCTGAGTATGCATGCAACTAGACATGAGTTGAGCATGGCTGCACTACCTCTTTTGAGCATGGGTTGAGTGTTGAGTAATGTCAAGTCTTGATTTTTGCCCAAGTGATAGGTATTTAAAATAATTCACAATTTATAATGAATGATATAAAAATAGAATTTTACCATTAGTTTTGCTCTGCGAGATATCTAATGTCATTTGATAGCTTTTGAGATAGGCTAGTGCTATGTTGATGTTGAAAAGTGAGCATTATTAATGCTTTGTTGACGTTGAATATGGTGGTCGAACTATTCAATTTGCTTAGACTGTCGCTAATTAAGTAATGTAAGCCTAATAAGGCAGTCAAAGTAGCATTTATGCTTGTGTCCAATAAATGTGCTTTTTATTTGTAATAATAGATAAGAGAAGAACAAAAACTTTTGGGATCTTTCAATCTCCTTTGTTAATTAATGATAAGTCCTCGGTATAAAATTATACTAATGTGATTAGTGTATGTTTTCCTAATTTTCATGCATAGAGCCCTAATGTATGAATATGCTTGTGTGACAAGCTATAGTTATTCTTTTGAGACTAAATAATAAAGAAAAGAAAACTTATTTGTATGTCTGAGTTCTACTCCTGAGTGAACAAATATTGATGTTCATCTTTTATTTCATTAATTATTACAAAGCAATTAGAATGTGTTATCCTGTCCTAAACCAAATTTAATTTAGAGAGACGAAGAATTCTGAGCAGCAGCATGCAATAATGATCCATATGTTTATTAATAATGAAGGATTCATTGTCCATCTCTGATGTAAGTAATGACATGTATCTACAAAAGATAGCTTAAGTAGGGATAATTTTTAATAGAAACTAGTCCATCATAGGATAAAACTTCTTGGTAATTTATACTTTTTCTTGCTACACTCGAGATGTATAGGCCTTTCCAATATGTTAGGTGAGTAATTACATCCCCTAATGCAAGGTACTTAAGGTTGCATATAAGATGTTATAGTAAGTTAAGAAAACTATGGAAGAACGTAACCACTAAATGCAGCATTGGCGCCTAAAATAGCTAGAACAGGATGTAACCTAACTAGAAGAGACAACTATTTGTGTCCCTTGAGATGATTATAAAGGAATAAAATCCTTACATTGAAACTATGAGTAGCACTAAGCATTTTTTTAACATTAGAACCATCCACAATAGTGGCATTATGCAAAACAGAAGTAATAGTACAATCTCTTTTAACATAATTTAGGATTAGAAGTGAAAGGCAACAAAGACAATGAGGAGAACTAAGACCAAGGTTAATGGATTCTAGCTCTTTAATTTTTGTTCATAGACCTATTTCATTCCCACTCTCTTTTATTTTTCTTGTTAAATTTGGTAAATCTTCATCGTCTCTCAAATCTCCATAAACAAGTAGCTCCTCCTACTTATGGTTCTTCGAAGGCCGATAACATTAGTATTTACACATTTTTAGTGGTGTATTAATATTCAACGATAAATCCATGTGATGAGTTTTTATAATAACTATAAAGAGATTGGGTTTCATAAAGTAAGCTTCAAATATACATCTAGGCCAGATATTTAAACTTTCTAAGACGTGAGTTAGCCAATGTTTTTTTGCCAAAACTATTTTGGTTAGTAAAATTATTGAATCACCTTTTATCCTTTATGGTAGTATTATAAGTCCCATATTAAAAATGCCATAGAGGGAGGGATGAATAGGGCTAATGAATATTTTTAAGAATTAAAAGAAAATTAGAAGGATATTAGAGTTTGAAAATTTTCATAAAAAGATTTAAAGAGTTTGGTTTCTAAAAACATTATGTCTCCACCTAACTTATCCTCAAGTTAGGATTTTTGAACCTACACCAATCTATTCACTAGATTAGAGATTACAACCTTTGAGTTTTAAGGCTTAACTTAAACCTTACAATCAAGATTTTTCTCGGAGCACTTTTAAAACTAAATTCCTAAGTGTTTTATATGGTTAACACTTAAACCAATTCCTTCTATTTTAGGTCCTCACTTCCCTTCTTTAACCTTAGAATTTAAAAGAAGAAGAATCTAAGCTAGAACATTCAACCAACACTCAAATGATGTTTTACAATTTTATAAAGAAAAATTGAGAATTTTAGAGAATAATGAATGCTAAGTAATAAATTTCATAATAACTTCATCTGACCTCTTAAATGATATTAGAAGAGGTGTATACATATAAGGAGATGAAAATCTAGCTGTTATAGACTAGCTTCTTCAACCATACTTTCTCTCCTTCTTTATTTAATGCTCAAGCAACAATTTATAAGAAATTTATGGATCAAGGTCATGATGCCCATGGTCACAATCGTGATCATTGAGAAAAATAATTGTTAAAGCCTAATTGTGATCGCTATGGATTTGCCACATGGATCATGACTCATGGTCATAATCGTGATCCCAATCATGAGGGTCACTGCCTTCTTTAGCTTCCGTGAGTTTCTTAAGTTATAGTTGTAAGCCATACTCATGAGCTCTATCATGAGTCCGATCACAGTCATGTCCTAGTCTGTGAGGGTCACTGCCATTTTTTATTTTCAAAGTCTTCTCAATCATGCTCATCATCTTTATTCATGGCTTATGTCACGATAATGATCACAATCGTGACCTAAACCATAAGGGTCACTAGACTAAAATTATATCTTATCCAAATTAGTCATGGTTAGTCTTAGCTTAATCATGACCCCAACGCATCCATTATAGGTGTGATCACGGTCATGATGACAACTATGAGGGTCACTGCCTTTTTCACTTGTTGAGTCCTTTGTGAAGATCTTGATCATAAGGATGGTCACGATTTTTAGCATTATTGTCTTAATGCTATATTTGTATTTTTTGTCTTTAAAAAATTTTCTAACTTATACACACTTAAAGTAAACATATTTGTTATAACCTGAACCCAAAGGCACGTGATCGAAACTAGGGAATGGGAAAGTGTAAAGTTTTTGAAACCTGTTGTAAGCCTTAAGAAAAATTTCACATTAAAATTAAATCAATTATATACTTCTAACAAAAATTCGGTAGAGTTTCCTTTATACCAGGAATAAAACCAAAACTGAAAAAGACAAATAACACTCTCAATAATATATACCAAACACCACTACTCCAATAACATAAAAAATCTTAAACATCTCAACTCAAGTATATAAAAATGCATATTCAAAATAATAAAAATACTAATATAAATATAATATAACAAATTCTTCCAATACTACTATGATGTCTAGATTATCTAAAATCTACTTCACAAAAACCATTAATATTACAATAATCTACATAAAACATATGATGAAGAATGAACCCAATGTATAAGAGAAGAACTAACAAATGACTCCTAAGATCTTAAAAAAATAATTGAGGTGAGATATATCTCACTAAGTGAATTAATATTATAAAATGCATGTTGATTTAAAAAGGTTATTTAAGACCTTTTAAATCCCTTAAATAAATAATTATTCCAAAAAAAAAACCTCTTATTTTTACCAAAACCATTTTATAAAATATCTTTCAAGAAAGTACATATATAAATCCCCTTAACTAGTAATAAAGTAACTTATCTGAAAATAATATTTAGAATAAATGAAACCTTTAATGAAAAATCATGGTAGAACCTTGAAACCTCAATTCTATTAGCCTTTTAGCTTTCTTAATCCAAATGATTGTCGGTCCTAAAGAGAAAAATCAACCAGGGTCCAACCACAGTCAATCTCTTAAACCAATTATTTACCAACACCAAGAGAGTAAGCTCAACCAGGTTCTAACAAATAGACATATATCTGCCTAGAGAATCTTACTCAACCAGGTTCTAACAAATAGACATATATCTGCCTAGAGAATCTTACTCAACTAGGGCTTAAAATCAATAATTTTGCCCAAAGAGTCTTACTCAACTAGGGCTCACAATCCTATAGTAACTAATACACAAATTACACATGTACGCACATAATCCTAGTGATACCCACCATTTGGCATATTCTATCATTTCTTCCAAAAAAAATATGAATAATATAAAATTATATTATATTAAATTAAACCAACTAAAGCATGTTCTTCAATGCTTAATCAATGCTTAATCATAATAAAATAAATGAGTCATGTATAAGGTAAAATTCATTATCATAAATAAAATTGTATCAACCTCATAAAATTTTCATTTATATATAATCTCAAAAAACACTTTATAACTCACAAGTGGAACGTGTCAGCTAATGCATTCTCGGCTGTCCAAATGCAACGGCTCTCACTCTTCAATTCTCTAAAATAAATAATATTTCTTTAAAACATGCTTATGTATATTTATCAAATAAATTCATAAAAATTTTCAAAAATTCCATAAAATTAATAAAATCAAGGAATTATTAAAATAAAATTGAAAACATCCTAAATATGACATTTGAGACTAAAAGAATTTTTTTAGGTGAATTAAAACAATTTAAATGGAAATTATGAAATTTCCACTAAAACGCTTTTGGAATTTATCTCTCACAAACTGTAAGGAACTAGACTAAACTCTATATACAAAAATTGATCAAAAAAATATATACTATTTATTAAAAATAGTTTCATGCATTTATCTCGGGAGTCGACACTGGTCATTCACCGAAGTTCGGGTGGGATCCATTGGATATCGGAAACACAACATCCGGATAAACAAATTATACCAAAATGTTCCTAATAATTAGTAGAACAAAAAAATAGCACAAATGCACCACAAATAACATGGAATTCACAAATAAAAAAAAGCAAAGGAAATTAACAAACAAATTCACCAAGTATTCTACTAATATAGATCGGATGTGAGGTCGGTATCTATAAACTCCTGATGATGAGAGGGACGTAATGGAGCCAACCTCATCACCTGAAACCTATTGAAACAATGCTAAAATGTCAGAAGAAGGTTAATTTTTCTTCAATTTTTTGGACATTTTCTTACAAAATAAAAATTATGAAGAGGTAGAAGAAGATGAGATGAATCTATCGTTCAAATTTAAGGTAAATTGGAATTCATTTAGGTATTTAACAAAAAGAAAAAAAACAATTGGTATAAAAATGAAATTTACCCCTCAAACTCACCAATCTCGCTGCTTTTCTCTATTTCACTCTACAAAACCACTTATATATAAAGTGATGGACACGTGGTCCATCAAGTCCCCTGTTTTTTTTAGTAATAATAAGAAGAAATAGGATAGTAAAGACCATAACAATAAAATAATATTAATAAATCAAAAACAATAATAATAATAATAATAAATAGAAATATCAATAAAAATAAAAATATTAATATTAATATTAATATTAATAATCCAAAATTCAGGTTATTATAATATTAGTCACTCAAAATTATTTTATTAAAATCAAAACAAATCTAGATTTGGCCTTAATTATGCAAATAACCAACAATCTCTCTTTTTTATTTTGAAAAATAATTTTAAGTATTATTAAAAGTAATAGTTGTGTTAGTGTGTTTATGGTGTGCTCCCATGGGAGTTAAGATTTTTGAAATAATGCTCCCTCTTAATTGATGGAATCATTAAGTTAGCATTTAGTGTGAATATCAACGTTGTGGATTCAATGTATATTTAAAGGTGATTAATGAAATTAATTGAACGTTGTTTGAACAAATCAATTAAATCAAATTCAAAATGCACACATAACAAAGCACATATCATAGGAAAACACATTATTTTCTTAGTTCAGTGTTCAAAATATACATATTATTTTCTAAGATCAATGCTCAAAATATACTCAAAATATGCATCTTCTCCCCCATTTGGCAAAATGGAAAAATGATAAATTAAAGAGGAGAAAGACAAAGTACTAAAAGAGAAATTTCATTAATAAGAATAAAGTACATGTTCTCCAAGACAACTTAAAAAAGAAAAATAAAGCATAAAAAAATAAATATGTGAAACATAAAAACATAAAAACAACTTAAAATCTTAAAATAAGAATTTAAAAAAAAGTTAAGATTCATCTCCTTCATTTAAAGGAGGAGGATGGGTAAAAGGAGCCCATTTATATTCATTACCTTGCCTCTCATAAAGTAATGAACATTATATTGAAGATGGGCAATGTATGAGTCAACTTGATCAAATTGAGCATAAACATTAAATTCTATTAAGGACATTCAATCAAAGAGTTAACCCATCCATTGAGGCTTCCAACAAGAAATTATACTCCCTTTTGAAGTGCCTTCACTTCTTAGCCTTTTCCTTTGAGTGGAAGGGGCCTCTTGAGTGCCTTGTTGGGGGACTTCTTCTTTATCCCCTTCTTCATCTTCAAACTGCTCAATTTAGTAAAGAAGTTCTTCTATTTCATCCCTTCCTCCTTATTGTGTAGCATCATCTTTCCAAATCAACTTGTTATGGACACTTTTAAATTGTTTGGAATTCTTAATAAAAGTGTCATAAAGAAGAACGAGTGGAATGGAGTCAAGGTTAGAGAAATTAATTTGGGAAAATTAGGCAAGCTTTGTGATAATGCCTCCTATACAAATGGACCTCAAAACATTATCACTAACAAAGCCACAATCTCTATTAAAGAAACTTCCTTAGGGTATGGTATCATCATCCACCATGCAATGAAGAATGAAGAGATCATAAAGAGAAACTACTTCATTGCTTTAGCATTTAACAAGGAAGGTATAGGTAAGGAACTGTTAACTATTTGCATAATCAAACTCTTAATTTTTGGACTTTGACAAACAATGTTAATACTAATGATTTTAACTAAGTGTGTTGGAATTATATACCAAAAATATACATTTTTGGATATACAGTGGTCTTTTAGGATAGATCTCTAAGATTCAATGAGACTTTTTAACATCATTAAAGCTCTATAATGATAAAATAATCTTCATCACTTTTGAAGTAAACATTTTGAGCTTTCTGAATTAAGCTTACTTGTCAAAATCTGAGCTTATTTAGGTATGCAAATCTTAAGTCAAAGTCAACATATGTAGCTTTCATTTTAGATTAAATAGCTCTCAGTATTTCAACAATATCTTAAGCTATAGTGGTTTAATTGAAGTGATTCAAAGTAATATGGAAAGACAAGACAATTATCTACAACTATTATAAAGAAATTTAAGGTTGATTCAATTGTCTTCATTCTCAAAAATACATCATAAAGCACTATCTTGGTTGGACTCAACACAGGGACTAAATTTCATAAAAAGTGCAAATCTTGTCATGGTCCTAACTAGGGCATTGAATATCATAATTAGGATGAAAGAAGATCAATTTTTGCAAAACTTTAATTTTTGGCAAAACTAATCCTAATCCAATGTCCTGACCGGGACATTGCCTAAGACAATGATATCCCAATCGGGACAATAATATCCCAATCAGGACCAATGCAAAAATGTAAATACAATAGCTCATAACAACTATTCAATACTCGTCCTGACTAGGACTGATGATATCTTGATCAAGACTTGATAAAATGTAGCTCAAAAGTTCAAATTTCATTCAAATGGACTTTATTTTTGTTGGGAATGAAATTATTATTTCTAATAGATATAATTGAATTGCTTAAGTATAAATATGACCTATGAATATTATTTTGAAAAAAAGAAACTTGTTTATTCATTCTATACTTTTAAGCATTCAATTAAGCTCTCTAAACTCTTTTAAAATTCATTTATTATTGTATACTCTTGTGAGAGTTGGTGAATTTTAGAATAGATATTCTTATTTTTCAATTTTTTGGGATTAGAAAATGGGAAGTGAGATTCTATTATAAAGGAATTGGTTTAAGTGTTTAGCCATTAAAACACTTAGGAATTTAGTTTTAGTGTGAGCCTTAAAAAAACTTATGAATTGGTTTTTAAGTGAGCCTTGAAAACTCAAGTTGTAAGGTTTGAGTTGAGCCTAAAACTCAAATTGTAAAAATCAATCTAGGGAAATAGATTATGGTGATTCAAAATCCTAACTTGGGGATCAGTTAGGTGGAGACGTAGGATTGTTGAGAATCCAAACTCCTTAAATTCTTATGTTCATTATTCTTCCTTTTCAATATTCTTTTTAATTCTTGCTCAAATTTTTTAGTTTCTTATTATTGTTTGATAGTCCTATTCACCCCCCTCTAGGACCCTTTTAATTGGTGTTAGAGCTTGAATTCTAGGAACTTTATTGCTAGAATACAAAATCATAGGGAGTGAATCACAAAATGTTTCTTCACTTAGACCATTCTTTGATGGTAGTGACTATCCTCATTGGAAGTTCAAAATGGAGTTATACCTTGATTGTGATTCCATCAAACTTTGGAACATTATCCTAAAAGTTTGGAAAGTTTGGGAACCACCTATAACTATCATTGATAGTGTGATAACTACTCTCACATGAAGTCAATATAATATTAAACAAAAGGATGAAAATAAAAAAAAATAAAAAGGCTATGATTTCTCTAGTCTCTTCCATGACAAGAGAAGAAGGAGGCAAGCTTCAGCATTGCATGTCAATCAAGGAAATATAGGAGACCTTAGAAAATCATTATGAAGGCAACATGCAACTTAGAATCAAAAAGGTTGAACTTCACATGTATGAATATGAACTCTTCAACATGAAGCCTCAAGAGTCAATCACAGAGTTGCTAAATTGACTTAATGCTCTTCTTGCATCCCTTAAGAAACTTGGTAAGCATTTCACTAAGGAAGAGGTGAACAATAAGATTCTAAGAATCCTACCTAAGAAGGATTAGGAATCTTGAGTTACTTTAATTGAGGAAGCTCAATATCTCTCTACTCTTTTAATCGATATATTTATTGGAAAGCTCCTAACACATGAGCTTATAATCAAATAAAGAGGTAAAGAGTAAGAAGATAAGAAAAAGAGTATAGCACTAAAAACTCTTCAAGAAGATAGTGAAGAGGAAAGCAAGGAAAGCATTAAAGATTCCAATAATGAAGATCATGATATGCCATGGTCACTAGGAACTTCAAGAAGTTTTTAAGAAAGAAAAATTTCTCAAGAATAAAGGATTTGAATAAGAAGTTTGACGAAGATGGCAAGAAGAAAATTAAAGAAGTTACTTGCTATGAATGCAAGAAACTGGTACACATCTGAAGTGAGTGCCCCAAACTCAAATTCAAGAATAAAGGAGCAAAGGATAGAAAGATGGCCTTCAAAGCTACTTGCGATGACTCCTCTAAATCCGAAGAGGAAGAGGAATTACATGAAATGACCAATCTTTGCTTCATGGCTCTTGAAGATAAAAAAGAGGTACCATCTACTTCTAACTTCTTTTATGATGATTATTTTAATTATGATAAATATTATGATATTGATGTTGAGAGCTCTATTATGAGAAAACTCTTACTTAGATGCAAAAGCTTATTATCTAAAAAGAAACATTATAAGCATGAGTTAAATAGCTTAATCAAGGAATTTGAGAAATTGAAAATTGAATTTTCTAGTCTTGTTAAATCAAATGATAAACTTTCTAGTGATTTAAAATCTTTTAATTCCTTGGAAGAGCAACTCAAGAAAGTTAGTGATGAAAATCATAAACTTTCTAATGAGGTAGTTGAGCTAAAAAATTCCATATCAAAATTTTAAAAAGGAAAAGATAGTTTAGATAATTTACTTGACTCTCAAAATTTTTTTATAGAAATATTCATGGAATTGGATATACTAATGGAATGGTCTTATCTTCATCATCATCACATATTAAATTTATTAAAGAATCATACAATTCCATTCCCTTTACTTCAAAACTGATTGAGACTCAAGCTTTCAAAGCTAATAAGTCTCTATGTCAAATATTAAAAGGAAGTCTCATAAAACTTAATCATATATAACATAAAGAGGTAACGCTCAAAATAGAGTACATCAACCCAAACATGCTTATATGTACATTAGACATAATCACATTTGGCATGCTACACAACACAATGCACATAAACATGTTACACAAACTTATCAAAATACACATTGTCATTGTCAATGCATGTCTTACGCTATGACTCAAAATAATAGGAGACACACACCACCTTAACACAAAAAGCATGTTTCACACCCTAGGAAAGCATATCATCCTAGGAGAAATAAATTTGAAAATATTGTATGTTCATATTGCATGATAAAAAGACATACCAACCAACAATGTGTGCTTCTATATAAGACTACACCTAAATTTGCTTCTTATGGATTACCTTGAGACTAACCAACATAAACCAAAAAAAGGTTTGGGTTCAAACTAACACTTAAATTATTTTGTGTACGTGTGCTTAAAATCCAAAAAAAATGAAAAGCAAGTGGTATCTTGATAGTGGATGTTCAAGGCACATGACGGGAGACAAGGAGCAATTCAACATGCTTGATGCTAAGGATGGAGGACATGTCACATTTGAAGATAATGAAAAAGGAAAGATAATTAGCATTAGAGAAATAGATAATCCTTAATCCTTATCTATACATCATGTGTTGTTTGTTGATGGTTTTAAACATAATTTACTTATTATAAGTCAATTATATGACATGGAAAATAAGGTGACTTTCGATCCTTGAAATTGCTTTATTAGTAGCCTTGATGAAAACAAAGTAATTTTTAGTAGTGAAAGAGTATATAATGTTTATGTTATTAATTTGAAAAAATTTGGTAACAAAGATATCAAATGCTTAATATCTATTTCCCATAACACATGGACATGGTACAAAAGGTTAGGACATGTAAATTTTGAGCTTTTGAATTATCTTTGTAAAAATGAACTTGTGATTGGTTTACCTAAGCTTGAATTCACTAAGAATAAACCTTGTGATGCTTATAAAAAAGGAAAATAATCTAAGTCCTCATTTAAGCTAAAAAATGTAGTGTCTACTTCTAGACCACTTAAACTTATACATATGGATTTATTTAAACCAACTAGAGCTAATCTCAGTGGAATGCACTATGTATATGTATTGGTTGATGATTACTCTAGATGTACTTGGGTATGTTTTCTTGCACATAAGAATGATGCAGTTAAAGCTTTTGAAAATTTTGCTAAAAGAGTTCAAAAAGAAAAAGAAATTTGTATTTCATCCATAAAAAGTGATTATGGAACCGAATTTGAAAATGAATTCTTCAAAACCTTTTGTAATGAAAATGATATTTCATATACATTTTCTTCTCCTAAAACTCCTCAACAAAATGGGGTAGTCGAAAGGAAAATAGAATTCTTATGGAAATGGCTAGAACTTCATGAGTATAATTTACCTCTATACTTTTGGGCAGAAGCTGTTAACACATCTTGTTACATTTCAAATCAATTTTTCAAAAGACCAATTTTGAACAAATCATCTTATGACCTGTGGAACAATAGAAAACCCAAAATCTTACATCTAAGAGTATTTGGATGCAAGTGCTTTATATTAAAAACCAAGGATAGTCTTGGGAAATTTGATTCTAAAGCCGATGAGGGAATTTTCCTAGGCTATTCTATCTCTAATAAAGCATATAGAGTCTTTAATAAGAGAACTCTAGTAGTTAAAGAGTCAATGCATGTTATATTTAATGAATTAAACTCACTTGATCCTAATGAGGATGTTTGTAGTGTTGATGATCTTGTAGGTGACAATGAGATTATGGAAACTCAAGAGGAAAATGCTAGTAAGCCTTTGGAACTTGAAGGTCCATGCAAAGGGGATAATGAGGAGACATCTTAACCTATCTTGAAGGATGAACTTCCAAAGGATTGGCAATTCAAGAAAGCTCATCCTTAAGATCTCATCATAGGTGACACTGCAAAAGGGGTAACTACTAGATCTTAATTAAAGTCTATTATTAATTTAGCATTCATTTCTCAAGTCGAGCCAAAAAATGTTGATGATGCATTAAGTGATGAATTTTAAGTCCTTACTATGCAAGAAGAGTTAAATCAATTTGAGAGAAATGAAGGCTTTGGAACTTTAAGGTCCATGCAAAGGGGATAGTGAGGAGACATCTTAACCTATCTTGAAGGATGAACTTCCAAAGGATTGGCAATTCAAGAAAGCTCATCCTTAAGATCTCATCATAGGTGACACTACAAAAGGGGTAACTACTATATCTCAATTAAAGTCTATTATTAATTTAGCCTTCATTTCTCAAATCGAGCCTAAAAATGTTGATGATGCATTGAGTGATGAATTCTAGGTCCTTGCTATGCAAGAAGAGTTAAATCAATTTGAGAGAAATAAAGTTTGGACTTTAGTTCCTAGACCAAAACATCGTCCTATGGGCACTAGAGGGTGTTTAGAAATAAAATGAATGAACAAGGTGTCATAACTAGGAACAAAGCTAGCCTAGTAGCTAAATGATATAATCAAGAGAAAGGCATTGATTATGATGAAACCTTTGCCCTAGTTGTAAGGTTAGTAGCTATTAGAATTCTACTTGCATTTGCATCATTCATGGATTTAAACTTTATCAAATGGATGTTAAAAGTGCATTTCTAAATGGTTTCATTAAAAAGGAGGTATATGTGGAGCAATCTCTAGGTTTTGAAAATTTTGATTCTCCAAATCATGTTTTTAAATTGTTTAAAGCATTGTATGGATTAAAACAAGCTCCAAGAGGTTAGTATGAAAGATTGAGCAACTTTTTACTAGAGAAAGGGTCTCTAAAGGAAAAGTTGACACAACTCTTTTCATAAAGAAATCCAAGCATGATTTGCTAATTGTTCAAATTTATATTGATGATAATATTTTTAGTGCTATTAATCATTGCTTGTGTGAGGAATTTTCTAAGCTAATGCAAGGAGAATTTGAGATGAGTATGATGGGAGAACTAAAATTCTTTCTCAAATTAAAAATTAAGCAATGCAAAGATGAGATTTTCACTAATAAAAAAAATATGCTAGAGACATTCTCAAGAAGTTTGGTATGGATGGAGTAAAGACAAGTAAAACTCCAATAAGCACTATAACCAAACTCAACAAGGATGAGAATGGCAAACTGGTTAATGACATAGCAATTTAGAGGTATGATTGGATCTCTTCTTCATTTAACTGCTAGTAGATCTAATACTATGTTTGCTACTTACTTATGTGCTAGATTTCAATCTAGTCCTAAAGAGTCTCATTGGAATGCTATCAAAACAATTTTCAAATATCCTTGTGGCACAATGCATTTAAGACTTTGGTATCCTAGGAGTTCCTCCTTTAACTTAATTAGTTATTCAGATGTAGACTTTGCTAGCAGTTTACTAGATAGAAAAAGTACTTTCAAAACTTTTCATATTTTTGGTAATTGCTTAATTTCTTCGTTTTGCAAGAAATAAGATTCAATTGCCTTGTCCACTGTTAAAGCTGAATACATTGCATCAAGTCTTTATTGTTCACAAGTTTTATGGCAAATAAAATAATTGATGGACTATGGTATAAAACTTGATCACATTCCTATCAAATATGACAATATAAGTGCTATTAACCTTAACAAGAATCCCATTCAACATTCTAGAACTAAGTATATAGACATTAGACATCATTTCTTGCATAATCATGTTCAAATTGGTGATATCTCACTTGAATGTGTTGATACAAATAATCAACTTGCAGATATCTTCACCAAACCTCTTAATGAAGAGAGATTGAATTTAATTAAGCATGAACTTGGTATGATTGATAGTTCTAGTTTATCTTGATTTTACGTTTAATTAATAGTTGGACTATTTTCATGTGAAATCATATTGTGCTTATCGATTAGTTTGATTGTTAAACGTTTTGATTTTGATCTTAACATTTTTCTAAAAAAAATTTAATCATCATGCATTTATATATGTTTAAATATGCATTATGATTTTTTTAAAATTCCTCCTACTTCTCATCAAGAGTAGTTTCTTTTTATATGTTTTTATCAATTTTGTCGTTAGTTTCGTTACTTTCAGTATATTTTTCATATAGAAGCATTAAGCTATTTGTTTATTTTTATAGTTATTTTGTGTCAGTTTAGGTTCGGTTTATTTTCTAGATATTTTATAGATATAAGCCATGAGCTATTAGTTTTATGTATTGTCTACAATTGATATCTTAATATTATTGTAACTTTATCCTTTTTAATGCAATTTTTTAATGATTTTTTGAATTTTGACAAAGGGGAAGAAATATTTGGGTTTGATTAATTTATTATTTATTGTGCTTATGCATGAATTTTTTTTAATTGTGTTTATACATGAAAAATTTATGTTTAATTTATTCATGTATAAATTCTTCTTAGGAATTGTTTTGACCTTTAATAATGCATGGATATTTTTAAGATTTGATCTATCTTTGCTTTTGATAAAGGGAAAGAAATAATTGAGTTTGCATGAGTATTTAGTTAATTTCTTTTAAGGGACAGAAATTTTTTTTACAAAGATGTGTTTATGTTAGTGACATAACTATGTGATAGTGTGTCCTTAATATTAATGTTTTTTAATCCATTGAAATAGGGGGAGGAAATTGTTTGAATTTATTTTACATAATTTTGTTTATGCATGCATAGTAACATTATAAGTGTGGCTAGTTTTTTCATATATCATATGTGATAGAAAGGTCTTGTTTTACTTACTTTGTTTAAGTATGGCATTGATTTTATAAAAAATTTGTGTATCTTTGTTTTCATTGTTTTGGTTCTTGATCTTTTATTCCCTTTAGATTTTTTTCATTTGTCTTTATATCTCTCTCTTTTCTTTTTGTCTTTGACAAGGGGGGGGGGATAAATTATTCTTAGTGTTTGTGTTTGTAATATGCTAAGTGTCATATGATCATGTATGATTAGCTAGCTAAGCTCTATATGATCATGTGATAGTGAGTGCTACATGTACGATTTTTGTGATGCATTTTAGTAGCACTACATGCATATATGTTTGAAATTATTTCCTTTATATTACCTAATAAAATGATCATGTTATCATTTTTTATTTTTTAAAACACATTTCTTATGTTAGGACATAATTCTCTTATGATATATTTTATATTTTTGTCATGGAGAGTAAATTAAATTTATATTTCTTATCATGTCTATAAAGTAGAGAAATAAAGAAATATATTTTCATAAAAAGGAGAAATTTTTTATGACTATCTTTTAAATTGATATCGTTTCTTAAAGCCATCTCCTTTATAATTATTTAATATTTTTTGAATTTCTTTAAATCCTTACATGTGCTTTGTTAATTCTTCCATGATTTGGTATATGATATTGATTTTATGCATATATTAAGGGGGAGAAATTTATTACATCTATTTATTTTGAAAGGGGAGCTATTTTAATTCAACATGCTTATACATGTTATTTATTTTTGACACACACACACACACACATTATTTATTATCTTTTCAAATTGGTTGTCAAAGTCAAAAAGGGGGAGATAGTTGACTATTTGCATGATCAAACTCCTAATTTTGGAATTTGACAAACAATGTTGATACTAATGACTTCAACTAAGTGTGTATGAGTTATATACCAAAAACATACATTTTTGGATATTTAATGGTCTTTTAGGGTAATTTGATCTTTGAGATTCAATGAGGCTTTTTGACATCCTCAAAGCTCTATAATAAGAAAATGATCTTCATCACTTTTGAAGTAGTCATCTTAAGATTTTTGAATTGACCTTACTTGTCAACATCCAAGCTTATTTGTATATGCAAATCCTAAGTCAAAGTCAGTATATGCAGCTTTCATTTCAGATTGCATAGCTCTTAATATTTCTGTAATAACTTGAGCTACAAAGGTTCAATTGAGGTGATTCAAAGTGACATCAAAAGATAAGATAATTATTTATAACTTTTATGAAGAAAGTTAAGGCTAATTCAATCATATTTAGTCTTGCAAAGACATCACAAACCTATTTTGATCAGACTCAACACAATGACTAAATTGCATAAAAAGTGCAAATCCTATCATGGTCCTGACCGGGACATTGAATATCATAATCGAGTCCAAGATAAATAAATTTTTGTAAAACTTTATTTTTTGGAAGAACTGATCCCAATCTAATGTCTTGATTGGGATATTGCCCAAAATAATGATATCCCAATCGGACATTAATATTCTGACCAAGACCAATGGAAAAATTCAAATACAATGGCTCATAATGACTATTCAATGTTATTCCCAATCGGGATTGATGATATCCCAACTGGGACCTAATAAAATGCAGCTTAAAAGTTCAAATTTCATTCAAATGGACTTTATTTTTGTTCAGAACAAAATTATTGCTTACAACAACTATAATTGAATTACTCAAGTATAAATATAACCTCTGAATTAAAAAAAAATAAACTTGTTTATTCATTCTATACTTTCAAGCATTCAATTAAGCTCTCTAAACTCTTTTAAAATTCATTTTATTATTGTATACTTTTGTGAGAGTTGGTGAATGTTAGAATAGATATTCTTATTCTTCTATTTTCTAGGATTAGAAAATGGGAATTAAGATTCTATTATAAAGGAATTGGTTTAAGTGTTCAACTATTAAAACACTTGGAAATTTGGTTTTAGTGTGAGCCTTGAAAATGCTTGTGAATTGGTTTTTAAGTGAGCTTTGAAAACTCAAGTTGTAAGGTTTGAGTTCAGCCTAAAAATCAAGTTATAAAAATCAATATAGGGAAATAGATTGTGGTGATTCAAAATCCTAACTTGGGGATAAGTTAGGTAGAGACATAGGATTGTTGAGAATCGAAACTCCTTAAATTCTTGTGTTCATCATTCTTCCTTCTCAATAATTTTTTAATTCTTACTAAAAAAATTTTAATTTTTTATTATTATTTGATAGTTCTATTCACCCCCTCTCTAAGACTCTTTCAAACTGGTATATATACCAAAGTGTTTTGGAGTGGATAAAGGAGACTTTAGTGTGTCCTACCAAGAAAGAGGAGGATTAAGGATTGCAATGTTTTGACTAAAAAGAGTAAGGAAGCTAAGTAAATAGAGTTTGAACATGTTCCTCTTTAGTAAAGCCAAAGAGTGTATCAAACTCTAGAGAAGTCATAAAATGATCCCTTCCCCTAAGTTTAAATCACATACTAAAGTATGAATTTTGATCATAAAAAGAAGTGGTTCTTAAAGTGAAGGAAGAAAGAAATTCAACCAATTAAGAAGGATAAGTAGGGAGAGGGTTAAACTTAAACTCTTTTGCTCCTACCATTAAGAGGAGTTGCTCTACCTCTTTAAAGCATCCCATCTTCTAAAGGGTAATCTTAGACATGTTTCTTGAAAGAATGATGTGACTCTTTTGAAAGGCAGAGGCCCTCTTCTTTATTTTATTAGGGTTGTAGGAAAAAGAAGGGTGTAATTTCTTTGGTTGCTCTATGAATGCTCTCCTTGAGGAAGATTCACCTTGAGAGGGTGTGGCCTTCTTTGGTGCCATAGAAGAGGGAAAGGCTTAAGAGTAGAAGGTGAGAAGTTTTGAGAGAAGAGAGAGTGTAGTTTGAATTTTGAAAAAGGAGAGAATATGTGTAAGTGTTAAGGATTGGTGGAATAAGAGTATTTATATAGGAAAAAAGGAGTTATGAATGACCTAGGGGCTAATTTTAGGCCATTATGAACTTGGAAAATTATTTCTATTATAAAAAGATGTGTCATTAAATGAAAAAATTTCATTTTTCGAAACCAATTTGGACTGTCCTCATAATTATAATATGGTAGTCACAATTGTGACATGGTTATTCACGAGCAATGTCCTAATCATGATCATGAACTTGATTATCTTTGTGTCAGAGACGAACAGGTGTCATAATCCTAATCGTTGTAGAGAACGATCATGACCAAATTTCTTTTTGGTCCTTAAACTTTTAAAAAGTTAGAATTAAAAAGTTAGAAAATTTTGTTCAATTATACCCTTTGCAGGCATAATTTACAAACTTTAAAAAATTAAAATAGAGGAATTTTGGCTTAAAAAATTTATAATTTTAAATATTCAAATGATCCTAAGAGTCTTGGGCTTATTAATATTTGCAAATATATTAATAAATCAAATAAATTTATTTTATTGATTTATTAACACCTTTGCTAAAGTTTTACAACAAGTTTCTAAAGCAAATAAGTAAACAAATAATGCACTTACTTCAAGCTAAAACCATTAAGCATGTTAAGTTCATGACTAATAAAGTTATGTCTTTCCTTATTAAAAGGCTTTATGAAAATCATCATGATCATAATTCTAGAGGTGCCAAGAAGATATTTGAATTTTTGCACTTTTATAATCATAACTATGGTGGTGACAATGGTCATGACAACTCTCGATAACTTTTTGGAGTTGGTTGTCATGATTATAATTTTGGTCGTCATGATCATAACAATAGTGGTGACACTTGTTGTGACTACTCCTAGGAACTTTTCAAAAATTGCAAATTGAATCTTCATAATTTTTCTTGAAAAGTTTTTTTAATGATTGGCATTTTTTGTAACCATATATAATGAAGATTCCTATCAAATTTGACCAAATTTGACTTCAGATCTCAATAGAAAATTCAATCTTCCATTTTCTAGCTATATCATGATCATGATGAGCTCATCACAACTCATGAGGGAACTATAGACTTCAAAAATTAATATATTACTTAAGTCCGGACTTGAATTTTGCAATATTATTTAACCTGAATATAAACACTTAACACATGGATTAAATATAATTTTACTTAATTACTTGTGACCATAAAGAAAGATTATTTTGCCCCTTAAGGTTTAACAATCTCCCCCTTTTTGATAGTAATAAACAATTATGTAAAATTAGGCTAAAATTGGAAGAAAATACTCTTCCATAAAATAAGCCTAAAATTAAACTTGTAAAAAATCAGTAAACAAGTCCATTTTGCATATTTGAGCAACAAAGCAATGAATTATTTGAGCAACTCTCAACCATCAACAAAAACATATCCAAAGATGATATATTCGACAACCTAAAAAGCCTTCCCTTTTTTAATAACCACAATGAACATATTCAATATTCATACAAAACACAATTCACATCCATACATTTTACATTTTTTGCCCTTTGTTACTATAAAAAACAACAAGAGAGAGATTTCTATAAAAAAAAAGGTTTTAAAAAGTGAAAGGCCATAACCATGTCAAATTCCAAAAAGACTTGAAAAATCTAGTTAAAAAGAAAAATAAAAAATCAAAGCAAATATGCCCCAAATAGTGAAAGTCCACAACACAATATGACTAACAATTTGCTTCACATAAGCAATATCCATAACCAATAAGTTTTCACAAAATTAGCATCCAAGATTCAAAAATCAAATCAATATTTTTGAAACACCTCTGATTAGGTTAAAGAAAAAGATCCTTTAAATACCCCCACTTCTAACCCAAGACACGTCATCGGTGATAAAAGAGAAGTCATGATCATGATAAAAAAAATTTACAGCATAGTTAAAATAGATTTTATCAAAATGATGACACAAAGAGTTATGATAATGAGTAAGACATTATAACTGAATTATGTTAGGATAAGCTTAATGGTAGTGATTGTAGACGGTGGGGTTTAGTGCATGCCCAAGATTTTAGCAACCGCGACACTAGTTGAACTCAGGGCTCCTGAGAACATACTAACCATTATCACAAAAACATGGCATCGAAATGAGGAGTCGCCACCCAGGGTAATAACTAGGAAAAATTAAGAAATGATGGTACTCGATTCTTTAAAAGAAAGTCAACACCACAATCAAGATATTCTAAATATGGAATACTAACTTCTTTCAGTCTTGTGTTCATTTAGAATTACTTCAAGAATTACTATGTTACCCTCTATTTACATGTAATTTCATATAAACCTTTATTTAAAACAATTAACTCCAGCTAAACTAGTCATGAAAAAATACATGTAAATAATGCATTCATTTAAATTCATAATCCCTAAGCTAGTCTAATCTATATTGATTTCAATTAAATTGGCTAAATCTACATGTTTTAATTTACAAGTGAGCCTAAAAACTAATGGGCCTTAATTCCTATTTAATTCTAATTAAATGAACCTTCTATTTATTTTAATTCTAAAAATGGGCCTAAATCTATAAATTATAAAGTATTTAAATTAATGGGCCTAATTCTATATATTTTAATTCTAAGGTGATCGTAAATCTACAAGTTATAAAAAAGGTTTTAATTCAATAGGCTAAGTCTAAATTAATTTTAATTAAATTAGGTGGGTCTATGTCTAAATTAACTAAATGGGCCTAAGTTATCTCTAACCTAAATTTAATTAATTATGGACCTAAAGATACATTTTAATTAATTAAACCTATAAAAAAACTTAAATTTATTTCAATGGGTTAGAGCCTAATATGGACTAAAAGCCTAAAACACATAAACATAAACAAACAAGCTCAAAAAAACAATAAAAAAAATATCAAAACAATTAAATAAAAGATCAAACAAATCAATTAAAGTTATTCTAAAAAAAACCCTAATTTAATTAAAGCAACTTTAAACAAAAAATTAACAAGTAACCCTAATTCTATCCACTTATATCTAATTCAATTTTAATTAAACAAACCCTAATTATCTCTATGGCCATTAATTTTAATAAATTACCTAATTAAAACCCTAGTTTTACCAATCTATTAATTAAAATAAAACACACAATCACACAAACATGATTTCATTATTCTCACTATTGAGGCTATTACAATTATTTATTGAAAATAACAAGAAAAGAAAAATTAATACAATAAAAAAAACAAAATAGAACAAAAGCAAAACAATAATAAACTACTAAAAAAAACTAGAAACTATATTTAGCAACAAAGTTCAATCCATGGCATTCCATGGACCTTCATGGATTTAATTCTCTAAGTAAGATCATCATGTAATCCCTTCCATATTCGCCAACACAAAAGAATAAACAATGATTAGTGAATAAAATAACAATAAAAATTAAACGAAATCAAAATTTAATAAAACCAAAATAATAAAAAAAAAATAGGAAAGAAGATGATGATTATGGATGGAGTATGGGTTGCCTCTTAGACTAGTATAAACAACCATTGTTTGTTAAGTAGATCTTTAATAAAAAAAAAACTTGTTATTCTTCTTCTCAAAATTCTATTGCTTCCTTCCTCAAAAAACAAATAATTCACCAAAGAATATTTTTATGTACTGTGTAGGGACAAAAAGAAAGCCTCTAAAAATTATAAAAAAAGAGAGAGAGTTAAGAGCCTCTAAAAATTATAGAAAAAGAGAGAGCTGAGAAAGAGAGAGGCCAGAGAGAGGTCCCAGAAAAAGGTCCCGTCTAGGAGTGCTAAAGTTGGGCTTTTATATATATAAAAAAAGTTCTAACTAAAAATGTATCCTATCGTGACTTGCTTTTCCTAGAGTTTTTATTTTAAAAGGACTTTAATTTCCTAAAAATTTAGATAAATATTATTTAACTAAACAAAATTCATGAAACCAAGTTTTATTTACTATAAATAAAATAAAATAAAAGGATAGAACATGTTTTATTACAACATGAATTGTGTAATTCCGATTGAAATTATATAATTCTAATTTTTTTAATTTTTAATTATAAAAAGACCCCTTAAAGAATTTAGACTTTTCAATTAGGTCTTAAAAAATTACAATTAAGTCCTTAGAAAACTAATTAAACTCTTTTGAAAATACATTCAGACTTTTGAGGTTTCAAACTTTAAGTGGATCTATTTATAACATTTTCATCATTGGAGTCCCCTGTCGCATCCACACTTCATCATCCCAAAATTGGGTGCTTACAATGATCATCAAACTTGCGGCTTAAAATTAAATATTAAATGCATTAAAAGTTGATTGCAAATTAATTATAATCAGTGATTAGATTTTCAAAATCATGAAAATCAATTTATCAAACATAATTTCGAGTAAAACATGAATTTATTTGAAAGAATAGACCCATCACTGCTAATGAAAGTAACATAATAATAATGATTTAAATCCAAAATTTTCAAAATGTAAGCCTTTGAACTTAGGTTGAGCCATTTCTACCATAGTAGGGAATAATATAGTATTACACCATAATCAATCAAAATTCAAGGATATATCAAATTAACCACTTAAGGTTCAAAAAATTGATTATAATTATATAAGCAAACACAAATCACAATGAATTACCATCCAACATGCCAATCTCTCTTTTCCATGTCCAAATGAGTAAAGAGGTTGGCCTTCTCAGTCATGTGCCTTGAAAATACACGATCTAGATATCAATTCTCTTTCCACATTATGGATTCCAAACACACCTACAAGAAAATACTTCATTGTATTTTAGGTACCCAAATGTATTTAGGTCCTTAGGTGTTAGAATTGAAAAATCCATTATTTGACTTACTCGAATGAGTATTTATAATATAACATCTATAATTTTTGTGCCCCATTACACCACAATAATGGCATCTAACATTTGGTGCATGCTCTTTCATTTTAAAATTATGAAAACCATAAGAATAAGCATGATTGTATTTCCTAGGCTTGGGTCCTCTTGAGCTATTAGCTCTAGACTTGTTAGTTTTAATTCCATTAGACTTTTTAGGTTCATTGGTTTTAAGACTAGGTCTTTGATAAACCTTAGTAATTGGATTACTTAGGCTTATACCTTCTAAAGAGCTAGCATGAGCATTTTCACATCCAATTCCATTTTTAGATTTTAAATGGGTGGAAGTCATAGAAATCATCCCATCAAGTATTTCTTTTCCTTGGTTAAATCTAGAAATGGACTTTTTGAGATTGCTTTGTTCATTTTTTAAAAATGCATTTTGTCCAATAAGTTTAGCATTCTCATTAGCATCCTCAAATTTCTTAGAATTGCATTCATTCAATGAATTTATCAACTCTTCATTAAAAGATCTTGACTTCTCAAGTTCTTCTAGAGCTTTCACCATTTCTCTAAGTGAAGTAATTCTACATGAATATTTGTCACATTTATGCATCAATTTTTCATAAGCAAGTAATAATTCATCATTGGATTTAAATTCTAAAGTTACCTTATAACTTGAAGGTTCCTCCAAAGCCATGAAGCAAAGACTTGCAACTTCTCCATTGGTTTCATCATCATTAGATTTACTTGAATCATCCCAAGTTGCTTTAAGTGCTTGCTTTTTTTTCCTTCTTGTGTTTCCTATCTTTCTTAAAGGATTTCTTCAACTTTGTGCATTTGAATTTAATATATCCCAATTTTTTACATTCATAGCAAATCAATATTATCCTTCTTGCTTGAGCCTTACTTCTTAAATCCTCTTCTCTTCTTCATGATGAGATCTTTAACCTTTCTTAAAATTATAGAATACTCATTTTTATTATCATTTGAGTCGCTATCACTATTGTCTCTATTTGCCTTGAGAGCAATGCTTTTGTCATTCTTGGCCATCTCTTCCTCTACCACTTGATTCATTTTGATTTCATGTGTGAGAAGCTTCCCTAAAAGCTCATTCATTGGTAAAGTAGAAAGATCATTTGCTTCTTCAATTAAGGCCATCTTAGCTTCCCAAACCTTTTAAGGTAAACTCACAAGAATTTTACTGTTGACATCCTCATTTGAAAATTCCTTGCCAAGTTTCCTTGTAGAGTTGATGAGAGTGATAAGCCTACTATACATATCACTAATTTTCTCATAAGGCTTCATCTGAAAGAATTCATATTTTATTCTAAGCATTTGCAATTTCTTATTCTTGACTTCATTAGTGCCTTCATGCTTAGTCTTTAAACATTCCTAAATTTCTTTGGCAGATCTCAAGTGCTCTATTCCATTGTATTCTTCCCTACTCAAGCCATAATAGAGGATGGTGATTGCCTTTTTATTTCTCAAGTTAGCTTTTGATTGTTCACCACTCCATTACTTTCTAGGAATGGTCACCTTATTACCTTTATTATCTTTCTTTATTGTAGGACTCCAACCTTCTTCAATAATATCCCATAACTTAACTCATTCATTATCCAATAACATCTCTATTTTGTTTCTTTAATATGCATAATCAGTTCCATAAAAAAATGGAGGTCTTGTGTAGCTAGGGCCATGAACATCAAGGGTGATAATAACTTGACTTATGGAGGCCATGATCTTTTCTCCAAGATGGTTAAATCTTTAAAAATAGAGACTAAAGCTCTGATACCAAATGTAATTCCATAAGTTCTAAGTGGGGGGGGGGGTGAATTGGCTTTTAGAGAAATATAGGTAATTTGTTTTTCATAAAGAGCAAACTTAAAACAAAATTTGAGTTGAAATAGATGAAGATTATGAGAAAAATAAAAACACAAGGAATTTATAGAGGTTTAGCCCTCAAAGCCTATGTCCTCTCCTCAACCACAACTTGAGAATTTCAATCCACTATCAATCTACTTTAAGGTGTAGATTAAACCCTTACAAGCTTAAATCAAGCTACCCAAATGTTTTTCCAAGGCTCACACTCAAACCCAAGTGTTTTTTTATAAGACTCACACTCTAACCTAAGTGTTTTCAATGGCTCACACTCAAACTGAAGTGTTATTAATGACTCACACTCAAACCCACTTACTAAGAACAATCCTCTTAGCTTACAAGTGAATAAAACCTTAACCCTACTCACTTAATCTCACTATTGAGCTTTTGAATAATGGTTTTAAACACTCACCAACCCACATTCAAGAACACTTTTAAGATAAATAAAAATTACAAGAATAAAAAATGAAAGCTTGGGTGGTTAAAGGATTAATTGAAGATTAAATGCTTAAAGATTTCTCTAAATGTGTTTGCTTAACTTCTTTCTCTTGTTCCAGCTCTATTCTAAGTAGTATTTAAACCCTCTAAGAGAAAAAGAGCTATTGAAGGTGCATTTAATGCAAATAGAGCCATTTGAACCATCCAAAAAAAAGCAGGTCTGCAGGCGCCAAAATCGTCATGATCATAATTCTAGAGGGGTCAAGAAGAGATTTGAATTTTTGCACTTTCATGATCATAACTATGTTGGTGACAATGGTCATGAAAACTCTCGATAACTTTTTAGAGTTAGTAATCATGATCATACTTTTGGTCGTTATGATTATAATAGTAGTGGTGACGCTGGTTATGACTACTCTTGAGAACTTTTCAAAAATTGCAAAATTGAATCTTCATAATTTTGCTTGAAATTTTTTCTAATGATTAGGATTTTCTTATGACCATATATAATGAAGATTCCCATCGAATTTGACCAAATTTGACTTTGAATCTCAATAGAAAATTTGATCCTTCCATTTTCTAACTATATTATGATCATGATGAGCTCGTCATAACTCATGAGGGAACTGCAGACTTCAAAAATTAATATATTGACCTTTCATTGCTTAATTGAATTTTGCAATACTAATTAACCTGAATATAAACACTTAACACATAAATTAAATATAATTTTACTTAAACACATAATACATGGATTAAATATAATTGTATTTAATTACAATAATTTCTATGTCTATTTCACTTTTAATATGGTTTTCTTATCTTTACTAACTTTTTCTCCACTCTTATATATGTTATACTATTATTCTCTACTTCTCCTCCTATTTCTTTTGCATTATTGCATTTTCATGCATTCATGTGCCTTTATACATATCACTTGCTTTATGCATATCACTATCATGCGTGTGCTCATTTTTAGATCCTCTAGATGCATACTTGCATGCTTCCCGAATTTGCATCACTTTGGATGCTTCCCGGCTTGCATTATGCATCATCCTTTGCATGCACCCTATATTTATTTAATGCTTGTGTGAGCATGCATTGTATTACCATCATCCATTGCATTATGTATACCTCTTGTTATCAATCTCAAGATCTCGATCTTAAACTACAAGCTTTTACTAACATTTATTACTATTGTTGTTTATTTTCTAACCTTTTTCTTATTATTTGCCTATTTTGGATATCAATTTATGTTGTATATTATTCTGTTATATTAATTCCCATCATCTTCTCAATCTCTACTCCTACCCCTTCTTCTTTATCTATTTGTTTAATTTGCAATTTTATTATTATTACATATCTCTTATTAATATTATTTATGCTTTATTTTGTCAATTATATCAAAATTACCTTTTGTTTTCATGTTTAATTGGGGTTTTATTTAGTTCTATAAAAAAATAAACCAAATTCCTTTTGTGGTTTTATTGATTATTACATGAATCTTTTTGTCAATAAATTGACTTTATTTATATCCACTTCTCTACACCTCTTTTTTTAAAATTTCTTTTTAATAATATTTTTATTTATTATTTATGAAATTTTGCATTTTCTTAATAAAAATCAATCATTTTTTTTTCATTTATAATATTCTTTAAATATTTTTATTACATACAGTACTTTTATTTTGTATTTGTGATGTTATTTTTGTTGATCACAAGAATCATCCAAATGCAAAGACATGGATCACAATTTCCTTTATTTTTAAATTTTTTAAATAAATGATTTGATTTTGTGTTCAATAATTTATGATGTGGGAAATATCCATCCAAGGTACAAAATTCACATTTTGAGGCCTAACTTGATGAAAACTCATGTTGTGAATTAATAGTTCACATAATTAATCAAATGTTATTTTCAAATGATTTTCTAAACTATTTATAATTTAAAATCCATTTTTCAAGTGTTCTTCCTTCTTTTGATTTTCAAATTATTTTTCTATTTGAAATTATTTATAAACATTTTCATTTCTTTATTTTGGTTTTTAAGGATTATTTTTCATTTATTTTTCAAAAAATTGTTCCCTAAAACTCAGAATATGGAGCAATCATAGAGAGGATATTCACAAAATGTGTTAGCCATTCTCAACTCCCTTCTCTTTTTAATTTATTGCTTTATATTGCTTTTATTTATTTTTTTATATTTTATTATTTAGCATGCACATGTTTATTCATATCATAACTTTACCATAATGGCCTTGCCATGAGTAAATTGTTTTTGTTTCTATTATTGTATTTGCATTTTAATTGTTTATTGACATGTTTATAATATGTTCATAAATAATATTTTATCATGTGTTATCTATTATGGTTGGATATCATGCTTCTGTGATATTGTCATAACAAATATTTACCATGTTTAAATTTTCATTATTTTTCGATGCTTATAACTCTATGTTTATGTATTATTATATCATATAAATATGCTATGTTTACACCATGTGTGTTGTGTTTTATATGTTAGTTTAGTATTTACCATAATCATGCATCATCCTATTATTATGTTATTTTACCATATTCATGCATCATTTCATCATACTCTTTTGTGCTTATGTGTTTATATTATATTAGCATTTAGATGTAAAAGTTAATGTACAATAGTACATAATTCTTAGAAGCACTATACATAAAGTAACGTTGGAAATGCTCGGCATCTGGGTGGTATAGAGATGCCTTGAATAAAAGAGCATAATCCTACTGGCATTGATATTCGAACCCAATGCTTTATCCAATGGGTGAATGCAATTCCAAGCAAGGGTTCCAAGTTTGCCTAAGTCCCTAAAATGGACAATTTCTCGAGTGATACCTAGTGGCAACTCCTTATTTCTATTGCTTGTATGAAGGCTTAGAAGTGCATTTATGTCATCCCATAGCTATTTAAGTACTCCCTTCACTACCCTCTATTTTCCTATAATAAGGAAAAAGGGTCAGTGATCCAAAGAGTGTCGAGTCGATCCCATTGGCATCAACAATGGCGACTCCACTGGGGATTGAGATATTGATCTCGAAGTTTGTATTTTGCTTCCAATTATATATACTATTATAGACCAACTTGCATCACAACACTTCTCACATGCACAATAGCCTAATAACCCTTATTGCATTAAATTATGATTCACAATGACTCCACTCGACTCATGAGCTGATTAGTTTAACATTGTCACCTTTAGACTTAATTCGGTTCAAGAGATACTACTAGGCTCATCTGACCATAGTCTATAACTCAAGTCCTAAAAGGGGCTAGTTTTCTCTCGAGTTTGTAAAAGATGTTGGGCCCCTTTGACCTTGGCCTGTAACTTAAGTCTATAATGGCCTTTTACCTTGACTAACCCATGTAACTTCCACTAGGATTGTACTCTATCTTACATGTGTTTGTAGATTTATGTTTATATGTTGTGTTTTAATCTAAACTGAGTCCTCAGTGACATGAATATCTTATATTGTGCTGACTTGAATCAAGTTAACCCTATTTAGACATATGTACCCATTTGAACCTAAAGGGTCCAAGCGAACCTAGTCAGTCTATCATGACACATTTGTTACATATTGTTTGTTTCTTATGACAGAAAATGGTTTATACCATTTAGGTCATACATCTCAAACATTATGACATTTATGGTTATGAAAACTTGACTAATTTGCTAAAACCTTAAAGTTTGAAAAGTATATCTTGTCTAAAAAGTGTAAACTTGAGATATCTTAATAAACTAACCCTAGCTATGGGGATACTATATCCGTAAGGTTATTTTGATATCCCATGTTTTTATTGACTTAAATCTAACCATCAAAGTATCATATATACATATCACTATGGTCTTTAATATCTTAACCCAATTTATCTAATGGAGCAATAATTTTGGCCCCTATATATTTAAATAAACCATTTTAGAACTTATTATAATACAATCCAATGTTCATAATAAGCTAATTTGCGGTTTATGTCTATAATTTATTTGGATTTAAATGGATTAAAATCCTAAGTTGTTATAGTTTGATAACTAATTATGGTTATCTTGATATCATAGCTCTACTCCAAAAGATTACTTGGTTTAATATATTTAAGTACCATAAAACTTTGTTAAAATCAAACCATGCATGTAAACATAAGTCATCCTTATATGTTAATTTTTTTTAGAGTCACGAGCTAGTTCATCCCCTGATAATGTTATGATAACCCCCACCTAGGAAAGAAATTGAACTATCACCTATGTGGGAGAGATAAGGTTGGAAGGTACTCCATTTTCTCTAATGTGTTATAACTATTTACATTACATACACATTTGCACTTATGCATTCATTCATTCATCCATACATGCATTCATGCATTATTATAATGCATGGATACATGCTAATACACATACAATCATCATAGGTCATACTTGAAGTGTCTCAACATTGTAGTTTGGTTAGAGGAGAGAAAAAGGCATATTAGTCAAATTTGTTATAAATAGTTCATCACAACTAGTTAGAATGGAAGAAGTTGACAAGTTGGTTAATGAAAGGGTGAATGAGTACATTTAGAACAATTTGGGTTAGTTATTGCAAACTACTAAGGAAATAAAGAGACCTTTTTATACGATAGTGCACCTCCACCACATTAAAGAGAGACTAGTGAAGAGGAAGTTATTGTTGTTGATGCTCCACCTTTGACTGAGGATCAAATTAAGGCTTATGAGACTTGGAAAACATAGTTTAAAGGAAAAGAACCAATTGTGACTAATTTGATTTGTGAGGAAAATAAAGTGATGATGGAAAAGGATACTTATAAGCACCCAATTTCGTGATGTAATTATGCATGATGCCACGAAAGCCCCTGTGATGAAAAATTAATTGAGAAATTAATCTCTAGTGCTGAAATTTGAGATTTCAAGGACTAAATTGTAATATTTTTTGACCTAATTACAAAATCTTGATTTTAGAAATTTTTTTTAAAAATTTTAACTTTTTGGGACAGCTGAGCAAATTGCCAGTCGGCATTTAGCTAATGTTGATCGGCATTGGCCTAATGCCGATTGACATTACTGACATTCGCATTTTTTTTAGTATTTTCTATTATTTTTTCAGTATTTTCCTATTTTTTGATTGGTCCAAAATTAATTTATTTTAATAAAAAATTATTTTTAATATTTTTCCTGTACAGTACGCGTCTATTACGTGTATTTTCTCTTTCTGGAATCCTTTTATCCTGATTTTTTATTTTGAAAAGAAAAAAAGAACTCTTTTATCCTGCATCTCCTTTGATCATGCAAGAGGTTATCAGTGTTGTGATCATGCAAGAGTTGTTAGCTGAGGATAGAGAGAGGGGGTTCAGTTTTGGAGAGGCTAGGGTTTTAAAGAAAAGTTTCAAAGAAAATTTAACACTGAAAAAAACCTTTCTACTATAAATATCAAAGAAACCTTTTCAAAAGGAAGAAAATAACATTCTTTGTGTTTTTTTGAAGCCTAGGAAATCAAGAAGAAAAGCAATATAGTCAATTTCAAAATGGTGAAAATCCCAATCTAAGGGCATTCTAATAGCATTTGCACAACATCTTCTACTCTTTTCTTTTTTTATTTTCTTTTTTTTATTTAATTTCTTTATTTTATTTTTGATTGATTCATTACTGATTAATTTTTATGTTTTTTTATTTATTTTGATTGAAGTTCTGTAGTATCCTGGAGATGAGGTTGGAATGAGATTTTGGCAGTAATTACATTGAAGAATCCATAGGATGCCATGGACTAAGATCTGTAAAACTCGAGTAGGATTTAGGATTTATGATTTTTGCATTCTTTTAATTTGCTTTTGTTTTGGGTTGTAATTAAATTAATTTTAATTTTTGTACAGTAGGTTGTAATAGCCCTAATAGTGGGAAATAGTGAAAATTCTTTAATTTTTTGCACTATTAAAATTAATTAGTAAATTAGGTTAATTTGGTAAACCCTAATTAAAATCAATAGAAACAATAGGTTAATTTAGGTTTCATGTTAATTAAAAGTAGGGTTTTTAGAAGAAATAATTTAATTCCTTGTTTGATCTTTTATTTAATTGTTTTGATATTTTTTTTTTATGTTTTTGGACTTGTTTGCTTATTTTTATATGATTTGGGCCCCAAGCCCACATTAGGACCCAAACCCACTAAATAAAAATAGGCTTTAAATGGTTTAGATTAACTAACTAAGATTAACTTAGGCCCATTAGGTTAATTTAGACTTAAGCCCATTTTTAGGTTTACTAAAATTAATTTAAAAATAACTCAGTCCATTAATTTCATTTCTTTTAAAATATATAGACTTAGGATCACTTATTAACATGTAACCCATCCTTAGTCCAATTCACTTATAAATAAAATATGTAGAATTTGCTAATTTTAATTAATAAAATTAACCTAGTTTAGACTTAGGGACGTTGTTGCCTTTTGTATGTATTTTTTACATGTAATTTTATGACTTGTTGCCTTTTTGGGTTAGATGGATGTTTAATTAGGGTTTAAATAAAATTGCATGTAATTAGAGAATAAAATAGTAATTCATAAAATAAATCTAAATGAACACAAGACTTAAAGAAGTTAGTATTCTATCCCTAGAATTTCCTAGTTATGGTGCTAGCTTTCTTTTAGAGAATCGAGTACCACATTTTGATTTGTCCCAGTTATTACCCTGGGTGGCAAGTCCTCATCCCCACTCCATGTCTTTGTGATAATGGTTAGTGTATTCTTTAGGGCTTTGAGCCCAAAAAATGTCGTGGTTGCTAAAATATTGGACGCGTGCTAAACCTTACAGTCTATAGTGGCGACTCCACTGAGGATAAGAGATACTGATTCTACTTATGTTCTTTAGAGTTATTTTATTAATTATTATTTTATTCTTGCATTCATTTTGCATGTCCCTATTAAACTGATGGTGTTGGTTTATGATTCCATGATTTCACTAGCTTCATGGAGTTGAAAATTGGCTAACCATCACTTTTAGCCTAAACTCAGTTCAAGAGAGATTACCAAGCTCATCTGACCAGAGTCTGTAACCTAAGTCCTAAAAGGGGGGTGGTCTTCTCTCGAGTTTGCAAAGGATGCTGGGCCCCTCTGACCTTGGCCTATAACTTAAGTCTTAAAAGAGGGCATCTTGCTAAGGGAACCTTAACCTTTTTACCAGACCCTAACCACATATAATGGCTTTACTTGTATCATTTTTACCATGAGGTATTTCTCTCTATAAAAGCCCAGGCCTATACTTTTGAAGCCCCTTGGGGTAATAAAGATTGGGCTAGACCTTTATACTTAGAAATGTTATTTCTATGCTTATTGCCATAAGGTATTTCTATCTATAAAAGCCCAAGCCCATACTTTTGAAGCCCCTTGCAGTAATAAAGATTAGGCTAGACCTTTATACCTAGAAATGTTGTTCTATGCTTTACTACTTTATACATGAGGGCTATGATGCGGGATGAACTGATACAAGCTCTAGCTACACTGATGCCACCTGTCATTATTGTTATACCACCACCTACACTTGAACAACCACTTGCTGCTGCGGCTATCCCACATGTCATAGATGCTCCACCTACTGCCAATAATGCTGGGGGGAAACCTATTGTCAGAAATACACCTATCATTAATATAAAGGTGGAAGATGTTGAGAATTACTTGGTAGAAAAAGCCAAGAGAGAATCACTGGAACTAGTACAAGACCTTGAGTCCAAGCAGATGCAAGCACTAACCTAGAAAATGTCTATAATGGAAGAACTAATTAAGGGACAAGGCATGGGATACTCTTTCAACTTCGATGATATGCTGCAAATGGAGGTGACAAGCTGTTGACAAATTCAAAATGCCTCAGGTACAGAAGTTTGATGGAATTGGAAATCCTAGAATTCATCTGAGTCAATACACTATAACTATAAGCACTATTAAAGCCCCATTAGCAGTTATCACTAGGTTGTTTGTGTTGTCTTTAGAGGGGATGGCTATAAACTGGTATCACAAGTTAGAGAAACCTATCAAGGCTTATTGGAAGGATTTATGTACTGCTTTTTTAAAATAACATGAGTACAATACTAGATTGGAAGTATCCATTAGGGATCTGGAATTGACTAAATAGAAATCTAATGAGTCTTTTTCTAATTTCTTAACTCGTTTCATGAATAAAGTAGGGTTAATGAAAAATAAGTTAGCTGAGAAGGATTAGGTTAGGATGGTAGTCCAAAATGTGTCGCCTAATCTAGTAGAGAAACTGAAAATGATGAACCCTAAAACATTCATAGACTTGTATAATGACGATCTATAAGCAAAAGATATTGAGAATGATAAGAAAAGTTTTGGAAGTACAGGAACCCAAAACTACCCAACTAGGGGCACACAATAATGGAGCACTAACCAGATTGTGGAAGTGCATGTTGTTCAACAACCAAGGAGATTCTCCAATTTTAACCAACCACTTTTAAAAGTCCTAGAGCACCTAATGCAAAAGGGTTTGCTCAGACCTCTCACCTTTTCCAAATTGCCAAACCCAAATGTTCCTAGCTATAACTCGAATAGTTATTGTAGATTGCATAAAGTTGCTGGCCATTCCACAGACACATGTACCCACCTTAAACGAAAAATTCAAAACATTATAGACTTTGGAAAATCATAGACCTTGAAAGCGCAAGCACTAGAAATATTCCTTTCCCAAACTACCAAAGTGTTCCACCATCAGCCACCATGATGATCAACTTAGGAGTAAGCAAAGAGGAAGTGCTAAAATCCTTTGAGGACCTAGACCTTAAAACCAATGAGAAATCTCCTAATGCCCCTAAAGATATGGAAAGAGTTAAGGATTTTTTAGGACAATCCTCAAGCAAGTTTGACAACAAGGTGTTTTAAACTAAACCACCTTCTTTTGACATACCCTTCTAGTCGATTGTGCCTAAAAGATGGGTTGATGAGTTTGATGATGAGAAGCTGCTAAACAAGGAAGAAACATGCGCAGTTGGGAAGAAAAAAAACCATTAAAGGAGAGTTTTGTCAATGAAAGACATGGGCAGTCTTACCTTAGTGCATAGGAATCTGTTAGTATGCTTGATATGGATGTTCCTAGGAATGAGATATATAAGGAACATACTGTCAAGAACCTAGTGAAAAACAACAAGGATGAGAAAGATGCAAGAATATTTTTTTATGTCAGCCGCCTCAAGGACAACCACTATAAGACTCAACATCCCTTACATCTAAAATAGGAAATAAAATTTCTTATTATCTTCCTTGAATAAAATTTTAGTTTCTGTTTTATTTTAATGATCGATGATATAAATTCTAATCATGCTTACTTCTGTAATGTACATCCTAATGGTGATGTGCATTATGATATTGATTACATATACATGTTTGACATAAATTCAATTTAATTAGATTAATTCATCATGGGCACAAATGTAAATTCAAAGAACATACATATATCACATTATGTAACTTCTGAAGATAGGAAATTTGACAAAAAAAAGAATGAAAATAAAGAGAAAAAAACAAGGAGAGAAAAAAAAAGAACAGTAAAGTACAAATTAGAGAGAAAAATTCATGACTGGCTGAGAATAGGAGTTGTATTATGTGATGTAATGAATGTTCTCATTTTTGACCTAATGAATGATTAAAATTGAATTCTAAATTTTTTTTCAAATATCGTATATTCATCTTTATCATAGTACATAAGTATCTGAATGGAAAGACAATACATAATGAAAGCTAAATTAGTGTTACGAGATCATTATTTTACTTATGTTTTCTTTTTTTCCACCCGTTTTGTAATTTTCCTTGTAAGCCTAGTGTCCCTTTATACCTTGAGAATTTAGGTGGCTTAGTAACTTGTGTTGCAACCTATACCTCATAACTGTCATCAATTTTTGCATCAATATCAAGCCTCTTAAGAATTCTTTGAAGTGCAAGTCCAGTTGACTTTATTATCAAGAACTCACTTCAATCAATTTGCCCACTCCTTTGCATCTTCAATACATGAGACTATAACTAATAGGGTTACTAAGACAAAGGGTCAATAACAGTAATGACCAAACTGAGTCTCTTGCACACATGAAGAAAAGACTGCTAGAATGAATTTAAAATGTAACTCTGGGGCAGCTTGGGGGCAAAATAGTAAATACAACACTAGAACTTCAAATTTAGTGAAAAAGATCTCAGGGCAAAAAGGAGTAAACTACAAGCATACAAATACATCAGTTATCATACAACAAAAATAGTAACAAAAAGAAAAGTTCAATAGTGCATCAGTCAATCATAAGCTCTAGTGTAAAGCCATAGACCCCACTTACTAGTTGGGTCATCAGTCCGATGAGCTGTATCAGAAGCTCTAACATCAAAAGTACCAATAATGAAGCATTCAATGCTTAAACCTACAAGCTATTGAATAGGCACCTTTTTCTCACACTCCAAGCTGCTAATAGAGCTTTGTTCCAAACAAAAGACCTATTAGGATCATGCATGTCATACATAACATGCGTACACTTGCATACATTTGTTGTGAAATACTTGCTTTTCATAATAAAAGTCTTTGAGCCTAGGCAAGATTTTGTAAACACTTTTATACTAATATTCAAGATTAATGTTGCAAAAGCACAGAAAGGTAGCCAGAATGTTCACATGTGAAGCATCTAAAGGAAAAAATGTGACATTATTCAAGTGAACCTAATGCTTAATGGGACTCTAGATCATAGGACCCAATCAGTTTGGCCCCATCTAGTAAGGGAATATCACTGATAGTGATATTTGCGAAAATGTCATCCTGGTGACCTCAAAAGGCTGGATAGGGCATTCAGGCTCCTCAAACTTAGTATCCATCTCTAAAGTCTCATTAGGAGCATCATCTGGAATATCTCTCCACAACAGTTAGACCAGTATAGGGTATGGAATATGATGATACGAAGGTCCAACATGTCAGTAATACATTCATCGGCCTTATAAAAAGGACGCACTTAAAACTTAAAATGAATGCACTCTGGAAAATTATTTGATCATGAAATAAAATCTCTAACTCCTTAACCTTTTTTGCAAGAGATGTCAAGAAGAGGAATGAAGCCCTTTACCATTGTATTAATGGAATGGCGAAAAGGAAAATTTAACCCTAGGCCATGACTTCAATGATGGAGTATCATAACCTTGTGATCAGAGACATCATCATCATAATCAAAAGGGAAGAACGCAAAAGAATAACATTGCATTTTGACAAAATCTTTTCACTTACAAATAGACCATACTAACTTATGGTATTTTGTGCACAAAAAAACAAAAGAATTAAAAAATGGAAAGAAACCAATACACCGATAAGAATGGGCAAGATAGTAAATGTTAAACCCTCACCAAGATAATAAAGGGAAGTAATAGAACTCTATTCTATAATAAAGTACCATCTCAATCATAAAATTCACAAATTGAAAGTAAATTCATCCACTTCATGAGATCATGTACGAAAAGCCTATCTCATGACCTTTGATTATAATAGTTTTTTTAATTAGCCTCGTGAAATTTAAATGATTAGTTCACGGCTTTTTGTTGAGATTTTATAAACTGTAATCAATCTAATGCTTGCTTTGCACCCAAACGAGGGGAAGAATACGCAAAGACAAAATCTATGGACTTGCAGTATAAATTTCTTGAATTTTAAAATATCATTTTAGTCTTTCGAATAACAAATGTGCATATAATCTACTCCAATGCTTAAAAATGAGTATGAGTACAAATCCCTCAACAGTATTCATGCTGAGTAATACGAGAAAGGAGGGGGAACACTAAGAAGATAATTAAAATAAGAGCAAGCATAATTTACTCTAATGCTAAAAAATGAGCAAGATTATCAACGTGAACCTCTGGCGGCATCCATACTGAGTAATACAAGAAAGGCAGGGGAATACTACAAGAGGACCCACATAAAAAAATTGCTATATTTACTCTAATGCTCTATATGAGTATGAGTATCCAACGGACCTTTCCAATGGTATCCATGCTAAGTAATATAAGAAAGGCGATGGAATACTCGGATAATGAAGGAAAGCACAAAAATAACTTAAAGATTATTTTGATACTCAGAATTCAATCTTTTTACGTTCAATTTTCATAATTTTTATTTAGCAAATTCTCCTTAAACTTAGGTGTGGAAGTAAGCTCTTCACTTGGTAAAAAAAATACTATAAGAATACAATGGTTAAAGATGCCTCTGACATTTGCAAATGGCAAATAAATGATAGTCATGAAAATAAAAAATAATAAGATTCATTGAGTGCAAGCTATCTTTGAAAAAGTAATGAATTTTCTCATAAATTTTAAACATTATAATGTACTTTTACACATTCATCATGATTGAAACTAACTTCAACAAGTCTGGATTGCAGCATAATCACATAAAAGAAATCAACACTACATGACCAATTCGGACTATACGACTGGGTATAGTCGACATTGCACGACCAAGTACTATGTACTTCTTTCATTAAAATCATTCTAACATGAATTTTCAAATCTTTTGATCTACCAAACACTACACATTAGTTATGGTATTATTGCTAGACATTATGTAGGAGCTATAACATGTTCTCAAATCACAATCACTAGATGTCCCATAAGGAATATAGTGAAAATTACAATCACTAGACATCCCATAGGGAATATAGTGAAAATCACAATCACTAGACATCCCACAGTGAATATAGTGAAAATCACAATCACTAGACATCCCTTAGGGAATATAGTCAAAATCACGATCACTAGATGTCCCATAAGGAATATAGTGAAAATCACGATCACTAAACATCCCACATGGAATATAGTGAAAATCACAATCATTAAACATCCTATAAGAAATATTGTGAAAATCACAATCACTAGATATCCCATAAGCAATATAGTGAAAATCAGAATCACTAGACATCCCACAAGGAATATAGTGAAGATCACAATCGCTAAATGTCCCATAGGGAATATAGTGTCACATACTAAATGTCCCACAGGGAATATAGCAAAATGCATTGAATGCAGTGTTAACCGCTATTCACAAAACATAGTATTACATCAGTGCTATATGTTCCACTAGAACTATAGTATGTTTTCAAAATGCACTGAACATATTGTTAATCACTATTCACTAAACTTAGTGATAGCATCACAACTAGAAATTCCACGGGAATTCTAGTGTTCCTTAAATCACATTTAACACAACATAATGTCGTGCATGGTCACAGTACACAGGTAAGTGTTTTGACTCTTTGCCTTAAAATTGTGTGCTTATTTGCTTTGCTGTAATTTATTAAGCAAATAGCGATAAAGGGGGGCAACTGTAAGTATCTAATTTCACGATGCAATTTTGCATAGTGCGATAAAAGCCCCTATGATGAAAAATTAATCGAGAAATTGATCTCTAGTGTTGAATTTTGAGATTTCAAGGACTAAATTGTAGTGTTTTTGGACCTAATCATAAAATCTTGATTCTAGAAATGTTTTTTTAAAATTTTTAACTTTTTGGGACTACTAAGCAAATTCTTAGTCGACATTTAGCTAAAATGCTAATTGGCATTAGGCTAATGCCGATCGGCATTTGGCTAATGCTGATTGGCATTTGGCTAATGCAGATTAGCATTAGGCCAATGTAAACCAACATTGGTCTAATTCCAATCAACATTAGCTAAATGTTGATCGGCATTGGCCTAATGCCGATTGGCTTAGCCAAATGCCAATCAGCATTAGATAAATGCCAATCAACATTACAGACATACACATTTTTTCAGTATTTTTTATCATTTTTTAACTATTTTTCATCTTTTTTAAGTATTTTCCTATTTTCTAATTGGTCTAAAATTAATTTATTTTAATAAAAAATTATTTTTAATATTTTGCGTGTATACTACATGTCCATTATATGCATTTTCTCTTTCTGAAATCCTTTTATCCTAATTTTTTATTTTGAAACAAAAAATAAAACTCTTTTATCCTGCCTCTCCAGTGATCACGCAAGAGGTTAGTAGTGTTGTGATCACACGAGAGAGGGGGTTTGAAACTGGAGATGCTAGGGTTTTGAAGAAAAGTTTAAGAGATTAACACAATAAAAAAACCTTTCCACTACAGATTTCAAGGAAACCTTTTCAAAAGGAAGAAAAATACATTCTTTGTGTTTTTTTGAAGTCTGGGAAATCAATAAGAAAAGCAATAGAGTCAATTTCAAAACAATGACAATTATAATCTGAGGGGCATTCCAACAGCATTTACACATCATCTTTTACTCTTTTCTTTTTATTTTTTATTTGATTTCTTTATTCTATTTTTTATCGATTCATTATTGATTAATTTTTACATTTTTTATTTGTTTTGATTGATGTTTTGTGGTACCCTAGAGATTAGGTTAGAATGAGATTTGGGCTGTGATTACATTGAAGAATCCATAGGATGCCATGGATTAAGATCTGTAAAACTCCTATAGGATTTAGGATTTATGATTTCTGCATTCTTTTAATTTGCTTTTGTTTTGGGTTGTAATTAAATTAATTTTAATTTCTATATAGTAGGTTGTAATAGCCCCACTAGTAGGAAATATTAAATATTCTTTAATTTTTTGCACTATTAAAATTAATTAGTAAATTACGTTAATTTGGTAAACCCTAATTAAAATCAATGAAGGCAGCAGGTTAATTTAGGTTGCATGTTAATTTTAGTAGGGCTTTTTAGAAGAAATAATTTAATTGCTTGTTTGATCTTTTATTTGATTGTTTTGATATTTTTTTTTTTATGTTTTTGGACTTGTTTGCTTATTTTTATATGATTTGGGCCCCAAGCCCACATTAGGATCCAAACCCACTAAATAAAAATAAGCTTAAAAATGATTTAGATTAACTAACTAAAATCAACTTAGACGCATTAGGTTAATTTAGACTTAGGCCCATTTTTAAGGTTGACTAAAATTAATTTAGACATAGCTCAGCCTATTAATTTCATTTCTTTTAAAATAAATAGATTTAGGATCACATCACTTAATTAAAATCAGGTTGGAATTAGGCCCACTAATTAATTCCTTTTTTTAAGAATTCGTAGACTATAGACCCATTTTTAGTTAAAATTAAAATGAATGGACTTAGGCTCTTTATTAACATGTAAGCCCATCCCTAGTCCAATTCATTTGTAAATAAAATATATATAATTAGTAAATTTTAATCAATAAAATTAACCTAGTTTAGACTTAAGGATGCTGCTACTTTTTGTATGCATTTTTTACATGTAATTTTATGACTTGTTGCCTTTTTAGGTTAGATGGATGTTTAATTAGGGTTTAAATAAAATTGCATGGTTCATAAAATAAATCTAAATAAACATAAGACTGAAAGAAGCTCGTATTCTATTCCTAGAATTTTTTGGTTGTGATGCTAGCTTTCTTGTAAAGAATCTAGTAACACCTTTTGATTTGTCCTAGTTATTACCTTGGGTGGCGACTCCTCATTTCCATGCCATGTCTTTATGACAATGGCTAGTGTGTTCTCTAGGGCCCTAAGCCCAAATAGTGTTACGGTTGCTAAAATCTTAGACACACATTAAACCTCACCATCTACAGTACTCATATTACTGAATAGCTTCAAAGGTTGTAAGCTCAAGTGAAGCAAGCTTCCACAAGTTTTGACATTGATGAATTGTGTGCATTTGGGAATCTTAATCTCCTACCCAAGTTTAAAATGCCTAAAGTGACTAACTTTTCTACCATTGGTGATCCACTGTTACTTCTTCAACACTATAAAGCTATGATGTCTACTATTTTAGGTTTGATATATGGCCAGATATAGGGTTTTTTCTCATTCTCTTTACAAGGTTTAGCTTTTAAATGTTACCTTTGAATTGAAAATATTATAAAAAAGAATTGAAAGGAAGTTATAAACCAGTTTCTTAAACAGTATTCCTATAACACTTAGATTGAAGTCTCTTTGTTAAATCTACGATGTTTGACTCAAAGGTCAAATGAGTCCTTTTTCTGATTACATCATAAGGTTTAAAGAGAAATATGCTTGTGTGAGGAATAGGCTGGATGAGATTGATCAAGTCAGAATTGCATAGGAAAACACTCAAGATTCTATTAGATAGGAAATTTAGGTCATGAGTATGAGATCATTTGCAGATTTTTATTATGTTATGGTTTAAGCCGAGAGGATTGTAGATTCAAAAAACTTGCACAAGTTCAGAAGAAGGGAACTTAATCTTCATATGCCCCAAAAATGGCTTCTACCATATTTTTTCTGTGTTAGTAATATAATGCCTCTGAGATAATTTTCCAAGTTTCTTGTATCATTGTCTAAGGTGTTTGAAAGTTTATACAAGAGTGGGCTTATAAGACTGTTGGAACCAAGGCTGTTACCAAATGTTCTTTCACTAAATCATAACCCGAAGGGATTCTGTAAGTATCATCAGTAAGTAGGGCATGATATAGAAAATTGCTTTAGACTCAGATGTGCAATTCAAGACCTTATTGACTAAGGTAAGATTCTGAATCCAAAACATATTAAACCTGCATAATAGTTTAAGAAGGTGATGATGATTAAAGATGAATGAATCAATGAAGAATTTTTTATGAAGCATTTTGAGCTAGTTAATAGCAGAAAAAAGGCTAGGGAAGAGAATGATTATCAAAATCTTGATTAGTCGAATCCTAAATTTGATTATCTTGTTGCTTACAATCTGCCAATAATCTAAATTCCATTTGAAGAAACGTTACCACTAGACTAGACTTTTATAGATCAACCAAGATATTAATAAGTTTGGGATAAACTATGTGAACCAATAAGAAAATTTGATTATTTAGTGAAGTACTCTAAGCTAGCATATGCAAATATTCCATTTGACTCAATCATTTTAAGTGGATGGGGTAAAGAATTTAGTGACAATAGAGAGATGAACTATCGTGTAAATTATATGGATGATGATGTTTTCTTGGTTAGAGAAAATTTTGATAATATACCTCCAAATTTTTAGGAATTGATGGAAGGAGAAAGTTCTACAAATTATAATCTATAGTTTAACTTTACTAGCTTATAGGAACTATTAAGTGATAATGAGATTGATGTGAGTCATGTCACTAGAAGTAGGAAGTATTTTCCAGATCCTCTTATGCCATAAAAGGATAGGTCACTAATGCTAGATAAAGGAAAACAAAAAGTGTCTAAAGTGTAATAGGATACTATTTTAAAGTAATTGAAGCAAATAAAAGCTAATGCTAGTGTATGGGATTTACTTGTCGTATCAAAGATGCATAGGGATGCTATGTACTAAGCACTTGAGAATCTTCTAGTTTTTACTGAATCTACTCATTAAGAGTTGGTTATGTTAGTCAGTTTCAAGGATAATATGAATATTTCTTCTTCTAATAAAGATTTAAAATATTTAGGAAGAAAACATAACAAAGCTTTGTAGAAGTGAAAGGTTTTATAGTCCCATGTGTTATGGTTGATAATGGATTAGCAATTAATGTCTATCCTTTCAATGTTCTTAAAAAGCTGAATATGATAAAGGAGGATCTCAAAAAGTCTAATATGATGATTAAAGCCTATGATGATTCCAAAAGAGCTATGGAAAGCACTTTCAAGGTAATTATAAAAAATAGGCCAATTGAGACTATGTTCAAGTTTATTATGCTTAATGTCCTGATCACTTATGGGTTACATTTAGGACAACCATGGTTCCATCCTCTTGGAGGAGTTCCATCAACTCTCCACTAGAAAATAAAATTCCCTTCTGAAAGAGGTGTGATTAATATTGAGGCCAAATCTGAAGATGGTTATTCTATGGTTTATTTTGATATGGGTCCACTTGGATTTCAAGTTGTTTCTATTTCACTTGATTATAAAATCTAAGAGGTCCAAAGAAGGCCAAACTACTGTTCTATATGCTATAGCTATTATGAACACTTGGATTAAGCTTTCACCACTTACTATTATTAGTGTTGAGGACTTTATTCTGAATAATGTTAAACGTGCAGTATGTTTAGAAAATGATGTTTTTTATGATGACTATGTATTTTCTGATGATGCTTTATTCTCTAAGTTTAATGCAATAACCTCTGACTTTTCTTACTTGTTTGATGTTTATTATGATGGCACTTTGCATATACCTAATCATATCATGAGTATTTCATACTTAAATTATATTCATATTGAACCATTTAATATAAGTGATACTAAATCACCCAAAGAACTATAATTGGCAAAAAGTCTTTCTTTTGAAGAAAAAAGTGAGCTTGGGAGAATAATAAAAAAATGATAAATAGTCTTTGCTTGGAGCTATGATGATATACTAGGAATAAATCTTAAAGTTTCATAGCATTTTGTTCCAACTATTCCTAAAATAAGGCTACTAAGTAGAAATTTAGGTGCCTAAAACTTGAATGAGCTTAAAAGATAAAAGAAGAAGTCAATAAGCATATAAAATTGGATTTCTAGAAGAAGTTAATTATCTAAAGTGGTTAGCTAATATTGTCCATGTCCTAAAAAAGGATGGAAGAGCTAGAATGTGTGTTGACTATAGAGATTTGAACAAGGCAACTTTGAAGGATGATTTACCATTGCCTCATATTGATGCTCTGATAGACTCTACTGCTAATAAAAACTATTACAATGTGCAGATGGAATGGCAGGATTTAATCAGATAATGATGGTTGTTATAGATAAGGTTAAAACTACTTTTATCATTGAATGGGGCACTTTTTTTAAAAAAGTAATGTCATTTGGATTAAAAAATGCTTATGTAACATATTAGTGAGCCATCATAAAAATTTTCAAAGATATGATTAAAAAAGAAATGGAAGTATATATTGATGATCTGTTGGTTAGATTAGAAACTTTTGAAGAACATTATAGAGATCTAGAGAGGTTTATGGAAAGGTTGAGAAATTTCAATGTTAGACTTAATTCGAATAAGTGTGTTCTTACAGTATCTTTATCTAAGTCGTTGGGAAACATGGTCAGTTCCAAAGGCATAGAGATTAATTTAGAAAAGATTAAGGCAATTCAAGAAATGCCAGCCCCTAAAACAAAAATAGAAATAAGATCTTTTCTAGGTAATCTCTAGTACATCAACAGATTTATCTTTAAGATGTCTTTGATATGTGAGTCAATATTCAAATTTTTTAGGGAGGATTAGCCCATAGTTTGGAATGAATAGTGTCATATTACCTTTAATAGGGTTAAGTAATATTTGTTAAATCCTTCAGTACTTAGACCACCACAACTAAGGAATACACATGTCTTGTGTCTATATGTTGAAGAATCAATATTAGGGGCAATGTTGACTTAAGTAAATGATAATGGGATAGAATTTGCAGTCTATTACTTAAGCAAGAAGATGCTTCCATATGAAGAGAAATACACATTTATTAAAAAGATTTGTCTGGCTATGGTATGGGCAATAAGAAAAATTTAGCACTATTTTCAAGTTCTCTCAAAGATGGATTAGATGAAATATTTGTATACTACTCCTTCATTGGTTAGTAAATTGGGTAGATGGTTGATTTTGCTCTCTAAATTTAATATTGAATATTTGATAAAGAAAGTGATCAAAAGAAGAGCAATTACTAAATTTTTAGCTCAACAACCAACTGAGGATCATTAGGAAGTTAAAATTTCTTTTCTAGATAAAAAGATTGGATTGATTGAAGTATAGGGTTGGAAAATGTATTTTGATGGTGCAATGAACCAAAAAGGCGTAAGAATTGGATTGATCATGGTTTCACATTATGGGGATTGGATTCCAATAGTAAGAAGATTGGATTTCTTAGTTACTAATAACATCTCAGAGTATGAACCTTGTATATGTGGTTTAGAAGCTCTTATTGCAATGGGAATCAAAAGATTTGAGGTTTTAGGTGATTCAAAACTATTTATCTGACATGTCAACAAATGATAGGGAGTTAGAGAAGAAAAATTCAAGCCTCATCTGGATTATATTGAGAATCTCAAGAAGTACTTTGATGATGTATTATTTGTCCACTTGACAATAAAAGAATAATCAAGTTACTGATGCTTTGGAAACTTTAGCTTCTATTTGGGATAATAAAAAAGGTTTGCTAGCCATACTAGTGATCTTAACGAAGGTCAGAGTTTCATGTTTTGAGAGCACTCAAGTTCTAGTTACGCAAGAAGAAAAGAAGCCATGGTATTCATATATTTTAAGACTAATGGAATATGGTGAATTTCCAAAAAATGCCACTAAAAAATATAGAATGCTATTAAGATCTCTTGAAAAAAGATTTTTCATTTTTAATAGGGTTTTGTATAAGAGAGATAGGGCTTTACATCCCAAATGTGTATCAAAAAACAAAGTAGAACATATTATGTGATATGTGCATTCAAAGGTATATGGACCTCATATGAATGTTAAAGAGCTAGAGAGAAATTCATAAGAGAGGGATACTATTGGCTAATAATGGAATATGATTGTATTCAATTTGTCAAAAGTTGTTATGGGTGCTAGTTGCATGAGAATGTTTCTTATATTCAACCTTCGATGCTCTAAACTCTTACTTTCAATATGGGGAATTGGCATAATAGGAAAAATTAATCCACTAACTTCTAATGGACATTAGTTGATAGTTTTTGCCATTGATTATTTTTTAAAATGGATTAAAGTTGAGTCCTTCAAAAAGCTAGGGGCAAAGCAAAAGGCTAGATTTATTAAAAAGAATTTGATTTGCATATATGGTATGCCTCATCACATTGTAACTGATATTGGTGTGCAGTTTCAAGCATAAGTGAGAAATTTATTACAAACGTATAGGATTGAATATCATAAGTCATCTCCATATCAACCTCAAGCAAATTTTGCAGTTGAAGCAGCTATAAGAGTATAAAACAAATTCTCAGTAAGACTGTGAAAACTTATAAAGATTGATCAAATTAGTTGTCATATGCTTTATATGGTTACAAAACTATAAGTAGATTAGTTATAGGTGCAACACCTTATTTGTTAGTGTATGGAATGGAAGTGGTGTTACCAGTAGAAGTTGAGTTACAATTATTAAGGGTATTATTGGAAGTAAAAATTCCAAAAGCATAATGGACCAAATCTAGACATGAAGAGTTGACTTTGTTGGATAAGAAAAGACTTAAGGCAACATTTAATATGCAAATTTATTAGAGAAGAATTGTTCAGGCTTTTAACAAGAAAGTCAAAATCAACAAGATTCAAGAAGGTGATTTGGTTCTAAAACAAGCAAGATTAGTGCCATTTGATCCTAAAAGAAAATTCAAGCCAAATTAGGAAGGTCCTTATCTTGTGAAGAAGATACTTTTGAAAGCTATAGTTAGATTATTATATCTTGATATAAATAAATTCTTAGAGCCTATAAATTTGGAAAGACTGAAAAAGTACTATGTCTAGTCTCCAAGCAAAGTACTAAATAAAATAAAATTTCTCTCTGAGTTGAAAACCCAAAAGTGCAGCTTAGGTAAAAGTTAGAGGTTCTTGCTAAGTCAAAAACCCAAAAAGGGTGTCTTACGCAAACATTAGGGAAAAATAAAAAATGAGAATAATTCTGCTAAAATGAAAACCCGAAAAGGGAGTTTTAGGTAAAAGTATGGGATATTTGATAGTTACGTTAGCTAAAAAACTAGAAAGAGCTAATTAATGTCATTAAAAATTCTTGTTGCCAATTGAATCAATCTTTGAGCAATTCTATATCATTTATCCTTTTTATGGTTAAGAATGAGTACATTTAAGTTAATAATACTCTGGTTTATGCATTCTTGTCATTAGCATATGCATTTGAATGCGTAAGTGAAATCATGATGTTTTTTTTACAAGTATCAAACATGGTTCAAATTTTCTTTTCATTTCTTATACCTTTATTTTTAAAAGCCAAATTGCATTTTATTTCATTTCTTTTCTTTTCACAAACCAAAGTTCATACAATAAGAGCTTGCATCCTAAATAAGAAGCTTTTTAAAGCTTTAAACTAAACCTAACCCCTTAAGTTACCTTCACCGCTACCACTTTCTTCATTATGACCTTTGAACTTATTTTTATACTCTTGTGTGGTTTAGAAATCTTGATTTTTATGAATATGGTGTAGCATTACTCTTCTAGGCCATGATTGATTGATTGCTTCAATGAAAGACTTACTGAGTGCACCAACATTGGAGTGATAAGGCATATGAGTGGGATTTTATTTCAATCATTGTTGTCTTGAAATCCTTAAAGGATGATAAAAAGAGCATTTCCTTAACCTAACAAGAGCTATATAAGTGTGAAAAATCCTTGAGCACACATCAAAAAAATTCCACTAAAGGCAAACCCATTTTACATCCTTCCTACTGTAGATGGCGGGGTTTAGCACGCGTCTAAGATTTTAGCAACCGCGACACTGTTTGAGCTTAGGGCTCTAGAGAACACACTAACCACTGTCACAAAGACATGGTGTGGAGATGAGGAGTCACCACCCAGGGTAATAACTGGGACAAATCGAAAAGGTGGTACTCAATTCCCTAAAAGAAAGCTATCACCACAACCAGGAGATTCTGGATACGGAATACTAACTTCTTTCAGTCTTGTGTTCATTTAGAATTACTTTATGAATTACTATCTTATCCTCTATTTACATGCAATTTCATATAAACCCAAAAACAATAAACTCCAAGGCAAACTAGTCATGAAATATATAAGTAAATAATACATTCAATAAATCACATATCCCCTAAGTTAGTCTAATCTACATGGATTTTAAATACATGAGTTAAAGTCTACATGTTTTAAATTATAAGTGAACCTAAAGACCTAATTCCTTTTTATTTTAATTAAATGAACCTAAGTTTACTAATTTTAATTCTAAAAATAGGCCTAATTCTACATATTATGAAGGTATTTAAATTAATGAGCTTAATTCTACATGTTTTAATTAAATAATGATCTTAAATCTACAAATTATGAAAAAGGGCTTAAATTAAGTGAGCTAAATCTAAATTAATTAAATTAAATTAAATGGGCCTATGTCTAATTAACTAAATGAGCCTAAAGGTATTTCTAACCTAAAATCTAATTAATTATGGACCTAAAAATATATTTTAATTAATTAAACCTATTTAATTATTAAGTAATATGGGCTAAAAGAATTACCTAAACTTAAATAAATAAATCAAGGCCTAAAGTAAACAAATCAAAATTTAAAATGGGCTTAAGGCCCAAAACATATAAAATAATAAATAAAACCCAAAAACAACTAAAAACATAAAAGAAACAATTAAATAAAATCAAACAAATAATTATTAATCCTTACTAAAACCCTAATTTTTATTAAAATGCAACCTAAATTAATCTACTTCCTCCATTGATTTTAAATGATTACCAAATTGAAACCTAATTTTACTAACTGATTTAATCAAAATGAACATGCAACCACACATATAGTTTTATTACTATTCCCACTATTGGGGCTATTACATTAATTCATAAAATAATTAATAAAAAAATAAAAATAAAAAATAAAAAATAAAACCCTAGAAACTAAGTCTCTACGGAGCTTTATCCATGGTCTTGTGTGGATTTCCAATAAAATTCATCTCCCTCATATGATCACCATATGTTTTCCTCCATAATCACCATAAAAAAATAAAATAATAATTAATGAATAAATTATGATAAAATAATAAATAAACAAACAAATAAATAAATAAAAGAAGAAGAAGAATATGGTATGCTTATGGATGATTAGGGTGATCCTCAGATTTTTGATTCATCGTTCTTGAAAAAGCTTTGAATCTTTCTCCTTAGAGTTCTTGACACGAGTCTTGAATTGATTGTTGAATCAAAAGGAATTTTTAGGTAAAAAAAATCAAAAGAAATCATGATTTTCCTCTTCTCTTCTATTTCTTCTCCTTCTTTTTCTTTTTCTTCCTATGCCCTTTTTTTTTCCTTTTCCCTTTTTTTCTCCCCCCTATGCTTTTTCTCCCCTTTTTCATTGCTGCTTCCTTTCTTTGTATAATAGAACCAGGAGGCCTAACCCCAATCCTAATGTGATTTTAATTCCTAAAATGTATTTAGGAATTTTAAACCAATTAGGAATAAATTAATTAGGAAGTTTAAACCAATTAAAACACTAAATTGGAAGTAATTTAGAAATAGGAAAATGGAAGAATTCAATTCCGACCGGGATTGTGTAATTCCGATCGGAATTATACAATCCCAATCGGAATTGTTGTAATTCCAATCGGAATTATTGTAATTCTGATCGGAATTGTTGTAATTCCGATCAGAATTACATATTTTCGGTCGGAATTATGCAATTCCGATGCACTTTTTTTTAACATTTAATTACAAAAAGGCCCCTGAAAAAATTTAAATTTTGCAATTAGGTCCTAAAAAGAACTTTGCGATTTAGTCCCTGAAAACATTAAATCCTTCCTTTAAAAGCCCTTAGAATTTTTTTAAGGATTAAGTTTCGAAGACATTTTCATCACTGGAGTCCTTTGTTACATCCATAACATATCATCCCGAAATTGGGTGTCTACACCCACCCAAGCAATGCATCTAAGTTACCCATTCCTCTTTCTTGTTAAACTTCACCAAAGTTCTCCTTCTTAAAAAGTGATTGGGCCTATAATTTGTTGCAATATCAGGGGGCATCATTATCTTCAACTTCTTAATAAGCCAAACTTACAAAACATAAACACAAAACTTCATTAGAGTAAGACAAAGTGAAAATTTGACTATCCATTATGGAAAATGGGCTATTGGGGTTTGGAAATTAGTTATTCATGCCTCTCGGACTAGTTATGGCAAAACCAGTTGTTCAAGCATGAAATCTAGCTATTCATCTTTATTGACCATTTGCATGATCAAATTCCTAATTTTTGACTTTGATAAATAATTTTGATACTAATGATTTCAACCAAGTGTGTAGGGAATTATATACCAAAAATATACACATTTGGTATATAATGGTGTTTTGGGCTAATTTGACTTATGAGATTCAAAGAGCTTCATGTCATCTTTAGAGCTCTATAATGAGAAAATAATCTTGTTCATTTTTGAAGTAGACATCTTAAGCTTTCTAAATTGAGTTTACTTGTCAAAATTTGAGCTAATTTGGGTATGCAAATCTTCAGTCAAAGTCAACATATGCAGCTTTCATTTTAGGTTGCATATCTCTTAGCATTTTAGTAATATCTTGAGCTAAAGATGTTATATTAAGGTGATTCAAAGTGATATGGAAATATAAGACAATTATCTACAACGTTTATGAAGAAATTTTAGGCTTTTTCAATTGTATTCATTCCCGTTCATGAGCATCTCACGAGCTAGTCATGAGTTGTCTCCTTTTAGTGTTCATTTAGAGCAAAAGGGACAGTGCTGCTAATAAGCAAGAATCATGAGCACTATTCACTCATGAGTAGCTCATGAGGCAATACTAATAGCTCTAAATAGAATTTGAATGCAACTATTATTATTTTTGCTCCTCACAAGCCAAAGCTTGCTCCTCATGAGCACTGTTCACCCATGAGTGGCGTTCTGACAGAATTAAGTCCAAGATGATTCAAAAATAAATTATAGAGGTTGGAAACTTTTTTTATACATCCAAAAGCCATATTTTTTAGTATTTTTATATATAAACATTCCTTAGAGATCAATTGAAAGGTTAAGAAACTTATTTATCATTCTTTCTTTCTTAAGCATTCAATTGAGTTCTCAAATTCTCTTAAATAATTCTTTATTTGTATAAATCTTGTGAAAGTTAGTTGTGTGTTAGAAATAGAAGTTCTCTTCATCTTAACTCTTAGGATATATTAGAAGGTAAGTGAGATTTATTTCTAAAGGAATTGGTTTAAGTGTTGTCCATTGAAACACTTGGGATTTGGTTTTCAAGTGAGCTTTGAAAACTTAAGTTGTAAGGTTATAAGAGTGAGCCATAAAAATCTTGTGTAATCTCAATCTTATAAATAAGATTATGGGTGATTGAAAATCCTAACTTGGGATAAGTTAGGTAAAGATGCAGGATTGTTGTTGAATCCGAACTCCTTAAATTTTTATGTTCTTCATTCTTCCTTCTCAACTTCCATTCAATTCTTGCAAAGAATTATTTTAATTTCTCATTTTTATTTGATAGTCCTATTCACCCCCCCCCTCTAGGACTCTTTTCAATCTTTAATGCACAAAAATCAATCCTTACTTATAAAACCAAAACATTTCCTCAAAACTGAACATTTCTATTGTCCAAACCATTCAAAGTCTTTGCTAAAACAACCAAGGGAACCAATTTTGGTTTCAAATTCATCTAAATATTAATTTTACTCAAAATATATAACACCCTTCCATCTATAAACCCTAATGTGCTCTTATCACATTCAAAAGATAGTAGCCAAGAATAATGTTCACGATGATTAGAATTGGATTGCAAGAACCAGGATTAGATTGAAGATGATGGATTAAGCCATAAAAAGAGATGAAGGAATTTGAATCAATGCAACCATTAACTTCACTTTTTCTTATACCAAAAAGATGATTCATAATATGTACAACCACTAGGTCTATATTTGAAATGGCCATCTCTTGTTAAAGTAAATATTTTGACACACAAAATTACACAAAATTCGTCCAAAGTGGAGCATAGCTCTATTTCCCTAAACCTAAACACATGGAGAGTGGGATCCTAAAAGGTCAGAGCACCATCAATGAAAATATAGTCAAGCTTTAATTTCAATAAGAACTTAAGATTATGGAGGTTGTATCTTTTGAGGTGTAACCAATCTTCATTTATAAGGGTGTTGATGAAGCTTTGAATAAGTGACTTGGTGTTTTTTATGCTCATTATGGCTAAGAAAATAAGAAAGTTTGATGAGACTAAAAGTGTAGATAATGCTAGGGGGCAAGGAGATGGGTCCTTTTTATTTCACAATAAGGATGAATTTATAGTTAAAATAAAACCTTAGGGTTACCTTTTACCTTATGGGTAAATCTTCATTATCCTTGAGTCAATAAATAGTGTGGGGGACCAAAAGATAAGGTTCAATCTTATTGGTTGAATGGAGATTGTGTGGGGACTATAAGATGACTAGGATTTTATCCACACCCTTGCCTTTATTAAGGACCAAATTGCAACATTTGCAAAACTTTTCTTTAACCCCTTATTAAGCTTAAATTCTTGTTCATTACCTTTACCTCATGCTATGAATTGTGTTTATGGTTTTGTTATTAAACTTTTAAGAATAATTTATCATCTCAAAGATAAATAGAAATAAAATTTAACATACTTTTCTAAATATATTTTAGAAGTGCAACATGTTCATAATATCAATCTCAAGCACAATAAGTATGAGTAATGAAAGCAAGATAACATATCCACAAATAGTGATCAACATCTTATAATCTTAGTAAAGCCATAAAGATACAAAAGCCTGGGATACATATGGATAACTAGAATACTAACAAAACATATAGGAGTCTATCTAGTGTTGCAACTCCTAGATAACTGCTTCCTCAAATCATGAATTTCTTACTCATATTTAGTCATTCATTGTTTTGTCCATCTATTCTTAGAAAATGCACTCCTACAATTGAGACACAACAGAGATTAAAGTTTGCATGAACATTCATATGTATACACGCTTTAACATTTATACATATAGATACTCACATGCATGCATACATGCATATGCATATTCATACATGCATTTATTTTTGCTTTGATAGTCACATGCATACATTGACATGTTCATATTCATACATGCATTTGTGCATTAACATTGCACATTCATATGCATATTCATTTGCACATACATATTTGTACTTACCAGTGATTTCTTATTAACTCTGGAAATAAAATTCTTCACACTGTATAGTCCTCACATCAATTTCTCTATTAATGACCATTTAACCTACATTAAGATGAATATAATGGTTATTATTCTTCTATTCACCACTAACATAATTTCAATATGAAGTTTCAAGTGTCTTACATGAGTGGTCTCAATAAGTGTGAATGCAACAAGCTGACAATCTTTCCTTATGAATCTTTACTTCATGAGCAAAATCGAGAACTAGAAACTCCAAGTTCACTTTATGAGTAAAACCCTAAAGGATAACATCAATGCTCTACTGATAGAATACAGATTCACCCTGAGTGCTAAACTCCACAAGACCTCTCTTGCAAACTTGTAAACTTGAATCAGAAAAAGAAATAAAATAAAAGAAAAAATAAAAATGAAAGAATAAAGCAATACCTTGGAGGCAGTCAAGTGAATCTTGGAAGGTATTGCACTTGGTCCAATAGGATACACATTATCAAGAAAAATATACCACAAACATGTCTGAATGAAGCAGATATAGGCATGCTCCTCAAAAGGCTCTAAGAACATGTCACATGGAAAGCTTATCAAAGAAAGCTCCTAATCTCTACCACATACTATCTTAGTAGAAGTCATGGTAGATAGTGGAAAGCAAGGTACACATAGCCTAGCAGGACTAGGCCACCAATGCCAGATGCACACGCTAAGGAACTAACTATTGTAGAAAGGACCCTCAAGTAAAACTCATCTCATCCATAAAGAACTAATAAGTCTGAGTGTACTAACATCAACTCTGAATGGATCATGATACAGCTTTTGAAAAAAGGAAAAGTTAAATAAATAAAGATATAAATACTAACTAAGTTTTTTTTCTTTTCAGGAACTTACATCATTAAAACTTAAGTTATTCAAATAATTTATATATCGAGACAAATCCATAGAAGTCCCCTTGTAAGCACTTTCGAGGAATGCTAGGGACATCATCATCAACATGCTCCATCTGTGGTAGGGGGAAGATGCCATACTCATATGCCCAAATTTGTGCAAAATAAAAAGTCAGACATTTCAATAAAGAATCAATACATTTTGGGGAGGAAGCTTTCAAGTTCAATTTAAAAGAAATTTCCAAGCTTGTATGTTCATTTTTTAGGGGCATTTTGGTAATTTTATCCTCTAGCTCTCCCATAGATATCCACATCTTATTCTTTGTTAAGAAGTCCCCTAAAAGTGCAAAAGGGTCCCTGCAAAGCAAAATTGCACGAGTACCTCAATCCTTTTTATTGCATATTTCATATTTTTCATATATTAAATAAATTCCCAAGTAGGTTTTCTTTTCAAATAAAATTTCCAGTCATATTTCAAATTACAGTCTATTTTCAAGAAAAATTTAAATTTTTAAAAAAATCAATCCCTAATGCTTGTTTCTAAAAATAAAATGTCAAATTATCAAATATAAACTTATATTTTGATTGACTCATTTCAATTTCAAGCATAAGTCTGCAAAAATATTTCAATTTTCAAACTCATTTCTAATTTGGGAGTCATTGGGCTCATTTATATGTGGGAGTCATTGGGACTTATTTCTATATGGGATTCATTGGGACTCATTTCTATATGGGAGTTATTGGAATTCATTTCAATGTCAGAGTTGTTGGGACTCATATTCTTTATGAACAATTCATTAGGATCTTTTGACTAACATTCTTTATGAATAACCCATTAGAGTTTAAGGACTCATGAGTCTATGGACTTATTTGCAATCTCAATTTCAAATAAATCGTAGTACTAACTTGTTTTTTCAAGTTTGAGTTCACAAGAAACAATGGAAAACAACAAGCAAAAATGAACTCAAGTATGATCTATGAACTCTGAAGCTTGTTTTTATGCTTTGTTAGAATTTGTGTATAATGACCATGGCATACTAATCACAATTCTTCTATTAAATATTTTGGTAAGAACATACAAATTCCTCTAAAGCAAGGGGAAAATTGTTGGGGTCATTTTTCAAAACCTTAATAGCTGAAGATAAAAAAAGCGAAATTGTCTCATAAAATATTCAATTTGATGAAGAGAATTGACATGCGAACCATTTCAAAATCTATCATACCATTAATTACCTAATCACCAATTATACCATTTTGAGACCTAACCAAACCCCGATCAAACCCTAACCCTACCCTTTTAGTATTGAGAAAGAGGTTTAAGAAGAATTATTAAAGAGATATTCACCTGAGTTGTGTCTTCTAAACCAATAAGTGCAATCCTATATAAGGGCTATTTATAACTTATATTATGTAGTTTTTAGCCTAATTTTGATTCCTGAAGTCTTAGTCTAACCTCTGGAAGCCTTAACAATAAAAGTCGAACTTTGGTCAATAGAACACTTTTAGTGGTCAAACAGAGCTCCCAGAGTTGAATTTCAATCTGAAACTGTTTTCTAAAATTCAAATGTGTCTGTAGGTCCCATTTGGTAAAAGTCAAATTTTGACCTTCGGCGATCTGATCGGGCCCCATAATGATCTACCTCTCTTTGTCCTTATCCAAAAAGGGACACTTATCAAAAAGATGCTTTCTAAGTTTAGAATATTCCAAATTTGGAATATACTAGGACACGTGTAACTTTCTAAAGGGACAAGTATATACTATTACTTAATAACCTTGAATATTTAAGGGAATTACACTAAATGCCACCACCTATATTTGCCTATAAATATAAGCTTTTAGGAAAGTTTTAGGAGAGTTTTTAGAGCTATAGAAACCACTCCTAAATAAATAAAATTATAGCATAATAAACTATAAAGATCACAAAATAACTCTCTCCAAAAAACCTTTAGAAATTAGGGAAAATTAGGAAAATAAGTGGAAACTATGCCAAAATTCCTCTAGACCTAATTTCTCTCTATTTTCTTATCAAATTCTTCTTTAAAATACTAAAATTAATCACCCAAATTCAAAACCTAGCTACAAAAATCAATTCCACACAAATCAAAGCCAAACTCTTACCCAAACTCACTAAAAGTACACTTTACCCATTTGAGTTCAATCTTAATTCTCTTTAATCAATTTGTGTTTCTTAATGAGTTATTGCCCGAATTCTAATGCTAATTAATTTCAAGAACATCATATTCATTTATTCTCCTTTTATTTCTAGGGTTTGGGACATTAAAATAAGTTTTGAAGGCAAAGGAGTGTAAATCAACACTATTTAAACATGAACAATCGGATTTGGCCCATGAACAACCAAAATGATTGTTCATGCTCCAAATCTAACCATTGGTGCTCTCATATAGGCTACTGGAGGCCCTAAAACTAGTAGACAACAAGCAAATCTAGCCACCCACTCCTATGCACTCCAAATGATTCTAATGATGGTTTTTAGGGTCCTAAAGGTTCATACTTACTTGAGTATGATTTAACCCTTCCCTAAGATCCTAGGATGATGGAAATGAATTATTTTAACATATTTTTCTATTTTTAAATGATTTTACAAATATTTTTCTCTTATTTCTTTAAACTCTTCTTTAAATAGTTTCAAGTGCAATCCTTACTCTTGTTTTAGTTTGGTGATTATGGTTGTATTTTTTAATGTTTTTATGACTTTGAATTGAATATTTTATTGATTTTATTTGTTATTTATGATTAATTTTGGTGTGTATTCATGTTTTAACACTTGATTCGTGCATGTTGTGATTACATGTTGCTTGATTATGATTGATTATACTTTAGTGTGCTTCAATTATTGATTTGCTTTTACTATGACATTAATTGAATATTGTGTCCTAATTTAGGGTTTTTATCATTTATGGGTCGTTTTGGTTATTTTTTCATTATATATCATTATTTGTACATTTTATGGACCTTTTGTTGATTTATGAGCATTGATATGCATGGCTCATGTTCTTGATGGTTATTGCTAACATAAGTACCTTATTTATGTGCTTTCATCTTGGTTTAGAGTCTTTTGGGTCTTTATTTTTATAATCCATGCTTTAATTGAGTCCATTTTATGTTAATTTTGAGTTAATGTGTCAAGTATGGTCCTTAAATACCAGTTTGTGTTCATTTGATGTCTCTAACCTAATGTAAGTCTTATTTCTTAATATTTCTATGCCTATTTCACTTTCAATATTATTTCTTATCTTTACTAACTTTTTCTCCACTCTTATATATGTTATTCTATTATTCTCTGCTTCTCCTCCTACTTCTTTTACATTATTGCATTTTCATGCATTCATGTGCCTTTATGTATATCACTTGCTTGATGCATATCACTATCATGTGTGTGCTCATTTTTAGATCCTCTAAATACATACTTGCATGCTTCCCAGCTTGCATCACTTGCATGCTTCCCTGCTTACATCACTTGCATGCTTCCCTGCTTACATCACTTGTATACTTCCTAGCTTATATCACTTGCATGCTTCCCAAATTTGCTTCACTTTGCATGCTTCCCGGCTTGCATCATGCATCATCCTTTGCATGCACCTCAAATTTATTTAATGCTTATGTGAGCATGCATTGCATAACCATCATCCATTGCATTATATATACCTTTTGTTATCAATCTCAAAATCTTAATCTCAAACTACTAACTTTTATTAACATTTATTACTATTGTTATTTATTTTCTAACCTTTTTCTTATTATTTGCCTATTTTGGATATCAATTTATGTTGTATATTGTTGTGTTATATTAATCCCCATCATGATCTCAAGCTTTACTTCTACCCCTTCTTCTTTATCTATTTGTTTAATTTGAAATTTTATTATTATTACATATCTCTTATTAATATTATTTATGCTTTATTTTGTCAATTATGTCAAAATTACCTTTTGTTTTTATGTTTAAATGGACTTTTATTTGGTTCTATAAACTAGAAATATACCAAAAATAAACCAAATTCCTTTTATGGTTTTATTGATTGTTAGATTAATCTTTTCATTAATAAATTAACTTTAGTTATATCCATTTCTCTACACATTTTCTTTTCAATTTATTTTTAATAAATATTTTTATTTATTATTTATGTAAATTTTGCATTTTTTTAGTAAAAATCAATCATTTTTATTTTTCATTTATAATCTTCTTTAAATCTTTTTCTTAATACATATAGTACTTTTGTGTTATTTTTGTGATGTTATTTTTATTGATCACAAGAATCATCCAAATGCAGGGATATGGATCACAATTTCCTTTATTTTCTAATTTTCCAAATAAATGATTTCATAATGTGTTCAATAATTTATGATGTGGGAAATATCCATCCAAGGTACAGAATTCACATTTTGATGTCCAACTTGATGAAAACTCATGTTGTGAATTAATAGTTCATGTAATTAATCAAAAGTTATTTTTAAATGCTTTTCTAAACTATTTATAATTTAAAATCCATTTTTCAAGTGTTCTTCCTTTCTTTTGATTTTCAAATTATTTTTCTACTTAAAGTTGTTTATAAACATTTTCATTTCTTTAATTTGGTTTTTATGGATTATTTTTCAAATAAGATATTTTATTGCCTTGGAATTTAGAATATGGAGCAATCATGGAGTAGATATTCGCAATATGTGTTAGTCATTCTCAACTCCCTTCTCTTTTTAATTTATTGCTTCACATTGCTTTTATTTATTTTTCATATTTTCTTGTTTAGCATGCTATAAATGGCGAGGTTTAGCACATGTTTAAGATTTTAGCAACCACGACATTGTTTAAGCTCAAGGCTCTAGGGAACACACTACCATATCATAAAGACATGGCATGGAGATGAGGAGTCACCAACCAGGGTAATAAATGGGGCACATTGAATATGGTGGTACTCGATTCTCTAAAAGAAAGCTAGCACCACAACTACAAAATTTTGGATACGGAATACCAATTTCTTTTAGTCTCGTGTTCTTTAAAATTAGTTTATGAATTACTATCTTATTCTCTAATTGCATGCAATTTCATTTTAAAACCTAATTATCATTCATCTAACTCCAAGGCAACTGATAATGAAATAGCACATAAAAACTAAATTCATTTAGAGCAAGATGTCCGTAAGTCAGTCTAAACTATGTTAATTTTATTGAAAGTTAGTTAAGTCTACATGCCTTACTTATAAGTGAAATAGAACTAAGGGTGGGCCAGTATTTTATTTAAATTAATGAACTTCTTTCTATTTATTTTATCTTTCTAAAATGAGCCTAAATCTACTAATTTTATGAAAATAAATTGGATTAGGTTTGAATTAATGGACCTAGTTCTAATTAATTTTAATTTAAGGGAAAAAATGGGCATACATCTATTTATTTTAAAATAAATGCTTTATGGGCTGAGCTAAGTCTAAATTTATTCTAATAGCTAAAAGTGGGCCTAAGTATAAATTAACCTAATGGGTCTAAATTGATTTTCAAGTTAATTAAATCTAAACCTAATTTTAAAGGCCTACTAATTAAATGGATTAGAAACCAATGTGAGCTTGGGTCCCAAAATGTATAAAAATAAACAAACAAACCCAAAAATATAAAAAAAAAATACTAAAACAATAAAATAAAAAGATCAAACAAGCAATTAAATTATTTCTTCTAAAAAACCTAATTTGATTTCATACAACCTAAAAATTAATCTATTGCCATCATTGATTTTATTAAGGTTTACCAAATGAACCATAATTTACTAATCATTTTTAAAGTGCAGAAAAATAAAGATCTCACTATAATTCCCACTACTAAGGCTATTACGACCTATGTTAATCAAAAGAAAATAAATAAATAAATATATATATAAACCCAATTAAAAAATATATAACATAGAAAATAAAAAACACATAATGATAAAATAATGTGAATCCTAAAACTACATGATTTATACAAGATCTAATCCATGGCATTCCATGGATCTTCATTGAGTTTTCCTAACTTCAATCACATCTCCACCAAATTTCCACCACAATCAAAGAAACACAGAAATAATAATAAAATGGTAAGAAAGTAATATAAAAAATTTAAATCAAAATAAGTTCAAAATAAAATCAAAATAAAAGAAAAAGAAAGAAGAAAATGATGGACTACGATACTATTTGATTGCTCCCTATAGTAGGAATTACCATTGAAAATTGAACTCTGGTTGATTTTGGATATCACTAGGACATACTATGTTTTTAAACTAAAGAATGCTCAAAGTTTTTTTAAAAAAAACTCCACAGTATTTTTTTCAGCAGCGTCTCTTTTCTTTTTCTTTCTCTTTTTTTTGAAGCAGCCTTTTCTCTTTTTTTTTTCTCTCTACCTCTTTTCAAAGCAACGTCTCTCTCACTTCATAAAAAAATCTCCTTTTTAAATTCAGACAGATTATCTAATTATCTAAAAAAACTAGATAAAAACACATAAAATATCTCTTTTTATTATTATCTAATTATCTGATTTTAACCTTTTAAAAAAATTAGATATACGTGCAAAAAGCCACGTAAAACTATATTTATCCGATTTGTTTGTTTTTATTTTTCTTTTTTATTCTTTTCTAAACCAATCACAAATTAAATAAATCATTTTCTTAAAAATGAAATAAAAAAACTCCACTAATTAGAATTATGGAAATCCGATCAGATTTCTCTATTTTTGATTGGAAATTTGTTATTCCGATCAAAATTAAATCGATCACTTTTTTTAACTTTGAATTACAAAAAGGCCCTTGAAGTAAATTCAATTTTGCAATTAAAACCCAAAAAATGTTGCAATTTAGTCCTTAAAACTCACAATTTTAGTCCTAAAAATCCAAAATCAATATCTAGATATCAATTTCGATTAAATTTTTATCATAGGAGCTCTCATCACATCTACGCATTAATGCATCTCGAAATTGGGTGCTTACAATTGCCCTCTTTTGTCGCTGTTTGCTTGACAAATTGCAGTAAAGCAATATAAGCACATAATTTTAAAACAAATAATTAGGATACTCACTATACCCTTATTGCAGAATTTAACTAATGCTTAAATTGTTTTACAATATTAAGCAAAATGTTGTATAGCTACAGAGTAGCATTTAGAAAATTTCACTATATTTCATGTGGAGCATCTAGTGAGATACGTGTGATGAATCTCGCTATATTCCCTGTGGTAAATCTAGCAATTTGTGATTTGAAAACATGTTATAGGTCCTATGGAATGTCTAGCAATAATGTCATAACTACTGTGCATTGTCTAGCAAACTGCACTATATTCCCTATAGGACGTCTAGTGATTGTGAAATTTACTATATTCCCTATGGGATGTTTAAAAAGATGATCAAAAAGTTTCATTATATTCCCTTTAGGACATTAAGCGAAGTGATAAAAAAAAGTGTTATAACTACTACATAGTATCTAGCAAACTATGATTTTAAGAACATGTTATATATCCTGTAAAGCATCTAGCAAGTTGTGAATTTGATCATGTATGTCGTAACTACCGTGTAGCGTATAACACAAAAATGGAATTTTCATTGTAGCTACTATGTAGCACACAATGAAATGGTCTAAAATTTTCATTATAGCTACTATGTAGCATATAACAAAGTGAATTTGAAAATTTTCAATTAGAATGATGCATGTAAATTCAGAAATTAAATTCCATATTTTGTACTTAATTGAGAATTCAGAATTTTATATAGACTGGTTGTGCATTCAATAATTAACAATTCCATGAATTATTAAATTGATAGTGTAATTTTCCTAATTTAATTAGGAATTAATTCCTAATTAAAATGCAATTATAGACTAAATTGCAAGAAAGAAATCAAGAATTTAAATGCAAGCAAATTTGATAGGCTAAAATGGATATTTTCCATTTTATATATCCTTTTCCAACATTTCCTTCTTGATCATTCTCTTCCTTTTTCCTTTCTTTTTCTTTCCTTTTCACTTCAAACTTTGATTTTTCCTTTCTTAATTACTTGATCATTTAACATCCTATTTGCATTCCGTCTGATCCTATGGCCCACCTGCAATGCAGACTTTGTAGGAGAGCAAAATTTTAAGCTAACCTAATTATCTTAGCTCCACATTTTCCACAAAATAATTTAGGACTTCAGGAGGGTGCAAGTATCCTTCCTTTTACTCGATTACATTTTCATAGGTGTTCAATTGTTAATGATAAGGTAACATTTCTACCATTCATGTTTTATTCTGCAAAATTTATTTATAAAATTAATAATTTAAATAAATTTTGTAATATGAATTAACATGTTAGAAATTAACTAAAATATGCATGAAAATTTTGAATTAGGCACTGAAAATATAAGTCTGTAAAATTAGGATTGCATGCATGTCCAATCGGGTGCCCAGAATTCCGATCAAAAGTCTAGATTTCTTATTAATTTTTTAGAATGCCAATTAGAATTATGGATTTCTGATAAAAAATCTAGAATTCTTATCAAAATTCTAGATTACCAATTGGTAATCTATTTTACCAATCACTTTTCGAATTTTCTTTTTTTATTTTATAAATAAATAAAATTTTAAAATAATTTACAATTTAGTTCAAAACTAATAAATCTAATTTCATAATCAATTTTCATCATTAGGTCCTTTGTCAGATTCAAACTCAAATCATCTAGAAATTTGGTGCTTACAGTTGCCCCCCCCCCCCTTGTTGTGATTTGCTTGAAAATTTATGATAAAGCTAATAAGTGCACAATTTTAAAGTGAAGAGTTAGGATACTTACCTGTGTGCCATGATTATGCATGACACTAAGCAGTGTCGAATGTGATTTAAGGAACACTAGAATTCTTATGGAATATCTAGTTGTGATGCTATCATTGTGTTTAGTGAATAGCAATTGACGTTGTGTTTAGTGTATTTAAAAAAAAAAACAATAGTTCTGGTGGAACATATAGCAATGATGTTATCACTATATTTAGTGAATAGTAGTTAACACTATGTTTAGTGTATTTTGAAACTAGGCTATAGTTTTGGTGGAAAATATAGCGGTGATGGTATCACTATATTTAGTGAATAGCGATTGACACTATGTTCAGTGCATTTTGCTATATTCCCTATGGGAGGTTTAGTAGGTGACACTATATTCCTTATAGGACATTTAGCGATTGTGATTTTCACTATATTCCTGGTGGGATGTTTAGAGAAAATATGTTATAACTATTGTGTAATGTCTAGCAAATTGTACTGTAGTTCCTATGGAACATCTAGTAACTATGATTAAAAGTTTTACTATATTTCCTATGGAACATTTAGTGAAAATATGTTATACCTACTATATAGTATATAGCAAAAGTGATTAAAGAAAAGTGCTATAACTACTATGTAGTGTCTAGCGAATTATGTTTTGAAAGTGATTAGCTGCAATCCATCTATTACTTACTAGCTTTTATAATGCTACAATTCATAACTGCTCATGATCAGCTATAACCCTTTCATTGCTTGCCGATGACATTGCAATCCATGGTTGTTTATAGTTAGCTGCAACCCTTTCATTGCTTACTAATTCATTTTGATCAAACTGCAACCCTTTCATTACTTATCTTTACTACTATAATCCATCATTGCTTGTGATTTTTATCTTTAGCTCTTTTATTCAAATGCTTGAATTTTCTTGTGCTAAATAATTGGAATTTGTGTTGATTTCTTTGAATTTCTACATTGATTGCTTTGATTAACTACCTTCATTACAGCTAATTTTGATTTGACTTGATAACACTAGTGTTGATTCCACATATTAGGTTTATCTTCTTCTACACTTACTATTCCTAAAGACTTGTTAAAGTTAGTTTCAAAATGGTAATTATACAAAAAAATACATTATATTTTTGAACATTTATGAGAAAAATCATCACTTTATCATGAGATAATGTGCACTCAATGAATCTCATTAATTTTGATTTTTGTGACTATCATTTATTTGCCATTCGCAAAAGTCAAAGGTATCGTTAACCATCTTATGCTGAGAGCATATTTTTTACTAAGTGAAGAGCTTACTTCCACACCTAATTTTAGAGAGAATTTGCTAAACAAAACATATGAAAATTAAGCATAAAAAGATCAAATTTTGAGTATCAAAATAGTCTTTCAGTGATTAATGTGCTTTTCTTCCTTATCTAAGTATTCCCCCACCTTTCTGATATTACTCAGCATGGATATCATTGGAAAGGTCCTTTGGATATTCATACTCTTATAGAGCATTGGAGTAAATAGAGCAACTTTCTGGCATGGTCCTCTTTTTGAGCATTCCCCTGCCTTTCTTATATTACTTAGCGTGCATACCACTAAAGGTTTCACATTAATACTCTTACTCATTTCTGAGCATTAGAGTAAATTATGCATATTCATATTTTGATTATCCTCTTAGTATTCCCTTGCCTTTCTCATATTTCTTAGTGTGGATACCATCAAGGGATTTTGTACTCATACTCATTTCTAAACATTGGAGTAGATTATATGCACATTTATCATTTAAAAGATTGAAATGACACTCTAAAATTCAAGCAATTTATATTGTAAGTCCACAGATTTTGTTTTTGCATATTCTTCCCCTTATTTAGGTGTAAAGCAAGCATTAGTTTGATTAGAGTTTATAAACTCTTAACACAAAGCTGTTAACTGATCATCTGAATTTCTGTGAGGCTAATAAAAGAAAGCCACTAAGATCAAAGTTCATGAGATAAGTTTTCACATATGATCTCATGAAATGGATAAATTTACTTTCAATCTATGGATTTTATTATTAAGATTATAAAGATATAGAGGTTGTTACTTCCCTTAATTATTTTGATGAGTGTTTGGCAAGTTATTTATCACGCAGGGTGATATTTTTTATGAGTGATTGGTATTTGCTATCTTGCCCAATCTTATTGATGCATCAGTTCCTTTCCCCTTCTTCATTCTCTTTGGTTTTTCCCTACACAAAATATCTTAAGTTAGTATTGTCTATTTACAAGTGAAGATATTTTGTCAAAATGCAATGTTATTCTTTTGCATTATTTCCTTTTGATTATGATAATGATGTCTATGATCACAAGGTCATGATACTCTGCAATTGAGGTTATAGCTTTGGGCTGAATATGTCTTTCTACTATTCCACTAATGCTATGGTAGAGGGCTTCATTCCTCTTCTTGATTTCTCCTACCATAAAAAGGTTTAGGAGTTAAATGTCTTTTTTTTATCAGAGAAGTTTTCAGAGTGCATTTATCTCAAGTTTTGAGTGCATTCTTCCCTTTTAGGGCCGATGAATGTATCACTGGTATGATGGACCTTCTTATCAAGAATCGAGAGAAGTGTTTCAAGGATTTGATGATTTTTCTTTTCTTAAGCATTCTCATGGCTATCAGAGATACATTTAGGAGTATCTATTAGAGCTTATTCCTATTGACCCATATGAAGTATGGTTGTCTTTTGTTTCTCTTCATGTTATTGACTGTCTTTTGCTTTTATAGTTCATGGGAGTAGGTTTTCCTTTTATTAAGATTATAGGTACTATTCCAGATAATTCTCTAAATGAGGTTATAAGAATAGATGATGAGTTTGAGGAGCTTGAGTGTCCTATCCAATCTCTTAAGGTTACTAGGCTAAAGCTTCTACAAGGACCACTGTTGGTGATATCTCTCTATTGGATGGGCCCAAGATTTAAGGGGCTCCTGAGGTCTAGATTCTCGTTCAGCATCAGGTTCACCTTAGTAGTATTGCCCTTTTTCCTTTAGATGATTCACATATAAACATGCTGACTATCTTTCCTACACTTTTAGAATACCAATTTTGAATGTTATAAGTAGAGTATTTGCACAATCTTAACTTGGTCCAAAGAATTTTATTACGCAAAGCAAGTATTTTACAAAAGATGTATGCATGTTATGTATGATATGCATGATCCTAATAGGTCTTCTATTTTGAACAGAGCTATGTTGTTGACCTTAGAATATGAGAATGAGGTGCTTCATCTACATCTTGTACATTTAAATATTGGATGCTTCGAGGTTGGTACTTTTGATATTAGAGCTTCTAATACTGTTTGTTAGATAAATGACCAGGCTATGTTGTATTAATGAGCTACATCATCAATGAGTAATAAAAGGGTTGCAATTAATCGTGAGCAGTTATAGACTGCAGCATTATCAAAGGCAAGCAATGAAAGGATTGCAGTCAATTTACAAGCAACGAAAGGATTGTAGCTAATCGCAAGTAATTATGGATTGTAGTATAATCATATAAAATAATTCAGACTATACAACCGAGTGTAGCCAGCATTGTACAACCGAGTGCAATGTATCTTCAATCTAGATTATACGACTGAGTATAATCAGCATCATACGACCGAATGTGATGTTTCTTTTCAAAACAGACTATATGACCGAGTGTAGTTAGCATTGAATGACCGAGGATAATGTATTTTTAACTAAGATTATATGACCGAGTATAATAGACATCATATGACTGAGTGTGATGTTTTTTTTTCAAAACAGACTATACAACCGAGTGTAGTCAGCATTGTACAATTGAGTACAATGTATTTTTAATCAAGATTATACGATCGAGTATAATTAGCATCATATGATCAAGTGTGATGTTCTTTTTAATTAAGACTATACGTCCGAGTATAGTCAGCATTGTATGACCGAGTATAATAAGTTCCTTTCACCCAAGATTATACAACCGAGTATAGTCAGTATCATACGACCGAGTCTGATATGTCATTTCAAATCAATGTTATATGTCAGAGTATAGCAAGTTCATAAGCAAAAGCTTCATGAAGCACAGGTAAGTATCCTAACTTTCAATTAAGAAATTGGGTGTTAGGTTCTTTGTTGCAATTTGTCAAGCAAACAACGACAAAGGGGGGCAACTGTAAACACCCAATTTCATAATGATGAGTTATGGATGTGACAAAAGACTCTAATGATGAAAATGTCATGAATAGGTCTTCAATATTTGAGCTTTGAAACTTCAAGGGTCTAATTGCTTTTTTTTTCGAAGAAAGGATTTATTCAATAATTTTTTCCCCAACTTACCCCTAGAGCTACATTTTGCCCCATAATTTCTAATAGAAATAATGATACTAGGATCATGGAGAATAGAGTCAAACTGATGCCTCTTATCATGATTAGATTCATCAATGTTATTTTGGCAGTCTTCTTTTCTTCATTTATTCATTGCTCCTGTTGACCCCTTTGTCTTACTACCCTAATTAGTTGCAATCTCATGTATTTAAGATGTAGAGGAGTGAGTGAATTGACTAAAGAGAGTTCTTAATACTAAAATCAACTGGACTTGCTCATCGAAGAACTCTTGAGCAGAATATTTGATGTTGATGCAATGAATGATGATAATTACAAGGTATGGGTTGCAATGCAATTTATTGAGCCATTTGAATTCCCAAGGTACAAGGGGACATTACGCTTACAAACAAAGTCACAAGGGGGTAACTAAAATAGTGATCTCATAGCTTTGATTTTAGCTTTCATTATGTTTTTTCTGTTCAGATACTTATGCAATATGATAAAGACGAATATGTAATGTTTGAATGAAAAACTTCAAATTTACTTATTCATTAGGGCAAAAATGAGAACATTTATTACATCACATGATACAACTCCTATCATTAGTTAGTCCTTTTAAATTTTTTGATTGAATATTGATTTTATTCGATTATCCTTTTATGGGTTTTCTAATTAGCAAGACTCTTTTTTTCTTTTTTTTCCTCAAATTTTCCTCTCTTAAGAAGTTATATCTTGTGATATATGAATGTTCTTTAGATTTTCATTTATGCCCATAATGAATAAATCTAATTGAATTAAATTCTTATATCAAACATATAGATGTGATCAATATCATAATGCACAGTACCATTAGGATGCACATTACATAAGTAAGCATGATCAAAATTCATATCATTGATCAATAAAATAAAACAAGTTCTAAAGAAACTAAAATTTTAGTTAAAGAAGATAATAAGAAAATTTATTTTCTATCTTAGATGCTAGGGATGTTGAGTCTCATAGTGGTTATCCTTTAGGTGGTTGATAAAGTGACTATTTTTGCATCTTCTCGTCAACTATCTCCATGACTTCATCTTTCTATACATTAAATGTGCAATTTTCTTTCTTATCTGGTAGCTTCTCATCATCAAACTTGTCACCCCACCCTATAGGCATAATTGACTCAATGGGTATATTAAAAGAAGATGGTTTAGGGGTAAAACACCTTGTAGTTAAATGTGCCTGAAGGTTGTCCTAAAAAATCTTCTACTCTTTCCATATCTTTAGGGGCATTAAGAGATTTCTCATTAGTTTTAAGGTCTAAGTCCTTAAAGGAGCTTAGTACTTTATCCTCACTAACTCCTAAGTTAATCACCATAGTCATTAGGGGTGGAACATTTTGATAGTTTAGGAAAGGATTATTTTTAGTGCTTGGGTCTATGATTTTTATGAGTCTACAAGGTTTTAGATTTCATGTTTAAGGAAGGTACAGGTGTTTATGGAATGGCCAATGACTTGGTGAAATTTTCAATAATTGTTTAGGTCAGTTGGGTTTAGTGGTTTAGAAAAGTTTAAAGGTCGAAGCAAACCTTTTTGTATTAGATGATCTAGGACTTTAGAAAGAGGTTGATTGAAATTGGAGAATCTCCTTGGTTGTTGAACTGCACATAATTCTATAGCTCAGCTGGTACTTCCTTGTTGTGTGCCCCCAGTTTGGTAGTTTTAAGTTCTAGTACCTCTAAAGTTCTTCTTCTTCTCACTTTCAATCTCTTTAGCTTGTAAACCATCATCATCAAGGTCCATAAAAGATTTAGGATTCATCATTTACAACCTTTCAACCATATTAGGTGACACATTGTGAACAATCATCTTAACTTGATATTTCTCAGTCACCTTATTTTTTGTAAACCCTGCCTTGTTCATGAATCTAGTAAGGAAATCAAAAAATGATTCATTAGATTTCTACTTAGTCAGTTCTAAATCTCTAATAAATACCTCCAACCTGGTGTTATAATCATACTATTTTAAAAAAAAAATACATAATTCTCTCCAATTAACCTAGACAGATTTTTCTAACCTATAGTACCAGATCATAGCCATTCCCTCTAAGGATAATACAAACAACTTAGTAACTATTGCTAATGGGGCTTTAGTGGTTCTCATAGTTATTGTAAACTAATTAAGGTGGATTCCTTGAATCCCCAGTTCCATCAAACTTCTACAATTGGGGCATTTTAAATTTCTTAGGCAATTTATCCCCTTCTATTCATAACATGTCATCAAAATCAAATGAGTATCCTATGCCTTGTCCTCTTATCATCTCCTCCATCTTGGACATTTTTTGAGTTAATGGTTGCATCTGCTTAGACTTATGATCTTGGACAAGCTCAAGTGATTCCCTCTTTGCTTTCTCCACCATATAATTCTATATATCCTCAAGCTTCACTTCAGTAGTAGGTCGATTTCTAGCAATAGTTTGGCCTCTAATATTATTAATAAAAGCATGAGCAATAGGTACAAGTGCATGAGCAGTAGATGGAGCATTTTTAGCAGGTGGAATAGTTGTACTACTAGTGCTTATTCAATTGCAGGTGGTGGAATAGTAGCAGGTGGCATTAATATAGCTAAGGCTTATCTCAATTCATCTTGCATCATGGCTCTCATGTCATCCATCAAAACTCCCTTAATGTCTTATAAGGTCTAGTTTCCTCCTAGTTATTGTTCCATTTCTATTTGTTTGGTTGGAGTTAATTCAGCTTCTAAGTAAAGTAGATTAATAAGACTCTTCTTTAAACTTTGAAGGATCTCTTTAACTACTGATTTTGGACTTAGTTCAGTTCTAGCTAGTCTCCACCTTTTCATTCCCAAACATGAGAAGATCCATATGAATCTATAATGGCTATAAAACAAAGTCTTAGTATGATGTATGAAGCATATGTATGCATGTATGCATGATGCACGATGCACATGCCATGCAACAAGTAGCAAGTAACAAATAACAATCAACTATACAATATTCTTCCAACCATATTCCTCTTACATATGTATTCAATGGTGAGTCTCTTTTCCTAGGATTTTTTATCTTGGCCTTAATATCAACAAGGGATACTAAGAATTGACATGCATGCTAAATCACTCAAAGTAATAAAAATATAGAAATAACATTTCAATGTATAAAGGTTTAGCCCAATCTTTAATAACTCAAATGGGCTCCAAAAGTATAGGTTTAGGCTTTTATAAATAGAAATATCTCATGGCAATAATCACAAGAAATTTGGGTAAATCCTAAGGGAAATAACTAGGCCATTATACGTGGTTAAGTATAGTGAAAAGTCAAGGTCCTCTTAGCAAGATGCCCTCCTTTAGGACTTAAGTTATAGGCTAAGGTTAGAGGGGCCAGATATCCTTTACAAAATTAAGAGAAGACTACCCCCATTTGGGACTTAGGTTACAGACTAATACAAACCAAGTAAGCACCAAACATGTTAACCAATATGACTATCCACACAAGTATAATGGTGCAACAATTAGAACATGCATGAAGAAGTTTAAGGATGGTTTAAGATTGTTCTTGAAGTAAAAGATCAATTTTGGGATAGAGAATCAAAGCATAAGTGCAAATGGAGCTCAATTAAGTGAATTAGGAGAAAGTTTGATAGAAGGGAAAAATCATCCTTTATGCACCTTATTATCATATTTTGATCCTTAAAGTGAAGAATTCATGTCAAACTCTTTAAGTGGAGTGATTTGCACTCAAAATATATAAAGTGTAATTTTGAAAATTTTGGAAGGTTCTAGAAGATGCTAAGGGAATCTGTAAGAATAAAGAATATTTCAAGAATATTCTTTACAAATAAAACCCTAGATGTGATAGAGAGTGGCTACAACTCATTTAAAGAGTTGGTTAAATTTTATTTAATTGTCATGAGTTGTCAATTTGACTTTTCAATGCTTACTTATCATGAGTTATCAATTTGACTTTTCAAAGCTTAGTTGTCATATTTTTGAATGGATCCTAATTCTTGAAGGAATAGGGCCTATATAAAAAAAATGTAGTACGAATTTTAGTGAAGTTTTATCAATTAATTTTGAATTCTTATAAGGTTAAAGTCCTTTTTTTTTTGTTCTTAAAAGAACTTTAGTGAATTTATCAAGTGAAGGCTTGGTACATTCAAACCTAGTTTAATTTAGATTTAAAAAGTACTTTGTTAATCTTAGGTTTATTTTGAACAACCTTTAATTCTTTATAATTAAGGTTCTTAAGTATAGGTTATTTAAGGGTCTTATTAGGAATTAGAGTTTTCCTTTGCTTGATTTATGAATGATCCTTGGTAAATTTATCAAGATTGAATACGAGTTTGGAACAAGTCTACCACGTTCGTATCATTTGCTATCAGAGCTTTGGCTCATTAATCAAGTACTTATCTTTACTTTTCTTTGTTGTTTGCATTTAATCCAAAAAAAAATATTTTTTTCATATTTATTTTTTCTATCTTGTTTGATATCAATTCATTTTCTTTATGATCGTAGAGTTCAAATTCATTTTTTTTTGTTATCTTAAGTAAATTTCATTGTTTTCTTCATATTCCAAACTATTTTAAGTCTTTAAACAAAAAAACAATCAAATTCATTTTTTTATTCTTATTATTTTACATTTTAAAGGTCTTTGTTTATCATAAATACATATCAATTTCATTTTTTATTAATTTGGCCTTTTTTTTGTTTTTTTATTTATAACATGTCAGGTTCAAAAAAGGTTGAGATGGATATTGAATGGAAGCTCTTTATAAAGATGATGCAAGAACAAATGAGTCAATTATTAAACAGCCCTCAAAATGTTCAAGAGCAAATAAGGAGGTTAGAGCAAAGCCAAGCTACAACCACCATCAATAACAACAACAATATGACTCGAATCACACCTAAAAAAGTTCATAAAGGGAGATGGCATGATGGTGATTATGAGTTTGTTAATGAGAGCATTCAAGGACATAGTATGTAAGATAATATCCTTGGGAGTGTAAAGATAAAGATACCTAATTTCCATGGCAGAAGTGATCCCAAAGCATGTATAGCATAGGAAAAGAAGGTATATTTTATGTTTAATTACCACAACTACTCTGAGGAAAACAAAGTCAAGCTTGCCATCACTACATTCATAGGCTATGCATTAGCTTGGTGGAATCAACTAGTGGTCGCAAGGAGGCATTGTGGAGAAGAACCTATCTCTACATGGCAAGAGATGAAGACTATTAGATGAAAAATGTTTGTGCAAAATCATTATTATAAGGATTGACATAATCACTTTCAAAGGCATAAACAAGGTTCAAGGAATGTTGAAGTCATTGAAGTGGCTGAGAGACATGTTGAGGAAAAGAATAGAGGGGGAGAATGCAAATTTGAAATTTTATCTCCAAAGATAATTTTTGAAGACTTATGTATTAAACAACAAAATGAAAAAAGTGTCAAAGATTACGTTAGTCTTGAAGAGGATAAAGTTGATGAATAAATTATGGAGGTGTGGGAGCAAAATAATGCCAAAAGCCTTAATGAAATATTTCAAGAAGTTAAAAATGATGGTAAGTGTGTGCAATCTAGCAAAAAAATTGATGAGAAAGTGCAAATCTTTGAAAGAGATTTTAAGGAAAATATTCATGTCATTGGAGCTAACAAGGAGTGCTTACAAAGTTTTAAGCAATCAAATGAACTTGTAGAAGGATTAACTAGCCAAGGAGTTACTATGACCGTAAATGACGGGGTTTAGCGCACGTCCAAGATTTTAGCAACCACGATACTATTTAGGCTCAGGGCCTTAGAGAACACACTAACCACTATCACAAAGACATGGCATGGAGATAAGGAGTCGCCACCCAGGGTAATAACTAGGACAAATTGAAAAGGTGGTACTCGATTCTCTAAAAGAAAGCTATCACCACAACCGGGAGATTATGGATACAGAATACTAACTTCTCTTAGTCTTGTGTTCTTTTAGAATAATTTTATAAATGATTATTTCATCCTCTAATTATATGCAATTTTATTAAACCCTAATTAACATCCATCTAACCTAAAAGGCAACAGCTCAATAAAATTACAAGTAAAAAATGCATCAAAAAGGCAATGTCCCTATGTCTAAACTATGTTAAATTTATTTTATAAGTTAGCTAAATCTACATATTTTATTTACAAGTGAAATGGACTTTAAAGGTGGGCCTACATTTTTATTAATTATTAACCTAAATCTATTTATTTTAGTTTGTCTAAGAAATGAGCTTAAGTCTATTTAATTTTAAAGGAAAATTAAATTAGTGGGCCTGAGTCTAAATTGGTTTTATCTTAAGTGAAATATGGGCCTAGGTCTATTTATTCTAAAAGAAATGAATTAAAATGGGCTGAGCTAAGTCTAAACAATTTTAATTAACTAAGCGGGACTAAAATCTAATTAACCTAATGGGCCTAAGTTGATTTTAATTATTTAAAAACCTAAATCATTTTTTAAGCCTATTTATTAAGTGGGTTAGACCTAAATGTGGGCTTGGGGTCCATAAGGATAAAAACATAAAAAAACAAACCCAAAACAAATAAAACACAAAAAATGGATCAAATAAACATTACAGTGATTTTCTAAAAAAAACCTAAATTAATTACATGCAAACCCTAATTTAAGCTACTGCCACCATTGATTTTAATTATTTTTTTTTACCCAATTGAACCTAATTACTAATAAATTTTAAAGTACAGAAAATTAAAATTTTTACTATTCCCACTACTAGGGCTATTACAAACTATGTACAAAAATTAAAATTAAAAAATTATACACCCATGAATTAAGATAACTGCATATAACGCATAAGGGCAAAATGAAAATTAAAACCCTAATATCTACTAGAAAATTGTACATATTATTCCATGGCATTCCATGGATCTTCTATGCATTTGAGCACAAGCAGTAACCCCTCAATCCACAATCGAACATCAAAACAAAAAAAAAAATTAGATTAGCAAAATTTAATACTCAAATCAATAACAACAATAAAATAAAAATCATTAAGGAAAGAACAGAATAAAAAAATAAAAAAGAACATTGTGATGATACTGTGCAAATGTCCTTTTTGGCCCCTCATACTAGGATTTGCACTATTGAAATTGAATCGTTGTTGATTCTAGACTGGGATTTGATTGCTTTTGAAGACACTGGCAGTATCCAAAATTGGGGTTTTTTGAAAGACCAGGGTGTGTGCGAGGTATTCTTCACATCTAAATTTTTAAGGTTTCTGCATTTTTTTTCTATGTGTGTAAAAACTCTCGTTTGTGTGTGAGTCTCTCAAAGAAAGAAAAATCCTCTCCCAAAGCAGAGTTTGCGAGTACTGACTTCCTCTAAAGGAGGAACATACTTATCTGATCAAAATGCCCTTATGAGATTTGATTTTTGAAACTTATTTACGTGCTTTGAATGTGTCAAAATTTTCATCAGATAATAATAATAATTAAATTAAATTTTCAACCAATCAAAACACTAAAAAAATTGACAAAAAATAAGAAAAAATACACAAAAAAATCAAAAAAAGGACTTATTGCGCATCAGCACTGTGCAATGCCGACCGACATTGTATAATGCCAATCAGCATTACACTAATGTCGATCGGCATTTTAAATGCTGATCCTAAAAATTATTTTTTTTAACTTTTAATTACCAAAAGACCCCTAAAAATTGACTTATTTGCAATCAAATCCTAAAAAATGTTGCAATTTAGTCCTTAAAGTCCAGAAAATTGACAACCAAGTTCAATTTTTGAATAAATTTCATCATAGGGGCTTACGTCGCAATTATGCACAATTGCATCCTAAAATTGGGTCCTTATAGTTGCCCTCCTTTATTGCTGTTTGCTTGACAAATTACGGCAAAGCAATGAAGCACACAATTTTGAAAGAAAGAAATTAGGACACTTGATTGTATCCTAAATGATAGATTGATGCTCAAATTGTTGAGCAAGGTGTAGTGTTTGATAAGTCTCACTATATTTCCTATTGAACATCTAGTGGACTTTATGCAAATGAGTTTCACTATATTCCTTGTGGGATGTTTAGCGATGATAAATTGAAAACTTGCTATAGTTCCTGTGGAACGTCTAGCAATGATGAATTTTGTTATATTCCCTATGGGATAGCTAACGATGCACACTATATTCCCTGTGAGACGTCTAGTGTAGATGAATTGATATTTGCTATAGTTCTTGTGGAACGTCTAGCAATGATGAATTTTGTTATATTCCCTATGGGATGTCTAACGATACACACTATATTCCCTGTGGGATGTCTAATGTAAATGAATTGAAAACTTGCTATAGTTCCTGTGGAACATCTAACAATGATGAATTCCGTTATATTCCCTGTGGGACATCTAGTGTAGTTGAATTGAAAACTTGCTATAGTTCCTATAGAACATCTAGCACTGAGGAATTTTATTATATTCCCTGTGGGACGTCTAATGATGTTCACTATATTCCCTGTGAGATGTCTAGTGAAGCACACTATATTCCATGTGGGACGTCTAGTGTAGTTGAAATGAATTTCATTATATTCCCTGTGGGACGTCTAACGATGCACACTATATTCCCTGTGGGACGTCTAGTGTAGTTGAATTGAATTTCGTTATATTCCCTATGGGATGTCTAACGATGCACACTATATTCCCTATAGGACATCTATTGTAGTTGAATTAAATTTCATTATATTCCCTGTGGGACATCTAACAATGCACATTATATTCCCTGTGGGACGTCTAGTGTAGATTAATTGAAAATTTGCTATAGTTCCTGCAAAATGTCTAGCAATGATGAATTTGAAAGTTTATGTCATAACTGCTATGCAGTACATAACATAATAAAGGTTATGACTACTGTGCAGCACATAACATAATCATTTGAAATTCATATCATAGCTATTGTGCAACATATGAATCCTTTCATTGAAATGATGTATGTAAAATACAAAAAATGAATTATGTAATCTTGTTCTGTATTCTGTACTTCATAAAAAATTCAAAATCATGTATTGATTATGCAGTCTTAATAATTCAATGAATTATTAATTTGATGAATGTCATGATTTAATTGGGAATGTATTCCTAATCCGAATGCAATAATGGACCAAATTGCAAGAAAGAAAAATGGATAAAAAATAAGTAAATTAGAAGGATTAAAATGGATATTCTCCATTTTATATATTCTTTCCCTTTTGTCGATCACATCATTTCACTTCTCTTCCTATTCTTCTCTTCTTCTTCTTCTTTTTTCAATTGATCTTGATTTTTCTTTTATTGATTTCTTCACCATTTATTGTCTGATTTCTATTTGATCCTATGGCCTCCTCATCACATGGACAACATGAAGGAGTTAAGACTTCAGAATGTTAGAGGATTCTGCCTCTTCATTTTCCTCAAAATAATTTAGAACTTCGAGTAGACTCAACCATCTTTCCTTTGACTCATTTACATACCCACAAGTGCAGAGATGTAGGTAATGAGGTAACTTTTCTTGCTTCTGTTTATTTTTGCAAAAATATTACCTGTATAATTAATAATTAGAGTTAGTTTCAGAGTAGAGATTGACATTGACATGTATATTAGTCAAAAATTAATATGAAAATGCATGATAAATTGAAATTAACTCTGAAAATATGAAATTTGACACTCGGGTTGTCAGAATGGAGGATCAGATGTCTAGAATTGTAGTCAGAAATCTAGATTTTTTATCAGTCAAGTTAATGCCGATCAATAAAGTAAATTGCGGATCGACAATCTGGAATGCCGATCGGCATTCTAAATTGCCGGTCGATAATCTACATTGCCGATAAAAAAAAGAGTTTTTTTTAAGGGGAAATTAATTAATTAATTAACTAATCAAATCCTTCAATTTAAATTCTTTGATTAATTAATTAATTAATTAATTATTATTTTCTTTTTAAAATTAAAATAGCATCCGAGCTTTTGTAGTGCTCATGGTTATTGTGTATTGGCTCAAATGAATTCTAGGGTCTCCTCTCCCATCAAATTTATGTAGTTAAGGCATTTTGAATTTTTCAGGCAGCTTGTCACCCTCCATTTGCAACATATCATCAAAGTCAAAAGAATATCCTATTCCTTATCCTCTAATCAGCTCTTCCATCTTGGACATTTTCTAAGTCAGTGCTTGCATCTGCTTGGACTCAAGATCTTAAACCAATTCAAGTGATTCTCTCTTCACCTTCTCTATCATGTAGTTTTCAATATCTTCCATTCTCATATCAGCAACAGGCATATTTTTAGGAGCAGGTTGCCCCCCAGCATTGTTAGCAGTAGGTGGAGGAGCTACAGTAACAAGTGGAGCTCCTACAACAGGTGGCTGTTCAATAGTAGCAGTAGGTGGTTGTTTAATAATAGCAGTAGGTGGTTGTCCAATAATAGGTTACACTAATCCGGCCAAAGCTTGTCTCAGTTCATTGTGCATCATAGCTCTCATGTCATCCATCAAAGCTCCCTTAATGTCCTCTAAGGTCCACATCTCTAGTTGTTGTTCCATTTCAGTTTGTTCAGTCTAAGCTGATTCAGCTTCTAGGAATAGTGGATTGATTGGACTCCCTTCTAGTCTCTCCAGTCTGTGAAGAATGCTTTGAGCTATGGACTCTAGACTTAAATCAACTCTGGTCAATCTACCATCTCTTCATCCCCAGACACAAGAAAACCCAGATGAATCTATAATGGTTGTAAAACAAGGTATTAGTATGATGCATTGACTGTATGTATGCATGTATGCATGATGCATGTGTTTATGCAACAAATAACAGGCAAGCACTTAGCAAGTAGCAAGTATCAAGAAGCAATTAACAAGCAACATACAAGCATAAGCCTTCCAACCTTATTCCTCCCACACACGTGTTCAATGGCGAGTTTCTTTTCTTAGGATTTTTTGTCTTGGCCTTCATATCAATAGGGGATATTAAGAGTCGACACGCATGCCAAATCTCTCATAAAAGAAAAAAGCACAGAAGCAGCATTTTTAAATATAAAGGTCTAGCCTAATCCTTATTAGCCTGAATGAGCTTCAAGGGTATAGGCCCAGGTTTTTATAAATAGAAATACCTCATGGAAATTCAAACAAATAAGCATTTTGGATAAAGATCCTAGGGGAAGTAACTAAGCCATTATATGTGGTTAGGGTCCAGTGAAAAGTTAAGGTTCCCTTAGCAGGATGCTCTCCATTATGGACTTTGAGCTACAGGCTAAGGTCAGAGGGGCCCAACATCCTTTACCAACTTGAGAGAAGATTACCCCCCTTAGGGACTTGGGTTACAAACTCTGGTCAGATGAGCCCAATAATCTTTCTTGAACCGAGTTAAGGCTAAAAGTGATGGTTAGCCAATCTACAACTCCATGAAGCTAATAAAATCATAAACCAACGCCATCAGTTTAGAAAGGACATGCAGAATGAATGCAAGAATGAAATAATAATCGATAAAACAATTCTAAAGAACAAAAGTAGAATCAGTATCTCTTATCCCTAGTGGAGTCACCACTGTAGACGGCAGGGTTTATCGCACGTCCAAGATTTTAGCAACCACGATACTATTTAGGCTTAAGGCCTTAGAGAACACACTAACCACTGTCATAAAGACATAGCGTGGAGATGAAGAGTCGCCTCCCATGGTAATAACTGGGACAAATCGAAAAGGTGGTACTCGATTCTCTAAAAGAAAGCTAGCACCATAACCAGGAGATTCTAGATACGGAATACTAACTTCTCTTAGTCTCGTGTTCTTTTAGAATAATTTTATAAATGATTATTTCATCCTCTAATTACATGCAATTTTATTAAACCCTAATTAACATCCATCTAACCCAAAAGGCAACAGCTCAATAAAATTACAAGTAAAAAATGCATCAAAAAGGCAATGTCCCTATGTTTAAACTATGTTAATTTTATTTTATAAGTTAGCTAAATCTACATATTTTATTTACAATTGAAATGGACTTTAAAGGTGGGCCTGCATTTTTATTAAGTAGTAAACCTAAATCTATTTATTTTAGTTTATCTAAGAAATGAGCTTAAGTCTATTTAATTTTAAAGGAAAATTAAATTAGTGGGCCTAAGTCTAAATTGGTTTTCTTTTAAGTGAAACATGGGCCTAGGTCTATTTATTTTAAAAGAAATAAAATTAAGTGGGCTGAGCTAAGTCTAGACAATTTTAATTAACTAAGCAAGCCTAAAATCTAATTAACCTAATAGTCCTAAGTTGATTTTAATTATTCAAAAACCTAAATCATTTTTTAAGCCTATTTATTAAGTGGATTAGACCTAAACGTGGGCTTGGGGTGCATAAGGATAAAAACATAAAAAAAAAAACAAGCTCAAAACAAATAAAACACAAAAAATAGATCAAATAAACACTACAGTGATTTTCTAAAAAAAACCTAAATTAATTACATGCAAACCCTAATTTAAGCTACTGCCACCATTGATTTTAATTGTTTTTTTTTACCCAATTGAACCTAATTACTAATCAATTTTAAAGTATAGAAAATTAAATTTTTACTATTCCCACTACTGGGGCTATTACAAACTACGTACAAAAATTAAAATTAAACAATTATACACCCATGAATTAAGATAACTACACATAACACATAAAGGCAAAATGAAAATTAAAACCCTAATATCTATTGGAAAACAATACAGATTATTCCATGGCATTCCATGGATCATCTGTTCATTTGAAAACAAGCTGGAACCCCCTAATCCATAATCGAACATCAAAACAAAAAAAAACAAAACAATTAGATTGGTGAAATTTAATACTCAAATCAATAACAATAATAAAATAAAAATCATTAAGGAAAGAACAGAATAAAAAAAAAAAGAACATTGTGATGATGTTGTGCAAATGCCCTTTTTGGCCCCTCAGACTAGGATTTTCACCGTTGAAATTGAATCGTTGTTGATTCTGAACTGGGATTTGATTGCTTTTGAAGACACTGGCACTATCCAAAATTAGGGTTTTTTGAAAGACCAAGGTGTGTGCGAGGTATTCTTCACATCTAAATTTTTAGGGTTTCTGCATTTTTTTTCTATGTGTAAAAACACTCGTTTGTGTGTGAGTCTCTCAAACAAAGAAAAATCCTCTCCAAAAAATCCTTCCCTTTCATGCTCGTATGCAAACTCTACTTTTAAATATAGAGTCTGTGCGTACTGACTTCCTCCAAAGGAGGAATAGACTTATCTAATCAAAATGCCCTGATAAGATTTGATTTTTGAAACTTATTTACGTGCTTTGAATGTGCCAAAATTTTCATCAGATAATAATAATAATTAAATTAAATTTTCAACCAATCAAAACACTGAAAAAATTGATAAAAAATAAGAAAAATTTGAAAAAAGAACTTACTGTGCATCGATACTATGCAATGCCGACCGGCATTGTTTAATGTCGACCAGCATTACATAATGCCAGTCGGCATTTTAAATGCCGATCCTAAAAATTATTATTTTTTAACTTTTAATTACTAAAAGACCCCTAAAAAATTGACTTATTTGCAATCAAATCCTAAAAAATGTTGCAATTTAGTCCTTAAAGTCCAAAAAATCGACAACCAAGTTCAATTTTTGAATGAATTTCATTATAGGGGCTTACGTTGTAATTGTGCATAATTGCATCCTAAAATTGGGTGCTTACAATGACTGCAGTATATGATCATGAAGAGTATAAGCAACATGAAGAGGTAAATCTGATAGTTTATGCACAAAAGAGGAAACTAGAGATTGAAAGCATTATGAAGGATAATATGATTGTTATTCATCATGATGATACTAACAATTCTAATCTTTCTTTTTCTAGTGTTTTGAAAGTTTTTTTTTTTTGAAGACCTTGAAGCCATATAAAGATCCATTTGATGATGTTGTTAAAATGCAATTAAAGGTCAACAATCCCTTTAAAGACTACTTCATTCCTTACATGAAGTATGAGAAAGAGCTGCAATATTTTGCTTCTTTCAAGGGAATCCATGGAATTTTCAATTATAGAAAAAGGAGCTCAAGATATTAATGTTTCAAATTTAGAAGGAAACAATAAGAATCAATATTTACATTGTGAATACTAGTGCTACAATTCAAGCAATTCCTTAAGTTCAAGTTATTCTAAAGTTACTTATGTGCATCATTACTTCAAAAGAGAATTACTCTACTAAAGTGTTTGTATTTGATCCTAGAGGACATCCAAATATACCAACTTTACAAGATGGGTCAGATTTGAGGATGAATCTTCGTGAGGAAGGAAGGAATGATGTGAACCAAACAAGCACCAAACATGTTAACCAATATGATGATCCACTCAAGCATAATGGTGCATTGATTGGAACATGCATGAAGAAGTTTAAAGATGGTTTAAGATTGTTCTTGAAGCAAAAGATCAAGTTTGGGGTAGAGAATCAAAGCACAAGTGTAAATGGAGCTCAATTGAGTGAATTTAGAGAAAGTTTGATACAAGGGCAAAATCATCCTTTATGCACCTTATTATCATATTTTGATCCTCAAAGTGAAGAATTCATGTCAAACTCTTCAAGTTGAGTGATGTGCATTCAAAATACATAAAGTGCAATTTTAAAAATTTTAAAAGGTTTTAGAAGATGCTAAGGGAATCTACAAGAATCAAGAATCTTTAAAAATATTCTCTACAAATAAAACCCTAAATGTGATAGAGAGTGACTACAACTCATTTAAAGACTAGGTTAAATTTTACTTAGTTGTCACAAGTTGTCAATTTGACTTTTCAATGCAAGTTGTCATGAGTTGTCAATTTGACTTTTTAAAGCTTAGTTGTCATTATTTGTCATATTTTTTAAGGGATCCTATTTAATTAAGGATTTTCCTTTATAGGTGTCTTTAGGAATAAAGTGCAATTTTGAAGATCTTGGAAGGTTCTAGAAGATGCTAAAGGAATCTACAAGAATCAAGAATCTTTTAAGAATATTCTCTACAAATAAAACCCTAGATGTGATAAAGAGAGGCTGCAACTCATTTAAAGACTTGCTTAAATTTTGCTTAGTTGTCATGAGTTGTCAATTTGACTTTTCAATGCTTACTTGTCATAAGTTATCAATTTGACTTTTCAAAGCTTAGTTGTAATTATTTGTCATATTTTTGAATGGATCCTATTTAGTTAAGGATTTTCCTTTATAGGAGTCTTTAGGAATAAGTAACAAAAACCTATTCCTTCAAGGATTAGGATGTTTACATGCCTATATAAAAAAAAATATAGTATGAATTTTAGTGAAATTTTATTAATTAATTCTAAATTCTTGTGAGGTTAAAGTCCTTCTTTTTTGTTCTTAAAAGAACTTTAGTGAATTTATCAAGTGAATGCTTGGTACATTCAAACCTAGTTTAATTTAGACTAAAAATTGACTTTGTTAATCTTAGGTTTATATTGAACAACCTTTAATTCTTTATAATTAAGGTTTTTAAGTATAGGTTATTTAAGGGTCATATTGGGAATTAGAGTTTTCCTTTGCCTAATTTATGAACGATCCTTGGCAAATTACCAAGATTGAATAAGGGTTTGGTACAAGTTCACCACATTCATATCATTTAGTATTAGAGCTTTGCTCATTAATCAAGTATGTATCTTTACTTTTCTTTGTTGTTTGCATTTAATCCAAAAAAACATTATTTTTCCACTTGTTTTTCTGTCTTGTTTGATATCAATTCATTTTATTTATTATCTTGAGTAAATTTCATCATTTTCTTATTTCTAGTCTTTAAACAAAAAGAAAATCAAATTCATTTATTTATTATTATTATCTTAAGGGTCTTTGTTTGTCATAAGTACATATCAATTTTAGTTTGTTATTAATTTGGCCATTTTAACATCTAGTATATATAAAAAAAAAAAGGAAAAGAAAAAAAATTTCTGAATTCTGAATTAAAAAGTTAAATTGATCAAAGTTGAATTCAATTTAGCCTAAAAACCATTCCAATTTTCTATTTTGATTCTAAATTCAATACCTTTGCCTTATTTTAATTTTGAATATTATACTCTTCTTCTTAAGTTACATTTAGGGGTAGTTTAAACACTTATTCCAAATTTTCTTATTTTTGTTTTATTTAGATATTATCTTTGTTTGTTACATTTTCTTTAGCTCTTATTGTCAAATTTGAGTTTAATTTTTATTTGTTTTGTTTGAGCTTAATTTGATAATTAGTAATTTAAGTTCCATAAGAACTATAAGAAAGGAATTTGAGAGGTAAAAGGTGAGTGGTGAGCTCATAAGAGGGTAAAAGCCTAATTGAGTGAAACATAAGTGTTGAGTGACATTTCTTGAGTGTAAACACATGAAGGAGTGTTATTTGTGTGGATTTTTTTTATTTTGTTTCTTTATTTATAACATGTCAGGTTCAAAAGAGGTTGAGATAGATCCTGAATGGAAACTCTTTATAAAGATGATGCAAGAACAAATGAGTCAATTGTTAAATAGCCATCAAAATGTTAGAGAGCAAATAAGGACTTTAAAGCAAAGCCAAGCTACAACCACCACCAATAACACCAATAATATCACTCAAATCACACTTAAGCAAGTTCATAAAGGGAGATGGCATGATGGTAATTATGAGTTTGTTAATGAGAGCATTAAAGGACATAGTATGCAAGATAATATCCTTAGGAGTGTAAAGATAAAGATAAAGACACTTAATTTCCATGGTAGAAATTGTCCCAAAGCATATCTAGCATTGGAAAAGAAGGTAGATTTTATGTTTAATTGCCACAACTATTTTAAGGAAAAGAAAGTCAAGCTTGAAATCACTACATTCATGGGTTATACATTAGCTTGGTGGAATCAACTAATGGTCTCAAGGAGGCATTGTGAAGAAGAACCTATCTCTACATAGCAAGAGATGAAGACTATCATGCGAAAAAGGTTTATGCCAAATCATTATTATAACGATTGGCATAATCACTTTCAAAGGCATAAACAAGGTTCAAGGAATTTTGAAGTCATTTAAGTGGTTGAGAGACATGTTGAGGAAAATAATAAAGGGGGAGAGTGCAAATTTGAAATTTTATCTCTAAAGACAATTTTTGAAGACTTATGTATTAAAAAAAATGAAAAAAGTGTCAAAGATTACATTAGTGTTTAAGAGGATAGAGTTGATGAAGAATTTATAAAGGTGTCAGAGCAAAATAATGCAAAAAGCCTTAATGACATATTGCAAGAAGTTAAAAATGATGGCAAGTGTGTGCAGTTTAACAAAGAAATTGAAGAGAAAGTGCAGATATTTGAAAGAGATTTTAAGGAAAATATTCATGTCATTGGAGCTAATAAGGAGTCAAATAAACTTATGGAAGGATTAACTAGTTAAGGACTTACTATAAGTGCAGTGTGTGATCATGAAGAGTATAAGCAACATAAAGAGGGAAATCTAGAAGTTTATGCACAAAAGAGGAACTAAAGATTGAGTGCATTATGAAGGATAAGAAGATTGTTATTCATTATAATGATACTAACAATTCTAATCTTTCTTTTTCTAATATTTTGAAAGTTGTTTTGCAGACCTTGAAGCCATATCAAGATCCATTTGATGATGTTGTTGAAATGCAAAACAAGGTCAACTATCCCTTTGAAGATTTCATTCCTTACATGAAGTATGAGAAAGAGTTGCAATATTTTACTTCTTTCAAGGGAATCCATGGAGTTTTCAATTATATTAAAAGGAGCTTAAGATATTCATGTTTTAAATTTGGAAGGAAACAATAAGAATTCAACCTTTACATGTTTGTGAATACTAGTGCTGCATTTTGAGTAAGTCCTCAAGTTTAAGTTCTTATAAAGCTGCTTATGTGCATTATTGCTTTAAAGGAGAAGTATTCTACTAAAGTATTTATATTTGATCTTGGAGGACATCCATATATACCAATTTTACATGATGGGTCATATTCGAGGATGAATCTTCGTGAGGAAGGAGAGAAGGATGTGAACCAAGCAAGCACTAAACATGTTAACCAATATGATGATCCACTCAAGCATAATGGTGCACTAATTAGAACATGCATAAAGAAGTTTAAGGATGGTTTAGGACTGTTCTTAAAGTAAAAGATCAAGTTTGGGATAGAGAATCAAAGCACAAGTGCAAATGGAGCTCAATTGAGTGAATTTAGAGAAAGTTTGATACAAGGGCAAAATCATCCTTTATGCACCTTATTATCATATTTTGATCCTCAAAGTGAAGAATTCATGTTAAACTCTTCAAGTCAAGTGATTTGCATTCAAAATACATAAAGTGCAATTTTGAAGATTTTGGAAGGTTCTAGAAGATATTAAGGGAATCTACAAGAATCAAGAATTTTTTAAGAATATTCTCTGCAAATAAAACCCTAAATGTGATGGAGAGTGACTACAACTTATTTAAAGACTTGGTTAAATTTTCCTTAGTTGTCATGAGTTGTCAATTTTACTTTTCAATGCAAGTTATCATGAGTTATCAATTTGACTTTTCAAAGCTTAGTTGTCATTAGTTGTTATATTTTTAAAGGGATCCTATTTAGTTAAGGATTTTCCTTTATAGGAGTCTTTAGGAATAAAGTACAATTTTGAAGATTTTGGAAGGTTCTAAAAGATGCTAAAGGAATCTACAAGAATCAGAAATATTTTAAGAATATTCTCTATAAATAAAACCCTAGATGTGATAGAGAGTGGCTGCAACTCATTTAAAGACTTGGTCAAATTTTGTTTAGTTGTCATGAGTTGTCAATTTGACTTTTCAATGCTTACTTGTCATAAGTTGTCAATTTGACTTTTCAAAGCTTAGTTGTCATTAGTTGTCATATTTTTTAATGGATCCTATTTAGTTAAGGATTTTCCTTTATAGGAGTCTTTAGGAATGAGTAAAAAAAATTATTCCTTCAAGGATTAAGATGTTTACATGTCTATATAAAAAAAATGTAGTACGAATTTCAATGAAGTTTTATCAATTAATTCTGAATTTTGGTGAGGTTGAAGTCCTTCTTTTTTGTTCTTAAAAGATCTTTAGAGAATTTATCAAGTGAAGGCTTGGTACATAAAACCTAGTTTAATTTAGACTTAAAATTGACGTTGTTAATCTTAGGTTTATATTGAAAAACCTTTAATTCTTTATAATTAAGGTTCTTAAGTATAGGTTATTTAAGGGTCTTATTAGGAATTAGAGTTTTCCTTTACTTGATTTATGAGCGATCTTTAGCAAATTTATTAAGATTGTATACAGGTTTGGTACAAGTTAACCATGTTTGTATCATTTGGTATTAGATCTTTGGCTCATTAATCAAGTACGTATCTTTTCTTTTCTTTGTTGTCTGCATTTAATCCAAAAAAAACATTATTTTTTCATTTATTTTTGTGTCTTTGTTTGATATCAATTCGTTTTCTTTGTGATCGTAGAGTTCAAATTCATTTTTCTTTATTATCATGAGTAATTAGAGTTTTCCTTTACTTGATTAATGAACGATCCTTGGCATATTTATCAAGATTGAATACAGGTTTGGTACAAGTTAACCACGTTCATATCTTTTGGTATCAGAGCTTTGGCTCATTAATCAAGTGCATATCTTTACTTTTCTTTGTTGTTTGCATTTAATCCAAAAAAAATTATTTTTTCATTTATTTTTATGTCTTATTTGATATCAATTCATTTTCTTTGTGATTGTAGAGTTGAAATTCATTTTTCTTTGTTATCTTAAGTAAATTTCATTATTTTCTTCATAGTCCAATCTATTTCTAGTCTTTAAACAAAAAAAAAAAATCAAATTCATTTTTTTATTCTTATTGTTTTGCATCTTAAGGGTCTTTGCTTGTTGTAAATACATATCAATTTTGTTTGTTATTAATTTGGCCATTTTAACATCTGTCATCTAAAAAAAAAGAAAGGAAAAGAAAAAAAATTTTGAATTCTGAATTAATAAGTTGAATTGATCAAAGTTGAATTCAATTTAGCCTATATAGCATTCCAATTTGTTTTTTTGATTCTAAATTCAATACCTTTGCCTTATTTCAATTTTGAATATTCTACTCTTCTTCTTAAGTTGCATTTAGGCAAGTTTAAACTCTTATTCCAAATTTTCTTATTTTGATTTTGTTTGGATAATGTCTTTGTTTATTGCATTTTACTTAGCTCTTATAGTTAAATTTGATTTTAATTTTTCTTTATTTGTTTTCTATTGAGCTTAATTTGATCATTAGTAACTTAAGTTCCATAAGAACTATAAGAAAGGAATTTGAGAGGTAAAAGGCAAGTGGTGAGCTCATAAGAGGGTAAAAGCCTAATTGTGTGAAACACATGTGTTAAGTGACATTCCTTGAGTGTAAACACGTCAGGGAGTGTTACTTGTGAGGTTTTTTTTCTTTTGTTTCTTTATTTATAATATGTCAGGTTCAAAAGAGGTGGAGATAGATCCTGAATGGAAGCTCTTTATGAAGATGATGTAAGAATAAATGAGTTAATTGTTAAACAGCCATCAAAATGTTCGAGAGCAAATTAGGAGGTTAAAGCAAAGACAAGCTACAACCACCACCAATAACACCAACAATATGACTTAAATCACACCTAGACAAGTTCATAAAGGAAGATGGCATGATGGTGATTATGAGTTTGTTAATGAGAGCATTCAAGGATATAGTATGCAAGATAATATCCTTGGGAGTGTAAAGATAAAGATACCTAATTTCCATGGGAGAAGTGATCCCAAAGCATATCTAGCATGGGAAAAGAAGGTAGAATTTATGTTTAATTGCCATAACTACTCTAAGGGAAAGAAAGTCAAGCTTGCAATCACTATATTCATGGGTTATGCATTAGCTTGGTGGAATCAACTAGTGGTCTTAAGGTGGCATTGTGGAGAAGAACCTATCTCTACATAGTAATAGATAAAGACTATCATGTGAAAGAGGTTTGTGCTAAATCATTATTATAACGATTAGCGTAAACACTTTCAAAGGCATAAATAAGGTTCAAGGAATGTTGAAGTCATTGAAGTGGCTGAGAGACATGTTGAGGGAAAGAATAAAGAGGGAGAGTGCAAATTTGAAATTTTATCTCCAAAGACAATTTTTAAAGACTTGTGTATTAAAAAAATGAAAAAAGTGTCAAAGATTACATTAGTCTTGAAGAGGATAGAGTTAATGAATAAATTATGGAGGTGTTAGAGTAAAATAATGCCAAAAGCCTTAATAAAATATTGCAAGAAGTTAAAAATGATGGCAAGTGTGTGTAGTTTAGCAAAGCAATTGATGAGAAAATGCAGATATTTGAAAGACATTTTAAGGAAAATATTCATGTCATTGGAGCTAATAAGGAGTGCTTACAAAGTTTTAAGTACTCAAGTGAACTTGTAAAAGGATTAACTGTTCAACGAGTTACTATAAGTGCAGCGTGTGATCATTGAGAGTATAAGCAACATGAAGAGGGAAATTTGGAAGTTTAAGCACAAAAGAGGAAACTAAAGATTGAGAGCATTATGAAGGATAAGATGATTGTTATTCATCAAGATGATTGTTATTCATCATGATGATACTAACAATTCTAATCTTTCTTTTTCTAGTGTTTTGAAAGTTGTTTTGCAGACCTTGAATCCATATAAAGATACATTTAATGATGTTGTTGAAATGCAATACAAGGTCAACAATCCCTTTGAAGATTTCATGCCTTACATAAAGTATGAGAAAGAGCTACAATATTTTACTTCTTTTAAGGGAATCCATGGAGTTTTCAATTATAGCAAGATGAGCTTAAGATATTCATGTTTCAAATTTAGAAGGAAACAACATGAATTCAACATTTACATGTTTATGAATACTAGTGCTACATTTAGAGTAAGTCCTCAAGTTTAAGTTATTCTAAAGCTATTATGTGCATCATTGCTTCAAAAGAGAAGTACTCTTCTAAGGAATTTGTATTTGATCCTGGAGGACATCCAAATATACCAACTTTACAAGATGGGTCCAATTTGAGGATGAATCTGCATGAGGAATAAGGGAATGATATGAACCAAGCAAGCACCAAACAGGTTAACCAACATGATGATCCACTCAAGTATAATGGTTTAGTGATTATAACATGTATAAAGAATTTTAAGGATGGTTTAAGATTGTTCTTGAAGCAAAAGATCAAGTTTGGGATAGAGAATCAAATCACAAGTGCAAATGGAGCTCAATTGAGTGAATTTGGAGAAACTTTGATACAAGGGCAAAATCATCCTTTATGCACCTTATTATCATATTTTGATCCTTAAAGTGAATAATTCATGCCAAACTCTTCAAGTGGAGTGATTTGCATTCAAAATACATAAAGTGCAATTTTGAAGATTTTGGAAGGTTCTAGAAGATGTTAAGAGAATCTACAAGAATCAAGAATCTTTCAAGAATATTCTCTACAAATAAAACCCTAGATGTGTTAGAGAGTGACTGCAACTCGTTTAAAGACTTGGTTAAATTTTTCTTAGTTGTCATGAGTTGTTAATTTAACTTTTCAAAGCTTAGTTGTCATATTTTTGAAGGGATCCTATTTAGTTAATAAGAGTCTTTAGGAATATGTAAGAAAACCTATTCCTTCAAGGATTAGAATGTTTACATGACTATATAAAGGCGATGGCAATGTAGTATGAGTTTCAATGTAGTTTTATCAATTAATTTTGAATTCTTGTGCGGTTAAAGTCCTTCTCTTTTATTTTTAAAAGAACTTTAGTGAACTTATCAAATGAAGGCTTGGTACATTCAAACCTAGTTTAATTTAAACTTAAAATTGACTTTGTTAATCTTAGGTTTATATTGAATAACCTTTACTTCTTTAGGTATAAATTTGATCAAATCAAACTTAAGGTATAAAATCTAATTGATATACCAACTAAAACCTTAGGTATATTAAACCTAAGACCCTTTGTTACAAATCATTCAATTAAATCAATGTAATACCAATAAAATCATTAAAATAAAAATAAAAAAACACAAAAATGAACTTTTTTTGACACAAAATAGAAAATTTTCAAAACCACAATAAAAAAATTAAATAAAAGATACGTAGAATTGAATTGAACAAAACTTGATTTGAGCCAAACTCTAATACTAAGTGATGCGAATCCACTCGACAACTTACTCTAGGAACCCGTTCAATATGAATCCAAACTACGCTCTTAAAGAAAGTTCAAAAAGTTCCAATTCAGATATAGATAACCTTAACCTCATGTTTAGTTAATTCAAACAACCAAAGTTATATCAAAACTCTAACCTTTTGAATAATAACAAACAAGAAACAAAGGTTATTAAAAAGATGCCACAATCTTCTATCTGAAAGATAGATTGATAAGTCACAAAAGTTTTCATATGGTTAACCACCAAGTAACCAAAGAGAATCCTCTCTAAATTTTATTAATCATCCATGATTGCATACCCTCTAGGTTATATAAAATAAGGCCTTTATATAGGCTTAAAGAAACCCTAAATAAAACCTAATTAATATCCTAACTAAACAAGAAAACAAAATATTTCTTAAATAAGAAAATATAATTCTACTTAAATAAGAAAATATCATCCTAGTTAAATTTAGATTTATTTATATAGCACGTTGTGGAACACTTTTCAACTTGATGATGGCCGAATTGACTCAAGACCAAAACATAAAAGTTGTATCCCTTGTTGTTATCTTTCATTATCATCTTTAATTGCTTCATTTGAATCTATATTGAGCTAGTTACAGCCCATTTACTGATGTATATTCAGTCTGCCCAGTTTTGTTCCCAATCTGATAATCTTTTATAATTTTACCTCAAGCATAAGACCTAATTAACCCCAGATATCTTCATCAAAGTTGTAGATCTCTTTCTTAGCTTTCAATATCCTCTTGAATCATCTCATTCCAAGTTTTATAGAGTGAGTTATGGCCAAAATACTAAAGTATGATACACAAAATATGAATTTATACAAATTGCTCTTTTCTTGAATGAAAGCTACCTTATTAGCATGAACAAATCTCGAACCCTTCCTCCTTGGAAACTAGGATCACATCATAGACTCTACTTAAATGAGCATAGTAATCTCTCTTAGATCAAATTAAGGTTAAAAGTGATAGTTAGTCGATCTATAACTCCATGAAGCTAGTGGAATCATGGAACCATAAATTAACGTCATCGATTAATAAGGACATGCAAATGAATACAAGAATAAAATAATAATTAATAAAATAATTCTAAAGAACACAAGTAGAATTAATATCTCTTATCCCTAGTGGAGTCACAACTATAGACGACGGGGTTTAGAGGACGTCCAAGATTTTAGCAACCGCGACACTGTTTGAGCTCAGGGCTCTAGGGAACACACTACCATATCAAAAAGATATGATATGGAAATAAGGAGTCACCACCCAGGGTAATAACTAGGACAAATCGAAAGTGGTGGCACTCAATTCTCTAAAAGAAAACTAGCACCATAACCAGCAAATTATGGATACCAAATACCAATTTCTTTTAGTCTCATGTTCTTTAAAATTAGTTTGTTAATTACTATCTTATTCTCTAATTACATACAATTTCATTTTAAACCCTAACTATTATTCATCTAACTCCAAGACAACTAATCGTGAAATAGCATATAAAAACTACATTCACATAGAGCGAGACGTCCCTAAGTCATTCTAAACTATTTTAATTTTATTTAAAGTTAGCTAAGTCTACATTTCTTACTTACAAGTGAAATGGAACTAAATGTGGGCCTACATTTTATATAAATCAATTAACTTCTTGCTATTTATTTTATCTTTCTAAAGTGAACCTAAATCTACTAATTTTATGGAAATGAATTGGATTGGATTCGAATTAATGGGTCTAGTTCTAATTAATTTTAATTTAGGCAAAACAATGGGTCTAAATCTATTTATTTTAAAATAAATGCTTTTATGGGCTGAGCTAAGTCTAAATTTATTTTAATAACTAAAAGTGGGCCTAAGTATAAATTAACATAATGGGCTTAAATTGATTTTAAAGTTAATTAAATCTAAATCTAATTTTAAAGGCCTATTAATTAAATGTATTAGAGTCTAACATGGACTTGGGGCCCAAAACACATAAAAATAAACAAATAAGCCCAAAAACATTTGTAAAAAAAGTACTAAAATAATCACATAAAAAGATCAAATAAGTAATTAAACTATTTCTTTTAAAAAACCTAATTTGATTTCATGCAACCTAAAAATGAATCTATTGTCATCATTGATTTTATTAAAGGTTTACTAAATGAACCCTAATTTACTAATCATTTTTAAAGTGCAAAAAAATAAAGATCTCACTATATTTCCCATTACTGGGGCTATTACAACCTATGTGAATCAAAAGAAAATAAATAAATAAAAATATATACAAACCCAATAAATACAAATATAACATAAAAAATTAAAAAAACAGAGAATGATAAAATAAAGTGAATCCTAAAACTGCGTGATTTATACAGGATTTAATCTATGGCATTCTATGAATCTTCACTGGGTTTTCTTTGCTTCAATCACATCTCCACTAAATTTCCACCACAATCAAAGAAACACATAAATAATAAAAAAAATGGTTAGAACGTAATATAAAAAATCAAAATCAAAATAAAAAGAAAAAAGAAAAGAAGAAAAAGATGGAGTGTGATGTTATTTGATTGTTCCTCAGAGTATAAATCATCGTTGAAAATTAACCTCTAGTTGATTTTGGATATTACTATGGCATACTTTGTTTTAAAACTAAAGAACATTCAAAGCTTTTTTTAAAAAAAACTCCACAGTATTTTTTTCATCAGTGTCTCTTTTCTTTTTCTTTTAATTTTTTTTTAAGCAGCTTTTGCTCTCTTTTTTTTTTTTTATCTCTTTACCTCTTTTCAAAGCAACATCTCTCTCACTTCGTAAAAAAATCTCATTTTCAAATTCAAGCAGATTATCTAATTATTTGAAAAAACTAGATAAAAACATGTAAAATATCTCTTTTTATTATTATCTAATTATATGATTTTTACCCTTTTTTTTAAAAAAAAAAGAAGTAGATATACGCGAAAAAAACATGTAAAACTATATTTATCTTATTTGTTTGTATTTATTTGTTTTTTATTATTTTATAAACCAATCACAAATTAAATAAATCATTTTCTTAAAAATGAAATAAAAAACTCTGTCAATCGGAATTATGGAAATCCGATTAGATTTATGTATTTATGATCACTTTTTTTTAACTTTTAATTACAAAAAGGCCCCTAAAGAAAATTTAATTTTGCAATTAAACCCCAAAAAAATGTTGCAACTTAGTCCTTAAAACTCACGATTTTAGTCCTAAAAATCCAAAATCAATATCTAGAGATCAATTTCGATCAAATTTTCATCATAGGAACTCTTGTTGCACTATACATCAATGCGTCCCGAAATTAGATGCTTACACATGCACATGTTTATTCATATAATAACTTTGCCATAATTGTCATGCCATGAGAAAATTGTTTTTCTTTTTTTGCTTTGTTTGCACTTTAATTGTTTATTTACACGTTTATAATATGTTCATAAATAATATTTTCCCATGTGTTAACTATTATGGTTGGATACTGTGCTTGTGTAATATTTCCATAATAAATAGATTTACCACGTTTACATTTTTCATTATTTTTCCATGCTTATAATTCTACGTTTATGTATTATTATATCATATAAATATGCTATGATTACACCATGTGTGCCATGTTATGTATATAAGTTTAGCATTTACCATAATCATGCATCATCCTATTATTATGTTATTTTGCAATATTCGTGCATCATTTGATCATACTCTTTTGTGCTTGTGTGTATATATTATGTTTGCAGTTGCATGTAGACATTGATGTATAATAGTACATAGTTCTTGGAAGTACTGTACATAAAGTAAGGTCGGCAATGCTCAGCATCCAAGCAGTATGGAGATGCCTTAAACAAAAGAGCCTAATCCTACTAATATCGATATCCGAATCCAATATTTTATCCAATGGGCGAATGTGGTTCCAAGAGAGGGATCTGAGTTTGCCTAAGTCCCTAAAACAAACAATTTCTCAAGTGATACTGAGTGGCAACTCCCTGTTTCTCATGCTTAAGTGAAGGGTTATAAGTGCATTTATGTCATCCTTAAACTCTTTCAATACTTCCCTTACTACCCTACGTTTTCCCGTAATAAGGAAAAAGGGTCAATAATGCAAAGAGTGTCGACGAATAAGTCCGGTTGTCATCAACAGTATTATGTCCAAGTTTGAAATTAAAGGAAATAAAAGGAAAAGAGTGCTTGATGGGGTTCCTTGGCCTATCTTGGACTTACATATAATCATTATGGAGCGAAAAGCGGAAGTTTCACTTGATTATATGGGTTTCACCCTTTTCCCTTTCTGGATTCAAGTTTCTAGGATTCTTCTAATCCAAATAAATTTGGGATGATGATTTGAATATTGCAAAAATCTTTGTTGAGTTAATGGAGATAGATTATACATAGGAAAACTTGATTGAATGGAATGCGCAAGTTTGATTAAAGGTGATATGCAAGTCTCTAAGCCTCTTCCAATGATTTTGGAGTAAATTTCTGAATAGGGAAGTGCAATGGTTTCAAATAAAATATTAATGTCTCCCATATTTCTACTTTTACTATGTGTGCTTATGATATGTTATAAGGACATACAAACAAAGGGAAGGAAAGGAAAGGAATATTAAGCCATGGATCCGGTGCCTTTAAAGTATGGTCCTTGCAAAAGGTGTTATTCACCTACAACTATTTGAATATACGTCATAGATTTGATAATACAAGCCAACAAGTTCAACAATTGATCACTAAATTAACAAAATTGTGTCATCGTATCCAAATTTTAATTCGTTAATTGAAACCTTCCAACCTTTAATTTTAGTCTCACAGTATTGCCTAAACATATTTTTCTGGCCAATGAAGATTATGTAAAGTCTATGTGGCATTCTATGTACATTAAAAATTTCCACATAAATTATAGGTGAGACCACATCAAAGTCTATGTCTCACTCATTCTTTCTACTCTTTTCATTTATTAAAATTAAATTAAATTTATTTTGCTTTTTCATTTTTTTTTTCTCACTTCACCGCTAACTAAACAACATTTAACCAAAACAAATGCAGCCTTCAACAATATCACATAAAAAAGTAACCTTCAATTACATTTTACAATTTTGAAAAAATAAATCTCGCTTACTCATTGACTAAAGCATATTAAAAAAAAAAAAGATATATATATATACCTAACGCTCGAATTTATAGTTTAGAAATATTAATGTACAATTTAATGTATTGATATAATATATTATTAACTATAATATTTAAATTAATGGAATATAATAAAGTAATTAATTTTAAAATTTAATAATATATTGTAATATTAAAGTAATAAAAATATAATAATTACAAAAATGACATTAAAAATTATAAAATAAATGAAATCTAAAACTAAATTTTTTTTTTTTTATTATTATTATTATTATTATTATTATTATTATTATTAATTTTAGCTTATCATTATATTTTTATTAAATTAATATGTTATTTCAGTGTACATATTAAATTCTATTTTTGTATTTTTAAATTATAAATAAATTTAAATGTTAAATATAATTTTAAATGGTAAAATTAATTTATATATGAATCAAAGTTTCATATTTCATATCTACTAAAATCTATTAGTGGATAACTAAATGTATACTAATACAATACGTTATTAGATTTTTAAAATTTATAAATTGTAAATGAATTGACTTTAATTTTAAAATTAAAAAAAAATTCTTTTACTAAGAAAGACTTCTTTGTCAAATATTTACAACATTAGGGAGATATATGCAATTTTTTAGGGGATTTTTGTCTATTTGTCAAAATGAAAGAATTGATTGTAATATTTAGACACAATTTTACCTTGGAAACTTAAGTGGCTAAATTTATCTAAAAAGATATAAAATGACTAATGTGATCTTGGATAAAAAAGTTAATGGGCAAATTGGCCCTTATTATTCAATCTTTATTGCATTGATGTTTCTGTTTCTCTATTTTAATTATGTATTTGAGTGGCTATTGATAACGATGACAGCCTGATTTATTTTGTCTTTATGCAATTGGTGTTGTTGTGAGAGGTCGTATTTTTTTTTTTTTTAAATGTTGTTAGGTTAGTGAGAAGGTGAGAAAATTTTTTAAAATTGTAAAAATATAAGTAAAGGTTGTATTTTTTTTTTTTTAATTGATGTTGTTGAAGGCTGCATTTTTTTCTTATTAAATGTTGTTTGGCTAGTGGAAATCTGAGAAAAAACAGAAGAAAGTTGTAAAAAAAAATAATTAAATAAATTAAAAAATGAGAGAATTAGTTGATAAATGTTATTGCTATGTTCCCACATACATATAACTCATATGAAATTTTTTAAATCATAATGGATGTCATTAATGGTGTAATTGAGTCGAGTCGAGTCGAGTTTTAACTAGCTCGAATTTGGTTCATTTATAATTGAGTCAAATTCGTTATGTCACTTTGTATTTATAAGCTATTCTTAAACTTAAATAAGTCTAAAAAAATTTTAAAAAATTCAAACTATAAATTAAAAAGTATACACTAAAAATTAAAAGTAAATTATTTACTATATCAATTATAATATTTTAATAAAAATTATGATTTTATTATATTAATATATTTTCTAAAACATTTTTTACAATAAAAATTTATATATTATATATTTAAAATTAAATTATTAAATATTAAAGTTACGAGTTAGTTCATACGCTTCTATTTTAAACTTGTTTGTAAATTTTATAAGTTGAGTTTTGTATAATTTGAACTTGAATTGTTTATCAAATGAATTTTAATATATAAATTCAAATGTATTTTTATCAAACCAAATATTGAGCTGCTCATAAGGAGCTCAAGTCATTTAGAACCCTAATGCCAGTTAAACTTCATGTAATGTTCACCGGCCAAAAAAATGTGTCACGACACTTTTGTGGGATAAAATTGAAAAGTTAAAAAGGTTTTAAATGACAAATCAAATGTTAGATATTTTGATGAGAGTTGGCTAAAAACTTGGATAGGGTAGCAAAAATTACCTTACATTCTTTGGTTCTTGTGTGGTTACACACGGGCCCGCACACGCGGGCACACGCATATATATTATTTGGAGAAATTATAATTTTTATCCCTATGGTTTCAACGTGTGATACAATTAGTCATTTAATTTTTCTATAGCACTTAAGTATCGTGTAGTTCATAAATTTAAGTATTGTATATTTCATAAATTTTACACTGATAATCTTCTAAATAATATTGTTTAAAATCTATGCTGTAAGGTTAAAATAATACTGATTTTTAATAATAAAATCATTTATTGAATAATATAACATTCAATGAACTCATAATATTTTTAAGTTTAGATATATTTTAAATTTTGTTAAAAATAAATATAAATAATTTTTAAAATAAATTTATAATATTTTAGAAATAATTAATTAGTTAGATTTATCATAAATTATATATAGAATAGTTTTTCATTGAAATTTAATATTATATTAATATTGTTATAAAATATTAGTTTACAGTGTAAGAAATATAAAACATATATATGTAAATGTTAAAAAACAAAACCATAGGACTAAATTTACCAAGTAAGAAGGAACTATTTAATACATATGACAAGGTCATATTTTTTAAGTTTGTTTTCCTTGACCAAACCAGCATTTGAATGAGTCTACAATGGGACTGCAAGAATATGAATCCCAACAAAACATATGGTATGACCAATTAGCTTCATTTGAATATGAATTAGGCGATTAATCGAAACTAAAATAACAATAACAGAACTTATTCTAATAAGACAATTTGATGGCGTCAAGGATTCAAGGAAACATTGAAAATGAAGGGGAAGACACTACCTTGTATCTCCTGGTTAGTACCATCACATATTAATAAAAGAACAGAAAAATTGTCTTTCAGTAATTATATTTTATGGGTTGATATTGTCTATTCATCATGTCTTTGGCGTTTAGTAATGTGAACATTGGCTTCAAACAGACACTCAACTAGGTGGCGGCGCAAGAGGTGTTGGATCTGGAGCCACCTGAGACCCCAAATGGCCATTAGCAATGTGGGTTGCCTTCTTTTCAAATCCCCAAAATTTTGCAGTTTTTACATCATCCTGGACCATCATCCGAGAGAACTCCACATGGTTGTAATTCATTGTGGCTTTTCCTCCAAATTCGCTAGGAAGGTTGTCAATGTCAAAGAAAGAATTCATAAGCTCCACACTATCTTTGTTTTTCGGATAAACAAATTTCACCTTCTGGAAAGTTTTAGGATCTAGGAAGTACTTCACGGCCTGCAGAAACGTAGGTAACATAAATTCTATCACTAACGTAATGCTAATTTTATGTGCACACCAATGTTGTGAATGAATGAAGAGGAGCTCCAATCTAACAAGAAGTTCAGCGACAAATGTCTAAATGGCATGCAATAGGTAGGTTGAAATTCCATACACTTAATCAACAAATTGGTATCTTCTACATACATCTACACCAATAGGAAGACTGAAGATCATTGAGTATTCAATTATGTCATGACCAAAATTAATGCAAAGCACGAGAACAAACCTTCCAGAATGCCTCAAAAATTCTAGGTGGATTATAGAGAAATGCAATAGCAAGCCTCTCAGGGTAGTGATTCTGTAAAATGTTAATGATATCACGGGATGTTCTAATGGAGACATTATTGCTCAAGGACAACCCAGTGAAATCTATCAACCAAGACATTTGCTCTTGACCTTCAGCTAGGTTAAGAATTCCATTTTCAATAAGATAGACTAAATGGCAGATATTGTCTTCTGCACAAGTTGTGTTCTGCCACATGAAAAAGAAAAAAAATGTCACCTTAGATGCTTTTGATTTTTGTTGAAGGGTAGGGTCAAAAAGAAAAAACGGGAATAATCAATTAATATATTAATACAAACCTGCATCCCTGGCCTCATTATAAGCACAGTCCTTCCAAAACGATCATGAAAATTTGCTCTAAAGACTTTACCTGTCTCACCTTCATGGGATATTTCATGCTAGAAAAGGATGTGCATATATCGTAAGTAAATGATCAAGTGATCTAGAGGAATGGAAAGATAAAGAAATGATGAACCAATCTGAGAATATTTAATATCAGTGACAACGAAAATATAAAGGGTACAAAGTGTTTCACATACCCAACAAATTTCTTCAGGTTTGTAACTTGCCCTCCACTTGAGTGTCTCTTCCAACATTTTACGTGCCTTGTCAATGTTCCAGTTTCGAGCTTCCAGGTATCTCATCAAGCAAGCATCGGAACAGTACTTCAAACTACGCCCAGATAAAGGTCCTAGAGCTGCCCTGAGTTCACTAAACTGCTTGTGGAAAAATCAAATTGCAACATATCTCACACTGAAATACAATCTAGCTGAAGTAAAAGTAAAGCATCATGATATGTTATGAAGGGAATAGTTGAATTGCAGGAAGGTTATCTTTCTCCTGAATGAACCACATAGATTTATATATTCATGTCCAGCTGAACCCATGATGACAGTGAAGAAGCAAAGAACCAAAATATAATTATACATTATTAGCTATTTATGGTGAATTATCAACGGTAACCCTGAAGCCATAAGAAAAAAATGTTATCCAATGGAATGTACATCTACATCAATGAGAAGATAATTATTATAGAAAGAAAGTGATTGAAGATGCTCAATGAGAAGATAATTATTATAGAGAAAGCAAGTGATTAAAGATGTCTATCCATGTTTCTTATTACCTTAGCATGTCGTTGAGCAACATCATTCTCCTGATTGTGATGTGAATGCTTTCTTCGCAGAAACATGTTAACTGTCAATGGAGTTCAACTAGTAATAAGTAATTTCACAAAATAAATAGCAAAAAAAAAAAAAAAAACACTAATGGTTTCAAGAACTCTTTTTTTCTTCTTCTTCTTCTTCTTCTTCTTTTCCCCAAAATGTGAAGCCAAAATTTCACATTTTGGGAACACATAATTTTCAAAGACCATATAATCAGAGTAAAGGAAAAAATAAATTAATATTATGAAATCAAACTTTGACTTTCCCATCATAAGATGATAGGCTGTAATCGTTGTTCCACCTTAGAAAGTCTAATAGAGGCAAAATTAATAAAGTCAGCCTTGTGCAATTCTCCCCAGAAAAAAGAAATAAAAATAAAAGAAAAAGTTCAAATCTAGGAAAAATTACTACATGGTACTGTCTTGATCTAAATCATGCATCAAATATTATCTATCAACAGCAATAAACAACAAAATTAATAATTTGTAAGATTAATAATCATATATAAAACGAACAGATTTCTGATTCGATTAAATTCTCTGAACTCAGAAAACTGACTGATGTCTAAACTGCTTACATGAACTATATCTGAACATCAACACAGTTGCTCTTAGGAATTATCAAAGATATACTACAGCCAAAAAGATATATGGCACCGCCAAAATATGAAGTACTCAACAAAGAATTAATACAGCAGATCTAAAACGACCCAACATACTTTTCAAAGAACGCTCAAAAAGACATAACAAAAGGAATAAAAAAATATAAATTCTTTTGAACACAGAAAAGGTAAAAAAGTAGTTTTCCAAGAGTAAAAGACTCTCTCCAAATTCATACACAACAAACACCAAAATAAGAAGAAGGGAAGAAGAAGAAGAAGAATAGATTTTCACTCATGGTACGACTATGATCAATTGACAATAATAACAACAAGGTTTAAGATTGCCACAGAAGTGAATAAATCTTAGCTAACAAGACGCAAACCTGGTGAAGCTAAAGAACGAGAGCAGCGGGCAATAAAAATTTCTGAAAGTTTGAGACAAAGCGGAGAAATTTGCTTTTATTGGGTATTTGACATTCTGACGCCAATGTGACTAACCTGCATCAGTTAGATAGGGCCGAAGAAAGGGACTTCAGGACAGAGTTCAGAGGCTCTTGTTTATGGCATTTAACAGTAGTGGGATGTGAAAATAATAAAAGAAAAATTATAAATTTAGTGTATTATTATGAATGTGAATGAACAATATATTGCTTGTGAATGAACAATATATTGCTTGTGAGAGAATAGTACTCAAATAGTGAAAATAAAATCTCTATATAAAGGGATTGAAATTCATTAATGAGAATGTTAAGATTAAGAAAAAGAAAAGATAGATTACTCTCCAAATTCTTTCAATATTATAGTTCTCTAAATTCTCTCCAAACTCTTTCTAAATTCTCTCAAAATCATTCTACTATAAAATATTTTTCTTCTAGTTAAATACTACTAAATTCAAGTTTAGTTCTATAACAAAATAAGTAATTCAATCTTTATTTCACAACACGTTATCAGCACGAGAAGCTCTCGATCAAAATAATAAGGTACATATTTCTTAATATTTAATATTTATGAATATATTAGTTGATTATATATTATCATGGATGGCTATGCCTCCTACTAATTTATATATTTATATTTATTTCTTCAATCTAACTTTATATTAATTGTTATTTTTATTTTGTTTTACTAACTACACCATTGATGCAAATATTGCTAGAAATGGTTCTAACCTTATGGATGGCTATGCCTCCTACCAATTTATATTTCTGCACATTTATTTTTTTTATTATTTATGTTAATGGAAGGCTATACCCCATTTTATATTAATGGACGGTTTTGCCCCATATTTATACATATCGTTATGTTAATTCACTTGCTATAAATAATCATATCAACATTATTTATTGATTTTACTTTATACAATTTATTTCTCAATATATTATATTAAAAAAAAAAAAATTATAACGGCTATATTTTTATTACCAACGGTAATATAACGGTAATAAACGGCTATATTTTTCATTATAAATAGATGAGCTATAAATGTTATTCATTCACACAAATTCATACATTTTCTCTTTCTCTCTTTACTCTAAATTGTAAACATGATTTGGTATATTTATATTTGTGTTTTGATCATGACTATTATAATTGTTTTAGGAATAATTAATATGGAAGATGATTTTCTATTTGATATAATTTCAAGTATTATTGTATCATTTTTTGTACCACTATTATTTCTTGCAATATTCATTCATGATATAATTAATTAGTAAATTATGATCATGTTTGATTTTTTTTAGTAGTCATCAAATTTATGAATTCTAATTGAGTTATATTTTTTTTATTAGTTATCATAATGACAAATCTAGCAAAGCTTGAGTTCATTGCTCTTGACATCACGGGAAAAAATTATATGTCTTGGATTCTAGATGTAGAAATGCATCTTCAATCAATGGGGTTAATTGATACCATAAAAGAAAATAATAACACCTCATTGCAAGATAAGGCCAAGTCTATAATTTTTCTCCGTCGTCATCTTGATGAAGGATTAAAATGTGAATATTTGACTGTCAAAGATCCAAGTGTTCTTTGGAAGGATCTAAAAGACAGATATGATCATCAAAGAGATGTAATACTACCAGTAGTCACTGATGAATGGAGAGCTTTACGCTTTCAAGATTTCAAAAAAGTGAGTGACTATAATTCTGCAATGTTCAGAATAGTATCACAATTAAAATTCTGTGGACAAACAGTCACAGATGAGGATATGCTGGAGAAAACTTACTCCACATTTCATGCATCAAATGTTACACTGCAACAACAATACAGGATGCAGAGATTTAAAAAATATTCTGAACTAATTTCATGCCTACTGGTAGCTGAGAAAAATAATGAACTCTTGATGAAAAATCATCAGTCCCGTCCCACTGGCTCAATAGCATTTCCAGAAGCAAATGCTACAAATTATTCCAGATATAAAAATTATAATAGCCGTGGACGTGGGAGAGGTAGAGGTCGTGGACGTGGAAGAGGTCAATTCTTTGGCCATGGTCATGGAAATAAATATAGTAATACTCCACAACAAACTCAGACTCAACCTCAAAAGAAGTTAAAATCAGTCATCAGTGGTGTTCAAGAAAGGCCTCAATATAAGTCTGAAACTGTGTGTTTCAGATGTGGTAGTAAAGGACACTGGTCACGAATTTGTCGAACACCACCACATCTTTGCCAACTTTATAAGGCATCATTGAAAGGCAAAGAAAAGGAAATAAACTTCAATGAGCATCATACTCATGTTAATGATACAACTCATTTAGATGTTTCTGATTTTACTGATGATTTTACTGACAATGGAAATTGAGACATCTATAATTTTAAGTATATTGTTATTACTTATTTGATTCTGAAGAATATGTTATTGTTATGTATGTTATTTTTAAATTAAATAAAATGTCCTACTTTATAATTATTTTATGTTTTTACCTTAATTGATTAATTTTGTGTTTATCTATTTTGAAGTTTAATATGGATTGTACTCAACATAAAGACAATATTGGAGATCTCTGCATACCAGATAGTGGTACTACACATACTATCTTGAAAAATAGAGATTATTTCTCTGAAATAAAGCCCACAAAGGCAGTTGTAAAAACAATATCAGGTCCTGTAGATCTGATTGAAGGAATTGGCAAAGCTAAATTTATGTTACCAAATGGAACAAAGTTTATAATTGATGAAGCTTTGTTTTCACCAAAATCAACAAGAAATTTGTTGAGTTTTGATAACATATATCGAAATGGGTGTGATACCCAATCTATTACTATAAATGGTAACAAATATTTAAATATAGTTTCCTATGAATCAGGAAAAATGCAAGTATTGGAAAGACTGCCAAAACTCCCTACTGGATTGCATTACATGCATATACATGTAATTGAATCAAATATGGCAGTAAAAGAAAAATCTTATGATCCTTCAATAATAAATTTATGGCATGACAGATTAGGTCATCCTGGATCAGTAATGATGCGAAGGATAATTGAGAATTCACATGGGCATCCCTTGAAGGGGCAAAGAATTCCTCAATCAAATGAAATGCCATGTACAGCTTGTTCTCTTGGAAAATTAATCTTGAGACCTTCACCATCTAAAATTCAAAATGAATCACCTATGTTTCTTGAAAGAATTCAAGGTGATATATGTGGGCCAATTCACCCACCATGTGGACCATTCAGATATTTTATGGTATTAATTGATGCATCTAGTAGATGGTCACATGTTTGTCTATTGTCAACTCGTAATGTTGCATTTGCAAGGTTGCTTGCTGAAATTATTAAATTACGAGCACAATTCCCTGATTATACAATCAAGAGGGTAAGACTTGATAATGCTGGTGAATTTACATCTCAAGCATTCAATGATTATTGTATGTCTACTGGGATCATTGTTGAGCATCCCGTTGCCCATGTACATACTCAAAATGGTTTAGCTGAATCATTGATTAAACGACTTCAGTTTATTGCTAGACCATTAATAATGAGAACAAAGCTTCCCATTTCAGTTTGGGGTCATGCAATCCTACATGCTGCTTCATTAATTCGCATCAGACCTAGTGCATATCATAAATACTCCCCACTACAATTGGCATTTGGTCAAGAGCCAAATATTTCCCATCTCAAAATTTTTTGGTTGTGCAGTATATGTACCCATTGCGCCACCTCAGCGCACAAAAATGGGTCCTCAACGAAGATTGGGAATTTATGTTGGGTTTGAAACACCCTCGATTATTAGATATCTTGAACCTCTAACTAGTGATGTTTTTACAGCACGTTTTGCTGATTGCCAATTTAATGAGGTTGTTTTCCCAACATTAGGAAAATGGGAGAAAGAAGTGAAAAGGGATATTTCATGGAATGAACCATCATTATTGCATCTGGATCCTCACACAAAACAATGTGAATTAGAAGTGCAAAAGATTGTGCACTTACAAGCAATTGCAAATCAATTGCCAGATGCATTTACTGATACAAAAAGAGTGACTAAATCATATATACCAGCAGCCAATGCTCCTGCTCGTATTGAAATTCCAGAAATAAAATCTGAGAATAAAGACACTCATGAGTCTAAAACACGCCAGAAGCGTGGAAGACCAATTGGTTCTAAGGATAAAAATCCTCGAAAGAGAAAGGGAGTAGATAATCATATTGATAGCGAGGAAAATATCCCTGAAGAAATAGAAAATAAAGAAAGTCATGAAACATTGTCATATACTGTTGCATGTGAAATCATAAATGACAAAGATGATCCTGAACCAAAATCAGTCATGGAATGTCAAAATAGGCATGATTGGATAAAATGGAAAGATGCTATGCAGGCTGAATTGGACTCACTAAACAAACGAAATGTTTTTGGGCCAATTATTCCTATGCCTAAAAATGTGAAACCTGTAGGATACAAGTGGGTCTTTGTACGAAAGAGAAATGAGAAAAATGAAATAATAAGGTACAAAGCTAGACTTGTAGCTCAAGGTTTTTCACAAAGGCCAGGAATTGATTATGATGAAACGTATTCTCCTGTTATGGATGCAATTACGTTCAGGTATCTGATTAGCCTAGTAGTTTCTAAGAAATTAGAAATGCGTCTTATGGATGTTGTGACTGCTTATTTGTATGGATCACTTGATAGTGACATTTATATGAAAATCCCTGAAGGATTTAAAATGCCTGAAGCATTAAGTACAAAACCCAAAGAAATGTATTCGATCAAGCTCCAGAGATCTTTATATGGGTTAAAACAGTCTGGGCGCATGTGGTATAATCGTTTAAGCGATTATTTGATTAATAAAGGATATGTGAGTAATATTATTTGCCCATGCATTTTTATTAAGAAAACAATATCCGGATTTGTGATTATAGCTGTATATGTTGATGATTTGAATATCATTGGAACAGAAAATGAGATCCATGAAGCAACAGTATACTTAAAGGAAGAATTTGAAATGAAAGATCTTGGAAAACCCAAGTATTGCCTTGGTTTACAAATTGAGCAAATGCACAATGGGATATTTGTGCATCAATCAAATTACACAGAAAAGATCTTGAAACGCTTTAATATGGATAAAGCAAATCCTTTAAGTACTCCAATGGTCGTTAGATCACTCAATATTGAAACTGATCCATTTCGACCCTGTGAAGAAAATGAAGAAATTCTTGGTCCTGAATTTCCATATCTCAGTGCCATTGGAGCTCTAATGTATCTTGCTAATTTTACTAGACCTGACATTTCTTTTGCAGTTAATTTATTAGCGAGGTTCAGTTCAGCTCCAACAAAAAGGCATTGGAAAGGGGTCAAACATATACTTCGATACCTTCGAGGAAATGTTGATTTGGGTTTATTTTATTCTAACAATTCAAAACAAGAATTGATTGGTTATGCAGATGCAGGACATTTATCTGATCCTCATAAAGCGAAATCTCAAACAGGCTATGTGTTCACAAATAATGGAACTGCAATTTCTTGGCGTTCCCAGAAACAAACGCTTGTCACTACTTCCTCAAATCATTCTGAAATTATTGCACTACATGAAGCAAGTAGAGAGTGTGTGTGGCTTAGATCAATGACACATCATATTGAAGAATCTTGTGGTTTTCCAGTCAACAAAAGTCCAACAATTTTATATGAAGATAATGCAGCATGCATTGCACAGTTAAGGGAAGGATATATCAAAAGTGATAGAACCAAACATATACCTCCAAGATTCTTTTCATACACTCAAGAGTTAATAAAAGACAATTATATAGATATCAAGTATATTCAGTCTAGCCAGAATTCAGCTGATCTTTTCACAAAGGCACTTCCAACTGCAATCTTTAAAAAGCACGTTCACGATATTGGAATGCGACATTTACATACTATGTGAAGGAAGATTATACATATCAACTTGAGGGGGAGAATATCATGCACTGTACTCTTTTTCCTTAAGCTAAAGTTTTTCCCACTGGGTTTTATTTAGCAAGGTTTTAACGAGGCAGTTGCAAAATATTGTTATTCAAGGGGGAGTATTATGAATGTGAATGAACAATATATTGCTTGTGAATGAACAATATATTGCTTGTGAGAGAATAGTACTCAAATAGTGAAAATAAAATCTCTATATAAAGGGATTGAAATTCATTAATGAGAATGTTAAGATTAAGAAGAAGAAAAGATAGATTACTCTCCAAATTCTTTCAATATTATAGTTCTCTAAATTCTCTCCAAACTCTTTCTAAATTCTCTCAAAATCATTCTACTATAAAATATTTTTCTTCTAGTTAAATACTACTAAATTCAAGTTTAGTTCTATAACAAAATAAGTAATTCAATCTTTATTTCACAACATGTATAAATTTTTTTAATTTTTTTATTTAAATATTTAATTTTTTTCTTTTTTAAGTATTTTAAATTTTAAAAAATTATATCAATTAAATTAAATGCATTCGATTTATTTTAAATTGGTTATATACTCAGTGAACAGTTTACATACCCCGTGAGTTACTAACTTCAGAGAAAAATGACCTTCATTTTTTCTGCGTGAAGACAAAAATGGGCAAAACAAAATTTGACAAAATTAACCTAGATTAAAAAAGCTATGGTTGTTCTTTGGAAATCGAAAAACGAAGACTAAACCAAAACAAAAATGAAAGCTTTGGGCACTTATTTGAAAGTCAAAAAAGAATCTCATCCGCTAAATACAAAATTTTCCAAAACGCTACTTTGTCTTTGATTTGATCTCACCAGGGAAAAAAAAAAGGATGTCGGCCGGTGACCTCTGCTGCCCATCTATGCCCCATCCATCGGCAGTAAATGACTCGAACGCAACCAACGAAGAGGAGGCATGGTGTGGAGACGTTATCTAAGTAGGTTATGTTTTGACGACTATGTATTTTAGAAGTTTGTTAAACTAAAGCATGCTTTGGAGACGTTTTAATTTTTGGTTGCTACTTAATGTCAAGATTTTGGCGACTTTTTAGTTGAAAGTTTGCTGGAGAAATGGAGGGCCCTTGCTGAAGAACAGCCGATGCTAATCACCAGCAACTCGCAATCTGTCATCTTTCACATTCAGTCGGCAACCTTGTTAAGCAATGCAAAACATTCAATCAACCCTACCAAATCCATGGCTATGCTATCAGCAAAGGTCTCATCTTTCTTGACACTTCTCAAATTTTAACCAAAATACTCCATGCTCTCGCCACCGCGACCACCCAAAAGTCATCGCCATCTCTATTGCACTATGCAATCTTTGTATTCAATTCTATCTCAAACTCATCGACCTTTTACTGTAACATTGTCATTAAACTCCACACTCTCCATTCCTCTCCTTTCCATGCCCTCCATTTCTTCCTCCAAACGCGCTGCTTCTCTGTTCCCCCTGATTTCCACTCTTACCCTTTTTCCCTTAAAGCCTGTGCACATCTTCGCCATCTTTCCTTGGCACAGTCACTTCATTCTTAAATTTTCGAATTTGGGTTCCTGTCTGACTCGTACGTAATGAATTATCTCATTCATGATTGTTCATTATCTGATCGTTTGGACAATGCTTACCAAGTACTCGAGGAAAGTTCTTAGGGAGATGTGGTTTCTTAATGCATTGATTGCTGGATTTGTTAAAGCTGGGTGGTGATAGGTTTGTGTGGAGTGGTTTGCTAGGAGGGTGTAGGATACATGGGAATGTTGAAATTGCAAAGAAAGCAGCAAAGTGGAGTTAAAACCTGAAGGTGGTGGGGTTTATTCAATCCTAGCTAATATTTATGCCAATGAAGAGCGATGGGAAGATGTAAAGATTAGGACATCAATGTGGCAATAAAGTGGTAAAGAAGAACTGTGGTCGTAGCTTGATTCAATTGGATGGAATTATGCATGAATTTCTTGCAGGTGACAGCTCGCATGAAGAAGGTAAGAAGTGCCCAAAGCTTTCATTTTGGCTTTTGTTTTCATCTTCATCTTTTGGTTTTCAAAGAACTGCCGTAGCTTTTTTAATTTTGTCAAACTTTGTTTTGCCCTGTTTTGTCTTCACATAGAAAAAATGAAAGTTATTTTTGTCCACTTAAAAAATAAAAAAAATAAAAGTTACCCACTGACGTGAGATATGAGCTGAAAAAATTGAAACTTATTTGAGTTAAGTTTACAGTTAGGTAAAATATACTTTTTAAAATTTAAACATTTAAATTGAAAAATTAAAAAAGTTCGTTTGTAAATTTTTCAATAATATATAATAAAGTAGAAAATGAGTCATTTCACCGAAATAAATAAATAAAATAGAGATTCTTATATAAATGTATCAAAAATTAAAAAAAAAATTAGAAATATCGTTGACTTAAAAAAAATTTAAAATTATTTTTTCTAACTTTTTTAAATATAACTTATTTCCCTGATCATCTTTTATTAGTAAGGTTTTTTTTTTTTAACATTTTTTTCTTTTTACTGATTTTTTTCTTTTTACTTTTTTAACATTTTATTTATTTAAATTTTTTTAACAATTTTTGTTTTCATTTATTTTTATCAATTCTCTTATTGTTTTCATTTATTTTTTTAATATTTTTTTCTCAACATTTTTTTCTAACATTTTTTTTCTATTATCTTTATTTTTTTTCTATTTTTATAGTACTATATTTATCTTTTTTTTTTCCCTAATGTCTTCATCTTTTTTTCTCAACTTTTTTTAAGCTATTATCTTTATTTTATTCTTAATGTTTTCTCTTTTTTTTGCTTAATATATTTTTCTCTTAAGATTTTTTTTCAAATAAATAATTATAAATTAAATATCTTTAATTGTTATTAAACCAAGCAATAAATAACTTCAAATGTTGTAATAACAATAAATAAATAAAATTTTCTCATTTTATATTTTTAAAAAATAAGGATTTTATTTTTTTTTACTTTAATTTGTTTGTTAAAATGTGTAACAATTTTTTTTTAAAATAAATTATTTGATACTTATTTGACCATCAATATGTAACAAGTTTACAATTTTTATAATGTATTTGTAACATAAAAAAATAAAAAACACCAAAAAATAAAATAAAAATTAACAAACCAAAACAACTAAAAACAACATTTGAAACAATAAAACAACAAAAATTAGCGAACTTTTACGGTTGTTGATTTTCGTTGATTTACAGTTACTGATTGTTGTTGTTTTTTTTTTAATTATTTTTTATTATTAATGATAAAATTAATTATTATAGAAAAATTTTGTACTTTTTATTAGTATTAATTGTTAGTATAGATGTGTTCTAGTGTCATTCTTTAAATATATAATGACATTGTAAATTATTCCTATGATAATAAAATATTCGTTTATTTGAATATTTACCTCTTAGCATTATGTTAAATAAATTTATTATCAAGAGTTGATAATATGAGTTACAAATTTATTTAGTACATAAGCTATAAATTATTCATAGTTGTATACTTAATATTTGGGTAATATTGATTAGACTATCACTTCTGTCTATTTTTCTTGATTAGTATATGATACTAATAGTGAGAGATAGTGAATCTCAAGCTACTTAATATGAGATGTCAGAATAGACATATGGATACTCATGTGATGGTTGGATTGAACATGATGTTAGATTTATGATTGCATAAATATTCACTTACAGTCAACAATTACAATCTAGGTCATAATGTTACATATAGTCCTTTGACCTGAGGTGACACAGTCATCCACATTTGAGTAGTTAGGGTTTGTTACCGCTTACACACTTATGTTAATCACGCATAGGTATATGATGTGTGGTGGCTTTAGTTAATTGAGTGTAGGGAGGAGTGTTCAACCAATAAGGGATTCATTGCCTGGAGTGAACTGGGATAAGATCCCATGTTATCTAAATTCTTTCTTGATTAATAAGTTCCTAACCATGATAAATATGACACGACCTGAAAGAGTTTCGGTGTTGGTTATATTTTATCAAGAATAGAACTTAAGATGATGTCATATGATATAACTATTAGAGTTTGACTAAACCTTAACTCTATGCTATATCAAAATCTTCTAATAAAAGGATTTTAGTGCATGGTAATTATGATTATAAGAGTTTATGTGAATCAATACATGCATTCATTCCTAATTGGGTAGTTGTGATATTAATGTTAGGGGTCACTCACAACTTATAAGAACTAAATGTGTATAATTGGTTTTTCACATTTAGACTTGAAAGGAGTTTCAAATAATATCAAGTGTTGATATTATCTTCTAATTGTCAATTAAACATGAATCTAGTAAGTCACACTTAATAGAGCTTTACTAAATCTCCATTTATATTAATCTAATTATTGATTAAAGAGTTTAATCAATTAATTAAAATTAATAGAATTGGATTTATATTTCAAAAAATGATTCTAGCATATCATGAAATCTAATTCAAGTAAGGGTTTAATAATTAATTTATACTTAATTAATATGAGATATTAATTAAAGTATTAAATTATATATATATATATATATATATATATATATTGTTATATTGTTATATTGTTATATTGTTATTTAGATTAATAGCCTAAGTTGTTTGGACCTAGGACCAAATAAAACTAAGATGTAATATTTACTTTGGTATGCCAAGGATTGAATGTATATCACAAGAGTTATGGTAAAAAGATTAAAGTGTTCAAGATGAAGGACGATGATGATGATGATGTTCAAGGCTATTCTTAAGCCCATGGTGTCAAATCCCAAGGAGAAAAGGCCTATTTTATTCTAAAAGTTTGAATAAGCTTAATAAAGGCCCATGATCACTCCTCATTTATATGTCCATTTTGCATATTCTATGTATATATGTGATATATATGTTAAAGCATGCTACATACATATGTGATATGTATATATGAAAAAATGTCATATAATGTATATATGTGATGTATGCAAGGAAAAATGGCTAATGTGCAAAGTAAGACCTAAAATTAAAGACCCAAAAATCTTCCAAGAAAATTTAGGTGTAGGCTCTCCATTTGAGCAATAACTTGCATGGTTTTAGGATTATGTGCATCGGCTAAGGATACATAGGGGTGTGCATAAGGCCTAAGAGATTCATGTAGTGTTATTGTTAAGCATGAGATGTTGTGGGTGTATAAACACATTATATACCAAAAATGGCAAATAGGCGTACCTGAGGTATGTAGTGTTCAAATTTATACATTTTACTAATCTAATGGTGTGGACCTAACTAATGCCAAAGGCCAAGAATAACAACATGTACCTGAGGCCTGTAATATTAGGAGCGAGATTGATGATATCTCACATGAGATGTGATGAACGAGAGTTGTTCACTTAATAAGAACTAATATTCCAAGAATGGCAATGTGTACCTGAGGAATATTAGTGACTCATTAAGAACTTCATCACCTACTAGAAATCCATCTAATAAGGGATTTTCATTTTCTACTTTGGAAGTGTAGAATTCGCCAAGTTAGTAGGAGGCCATTACGATTAAATACCAAATCTAATGGTATTATTACAATGTCATGGAACTAATCAATCTTATTATACTTTTGTAAAAATTTGATAATATAAGATCCTCAAACACATTAAGCGTCATTCTCAATAACAATAGACTCGTTGGACCTAATATTATTAATTTGCTACGTAATCTAAAAGTTATTTTGGCCTCTAAATGCATATTATATGTTTTGGAACAAAGTCCTCCTGGACCCCTTCCACCCAATGTTTCCCAAGAGGAACATGACACTCTTGCAAAATAAAAAGATGATGATATGTAAGCATGTTGCGTTATGTGGGCTTCTATGAGCAATGAATTCATAAGCAACATGAGAAGTACATTGATGTAAGGAAAATCCTATTTCACTTACAAGAGTTGTTTGGTGAACAAAGTAGGACTGCTACATATGAGATATCTAAGGGGCTTTTCTGTGCTAAAATGAAGGAAGGTGATGATGTTGGAACACATGTGAATTCTATGATTCATTCCATTGAGAAACTTGAGAGTCTAGATTTCACGATTGATGCTCAACTTCAAACAAATTTGATCTTACAATCCTTTCCAGACTTATTTAGGCAATCTATTATAAATTTCCATATGAATAAGATTGAGTGTACCCTTGCAGAACTATTAAACATGCTTGTGATAGCCCAAAAGGCTATTCACAATGAGAAAGGGGAGGATGTGGCTTTGGTTGCCTCTTCTAGTAGGACTAAGAAGAGTAAGGGCAATAAAAGTAAGAAAGCTAAAGGAAAAGTTCCTAAAGCTTTAGGAGGTGTGAAAAAGAATAAAGGCAAAGAGAAGGTTGAGAACACTAATAAGGGAAAGTGTTTCTTTTGTGATAGAGAGGGATATTGGAAAAGAAATTGTCCAAAGTTCCTTAAGTCTCTTCAGACTAAAGGAAAGGATAAGTTTAGAGAAGGTGAGACTTTCTCTAATTTATTTATTTCTAAATGTTCTAAGAGCCCATCTAATGCATGTGTATTAGATACCGGTGCTAGTTCTCATATATGTTCTTCCTTACAGGATCTAGCAAGTGAAAGAAAGTTAGGGTCAAATGAGGCGACTCTTATGCTTGGAGATGGAGCAAGTATTGCTACTAAAGCTATAGGAACCACCTTTATTGACTTGTATAACCATGTTTTGTTATTGGACAATGTTTTATATGTACTTAATGCTTATAAGAACATCATCTTTATTTCTAGTTTGACTACAAAAGGTTATAAATTTTTATTTGAAAGGGATGTATGTACTATATACTTTGATAATGAGATAGTTGGCATGGGTTATGTATTACATGGTCTTTATTATATTGATAATAAATCCAATAACAATCATTATCCAACCAATATGAATGTTGTGAATACAACGCTAATTGATAATGCCTTTAATTTAAAATATCTATGGCATTTATGTTTAGGTCATATTGCGGATGACAGAATCACAAAGTTAGAAAGGATGGGAATCTTGAGTAATCTTGAATCTACATCCAATCTGACTTGTGAGGCTTGTATCCAAGGCAAAATGACTCGATCACCATTTGTTGGACAAATGGAATGAGCTAAAGAAATTTTGGAAATTATACATAGTGATGTATGTATGCCATTCAACCAAATGGCAAAAGGCGGGTTCTACTACTTCATTACCTTTATAGATGATCTATCAAGGTTTGGAAACTTGTATTTGATGAAACATAAAAGTGAATCCTTTGCAAAGTTCAAGGAATTCAAAGTCCAAGTAGAGAACTTAATGGGGAAAAGTATTTAAATCCTTCAATCAAATCGAGAAGGTGAATACTTAAGTACTTAGTTCATGGAGTTCCTTAAGGAATATGGCATTATATCACAACTAACTCCACCCAGAACACCTCAACTCAATGGTGTGTCCAAAAGGAGGAATCAAACTTTATTAAATATGGTTTGATCAATTATGAGTTATATAGATTTGCCTACTTTCTTTTAGGGTTTTGCATTGCAAACTGTCGTTTACATATTAAATCGCATTCCATCTAAGTATATTTCTACCATACCATATGAGATATGGCATGGTAAGGCACCAAGTCTCAACCATGTTAAGATTTGGGGATGCCTAGCCTACATCAAAATATTAAAAATAGACAAATTAAATGCAAGGTTAATTCAAGGCAGATTTATTGGATATCCTAAAAATAGTTTGGGATATTATTTTTATCTTCCTGCTAAGCAAGTTATTGTTGTAAGCATAGATGCCATATGTCTTAAAAAAGAGTTTCTTTAAGAAGGTGGTAAATAAAGGAAGATAGAATTAGAAGAAGAGTTTTCTACTGATGCCAATCAAATTGACAAATAGATATAAATCAATCCCAAGAGTCTAATCCCACTAAAAATATCATCACACCAACTCCTAGAAAGTTAGGTAGGGTATCTCTCCAAGAGAGATATGATTTTCTACATGATATGTAAGAGTTGTATATGTATAAAAAAGACAATCATGATAATAATCCTACAACATTTGAAGAGGCCTTATCAGATAAAGATTTTTCTAAATGGCTTGAAGCAATGGAATTTGAAATGGATTCCATGTATGCAAACCAAGTCTGGACACTTATTGATCCACCTAAAGGTATCGTACCTATAGGTTGTAAATGGATCTTTAAGAGAAAGATTGGTACAGATGGAAAGTTTGATATATACAAAGCAAGGCTTGTAGTGAAAGGGTTTCATTAAAGGCAAATGGTCGACTATAAGGATACCTTCTTGCCGATAGCCATGCTTAAATCCATTCGGATACTTATTGCCATTGCTACACACTATGACTATGAGATTTGGTAAATAGATGTCAAAATTGTTTTTCTTAATGGTTATGTTAAGGAAGAGATTTATATAAAACAACCTAAAGGTTATAAATCTAAGAAAAGTTCTAAAGTGTGCAAGCTTAATAGATGTATTTATGGTTTAAAGCAAGCTTCAAAGAGTTGGAATCACCATTTTGATGAAACCATACGATCATTTGGTTTTATAAAAAATGAAGATGAGCCTTGTGTGTACAGAAAGGTTAGTGGGAGCCAACTTGCTTTCCTAGCATTATATGTGGATGATATTTTATTAATTCAGAATGATGTTGGCATGCTTACAAATGTGAAACTATGCTATGTAAATCTTTCTCCATGAAAGACTTAGGGAAAGCTAACTATATTTTTGGCATTCGAGTCTATAGAGATAGATCGAAAAGAATGATAAGTTTATCCTAAAGTCTTTACTTGGAAAAGGTGTTGAAGAGGTTTAACATACTTGATTCCAAGAGAGGATTGTTACCATTTAGGCATGGTGTCAATTTACCCAAGGGTATGTCACCTAACACACCCAAGGAAATGGAGCAAATGGTTAAAGTTCTTTATGTTTTGGCTATAAGCTTAATGTATCTATGTTGTGTACAAGGACTGATATTGCCTATGTTGTTAGTGTGACTAGCAGGTTTCAATCAAATTTAGGTTTAGAACATTAAATAGTTGTTAAGGAAACCTTTAAGTACTTGAGAAGGACTAAAGATCTAGCTTTAACTTATGGAGGAGGTGATCTATAGATAGATGGTTTCACAAATTCTGATTTTCAATCAGATATCGATGATAGAAAGTCTAACTTTGGGTTTATTTTTATTTGTAATGGGGGTGCAGTGAGCTGGAAAAGTTCCAAGCAAAGTGTCACTACGGATTCTACTACAAAAGCTAAGTATATAGTTGCATCACATGTCACTAAAGAAGCTGTTTGGATTAAGAAGTTCATTACTGAACTGGAAGTTGTTCCTTCCAATGAGTCCCTGATTTCTCTCTATTGTGATAATAATGGTGCCATTACATTGACAAAGGAACTGAGGTCTCACAAAAAATCCAAACAAATAGAAAGGCTCTTCCATATTATCAGAGAACTTATTAGAAAAGGCGACATCGTCATGCAAAAGGTAGTTTTGACTGATAATATGGCTGATCCATTAACCAAGGCACTCACACAGTTACAATTAGACCATCATCTTGAGAAGATGGGTCTTAAATATTGTAGTGAACGACGCTAGTACTATTGGGAGATTGTTAGTATGGATGTGCCCTAATGCCATTCTTGAAATGTATAATGACATTATAAATTATCCCTATGGCAATACAATATTCATTTATTTGAGTATTTACCTTTGCATTATGTTAAATAAATTTATTATCAAGAGTTGATAATATGAGTTATAAATTTATTTAGTACATAAGCTATAAATTATTTATAGTCGTATAATTAATATTTTGATAATATTTATTAGACTATCACCTCTATCTATTTTCCTTGATTAGTATGTGATACTAATAGTGGGAGGTAATGAGTCTCATACTACTGGATATGAGATGTCAAAATAGACATGTGGATACTAATGCGGTGGGTGGATTGAATGTGATGTTAGATTTGTGATTGCATGGATATTCATTTATAGTCAACAATCATAATCTAGGTCATAATGTTGCATATAGTCCTTTGACTTAAGGTGACACGATCATCCACATTTGAGTGGTTAGGGTTTGTTACCACTTACATACTTATGTTAATCACACATGGGTATATATCGTGTGGTGGCTCTAGTTAGTTGAATGTATGGATGAGTGTTCAGCCAAGAAAGGGTTCATTACCTAGAGTGAACAGGGATAAGATCCTATGTTATCTAAATTCTTTCTTGATCAATAAGTTCCTAGCCAAGACAAATATGACACGAACTGAAATTTTTTTAGTGTTGGTTATATTTTATCAAGAATAGAATTTCAGATGAGGTCATATGATATACTATTAGAGTTTAACTAAACCTTAACTCTAGGCTATCTCGGGATCTTCTAATGAAAGGATTTTAGTGCATGGTACTTATGACTATAAGGGTTCGTGTGAATCAATACATGCATTCATTTTTAATTTGGTAGTTGTGATATTGATGCTGGGAGTCACTCATAACTTTTGAGAACTAAATGTGTATAATTGGGTTTTTCACATTTAGACTTGAAAGGAGTTTCAAATAATATCAAGTGTTAATATTATCTTCTCATTACCAATTAGACATGAACCTAATAAGTCACACCTAATAGAGCTTTGCTAAATCACCATTTATACTAATCTAATTATTGATGAAAAAGTTTAATCAATTAATTAAAATTAATAGAATTGCATTTATGCTTCAAACAATGATTATAACATATCATGAAATCTAATTCAAGTAAGTGTTTAATAATATGAGATATTAATTAAAGTATTAAATTATATATATATATATATATATATATATATATATATATATATGTTGTTACTTAGATTAATGGCCTAAGTTGTTTAGGCCTATGACCAAAAGAGTTTTGGACCAAATATTAATCTATGATGTAGAGAAAGTAATATGATGTTATGAACGATGTCATGGATGATGTCAATTTTATACTTGCATGGCAAGTAAGATGATGTCATGGATTATGTCAATTTTATACTTGCATGGCAAAGTAAGATAATGTTATGGATAATGTCAATTCTTTACTTGCATGGTAAGTTGTGTATGTGATGCAAATAATGACATCATCAGGGTTCATTTTCTCTACATATAAATAGTTGACTTGAGAAATGTTCTTAAGGTAAGAAAAATTGAGAATTTAGTGTAGAGACACAAAACCAAAGCAAATAACATATATTAAAAAACTCTAGTATTTTTGCGAGATTGATTAAGTTAGTGCAAGTTTACAAAAGGGTAATTAAGAGAGGCTACTTGCATCTAACAAAATTAAAGCAAGAAGGTGATTAGTGAATCTCTAGTGTTTCAAGCTAAAGGTCTCACATTTGGGAGACTTGAAGAGTTAATTCAAGAGTTGAATTAAAGGAGCCAACCATTTAGTAGATTAATTGTGGTCTACATCAAACACTTGGGAAATCGTAAGTATTCCACAATTTAGATTTCCTAAATTTTTTGTATTTATATATGTTGATGTATGTTAGCTATGTGTTAAATTGCAAATTGGATCATTGGAATTGGAATTGGAATTCTTGATGAGATCAAGGATTATGTTGAGCAAATTTTTAAAATTTGCCCTACTTAACATTTGATGTCTAAGTAGCATAATTGATTTCTAACATTAATGATAAAAATAATAAATTTTTTGACATATTTCATAATTGTTAGTGTTCTTTGTTGTTATTTCTTTTATTTTTAACAAACATAAACAAAAAGAAACAAAAAAAATAATTAGAAACAATAAATGAAACAACGAAAACAACAAAATTTAACTAAAACTAACAAAAGAAACAAAATTTTACAATTGTTAATTTTTCTTCTTTTTCAATTTTTTTATTATTAATAATAAAATTAAGACCATATATATAATTTTTTACTTTTATTAATATCAATAATAAAAATAACAATTTATTTGATATATTTCATAAATTTTATTATTTTTATTGAAAAAATAATTGTTCAATACTATGGGTAATTTTTACTTTAATTATTTTAATTTTTAAATTCTAAATAATTATGAAAAAAATAATTATTGAAGATTATGGGTAATTTTTTATTTAATTAGCTGAATTTTTATATTTTAAATAATAGTATGTTTCAAAATTAAAAAAGTATTATTTCAACTAAAAGAATTAAATTGTTTAAAATATACAAATTAAATAAATTCATATAATTAACTCAAATTGAATATATCTTCAAAAATAATAAATAATTAAAAAATTATTAAAAAATAAAAAATGAAAAAAAAAATGGAAATTGCTGAAAGTTAAGTTAAAACTTTCAAAAATGGACCATGATAAAAGCGAAAAAGGAAAATATAAAACTGAAAAAAAAAAAAAAAAAAAAAAAAAAAACCGTCCACAACACATGAAATCAATCGCATTGACCTGGATTTTTTTATTATTATTCCAATAAAATAAAGAAAGTAGAGAATGGGTCCTTGTAATATTTGGCCCATTTCCCACGAGTTGTTTTTTTTTTTTTTAAAAAAAAAAAAAACTAGAGGCACGGTTCTAAACCAGATTTTTATGATGATAACTGTAGCCACTCAAAGAGAACTAGAGGCACGGGTGGCTACACTTCATTGAACTGTCAAAACTGAAACGGAGTCGGTCTCTTCTCCGGTTTAAGTACAGTGCAAGTTCGATTTGATTGGTTTTTAATTTAATTTGGTTATATTCATTATATGGGTCCCTCTTGTTTTTTTTAAATAAAAATGCAATCAAATACTACATTTTAGGAATTAAAGTGTAATCAACCTTTAAATTTCAAAATGTAATTTATTATCAAATTTTTATATATTGATACATGTAAAGACAATAGTGCAAATATTTGAATTTCTTAAAAACTAAGTTTAATAATTTATATATTTCTCAAAAAAGTCAAATATTTGGAGTATTTAGTGATTTCATAAATAAAATGAAGTCTAATTTTTTAAAAAAAATTAATTTTTTTTTATATTTTTAAAATTTTTACTTGATTTTGTTTTCGGTTTTACTCTTGATTTAATTGTACATATGTAAGTAATTGGCCTGTTTGTATAAACAAATGTAAACATTTGTGATATTTAACCATTTTATTTAAAATTTTTAATTGTGATAAAAGTGTCACAATTTAGTCAACTGGACATTTTGATCAAAATTAAATAAAAACTTGTAACTTTATATATATATATATGTCATTTTTAAATTATCCCTTTAATTTTGATAAAAACATCCAATTTAAAGTCATTTGGTCAAAATTACATTAATAGCAGTAAATTTTAAAATAACAAATTAATTTATATGCATAATATTTTTTAATGGTTGTTATTTTAGTAGATTTAAAAATTATATAAACATAGTGTAGACATCTGGTTCGATCAGCTCGTGATAGAGGGTGAATTGTGAATACTCGGTTTAGCCAACCCGCAATAGAGTCCGATGACAAGAAATGTAAGACTTGAATGTAAAAAAGAAACCTTAAAATCTTCTCGAAAATGAACCCGAGGGTTAGAAACCCATGAACAAGCCCAAAACCCTTTAAGAATTAGCTCAAATTGCCTTGACTCGTTAGGTCTAATGCAAGGTAGATCCGAGAGGCGAACGCCTCTCAAAAGAGGTGATTGCCTCCCTAGTAGTTGTTAAAGAGGTGATTACCTCATCGTAGAGGCGTCGCCTCTACAATAGGCATTTGCCTCTGCATTAAATGTAGAGGTGATCATGGTAGCCAACTTAGTAGGCCCATACATCTCTGCAACTTAGCCTCAGGTTTGAAAGATGACATTGGGAGAAGAGAGGGGCTAGGAAAGGTAATGATGGTAGAGTGATAATAGGGATATGGGCTAAGAGAGGGGAATAAAAGAAAAAAAAAGAGAGAGAAAAAAAAACAAGAAGAACCTTTTTAGAGGGGAGACCTTTAAACAAAAAAGGAGGAAGAAAAATTGCAAAGGAAAAGGCAGAGAGAGCTCTAAAAGGAAAAGAGGAAGTTTTAGAGAAAATAAGCGTAAAGGGGGATTTCTCTTGAAGAGGAAGGGGAAGACTTGCATTCAAAGAGAAGATTAACACTTCAAAAACATTTCTAAGGCCAAACACATTTTCAAAGCTCATGTTTCAGTAAATTTCTTACCCCTTTTAGTTTGCATGATTAATTTCTCAATTGTTTACATGTAATTTTCTTTGTTTACTAACTTTTATGTTCTTCCCCTTTTATTTATCACTCATTATATGCATTGTTTCTTACATGATTCATTGAGCCTTAGGTGAGGTTGTGTGTCTAGATTGATAGTTATAATAAATCTTTTCTCAAATTAAAAGATTTGTCATTTTGAGGGTCATCTGAGACTACTTATCAAGCGATCGTCTCTCCTTACTACCATGAGGTGATTGCCCCTTCACAAAGGCAATCACCACTCTGACAGAGTCTTATACAACTTTGTCTTATTTTGTATGTATATCATAAGGTCCTATGCATGTGTAGGCTGCAGAACACTTAAGTCTATTTCATATGTTTATCTTGCAACATTGTCTGATTAAAGTTTAGTATTTACCTTGTTCACAATCTTGTAACTTTTTTTTTTGGTAAGCTGAATCATAAACTAATCTTATGAATTTTTTGCATGATCTTTACACATTTCGAGGGACTAACATTTTGCTTATTGTAGGAATCTATTGGTGATATATGATCATCAATCATTCCATCCATTAATTAGTTATTGAGAGGTTTTATTTAATTAGAGCAGTTTATTTTTGTTTTCTTTTTGGTATATTTCTTGTTTATTATACCATTATTTAAGAAGGGGTTGTAATCCTTAATCCCTCTCCCCTTTTGATTTGGAATGTATAGTTGTAATTTATATTTTTTTGTTTACTTATGGTGAATGTTAGGACTTGAAAAAAATAAAATTGGATTAATATGCAAACTCGGGATTAATTGTAAAATGCAACAATCGATTGGAAGGAAATCACAATTCACTTGATAATAAAGAAATCATTGAATAATTAAGGGTAATAAACTATAAAAAGTAAATGGAGGCCAACCGCAAGGTTAGGTGGGCATTCAAATGCCTATACCCAGTTTTTGAACCTGTTCTTTGATGACGGCTTTTAGGAACCTTTGTGGAATCCAATTGCCGCATAATTGTGTCCCAGCTTTCATCTGGGTGCCAACTCCATCTTCGAATAGGCTTTAAGACCTATATCATATTTCCTAGTAAGCCTCAAGCTCATATAGCATCATGGTTGCCAAACACTTGGGCATGCGCTAACCTCGTCGCTTATAGTGGCAGCTCCATTAGGGATAGAGAAATTGATTCCAATGTTTTCTAATTTATCATCTTTAATTATTTTTTGATTTCTTTTGCATTTCTATTGCATTCACTACACTTTTTGCATATAATGAGCACTTTAGTCCCTTTTTAACTTTACAATAGTTAGTATTTCGCTGCCTATGTTTCACTAAAACCTGGTAGTGAGATATTTAATTATTGTCACTCACAACACGTACTATCTACGTCACATGGACCCTTGGGTGGGGAGATGTACACAATGTATATCGTTGTGGGAGCTAAAGCCTTTTACTACCCAAGACTCAAGCTCATGTAGTGGCCTAGCCAAAGTATTATCAAAATGGGCCTATTCATGCCCATATTGGCCCATTGAAATGAATCTTGGCAAGATAAAGCCCTGATATTACTCTTGGCCCATTAATGTGGACTTTGGATTTATTTAGAGGTTCTATTACTTGTTTGTTCCATTTTAAGAGTTATCTTGCATACGTCGATTTTGTTATCCCCCGTTAATACTTAAAACCTAAACCAAACATCCTAGGACAAGGAACTCAACATTGAACATGTGTGTAGGAGAAATAAGGGTGGAGGTCATCATTTTTGAAGCTTTTCATTTTTGTGTTGTATATTAAATGTACTTATTTATTTACTTGTCTTTTTAAGTAATGAAATGAACCTACATATCATGCATACACATCATGCATAATTCTAACATGTGGTTTTGTAGTAGTATAGATACTTCAAGCTCATCCAAGTGGGTTTGGTCTAGTTCTGGTCGGTTATTCAAAAGTTCATAAAAAATGGCAAGAGGGTTTAATCCTGAGGCATTTAAGGCACAATTAAAGGAGGAAGTATTTTATGAGACTCGATTTATGATGAAGGAGATGATGGGGGAAATAACTAAGCTGATTAGAGAAAATCAGTTGGCACAACCACCCAATGCACAACCAACCAACCCAATCAATCTTGATGAGGAAATCCCAATTAGAGAAATGGTAGAAGATGATATGACAATATTGGCTAATCTACCAAACCGGAGAAATATGAACCCAGCTGAGGATGTGGAACAAACTGAGTGGGTTAAGAGTATAACTAAGGCTATGAGTCAAATGCAGATGATGATGAAGGAGAAGGGCATGGATGCTCCTTTGGATTACACCGATTTGAATCTAGGAAGGGAAGCTGAACCGCTACCTTGGAAGTTCAAATTCCCTAACATGAAGAAGTATTCTAGTACCGAGGATCCCCATTTGCATCTGAAGCAATATGTGACTTATATGAAAGCCACCGAGTTGACTAAGGCATAAATCATCAAGCAATTCCCCATGTTGTTGGCGAGTGCACCAAACCATTGGTACTATGCTTTGGAGCTATATGTTCAGTCTGACTGGAAAGAATTGTATGCTGCATTTATGAAACAATACGACCTCAATGTTTAGTTAGAAGTATTTTTAAGGGATTTGCAAAACACTAAGTAAAGTGTAAACACCCAATTTCGAGATAATAAAATATGGATGCATCAAAGGACTCCAATGACGAAAATGTTATGAGTAGGTCTTCAATACTTGAATTTTGAACCTCAAAAGTTCGAATATGTTTTAAAAAAGAGTTTTATTATTTTTTAAGGACTTAATTGTAATACCTTTTTAAGACCTAATTGATAATTTTAACTTCTTTCAGGGGGGGGTTTTTTTTAATTAAAAGTTAAAAAAATATTTTTGGAATTATAGAATTCCTCATAGAATTCTGATTGAAATTCTGTAATTCCGATCGAAATTACATAATTCTGATTGGAATTATGTAATTTTGATCAAAATTATGTGTTTTCGGTCTATTTTTGTATTTTTTACAAAAAATAAAAAATATTTTCCTGATTTTTGATTGGTTTACAAATTTTAAAAATTTATTGTGGAATTTATCTACATCTGTAGGAAATAAATTCCTTTTAAAATTGGAACTCTTAAGCAAATAAGTTCTTTTAAAATTGGAACTCTTAGTACATAAATTAGGGTTTTTGTTTTTTCTCCCTATAAAAGGAGAGCTTAGGCTCATGGCAGGGAGATGGGGGTAACTCAATTCTCAGGACCTCTCTCTCTTTTATTTGGAATTCTCTCTTTTTTGCACATATAAAAAAATATTATAGGTTATTTCATCTTAGAAGTAAGGAGCAAGAGGTTTTTTTTTTAGAAGAGAATAACAAGTTTTAAAGATCTATTTAACAAATAAATGATGATTTTATTAGTCTGAGGAGCCAACCATAACGCATCTATAATCATCTTCTCCTTCTCTAGTTTCTATTATTTTTTATTTTATTATTTTTGTTCCTATTCAATTCTAGTTTTACTTGAATTTTTATTTTATTGTGTTTATTCATCAATCATTGTTTATTTTTGTGTTGGTGATTATGGAGGAGATCACTTAATGAGTTTGCTCAAAGAATAAAATCCATGAAGGTCCATGGAATGCTATGGATGGAACTGTGTAGCTAAACAATATTTCTAGGGTTTTTTTATTTAGTTTGTTTATCATTATTTATTTATTTATTTTGATTTGTATTAATATTTTTATTATTTTCTAATAGTTCATTGTAATAGCTCCAATAGTGGGAATAATGAAATTTGGTATGTGTGCTTGTGTGTTTCATTTTAATTAATTGGTTAGAAAAATTAGGGTGGGTAATTAATTAAAATTAATGGCTATAGAAATCATTAGGTTGTTTAATTAAAATTGAATTAGATTTAAGTTGATAAAATTAGTTTGCTGATTGATTATTTTATTTCATTGTTTATGGTCACTTTAATTAAATTAGGGTTTTAGAGTAAGTTAAATTAATTGTTTGATCTTTTTTATTTATTTTGTTTGATATTTTTTTTATTATTTTTGGACTTGTTTGCTTATGTTTGTGTTTTAGGCCCTAGGCCCATATTAGGTTTTAACCAATTTAAATTTAGATTTTTTAGGTTTAATTAATTAAAATGTATTTTAGGCCCATAAATAATTAGAATTAGGGTAGAGATAACTTAGACCCATTTAGTTAATTAGACATAAGCCCACCTAATTTAATTTAATTAATTTAGATTTAGCCCATTTAATTTAAGCTTTTCCATAATTTGTAGATTTAAGATCATTTTAGAATTAAAACATGTAGAATTAGTTCCACTAAATTAAATACTTCATAATTTGTAAATCTAGGCCCATGTTTAGAATTAAAATAAATAGACTTAGGTTCAATTAAATTAAAATTAAATAAGGATTAGGCTCATTAGTCTTTAGGCTCACTTGTAAATTAAAACATGTAGATTTAACTCATTTAATTAAAATTAATGTAGATTAGACTAACCTAGGAATTGAGATGAATGCATTGTTTACTTGTATATTTCATGATTAGTTTGCCTAAAGTTGATTGTTTTTTAAGGGTTTAAATAAAATTGCATGTAAATAGAGGATAAAATAGTAATTCTAAAAGAACATGATACTGAAAGAAGTTGGTATTTTGTATCCAGAATCTCTTGGTTATGGTGCTGGCTTTCTTTTAGGGAATCAAGTAACACCATTTTTTGATTTGTCCTAGTTATTACCCTGGGTGGCGACTCCTCATCTCCATGCCATGTCTTCGTGACAGTGTTTAGTGTGTTCTCTAAAGCCCTGAGTTCAAACAGTGTCGTAATTGCTAAAATCTTGGGCACACGCTAAACCCCGCTATCTACAGTGGTGACTTCATTGGGGATAAGAGATACTGATTCTAGTTGTGTTCTTTAGAATTATTTTATTAATTATTATTTTATTCTTACATTCATTCTGCATGTCCCTTTTAATTGATGGTGTTGGTTTATGGTTCCATAATTCTACTAGCTTCATGTGATTATAAATTGGCTAACTATCACTCTTAACCTTAACATGGTTTAAGAGAGATTACCAAGCTTATTTGACTAGAGTCTGTAACCCAAGTCCTAAAGGGGGGTAGTCTTCTCTTGATTTTGCAAAACATATTGGGCCCCTCTAACCTTGGCCTATAACTTAAGTTTTAAAGAGGGCATCTTACTAAGGGAACCTTGACCTTTTCCACTGGACTTAACTATATATAATGGCTTAGTTATTTCCCTTAGGATTATCCAAATTGCTTGTGAATGTTGCCATAAGGTATTTTTATCCATAAAGGCCCAAACCTATACTTAGAAGCCCATTAGGACTAATAAAGATTGGGCTATGCTTTTATTCCTAGAAATACTATTTCTATGCTTTACTACTTTGAGAGATTTGGCATGCGTGTCGGTTCATGATATCCCCCATTGATATTAAAGCCAAGACAAAAAATCCTAGGAAAAGAGACTTGCCATTGAATATGTGTATGGGAGAAATAAGGTTGGAAGGATGTATATACACTTGACTTGTTTGACTTGCTACTTATTGCATGGCATGTGCATCATGCATACATGCATTATACTAATACTTTATTTTTCAGCCATCATAGATTCATCTGGGTCTTCATGTTTGGAATAAAAAAGGTGGCAGACTAGTGAGAATTAAATTTAGTGCAAAATCAATAGCTAAAGAGATCTTTCACAGTTTGGAAAAAAGCCCTATTAACCCGCTTTACCTAGAAGCTACACTAACTTAAATAGGAGAGATGGAACAACAAAGAAGAAACTGGACCCTAGAGGACATCAAAGGAGTATTGATGGATGACATGAGAGCAATGATGCTAGATGAACTAAGATAAGCTCTGGTTGCATTAATGCCACCACCTGCTGCTGCACCTTTAGTTGTAACCAATCCACCTATTGTAGGTGCACCACCTGCTACTATTATGGAAGATCCACCTGCTGGGGGGCAACCATTGAATGCTGTAAGGAATGTGCCTACTGTGGAAATGAAATATGAGGATATGGAAAATCTTTTAGTAGAGAAAGCTAAGAAAGAATGATTTGAGTTGGCTCAAGAGTTAGAATCCAATCAGATGAAAGCACTGACTCAGAAGATGTCTAAAATGGAGGAATTAATGAGAGGACAAGGCATCAGACACTCATTTGACTTTAATGATATGATGCAATTCAAGGAAGAAAAGTTGCCTAATAAATTCAAGATGCCACAGCTACAGAAATTTGACGGTACTGGAGACCTGAGGATCCACCTTAGTCAATACATAACTACCATGAGCACCACTAAGGCTCCTATGTCTATGGTTACCAAGTTATTTATACTATCCTTGGAGGGTATGGTTATTAATTGGTATCATGGGTTAGAGAAGTCTATCTGAGTAGACTGAAGGGAATCATGTACGACTTTTTTGAAGCAATATGACTACAACACTAGGCTTGAAGTGTCCATTAGGGATTTAGAATTGACCAAGCATAATCCTAATGAATCATTTTTGGATTTTCTGACCAGATTCATGAAGAAGGTAGGATTAATGAAGAATAAATTGGCTAAGACGAATCATGTTAGGATGATAGTCTGAAACGTGTCGCCCAATCTAGTTGAAGGGTTGTAAATGATGAACCCCAAGACATTTATAGACCTTTATGATGATGGGTTGCAAGCTGAAGAGATCAAAAGTGAGAAGAAGAAGATCACTAGAAGCACCAGAGTGAGAAACTACCTAACTGGGGGCATACAGCAAGGAAGCACTAGTCAAATTGTGGAAGTGCATGTTATTCAACAACCAAAGAGATTCTCTAATTTTAACCAACCTTTGTCAAAAGTCATAGAGTGCCTAATGCAAAAGGGCTTACTTCAACCTTTACCTAATCCAAACCCACCAAACTCAAACACCCCAAGCTATAACCAGAACAAGCACTGCGAATTTCATCAAAACCTCTAACACTCCATGGATAACTGCATCTGCCTCAAACATGAAATCCAACACCTTATAGACTCCAAAAAGATCATAGACCTCGAAAACCCAAGCACCAGAAATAATCCTTTCTCAAACTATCGAAATGTACCACCCCCAGCTACCATGATGATTAACTTAGGAGTTAGTGAGGAAGAAGTGCTAAGATCCTTTGAGGACCTACACCTTAAAACTAATGAGAAATCTCTTAATGCCTTTAAAGAAGTGGAAAGAGCAGAAGACTTACTGGGATAGGCTTAAGGCAAGTTCGATTAGAAGGTGTTTTACACTAAACCACCTTCTTTTAACATACCCTTCGAGTTAATTGTGCCTATAGGATAGGGTGATGAGTTTGATGATGAGAAGCTTCTAGACAAGGAAGAAACATACATAGTGGAGGTATAGAAAGATGAATTCATGGAGATAGTTGGCAAGAAGATGTAATAATAGTTGTTATGTCAGCTACTTAAAGGACAACCACTATAAGACTCAGCATCCCTAGCTTCTAGAATAGGAAATAAATTTTCTTATTGCCTTCTTTGAATAAAATTTTAATTTTTTTAGAACTTGTTTTGTTTTAGTGATCGATGATATGAATTTTGATCATGCTTACTTATGTATTGACATCCTAATGGTGCTATGCATTATGATATTGATCACATTGACATGTTTGACATAAATTCAATCCAATTAGATTCATTCAGTATGGGCATAAATGTAAATTCAAAGAACATTCATATATCACATGATGTAACTTTTGAAGATAGGAAATTTGAGGAAAAAATAAAAAAGAATGATAAAAGAGAAAGAAAAAGAACAATAAGGTAAAAATTAGAAAGAAAAAAATTTAGGACTAATTGGTAACAGGTGATATATCATGTGATATAATTAATGTTCTCATTTTTGCCCTAATGAATGAGTAAAATTGAATTTGAAATTTTTATTTGAATATTGCATATTCATCTTTATCATACTATATAAGTATCTAAATGGAAAGACAATACATAACCAGAGCTATGAGATAACTATTTTAATTATATATTCTTTTTTCTTTTGTTTACCACCCTTTTATGATTTTGTTTATAAGTCTAGTGTCCTTTTGTACTTAAGAAATTTAAGTGGCTCAGTAACTTACATTGCAACTCTTGCTTTGTAACTATCATCAATCATTGCATCAGCATCAAGCTTCATATTTTGCTTAAGAGTCCTTTAAAGTGCAAATCTAGTTGATTTCATCATCAAGAACTCATTTCAGTTAGTTTGCCCACTTGTCTACACCTCCAATGCATGTGATTGTAACTAATAGAGTTAGTAAGATAAAGGATCAATAACAGTCGTGAACAAACTAGGTCTCTTGCACATAAAAATGAAAAAAGACTGTTAGAATAGCGTGAATGAATCCAAAATGAAGTTGGGGAAAAATGTAACTTTGGGGTAGCTTGGGGGGCAAAATAGTACATACAACAATGGAACTTTAAAGTTAGTGAAAAAGATCTTAGGACAGAAAGGAGTAAACTATAAGCATACAAATACATCAGTTATCATACATCAAAAGCAATAACAAAAAGAAAAGTTCAATAGTGCATCAGTCAATCACAAGCTCTATTTTAAAGCCATGAACTCCACTTGCTAGCCTGGTTATCAGTCCAATGGACTATATTTGAAGCTCTAACATCAGAAGTACCAACAGTGAAGCAGTCAATGCTCAAACCTACAAGTTATTGATGAGGCACCTCATTCTCACACACCAAGTTGCTCTGTTCCAAACAGGAGACCTATTAGGATCATGCATGTCATACATAACATGCATACATTTTTTGTAAAATACTTGCTATGTATAATAAAGTCTTTAAGCCTAGGAAAGATTGTATAAATACTTTGCTACTAATATTTAAAATCAGTGTTATAAGAATGTAGAAAGGTAGTCAGAATGTGCCCATGTGAAGCATCTGAAAGGAAAAGGGTAGCACTAATAAGGTGAATCTGATACTCAATGGGACTTTAAACCTCAGTAGTCTAAAAGGCCTATCCAGTAAGGGAATATCACCGACAGTGATGCTTGCAAAAGCATCATCCTAATGACTTTAAAATGCTATATAGGACATTTAAGCTCCTCAGATTCAACATCCATCTCTATAGTCTTGTCGGGAGCATTATTTGGAATATCTCTCCATAATAGTTAGACCAGTGTAGGGTATGGAATATGGTGATGAGAAGGTCCAACATGTCAGTAATACATTCGACGACCTTAAAAAGGGAAGAATACACTCTAAACTTAAAACGAATGCACTTTGAAAAATTATTTAGTTATGAAATAAGATCTCTAACTCCTAAACCTTTCTTATAGGAGATGTTAAGAAGAGAAATGAAGCCCTCTACCATAGCATTAATGGAATGACAAAAATACAAATACAACCCAAAGCCACAACTTCAATGGTGGAGTATTATGACCCTACAATCAGAGACATCATCACCATAATCCAAAAGGAAGAATGTAAAAAAGAATAACACTGCATTTTGAAAAAATTTATTCACTTATGAATAAACCATACTAACTTATGGTATTTTATGTAGGGAAAATAAAAGAAATGAAGAAAGGGAAAGGAACCGATACATCAATAAGAATGAGCCAGATAGAAAATACCAAACACTTATCAAGATAATAAAAAGGAAAGTAATAGAACTCTATTTCCTTAGATTCTATAATAAATTACCATCTCAATCATAAAATTCATAAATTAAAAGTAAATTCATCCGCTTCATGATATCATGTGCAAAAAGCCTATCTTATGACTTTTGATCATAATGGCTTTCTTTTGTTAGCCTTGCAGAATTCATATGAGTAGTTATTAGTTTTGTGCTGAGAGTTTGTAAACTTTAATCAATCTAATGCTTGCTTTGCACCCAAATGAGGGGAAGAAAATGCAAAAACAAAATTTATGGACATGAAGCATAAATTGCTTGAATTTTAAAGTATTATTTCAGCCTTTTGAATGGTAAATATGCATATAATCTACTCCAATGCTCAGAAATGAATATGAGTACAAATCTCTTGATGGTATCCATGTTGAGTAATATGAGAAAGGTAAGGGAATACTACTAGGAGAATCAAAATAAGAGCAAGAACAATTTACTTTAATGTTTAGAAATGAGTAAGAGTATTAACGTGAACCTCTAGCGGTATCCACATTAAATAATACAAGAAAGGTGGGGGAATACTAAAAGAGAACCATGCCAAAAATTGCTTTATTTACTCCAATGCTCTATAAGAGTAAGAGTATCCAAAGGACCTTTCCAATGGTATCCACCTTAAGTAATATGAGAAAGGTGAGGGAATACTCAAATAAGGAAGGAAAATACAAAAATAACTTAAAGATTGTTTTGATACTCAAAATTTGATATGTTTATACTTAAATTCCATTTTATTTAGCAAATTCTCTCTAAAATTAGATGTGGAAGTAAGCTCTTCACTTGGTAAAAGATATACTCTTAGCATAAGATGGTTAATGATGCCTTTGACCTTTGCAAATGGTAAATAAATTATAGTCATGAAAATAAAAAATAGTGAGATTCGTTGAGTGCATGCTATCTCATGAAAAAAAAATGATGAATTTTCTCATAAATTTAAACATTATAATGTACTTTTGTACATTCATCATGATTTAAACTAACTTCAATAAGTCTATAGGAATTGCAAATCTAGAAGGAAGTGCACCTAAGTTGTAGAGTTAGTCAACACAGTAAAATTGAAAGTCATTCAACATTCAACTCAAATAACTAAAGATAAAAATCATGAGCAATTATGGATTGCAGCATCATAAGGCAAGCAATATAAGCATTGTAGCTAATTGCGAGCAGTTATGGACTGTAGCATTATCATAGGCAAGAAATGTAAAGGTTGCAGCTAATCATGAGCAGTTATGGACTGTAGCATTATCAAAGGTGAGAAATGAAAGGATTGCAATAAATTTATAAGCAATTATAGATTACAGCATCAAAGGCGAACAATGAGAGGGTTGCAGTTAATTAAAATTAGCAAAAAGTTATAAACTATAGCATTATCAAAGGCGAGAAATGAAAGGATTGCAGTTAATTTGTGAGTAGTTATGGATTATAGCATTATCAAAGGTGAGAAATGAAAGAATTACAATAAATTTATGAGCAGTTATGGATTATAGCATCATCAGTGAGAAATGAAAGGGTTGTAACTAATTACGAGCAATTATGGATTGTAGCATCATCGGTGAGCAATGAAAGGGTTGTAGTTAATCGCGAGCAGTTATGGACTGCAACACCATCGGTGAGCAACTAAAGGGTTATAGATAATTGTGAGCAGTTATGGATTACAACATCATCGGTGAGTAATGAAAGGGTTACAGATAATCGCGAGCAATTATGGATTGCAACATAATCGCATAAGAGAATTCGGACTATATGACTGAGTGTAGTTAACATTGTATAACAAAGTGCAATGTATCATTTCAAATCAGACTATATGACCAAGTGGACATTGTATGACTGAGTACAATGCATCCTTCCAATTCAGATTATACGACTAAGTGTAGTTAACATTATACGACCAAGTGCAATGTATCATTTCAATTCAGACCATACGATCGAGTGTAGTTAGCATTGTATGACCGAGTGCAATGTATCATTTCAAATCAGACTATACGATTGAGTGTAGTTAGCATTGTACGACAGAGTGTAATGTATCATTTCAAATCAGACTATACGACCAAGTGTAGTCGGCATTATACGTCTGAGTGCAATGTATCATTTTAAATCAGACTATACGATTAAGTATAGTCGATATTGTACGACCGAGAGCAATGTATCATTTCAATTTAGACTATATGACCAAGTGTAGTCGGCATTGTATGATCGAGTATAATATATCATTTTAATTCAAATTATACGATCGAGTGTAATTGACATTATACAATCAAATGTAATGTATCATTTCAATTCAGACTATATGATTAAGTGTAGTCGGCATTGTATGACTGAGTGTAATGCATCATTTCAAATCATACTATAGGACCGAGTGTAGTCAACATTATACAATCGAGTGTAATGTATCATTTCAATTTAGACTATATGACTGAGTGTAGTCGACATTGTACAACCGAGTGCAATGTATCATTTTAAATCATACTATAGGATCGAGTGTAGTCAGCATTGTATGACCAAGTACAATGTATCACTTTAAATTAGACTATATGATCGAGTGTAGTCAGCATTGTATGATTGAGTGCAATGTATCATTTCAATTTAGACTATACAACCGAGTGTAGATGGCATTGTATGACCGAGTGCAATGTATAATTTTAATTCAGACTATACGACTGAGTGTAGTTGGCATTGTATGATCGAGTGCAATATATCATTTCAAATCAGACTACAAGATCGAGTGCAATGTATCATTTTAATTCAGACTATACGATAGAGTGTAGTCGGTATTGTATGACTGAGTGCAATGTATCATTTCAAATCAGATTATACGATCTAGTGTAGTCGGCATTGTACGATCGAGTGCAATGTATCTTTTCAAATCAAATTATACGACTGAGTATAGTCAACATCACATGTATCCAACCAAATCAATGTTATACGTCTGAGTATAGTGTTTCCTCATATGTTTCAAGTTTATGCCTAGTGTTGTATGGCAACACGAGCATTTATCATGAACCAATGATCAAAGCTTCAAAGAGCATAGGTAAGTACCCGAACTTTGTTCAAAAGAAATTGTGTGTTTATTTGCTTTGCCACAATTTGTCATGCAAACAACGACAAAGGGGGGGCAACTATAAACATCGAATTTCGGGATAATAAAATATAGATGTGATAAAGGATTCCAATAATGAAAATGTTATGAGTAGGTCTTCAACAATTGAATTTTGAAACCTCAAAAGTTTGAATACATTTTCAAAAAGATTTTTATTATTTTTAAGGATTTAATTGTAATACCTTTTCAAGACATAATTGAAAATTTTAACTTCTTTCAGGGGTCTTTTTATAATTAAAAGTTAAAAAATTTATGGAATTATGCAATTCTGATCAGAATTATGTGTTTTCCATCTATTTTTGTATTTTTTATAAAAAATAAAAAAATACTTTCCTAAGTTTTAATTGGTTTAATTTTTTTAAATTTATTGTGGGATTTATCAACATTTACAGGAAATAAATTCCTTTTAAAATTAGAACTCTTCAGGAAATAAGTCTTTTCAAAATTGGAACTCTTAGTACATAAGTTAGGGTTTTTGTTTTTTCTCCATATAAAAGGAGAGCTTAGGCTCTTGGTAGGGAGACGGGGGGAACTTAATTCTCAAGACCTCTCTCTCTTTTATTTGGAATTCTCTCTTTTTTGCACGTACAAAAAATATTATTGGTTATTTCATCTTGGAAGCAAGGGGTAAGAGTTTTTTTTTTAGAAGAGAATAACTAACAAGTTTTGAAGATCTATTTAACAAATAAACAATGATTTTACTAGTTTAAGGAGCCAACCATAGTGCATCCATGCTCATCTTCTCCTTCTTTATTTTCTATTATTTTTTATTTTATTATTTTTGTTCCTATTGAATTCTAGTTTTACTTGAATTTTTATTTTATTGTGTTTATTCATTAATCATTGTTTATTTTTGTATTGGTGATTATGGAGGAGATCATTTAATGAGTTTGCTCAAAGAATAAAATCCATGAAGGTCCATAGAATGCCATGGATGGAACCGTGTAACTAAACAATATTTCTAGGATTTTTTTATTTAGTTTGTTTATTAATATTTTATTTATTTATTTTGAGTTGTATTAATTTTCTTTTTTATTATTTTTTAATAGTTCATTGTAATAGCTCCAATAGTGGGAATAGTGAAATTTGGTGTGTGTGCTTATGTGTTTTATTTTAATTAATTGGTTAGTAAAATTAGGGTTTTCAATTGGGTAATTAATTAAAATTAGTGGCTATAGAAATCCTTAGGTTGTTTAATTAAAATTGAATTAGATTTAAGTTGGTAAACTTAGTTTGCTTGATCAATTATTTTATTTCATTGTTTATGGTCACTTTAATTAAATTAGGATTTTAGAATAAGTTAAATTAACTGTTTGATCTTTTTTATTTTTTTCGTTTTATATTTTTTTTATTATTTTTTTATTGTTTACTTATATTTATGTGTTTTGGGCCCTAAGCCCACATTAGGCTTTAACCCATTTAAATTTAGGGTTTTTAGGTTTAATTAATTAAAATGCATTTTAGGCCTATAATTAATTAGACTTAGGGTAAAGATAACATAGGCCCATTTAATTAATTAGACATAGGCCCGCCTAATTGAATTTAATTAATTTAAACTTAGATCATTTAATTTAAGTTTTTCCATAATTTGTAGATGTAAGATCACTTTGGAATTAAAACATGTAGAATTAAGCCCACCAAATTAAATACCTCATAATTTATAGATCTAGTCCTATGTTTAGAATTAAAATAAATAGACTTAGTTTCAATTAAATTAAAATTAAATAAGGATTAGGCCCATTAGTCTTTAGGCTCACTTGTAAATTAAAACATATAGATTTAACTCATTTAATTAAAGTCAATGTAGATTAGACTAAACTAGGGATTGTGATGAATGCATTGTTTACTTGTATATTTTATGACTACTTTGCTTGAAGTTGATTGTTTTTAAGGGTTTATATGAAATTGCATGTAAATAGAAGATAAAATAGTAATTCATAAAGTAATTCTAAAAGAACATGAGACTGAAAGAAGTTGGTATTCTGCATCCAAAATCTCCTGGTTATGGTGCTGGCTTTCTTTTAAGGAATCAAGTACTACCATTTTCCAATTTGTCCTAGTTATTACCTTAGGTGATGACTCCTTATCTCCACGCCATGTCTTTGTGGTAATGGTTAGTGTGTTCTTTAGAGTCCTGAGCTCAAACAATATTACGATTGCTAAACCCTACCATCTACACAAATGTTTAATGAATCTTTTGCTGACTATCTAATTCGTTGGATAGGGAAGCTATCACAAATGAGGCATAGGCTTATCGAGTCTAACCAACTGGTACTAGCAATAGAAGGATGCGTTCTGGCACTATCTAAGAAGCTACGTGATTTGGAAATCTAAAATTTTGAGGAATTATACAAATTTGGGGTTTAGAAGGAATCAGACTTGGCCGAAAAGAAAAGGTTCTTTGGAGGGAGATCTGGGGGCAAAGAAAGAGCTAATTCGAGCGATAATATTCAGATTAATATCATCAGGACACCTAGTAGCAGTCTGCAGATTAATGCTATTAGGCAACCCTAAAGATTCTCCAATTTAGGGTGACTTTTATCTAAAGTTCTTGAGAAGCTAATTAAGAAAAAACTACTACAACCTTTACCTTCTCATTAACCCTTTCAGGTGCCAACTTGAAACTTTTTTGCAAATTCCACCAAACCATTGGGCATGACACTAATAGTTATACCTGACTGAAACATAAAATGCAAGATCTGATCAACCCAGAGACAAGAAAACCAAACACCCAAAATAACCCTCTACCCAATTACCGAAACGTGCCACCACCTAACCCACCTAGCCTAATTATCAACACTGGCCTAACAGAAGAATAAGTCTTAAGCTCTTTTATTGACAGTATTCCTAATCCACAAAAGCTTGAACTTGAACCAGAAAACCCAAACCAAGATAAACAACTAATGGAGTTTATTGTGCATGTATTAGACATATGGAGCTCTAATAACAAAGATGAAAGGGAAGGTTAGTTTGTGGGATAATGAGCAATGTGGATCAAGCTAATCTGTGAGTAAGGTTGAGGAAAAGAGGAAAGAAGCTAAAACTATTAAACGTGAACCAAAAAAGGAAGTGGACATGAGAAAAGGGAAGGAAGTAATGAAAGACTAAAGAACCATCGCCAGTGTTTGGGAGTTACTTATGCTCTCTAAGGACCACCAAGAAGCACTGGTTCTCGCATTGGATCATAAAAAGATCTCCATAAACTACACTCTTGAGTAGATGATTAATTCCTTGACAAAAACCTCCTAAGGTGCCATAATGTTTTTCTGATAATGATTTGCCATTATAAGGGAGGGATTACCACAAACCTTGTTCATCAAGGCTAAAGTGAATGGAAAGATGACATGTTGTGTTATGGTAGATAATGGTTCCACCATTAATGTTTATCCATTAAAGGTTCTACTAAAGCTAGGGTGGACTGTGGCAGACTTAAAAGCCTATGAGGTAGCCATCAAGGCTTACAATGATACAAAAAGGGCTGTTGAGGGAACCTTCAGAGCCTTGATCAAGATAGGACCCAATGAGGCTTGGGTCAATCTACATGTAATAGACATTCTTGTGACCTTTTCTATCCTACTGGAAGGCCATGGTTCCATCCTTTGGGCAGTGTGCCTTTCATTGTTCATCAAAAAATCAAGTTTCCACAAGAAGGTAGGGTTGTCATCATCTCTGCATAGATTAAAGTTGCTATGGTCGCCCTAAAGCTAACACCTAAGGAAATAGCAATAAGCCTAAGTTTTGAAGTATATGTAATTTATAAAGATGAAATAGATGAGAGGGTTCCTAACATGATGTGCAATATGAAGTTTAAGCCAGGTATGGGATTGGGAAAAGACCAAAGTGGACCTTCGAGGTTTATTTAGCACAACATACCCTTTTGAAGTATAAGGTAGGTTTTGAAGGTTCTAAAGAGGAAATCAACATCTGGAATCAACATGAGAAAGAAGAAGGAAAGATCATGCTTGAGAATAAAAACTTGTGGGAAACATTTATGAGAGAAAGCGCCGGATACCCATACGATGGAACCCTAGAACATCTTTTGATGGCTAGAGAAGTTATTCCAGGGTTTGAGATCTTTGCCATGTTTATGAATAGAATAAAAAAAAGTTACTATTGAGGAAGTCCCTAAGGAAGAATTAGTGCCAGCTAAGGAAGGATCTGAGGAGAACATAGTCGCTCCGGAGGTGAAGGATTCTGGTGATTAGGATAAGGAATTGGATTTTAAAGCCTATATCCTTAACTCCATTATGGATATCTTTTATGATCATTTTGATGTTTCTCTTGCTTCTTTATTTGAAATTGATGATCTATTCTTTTCAAAAGTGAATGCAATGAAGTTTAAGTTTGCTTATTTGTGTGATGTGTTTCCTAATGGTTATTATATTTATGATGATCATTTCATGCATATGTTTGACATTAATTCCACACAAATTGAGTTATTTAATTTAGGTACAAATGATAACCCTAAAAATATATTGCTTTCTTCTAGTCTAACTCATAATGAGAGAGAAAAAAATGAAAGAAACATTATCCTCAAACACAGAATGCCAAGGATTGACAGGGAAATCTCCAAACACAGAAGCATTACATATCCTCACATATCGCTTGTAAAGTAGAAGAAGAGGAGACTAAGGCTATAATGGGCTTTTTAGTTAAAGAAGAGGTTAAAAAGCAGTTGAGGGTAAAGTTCCTATAAGTGGTAAAGGACACTTAATAGTTGGTGAACATAGTTCCAGTCCCAAAGAAGGATGAGAGGGTTAGAATGTGTGGACTATAGATATTTGATCAAGGCTTGCTAGAAGGTTGATTTTCTGCTACCATACATTGACACGCTGGTCGATAGCACATCTTCTAGTGCAATGCACTCTTTGATGGATGGGTTCTCGGGGTATAATCAGATCATGATGGTGGTGATAGACAAGCTGAATATGTCATTTATCACCAAATATGGTATCTATTATTATTAGGTAATGTCATTCGGATTAAAGAATACAAGGGCTACTTATTAGAGAATGGCAACCATTTTATTGCATGATATGATCCATAAACAGATAGAAGTGTATGTAAATGATTAATGGTGAAGTCTATAACTAGAGAGGGGCACTTTGAGGCTTTAGACAAGTTCCTAGCAAGGGCTCATATTGAATCCGAAGAAGTGTGTTTTTGGGGTGATGTCTAGTAAGCTGTAGGGATACATTGTCAGTTAGAGAGGAATATAAGTGGACCCGGATAAGGTAAAGGTGATTAGGCAAATGCTTGCTCCAAAGAATGAAAAAGAAGTCAAAGGGTTCATAGGGCATTTGTAGTACAATAGTAGGTTTGTAGTATAATTGTAGGTTTATAGCTAAGTTTAAGCTCTTAAAGAAGAATCAACCTATGATTTGGGACAATGAATGTCAATAAGCTTTTGAAGCCATTAAGTCTTACTTAATGAATCCTCCAGTCTTACAACTGCTAAAGGTAGGTAAGCCTTTAATCATTTATCTAGCAATTGAGGAGGATGCAATAGGGGCAATGCTAGCTTAGGAAAATAAAGAGAAGACTGAACATAGGGTGTCTTAGTTAAGTAAGAAGCTCCTCCCGTATAAAGCCAACTACAACCTAGTAGAGAAAACATGTTTGGCTGTAATCTGGGTGACGAAAAAGCTCTGGCATTACTTTTAATCTTATAGGATATAAGTAATTTCTAAATATGATCCCCTTAGATACCTTTAACAAACTCCCTCACTCATGGGAAAGTTAGCTAGATGGTTAATGATGCTCACTGAATTTGACATTGATTATGTGGAAAAAAAGGTAGTAAAGGGAAGGGTAGTAATATAATTCTTGGCTTAAAACCCAGTAGTCAACGAACAAAAGTAGGAGTTGTAATTTCCATATGAACATTTAGGGGTAATAAAGGTCTAAAGTTGGAGAATATACTTTAATGGAGTCATCAACAACAAAGGGGCAGATATTGGTATAATCCTAATCATGCCAGAAGAGGAAATGATCCCAATGGCCAAAAAGCTTGAATTCAAAGTAACAAATAATCAAGCAAAATACGAGGCGCGCATCTTTGGTTTAGAAGCGTTGCATGGTATGGGGACAGATGATGTTACTATGTACGAAGAATAAATGTTGGTGATAAAATATGCCTTCAACAACTGGGAAGTGAGGGAGGATAGGTTGCTTCCATATTAGGATTATTTGGCTACTATCTCATTATTTTTTACTCAGTGCAAATTTATTTATCTACCAGGAGAGGAGAACCAGATAGCTGATGCCCTAGCTACTGTGGCTTCTATGTGGGAGGGTGGTATATAGATAGAGGTTAGGCCTTTAATATTGGCAAAATCTTGAATTCCTTATTATGAAGAGAGAAGGGTGATGATACCATTGAGAAGCCTTAGTTTTCTGACTTACAGCAATACTTAAAAATGAGACAGTTCCTTGAGGATGCCGACAAGAAAGAAAGGATGTCCCTACGAATGCTATCTCGACAGTTTATTAGCTGCAAAGGAATGCTGTATACAAGAATGCCTATGGGTGTCCATTTAAGGTGCATTGATAAGGAAGAAGCCCAAAAACTTATGGAAGCAATCCATGAAGGGGTGTGTCACCCATATATGAATGAGACAGTTTTGGCAAAGAAAATAGCCCACTAATGTTATTTTTGGATTACCATGGAGATGGACTGTGTCAAGTTTATAAAGAAATGCCATAACTATCAAGCTTATGGGGATGTGATCCATCTGTCGTTTGTAGAGCTCTAGGGAATGACTTCTCCTTGGCCATTTATAGTATGGGGGATCGATATTATATGGGAAATAAGGCTAAAGGCATTAAATGGTCATCAATATATTATTGTGGCAATCAATTATTTCTCTAAATAGGTTGAGCTTAAGTCCTATACTATGGTCGGCCCCAAGCAGATGTCAAAGTTTATTGAGAGAAATATAATCTGCCAATATAGGCTTATTAACGATGTCCTATTTTGGGGAAAGACTACTACACTATTAAGAGATTACAAGATAGAACATCACAGATTATCTTTATACAGGCCACAGGCAAATGGTGCTATTGAAGCTGCAAATAAGAATATAAAGAGAATCCTGGCTAAGCTGATGGAAAATTATCAGGATTGGGTAGATTACTTATAGTTTTCATTATAGGGGTACCAAACTACTGCTATAACTTCAACAAGGGCTAGTTAGTATTCCTTAGTATATGGGTATGAAGCTGTATTGCCAATAAAAGTTAAGGTTCATTCACTAAGGGTTCTCCTAGAGTCCAAGATCCTTGAGTACTAATGGGTGGAAAGTCAATTGGCACAGTTGACATTATTGGATGAAAAGAGGACGAAGGCTATCTATTATTCTCAACTATATTAGAAAGGATAGCAAGGGCTTACAATAAGAAGTTCAAGCCAAAAAAGAAAAAAGAAGGAGATTTAGTAATGAAGCTTACAAAGCTGGCTATGACTTATCCACAAGGGAATTCAAGCCGAATTAGGAAGGTCCTTATATGGTGAAAAAGCTATTCTCCAAAGGTGCAGCTATCCTATTTGACATTAAAGGGAATGAATTTCGAGAAGCTATCAGCCTGGATAGGCTTAAGAAGTACTTTATGTAGAATTCTCGATAGGGAGAAAACCTAAAAAAGAGGCTATCTAGGCAAAAGTTAGAGATAAAAAATGAAAAAAATAAAAGAGTCCTACTAGATTGGAAACCTCAAAAGGGGTGGTCTAGGAAAAAATTAAGGACATGTAAAAGGAGAGAGAGAGAGAGAGAGAGAGAGAGATAAAAATGGTTAGTTGGAAAACTTACAAGGGCAAGCCAATTAACAACATGAGTTATATTAGAAGCGAAATGTATATTCATATTATACTTAAAGTTAAATTAAACATATTGCTTTAATTACTATTAAACATTGTGTTAAGTGCCTATTATAAACCGTTTAACTAAAAAGGAAAGTTTAATCTAATAAAAAGAGAAACAATGACTAGATTCAGGAACTAATTTTGTTTTCTCCTATTTTTTTGAGTATCCCGTACACTTGATGCTTGTATCTCTCTTGTCCTTTTATTTATAATAAACTCATCTCTTTTTTCCTATTACAATTGAATGCATGCCTTGTAATGATCATCAATAGTCAGATCCCTATTGTAGTCTATGTTCCTCTGAATGATTCTCTGAGGCTAGGTAGCCATTAGGTTATTTACGAAGTTTTGGGTGAGCAGTCCTAGCTCGAATTCATGTAGTAATTCCATTATTAGCTATTTTTACCTATATTAGCAGTAGAGTCGAGCAGGATTATAGAAAGTGGCAAAATAAAGGCCAGCGATAGGGATGTAGTAAGTGTAATACCAGACAATCATATATTACAACCTCCACTATGGGCATATCCATCGAATAAAGGTATCAAGGAACGTGGATAGCCAGTCCTAGATTTTCTTTAGTATAGGATACAGTTTTCTGGTTTAGTAATGCTTGGCCCCATATCATGCTACATCTCAAGGAGGCTCGACTAATATCAACTTTTCATAAAACCACATTTGTAAGAGTGATGGATGAATAAAATGCTAGTAAGTTAGAAAAAAAATGCGATAAATTAAAAAACTAACCTCTAATAAGAACAGACTTCCAAAAAATTGCATGGTCTCCATGAAATTATCCAATCCAATTATGGTTTCTACTAGAATGAGGGGGAATAGATTAAGTCCTACTTCCACCTGCTCTAGAATATGTAAGATTTTTAAATCATAGTTTCCAGATGGCGAGACAAGCAAAAATTGGGTGTACAGGTAGATAGCTATCATTCCAAGCTAGTAAACCTCTCCCATTTCTATGTTTGAAATAGCTTTAAGGAAGGGTTCTAATGAAATCTCTGAGCCAAAAAGGTAGCGAGATAAAGACTAGGATGGAAGATTAAACAATCGGGCCATATGATATTGAACCGAATGTGAGTCTGGGATCCTAAGTGTAGGGAATCCATCTAGCAGCCTAGGAGGGCTTCAAACTCTTATAGTAAGGGATATAATTCAACCGTATTGAACCCAAAAAAGTGTTTTTGAGGATCCCATAAATGAGTTACTACATGAAGGAATGGGAAGTTGATCCTTTTGGCATGGAATGATTTGAAGATAAATAAGTAATATAACTTTAATTTAGTCTATAATGTGTTGTCTAAGTTCTTCAATATTAGTTGTAGCGGTTTGAGGCTTCTTTTGATCATAATTCAAGGTTTCTAGAGCTTTTAGTGAGTGAAAATGGAGGTGTAGAGTGAATATGTCTAAAAATGAGGTTGAAAGTGACAAATTGGAGGTTTAAAGAGATAAACCAACTTGAGGATGAGGCGATCGCCTCATTAAAGAGTCATCACCTCAGGATGAAGAGGTGTTGCCTTAGGATGAAGAGGCGATCACCTCTTCAGCAGGAGATCATGAGGCAATCACCTTTTCAATAGAGAGTCGCCACCTCTTTAATGATGATCAACAAGTTTTCACTGAATCATAACTATTTTAACCTAGTGAATTGAAGTAAAATAGTAAAAGAGAGGGGAAACATTTTTGTAATTACTGATGTTAAAAAAAATTGTATGAAAAAATGAATAATAAATAAAGTTCATTGAGATAAAATTCAATTTTGCAAGCATCTGATTAATAAAGAATAAAGTGTGCAAATGTGAAAAATGACTAGGGGTGATAGTAAAAAAGGAACAATGCATGGGCCCTAGTCTATCAAGAGTCTGACTCAATACCCTCAGGATCATCCCCTCCTTTAGCACTACCATCAATGCCATTCTTATCATCATTGTCATCCTTATTAATACAAAGGACCTTAATCTATCACTTAAGGGTGGCAAACCTTGCCTGGCTGGCCATGTCCCGGTCCTGCTCAAAAGATCACAGGTTAGTAAGATATATAAGCATGCATACATATAGGTATATGAAGGGTTATTACCTTCCACTGCTGGGTGATGTCCAGTATATAATCCCTCTAAGCCTCAATCATCTGATATATGTACATGCCTTGTCATAGAGGAATCTGCATTATTAATAGAATGTTAGAACTAATAAATGTGTTGAGAATGGTTCATGAAATAGTTTAGGACAGGTCTAGAGAAAAATCACATGAGTGACATCTTCAGGAGTACACACCGGGGTGAGCTCTGCGTCTAAGGTCAGGAATTGATAAGATAGCTCCATAGGAGGAACCTAGTAACTAGCTAGAGAATTTTGGGTGTAAAGGAAACTATCGGTAACAAACTGTGAGCTGGAGGTGGTAAGGGGTCTTATCTCCTCAGTTATGGCTGAAGTCCCCTATTTGCTTGAATCCATATGGCCCCTTAGAGAGTCTCTCTCTCTCACCTGAGGTTTAACCTGGGGTGCAGGTCTAGTTGCTATAGCATGAAAATAAAGGAAGGCTATGTTAAGATGTCATAATTCTGAATGAAAAGGGGAGTGTCAGGCAATTACCTATAAATTGGAGGCAATAATCAAAGGGACTTTTTATAAAAGGTGGGTCTGGATGAACTCCATGTACCAGGTCTTGATCCAAATAGTATGCTATATGGTTGGCTCTCCAGTAACAACCTGACCTAGCTCAGCCTCGTCCAGCTTATGGGTCCATAACATGCTCCTCAGGGGAGACTTGGGCACATGCCTCGCACCAACTCCCCAGCTCCAATTCAAGACTTGCTCACTAAGATACTAGGCTCAGTAGCCTAGTTTGCAAATGAGGACCATCTTTTGAGCTAAAGGTCTAGAGTGGGTCATCTCCATGTTCCATCCGCCCTCAGGCCCTCATAAATCAGCCCAGATATGCAAATAAGATATCAACATATAAGAAAATGAAAATTTTAAATTACTAACATATAATGTAGGATTTGTAGGTACCATATCCTGTGTCAGGGAGTTTAAATACTGCTAGTGAATATGTACTTAGGCCAAATGCCTCTTTAAAACACGGCTGCTGCCCCACCTACTAATAGTGGGAAAGTCATCCCCCACTCACATCACACTAATGATAAGCTCCAACTCTAAGGCCCAGACCTGTGAAGGAAAAGGGATAGTAGATGTCAGCAGGTAGATATCAAAATGACTTAAGAAGAAAGAGGGTAGAATGCATCATTACAACATGCCAAAAGCTATAGAATCTCTTAGCCCCATGAACCACCTTATCCATGCTCCGATAAAGGTAGGATAAAGCATAACTCCCCTAGTCAAATGATGACACCTGATCTAAGTCCCAAAGAGGTAACATGAGTATTAGATATATAAAGTTCGTGGTGTCAATGAAGAAGGTAATACCAAGGAGATAAACCAAAAAGGCACGTACCACCTGATCAACCTTGCATGGGGTGACCATCATTGCAGGTCTATCCCAAGTGTAAAAACCTAGAATTGAGTTAAGCTTTTAGGTATAGGTCCTATTCATATCCAAGACCATCCCAAAAGGTGCTGGATGTAGGCAACCTTATCTGGAGTCAGCTGGTGGAGGCTCGCATCAAAAGGGATGCGATCCCTATAACACACAATCCCAGTAATAGCGATAAAGGAAACAGGGTCTAGGGTGAGCTCTGTGAATAAAAGATGGAAGTTATATGTCATGGAGCAGCTGGTAGTCTATTTGGCCCAGAGCAAAAGGATGAAGTCCTTAAATACCCGTGTCCTGAATTCGATCCTTTTGATTATCGGTTAAGTAATCATAGAAAGCTCGGGCTCAGTGGAAGTTTTCGGTACCCTTAAATGTCTATGCATAGTGTTGAAAAAGAAAAGGAATAAGAATTAAGGAATTTGATTAAAATATTATTCATTTTATTGATTGTTTGAAGTAAAATAACTAAGTGGTTGCATACAAATTAGTTCGCCTTGTCATAGAGGCGCTGCACCTCATAGCAAAGGCGATCACCCCTGTGTGTATGGGGTGATCACCCTATTACTTAGAGGCAATCCTCTACGTGTTGGCATAAAGGTGATTGCCTTTCTTCATGAAGTGATCTCCTTATCGATGCGGCAATTGCCTTTTCCTCAATAAAGAGGCGATCACCTCTATGCATCGAAAGGTAGTGAATGGTTTTTCTAATTTTTACCCAAAATTCATAAATGCATGGTTAAATAGCCTAGTTTTTTATTATAAATAATAAATGGAAACAAATGCAGTCTAACCTAATGTAATTTGCAGGAAAATAAGAAGAATTTAGGAACTAACCTCTCTAGACACTAATGAATAAATATGGCTTCTCAAGTCTACTAGAAGAGGTATATGATCTCTTTTTATCAATCTGAGGCTACGTGGGGCATTCATAAATGGAAAGATTCAATCCCATTCAGGTGCGGGTGGTGTTCTCTCTTTATCCTTTTTTGAAAAATATGTTCGTAGGAAAGGAAAGGAGAAAGGAAGAGAAGAAGAAAAGAAGAAAAAGAGAAAGGAAGGAGGTGATGCATTTATAGTAGGGAGGTTAGGTTAGGTCAAAAAAATGAAATGAAAAATGATGACTGAATGAATGAAAATGATGAAAGATGATGGTGATAAGGTGAATGAAATGGTGATGATGATAGAAAAGAATTTCTTTGGTTGCATCCCAAGATTGTTAGGTGGAAGTACTTTAGTCAAGTGGCTTTTTTTAAATTTGAACAATGTGTTGGGCCAGGAAAACCCAAAGATTGTAAGGGCTATTCGGCTTATATCCTTAAAGCTTAAGTTGTAAGGGCTATTGAAGTTGTATCCCCAAAAGTCAAGTTGAGAGGGCTGTTCGGGTTGTATCCCTAAAGCTTAAGTTATGAAGGTTATTCGAGTTGTATTTTAGAAGGTCAAGTTGAGAGGGCTATTCGAGTTGTATCCCCAAAGCTTAAGTTGAGAGGGTTGTTTGGGTTATATCCCCAAAGCTCGAATTGAGAAGGCTATTTAGGTTGTATCCCCAAAGTTCGTAGTTGAGAGGGCTTTTCGGGTTGTATCCTCGAAGATCGTAGTTATGAAGGCTGTTTGGTTTGTATCCCTAAAAATCAAGTTAAGAGGGCTATTTAGGTTATATCCTTGAAGCTCAAGTTGAGAGGGCTATTCGGTTTATATCCCCGAAGTTTATGCCTCTATTGAGTGACGATTAGGCTAGGAAAACCCGAGAGTCTTCATTTTTAATAGATTGAATTAGGCCAGAAAAACTTGAGAATCGTTGTTTTGATTGAATGACAATTAGGCTAGGAAAACCTAAAAGTTTTTATTTCAGTTAAGTGACTATTAGGCCAGGAAAACCCAAAAGTCTTTATTTTTAATGGAGTAAATTAGGCCAGGAAAATCGAAGAATCTTCATTTTTGTTGAATGATAATTAGGTCAGAAAAAGCCAAGAGTTTTTATTTCAATTAAGTGACGATTGGGCCAGGAAAACTTTAGAATCTTCATTTTTAATGGAGTGAATTAGGCTAGGAAAATTCAAGAATCTTCATTTCAGTTGAATGACAATCAGGTTGGTAAAACCTAAGAGTCTGTGTTTTAGTTAGATGACAATCGGGCTAGGAAAATCTAAAAGTCTTTATTCCAATTAAGTGACAATCGGGCCAGGAAAACCTGAGAGTCTATGTCTCAGTTAAGTGATTGAATTGGGCAAAAAAAAAAACCCGATGATTATCATTGTTAGAGAAATTATCAAATACTAATGAGTGGCTAATCAGGCCAGGAAAACCCGAGGATGATGGTCATATTTCCAGATTGAAGAATCTACCACCCCAAGTGAGGCTTGGGGTTTGGTATGTTGTTTGTTAGTTTCTTGTATTGTGCATGTGATTTTTCAAAAAATTATCATTGCATGCATTTAGTTTTTTGAAAAAATCAGGGGGCAAAATAGATACCTACTTTGATGGGCTCATGATAAGGGGTGAACTGTGGATACTTGGTTTAGCAGGTTCGCAATAGATCTCGATGATAAGAAATGTAAGGTTTGAATGTAAGAAAGAAACCTTGAAATCTTCTTAAAAATGAACCTGAGGGTTAAAAACCTATGAACAAGCCCAAAACCCTTCAGGAATTAGCCCAAATCGCCTCGGCCTATTAGGCCTAATGCAGGGTAGGTCCTAGAGGCAAACACCTCTATGAAAAGGCGATCACCTCATCATAGAGATGCCACCTCTACAGTAGCCACTTGCCTTTGTATTAAATGCAGAGGTGATCATAATAGCTAAATTAGTGGGCCTACATGGCTCTACAACTTAGCGTCAGGTCTAAAGATGAAATTAGGAGAAGAGAGGGGCTAGGAAAGGCAATGATGGTAGAGTGATAATAGGGGTATGGGCTAAGAGAGGGGAATAAAAGGAAAAAAAGAGAGAGGAAAAAAAGAATTTTTTTAGAGGAGAGACCTTTGAACATAAAAGGAGGAAGAAAAATTGCAAAATAAAAAGGTAGACAGAGCTTTAAGAGGAAAAAGGGAAAGTTCTAGAGAACATAAGCCTAGAGAGGGATTTCTCTTAAAGAGGAAGGGGAAGACTTGCATTCAAAGAGAAGATTAACACTTCAAAGACATTTCTGAGGGCCAAACACATTTTCAAAGCTCACTTTTCAATAAATTTCTTACCCTTTTTAGTTTACATTATTCATCTCTCAATTATTTACATGCAATTTTCTTTATTTACTAGCTTTCATGTTCTTCCCCTTGTGTTTATCACTCGTGATATGCATTGTTTCTTACGTGATTCACTGAGCCTTAGGTGAGGTTGTATGTCTAGATTGATAATTATAATAGATCTTTACTTGAATTAAAAGTTTCACCATTTTGAGGGTCGTTTGAGACTGCTCATCAGGTGATCGCCTCTTAGTGACCATAAGTTGATTGCCCCTTCACAGAGGCGATTGCCACTTTGATAGAGACTCATACAACTTTGTCTCATTTTGTATGTATATCATAAGGTCCCATGCATATGTAGGCCTTAGAACACTTAAGTCTATTTCATATGTTTATCCTATGACATTGTTCTATTAAAGTTCAGTATTTACCTTATTCACAATTGTGCAACTTTCATTTTGTTAAGTTGAATCATAAACTGATCTTATGAATTTTGTGCATGTCTTTATGCATTTCAAGGGAGTAACATTTTGCTTGTTGTAGGGATCCATTGGTGATTTGTGATCATCAATCATTCCATCCATTAATTAGTTTTTGAAAGGTTTTATTTAATTAGAGTAGTGTATTTTTGGTATATTTCTTATTTATTATACCATTATTTAAGAAGGCATTGTAATCCTTAATCCCTCTCCCTTTTTGATTTGGAATGTATGGTTGTAATTCATATTTTTTGTTTGCTTATAGTGAATGTTGGGACTTCAAAAACATGAAATTAGATTAATGTGCAAACTCAGGATTAATTGTAAAATACAACGATCGATTGGAAGGAAATCACAATTCACTTGATAATAAAGAAATCATTGAATAATTAAGGGTAATAAACTATAAAATGTAAATGGAGGCCAACTGTAAGGTTGGGTCGGCATTCAAGCGCCCATACCTAATTTTTGAGCCCATTCTCTGATGACAGCTTTTGGGAACCTTTGTGGAATGTAGTTACTGTATAAGTGTGTCATGGCTTTCATCCTGGTGGCGACTCCATCTACAAGTAGGCTTCAAGACCTATGTCATATTTTCTAGTGGCCTCAAGCCCACACAATGCCATGGTTGCCAAACATTTAGGCACGAGATAAACCTTGTAGCCTACACATAGCAACATATAACAATTTTTTTTTGCATTTTAAAATCAATTATCTTTAATTGATCTTAAAAAAGTAATTATAAAGAAATTAAAAACTAAAATTATTTAGAATGAATATTTTTATATTAAAATTATTACGATGACACCTATTATAAATTTGGCAATTTATTAATGCCTAATTTTATCTTTTAAATTATTTCATGAGTTTTTTTATTTATTTTCAAACACAATATTTTTATGAAATTTATTAAATTGACTAAATTTGAATATGTTATCAATATTTGTAAGTTGAGATAGAATTGCCAAAAATTACAACCAGTAAATTACTACAAACTTAGTAATTTAGAAAAGGTAAAATTGACATTCTATGAAATACCATGTCAACATTTTTATTCAATTTTGACCAAATAAATATTTTTACTAAAATTGTCAAATATTGTTTAAATTAGGATAATATTTGTAAAAACTAAAAACTTTTATTGACCTTAAGTTTAATCAATATCTTATGTTTTAATTTAAAAAATAGTTTGAATGAACTAATAGTGTTTATCTAAGTGTGTTTTCATATTCAATTAAATATAAAGAATTAAGTGAAGCATCTATAGACTTGTAACTAATAAAAATATAAAAAATAAGTCCCTACAAAGGTTAATAATCAATTGAGACTAATCAAGATCCAAAACATGCTCAAAATAAGCCTACAAGCATCCCTCACGAGGTAGGACCATGATCGGGAGCCATCCTTAAGAGCTGACTTCTTAAAGGCTCATTAAATTGTGAAAAAACCAAAACCCCTCATGATCTGCCCTCATGATCATGAGTAGGCCTGTCGAGACTGTGACTATTCATCTAAACCGTTAGCAATTAGAACTTCAAATAGCCAAAAGAGACTGAACTGCTTATGACTTGCCCTTATGGTTTTGACCAGCTTGTTACACCATCTCCTTTCAAGACACGACGATCACTTTAAGGTTTTAAGGTTGTTTTAAGTAGTTTTGGTTATTTGGTTATTTTGCATTGTATTGAGATGTTTAGAAGTTTCTAGTTATTTTGGGTTGTTTCAGTTGATTTTGCTTCTTTTAAGTTGTTTTAAGGTTGCGTTGAGTAGTTTTGACTGATTGGTTATTTCTCATTATTTTCTATTATTTTGAGTTATTTTGAATTTTTTTAGCATTGGGTTGTTTAGCAATAATCAAGTTTTTAAAAGAATAATACAAAATGAATCTTAAATCAAATGTAAAAAAAACCTTTTAATTTTTTCTTCAATGAACACAAAATAAGAAAAACCCATAAGAAATATTTACATAAAAGGAAAAAAATAAAAGATTTAAGCAAAATGCTAAAACACACATACTCACGGTTAAATGAATAACATGAAAGTCTCATTCGATATTTTTGTAATAACAAAACATATTTCAATAGGTACATTTTCGTGTTCTTTTCATTTGTAATGGTTTTCAAAATTGTTCTTTACCACCAACTAAAATTGTCGACCTAAACTTATGACCATATCACTATCCTTCATTGATGATGTGGAGAATTGGTAGTGGTAAAAAACCCTTTTATGCATACTTAAGTGTTCTCAAATAGTTGGAGAAGGATTAGAAATTGGAGTTTGATTTGAAGTTGAAGCCAAAATTGAGAACTAGTTCTACAATGGCATAGTTAAACTACAACTCTAGATTACCCAGTTACCCTTATTAGTATAGGTGGTATGCCCTAGAGGCCAATCACATATTTTGACATTGTAAATTATCCCAAATGACAATAACATATTCATTTAAATAAAGTGTTTGTGTTTGTTTATTTAAGTATTTATCTATTAGTATAATGTTAAATAAATTTATTATAAAAAAGATGATAGTATGAGCTACAAATTTGTTTAGGCCTAGTCTTAAAAGGGGTTTGAACTAAAGATTGGTCCAAGATGTTGAGATGGCCTATAAACCTTATCTAGGCCCATTTGTCTAATGGATTGGGCTTGGGCCAAGTGTTGGCCCAATTACCAAGCCTAAGCCCATACAAGTTGATAAGGTCAAATTTGTCATGTTAGGCACATTATCTTTTATGTGTAAAATGTTGACATGGCAAATTTGTTTTTTTAGGCACGCATTATCTTTCATTTGTAAAATTTTGACTATGGTATAATAGAGTGTATATCATATTGGTATGTGTAGAGAATGTATGTAAACATAATACATGAGATGTATTAATTCTCTACGCACTTTACAACTTGCATACTTATCATGATAAGTTGTAGACTTATCATGTGATAGGGTTTGTTTTTTCAATACATACATACATACATACATATATACATATACATATATATATATATATATATATATATAGACACACACACACACACACATAATTTAAAAAGTGTTTTAAGGTTAGAAAAAAGTTACAAAGTGTAGAGACACATACCAAAAGGAAACAACAAACACAAAATAAAACTTAAGTGCTCTTATAAAGAGATTAAATTAGTACAAGTTTTGTAAGAAGGTGATTTGGTGTTTCAAGCTAGAGGCCTAATATTTAGGAGGCTAGAAAATTTGGTTCAAGAGTTGAACCTAAAGCATCCAAAGCTTGTAGATTAACTATTGTGGTCTACATTAAACTTAAGAGTTGGTAAGTTTTCTTAAACTTAGAATTCCTAGGATGTTATTTTACATGTTGATATGTAGTTTAACTATATGTAAAATGCAAATTGGATCTATGGGAATGGAATTCTTCATGTGATGAAGGGTTATACAGTTAAAGTTATGTAATTTTACCCTATCTAAGACGTGTGATCACCATACTTGGTTGTTGCATAACCGATTTCTTCAAGTGGTATCAAAGCTTCTTTTTTCACTTTTCACATGCTAAATTGATTGATAATTGCAAGTGTTATGATTATGGTTGATGTTAATTGCAATTTTTATGGCTTAAGATGTGCAAAAAATGGCTTAAGTTAGGTTCAAGTTTGCTCACAATTGTAAGGAACTATCTTGGGGTTATAAGTATCCTAAAAATGCCTTTTTTGCTTTTTTTCGCCAAGCAGCTTATGAACACTCCTCATAATCATGAGGAGCTCATGAGGGGCACTTTATAAAATTAAAAATGTAATTCTTTGATGTTTTTATGCTTTGCAAATCAATCCTAACATGCAAGAGTTGCACTTTCACTTTTTTTTTTGCATGTTATATATGCATGGAATGATCATGGACTTAGATTACATCCTAAAGTTTGTAATAGTAATTATTTTAATTATTTAGTATGTAATTAAATGTTAATTACATAGTGTTAGGATGTAATATTCATCTTAGTATGCTAAGGTGTTATAGAGTAGCCAACATACCAACTTCAAAAAATTCAACATGATGAAGATGAGCATGGTCAAGAAAGCAAGGATCAAGTTCAAGAGGTTTTGAGTCCAATCAATATGCCTCAAGGACCTATAACAAGGTCTTGATCTAAAAAGCTTCAATGAGCCTTAATCTATCATCTATAAGGCTTAGTGAACTCAGCTAGTGAAAGTTTACAAGGACACCAAAGCTTTGTGACAAGGGCAACTCAAGTTCAATACAACTTAATCCAAGTCGAAGTTACTAATGGGTTTAATTAAGTATATAATGGGTCACATTTGTTATGGGGTGTCGAATATGCATGGAAGAGTTATTTAAGCATTGTTATGTGGGTTTAATTATGTTAAATAAGGGCTAAATGAATTTGTTATTTTAAAAGCCCATTAGTTTTAATTATTTTAATTAGTGTTATTCTTAAAATAAGAAGTGCATCAAAATTCCTATTTAAGGTCTAATTAGATTAGTTTCTTATTTTTGTGATTAGGGATATTAGTTTTCCTTATTCACTAAGGAAAACCTTGTAAAGGCTATATATATGCCTTGGACAAATTATTATCATTCAGAATTGAAGTTTTAAAACCTAAAGGCTGTTTTGTTGTTGTCTTTGTGTTCTTGTATAGAATACATGCTTTAAGAAATATTCAAGTAGATTGATCATCTTCTTGTGTAGTGTTTCAAAATTGGAATTCAAAAATGAGTTTTCTTTATTCTAATTCTTTGATCATCTAAGTCATATAATTTCTGACCATTCTTAGGGGTTCTTGCTAAATTAACTATTAGGGTTTTCAAGTTAATGCTTTAGGGGTTTGAATACATAAAAGGGGTTTTTAAGCTTATTCTTGGAGGTTCCGTATCACAAGGATTGATTGTAAATCACAAAGGTTATAACATAAAGCTTAAAGTGCTCAAGTGGGAGAGCCATAGAGATGTTGATAAGGAGTTTCATGCCTTGAAGATTTTTCTTGCACTAAGCCTTTTTGTAACTTATTTTAAAAGTTAGAACAAGTTTAGGAAAAGGCCTATGATCACTCCTTATTTGTGCATCCATATTGCATGTTCTATGTATATATGTGATATATATATTGAAACATGTTATGTACATATATGATATGTATGATTAGATGCCATGAATTATATGTATGTTTGTATATGTATATATATATATATATATATATATAGGTTTAGGCTCTCTATTGAAGTAATAACTTGCATGGTTTTGAGATTATGTGCATTGGCAATGGATACATAGGGGTGTGCATAAGGCTCAAGAGATTGATGTAATGTTATTGTTAAGCATAACATGTTATGGGTCTATGGATACACTATAGGCCAAGAATGGTAAATCGAAGTACTTGAGGTTTGTATTGCTTAAATCCATTAATTTCACTGATCCAGAAAATGTGTACCTAAGGCCTATAACATTAAGAGCTGGATTGATGGAACCTTATATGAGATGTAATGGCAAGAGTTGCCACTTAATGAGGACTAATATTCCAAGAATGGCAATGTGTACCTAAGGGATATTAGTGACTCATTAAGAACTCCATCACTCACTAGAAGTCCGTCCAATAAGGGATTTCCATTTCCTACTTTAAAAGTGTAGGATTTGCCAAGTTAGTAAGAGACCATTATGATTAAAGACCAAATCTAATGGTAAAATAACAATGTCATATAACTAATTAATCTTGTTACCTTTGTAGAAATTTGATAATATTAGATTAACAAACCCACTTTCAATCATACTCAAACAACATAGGCTCACGAGCCCTAATTTCATGGATTGGCTAAGGAATATAAAAATTATTTTAGCTTCCCAAAAGATACTTTATGTATTAGAACAAAGTCCACCTAGACCACTTCTTGAAAATGCTTTATAAGAAGAGCGTGACACTCTAGAAAAATGGAAAGAAAATGAATTACAAGCATGTTGCATAATATGGGCTTCTATGAATACTGAAATCCATTGGCAATATGAGAAGTACATAAGTGCAAAAGAGATCCTACTTCACCTTCAAGAGTAGTTTGGTGAACATATTATGACCACTAGATATGAGATATCAAAGTGACTCTTTCGTGCTAAGATAAAGGAGGGTAAGGATGTGGGAGCCCATATAAACTCTATGATTAGAGCAATTGAGGAACTAAAAAGTCTAGATTTCTTTATGGACTTCCATCCTCAATTGGATTTAATCCTTTAATCCCTTCCTAAATCTTTTGGGCAAGCCTTTATAAATTTCCATATGAACAAAATAGAGTGTACTCTTGTGAAGCTTATAATCATGCTTATGATGGTCCAAAAAGCTATCCAAGGGAATAAAGATAAGGAAGTCACATTTATTGCTTTTTTTAATAGGACTAGGAAGAAAGGCAATAAGAAGAAGAAAGGCAAGAAAAGTGTTACCAAGCCTATGGGTGGCATAGCTAAGAATAAGGGTAAGGTGAAGGCAAGAAAAGGGTTACCAAGCCTATGGGTGGCATAGCTAAGAATAAGGGTAAGGTGATGGTAAAGGAAGACAAGGCAAAGGAAAGTATTTATATTGCCAAGGTAAAGGACATTGGAAGAGGAATTATACTAAGTTCCTAGAGTCTCTTAAGACAAAAGGAAAAGGCAAGTAAGGAGAAGGTGAGATTTTCTCATATTTATTTGCTTATAAATGTTCTAAAAGCTTATTTAATGCACGTGTATTGGATACTAGTGCTAGTTCTCACATTTGTTCATCCTTGCAAGATCTAGCAAATGAGAGAAAGTTAAGACCTAATGAAGTGATCTTAAAGCTTGGAAATAGAGCAAGTATTATAGCCAAAATTATAGAATCCACTTTTGTTGATCTATATGATCAATTTTTGTTATTAGATAATGTATTGTATGTACCTAATGCCTATAAGAACACTGTCTTAATTTTTAGTTTGACTATAAAGGGTTATGAATTTCATTATAAAAGAAAAGTTTGTAACATTTATTTTGGAAGTGAAATGGTAGGCATGATTTATTTAACATAAGGGTTATATTATGCTGATAATATGTCCAATAACGATGAGCCTCAAAATAACGTGAGTAATGTAAAAGCAATGCTAATTGAAAATGCCTCTAACTCCAAATATCTTTCGCACTTGAGCTTATGTCATATTGCAGAAGATAGGATTAATAAGTTAGAAAGGATGGTGTAAGCATCCAATTTTAGGATGCAATTGTGCATGAATGTGACGAAAGCCTATATAATGACAATTTAATAAAAAAATTGACCTATAGTGTTAAGTTTTGCGATTTCAAGGACTAAATTACAATGTTTTTTGGGTTTAATTGTAAAAAATTGATTTTTGTAGGGGTATTTTTGGAAATGTACCAATCGGCATTATGCAATGCCAATCGGTATTACACAATGCTGATTTGCATTATGTAATGCCAATTGGCATTACACAATGCCAATCAGCATTACATAATGCCGGTTGACATTTTGGAATGCCGAGGTGCTAAAAAATTTAGTAAATTTTTTTCTCACTGTGATTAGTCCAAATTTAATTTTGAAATAAATTGATTTGAGTATTTATCTATAGGTTTTGGTCCAGTACACATCTCTTATGCGTATAATCTTCTATTTTGAAATTAAAATTCTTATCCTATTGTTAGGAAAGAAGAGATCAAAGCTACTATGATCACATAACTCCTGTAACTCCTGTGATGATGTAAGTGGTTAGTTGAGTAACAAGATATAAAAAGGAAAGATTGGCAGAGAAAAAAAAGAGGGAAAAAAAGAGAAAAAAGAGGATGGGGATTGGGATTGGGTAAAAAACCCTACTCAATTACTGTAGATTGAGAAAAAGAGAGAAGTCCTAACCTGATACTTTCATTTTCAAAACCCTCTTTTTTTTTAAAAAAAAAGAAATAAAGTACGTTCTTTTTGGAAGTCCAGAAATCAAGAAAGTGCAAAGTTAATTTTCTCAAAACGGTGAAATCCCAATCTGAGAGGTATTCTAACAATATCTGCACGTCATTCCTCATCTTCTACTCCTTTATTTTTTTATTAGTTCATTCTTTTATATAATTATTTTATTTTTATTATTTATTATTTTATTATTTTTATTTTTTATTCATATTTTATTTTCTTTGTTTATTAATTCTGATTTTTTTATTCTTTGTGTTTTATGATTCTGGTGATTAATACATGATTGAATCAAGAAAACTCATGGAGAATCCATGAATGAAAGCCAAGATTCAAGATCCCAATTTAATTTTATTTTGCTATGTTTAGTTTAGTTTATTTTATTGTATTTTTTAGGTTTTGAATTTGTTTAATTTGTCTTCTTAAGGGTTGTATTTTAATTTTATTTTCTTTATTATTTTGGTAGATTTTGTAATAGCCTTGTTAGTGGGAATAATGAAAATTTAGTTCTTTTGTTCTTAAAAAAATTAATTAGTAAATTAGGTTCAATTTGGTAAACCCTCATTAAAATCAATGGAGGCAGTAGATTAATTTAGGTTGCATGTTAATTAAAATTAGGTTTTTTAGAAGAAATAATTTAATTGCATGTTTGATCTTTCATTTAATTGTTATTGTTATTTTTATTGTTTGATTATGTTTATGTTTTTTGGGCCCTAATCCCATGTTAAGTTCTAACCCACTTAAATAAATTTAGGTTTCTTAGGTTTAATTAACTAAAATTGATATTAGGCCTATAATTAATTAGATTTAAGGTAAAGATAATTTAGGCCCAGTTAGTTAATTTAGACATAGGCCCACCTTTTAATTTAATTTAATTAACTTAGACTTAGCCCATTAAATAAAAGCTTTTTCCATAACTTGTAAATTTAAGATCACCTTAGAATTAAAACATGTAGAATTAGGCCCACTAATTTAAATACTTTATAATTTATAGATTTAGGCTTACTCTTAGAATTAAAATAAATAGACTTAAGTTCACTTAATTAAAATTAAATAAGAATTAGGCCCATTAGTCTTTAGGCTTACTTGTAAATTAAAACATGTAGATTTAGTCCCTTTAATTAAATCAATGTAGATTTGACTAACCTAGGGATTGTGATGAATGCATTATTTACATGTATTTTCATGATTAGTTTGCCTAGAGTTAATTGTTTTAAATAAGAGTTTATATGAAATTGCATGTAAATAGAGGATAACATAGTAATTTATAAAATAATTCTAAATGAACATAAGACTGAAAGAAGTTGGTATTATGTATCCAGAATCTCCTAATTATGGTGCTAGCTTTCTTTTAGAGAATCGTGTATCACCATTTTTATTTGTCCCAATTATTACCCTAGGTGGCGACTCCTCTCCACGCCATGTCTTTGTAACAATGTTTAGTATGTTCTTTAGAGCCTTGAGCTTAAAAAGTGTCGCAGTTGCTAAAATCTTGGGCAGGCACTAAACCCCGCTGTCTAAAGTGGTGACTCCAATGGGGATAAGACATATTGATTATACTTGTGTTCTTTGGAATTATTTTATTAATTGTTATTTTATTCTTGCATTCATTCTGCATGTCCCTATTAACTAGTGGCGTTGGTTTATGATTCCATGATTCCACTAGCTTCATGGAGTTGTAAATTGGCTAACCATCACTCTTAGCCTTAACTCAGTTCAAGAGAGATTACCAAGCTCATCTAACCAGAGTTTGTAACCTAAGTCCTAAAGGGGGGTAGTCTTCTCTCGAGTTTGCAAAGGATGCTGGCCCCCTCTGACCTTGTCTTATAACTCAACTCTTAAAGGAGGGCATCTTGCTAAGGGAACCTTGACTTTTTGCCGAACCCTAACCATATATAATGGTTTAGTAACTTCCCTTAGGATTACTCAAATTGTTTATGTATGTTGCCATGAGTTATTTTTATCTATAAAAGAGCCCATATGGGCTAATAAAGATTGGGCTAGACCTTTATACTTAGAAATGTTATTTCTATGCTTTTACTACTTTGAGAGATTTAGCATGCATGTCGATTCTTGATATCCCCTATTGATATTAAGACCAACACCAAAAATCCTAGGAAAAGAGACTCGCCATTAAACACATGTGTGAGGGGAATAAGGTTGGAAGAATAAATGTTGTACACTTGATCGATACTTACTATTTTCTACTTGTTGCATAACACGTGCATCATGTATACATGCTTTTCATCCATCACACTAACACTTTGCTTTGCAACCATTATAGATTCATCTAAGTCTTCTCATATTTGGGGATGGAAAGGTGGCATACTAAGAAGAATAGATTTAAGTCCTAAAGCCATAGCAAAAGAGATCTTTCACAAACTGGAGAAGAGTCCTATTGATCCACTTTACTTGGAAGCTAAACCAACTCTAACTGAGCATATAGAAATAGAATAATAATAAAGAGGGAATTAGACCTTAGAAGACATCAAGGAAGCTTTGATGGATGACATGAGGGCTATGATGCAAGATGAACTAAGACATGCTTTACCTGGATTAATACAACCTGCTGGTGTTGTCACACCACCACCTACAATTGAGCAACCACCTATTGTTGCAGCTATCCCACTTACTATAAATGCTCCACCTACTGCCAATAATGCTAGGGGCAACCTATTATTAGAAACCCAGTTGCTATTGATGTGAAGCTTGAGGATGTTGAGAACCATATAATAGAAAAGGCAAAGAGAGAATCACTTGAACTAGTATAAGACCATGAGTCTAAGAAAATGCAAGCACTGACCCAAAAGATGTCCAAGATGGAAGAGCTGATTAGAGGACAAGGCATGGGATATTTATTTGACTTTGATGATATGTTGCTAATGAAGGGTAATAAGCTACCTGAGAAGTTCAAAATGCCTAAGCTGTAGAATTTTGATGGAACTGGAGATTCTAGAATTCATCTCAGTCAGTACACAATAACTATAAGCACTACTAAAGCCTCATTAGCAATGATCACTAGGTTATTTGTATTATCATTAGAGCGAATGGCTATAAACTGGTATCATGAGTTAGAAAAGTCTATTAGGGCTGACTGGAAAGAACTGTGTACTACTTTTTTAAAAAAAATATGACCACAATACTAAGCTTGAAGTGTCTATCAAGGATTTAGAATTGACCAAGAAAAAATCAAACGAATCCTTTTCTAATTTCTTGACCAGATTTATGAACAAGGTAGGATTAATGAAAAACAAGTTAGCTAAGAAAGATCAGGTTAGGATGATAGTTTGTAATGTGTCACCTAATCTAGTTAAAAGGCTATAAATGATGAACCCTAAGACATTTGTAGACCTTTATGATAATGGGTTACAAGTTATGGAGATCAAAAGTGAGAAAAAGAAGATTGTTAGAAGCACCGGAGCAAGAAACTACCCGACTGGGGGCATATAACAAGGAATCACTAGCCGGATTATGGAAGTGCATGTTGTTCAACAACTAAGGAGATTCTCTAATTTTAACCAACCTTTGTCAAAAGTCCTAGAGTTCCTAATGCAAAAGGCTTACTTCAACCTTTACCTAATCCAAACCCACAAAACCTAAACACCCTAGGCTATAACCCAAACAAGCACAACAAATTCCATCAAAACCTCTAACACTCCACAAATAACTGCATCCACCTCAAACATGATGTCTAAAACCTTATAGACTCTGAAAAGATCATAGACCCTGAAAACCCAAGCTCTAAAAATAATCATTTCCTAAACTATCAAAATGTACCACCCCCAACTACCATGAAGATCAACTCAGGAGTTAGTGAGTAAAAAGTGCTAAGCTCCTTTGAGGACCTAGACCTTAAAACCAATGAAAAATCTCCTAATGCTGCTAAAGATATGGAAAGAGCAGAAGACTTATTAGGTCAACCTTTAAGAAAGTTCGACTATAAGGTGTTTTATACTAAACCATCTTCTTTTAACATACCCTTCAAGTCGATTGTGCCTACATGATATGGTGATGAGTTAGATATTGAGAAGCTACTAGACAGAAAAGAAAATGCACATTTAAGGAACATAAAGATAAATTCATGGAGACAGTTGGTAATAAGATACAAAAATAATTATTATGTCAATCACCTAAAAGGCAGCCACAATGGGACTCAGCATCCCTAGCATCTAGAATAGGAAATAAATTTTCTTATTGTCTTATTTGAATAACATTTTAGTTTCTTAGAACTTATTTTGTTTTAGTGATCAATGATATAAATTTTGATCATGCTTACTTATGTACTATGCATCTTAATGGTACTATGCATTATAATATTGATTGCATCTGCATGTTTGATGTAAAAATTTGATTCAATTAGACTCATTTAGCATGGGCACAAATGCAAATTCAAAGAACATTCATATATCATATGATGTAACTTTTAAAGATAGGAAATTTGAGGAAAAAAATAAAAAGAGTGAAAAAAAGAGAAAAAAATAAAGAGAGAGAAAAAGAAAACAGAACCAATAAGGTAAAAATTAGAGAGAAAATTTTAGGACTAGATGATAACATGAGTTGTACCATGTGATGAATGTTCTCATTTTTGCCCTAATGAATAAGTAAAATTGAATTTGAAATTTTTGTTCAAATATCGTATATTCGTCTTTATCATATTGCATATGCATTTGAATGGAAAGATAATACATAACAAAAGCTAAATTAGAGCTCACTATTTTAGTTATGTTTTCTTGTTTTGCCACCCCTTTATGATTTTGTCTACAAGCTTAGTGTCCCCTTATACTTTGGGAATTCATATGGCTCAGTAACTTGCATTACAACCCATACCTTGTAACTATAATCAATTGTTGGATCAATATCAAGCCTCATGTTTAGCTCAAAATTTCTTCGAAGAGTAAGTCCATTTGATTTTATTAGCAAAAACTTGCTTCAATTAGTTCGCCCACTCCTCTGCATCTTTAATGTATGAGATTGTAACTGATAAGGTTAGTAAGTCAAGTGATCAACAACACCAGTGAATGAATTGGGTCTCTTGCACATGAAAGAAAAGAAAAAAAGGCTGCTAGAATAGCATGAATGAATCCAAAATAAAATTAAGGGAAAAATGTAATTCTAGGGGCAAATTACAAAATAGTAAGTATGCATTCAAAGAGTGAAGAAGGAACACTAAAGTATAAGAGCTAGTATAAGAAATCTCAGGGCAAAAACAAGTATAAAAATACATAGAGTATTATACATGAAAAGCAATAGCAAAAGGAAAAGTTCAACAGTGCATCCGTTAATCACAAGCTCCAATGTCGAGCTATGGATCCTACTTGCTAGCATGATCATATATCTGACAAACTATATTAGAGGCTTTAACATCAAAAGTACCAATAGCAAGGCATTCAATGCTCAAACCTACAGGTTGTTAATGAGACACTTCATTCTTACACTCCATGATTAGCAATATAGCTTTGTTCTAAACAAGAGACCTATTATGATTATGCATGTCATACATGATATGCATACACTTGAATACATATGTTGTGAAATGCTTGCTTTGCATAATAAAATCTTTAAGCCTAGGCAAGATTGTGTAAATACTATACTACTAATATTCAAAATCAGTGTTGTAGGAATGCAGAAAGATAGTTATAATAAGCAAATGTGAAGCATTTGAAAGGAAAAGGGGTAGCACCAACAACGTGAACCTAATACTCAATGGGACTTTAGACCTCAGGAACCTAATGGGCCAAACTAGTAAGGGAATATCACTGATAATGATATTTGCAAAAGCATAATCCTGGCGACCTCAATAGACTAGATAGGATGTTCAAGCTCCTTAGATTCAACATCCATCTCCATAGCCTCATATGGAGCATCATTTAGAATATCTCTCCACAATAGTTAGACTAGTGTAGGGTATGGAATATGGTCATGAGAGGGTCCAAAATGTCAGTAACACATTCATTAGCCCTACAAAAGGAAAGACTGCACTCAAAAATTAAAGTGAATGCACTCTAAAAAATTATTCAATTATGAAATAAAATCTTTAACTCTTAAACCTTTTTTTTCACGAGATATTAAGAAGAGGGATGAAGCCCTCTACCATAGCATTAATAAAATAATGAAAATACAAATGCAATCCAAAGCAATAACTTAAATGGTGGAGCATCGTCAGAGACATCATCACCATAATCAAAAGGGAAGAATGCAAAGGAATAACATTGCATTTTGACAAAATCTCTTGACTTGCAAATAGACCATACTAACTTATGGTATTTTGTGCAGGAAAACCAAAAAGAGAATGAAGAAAGGGAAAGGAAATGATACATCAATAAGAATATGAAAGGTTGCAAATGCTAATCATTCATTAGAAGTATCATCTTGCATGGCAAATACTCATCAAGATAATAAAAAGAAAGTAACAAAAATTTATTTCCTTAGACTCTGTAATAAAGTACCATCTCAATCATAAAATTCATAAATTGAAAGTAAATTCATCCACTTCACGAGATCATATACGAAAAGTCTATCTCAAGACTTTTGAATAGAATTCAGATGTTTAGTTAACAACTTTATGTTGAGAGTTTATAAACTTTAATCAATCTAATGCTTGCTTTACACTTAAACGAGGGGAAAAAATGCAAAGACAAAATCTGTGGACTTGCAGTATAAATTGCTTGAATTTTAGAGTATATTTTCAGCCTTTTGAATAATAAACATGCATATAATTTACTCTAATGCTCAGAAATGAGTATGATTACAAAATCTTTTAACAGTATCCACGTTGAGTAATATGAGAAAGGTGAGGGAATACTAAGAGGAGAATCAAAAGAAGAGCAAACATAATTTACTCCAATGCTAAAAAACATGGAGCAAGAGTATCAACGTGAACCTCTGGTGGTATCCACACTGAGTAATACAAGAAAGGTGAGGGACCCACATCAAAACCTGCTCTATTTACTCTAATGCTTTGTAAGAGTATGAGTATCTAAAGGACCTTTCCAATGGTATCCACATTGAGTAATATTAGAAAGGCGGGGAAATACTTGGATAAGGAAGGAAAGCATAAAAATAACTCAAAGATTATTTTGATACTCAGAATTTATTCTTTTTATGCTCAATTTTCATAAGTTTTTTTTAGCAAATTCTCCTTAAAATTAGATATGGAAGTAAGCTCTTCACTTGGTAAAAGATATGATCTTAGCATAAGATGGTTAATAATGCCTCTGACCTTTGCAAATGGCAAATAAATGATAGTCATGAAAATAAAAAATAGTGAGATTCATTGAGTGCATGCTAACTCATGAAAAGGTGATGAATTTTCTCATGAATTTTCAATATTATAATGTACTTTTATACATTCATCATGATTGAAACTAACTTTAAGAAGTCTATAGGAATTGCAAATCTAGAAGGAAGTGCACCTAACTTATAGAGATGGTTAACATAGTGGAATTGAAATTAGTCAGTAGAGAAATTCTAATCAGTTAACATAGTAAAATTTAAAGTTAGTCAACAAAATGCTAATTAGTCAGCAGAAAGAATTCAAAGCATTCAACTCAAACAATAAAAAATCGCAAGCAGTTATGGACTGCAACATAATTAGTGAGCAATAATAAGGTTGTAGTTAATCGTGAGCAATTATGGATTGCAACATCATTAGAGAGCAATGAAAGGATTGCAGCTAATCATGAGCAATTATGGATTGCAGCATCATTAGTGAGTAATGAAAGGGTTGCAGCTATTTACGAGCAATTATGGATTACAGCACCATTAGTGAGCAAGGAAAGGGTTGTAGTTAATTATGAGTAGTTATGGACTGCAGCATCATTAGTGAGCAATGAAAGGGCTACAGCTAATCATGAGTAATTATGGATTGTAGCATCATCAGTAAGCAATGAAAGGGTTGCAGTTATTTACGAGCAATTATGGATTGCATCACCATCAGTGAGTAATGAAAAGGTTACAGCTAATCATGAGTAGTGATGGACTGCAGCATCATCAATGAGCAATGAAAGGGTTGCATCTAATTGCGAGCAATTATGGATTGCAACATCATCAATGACCAATGAAAGGGTTGCAACTAATCTCTAGCAGTTATGGACAATAGCATCATTAGTGAGCAACGAAAGGGTTGCAGCTAATCGTGAGCAATTATGGATTACAACATCATCAGTGGGTAATGAAAGGGTTGCAGCTAATCATGGGCAATTATAGATTGCAGCACCATCAGTGAGCAATAAAAGGGTTGCAGCTAATCACGAGTAGTTATGGATTACAACATCATCCATGAGAAATGAAATGGTTGTAGCTAATCGTAAGAAATTATGGATTGCAACATCATCAGTGAGCAATGAAAGGGTTGTAGCTAATCATGAGTAATTATGGATTACAGCATTATTAGTGAGCAATGAAAGGGTTGTAGCTAATTGTGAGCAATTATGGATTTTAGCATAATCGGTAAGCAATGAAAAGGATAAGGGAAATGAAGAACGAATAAGCAAAATACAAAGTTTATATTAAAGTGGAAAATGTCCACTTTAGTCCTTTAACTTTGTTTGCATTCAAGTCCAAATTTCTTCCTTATAATTTGGTCCATTCATAATTAACTCATGAAATTCATATCATTAATTCATAATTCATAGAATTATTAATTACATAGTTAGTTTGTATTAAAATTCTAAATCCTTTATTAAGTACTAAATACAAAATATAATTACAGAATTTGATTTTTGAATTTTACATGCATCATCATTTTTGTTAAGGATTTTAAATTTGTTTAGTTATACGCTACATAGTAGTTGTAACAGAAATTTCATATTATTTCTTTATGCACTGCCTAGTAGTCATAACATGAATTTCAAATTCAATATGTTATATGCTACAAAGCAGTTATAACATGAATTTTTAAATCTTTTGATATAACGTACACTACACAGTAGTTATGGTAGCATTACTAGATGTTCCACATGAACTATAACACATTTTTCAAATCATGAATTGCTAAACGTCCCGCAGGGAATATAACAAAATTTTAAATCATAAATTGCTAGACATTCCATAGGAACTATAATATTTTTTTTAAAAAAATTAAAAATCGCTAAATGTTCCACAAGGAATGTAGTGAGAATCATTACATATGTTTCGTTAAACGTCTCAAAGGGAATATAATGAAATCCATTGTCACTAGACATCCCAAAGGAAATATAGTGCAGTTCACTAGACACTACATAATATTTATGGTATTATTGCTAGACATTCCATAAGAGCTATAACATGTTCTCAAATCATGAAAAGCTAAACATCCCATAGGGAATATAGCAAAACTTATTTGCATATATCTCACTAGGCATCCTAAAGGGAATATAGTGCAGTTCACCAGACACTACACAGTAGTTATGGTATTATTGCTAGATGTTCCACAGGAGCTATAGCATGTTCTCAAATCATGAAACGCTAAACATCCCATAAGGAATATAGTAAAAATCATTTGCATATATATTACTAGATGTTCTACAGGAAATATAGTGAAGTATGCTAAACATAGCATCTTGCTTAAAATTGCACAATAATTTAGGCATCAATCCATCAATTAGGATATAATTAAATACCTTAATTTTTTCCTTTGAAATTGTGTGCTTCTATTGCTTTGCCACAATTTATCAAGCAAATGGCAATAAAATGGGGGCAACTATAAGCACCTAATTTTAAGATGCAATTGTGCATGAATGTGACGAAAGCTTCTATGATGACAATTTAATCAACAATTGACCTCTTATATTAAGTTTCATGATTTTAAGGACTAAATTGCAATGTTTTTTGGGTTTAATTGTAAAAAATTAACTTTTACAGGGGTATATTTGGAAATGTGCAATCGACATTACACAATGCCGATTAGCATTTTAGAATGTCGAGGCACTAAAAAATTCAATAAAAATCTTTTTTCTTATTGTGATTGGTCCAAATTTAATTTTTAAATAAATTGATTTAAGTATTTATTTGTAGGTTTTGGTACAGTATATGTCTCTTACGCGTATAATATTCTCTTTTGAAATTAAAATTCTTATCTTGTTATTAGGAAAGAAGAGATCAGAGCTACTGTGGTCATGTAACTTTTGTAACTCTTGTGATCACATAAGTGGTTAGCTGAGGAAGGGGATATAAAAAGGAAAGACTGGTAGAGAAAAAAAAGAGGGAAAAAAAGAGAAAAGAGAGGACAGGGATTGGGTAAAAAACCTAATCAACTATTGCAGATTTAGAAAAAGATAGAAGTCCTAACTTGATACTGTCATTTTTTAAACCCTATTTTTTTAAAAAAAAAAAAGAAACAAAGTACGTTCTTTTTAAAAAGTCCAGAAATCAAGAAAGTCCAAAGTCAATTTTCTCAAAAAGGTGAAATTCTAGTCTGAGGGGTATTAAAATAACATTTGCACAACATTCCTGATCTTCTACTCCTTTCTTTTTTTTATTAGTTCTTTCTTTTATATCATTATTTTATTATTATTTTTTTAGTTCAGATTTTATTTTTATTATTTTGTTTTCTTTGTTTATTAATTATGATCTATTTTCTTTTTTTTTTAATTCTTTATATTTCATGATTCTGGTGATTAATACATGATTGAACCAAGGAAACTCATGGAGAATCCATAAATGAAAGCTAAGATTCAAAATCCTAATTTAATTTTATTTTGCCCTTTTTAGTTTAGTTTATTTTATTGTATTTTTTTAGGTTTTGAATTTGTTTAATTTGTCAAGAAGTCAATAAGTCAAAGTCAATGGTCAACAAGTCAAAGTCAAATGGTCAACAAGTCAAAGTCAAATTCAAAGTCAATAAGTCAAAGTCAATGGTCAACATCCAACTTGACATGTGACATGGCATGCTTCAAAGCTTAGTTGTCATTAGTTATTTGTTTAGTTGTCATGAGTTGTCAATTTGATTTTTCAATGCTTAATTGTCATGAGTTATCAATTTGACTTTGACTTCTTAACTTTGACTTGGAATATCCTTGAATCTTCTCACATCTTGTAGAATCTTCTTGAATCTTCCTTATTGACTCTAAAATAGAAAATAACCCAAAAATTCGTCCAAGCTTTGTACTTGACTTTATTAATGTGTTGACTTCACAAATTTACACTTTTGAGGATCGTATCATTCCCTCCCTTTTAAAGATGATTCATCCTCGAATCATGCGCATCTTCTAAAGTTGATAAATTCATATATCCTCCAGGGTCAAATACAAACTCCTTGATTGAAACCCTCTCCTTTGAAGTAATAATCTGCACAACAACTTGAACTTAATTGCACACTTGGGACAAAGAACTTGTATTCATGAACATGTAAGAATTGAATACTTGTTGCTTCCTTCTAAATTTGAAACATGAATATCTTAAGCTCTTCTTGCTACAAACAAAAACTCCATGGATTCCCTTGAAAGAAGTAAAATATTGTAGCTCTTTTTCATACTCCATGCAAGGAATGAATTCTTCAAAAGGGTTGTTAACCTTGTATAGCATTTTAACAACATCATCAAATGGATCTTTATATGGCTTCAAGGTCTGCAAAAAAACTTTCAAAATGCTAGAAAAAGAAAGATTAGAATTGTTAGTATCATCATGATGAATAACCATCTTCTTATCCTTTATAATTCTTTCAATCTCTAGTTTCCTCTTTTGTGCATAAACTTCCAAATTTCCCTCTTCATGATGCCAATCCTTATAATAATGATTTGGCACAAACCTCTTTCACATGATAGTCTTCATCTCTTGCCATGCAGAGATAGGTTCTTCTCCACAATACCTCCTTGAGACTACTAATTGATTCCACCAAGCTAGTGCATAGCCCATGAATGCACTGGTTGCAAGCTTGACTTTCTTTTCCTCATAGTAGTTGTGGCAATTAAACACAAAATCTACCTTCTTTTCCCATGCTAGATATGCTTCAGGATCACTTCTGCCATGGAAATTAGGTATCTTCATCTTTATGCTCCCAAGATTGCTATCTTATTTATTGTACCCTTGAATGCTGTCATTAACAAACTCATCATCATCCTCATGCCATCTCCCTCTAAAAACTTGTGTAGGTATGATTTGAGTCGTATTGTTGGTGTTATTGGTGGTGGTTGTAGCTTGGCTTTGCTCTAACCTCCCTATTTGCTCTTGAACCTTTTGATGACTGTTTAACAATTGACTTATTTGTTCTTGCATTGTCTTCATAAAGAGCTTCCATTCAGGATCTATCTTAGCCTCCTTTAGATCTGCCATGTTACAAACAAAGAAACAAAAGAAAACAAACTCACAAGTAACACTCCCTCACGTCTTTACACTCAAATAATGTCACTCAATGCTAGTGTTTCACTCAATTAGGCTTTTACCCTCTTATGAGCTCACCACTCGCCTTCTACCTCTCAAATTCCTTCTTATAGTTCTTATGGAACTTAAGTTACTAACTATCAAATTAAGCTCAAACAAAAAAAATTAAACTCAAATTTGACTATAAGAGCCAAAGAAAATGCAACAACAAAGACTATACCTAAACAAAATGAAAACAAGAAATTTTGGAATAAGTGTTTATACTACCCCAAACACAACTTAAGAAGAAAGTAGAATATTCAGAATTAAAAAAAAAGCAAAGGTATTTAATTTATAATCGAAACAGAAAATTGGAAAGGTTTTAGGCTAAATTGAATTCAAATTTGATTAATTCAACCTTTTTTCACACTTCAAAGCCTTTTATATATATATATATATATATATATATATATATATATATATATATATATATATATAACAGATGCAAAAATTTCCAAATTAAGAAAAAACTCAAATTAATGTGTATTTGTGACAAACAAGACTCTTAAGATGCAAAGCAACAAGAATAAAAAAAACAAATTTGATTTTTTTGAAAGACTAGAAAAAGATTGCAATATGAAGAAAATAATGAAATTGACTCAAGATAATAAAGAAAAATGAATTTGAACATTAAGATCACAAAGAAAACCAATTGATATCAAACAAGACACAAAAATGAACGAAATAAGAAATAATGATTTTTTTTTTGTTTTTGAATTAAATGCAAACAACAATAAAGAAAAGTAAAGATACGTACTTGATTAATGAGCCAAATCTTTGATACCAAATGATATGAACGTGGTTAACTTCTACCAAACCCGTATTCAATGTTGATAACCTTGCCAACGATCGTTCATAAATCAAGCAAAAAGAAACTTTAATTCCCAACAAGACCCTTAAATAACATGCACTTAAGAACCTTAATTATAAAGAATTAAAGGTTGTTTAATGTAAACCTAAGATTAACAAAGTCAATTTTAAGTCTAAATTAAACTAGGTTTGAATATACCAAGCCTTCACTTGATAAATTCACAAAAGTTCTTTTAAGAATAAAAGAGAAGGACTTTAACCTCACAAGAATTGAAATTTAATTGATAAAACTCATTCTTTGTACATCCATTCTCATGTTAGGCCAATAAAAATGATCACGTAGAACATCTAAAGTCTTAGCAATACCAAAATGCCCCATTAATCCACCTTCATGTGCTTCCCTTACTAAGAGTTCACGTATACTACTTCTAGGCACACATAAATGATTATCTCTAAATAAAAACCCATTATGCCTATAATACTTATCAAATGCAACCTTTTCACATGCATGATAAAATTTGCTAAAGTCATGGTCATTTGTATATAATTCCTTAATGTACTCAAAACCCAATAGCTTAGCATCAAGAATAGAAAGAAGCACATACCTTCGAGATAATGCATCAGCAACTATATTGTCCTTACCTTGTTTATACCTTATGACATATGGAAAAGATTCAATAAACTCACTCCATTTAGCATGGCATTTGTTTAGCTTCTGTTGTCCCTTCAAATACTTCAAGGACTTATGATTAGTGTGAATCACAAACTCTTTGGGCCATAGGTAATGTTGCCATGTTTGTAAGGCTCGAACTAATGCATACATCTCCTTGTCATATGTAGGATAATTCAAGGTAGCTCCATTCAACTTTTCACTAAAGTAAGCAATTGGCTTTCCTTCTTGCTTGATAATAGCCCCAATACCCAAACCTGAGGCATCACATTCAATTTCAAAAGTATTAGAAAAGTTGGGTAAAGAAAGTAAAGGTGCTGAAATCACTTATCCTTAAGCGTGTTAAATGCTTTCTCTTGCACATCTCCCCATTTAAATCCCACATTCTTCTTAATTACTTCAGTCAATGGTGCAGTAATTGTGCTAAAGTCTCGAACAAATCTTCTATAAAAACTTGCAAAACCATGGAACGAACGAACTTCTCCAACAGACTTAGGTGTAGGCCATTCCTTGATCGCCTTAATCTTCTCTTCATCCACTTCAATGCCTACTACACTTACTATAAACCCTAGGAAAACAAGTTTACTCGTGCAAAAAGAACATTTCTTAAGGTTAGCATATAACCTTTCTTTGCGCAAAACATCAAAAACTAAACATACATGATCAAGATGTTCATCTAATGACTTACTATAAACAAGTATATCATCAAAATAAACAACTACAAACTTCCCTAAAAATGCATGCAAAACATGGTTCATTAATCTCATGAAAGTACTAGGTGCATTAGTTAACCCAAAAGGCATAACTAACCACTCATATAACCCATATTTTGTTTTAAAAGCAGTTTTCCATTCATCTCCTTCTCTCATCCTAATTTGATGGTAACCACTTTTAAGACCAATTTTAGTGAAAATGCATGCACCATGAAATTCATAAAGCATGTCATCTAGACGAGGAATGGGATGTCGATACTTAACTGTTATTTTATTGACAACCCTACAATCAACACACATACGCCATGAACCATCTTTCTTTGGTACTAACAAAATGGGTACAACACATGGGCTCATGCTTTCTCTAATTAGCCCTTTATCCATTAGCTCCTCCACTTGTCTTTGTAACTCCATTGTCTCCTCAGGATTACATCGATATGGTGGCTTGTTTGGAATTTGAGAACCAGGGATGAAAACTATTTGATGCTCGATTCCCCTTAAGGGTGGTAAACCCTTTGGCACTTCTTCAGGAAACAAATTTGCGAATTCCTTTAAAAGATACATAAAAACACTAGGCAAAGAAATGCCAAGTTCATTAGTAGTAAGATATGCCTCTTTGTACATAAGCACAATCATTGGCATTTGAGAAAAATATACCCTCTTCACATCACTTTCTTTCGCATAAAAACTCACTTGCCTCTCTTTCTTTTTTTCCTCAATCTATCCTTTTGCATGCGCCTCTCATTTCTTTTGTGCATCCACTCTTAGCTCTCCTTTTTCCACTCTTTTCTCACACCCCTCTTTTGTTTTCTCACAACTCTCCTTTTGCTGCACATTCTTTTCTTTTTCTCTCTCATGCGCACGTTCTCTCTCTCTCATTATCTTTTGATCCTCATAAACTTCTTTGGGTGATAACGGTGAAAGTACAATATTTTTACCATCCATGACAAAAGGATATTTATTTGTAAAACCATCACGCATAACCCTTCTATCAAATTGCCATGGACGCCCCAAAAGAATATGACCAGCTTGCATGGGCACAACATCACAAAGGACCTCATCAACATACTTCCCCATTGCAAATGGAACAAGTACTTGTTTAGTAACCCTAACCTCTCCACAATCATTTAGCCATTGTAAATTATAGGGTCTAGGATGTTTCAAAGTAGGCAAATTAAGTTTTTTAACTAATAAAGTACTAGCCACATTTGTACAACTACCTCCATCAATGATCAAACAATATACCTTTCCCTTAACTCTGCATCTTGCATGAAAGATGTTGTCATGTTGTTCATCCTCTTCTACTTTAGTTTGTGTACTTAATGTTCACCTTGCAACTAGAAAATCTTTATAGTCAACCTTCTTGAGGTCTTCTTCAGCATCATTTGCATCTCCAAGTGGGGGCATCTCATCATCCTCCTCTTCCTCCTCACTATCGTACTCTCCATTAACAAGGATCATGGCCTTCTTATTTGGACAATCACATTGCATGTGTCCTCTTCCTTTGCATTTAAAACATTCAATGGAGCTTATTTTGAGCTTAGGTGCTTCAGCTTGCTTTGAGCTCCCTCCTTCCTTGCTTCCTTTGTCAAATTTAGGTTTGGGAGTGCTTTTATCACCCTCTTTCCACTTTGACTTCCAATTGGATGTTGTTGTAGTCATATGGGACTTAGGAATTCTCCCTTTTAACTATTGCTCTACTTTGAATGCCATATGGTACATGTCTTCTAGCTCTACATATGGATGTAATTCCACTACATGAGCAATATCCTTATTTAGCCCATTTAAGAAACATGCCATAGTCTGTTCACGATCTTCTTTAATTTTAGCATGAATCAAAGTCATCTCCATCTCTTGGTAATACTCTTCAACACTTTTTGAACCTTGTCTAAGACTTTGAAGTCAATTGTGCAAATCTCTATAGTAATGATTTGGCATAAATCTCTTTCGCATAATGGTCTTCATCTCTTTCCATGTAGAGATAGGTTCTTCTTCATAATGCCTTCTTGAAACCACTAGTTGGTCCCACCAAACTAAGGCATAATCCACAAACTCAACAGCTGCAAGCTTAACTTTCTTTTCCTCAGAGTAGTTGTGATAATCAAACATGAAATCCACCTTTTTCTCCCATACTAGATATGCTTCAGGATCGCTTTTACCATGAAAGGTAGGTATCTTCATCTTTATGCTCCCAAGGTTATTATCTTGCCTCCTACGCCCTTGATTGCTTTCATCAATGGATTCATCATCATCTTCACGCCACCTCCCTCTACGAGCTTGTATTGGTGCAGTTTGATTAGTAGTGGCAGTTGTGTTTTGACTTTGCTCCATTCTCCCTATTCGCTCTTAAACCTCTTTATGGTTGTTCATTAATTGACTCATTTGTTCTTGCATCGCCTTCATAAAGAGTTTCCATTCGGGATCATTCTCAACCTCTTTTGAACCTGACATGTTACAAATAAAGAAATAAAAGAAAAAAAAACCTCACAAGTAACACTCCCTTACGTGTTTACACTCAAAGAATCACTCAACGCTCGTGTTTCACTTAATTAGGCTTTTACCCTCTTATGAGCTCACCACTTGCCTTTTACCTCTCAAATTCCTTTCTTATAGTTCTTATGGAACTTAAGTTACTAATTATCAAATTAAGCTCAATACAAAATAAACAAAGCAAAATTAAACTCAAATTTGACTATAAAAGCCAAAGAAAATGCAACAAACAAGGACAATATCCAAACAAAATGAAAATAAGAAATTTTGGAATAAGTATTTAAATAACCCCAAATGCAACTTAAGAAGAAGAGTATAATATCCAGAATTGAAATAAGGCAAGGTCTGGAATTTAGAATGAAAATAGTCAATTGGAATGGTTATAGGCCGAATGAATTTAACTTTGATCAATACACCTTTTTTTTTTTTTTAGTATCATGCGAAAGAGGTTTGTGCCAAATCATTATTATAAGGATTAAAAATTCCAACTTAAGGATAAGTTAGGTGGAGATGTAGATTCATTTGTGAATTGAACTCCTTAAATATTTGTGTTAGTTCTTCCAATCTTCTTTTGATCCTTCTTTAATTATTATAATTTCCTTTTAATTTTTAAAATGTCCTATTCCCCCTAGGGTAATTACACACACTTTTTGGATTAAGTCTCAAATTGTATTTCTCTACCCTTTGCAAGAACTTTTCCAATGCTATAAGATGTTCCTCTTGAGTTTTGGATTTCACCATCATATCATCAATAAAAGCTTATGCAACCAAGCTAAGCAAGCCCATCAAACCAAGTGATCCATTGCATTATGAGGGACCAATGGCAAGATCAAGGACAAAGAAGTTCAAATAAATATTGAATTTGCTTATCTTTCACATTACAAGCAAGTTAGTGGATTTGACTATAAGTACAAGCTTGGAGCCGTATGATGAAGAATTCAAGCTAATTAGCTTAATTTCCTATTCTTAAATTAATTAGCTTGAATTGGACGAATTTGCAAGTTATTTTTTTCTATTTTGGAGTCAATAAGGAAGATTCTAGAAGATGTGAGAAGATTCAAGAATATTCCAAGTCAAAGTCAATAAGTCAAAGTCAAAGTCAAATAGTCAACAAGTCAAAGTTAAGGGTCATTGGTCAACATGTAACATGACATGCTTCAATGCTTAGTTTTCATGAGTTGTCATTTTGCTTAGTTGTCATGAATTGTAATAAGTTGTCAATTTTGACTTTTCAAAGATGAGTTGTCATTAGTTATCCTATTTTGAAGGAAATCTCCTCAATTAAGGATTTTTCTATATAGGTATTTTTAGGAATAAGGAATAAAACCTTTTCCTTCAAGGATTAGGTTGTTTACATGCCTATATAAAGGCTAACCCTATGAGAAACTAATTTAAGCATTGAAATATTAAAAGTGAGGTTTTTGCTTAAACTTTATTCTTTTGAAACTTTGCAAGTTTACTTGAATTGTTTCACCTTTATCTTTCATTACAATTGCTATCTTATATTATACTTAGAATTGTGTGATTGTTCATCTTATAATAACTAAGTATCTTACTTCAATTTAATAAGCAAAGGGTTTAGCTACATCAACATAACTATCCTTGATGATCCTTGGGCTAGATTTCAAAGTTGGATGCGCATTCTATCTCTATTAGGTAGGGTTTATATCAAAAGCTTCAATCTTTTGTATATCATGTCATGAAATATTACTATGGCCATCCTTTAATAAGTTTCACCTGCATTTTTAAACTGAACGACATTACTCTATAACAGTATATTCCCTAATTAGTTATGAAGGTGATATTAGCTTTATCAATTACTACCATGAGGATCTGATTATATCTTGAAAAATCCATTCATGAAAGAGTACAATACATATACAATAAAATTGTCAAAGGAAAGACATTTATGTAAGGTAAAGGAAAGTCATCTTTTGGACATGCTTTATTAAAATCTCTATAATCCACATGAAATTATGCTTTTCCATCCTTTTTCTGTATTAGAACCATATTAGCCAACCACTCTAGGTAATCCACTACTTCTAGGAATTTTGCCTTGATCTGCTTCGTTATATCCTCTGTCATTGACTATGCCCATTATGGTTTTACCAGTTTACGTCTTTCCCCTATTGGAATGTAATGTTGAGTGATGTTCCTATCTATACTCGGCATGTCATTATACATCCAAGTGAAACATTTTGAATATTTTGTAAATATTTTTCCAATTCTTTTTTTTTTCTTAAGGGTAATATATTTTGAAATATGCAATATGCATGGATTTATGTCTGTACCTATGTTAAATGGTTTAGTGTCAATGGAATGAATGTCAAAAATACTTTTGTAAAGTATAATAAAATGCACGTCATTAACAGGATACACATCAAACAAGTAAGCAAAGTTTGATTTCATTACACTAAACTTAGCATTTAGTACATCATTAGACTTAAACAAACTAGTAGAATAAACATCACAAAAAACAAATGCATCATCAAATAAAACATCATTAATACTAGACTTAATGAGGGTAGTGATATTTGTGTAACTTGTGGCTTCAGCTTCCATCCTCATGTTCTCCATGACTTGCTCAATTTGCATAATAGTTCCTTTTGTCCATACTAGTTAATATATCAACAAAGATCTTAAAACCAAGTTTTTTTACCCCATTATTATTTCATTCTTCTAGATGACCTTAGTACATAGTAAAAGAGCCTTTAAAAATGAAAACAGTCTTCTTTCCTTTGTCTTGCGCTAGATCATACCCTAATCATTACTTACTAGTTTGACCCTTAAAGTTTAGTATCTTTGAAATTCCAATCTATCTCTTTCCAAGTCTTATTCAAGGTTCATAATGCATGTTCTTCATCTTAGTGGAAACCTTTGGACTAGCCTAATCTTCACTAATTGTTGTCACTTGAAATGCTATAGGCATCACATTCATACAAGGGATGATACTATTTATTTCAGCTTCAATTATAACTATCTTCCCATTGAGAGGGAACTTTATCTTTTGACATAGTGTAAGGGGAACTCTTCCAAGTGGATAAAACTATAGTCATCCTAACAAAATGAAAGTAGGAGGAATGCCTAACGTAGTGAATTCCATAATGGACTCAACTTCTCCCACATATATATGTATACATATATTAATATTATATATGTATGTATGTATATCTATATGTGTGTGTGTGTGTGTGTGTAGTTCTATATTAGGATGACTATAATTATATATATAATTCTATAGTTCCTCCTACATTCACTTTATTAGGATGACTATAGTTCTATATATATGAACCAAAATGCAATATTCCTTGGATGAATTTAGTATGTTAGAAGAATTTCAATAAGGTCACTATTTACCAAACTGCAAATCCAAATACAATAATGCTTGTATGAATTAATTATTCATAGTTATATTAATTTTGTTCTGTGAAATTTTAATTTATATTGTGAATTTTTAATAGTTTGTCTATCATTTGACAGTTTATCCGTTTTTCATACATGCATCCTTAATATGATATCAGAGCATATAAGTTGAGAAGAGAATTTATTGAGAATCTAGAAAAAATGAAAAGAAAAGTTTAACATTTATTAATAGGAATTAGTACTAATAATGAACAAATAAGTCAAGACTTTGATGGTAATACAATATTTTGTAACTACAAAGACTCTCATAATAACCATAGTATAGAAGGTAATGCTATAGAAATTTTAATAATTGATATGATAACTAATTTAGGAAATTGTTTATAAAATAAATTATTAGGATTGCAAAAAAATAAATAAATTCTAGAAAAAATTACTAAAATCCTTGAAAGAATATTATATTAACAATATAGGATAGAATTATTAGTAAAAGAAATTATAACTATTAGATTATCATGAGTTCTACAATAGACAAAATTTTAGATAATATATGTATATTAGATTGGAGTCAGCCATCAGTCATGATGTCACTAAGAAATGAAATAGATAAAACCATAGATGCAGAAAGAGAGACTCAAGAATTTTTAGAAAGCCAAAATATGCCAGAAAAAATAAATATAGTAGAATATAATAATAAAATAAAGGTATTAAAAATTTTTAAAGATACTATAAACACTATTATTAGTGAAAGAAATTTAGACCCATAAATTAATAATCAAGACATAAAGGAATATTTATTTAATTCAGAAGAATGTTTAAAATTAGCAAAAATATATGCTAAAATAAGTAAAGAAAGTAAAATTTGGATTATTAAACATAGTAGTAATCATCCTAGTTATGAATATATGAATAAAGAATATTGGGAGAATATACAAAAATGTATTAGACTTAATAAATTAGCTAGAATAAGGAGATAATGGAAAATTTAATATAAAATTTTGACATCTTAGTAAAAAAAAGTTATATACTAAAGAAGAAATTTTATCCTTAGCAAATAAACATGCAATTATGTGTAGAGAAGATATAAAATGGATTTGGGAACATGATAATAATCATGATATGTACACAATTATAAAAAATAGGCTAAATTTTAATAAAAATATAACTTTTAGGTATGAAGAAATTTATAAAAAAATTAATTAATGGCTTTAGAAGAATTTTTTGTTTATAAAACAGCACTAGAAAATGCTAGAACTTATGATAAAGAATTTGTAGAAGTAGCAATTTCTATAGGATTATAAAAAACACAATAATTATTAATAAGACAAAATAACACTAATTTTTATATAAATTATTTATATTATAATAATATTAAAGAACAAATAGAAGAACTTAGAGAGGAAATTATAAAAATTAAAAATATAGTAATAGAAAAACCTAAGATATTGCAAGTAATAAATCCAAAAAAAAGAAAAATATCCTGAAATTGAATATAATGATGAAGAGTGGAAAAAAATTGGAATTTTCAATAAAAAAAAAACTAATTCTGAAGAAATATTAAATTTAATTAATAAATTAGAAACAAATGGCATAGAATAACAAATAAATACACTGGAAATAAATGAATCTTTAATAGATGAAGATTTAGATACAGAAGAAAACATAAATACAGAGGAAGAAATTTTAATGAATGAAATAAAATTTCAACTCACAACACCCACAAAATATCCAATAATGGGAGAAGATACTGAATCTTCAAATAGAACTGAAGAAAAAATAATAGAGAATCAAAATTATAATGGAGAAGTATACTAGCTAAAAAGAACATGTGAAAATATAGCAGAAGAAATAAAAAATTGGGTAAGAATGAATTCAACTATAATAATAGGAAGAGATTTAGAAGTTCCAAAAGCAAAATTATTATTACAACAAACATTATTAGGAATTTTAGCTAATTGGTTTAAACAATTACCACAAACTGAAAAAATAGGAATAGAAAATGCAACTACAAATATAGAATTAGTAAAAGAATATGAAAATTTATTATTAAAATATTTTACATATAATAAAGTAATAATTTCATAAAATACTTATAGAGAATATTTAGCTAAATTATAAATATGTGATATAAATTATTTCAAAGAATATACATGTAAATTCGAGGAGTATTATATAAAAGCTAAAATAGACCTAACGGATAAAGTATATTTAAACTTATTATTTCATAAATTACCAGCACCATGGGAAATAAAATATCATAAAAATATGTTGAATTAAATATAACTGAAGATTTTTAAGGAACAAGAATTACTTTTGCATAATGGTATTTAGAAACATAATGTATGTCATTAAATGAATATAGATTAATGCATAAACAAACTAAAAATAAGCAAAATTTAAATTGTAGAAAATTTTCATTAATACCCAATTATGGATGTGAACCTTATAGACATAAAAAAACATAAATATAAAAAGAAATAGAAAAAATATTTTAAGAAATATAGAAAACCATATTATAGCAAGAAAAGAAAATATAAAAAGAAATATAATAGAAGAATAGATAAATCAGAATGTAAATGTTATATTTGTAGGCAAAAAGGACATTTTGCAAATGAATGTCCAAATAAGAAAAATAAAAAAGTAGAAGGATATATGGTAATTCTAAAACTCTCAGAAATAAGTGAAAATGAAACTATTTACGAAATAATTTCTAATAAATCATCATAATCTTATTAAACAAGAAAATAGTAATATAGAAAAAAAATTACATATAACAAGAATTTAATAGAGAAAAATACTTAGAACTAATAAATTATGAGCCTAATATTAGTATAAAAGAAATTTTTAAAAAACAACAACCAAACAACAATTTTAAAAGAATATTTAAAAATCCAATTTTTAAGAGAGAAAGAAAACAATATTATATAGGAAAAATAGCCGAAGAAGCAATTGATGTAGTTGATACAGAATAAAACAAAAATATATAATATAAGAAAATGAATTAATGAAAATACCACATCATAGTAGTAAAATCTTATTTCCAACCTCATATTAATTCACCTTTTAGTTTAGTTATAACAGATGATAGAATGAGACACAGTATAAGAGACAGTATAATAGAAAAATTAGACACAAATTTATGTTACAATAAAGCTATTATAAATACATTTTCAAATTTTAGCCTTAGTCTTAGAGATATAGACCAAACATTAAGAATATATTATAAACTTTTTAGAGTAAAAGCACCTTTAGGGAGTAAACTTATTAGTATAAAAATAAAAACTTTGTATGCATTTATTACTAAACATGAAATTTATAATAATAAGATATTAATAAGTTATGAAGTACCACCAATATTAAAAGAACTAATAGAATATAGACCTAGGGAAATAACTAATATTTATAATTATCTTGAAAATTATACTATAGAATTTGATAATACTAAAGAATTAGGAAAACCTAAGAAAAATAAAAATATACATAAAAATTATAATGAATTACAAATATCACTAACAATAGGAAGAAGAAATCTATTTGGAAGATCTAGTACTAGTAATAACCAAATAATAATAAAAAATCATATTGTAGACACCACATTAGAAAAATATGACCACCAAATGTACACAGAAGCAAAAATAAAAAAAAATAAACAAATAACTATACTAATAGATGCAGGATAGTGTGCTTCCCATATACATAAATCATTATTAGACTCAAAAGATGAAATACAAATTTTAAAAGAACCTTATACATATATATATCAAAATGAAGAATATACACTTTATGAATAAGTTATTATAATCCTAGATCTAGATCAAGTAAAAATACATTTAAAACTACACAAAATACAATATGATGAGATAGCAAAAGTATTATTACGAATAGATTTTCTAGAATTTGTAAAACCTTTTACTATAACATCTTCAATATAAATATAACATATAAAGGGAAGAAAACCTCAATACCAATATCACAAAAGAAATCTTACAACTAATTTTACAAGTTTTATATTAGTCAAATTAAATAATAAAACAACTCTAACATTAGTCAACATTGGATCTCAAATTACTTTAGGAAAAACTAAATTAGTAAAAAATTGGACAAATTTAAAATTCCTTTTAAATTGACTAGAATAGGCAAAACTATTTATATTATTAATAGAGCAGTAACAAATACACCCATTGAAATAGCAACAAAAATATTAAAAATACCATTAATATTTGAATGTAATTATAAATATCCCTTAATATTAGGAAAATTATTTTTTGATATACATAATCCTGGGTGTATTTACTCTCAATATTATGAATTTCATACATTATATGGCCATAAGATAAAAATACATAGATTAACTAGTTCTTAACTGCGCATTTGGATACATGGTGAGGTCTATATAATGCAAAAAGAAAATAAAAATAATATTATAGAAAACACAACTTTAGAACTAAACTGTGACATAGAAGTATACCAAACACAAATAGAAAGTAGAATAATAGAAAAAATAAATAATTTAGAAGGAAAAAACCCCTTAGAAAAATGGGAAAAATATAGAACAATTGTACAAATAAGAATTAAAGAAGAAAACAAAAATAAAATTATGAAAGGAAAACAAATAAAAGCAATACTAATAACATTAAAAGAATATGAAATCCATATTCAAGAAAAAAAAAAAGAAAAAGGATTTTGTAGTCCCTTTACTAGTCAACATAGTTGCAATGTCTTTATAGTAAATAAACACTCTAAACAAAAAAGAGGAAAAACTAGATTATTCATGAACTATAAACCACTTAATAATTTATGTAATAGATATTCTTATCCAATACCAAATAAATATGTATTATTTAGAAAATTAGAAAATAAAAATTATTTTTCCACTTTTGATTTAAAATCAGGATTTTACCATTGTAAGTTAGAAGAAAAAGATAAACATCGGACAACATTTATCACACCCCGAGGATTATATGAGATGAATATTTTACCATTTGGATACTTAAATAGTCCTGCTGAATTTTAGAAATTTACTAATGAAATGATAGAACCATTAAAAGATTTTACTTTAGTATATATTGATGATATTCTAATTTTCTCTAATACATTAGAAGAACATTTTAGACATATATTATTATTCACAAAAAGATGTGAAGAAAAAGGATTAGTTTTAGGAAAAGGGGAAAGTAAAATTGCTAAAATAGAAATAGAATTTTTAGGATCAATAATTAATAATAAAGAAATTAAATTACAACCCCACATAACTTAAAAATTATTAGAATTTCATGAAAAAATAACAGTAAAAAGATAACTACAATCATTATTAGGATTATTAAATGTCTGTAAAGAATATATTTCAAATTTATCTTATATTTTGACTAGTTTTAATAAAAAAATTAAAAAAGAATAAAAAATTAGATTGAACAGAAAAAGATGAATTATTAGTAAAAAAGATAAAAGAAATATGTAAAAAGATTCCACCATTATCACTATCTACAGGACCATGTGAATGGATAATAACAACAAATGCAAGTGAAATAGGATATGGAGCAACTTTAGCTTTTAAAGAAAAAGATCCAAAAATTTGCGAATATAATTCAGAAACTTTTAATAAAGTTGAACAAAATTATTCTTTAAATGAAAAAGAAATGTTAACATTAATAAAGGCAATAAAGAGCTTTGAATTAATTATTTGCAAATCTGAATTTATTATAGAAACTGATAATAGAACAGTAATATCTTGGTTAAAAAGAATACCAGCTAAAAATCTTAATAAAAAGATTTTAAAATGACAATCTTATTTATCTGATTATGCTTATAGTACCAAATATATATAAGTAAAAAGAATTTTCTTGTTGATTTCTCATCTAGAACTAACAATAACATTATTTCAGATGGTCCAGTTTCTTAATAAGCATTTAGCATTAGAACAAAAGTTGAATCAATTATTATCAGAGAATGAAAAGTTGAAGCAGCTTATATCATAACTAACTTATAGGAAATCTGATTCTGAAGAAGATTTCACCATAATATCAAAAAATAGTAGTAAGTAGGAGAAGGAAGAAAGCAGATCCAAAGAAGAGGAAAAAGGTAAATCCAAATTAGAAGAAAATATTACGTCTAAAGAGGAAGAATTAGAAAAAAAATTTCTCAGTATAGTATTGGACCAAGTTACTCAAAAAACATTAAAGAATAACCAAAGGATGATTCGTTTATGACAGTCACTCGCCATAGAAATAATTATTTCAAAAATTTCTATACTTTGATATGATATATTTCAGAACCAAAATGCAATATTCCTTCGATGAATTCAATACATTGAAAGAATTTCAACAAGGTCACTATTTGCCAAACTGCAAATCCAAACATAGTACAAAATTTTTATGATTATGGGCTTTTTTATTGTATTTATCCAAGCCTTAATCACGAAGAACTTAGTTAATTACCAGTATGTATTCAATAGTTAGCAAAAAGATTTCAAAATTTAGTAAAAAATAAGCAGATATATATATGAGATTTTATCAAACAACTCCAGAATTTCAAAAGGATCAGTCTTAGTGTCAGCCAATGACGGTACTAAAATTTGGAACAACTGAAGAATCCTTGATGATGAAGGAATAAACAAAAGAAATCACAGAGGATTAACTTTGGAATGGTATACCTTTTATCAAAGCTATTAGCATGAAAGTGATCTATGAAGAATTAAAGATGGCCATAAAGTCTAGCCATTGGGAGTACTACTTCGACAACAGAAATCTTATTTACTTCAAAAGCAGTCAAGAGCAGATGAATAAACCCAAGAAAATAGAAGTATGGTACATATCTTTTATAGAAGGAAAAGTAATGGCCTCAGACGAAACACGTAGACAATATTATAGAGTGATGATATTAGAAGAAAAATATTATTATACTTTTTATAAAAAGAACATGCCAGTAGCAGATACAACTGTCAAAAAATTAGTATTACCTATGTAAAAAATGATATTTGTAAGAATATAGATAAGTAAGAATGTAAAAATAGACAACTATAGTGGCAAGTGTTAGATTAAAAATTAGTATGTAAAAATTAAGACAAGTGTAGTGTCATGTGTTAGACTAAAAAATTAGTTTAGTAGTCAAAAAACCTAATTTAGGTGTAAAAATTTTAACTTAATAGCAAAGCCATGTGTCCAAATTAACTTATGTAGAATCATGTAGAAATTTAGATATTTTAGATACAGTATTCTATGTATATGTTTGTCATGTAAAGATTGTAAGCAAGAAAGAAAAAACTTATGAATAAAAATACTATGAGTTTTTATAATATTTGTGAGTAGGAAACTATCTCTCTGTAAGTTCACTATCTCTCTGTAAGTTCTCTTTCTCTTTTTATATTTTTTGATCCATGGTTTGAATGCTTGTATGAATTAATTATTCACAATTATATTAATTTTGTTTTGTGAAATTTTAATTTATACTGTGAATTTTTGTTAGTTTGTCTATCATTGGATAGTTTGTCTGATTTTTATACATGCATCCTTAATATGGTATTAGAACATATAAGTTGAAAAGAGAATTTATAGAGAATCTAGAAAAAATAAAAAGAAAATTTGAACATTTATTAATAGGAATTAGTAGTAATAATGAACAAATAAGTCAAGACTTTGATAGTAATACAATATTTTGTAACTATAAAGAATCTCATAATAACCATAGTATATAAGGTAATGCTATAGAAAATTTAATAATTGATATGATAACAAATTTAGGAAATTGTTTATAATAAATTATTAGGATTGCAAAAAAATAAAGAAAATTTAGAAAAAATTACTAAAGCCTTTAAAAGAATATTAGATCAACAATATATGATAGAATTATTGGTAAAAGAAATTATAACTATTGGATTATCATGAGTTCTACAACAAATAACATTTCAGATAATATATGCATATTAGATTGGAGTCAGTTATCAATCATAATATCAATAATAAATGAAACAGATAAAATCATAAATGTAGAAAGAGAGACTCAAAAATTTTTAGAAAGCCAAAATATGCCAAAAATATTAAATATAGTAGAATATAATAATAAAATAATGGTATTAACAATTTTAGAGATACTATAAACACTATTATTAGTGAAAGAAATTTAGACCCATAAAATGAATAATCAAGACATAGAGGAATACTTATTTAATGCAGAAAAATGTTTAAAATTAGCAAAAATATATGCTAAAATAAGTAAAGAAAGTAAAATTTGGCTTATTAAACATAGTAATAATCATCCTAGTTATGAATATGTGAATAAAGAATATTGAGAAAATACACAAAAATGTATTAGAGTTAATAAATTAGCTAGAACAAAGAGATAATGGAAATTTTAATACAAAATTTTGACATCTTAGTAAAAAAAGTTATATACTAAAGAAGAAATTTTATTCTTAGCAAATAAACATACAATTATGTGTAGAAAAGATATAAAATGGATTTGGAAACATGATAATAATCATTATATGTACAAAATTATAAAAAATAGGCTAAATTTTAATAGAAAAATAACTTTTAGGTATGAAGAAATTTATAAAAAAATTAATTAGTGTCTTTAGAAGAATCTTCTATTTATAAAACAACATTGGAAAATGTTAAAACTTATGATGAAGAATCTGTAGGAGTAGCAATTCCTATAAGATTATCGAAAACACAACAATTATTAGTAAGACAAAATAACACTAATTTTCATATAAATTATTTATATTATAATAATGTTAAAGAACAAATAGAAGAACTTAGAGAGAAAATTATAAAAATTAAAAATATAGTAACAAGAAATCCTAAGATGTTACAAGTAATAAATCCAAAACGAGAAAAATATCCTAAAATTAAATATAATGATGAAGAGTGGAATAAAATTGGAATTTTCAGTATAGAAACTAATTTTGAAGAAATATTAAATTTAATTAATAAATTAGAAACAAATGTCATAGAAGAACAAATAAATACAATGGAAATAAAATGAATCTTTATCAGATGAAGATTTAGATACATAAGAAAACTTAGATACAGAGGAAGAAATTTTAATAAATTAAATAAAATTTCAACCCAAAACACCAATAAGATATCCAACAGTATGAGCAGATGTTGAATCTTCAAACAGACTTGAAGAAAGAATATTAGGGAATCAAAATTATAAAAAAGAAATATACTGACTAAAAAAAACATGTGAAAATATGACAGAATAAATAAAAAATTGGGTAAGAAGGAATTCAACTATAATAATAAAAACAGATTTAGAAAATCTAAAAGCAAAATTATTATTGCAACGGACATTATTAGGAATTTTAGCTAATTGGTTTGAACAATTACCACAAACTGAAAAAATAGGAATAGAAAATACAACTACAAATATAGAATTAGTAAGAGAATATTATTAAAACATTTTACATATAAGGAAGTAATAATTTCAAAAAATACTTATAGAGAATATTTAGCTAAATTACAAATATGTGATATAAATTATTTTAGAGAATATGCATGTAAATTCAAGGAATATTATATAAAAGCTAAAATAGACCCAATAGATAAAGTGTATTTAAACTAATTATTTTATAAATTACCAGCACCATGGGAAAATAAAATATCAAAAAAATATGCTGAATTAAATATAACTGAAGATTTTTTAGGAATAAGAATTGCTTTTGCACAATGGCATTTAGAAACAGAATGTATGTCATTAAATGAATATATATTAATGTATAAACAAATTAAAAATAAGCAAAATCTAAATTGTAGAAAATTTCCATTAATACCCAATTATGGATGTGAACCTTATAGACATAAAAAAACATAAATATAAAAAGAAATGGAAAAAAATATTTTAAGAAATATAGAAAACCATATTATAGCAAGAAAAGAAAAATATAAAAAGAAATATAATAAAAGAATAAATAAATCAGAATGTAAATGTTATATTTGTAGGCAAAAAGGACATTTTGCAAATGAATGTCCAAATAAGAAAAATAAAAAAAGTAGAAGGATATATGATAATTCTAGAAATCTCAGAAATAAGTGAAAATAAAACTATTTACGAAATAATTTCTAATGAATCATCAGAATCTTATTAAACAAGAAAATAGTAATATAGGAAAAAATTACATAGAACAAGAATTTAAAAAAAAAATACTTAGAACTAATAAATTATGATCCTAATATTAGTATAAAAGAAATATTTGAAAAAAAACAACCAAATAACAATTTTAAAAGAATATTTAAAAATCCAATTTTTAAGAGAGAAAGAAAACAATTTTATGTAGGAAAAATATCCGAAGAAGCAATTGATGTGGTTGATACAAAAGGAAACACTAGGATATCTATTCTTAATAAAGATATGATAGAAAATGAATCAATAAAAATACCGGAAAAAGAAAGATATCAATATAAGATAATATATATATGTATAAGTCTCTTTTAAAATTTGTATTTCATCTTTTGAGTCTAATAATGATTCATGTATATGAAAAGCACATGATCTTGAATCTATTAATATAGGTATTTGTTTATTTTTTTTTATTTTTGAAGAATATACACTTTATGAATAAGATATTATAATCCTAGATCTTGATCAAGTAAAACTACCTTCAAAACTATACAAAATACAACATGATGAGATAGCAAAAGTATTATTAGGAATAAATTTTCTAGAATCTGTAAAACCTTTTACAATAATATCTTCACATATAAATATAACATATGAAGGGAAGAAAACCTCAATACCAACATCACAAAAGAAACCTTACAACTAATTTTACTAGTTTTATATTAGTCAAATTAAATAATAAAACAACTCTAACATTAGTCGACATTGGATTTCAAATTACTTTAGGAAAAACTGAATTAGTAAAAAGTTGGACAAATTTAAAAATTCCTTTTAAATTGACTGAAATATGCAAAACTACTTATATTATTAATAAAGTAGCAACAAATACAACCATTGAAATAGCAACAAAAATATTAAAAATACCATTAATATTTGAATTTAATTATAAATATCCCTTAATAGTAGGGAAATCATTTTTGATATACATAGTCTTTGGTGTATTTACTCTCAATATTATGAATTTCATACATTATGTGGTCATAAGATAAAAATACAAATTTTAACTAGTTCTTAACTGCGCATTTGGTTGCATGCCAATCCATACAATGCAAAAAAAATAAAAATAATATTATAGAAAACATAACTTTAGAACTAAATTGCGGCATATAAGTATATCAAACACAAATAGAAAGTAGAATAATAGAAAAAATAAATAATTTAGAAGGAGAAAACCCCTTAGAAAAATGGAAAAAACATAGAACAATTGTATCAATATGAATTAAAGAAGAAAAAAATAAAATTATAAAAGGAAAACAAATAAAAGCAACACCAATAACATTAAAAGAATATGAAATTCATATTCAAGAAATGTTAGAAAAAGGATTGTGTAGTCCCTCTACTAGTCAACATATTTGCAATGCCTTTGTAGTAAATAAACACTCTAAACAAAAAAGAGGAAAAACTAAATTAGTCATAAACTATAAACCACTTAATAATTTATGTAATAGATATTCATGTCCAATACCAAATAAACATGTATTTTTCTAACATTCTTAAATACGAATTTCATATTTTTTAATGTTATTAGTGTTGCTTTTATTTTTTTCCTTTTATAATTTTATTTTTATTTTCTTCCTTAATTCTTATTAGTATAATTGTTCTATGTTTTGCCCATTTTTCAAAGGGATTTTCTCCTTCTAAATTATTTATTTTTTCTATTTTCTACTTTCTATTTGTATTTGGTATACTTCTATACCACGATTTAATTCTAAAGTTATGTTTTCTGTAATATTATTTTTGTTTTCTTTTTGCATTATATGTACCTCATCACGCATCCAATTATGCAGTTAAAAACTAGTTAGTCTATGTATTTTTATCTTATGGCTACATAATGTATTAAATTCATAATACTGAGGATAAATATACCAAGGACTATGAATATTAAAAAATGATTTTTCTAATATTAAGGGATATTTATAATTAAATTCAAATATTAAGGGTATTTTAATATTTTTGTTAATATCTCAATAGGTTATTGCTACTATATTAATATAAATAGTTTTTCCTATTCCAAACAATTTAAAAGGAATTTTTAAATTTGTCCAATTTTTTACTAATTCTGTTTTTTCTAAAGTAATTTGAGATCCTGCGTCTACTAATGTTAGAGTTGTTTTATTATTTAATTTGACTAATATAAAACTTATGAAATTAGTTGTAAGGTTTTTTTTGAGATATTGGTATTAAAATTTTCTCTCCTTCATATGTTATATTTATATGAGTAGATATTATTGTAAAAAGTTTTATAGATTCCAAAAAATATATTCCTAATAACACTGTTGCTATTTTATTATATTGTATTTTATGCAACTTTAAAGGTATTTTTACTTACTATAAGTCTAGGATTATAATTATTGATTTATAAAGTGTATATTCTTTTTTTTAATATATGTATATATAAGGTTCTCTTAAAATTTGTATTTCATCTTCTGAGTCTAATAATAATTCATGTATATCAGAAGCACATGATCTTATATCTATTAATATCGGTATCTATTTATTTTTTTTATTTTTGCTTCTATATATATTTGGTGGTCTTGTCTTTCTAATGTAATGTCTACAATAGGATTTTTTATTATTATTTGATTGTTACTAATACTAGGTTCTTCAAATAGATATTTTCTTCCTATTATCAGTGATCTATGTAATTCATTATAATTCTTATGTATATTTTTATTTTTCTTAGGTTTTCCTAATTCTTCAGTATTATCAAATTCTATAGTATAATTTTCAAGATAATTATAAATATTAGTTACCTCTCTAGGTCACTATTCTATTAGTTCTTTAAATATTAGTGATACTTCATAACTTGTTAATATCTTATTATTATAAATTTCATATTTAGTGGTAAATGCATATAAAGTTTTTATCTTTATACTAATCAGTTTAATTCCTGGGGGTGTTTTTACTCTAAAAAATTTATAATATATTTTTAATGGTTGATCTTTATTTTTATCTCTAAAACTAAGGTTAAAGTTTGGAAATATGTTTATAACAGCTTTATTATAATATAAATTTGTGTCTAATTCTCCTACTATACTATCTTTTAGACTATGTCTCATTCTATCATTTATTATAACTAAACTGAAAGGTGAATTAATATGAAGTTGGAAGTAAGATTTTACTACTATATTTATTCCTCCTATTTATAAATTTTTATATTGGTATCTTTCTTTTTTGATATTTTCATCAATTCTTTTTCTATCACATCTTTATTAAAAATTGATATCTTAGTATTTTCTTCTGTATCAATCACATCAATTGTTTTTTCAGTTATTTTTCCTATATAATATTGTTTTATTTCTCTTTTAAAAATTAAATTTTTAAATATTCTTTTAAAATTACTGTTTGGTTGTTATTTTTTAAAAATTTCTTTTATACTAATATTAGGCTCATAATTTATTAATTTTAAATATTTTTCTCTATCAAATTCTTGTTTTATGTAATTTTTTCCTATTTACTATTTTCTTGTTTAATCAGATTTTGATTATTCATTAGAAGTTATTTGTAAATAGTTTCATCCTTACTTATTCCTAAGAGTTCTGGAATTACCATATATCCTTCTACTTTTTCATTTTTCTTATTTGGACATTCATTTGCAAAATGTCCTTTTTGCCTACAAATATAACATTTACATTCTAACTTGTTTAATTTTCTATTATATTTCTTTTCATATTTTTTTTGTACTATAATATGGTTTTCTATATTTCCTAAAGTATTTTTTTTTATTTCTTTTTATATTTATGCTTTTTATGTCTATAGAGTTCACATCCATAATGAGGTACTAGTGAAAATTTTTTACAATTTAAATTTTGTTTATTTACACATTAATCTATATTCATTTACTGACATACATTATGTCTCCAAGTGCAAAAGTAATTCTTGTTCCTAAAAAATCTTCAACTATATTTAATTTAGCATATTTTTGTGATATTCTATTTCTCCATTGTGCTAGTAATTTATGAAATAATAAATTTAAATAAATTTTGTTTGTTGGATCTATTTTTGCTTTTATATAATATTTTTTAAATTTACATGCATATTCTTTAAAATAATTTATATCACATATTTGTAATTTAGCTAAATATTCTCTATAAGTATTTTCTGAAATATTAGTTCCTTGTATGTAAAATGTTTTAATAATAATTTTTCATATTCTCTTACTAATTTTATGTTTGGAGTTGCATTTTCTATTCCTATTTTTTTTTTTAGTTTCTAGTAATTATTCAAACCAATTAGCTAAAATTCCTAATAATGTCTGTTGTAATAATAATTTTTCCTTTGAAACTTCTAAATCTCTTCCTATAATTATGGTTGAATTTATTCTTGCCCAATTTTTATTTTTTCTACCATATTTTCACATATTCTTTTTAGCTAATATACTTCTCCTTTATATTTTTGATTTTCTATTATTTCTATTTGAAAATTCAGTATCTTCTCCTATGGTTGGATATTTTATTGGTGTTATGAGTGCTGTTAGCTGAAATTTTATTGTATTCATTAAAATTTCTTCTACTATATCTAATTTTTTTTATGTATCTAAATCTTCATTTGATGAATATTCAATTATTTTCATTATATTTATTTGTTCTTCTATGACATTTATTTCTAATTCATTAATTAAATTTAATATTTCTTTAGAATTAGTTTCTATACTAAAAATTCCAATTTTATTCTATTTTTCGTTATTATATTCAATTTCTAAATATTTTTCTCTTTTTGGATTAATTACTTATAATATTTTAGAATTTCTAGTTGCTATATTTTTTATTTTTACAATTTTCTCTCTAAGTTCTTCTATTTGTTCGTTAATATTATTATAATATAAATAATTTATATGAAAATTAATATTATTTTGTCTTACTAATAATTGTTGTATTTTTTATAATCCTATAGGGACTGCTACTTCTACAGATTATTCATCATAAGTCCTAGCATTTTCTAATGTTGTTTAATAAATAGAAAATTCTTCTAAGTCGATTTAGTTAATTTATTTATTTATAAATTTATTTATATTTTAAAGCCATTTTTCTATTAAAATTTAGTCTATTTTTTATAATTCTATACATATCATTATTATTATTATATTCCTAAATTCATTTTATATCTTTTTTACACATATCTGCATATTTATTTGTTAAGGATAAAATTTCTTCTTTAGTATATAATTTTTTTTACTAAGATATCAAAATTTTATGTTAAATTTTCCATTATTTTCTTGTTCTAACTAATTTATTAAGTCTAATATATTTTTGTATATTTTTCCAATGTTCTTTATTTACATATTCATAACTAGGATGTATACTACTATGTTTAATAAGTTAAATTTTACTTTCTTTACTTATTTTAGCATATATTTTTGCTAATTTTAAATATTCTTCTAAATTAAATGAATATTCCTCTATATCTTGATTATACATATTATGGGTCTAAATTTTCTTCACTAATAATAGTATTTATAGTATCTCTAAAGATTGTTAATAGTATTATTTTATTATTATATTATACTATATTTAAAATTTCTGCTATGTTTTGGCTTTTTAAAAATTCTTGAGTCTTTTTTCCTGCTCAATGGTTTTATCTATTTCATCCCTTAATAATGTCATAACTGATAATTAACTCCAATCTAATATACATTTATTTTTTAAAATTTTATCTATTGTAGAGTTCATGATAAATTAATAGTTAACATTTCTTTTACTAATAATTATATCATATATTGTTGATCTAATATTTTTTGAAGAATTGTAGTAATTTTTTCTAAACTTTCTTTATTTTCTTGCAATCCTAACAATTTATTATATAAACAATTTCCTAAGTTTGTTATCATATCAATTATTAAATTTTCTACAGCATTAACTTTTATACTATGATTATTATGTGATTTTTTATAGTTATAAAATATTATATTATTATTAAAATCTTAACTTATTTGTTCATTATTTTTACTAATTCCTATTAACAAATGTTCAAATTTTCTTTTCATTTCTTCTGGATTCTCTTCTCAACCATATGCTCTAATACCATAATAAGCATGCATGCATAAAAGATAGACAAATTACCAAATGATAGACTATAAAAAATGCACAATATAAATTAAAATTTTACAAAACACAATTAATATAACTGTGAATAATTAATTCATACAAGCATTCAAACCATGGATTAAAAAATATAGAAAGAGTAAGAGAACTTATAAAGAGATAGCTTTCTACTCATAAATATAAAAACTTATAGTAATTTTATTTATATATTTTTTTCTTGCATTCTCTACATTACAAACTCATATATATAGAAGGCTATTTCTAAAATATTTAAGTTATTACATGTTTGTACATTTATTTTTTGATTGTCAAATTCAAAAACATTGCTACTAAGTTATTTTTTCTATACATAAACTATGTTTTTTACTACTAATTTTTTCCTTATCTTTTTAGTACAACACTTGGCACTACACCTTATTTAATACAATACTTATTTATATTTTACATCCTTACAACATTTTTTTTTCACTAGATATTGTTTCTTGTTTTTCTTTAATTCTTGGAGGTTTCATATACCCTTTACTTTGTTGAATTCTATAATCTCTTTATTTTGTCATAGAGTTTTAATCTTCTGTTCTTTTGACGTAATGGGTTCTCTTAATCCTATTTCAAAGTCTCCATCTTTATTTAAAAAAACATTAATATATTATTTATATATTACTTAAAATATTATTTATATATTACTTAATATATTATTTTGATATATTTATATATTATTTATTATGATTATTTATATATATTATTTATTATAATTATATATTACAATAAATTATTATTATTATATTTTTTTAATATTATATTTTTTTAATTTTTATATTTTATTTTTATATTTTATTTACTATAATATATTTATTTATTTTGATTTTTAATTTTTATTTATTTTAATTTTAATTTGGATTTGAAATTTATTTATTTTGTTTAGTTTAGGGTTAGGGCTATATGGATTCGAACCGTAGACCTTCTTGGTAAAACAGAACCTAATAGAACCCATAATTGATTTAAGACCTTGATAAGGTGAATACCCAGTCTATTCAATGCTAGACATAATGAGTATAAAGGCCTTAAAAATTCTCTTTTCGTCCTATCCTATGAACTTTAATTTAAGGTTTATGAAGTTTTATATTTAATTCTTTAAGCAGAAGTGGGGTGATAGAGATTCCATTTAACTTAGGTTAATCTAAGCCAAATGTAGACCTATGTCAAGATAACCCTTCTTTGAAACACTTTGGTAGTGCTCTCAAATCAAAATCCATAAATTAGAGTACATGGTCTCAAATCAAAATCCATAAATTAGAGTACATGGAGCCATCTCTTATCCTTTTCCCTTTCTATATATGGAAGTATATGCTTTAGGCTAACATATATATACAAAGCACGAAGAATAATTAATCAAATTCATGGACTTTCTTATGAAGAAACACTTATGATACTCAAACTCATGCCTTATCGAGCATGTTATCCCATTTTAAAATTGATTTATTATGCAGTAGCAATGCTCACCACAATATGGGTTTCAACAATGCCAATTTAATCATTAGTAAAGCCAAAGTCAACGAAGGTGCTATTGTGAAAAAATTAAAACCCCAGGCTCGAGGGTGAGGTTATCTGATAAAAAGATCGACCTATCATATAACTATTGTATTAAAAAATATATCTTTATATGAAGAAAATGGAAGAATATAATATACTTTTAAAACCTGGGGATGGATAAAAAAAAGCTAAATTTAAAGAGATGACATTTCATGATATGTATAGTAATTTGTGAGGGATTGTGGGACAAAATAAATCCACTTGGTTTTAGATTTAGTACAACCCAAAGTCATAATTCTCTTTCGTTTGCTCAACCAAAAAGTTACTATGAGGATTTGTAAGAAGTTTAAAAATAAGAAATTGTATCAAGAATTATATAAAAAAATATGAAAATATCTTCTGGTGTTGAGGGAATTGCATGTATAGAGATTAAAAAATGAATTAATATGATTCAAGTCATAATATATATAAGATTACAAAAATTATTAATAAAAAGCAAACCTAAACGAATCAAAGAATTACAAATAAATGTACAAAAGGAACTTAATTGTGTGAACTGAAAACTTAATATTGCTATTACAAGAATTTTAAATCCTTACGAGCACCTTAATATTCTTGCAGAATTTATAATTAAACAATGGGCAAATAACGAGAATTGAACCTGCTTGTAGCTTTGAAGGTAAGGTAATGGACAAATAACATTTGCCAATGAAAGTGAGGTAATGCTCCCTTAATCACCATCTCAATTTACACTTCCTCGGATGGCTTGTCTCTCATCAAAGCTAATTTTCCTCTCCATTGAGCGATGTAGTTAAAGAAACTTTTGCCACACTTTTGCTTTATAGTCTCAAGATCACATCTTATAACATTTAGTTGAGTATTATACTCATATTGCTTATGAATTTCTGAGTGAGAAGCTTCCAATCATTCTTAATCTCATCTTCCAAGTCAAAGAACATTGCCCTTGGTCATTCCTCGAGTGAAGTAAAGAAGAACTTCATACTCTATGACTCAATGAGCTTAATCAAGGCTATAAAGGTTACATATTGCCTAAAGTGCACTCGAGGATCACTAGTACCATCGAACTTAGTAAAGTTAGGGAGTTTAAAGTCTTCAAGCAACCACTTATCTTTAAATAATACAATATCAATGTAATCTAAACTCCTTGTAGCATTTTCCTCCTTAAGTTAGAACTTAAGTTAGGCCATCCTATTGGCTATTATCTTGACTTTCTTTGATGATTTGGACTTAGTCCGGTTAATTGGTTTGGTTACAGATAATGGGGGTGTACCTCTTATGGCTCAATAATACTCATCTTCTTTATTGAATGGACTAGGAGTATGCATCATATTCTTTCCTTTATCAATCTTGGCATGAGTGCTTTTATTATGGATTATTTATTCTATAATAGTTTTCATCCCATTTTGTAGGAAGTTAGATAAAGTCCTATCAGTCATCATTTTCTTAAGGGCGTCCTCTAACTAGTCGTTAGCACTTTGATTCGTTTCTTGAACTTGATCAGACATGCACATACTAGGATGGAAGCTGGTCTAATTAGTTACCTTAAGCTTATGAGACTTTCTTAGAGCTATTATTCTATATAAATATGAGGATTAGGGTGAAAAAAGAGTAATGAGGCATGCATGCATGACATGCCATATTCTATGAAATAAGTAGATGTGTATGCAAGATATGTAAACATAACTAACTAATGCTTTGATGTAAGACGACTACAAATAAGTTATGGGTTATGTCATTACTGCATATCCGTAAGTTTACATATGTCTCTTTAGTTGGAATGACTTTCTATTCTCAGTCGTTTAAAGCTATGCACTAATTCACTCTTCCCTCACCCAGTAAGAAAACTCCAGCATGTTAGTGCAATGGCTTTCAATAAGGCTCAATCCCTTACTTTCGTAACTCGTGCTTGATGCACATAATAAGAGTTAGCGCTCTTGGATATAAGACCATATAGCCTTGCTATGCTAAAGGAAAAGAGAAAGAGGGGGATCGAGTATGCCGAATGAAATAACTTTTGTTCTTCTTTCGGTGCGTGCTTTCACCCATGAAAAGAGTTTCTTAAGGAGTTGTTAATGCTTTTTTTATAGGTTATTGAAAGTACAAGTAGTAATTAAATATTGATTCCACAAAGATTGTAAATTAATTATTATAATACTAATTGTGCTTTGTTTATTTAAATAATGAAAAATAGTATTTTGAAGTTAACTAAAATTAAACAAAGAAAATCTATAATAATTAATAATCAATTTAAAAAGCTAGGGTTCATATTATCAATTCAACCATTTCTAAAGATCAATTGGTACCTAAGCTATACCTAATCTTAATCCAATTTAAAGGCATCTAAAGAATCCTAGGTTTTCCTCTCAGACAAACCCATAATTAACTAAGTAAATTAACATTTTAGATTTATAGCTCTCACTTACTAAGTGTTGGTTAACCCAGTTTAAAGCTCTAGCCCTTAATTAATATTAGTTACTTTAATCTCTTAACTAAGAAAGCATCTAATATGCTATTGTTTATATCCAATGGAACTTATCTCTCAATTAAGCTTCATTGTATAAATTCAATCAAAGGGTGATCAAACCTATGAAGATATTAAGTTCAACAACAAACAATGGATTAAGGTTAATGGCTTAGGTTTAATTACAATTGTTACATAGTTGAATTGATATAAGAACCTTAATAAGAACTTAGCAACTCATGTTAATAATAAGAGATAAAAAAGAGGAATAAAAAAATAAACATCATCATTAATCAAAATAGAAATGAATAATAATAAGTATTTAGAAAAACCCCCTTGACAGTAGAAGGCTATTGTTCTTTAACCCTTGTTCCTTAATCTCCAAAACCAATGTAAATAAGCATTAGTCTTTGATGATAAAAATAAAGATAAAAACTTGTAAAAAATGTAGAATAAAAAAATGGAATAGAATGTTTTATTCCTAAAGGCTACGCCTATATAAAACCTTAGCCTCCAACCTTTTAATATGTTTCCTTTTCAAAAAATCCATCAAATCCCCCTTTACAGTGCTTTAAATTTCAAATTTTGAAAAGCTGCCAATAGGGCACACAACCATGTGTGTTTAGGCACATAGTCGTGTGTCTGTCTTCTCAAGGATTTTAGCAATTGGGCATGGCCATGCACATGGGTACATATGGCTATGTGTCTGTCCTTCAATCAAGCATGGCAATATGTAATTATGCACATGGCCATACGCCTCTTCTAAGCTTCAAACTTGCTAGATTATGCATTGAATGCTCCTTAGACACTTCCATAGCCTTCAAAAGTCCTATGCCTCATTCCATTACTATTCTTTAAACACCTACATATATAAAAAGGACTAAAAATAAACCAAAATACTAGAAATGAACACAAACTCAAGTCATGTAACACAAACATTTAAACTAAAAAAAACATAATAAAAGATTACAAATGCAACTAGAATGACACCTAATTCTAACATATTAAGTGCTCAAAATAATACATTTCTCACACTCATCAGTCATGATAGATTGCCTATATTCATGTATATATGCATCAAAAAACAACATGAAAACAAAATGAGCAAACACAGTTAGTATAAAACTTACAAAATGAATAAACCAAATACAAAACCCTTATAACCTTATTGCTCTACATGGTAAAGGCATCGTTGTTATGTAGGTTTCAATATTTATCTATGTGGTGTGCTTTTCTTATGTTACAACACTATTAATGTTGAGTAGTAAACACATAGACAATAATAAAATGTCTATAAAACATTAAAATTATAATATGAAGGAAATATAATATGCTTAACATTACTAAATTATAATATAAAGATTATTAAGCATCAATCTATACAGACAAACACATTAACAGCTTAAACCTTAAAACTTTACCATCCCTAAAGCAAAATAGAATCACATATCTTGATTTTTTTTACTTAAACTATTAAAACATCCACAGGCATGTAGTTCCTAAGGAACCTGATTCTTAAAATTTGTAAAGAAGTTCCTTTAAGAACTAGCTTGCTGAAGATCAATTTATTGCTCTTAAAGAGCATAATTTGTTAGTAACCTATGACCTTCTTCAAGTCTTTCCAATTTGGTGTTCAACTTGTTTTTAAAATTTTGATGTAGTTATGGTTGGTTGACCTTGCCATTTTTAGCCCTGGTGGTTTATACGGCAGCTCTTTTGACAATAAAACCTCACTAGTATTACCTTTAAATGCAATTTTCCTTAAATTATCTTCACTATTTGGCCTTTTTTTAATTACTTTGTGGCTTTCCTTACTTGGCTCTCATTTGGGATAGGAAACATTATCTAAGGGTTTGTTTGTTAATTTGATGCTGACATTTTGTCACCTTGAGAAACCATCCTCTCATTCCTCAATCTCGACTGCAAATAAGTAATTATTTTATTTATAAAATAAGTAAATAATTAGGACATGAACATATATTAAAAAAATAATTAACCTAATGACATTGTAAATCATATTTCTTAATTATAAGTCAAAGAATAAGCCATGCCCAACTTCTTCTTGAGTTGTTCTCTCCCTGCCTCTCTTTGATGTCGAACCATTATTGCCTTTGCCTTTATTCTAGTCTAATTACAATAAATATTATTACTTTTTAAAACTAACACAACCTAACATGTCATCTACCAAATGCAAACAGATAAGGTGTTTACCTTAGCTTAAATAATAGACCTAACAGTTGAAGATTGGGTCTGTTGTTGATTACCACCAGAATCTTATGGCTAAAGAACATTAACATTTGCTCACCCATCAAATAATAAATCAAGTGAAAAAATGACATATGTAAATAAATATTATTCTTCAGAGTTACAGCTTGTATACCTTATTCCTTTAAATTAAGCAACTTTTTTTATTATGTCATTCTATTTGATAATTTCCATCTTTTTGTTTAGTGCCACTCTTTGATAGCTTCCTATATAAACTTCTAAACTTTTGTATTTTTTTATTTAGGGCTCTAACCCTTTTAGTTTTGGGTCTACTAGGCATTCATTTTATAAATTGGGGCTTAGTTTCTTTAAAGTGATTGCCTTTCATAAACTTCTTTCCAAGCATAGGTTGCATCACATGTCGGTATGAGGCAATACAGGCAATCTTGTGATACTAGTGTGAAATATGAGTTAATGTATCAATATTTGTATAATCCATTGCATGAATAGCATGAGAGCTAGGATTCATGTTAAATCCTATAGTCTACCTATGCATAGCTTTGCATCCAAAAAGATAGTATGCCTGTCCCCTCCATCATTAATCTCATACCTATTATCCCTATTAAATAAAAACTTCACAACATAATGCATCTTCTCTATGTTGTTGTAACTTTTCCATGCATGTGAGGCTCCATTCAGTGGCCAATTTTCTCAACTTGAACCTTATTATTAACTAACCTTAACAAGGATGCTTCTTTAATGTCACCTAGCATGCTCACTATAGGTTAAAAATGTGCATTTAATATTATTGAATTATAAGTTTCACATAAATTGTTGTTAACCATTTCAGACTTATATAGATTACTAAAATTTGCTCGACACTAATTTTTGGGGCAGTATTTCATTATGTCCTTAGCTGCTTTTGTGCTAACTTCACCTAACTTCTTAAAATTGTCTTCAAATTCCTCTTCATATGTGCTTCCTGCATATATCCAAAAAAATTTTGGAGCTCACCCCACCTCATTTTAGTGACCAGTTAGTGAATATATATTAAGCACACCAGCGATGCTCAATATTAGGAAGCATTTTAGAAATAACTCCCAAAATACCCTGCAACATAAACAGAATTCAGGTATGTTTATAAGTGAAAAAATATATCTTATTTAACTCTAGTGGACTTTTAACCAATAAAAAGAAATATAACATGCTACTTATTTATCCTATAAATAACTAGAACATAGAAGCTTTATAGGTAATTCAATAATATCAAAAGCATACCTTTTGCATATCGGATATTAACGTTAGATTACCACCATCTCTTAACTTTAATTCAATAGTAAGCCACTCAAGAAACCATTTCTAGTTGACGTTGTTCTCTTTATCAATTACAGCCCACATAATAGGATAAATTTGCTCCATAACATCCTTCCCTATAGCTACTAACATTTGGTCTTTTTTAATCCCCTTTCAAAAAATCCATCATGCCCTATTAAAGGCCTATAACTAGCTCTCCATCCTTGCTTAAGAGCCTTATGGCAAATGAACATTCTTTGAAAAGCTTTTCTTCTTTTTCATAGTTCTTCTTTACACAATTAGATTTTAACCTTACTGTTTGGGTTGCTTCTCTTAATAGCATGTGCATAACCTGCAAAATAACCAAACTCTTTCACATAACTACCTTTCATCTCTATTCTAATCATCTTTCTATCTCCTCATTTTTGAAGATTTGACATTTAACCTGAGCTCCTTTTTTACATCATGTATTAATTCCTTAATCGTGGTCTTTAGTTTTCTTTGTATCTTTTCCTTGAAATAGCTTGTTAAAAATGATGTTGTTGCCCTTGAATTTGAGAAGGTTCTGTAGCAATTATGTTCGGGTTAAAGAGTTTTAACTACCATTCCACCCTTATTCCCATCCTTATATATAAGTATTATAAAAGGGTAGTTAGGGTGGTTGCATTTGGCTTGAATCCTGTATCTTTCATTAGGCTTCAACTTTAAGTCATGTCCTTTTACAACTCTATATTTAGTTATTACCTCCCTTACCTCATTTGCATCCGTAAATGTCATACCCAAGACAAAATGAGGATTATTATCATCCACATTATACCTCAGCCTTTGCCTGTTTTGCAAATTAACTTCATTTTCATTCAACACTCTTCTTATTCTTCATAATCATCATCTTTATCACTATCTTGACTACTCTTACTAGTAAAGCTTTTTTAACATCAAAGCTTGCCTCACTTTCAAAGCTGTCATCAGTTACAGAGCTCACATTCTCTGATGCCGAAGGATTTGCTTCATCATAAGTGTTATCATTATTGTTATAAAAGATGTATTTCAACATCATTCAAATCACCATCTCTTATGCATTAATTAATATCTTTCTTACCAAATACTTGAGTTAATAAAGGATATGAGTCAATGAATATTTAATTAACCCAAATGTCAAAGGTTAATTATGTATTAGTACATGTCCTAACAGGTCCCACTGAGCTCTGTTGTGTTCATTGCTTTGGAGAGTATGAACCCTTTTGTCTTTATTTTCATTCTCATACCCAACATAAATATGAACCTTTACAATACCAGCTTGTAAAATGCACTCAGCCAAGCTTTTTATGTCATTGTCATTCATTAAAATATAGAGACCATGACTCAATGTTATACCAAGGCTCAACATATAAAGTTTACGTCCTGCTTCAATAAAGCTCTATCTTGTATTTCTTCATGATATGCGAGACTGATAACATGTCTATGTCCAAGTCATTTATAACCACAACTTCTCCCCCCACATATGATATAGCAGGCATGTGTTCCCAAGTACCCCCATAGCGTAAAACCACATTAATTTTGTCCATTCTATATGCCAAAGTGAGGAAAAGAAAGTACAAGAAAACAAAAAAAATACATAGTCATGGACCACTTAAAAAATAATTAATATTTTTTACTAAAATCAACACATTATCACTGATACAAACATTTTACCATTTTAATATACTTAACAACATTAAAAATCAAAAGATAATGATAAAATAAGGACTTTACATACCTTTTTTAGAGAATCCAATGAACATTTGCACTTTGTCTCCACCTCATGCTGTCTTCAATGCTCTTTCAACAACCAAATAGATGGTCACTTTCTACAACTTATATTCATTTCTTCATTTTATTTTACATAAAATACAGGTGGTTGATATGGGATAAATGAATGGGACAAGAGTAAAGTGAGTGGGTCAATTCCCTATTGTCAGTTGGAGCTTAATAAAACCCTAAGTTTTTAAAGGTAATTTTGCCACCAATGCTTATTTTTTGTCCCCTTTTTTGCCAAGTTGGATGTAATATTTTGAGGCAATGAAAATTTTGCCATGTTAGTGAGGAGGTCAACTTCATATGGGGACCACATAGGTGTTGTTCAACATTTATTTTTTGAAAATTGATGATAGAGTCCACTTTGTATAATGATAGGCAAATTAAAGTTCCAATTTAGCTAAAAGAAAAAATTAAGTTCCAATCTGCATTTAGGATAAAACGTTAAAGTACAGTTTGGCCCTGTTGCCTTATTTCTTATCATTGCCGCTTTTTTTGGGCTTTTTTCATAAATATCCCAAAGTAGAAGTAAAAAAAAATAAAAATACCCCAAGTTTTTCAAATTTATGCGAATGCCCCTTTCTCAATTTTATTTACATGCCTACCCTTACTTCTCCTTTAGCTAAAAAATGCATTCTTCAACTCTATAATATATATTTTAGCTCAAAAACACTTCTCTCACCCTTCTCACTCACCTACAATCACTTTATATCATATTAAAACTTATTTCAATTATGAAAAACTAAATTGAATCACTCTATATCATATTAAAGCTGATTTCCCTAATGATAGTCAAACCTGATTTTTTATTTTAATTGTTTTTATTTTTTTTTCTTTTGCTTGATTTCTGGTTTGCATAGATGACCTTTTTTTTCATTGATTTCAATAACCTAGAAAAGAAAAAGAAATTCAATAGCAATCACAAATCGAAGGTAAGTATTCTCATTAAGATTTATAATTTTCTTAAATCATTCAATGCATGCAAATAAGATATTTTCTTAAATCAATTCATTGAAAAAAGAACTCATCTTTTCTTTTATTTTTCTCTTTACGTCATTTTTTTCTTCACATTTGAAAGCATCAATTTTTGGTTTAGTTTTTAATGGAAGAAGATAAAGGAAAGGAAACCCAAGTGAGGTTCTTTTTTAAAATTTATTCTCTAATTAAAGTTTTATTGTTAATGTTTAACCTATTTGAAATTTTGATTCTTTGATCATTATTTTATGCAATGTTTGTTTGGTTTTGTTCGAGTGTTTTTTTTTAATGAAGTGGGTTTTAGGAAGATTGCTCATATGGGTATGGTTATATCTTGCTTGAGTGATTAATATTATATGGGCTTTTTCAATTTTTATGAAAAATCAAAGTGCATTATATTACTTAATAAAGGTCCATTGATCTTTATGACTTTTGCATGCATTTGAGGATTTTCCCATCCCTTGTTATTTTGCAATTTATTAGGATTTTTCATGCTCATTTAGCCTTGATTATGCTTTAATCTACTTATTATCTGGGTTCATCTTTGTTTTGATATTCACTTTAAGCATGGTCCTTGAAATCCTTACTCGTGTATAAAAGAGGTTTAATGCTTTTTCTTTGTTATCAATATAGCTTGATGATTAATAAGCATATGTCGTTTAAGCACATTTTAGAATCCTTTCAATTTACATTTGGTTTCTAAAATAATTTAATAACATCTATTTAAAGTTCTTTCGAAAATCAAGAAATAATATTTATGTTTGATACATTTTAGAATATTTTCAATTTACGTTTGGTTTCTGAAACAATTCAATGACATATGTTTAAAGTTCTTTAGAAAATAAAAAACATAATGTATATGCCTTCTTTATTTTAGAATCCTTTCAGTTTACGTTTGGTTTCTGAAGTAATTCAATGGCATCTATTTCAAGTTCATTTTAGAATATGTTTGGTTTACTTTTAGTTGCTGATACAACATTTGCACGAAATGCAGCAATTGCTTATTTTCATTCACTACAATGGCGAATAGACCGACAACTTCACTTCCCAAAAGTTTTAAGTCACAAGAATTCAAATACCAATATAATTCTTTGGTTGCTTTGCTTTGAATTTGTCTGCCTCTATGATTGTAGTTGATTGATTTATTGAGGCTTCCAATTTCAATTACTCAGATCAAAAAGAGGTTTCTTCTGATGATTGTAATTAATTGATTCATTGAGCTAAACTTTCACCCATAACTAATTTATGATTGTTATTTATTTAATTTAACTTGATCAATTCATATGCGGCTTTGACCAAATAATCTCTTATATATTATGTGTTGAATACATAATATTATAGGATAGAGCCAAAATTTTCATATACAATCTTCAAAAAAAAAAAAAAAAGCTAAAATAAGAAAAAATGAATTAAAAAACCAAAAGTTAACCACAAGGGTATATATATATATATCAGAAACCAAAAATGAACCAAAAGTATATAAAAAATGAATCAGAAGCCAAAAATAAAAAATAAAACCAACATAAATTAATATAATAAAAAAACACTAAATTTGAATATTTCAATATTTCATCACCATCAACACTATCTTTAATAGAACTATTTTTAACATTGGAATTAAAATCAACATCATCAAATAATTTCTTATCATCTTTAAAATAAAAAACTTAAAACAAATTATCAGAAACCAGATAAAAATCAAAGCGATACAAAAATAATAAAACAAAATATACTCCAACAAAATTCTTTAACTCATCATTATCACTAATAATTTCAATAAACTGTGAATTATAAACACCATTTTTACAATCAACTACATCTTCTAAATTAGAATTAGAAACACAAAAAGCACTTTCACATTTCCCTTCAATTTTAAAACAAAATCTGAAACGAAAAGTAGAAAAATGAAAGAAAAATTAAAAAGAAAAATATGGTGCATGTTTAAAAATATAAAAAGTACTCTTATTATTGTAATAGGTAGTTTTGTAAAAAAAATGAAAATTTAGGACATTTTTATTTATAATATTTAAAAATAGGGTATTTTTATAATTTTATTTATTTATTTTCAGAAAGGGATTATCAAGGATATAATCAGTGGAAAAGGGACAATCATGATCAAGAAATAGGGTATTGAGAAACTGGAACCGGTGAATCGCTACTTGGATTTGAAGGTTGATTTTCTAGTAATCTTAAATTTTTGTGGATTTTGTTTGGTCCATGTGGTTGATTAAGTTAATGATGTGTACGCTCAGGTAATAAAATAGAGGAAGTGCGAAAGAAATTGAAAAAAAGGCAATTGGTTTTGTTTTTTTAAGCAGTAATTCCCCGCACGTTCAATTCGAGCCTTTATTTTTTCAGTCGCACTTGACACCTCTCTGCTAACTCTCCCTATAATAGAGCGGCCCGTGCCATTTAGAGTCCAATTGCTTTCCTTTCACCTGATTTAAACAATCATCCGTGAAGCATACGATCTTTGAGCCTCCCTTTATGCTTCAAAATTCCTAAATTCACAATCATAATAATGGTACACAGTGCCTATGATTCTTTCGAGCTCCTCAGTAGTTGCTCAACCAAGATTGATGCGATCGAATCTTACGGTTCCAAGCTCCTTGTTGGCTGCTCCGATGGGGCCCTTCGAATATACAGCCCAGAATCCTCCATCTCTGACCGATCAGATTACCATGGCCAATCTGAGGAGCTGCGAAAGGAAAGTTATTTGTTGGAGAGAACAGTGACAGGGTTTTCAAAGAAGGCTCTGTTAGCGATGGAGGTATTATCATCAAGAGAGCTTCTTTTATCAATCTCTGAATCCATTGCTTTTCATAGACTTCCTAATCTGGAGACTTTAGCAGTCATCACCAAAGCTAAAGGTGCCAATGTGTATTCGTGGGATGACAGGAGAGGTTTCTTGTGCTTTGCTAGGCAAAAGCGTGTCAGTATCTTCAGGCACGATGGTAATTTTTGTTTTCAGTCTAACTACTGCTATGAATTATATATGTATAGCCGAAACTGGAAGTTTTCATTGATAAAACAATAAGAAATAGAGGATCCCCTTCACATTATTTGGCACTGAAGCCACTCTCAAATAAGTTTTGTTTGTAGTAAAAGATATATTGGACAAGGCTTTTTTTTTTTTTTTTTGCTAACCTATCAGCAAGCCAATTACACAACCGAGGAGTGTCCCTTTTACATTATTTGGGTAATTAATGTTTAAGGATACCAGCAATTGGAATGAATTCTTGTAAAATTTAGTCTATTTGTTGCTTGATTTCATTGTTTCAAAATTCTTTTTTCTTTTTAAGTTGAAAATCAAATTGAACTTGAGCAACTATGGACTTGCCAAATGAAACAAGTGACTAAAAATAATTCATTTGGTTTGACTTCTTTCATTTTTAGACTTTCCATACACCCTCATTATTATCCTTTAAACTCTTAAGAATATGTATAAGCAGTTGTACTGGTTACGCTCTATGATATGTCATAATGGTTGTTGAAGGTCTGATAAGTTTAATATTAAGCTGGCAGCAGTTAATTGGAGCTAAGGATTTAATTATTTTTTAGGGGGACGAGGATTTGTGGAGGTTAAGGATTTCGGTGTTCCGGATACAGTGAAGTCAATGTCATGGTGTGGTGAAAATATATGCCTAGGGATTCGAAAGGAATATATGATTCTTAATGCTACTAATGGTGCCCTGACAGAAGTGTTTCCTTCCGGGAGATTAGCCCCTCCTTTAGTGGTCTCTCTACCTTCTGGAGAGCTTCTTCTTGGAAAGGTATTGTTCTTTATTGTAGACATTTGCTTATTTTTCCTTGTTGTTTTGAATTGGCATTGTTTTTTTTTTCTGCCCTTTTAGTTTATTTATGAGTGTGAGAGGGGGAATTTCTTAGAAGTGTCAATTGAACTAGTAAAATTTTTTCATACAATAGATGCAAAAGAGTTCTACTAAGCTGAGCTCCAAAGTCATTAAACTTAAAATTTGACAAGTGTCCCTCTTCATAATTCAACATTGACTCATAAAGGCTTACACGCTGAGTTATTAAAATTCACAATATTTTTTTATAAAAATACAAAAGTAGCATTTTCTTTTTTAAAAAAAATTTACAAAAATTCTTATATTAAAATACACTCATTCTATTCTATGTAAACATTCTAATTCTATTACATCTAGAACTATCTCTTCATTTCCATAAAATATTATATCTATTATTCTAACTAAAACATCCTCTTTTAATTCAATTAAAAACACCTTTCCTTTTCTATTCAACTATAATTTCCCAACCAATTTATTTTTTTATTTTATTTATTCAACTGTACTCTTAATGAAAAAATAATCAAATAAAATTATTAAAATAACTTTTTTAATTCTCATTTGTTATATTTGATTAATTTGCAGTTTTTAATTTATTAGAATTATTTAATTAATTATTTTCAAATATGTATATTATTTATAGTTTGTGCAAAGCTCAGATTGATGACTAGTTTTAATAATTATATTTGCACAGAGAGAGAGAAAGAGAGGAGGAGCCAGAAGCGGGGGGGAAGAGTGAGAGAGAGAACTGGTAGCTGACAAAACATGACGGAATATGATCATAGTATAATTTTAGTATTGGACAATTTAGTTTGCACTTTTTACCAATCACGATATATTTTTGTTCCAAGCATGGTGAAATTTCACATAGAAAATAGCCTTTTCTAGTATTTGGGAAATAAACTATATATGACATGTCTTTTCCTTTGAAAACCTACTGTGCTAGAATTTATTCATCTTTGATTATTATATTTATGTGAATGTCAATGCTGTGCCAACCATTAGTCGTGGACTCTCTGTAATGATTCAAGACTGAAAGGCTGTTGGCTGTTGTATAAATTGCTCCTAGTACCCCTCATTGTGAATAATAACAATTTGGGCCTGAGAAATGGAATGTCTCTGATTTAGTTCTTGCCATGTCATTGTATTAATTAATGGAGTGAATAGCATATCTGCCAATATAAAATTTGGAGTTACAAAATGTACTATTTTCAGGATTTTTCTCACATGCAATGTGCTGTGCTTGCTGGCTGCTCCAAATTGATGTAATTCATCATTTGCTTTTATTATTCAGAAACACATGCAACAAAAAATTAAATCATATTATCTGCTGCCTTAGGAGAACATTGGGGTCTTTGTGGATCAAAATGGCAAGCTTCTTCAAGCAGAGAGGATTTGTTGGTCAGAGGCCCCTTCTGTCATTGTTATTCAGAAACCGTATGCAATAGCACTGCTTCCAAGACGCGTTGAGGTAACTTAATAACTTATTTAGCATATAAGATCAATTTTAGTTATTTATTTATTTTTCATTCTTTGAAAAGCCATGCATTTGTTCAACTTGAATATTATTTTGCAGATTCGATCCCTCCGAGTTCCCTATCCACTGATACAGACCATTGTACTTCAAAATGTCCGTCATCTTGTTCAAAGCAATAATGCAGTAATTGTTGCATTGGACAATTCTGTATACGGGCTCTTCCCTGTTCCTCTCGGTGCGCAGGTAATGCTTTGTATAATTAGAATTTGTATAGGTGTGGACCTGCTATTTAATTTGCATGAATAAGTGAGAAGTTCAAGAGGTGATTGTTCTAACAAATCTTATGTTGCAATTCCTCATAATTTTCTATTGTCCTTACACTGTGGTGTTCTCTGTAATCTAGTTATGGTTTTAGCTGTAACCTTAGTGTTCTAGCTTTAGATGAGGATGTTAATATTACATTGGTAATATAATTGAGGTCTGTTTCTTAATGTTCTAGCTTTATGAGAGAATATTCTCTTTACATATTGGAAACGTAATTGAGGACTGTTATTGATCTGCAGATTGTTCAGTTAACAGCATCTGGAAATTTTGAGGAAGCCTTGGCCTTGTGTAAGCTGCTTCCACCAGAAGATTCAAGCCTTCGAGCAGCAAAGGAGGGTTCAATTCATATAAGGTAATGTGTTTCCTTTTGAAATGATTGTTTAATACTGCTTTTTAGGTAACTTTGTTTGTTTTTTTTTTTTTTTAAAAAAAAAATTCTTTTTGGGACACAATTATTAAAGCCCCTTGGAAATAATCAAGTTTTGGCAATTGAGCCCTTTTATTTTTATTCATTGGCATCAAAACTTCCAACTTCTATTTTAAATAATAAATCAAATTGAGGGGTATTTGTAATTTTTGTCAAATGTGTGAGTGGTGTCAGCTTGTCGTTTAAAAGTTTTCCGACTTGACAAAAATCAGCTTACGAGGAAAGAGAGATGTTGAGATCTGTAAACAAAAGGCCTATCAGACAAGTCTTCATGCAATCAATTGGCCATAGGCCATACACTAAAATCAATCTTCTTTTGTTCTTTCTCTCACTTCAGTTTCTCTTGGTCTTGTGTTCTCAGGGCCTGTATGTTCTTTCTTTTTGTTGGTTTGATTTCATTTATTTTTTTTTGTTCTTTTAAGTAGAGTTTGGGTTTGAGAATAATAGAAGAGACTCTGGTTTTATTGTTGTCGATTAAGCCATGTATTTTCGGTCAATAAACAAGTAGTGGAAGTGGCCTATCTATTGAAACCTAGTTGCTTTTATTGTTTGGAGTATTTTATCATTGTCATTCTGGACTTTGTAACCTTTAGCCTTGTTGCTTTTCAACAATATTAAACTTTTTACTTCTCTTTTTATATGGTTGTGTTACATAAAGCTTTGTTAAAGAGTCCAAATATTATAAGAATGTCTACATGATTAAAAGTAAAAGTTGGAGGGCTTGTGTGAGTAAATAATAGTAAGAGAACTCATCAGTGAAACCTGAAAATTTCAAGGGAATTGTGAAGAGCCAAGAACTGTATGCTGCATGTGAGTATAGGGATTGTCCTTAACCCAACCTATCAATCAAAAAGGTGTTATCTTCTTACTTTGCCACAGAGTATTATTCTTAAAACTTATCTATTTAAGGTTTTTTTAATTCTTTATATATTAATAGTGGGGTCCTGATATTATGAAAATGTTCAAAATTAGAGGTGGTGATGAACTAGCATGCTGGCTGGCTAAGCATTTATTAGCAATATTTGAGTTAGGGATTTGAGTCCTAATTTTACGACTATTAAGTTATTCAAATCATAGTAGGAATATTTTCCTACAATAATTATTGTATAAGATTATAAAATAATAATTTCCTTTTTTAGTTCATCTTCTTCCATAGTTGACTAAGGAATATTTGATAGTTTATTTCCTTTTTCTAGTTGACTAAGGAATACAAATCCCAGTTGTCAAAGTCTTAGGACTATGTATACACACACACACACACACACACATACGTACTTTTACGATATTTTCTTCAAGCAGTAGAATTTTTTTCCTCAAAGTGATTGAATCCTTACCTTATTCTTGAAGTACGGATTACAATTCCATTCTTTGACCATATTTATCTCTGGTACTATTAGTCAGAAAGAAGGTTGGATCTTAGCGAATATATGTAGATTGTCGAGCATTGAATAAAATTACAGTAAAAGACAAGTTCTTTATTCCTATGGTTGTTTAATTAGTGGATGAACTAGGAGGGGTAGCTCTTTAATAAATTGGATTTATGATTTGGCTACCACCAAATTTGAGTACACGAATGTGAAATTTAGAAAACTGCTTTTAGAACATATGACGGTCATTATAAGTTCTTGATTATGCTTTTTGGATTAACTAATGCACTGTTTACTTCTTAGAGTCTGATAAATGATGTTTTTCAGTTCATCTTTGTAAGTTTTAATTTTCTTTGATGATATTTTGGCGTGCAGCCTATCCTTTAAAAGCTATTTGTTACATTTGAGTTGTTTTTACCCTTTTCCATTAACTTCGTCTGTTTGTCAAGAAACCAAGAACATGCATTTAGTGTTTCATGCTTTCTATCTTAAGAAAAGTTGGGTAATTATGATGCGATGCAACATCATTTGCTAGATATTTTTTTTTCCAATAGTGAAATCTAAACCCTTGCCTAAAGCTATACTTGATCAATATGTAGTTACCCGGCACAAATATCCTATCACTAAATGTTTAGTGGACTATTTTCTTCAAGCAGTAGAATTTATTTGAAAGCCTTTGGCCTCATTGGAGGTTGATCCTCTTGACGTGATCCAACCTCTACTCTATTTTTAGCTCTCTTTTTTCAATTTCTTTTGATAAAACTCTAAGTTCTATCAGCATTTTGTTGGACTTGTTGAGCATGAAATGTGGTCTTTGTATGTAAGTGTTAAGCAAAGACCTTGAACTGTTGAAATTTCATTTGCAATTGCTATGCAGTTTACGGTTCTGGGGGAGGAGAAGATATTTGAATTTGATTTAGTTGGATGTTGTGTTATAGTAAACCCCTTAACTTTTTGGCTAATGCATATGTATTTTGTATATATGCTTTACCCGTATTGTTTTCTTTGGTTGTGATTCTTTACATTTCTAAATACCTTTGGATTGAATAAGTTTATATCACTTTTTTGCAGATATGCTCACTATCTTTTTGATAACGGGAGCTATGAGGAAGCCATGGAGCATTTTTTAGCATCCCAAGTGGATATCACCTATGTGCTTTCTCTCTATCCATCGATTGTTCTTCCCAAAACATCTATGGTTCTTGAACCTGAAAAGCTATTGGATATTCCTTCAGATGTCCCATATCTCTCGAGAGGTTCATCTGGAGTTTCAGATGATATGGAATCCTTACCTCCACTACAGTCAAATGAATTTGATGAGCATGCTGCCCTTGAATCGAAGAAAATGAGCCACAACACCCTCATGGCTCTCATTAAGTTTTTGCAGAAAAAGAGATACAGTATAATTGAGAAGGCCACTACTGAGGGAACAGAAGAAGTTGTTTTAGATGCTGTTGGGGATAGTTTTGGACCTTATGACTCTAGTAGATTTAAAAAATCCAACAAGGTAGAAAACTCTTTTACCCCATGTTTCGGGTGTTAAAAGAAATTCCTTATATATTATGTTTTATATGTTTTACCAAACGCACATATAGAAAAGAGTGTATAATGTTTCTGAACATCCTGTCTGTCCTTGCTCATGTTTGCTGGTGGGATGGAGAAAGAGAGAGAACCTAGGAAGGATGTGGGGATGGGTTTTTATGTGTTTGTTGGGGTATGCTGGGAAAAATAGACCCCAAAGATATTGTTAAGTGTTTTTAAATTTGTAACAGATAGAACAAATGCCAACATGATAAATCTTGTGCTGTTAGGAGTTGTAAGAAGTGTGTTTCTACTAGATATGAATAACATTTATCTGTTACATTACATTTGTTGTTCTCAATACTGAAAATCTTCTTATCTCATTTGGTGCAATATTGTGCATTTATCCAGCTGAAACTTGAAACTTCCTACATTGAGAAATGTGCAAATTAGAATAAAATGTATCTATTGAGGATATCTACTTTCTTATAGTGACTTTCTGCTCTCTTGGTTACCTAGGGGCGAGGCAATATTTCCATTAACTCAGGAGCTAGGGAGATGGCAGCAATACTGGATACAGCATTACTTCAAGCTCTTCTTCTCACTGGACAGTCTTCTACAGCATTAGAATTACTCAAAGGTGTTAACTATTGTGACGTAAAGATATGTGAGGAGATTCTTCAGAAACAGAATCATCATGCTGCCTTATTGGAACTTTATAAATGCAACTCCATGCACCATGAAGCTCTTAAGCTTTTGCATCAATTAGTTGAAGAGTCAAAAACCCAAGCTAAGCTTACCTCAAACTTTAAGCCTGAATCAATTATAGATTATCTCAAGGTAAGCTTTCTCATTTGGTCGGACATCATTTTTTCTGTGCTTTGTATTTTTATAAAAAGTTAGCAAGCAATATGCATGGAAGCATAGATTGAATTCTCATTTAAGAATTTAGAAGTAGACGGCGCTTTTTAGCTATTCAGTCTGTCACTATCTATATGTAGGTATGCCATCATTTAACTTTAGAAGCATTTTGCCAGTTAGATTCATGTAATTTAACTTCAAAAAATGCCAGTTGGAATATATTCCCTCAGCATGTAGACAGTCATGAGGATATCTTCCTAAGTCTTAATGTAGTTTCCAGGCATTCATTTAATCAATTTTTTTTTTTTTTTTTAATTTCTTTATACAAGAGCTGTGGTCAGAATACTTGATATTTTGTTCTCTCAATGAAAAGGGATTTTCAAGGCATCTTGGCCTAAACTGATGTATTATATCTTGAAATGGTTGGATTTGCTGCCAGCATGTTGATGCATTTTCTTGTGCAGCCTCTCTGTGGGACAGACCCCATGCTTGTCTTGGAGTTCTCAATGCTTGTTCTAGAAAGCTGCCCAACTCAAACTATTGAGCTTTTTTTGTCTGGGAATATTGCTGCAGACTTGGTCAATTCTTATTTGAAGCAGCATGCTCCAAGCATGCAGGGGAGATATTTAGAACTTATGCTTGCAATGAATGAAAATGGGATCTCTGGAAACTTGCAGAATGAAATGGTAAGAAACTCTTGCTTTGCTTTTCATATTATATTATTTATAATCTAAAGTGACTTGGCAAAACAGATAGTGCTGCTGAACATATTTTATCATTGTACAGCTGCCATTAAATCCAATAAGTGATTGCATTAGCAAATTTATTTGTTGTGGTAGGTACAAATATATCTTTCGGAAGTACTTGATTGGCATGCAGACCTGAGTGCTCAACAGAAATGGGATGAAAAAGATTATTCCCCAACAAGGAAGAAATTATTGTCTGCATTGGAAAGTATATCAGGGTATAATCCTGAGGCTTTATTGAAACGTCTTCCATCAGATGCATTATATGAAGAGCGTGCAATATTACTGGGGAAAATGAACCATCATGAGCTTGCCTTGTCTCTTTATGTTCATAAGGTTTGTCCTGGTCTAAATCAATCTGCTTAGATGAGATGGTCAAAAACATCACTATGAATCAGCATTATCTCTGTTATCTCATTATGGTCATAAAGTATATGTTGGTGTAAATTGATCTGTTTAAATAATACGGTTAATGAGTGATTCCACACACAATGGAACATTATGTAAAGCTAAAAGCCATTCATATGGGAACTTGAAGCCACCCATGGTGAATTTGAGATATAATGGCCTTTAGTTCCTTAATGAAAAGCACTACCAGGAGATTCCTTCCATTTTGCGATTAATTCTGTCTTAATTATCTATTTATTTGTTCATTATTTCCCCTTTTGTCTTAATGAATTGAAAAAGTTTTTTTTTGAACTTACCAGCTTCGTGTCCCTGAACTGGCCTTGTCCTATTGCGATCGGGTTTATGAACATGCTGTTAATCAAGTTTCTGCAAAATCTTCTGCCAATATATACTTAACACTTCTGCAAATTTATCTGAATCCTCACAAGACAATCAAGAACTTCGAAAAGAGAATTACAAACATAGTATCATCTCAGAATACAAGTATTCCTAAGGTCAGCTCTGGGACTTCATACAAAGCTAAAGGAGGTCGTGGAGCTAAGAAAATTGCTGCAATAGAGGGTGCAGAGGACATGCGTGCAAGTGCTGGTAGCACTGACAGTGGCAGGAGTGATGGTGATGCAGATGAATTTGGCGAGGAAGGAGGTGCTGCAATTATGCTTGATGAGGTACTTGACCTTTTGAGCAGAAGGTGGGACAGAATCAATGGCGCTCAGGCCCTCAAACTTTTGCCGAAGGAAACAAAATTGCAGGTATTTAGTGTACAACTGTTAGGAAAATAGATTTGGACCACTCCAGATGGGGCTTCTATGGGGGCTTAATCCGATTGTTGTATTATGATTATTGTGCCTTTGCCCAACTACTCCCAAGTAATTTCTGATAGTGGCATCAGAATATGTATTTACTGTTTGGCTCTATTCACTATATTCTGATAGTATGCTCTGCCTTTCTTCTGTAGAATTTGCTTCCTTTTCTTGGACCTCTTGTGAGAAAATCCAGTGAAGCATACAGGAATCTCTCAGTCATCAAGAGTTTGAGGCAGAGTGAGAACTTGCAGGTATCCACTTTTTTACTTTGTAATCAACATTAGTTTTATTTGGAAACAAAATAATTCTTACAAGACATCCTGCAACATCTTAGGATTAATTTATGAAAGCTTTAAATTGGTATGAAAATTTATTTCTAATGTATATGGTTGAGTAGTGTCATTTTATTTTTATTGTTTGTCTTCTATCATTGGTTCCAACTTCTATGTTGGGTCATGCTTCGACTGTATGAGTATCTACCTGTTTGGCCTGGAAAAGCATGTGTTTCCTGACTATTATTCATGTATTACATTAATTTCTGATTTAATAACAAATAGTGGAATAGGCCATATGATGGCCATAGAGGCCTCATTTTACAGTACAAATGGAGGGCTGGCTGTTCCTTGCACAATGGAGACAGCCCCTATATGTTTTTCATGCAAGTGATGTGGGAGTCAGTTCCAAGCTGCTTATAATTTTCTCTTTCGTGCTTAATCTGGTCCTTTTTTTTTTCCCTATCTTTGTTAAAATTGTCTTTCAAACGGGAGCTAAAATTGTAAATTTCTACTATATTTTATGATGTTGAACCAAATTTTATTGAAGATTGCCAAGAGATCATACTCATTCATAAACAGATGGAAACAAGATTTATTGAGGTTGTTCATACCAGTTCATTTACAGTATAAAGCATAATAAGCTCAGTTGCAGCAAATCTACAGAACAATTCTTTTTCTGCATAAATATCTTTCTTTTTTTATTGTTTAAATCTTAATTTATCACTTTTAGCTTTTTCAGATTATGTTATTCAATTTGCTTCTAGTGTTTGTAGAAATGCATGCTTTGTACAACAGTCTACTACGCATTTTCTAAATAAAGGGTCATGTGAAACAGGTGAAAGATGAATTGTACAACCAAAGGAAAACAGTTGTGAAGATCACCACTGATAGTATGTGCTCTCTTTGTAACAAGAAAATTGGAACAAGTGTTTTTGCTGTTTATCCCAATGGGAAAACTCTAGTGCACTTTGTTTGCTTTAGGGACTCTCAAAACATGAAAGCTGTGAAGGGCTCACCACTGAGAAAGCGATGAGTTTGAATGTTCACAAGACAGAAATGACAGTTTTTCCTTTTAAGAAGTTATATGCTATGAAGATGTTTGCTATGGTTTATGTGTGATCCTTACGAGAAAGAAACCTGCTTGTCTGTTGTCACTTGGCTGTGTTCTCCAACTCTGCTAGTTGAAAATTGCAGTTGCTGCCACGGTTTCTCATCCAGACGAGAAGCACTCAATATTGGTTTGTAGATAACTATAGATGCAAGGCTTGCTTTCGGAAAGGCTTGAGATTCATTTTGGTTTGAGTGCTTAGGGTGTTCAAAGGCTGTCTCGAAATTGTCTGTTATAAAATTGTTCAAGAAAAGTAAAGTAAGAAATACATAACCCATATTGATATATCAATACAGATTTGAGAATTGCTGTACGTCAATTGCGTTAATGTGGCATTTTGTTTTTAATATTATAATTGTTTCAGGAAGATCCGTGAAAAAATGAAAGACATGGATTTTTTTTAATTGAAAAAAAAAAAAAAAACACATTCAATTGATGATGGTTGTTCCTTTCACAACAGGAAAAGTTTGGCATTTTTTAGCGAAACGGTAAACCACAACTCCAGTCCTAGAACCATCACACGGTTCATCGACGTGAATAACCTCAACCTGGAACAGTTTCTTAGCTCGTTTGAAAAAAACGGAATCTTTCTTCCATCTCCTCAAATGAGCCATAACAAACACAACCTTTTTCTGTCCGCCGTCCATTAGCAAACGCAGCGTATACAGCAGAGGTTCATAAAGGTGATCATAATAAACCACATCAGATGCCAATATGACATCAAAATCCTGCCCTATTGAGTCCACGTCACCATCACCTTCCTCTCCCCACCTGAGAGCTGCCACGTTGACCGTGCCGCCGCCAAGAGCCACCGTCTCAGCATTGGCGTCCACGTTGAATTGAAGGTTAGGGATGACATGGGGTAGATCGGTAACTGTGACATTGGCACCGAGCGTCACTGCTGCTGCTATTCCAACAAGGCCAGTGCCGGAGCCGAGCTCGAGGATATTGAGTTTGAGGTTAGAAGATAAGGGCTGAAAAATTGGGGAGAGTGGACCGGTGGTAGGATTACAGCGGTGGTTGTCAAGGAGATTGAAAAGAGTGGTAGCTGCAGGCCACAGCTGGAAAGAGAGGCCTTGGGATCGGAGTTCCCTGATCACTATCATTGAATTGACGGAAATGATACAATGGTGTTGATTGGCTGCGCCATCTTGTAGACAATGCGGAGTGGTTGAGCTGCGTGATTCCAGTTGGTAATCTGGTAAAAGAATCTTGATGGGATCTATTGCTTCTTCGTCATCTTCTTGCTGCTGAGGAGGTTCCATCAGCTGTCAACGCCGCGCAGCTTTCGTTTTTATTGTAAAACGGAAATGGTTATTGTGCAAGTTAGGGCTTTTCTTTAGGGTTTAGATGGTATATGGGGCGTCCCGCGTCAACTACAGTTGGATGCGGTCCATTTTTTTTATTTAAATATGTACGGAGTACTTTTGAATAGATACCAGTCTAAGGGTAAAAAAAAAGAGATGTTTATAGAATTCATCTCATATTCTCTTGATTTTTTTAGAGGTAAACATTAATTTAATTTTTCCCTCTATAATAGTTCCTTAATTTCTCTTTTTTTTTTTAGTGTTGAATTGTACTGCACATAGTAAGCATTATATTATAAATTAATTGTTGCATATAAGATATTCCTGTAATACAGTTATAAAATTATACAGTTTAGTAATAAAACTATATTATTTTTAATTAGAGTTAAATTATATTGTTTATTAAATTTTATAAATATATTAAATGAATTGTTAAATATTTATTGTTTCGTGAAAAATAATTTGTATAAACTAAATTGTACTTCAAACAACAAGCATTATACTTTTTTTAGAATACACTAACATAACTATGCAATTTAAATGTTTAAAATAACTATTCCTGTAACATAACAAACATATAGCAACTTCAAAATAGTCTTCTTAGAATCCTGCTCTTAATCTCGCAACAAGCTCTTACTCCTGTAAAAATGAAAACTTCAGGATGAAAATTGAAGCATAGCAACAATGAAAATTGAAAAAAAAAAAAAAAAAGGCATTCAGTCATTAAAACGATCATAGCCTAGCCCATATAAATTATATGCATTCACCATCATAAAGACAATAAAAATACAACATATAAAGAAGCTTACCCTTCAGATTTTTTGTAGTTTGATAATATGAAGTTATAAACTGGAAAATAAAACAGACCAAAGAACTATCTTTCATTCATAAATTCATTTTATTCAAAATCTAAATCAAGAGAGCATCAAGGAGAAACAAATGTCCACCTCTAATATTTTGTCAAAACGCATACATGTGTGCATTGAAGCATCCACTTCATGAATTTACAATGCTTCAAGTTAACCTTTTACTCAACTAGCATATGTGTTTATTCTGGTAAAAATTACAGATTTTCATTTTTGGTAAAAACAGTCGAAGCACACAGGCACAAGTGTCCACCACCAGATTAAATGAAATGGTTAAGAGGGACTATAGATATATGGTAAAAATAGTTAAATATGGAAACTTAGTTTCAGAAACTGTTCCACTGTGCAGAGCAATGCAACAAAATTTAACACTAAGTGGTGAGAAACAAACAGAAGCAAAATATAAACTTCAGAAACAAAGTAGATGAGGGACGGAGAGAATATAAACAAGAAGTTCAATGTATATTTACCTTATCTATCAATATTAACCTGTGTCAACCTTCTTTCTCATAAACTAATATACACATTTTTTTTCCCCAGTTATTGCACACTACACATAATGCATTATGTTAGTGTAACTCCAAATATTATTGGTAAAATAATATACTAAAATTTATTATTTATTATTTCTTTCACTTTTTTTATCTTTTGAAATACATGAAATAAAAAAAAAAATCAAATTATATATTATAAGACTATAAATGAGTAAATTTGGGATTGTTATTTCTATCACATAATAAAAGTAAGGAATAATAAATTACAAAAATAAAAATTTAATTTATATTAAGAGTAATGAAAAATCAATCCTTTTCAATATAAAAAATAATTTTGCTTTTTATCTTTTAATTCAATTAATCAATAAGTAAAAAAGAAAAGTATGAATTTGACACATTTATTGGGCGGTAAATTAAGGGAGGGAAATAGTCAAAAGAAAAACACATAAGGATGGAAAAGACAAAAAGTCAAAAGTAATATGTTACATTAGAAAAGTCAATATAATATTTGGGTACATTGTTTTTAATTAGTATTAAGTTGAATTCTTTAATCTTATAAATACAAATACTAAATTGTAGTAATTTTAAGAAAAAATTAATAAATAAATTTTTAGGTATTTGTTTTGATAAAAATCATTTATATGAATTGCACTATACTACATATAATAAATATTATGCTATAAAATAATTGTCTGTACTACTACATATATGATATTTGTACCATACACTTATAAAATTATATAATTTTTTATTAGAGTTAAATTAGATTGTTAATTCAATTTTATAAATAAAAATACTACAGTTGTCTAAAGAGATATTAGAGGTAAATTTGAATATTTGCTAAAAATCATATATACACCACTATTTAAACTGACCTTTTTTTATCTTTTTTCTCTTTACCTCTCTACAATATATATCAACGCTTATCAACAGAAGCAACCATATAATCTTAGCAACCCTTGGCAGCCTAGCAATCCTTAGCAGCATAATAACACTTAGCAACACGACCACCTATATCAACATATACCCAAATCAATATATATATATATATATATATATATATACACCGTATCAACCAATATTAACCTATATCAACCTTCCTTCTCATCAACCAATATACGCATTTTTTTTAACTTTTTTCTTTCCAGTTATTATACCCTACACATAATGCATTATTTTAGTCTAACTCTAAATATTATTGCTAAAATAATATATAAAAATTAATTATTTATTATTTCTTTCACTTTTTTATTTTTTGAAATTACATGGAATGAAAAATCAAATTATATATTATAAGACTATAAATAAGCAAATTTGTGATTTTTTTTTACTTCTATCACATAATAAAAGTAAGAAATAATAAATTATAAAAAAAAAATTCAATATATTATTAAGATTAATAAGAAATTAATCCTTTTCAAAATAAAAAATAATTTAGATTTTTATCTTATAATAATAATAATTATTATTATTGAATTATTAATTATTAGATTATTAATTCTATTAATCAATAAGTAAGAAAATAAAAATATGAATTTGAAACATGTTATTGGGTGGTAAAATAAGGGCGAGTAATAGTTCAAAGAAAAATATATAATGATGGTGTAGACACTCGGTCCGATTGGCCCATGAATCGGGAACGAACCGCAGGTGTTTGGTTTGATCGGCCACACTAAAGCCCAATGATAAGAATGCGAAACTTGGATACAATTACAAAGCTTGAATCTTAGATTGGAAATGGACTTGAGAGCCTGGGGACCCAAAAAAACCTAGCCCAAGTTTATCTAAACATGCCTAAGTTTTCTTTGGCCCACTTAGCCCAATGCAGAGCAAGGCCAAAGAGGTGCCGCCTCTATGCAAAGAGGCGATTGCCTCATCACAATGGCACTGCTTCTGTGGTAGACCACTTGTAGCTGCATTTAATACAACTGCAACCATGATGGTTAAGTGGGGTGGGCCCTACACCCTCTAGACCTGGTTCTTGTGTGAGAAAGAGATTTTTGGAGGGAAGAAAAAGGCTATGGAGGTTTATGATGGTTTAGGAACCTAAGGGCATAGGTAAGATTTGAGACAAAAGTGAAAAAGAGAGAGAAAGAGATGGAGGAGTTTACCAAGATTTGGAGGAGAGAACAAAAAAAAAAAAAAAACAAGGAAGAAGAGGCTTTGAAACTAGGAAGGGATGTTCTTGAGAAGAGAGGGAGGAGTTTAAGTTCAATAGTCCATTTCCTTGAGAAAAAGAAGGTGAAAGAAGTTTGTCTTCAAGTGTATCTCACATCCAAGTAAAGTTCAACATCACATCCAAGTAAAGTTCAACATCTAAAGCAACCTCTGAGGGCTAACCATTTTGTTAAAGCTCATATTCAAGTAAATCCTATTTATCTCCTGAGCACTTTAATATTAGACTTGAATATGACTTAATTTGTTAGTTTATTTAGTGTATATTTGGAGTTTATGTAACCTATTATGCCATGTTGTTAATATGATATGCTAGGGTGTTGAATGTATTGGTAGAATAGAAAGTTTCTGTTTGTTTGTTTGCATACCATTTGTTTAGAATAGATTTCTAGCTGTTTTGAGAGTCGGGTTGTCTATTGACTAGGCAATGCCTTTGTGAAGGGGCATCACCTCTTTGCCATGAGGAGCTCAGACAGGGTGACCTAACCTTTGGCCTAAGATTTTTGCAATATATATGCATGATTTTGATTTCCAATCCTGTTTAGGCCCTTATACTCCACTCATTTATACATGACTGTATGTACTATGTCTTTTAAGTTAATTTGTTAAGTCCTTAACCTCCATTTGCATGAACTTATTTTGTAAATTAGTTTGAATGTTTTCTCTTGAGAAATTTTATGTATTTCAGGACTAATGTTTTGGTGATTGCAGGATACTTGAGATCGATCTTCTTGAATAATTAAGGATTTATCCCTTAACTAGTTCTTGAGAGGCTTTCATGGGTCTAAGGACTAGTTTAGTCTTGGTTTATCTTTGGTATATTTTCAATATATTTGTAGCTTATTATGCTTTTATTTATGTAAACAAATGTTGTAATCCTTAATCCTTTCTCCCTTTGAATTCAAATGTATTGTTTTGATTTATTATTTTGATGAATTTTGGGACTTTAAGGCATGAAATAGAGTTAATGCATAAACTCAGACTTAAATGTAAAATTGAACAATTGATTGAAGGCAATTCCAAATTGCATGTAAATAAAGGAACAACTGGATAATTAAAGGTAATAAAATACAAAACAGAAACAAAGGTAGATTGCAAGATCGGGTGGGCATTCAAAAGCCCATACCTAGTTTCCAAATCCATTCTTTGATGATGGCTTATGGGAATCTTTGTGGGGTCCATTTGCTATACAATGTATCTTGGCTTTTTATCAAGGTGGTGAAATCCATCTCTATTTAGGCTTTAAAGACCTAACATGTATTTCCTAGTGGGCCTTGAGCCCACACAGTGCTGTGGTCTCCAACACTTGGGCATACGCTAAATCCCACCGCCTATAGTGGCGACTCCACTAGGGATAGAGAAGTTAATTCCCATGTTTTGTAATTTATTATCTTTAATTATTCCTTAATTCCTTTTGCATTCCTATTGTATTCACTACACTTCTTGCACATAATGAGCACTTAAAGTTCTTAATTAACTCGATGATAGTCATTATTTTGCTACTTATGTTTCACTCAAACCTGGTGGTAAAATATTTGATTATTATCACTCATAACGCATACCAATCTGTGTCGTTTGTCCTTTAAGTGGGGAGACGTATATTGTTATAGGAGTCGAACCTAAATGCTTGAGACTCAAGCTCATGTAAGGGCCTAGCAATTTTCCTTAGGAATTCTTTTAAATGTGTCTGTATGGTGCCATATAATGGATCCTTGAAATAAATCCTAAGCCCACTAACAATTGACCTAGGGTAAAATGGGTCCTCATGCCCAATCTAGGCTTGTTATAAACAAACTATGTCAAGATGGGCCTTTCATGCTTATTTATAACCCATTTCAAATGGGCCGTAACAAAGTAAGCTTATGATACTAAGGACTTTGGCTTATTAAAGATGGACTTGGGCTTTATTAAAAGGACTTTATTACTTGTTTGAATATTTTAAGGGATATCTTGTATATTTCAGTTTTATTATTCCTCGTTGATAATTAAAATCCAAACAAAAAAATCATAGGATGAGAAACTTGCCAATGAACACGCGTGTGGAAGAAATAAGGGCAGAGGTTATAATTTTTGAGGTTTCATGTTTTGTTTCATTGCTGTGTGTAAAGTAAGTGTGTTTATATTTTTTCTTAAACACTTATTTTCGTTCCTTCTTGCTTTAAATAATAAAGTACACCTGCATAGCATGCATATTTCTAACCAATAGCCTTGCAGTTATAGATCCTTCGAGCTCATTTGCTTGGATTCGCTCTACCTTCGATCAATTAATCAGACATTCAAAAGCAAAAATGGTAGGGAACTTTAATCCTAAGGCATTCAAGGCACAGTTGAAGGAAGACATGTTCCCTGAAACTTGGTCTATGATGAGGGAAATGATAGGGAGATAACCAAGCTCATTAGAGAAAATCAACCAACACTACAACCCAATGCCCAACCAACCAATCTGATCGATTTTGATGAGGAAATCCTAGTAAGAGAAAGGGAAGAAGATAATGTCACAGTATTAGCAAACCTACCAAACCGAAAGGGGAGTGAACTTGATTGAGGATGTGGAACAAACTAAGTGGGCTAAGAACATAACCAAGGCAATGGGCCAAATGCAGATGATGATGAAAGAGAAAGGCTTGGATGTCCTTTTGGACTACAATGATTTAAGCTTAGGAAGGGAAGATGATCCAATACCACAGAAATTCAAATTCCCTGATATAGGGAAGTTTTCAGGGATTGAGGACCCTTACTTGCATCTCAAGCAGTATATGACCTATATGAAAGCAACTAAATTGACTATAGCCTAAATAGTCAAATAGTTTCCCATGTCACTATAAGGTACACTGATCCAATGGTATTATACTTTAAAACCTGATGTCTAATCTGATTAGAAAGTACTTTATGCTACATTTGTAAAGCAGTACAACCTTAATGTGCAATTAGAGGTGTTTTGGAAAGATTTGCAGAATACTAGGCAAAGGTTTAATGAGTCATTCACTAAGTACCTGACCCAGTGAAGAGGCAAAATAAGCTCAAATGAAGCAGAGACCTATCAAATTGGACCAACTAATAATATAGAGGGATGTGTTCCAGCACTGTCTAAAAAGTTGAAAGACATTAGGATCCAAAATTTTAAAGAACTACATAGGTTTGAGGTCTAGAAAGAATCATATTTAGCCCAAGAAAAGAGATTTTTTGGTGGAAGGTTTGGGGGCAGAAATGAAGCTAGTTTAGGTAGCAACGTATAGATAAATGCTATTAGACAACCAAGCAGCAATCCGCAAGCTAGTGCTTTCCAACGACCTCGACGATTCTTTAACTTCGGGAGGCCTATGTCGAAGGTCCTTGAGAAGCTAATTGAAAAGAACATTCTGTGATCCTTACCCTAAAGATCACCCATACCAAATGCCAACCTTAAAATTTATTGCAAAATCCACCAGAACATCAACCATTACACTGACGAGTGCACACGATTGATAAATAAAATCCAAGACCTAATTGATACAAGAAAAATCACTGATCCTAATAACCGAAAACTAAACACTTAAAATAACCCTATGCCTAATTATTGTAATGTACCACCACCAAACCCAACTATCCTCATGATCAACATGAGATTGACGAAAGAGTAAGTCCTAAACTCTTTCGTCGATGCCACCTCTAACTCACCAAAATTTGAACCCAATGACCTGAACCAAAATGAACTACCTATAGAACTTACTGTGAATATAGTCCGCATTTGGAGTTTTAATGATAAAGATGGGAGTCCAATTGATTTATGGAATAGTATGGGGACTGGGGGAAACCAATCAATTGAGAAAGTTGAGGGAAAAGGGAAGGAGATTAAGATTACTAAACTGGGATCAAAAAAAAGAAAGGGGTCTAGAAATAGAAAAGAGAGTGGAGGAAGTGAAAAAAGAAGACATTATTGTTAGTGTCTGGGAATTGTTAATGCATTCAAGAGATCATCAAGAAACACTGGTCTTAGCCTTGGATCAGAAGAGGATTTCCACCAGCTATACTCTTGAATAAATGGTAAGCTCACTAATGGAAAGCTCCCAAGGAGCCATTGTATTCTCTGATGATGATCTGCCTTTACAAGGAAGGGACCATCACAAGGCTTTATTCATCAAGGCTGAGGTAAAGGGCAAAATAACTTATGGTGTAATGGTAGATAACGGCTCCATCATTAATGTGTGCCCACTAAAGATTTTGCTGAAGTTGGGACTAAGTTTAATAGACTTGAAGCCCTATGAGGTAATCATCAAGGCCTATGATGACATGAAAAGGCCAATCAAAGGCACATTTAAAGCGTTAATCAAAACTAGGCCTATTGAGACTTAGGTCAACTTGCATATAATCAACATTCCTATGACTTTTGCAATCCTATTAGGAAGGCCATGGTTCCATCCTCTAGGTGGTGTACCGTCTACAGTACATTAGAAAATCAAGTTCCTATATGAGGGGAAGGTTGTTACCATTTTTGTAGAAACTAAAGCTACTGCCGTTGCATTGAAACTTGCCCTCAAAGAAATGCCTATTAGCCTCAGTTTCAAGATCTAGGTGATCTACGAGGATGAGATAGATAAGAAGGTCCTAAGCATGATACAAAACATGAAATTCATGCGTGGTATAGGATTAGGAAAGGACCAAAGTGGACCATTGGGTTTCATGGAATGTAAAGTGCCAATTTTGAATTACGAAGTAGGGTATGAAGGAGATGATGATTCTGAGGGGGGATTGGACATTTGGAATAATTTGATAGCTCAAAAAAGGAAATTACAGTAGAGAAGAAAGATGTTAAGAACCTCCAAGAATTAGAACCAAGAACCCTAATGATTATGAACCCATGAATTACTATCTTGAAAACCTAAGAACAAGTTTAGTTTTAAAACCCAAGAATCGCTTAAATCATATTGCAAGGTTTAGTTGATCAAGATTAGAACCTAAAGAAAACTAAGTTCTTTAAACCCTAACCCTTAACATGCCACAAGGATAGATCAATTCCTTGATAAGTGGTTTATGCATTCAATAAGAATTCAAAAATTCAAGCAAATATGCAAAAGGACTAATTTTCATTCAATTTCTAATATATCTAAAACACACCATAAGGAGGGTTTTTGTAACATCCTAACATCAGAAACCCTAATAAAACTATTAAGCATAATAGCAAATAATATAGTTCTAAACTTAAATAAGGGATTTGAGCCCACATTAGTCTTTATGTATTTGGACTTGCCAAACATTAAACAAAGCCCATTCAATTGTGTCTTAACTTGGGCTAAACCTAGCATGACCAATTGAACTTCCTTGACTAGCCCAATCTTGTATATAGCCAATTAAGGCTTCTTGTATCTTCTTAGACCTTGACCTTGTAATTGGGCCTTGTGGCTTGCTTAATGGATCCTTAGCTTTATCTTTGGTTTTCTTGATGTCCTCTCCATTAACCCATCCTTAGCTTTATCTCTAGAAATGCTGCCACTATTACCATTCTTAAGCTTGGCCATGTCCGTATCATTCCCTTCGTCTTTAGGATGATTTGTCCTCAAATCAAGCTTATCACCTACATCAAAAGGACTTAGATCAACAACATTAAATGTACCACTCACATTATACTCACCTTTCAAATCAATCTTGTAGGCATTGTCATTGATCCTCTCAAGGACTTAAAATGGACCATCACCCCTCGAACTTAGCTTAGACCTTCATTGATTTAGGAACCTTTCCTTTCGAAAATGAACCCAGACCCAATCTCCAGGTTGGAACACCATTGGAATTCATCCTTTGTTAACCCTCTCAACCACTTTTGCATTTTGCTTCTCAATTCTCTCTTTAACTTGCTTGTGTAGCTTTTTAACTAAATCTGCCTTAGAAGAACCTTTAACACTAACAAGCTTATTCAAGGGTAAAGGAATCAAATCAATAGGAGTTAAAGGATTAAAGCCATATACAATTTCAAATGGTAAAGTGTGTATAGTGCTATGAATAGCCCTATTGTATGCAAATTCAACAAATGGTAACAAATGCTCCCAAGATTTTAAATTCCTAGAAATCAAAGCATGAAGCAATTGAACCAAAGTCCTATTCACAACTTCAGTTTGTCCATCTGTTTGTGGATGGCAAGTAGTAGAAAAGAGCAATTTAGTGCCTAACTTACCCTATAGCACATGCCAAAAGTGACTTAGAAATTTAACATCTCTATCACTAACAATGGTCCTAGGTACTCCATGCAAACGCACAACTTCCCTAAGAAACAAATCAACAATATGAATAACATCATCACTTTTATGGCATGGTATAAAGTGAGCCATCTTACTAAACCTATCCACAACAACAAAGATACTATCTTTACCTTTCCTAGATCTAGGAAAACCAAGCACAAAGTCCATAGATAAATCTATCAAAGGAACATCAGGAATAGGTAAAGGTGTATATAACCCATGGGGTTGCAATTTGGACTTAGCTTTCAAACAAACAATGCATTGACCATAGATCTTATGCACATCACGTTTCATGCATGGCCAATAAAAATGCTCAATCAGAATATCATAAGTCTTTTGTATCCTAAAATGACCCATTAAATCGCCCCCATGTGCTTCTTTAACTAGTACAACCCACAAAGAATAGTTAGGAATGCAAAGGCGATTTTTCTTGAAAAGAAAACCCTCAAACACATAAAAATCATTAAAAACAGCCCCATTTGCACAAGTTGTAAACACATTGCTAAAATCATTATCACTTACATATAACTCTTTTATGAACTCAAAGCCTAAAAATTTAGAATCAAGAGTAGTAAGTAAAGCATACCTGTGAGAGAGTGCATCAGCAACCACATTTTCCTTACCTTTCTTATACTTGATTACATATAGGAATTTCTCCATGAACTCCATCCACTTAGCATGTCTTCGATTCAGCTTGTCTTGCCCTTTAAGATGCTTCAAACTCTTATGATCTGTGTGTATGAAAAATTCCTTGGGCCATAAATAGTGTTGCCATGTTTGCAAGGCTTGAACCAAAGCATAAAGTTCTTTGTCATAGGTTGGGTACCGAAGGGTTGCTCCATTTAGCTTTTCACTAAAATAGCATATAGGTCTACCCTCTTACATCAAAAGAGCCCCAATTCTAAAGCCACTAGCATCACAAAGGTTTTGTCAAAGTTAGGTAAAACCAACAAAGGAGCATTACATAACTTATCTTTAAGCATATTAAAAGCATGTTCTTGTGCATCACCCCAAGTAAACCCAAAGTTTTTCTTGAAAATTTCATTCAAGGGTGCAGCTATAGTACTAAAGTCTCTAATGAACCTCCTATAGAAACTAGCTAACCCATGAAAGCTCCTAACTTGGCTAATGGTTTTAGGTGTTGGCCACTCCCTAATTGCTTCCACCTTCTCCACATCAACCTCTAGACCCTTTGAACTAATAATAAAACTAAGGAAATTAACTCTTTCCATGCAAAAACTATACTTTGTCAAATTGGCATACAATTTTTCTATCCTAAGAATTTCTAAAAGCATTCGAACATGCATGACATGATCATCAATGGACTTGGAATAAATTAAGATATCATCAAAATACACAACCACAAATTTACCAAGACACTCTCACAAGACATGGTTCATTAACCTCATAAAAGTACTAGGTGCATTTTTAAGCCTAAATGACATGACTAACCATTCATAAAGACCATACTTAGTCTTAAAAGTCGTTTTCCACTCATCCCCAGTTTTCATGCGGATATGATAATAACCAGAATGCAAATCAATCTTAGTAAACAAGCATGCACCATGCAACTCATCAAGCATATCATCTAACCTAGGGATAGGATGATGATACTTTATCGTTATTTTGTTGATTGCACAATAATCCACACACATTCTCCATGTGCCATCCTTCTTTGGAACCAAAATCACTGGAACTGCACAAGGACTTAAGCTCTCACGCACATACCCTTTTGACATCAGTTCTTCCACTTGCCTTTGAAGCTCTTTTGTCTCCTTGGGATTACTTCTATAGGTTGGTCTATTTGGTATGGCAGCTCTGGGTATGAAATCTATTTGATGTTCTATCCCTCTTTGAGGAGGTAATCCACTTGGCATTTCCTCAGGAAAGACATCAACAAACTCCTGTAAAAGATTAGCAAACACACTCGGCAAGGAAAGATCAAGTTCAATAGTGTTCAAGTATGCATCTTTATAAGTAATAATAAATAACATCTAACTTGAATGCAATGCATGCTAACTTCATTTTCCCTAGCCAAAAAACTACCCTTTGCCTTTGTTTTCTCTTTAGGCTAAATCTCACCCTTTGGGTTTTCACTCTCCTTTTTGTTATTTTCAACCTCACTCCTCTCTTTGTCCAACTTACATTGGTTATCATACACTTCCTTAGGAGAAAGAGGTGTTAATGTAATTTTTCTCCCATCCTTCACAAATGAGTACCTATTTAGAAAGCCATCATGGATAGCCTTTATATCAAATTGCCATGGCCTACCTAACAAGATATGGCCAGCATGCATTAGCACGACATCACATAGCACCTCATCTGAATACCTACCAATTGTGAAAGGTACAATAACCTACCTATTGACTTTGATATCACCATAGTTATTTAACCATAATAATCTATAAGGCCTAGGATGTGGAATCGGATTTAAAACCAATTTTTCAACCATTAAAGTGCTAGCGACATTTGTACAACTACCACCATCAATAATAACAAGACAAGTCTTACCTTGTACATGGCATCTTGTGTGGAAAATGTTGTCTATTTGCTACTCCAGGGCATCTTCTTCCTTTAGTTGAATACTTAGTGTGCGCCTTGCCACCAAAAGCTCACCTCCCATAGGACCTTCAATGTAATCATCGCTGTCATCTTCTAATTGTGGTATCTTATCATCATTGTCACTCTCCTCACTTGCTATTTCAATCTCCCCATGCTCTTTAGCCACCATTGTCCGCTTATTTGGACATTATGAAGCAATATGGCCATGCACCAAGCATTTGAAACACTTAATATCTCTATTCTTTTCTTTTTTGATTTTGGGTTTAGATGTGCCTTTGCTGCCCGAAATGCTTTTCCCTTTATTCTTATTGAAAGTAAACTTCTCATCACCTTTCTTGCCTCCATTCCATCAATTAGACCGATGTGGCCTACCACTTGAAGTACCCTTGTATTCAAACCTAGTTGCTCCTCCAGGTTTTAGTTGCTTTTCCACCTTAATTGCAAGGTGAACTAACTCCTCAAGCTCCACATAATGCTGCAACTCTACCCTATCAACAATCTCCTTATTAAGCCCACCAATGAATCATGCCATGGTAGCTTCCCTATCCTCATCCAAATTAGCCCTAGTTATGAGCATCTCCATCTCCTTGTAATAATCCTCAACACTCTTTGTACCTTGCCTTAAAGATTGGAGTCTTTGATGTAACTCCCTATGGTAATGTCTAGGTACAAAACGTCTCCTCATGATAGTTTTAAGTGCAATCTAACTATTAATAGGTTCTTCCATGTTCCTCATCCTACTGACCACCAACTGATCCTACCAAACTATAGCATACTCACTAAATTGGGTAACCACCAATTTCACCTTTTTCTCTTCTGAAAAGTTATGGCAATCAAAGATAAAGTCAACTCGCTTTTCCCACTCCAAATATGCCTCCGGATTAGTTTTGCCCAAAAAAATAGGAATCCTAAGTTTGATGCTACCCAAGTTCCTATCAACATCATCATAGTTCTTATAGCCACCAAACTCACCACCAAAGTGTCCTCTACCTCTACCATGATTTTGGTACCTCCTAGCTCCTCTACCCATGCCTCTACCAACCCCACCATAGGCTACATTACCAAAATCATCCTCATTCATCCCAATTTACTGGCCATAATTGCCTTACGCATTCACCCCTTCATTTGGCCTATTTCCCATACCTCGGGCAAGTGCATTAATTTGGTCTAGAATGGCTTGTTGATTGGCTGCCATTTCAAGTTGCAACCTCTCCATTTGCTCATTCATATTCCTTATGCTTCGTTGCACCCTCTCATTTTCATGCATTTGTGCCGCAGGTATGCCAGTAGTTGGCATATTATCACCTCCATTAGAACCACTTGACATGCTGCAATAAGAGTTAGTATGCAATAAAAAATAAAAAAGAATTAAGGACCTCACTATCACTCCCTTACGTGTTTACTCTCAATTAATTGGGATGGTCACTCGTGTTTCACACAATAAAAAATGATCACACAAGGCTAAAAAACTCACACCACTCAGCATGTTTTCAAGGATTCTTATGTGAATCAATAACCACACATCAAGTTATTTCACTATACTTGCAAAGCACTAAGAATTATGATCTAAAAAGCTTAGTTGAGGCAAAACGCAAGAATCAAGAAAAAATCAATAAATAGCCACGCTTTCAATAAAATTAGGAAGAAAAACACAAGAAAACTTCAAAAGGATACAAATGACATATAAAGAAACAATCTACATGCAAGAAACACAAAAATTAGATGGAAAAACAAGAAAGATGCAATTTAGCTTGAAATAAGAAAAAAAGGGAAACAACAATAAAAACAAGTGCTTAATGAATCAAGAACAATGAAAAACTCAAATGAAGCAATGTTCATGTAAAAGGAACAAAAATAAGGTGCAAGAAACAAGGAATTAAGTTAAAGAACCAAGAAATCAAGTTTAAGCATGAATAGAAAGTTCTAACTAAACAACAATAGAAACTTGATTTTAGAGCTCAAAGACGAATTAAAAAATTCAAATTGATGTAGAAGACATGTAAGGATTAGATTAGGAAGCAAAAATCACAAAGAAAGTTGATCAAGAAGGAAGGTTACCTCTGTATGCCTTAAATGTGTCAATTCTGCCCAAACTTAAAAAATATGCAAAAAAGAGAATATTTGAATGAGAAAGATGAATTTAATACTGAAATAATTCAAATAAGATGGTACATATAGGGTTCAGGTCAATGGAATTCAATGTCCCTTTCAATCTTCCTAAATAGACACCAAATCCTTATTTGTGTATGATTGAAAAAATCTTCTTAATTTCCTCTTGAGTTTAGGAAGCTTTCAAGGCTAGCTATAATAGGAACCTTTTAACAACCCTAATATCTATATTAACATGCCAAAAATAAGGATTAATACATCAAACACGTTTTCAAGCCAATTAAGGCACAATCAAACCAATCAGACCTAGTCCTTAATTTTTTTTTTATATTTCAAATCTGATTTCATTTTTTTCTTTTTTTTCTTTCTTTTCTCTTTCTTCCTTTTTTTTGAATCAGAATAAAAAACTACAAGAATAAAAAACTAAATAATGTAGAATGTAAAGAAACAAGCAAATAATGTAAAGAAAAGGATAGATAAACCGATTTAAGAGCCAAAACTCTAATACCAAATGTTAAGAACCTCTAAGAATTAGAACCATGAACCTAATGATTATGAACCCATGAATTACTATCTTGAAAACCCAAGAACAAGTTGAGTTTCAAAACCCAAGAATCGCTTAAATCAGATTCCAAGGTTTGGTTGATCAAGATTAGAACCTAAAGAAAACTAAGTTCTTTAAACCCTAACCCTTAACACGCCACAAGGACAGATCAATTCCTTGATAAGTGGTTTATGCATTCAATAAGAATTCAAGAATTCAAGCAAATATGCAAAAGGACTAATTTTCATTCAATTTCCAATCTGTCTAAAACACACTATAAGGAGAGTTTTTATAACATCCTAACATCAGAAACCCTAACAAAACTATTAAGCATAATAGCAAATAATATAGTTCTAAACTTAAATAAAGGATTTGAGCCACATTAGTCTTCATGTATTTGGACTTGCCAAACATTAAACAAAGCCCATTCAATTGTGTCTTCACTTGGGCCAAACCTAGCATGACCAATTGAACTTCCTTGACTAGCCTAATCTTGCATATAGCCAATTAAGGTTTCTTGTATCTTCTTGGACCTTGACCTTGTAATTGGGCCTTGTGGCATGCTTAATGGATCCTTAGCTTTATCTTTGATTTTCTTGTTGTCCTCTCCATCAACCCATCCTTAGCTTTATCTCTAGAAATGCTACCACCATTACCATTCTTAAGCTTGGTCATGTTTGTATCAAAAGATAAGTGGGAAACTTTTATGAGAGAGGGCATTAGTTATCCATACGTTGGAACCCCTGAACCTTTGCTAATGGCTAAAAAAGTAATTTTGGATTTTGAAATCTTCTTTGAATTTGTGAATGGGGTAGATAAAGCTGTTATTGATGAAACTCCTATGGAAGAGCTTATACTGATTGAGGAGGAGGGACCTGAAGAGAACAATGTTACTATGGAGTTGAAGGATACTGTTGGCCAATATGAGGTGTTGGATCTCGAAACCTACATTCTCAACTCCATCATGGATTTGTTTTATGATGGTGATTTTGATGTTTCACTTTCTTCTTTGTTTGAGACTAATGACTTTTTTTTTACCAAAGTAAATGTAATAAAGTCTAACTTTGCTTATTTATGTGATGTGTTTCCTAATGGTTATTCTATTTGTGTTGATCATTTCATGCATATGTTTGACATTAATTCCATGCAAATTGAATAATTTAATTTAAGCACAAATAACAATCCTAAGATTATACTACTTTTTTCTAATTTAACTTATGATGAGAGTGAAAAATGGAAGAGATATTGACAAAAAGATAAAAAGTATTTGCTTGGGGTTACAAGGATATGCTTGGTATCAACAGGGAGATTGCAAAACATAGAATCCCCATATATCCTCACTTATCACCAATTAAGCAAAAATAGAGAAGGATAAGGCCAGAATGGGCTCTTTTGATTAAGGAAGAAGTCGAGAAATAGCTAAAGGAAAAGTTTATGGAAGTGGTAGAAGACATCCAATGGTTAGCAAACATTATACTTGTACCGAAGAAGGACGGAAGGGTCAGGATGTGTGTGGATTTTAGAAACTTGAATAAAGCTTGCCCAAAGGATGACTTTCCACTACCACATGTCGACACCCTAATCAATTGCGTAACTTCAAGTGTAATGTATTATTTTATAGATGGATTCTCAGGATACAATCAAATCATGATGGCAGTAATTGATAAGCTGAAGACATCCTTCACCATAGAATGGGGTATTTACTGTTACACAGTCATGCCATTTGGGCTTAAGAATGTAAGCGCTACTTACCAAAGGATGGAGACCACTCTATTATATGACATGATTCATAGAGAGATTGAGGTGTATGTTGACGACATGATGGTAAAGTCTGCGACTAAATAGGGAAATTTTGAAGCGTTGAATAAGTTCCTAACAAGGGCAGAGAAGCACAATCTAAGGCTAAACCTGAAGAAGTGTGTTTTCAGGGTGATGTTTGGTAAATTATTAGGATACATTTTCAGCCAAAAGGGGATAGAAGTGGACCTAAATAAAGTTAAAGCGATCAGGGAAATGCCCGCACCAAAGAATGAGAAAGAAGTTAGAGGGTTTATCGGACGGTTACAATACATCAATAGATTCATAGCTAAATTGACTACGATATGTGAACCAATTTTTAAGCTACTGAGAAAGAATAAGCCAATGACATAGGATGATAAGTGCCAGCAAGCTTTTGAAGTTATCAAGAATTATCTAATGAATCCTCATGTCCTACAATTACCAAAGCTGGGAAAGCCCTTGATCCTTTATCTGACCATTGAGAAAGATGCAATAGGTGCAATGTTGGCTCAAGAAAGTGAAGGGAAGATAGAGCATGCTGTGTACTATTTGAGTAAGAAGTTTCTGCAGTACGAAACAAGTTACAATCTTATAGAGAAGACATGTCTGGCTGTGATTTAGGCAATGAAGAAGCTCTGGTACTACTTCCAGTCTTACAGAGTACAAGTAGTCTCTAAATATAATCCCCACAGATACCTCCAATAGACCTCATCCCTTTAGGAAAACTGGCTAGATGGTTAGTTTTGCTTATGAAATTTGACATAGACTATATAGCAAAGAAAGTGGTAAATGGAAGAGTAGTATTAGACTTTCTGGTTTAGAACTCAGTAGATGATGAACAGGAGTAGGAATTGGAGTTTCCTAATGAACATTTAGGGGCAATATAGGTGCAAGGTTGGCAAATGTACTTCGATGGAGCTATAAATAGTAAAGAAGCTAGTATTAGTGTAATCTTGATTACATCGGAGGGAGAAATGATCCCAATGGCAAAAAGACTCAAATTTGAAGTGATAAATAACCAAGCTTAGTATGAAGCGTGCATTTTCGGATTAAAGGTGTCATAATGTGGGGGTAGAAGATGTCACTATTTATATAAATTCTATGTTAGTGGTGAGATAGGCTTCTAGAAAGAAGATAGACTACAATTATATTATGATTATTTAACTACTATCTCACTATCCTTTATTCAATGCAAATTTGTCCACCTATCGAGATAAGAGAATTAGAAGGCTAATGCTCTAGCTACATTAGCTTCTATGTGGGAGAGTGAGAATCAAACAACAATTAAGCCTTTAATTTTAATCAAATCTCAAACTCCTTGCTATGAAGAGATGAGGGTAATGCTAGTTGATACTGTCGTTAAGAAGCCTTGGTTTTATGAATTGCAAAAGTATTTCAAAATGGGACAGTTTCCAGAGGATACCGAAAAGAAAGAGAGGATGTCCCTATGAATGCTATCTCGGTAATTTATTAGTTATAATGGCATGTAGTATAAGAGAATGCCTACTAGAGTTCATTTGAGATTCATTGATAAAAATGAAGCTCTAAGGTTGATGGAGGCAATACATGAAGGAGTATGTGGGCCACATATGAATGGGATAGTCTTGGCAAAGAAGATAGCTCGTCATTGTTGCTTTTAGCTTACTATGGAAACATATTGTGTCAAATTCATGAAGAAATGCCATAACTTTCAGATTCATAAAGACGTCAATCATCTACCTTCTATGGAACTTCAAGGAATAACTTCTTCATGGCCCTTTGCCATTTGGGGAATTAATATTATAGGAGAGATAAGGCCAAGAGCATCAAATGGTCATCGATACATTATGGTGGCAATTAATTATTTCTCCAAATGGTTTGAAGTTAAGTCCTATACCATTGTGGGCTTAAAACAAATGGCAAGGTTCATTAAGAATAATATAATTTGCAGATATGGGTTACCCCATCACATCGTCACTAATGATGGTGTTCAGTTTTAGGTAGAGACAACTATTCTATTGAAAGAATACAAGATCAAACATTATCAATCATCTCCGTATAAGCCATAAGCGAATAGGGCAATGGAGGCTGCAAATAAAAATGTGAAGAGAATCCTGGCCAAGATATTGGAGAATTATCGAGACTAGGCGGATCATCTGCAATTCACATTATGGGGGTATAGGACTACTGTAAGGACATCAACTGATGTCACTCTATACTCCTTAGTATATGGGTGTGAGGTGGTACTACTAGTAGAAGTGGAGGTTCGATCATTAAGGGTTCTTTTGGAATCCAAAATCCTAGAATATCAATGGGTGAAAAGTCGACTGGTGCAACTGACACTGTTGGATGAGAAAATACTAAAAGTGATGTATCACTCCCAATTGTATAAAAAAAGGATGGCTCGAGCTTATAATAAGAAGATCAAGTTTGAAAAGATCAAAGAAGGGGATTTGGTGTTAAAACTCATAAAGCCGATCATGATTGATCCATGAGGCAAGTTCAAAATGAATTGGGAAGGGTTATATTTGGTGAGGAAACTATTATCCAAGGGTGCCACTATCCTATTAGACTTAGAAGGAAATGAATTTAGAGAGCCTATTAACCTAGACAAGCTTAAGAATTACTTTCTATAAAAGTCTTGCTAGGAAAAAAACCTCATAAAGAGGTAGCCCAGGAAAAAATTAAAGACAAAAATTAAAAAAATTAAAAGTCACATTGGGTTGAAAACCTAGTAAAGAGGTAGTCTAGACAAAAGTTAGGGACGTATAAAAGGAGAGAGGGCATAAAAATAGTTGGTTTGAAAACTTGTAAGGGTAAGCTAACCAACAATATGAGCTATGTCAGAAGCAAAATGTATATGCATCTTGTGCTTAAGTTAAATGAAATAAGATTACTAAAATTACTATTAAACATTGCCTTAAGTGTCTATTACAAACTGTCTAACTGCCATAAAGGGAAACTCTATCTAATAAAAGTGAAATAATGACTAGATTCATAAGCTAATTTTATTTCCTTTTCTTTTACTAAGCACCCTGATGCTGAATGGTTGTAACTCTATTGTTCTTTTATTTTAGATAAACTCATCTTTTTTTGTCTGTTGCAATTATATCCATGCCTTATATTGATCATTGGTAGACAAATCTCTGTTGTAGTTGATGTTTCTTTGAATACTTCTTTGCAACTAAGTACTAGCTAAGTTATCCAAAAAGTTTTGAGAAAGAGTTCCTAGTTTAAATGCATGGACTAGTCCTATAATCAACTATTTTTTACCATATTAACGGTAGAGATGTGAAAGTTCATAAAATGTGGCAAAATAAAGGCCATCTATTGGAACACAGTGGATATATGATATGATAGTCACGAATTGTAATCTCCACCACGAACACATCCAATGAATCAGAGTATCGAGGAATGTTGATAGCTAGCTCTAGATATATTCGTAGATAGGGTATAGCTTCCTAGTTTTGTAGTGTTTGGCCCTGTAATATGTAATGTTCCGAGGAGGCTCAAGCAACCCTAACTTTTTATGAAGCCACATCTATGAAAGTAATGAATAAGTGAAAAAATGCCAAGAAAATAAAAGGTTAAGAAAGAAAGAGTTACCTCTAACAAGAATGGACTTCCCAAGAATAGCCCATTTGATGAGAGGTTATCCAAGCCAATAATAGTTTTTGCCTAGATGAGGGGGAAAAGGTTGAGTCCATTTTCCACTTAATCTAGGATACAAAGGATTTTGGCATCATAATTGCTAGAACTAGAGACGAGCAAGAATTGGGCATATAAGTAGAGAGCCATCATCTGGGGCCAATAGACCTTACCTCTGTTTACACCTACAGTAATATTGAGAAACAACTCCAATTCAACCTCCAAATTGAGGATATGCTGTGATGAAAGTCAAGGTGGAAGGTCAAACATCTGAGCCATCTGATACTGAATGGAATGCAAATCCGAGACTCCAAGGATAGGAATTGCAAGTTGACAAGAGGAATTCAAGCTACAACTAAAGATAGCAAATTCTTCAGGCAGGGGGTAAATTTCTACTGTGCTAAACCAAAAGACATGTTTACAGGGATCCTAGAACTGAGATACAACATGAAGAAATGAGAAGTTAATTTTCCTTACATGAAGGGATTTGAAAGAGGATAAGTGAAAGGGCTCCAATTTTGCCTAAGAGTTGTTGTCCAATCTCTTCAGGATAGTTTGTAAGTATTTGAGGCATCTTTCAATCATAGTTCAATTTTTGGGTGATATTCAAATATTCAAAATGTGTTTTAAGGAATTTTAAGAGGAAAATGAGTTCTTAAATTGAATTTGAAAAGTTAAGTCGGTCGCAGATTGTTATTGACGCAATACCTTTTCATAGAGGTGACGCCTTATTGCTAAGAGGCAATCATCTCTTCAGTAGGTGGTACAGTGGCGATCACCACTTCAATAGAGGAACATACATGGGTGTGATATAGAATTACTTGATTTTAGTTATGAATGAGAAGCTATATGTTCAAGTGTACTTATATTAATGCAAATGAATGAATTAAATAACAGAAGAAATGTAATCATCCAAACATTTAGCCAAAAAAGAGAAATGAAATGCAAAGTTCTAAAAATTTCCAAAACAACAAACTATCAACTGTGTCTAGGGCCTATCTTAGCCATCCCTAGTCTAAACATCAAATTCAGTGCCCTTGGGATCACCTCTAAAGTCGCCACCTCCTATGGTCTCCTTATCACTACTCTTCTCATTAATTTAAAGTACCTTAATATGCTACTCGAGGGTAGCAATCCTGCCCTGACTAGCTTCGTCGCGATCCTACTCAAAATAAACTTCAAGTTAGTAAATCATACATGCATGCATACATATAGACATAGGGGAGATCTTTAACCTCCGCTGCTAGGTCATAACCATCATATGATCCATTTAAGCCTTGATCATGCAATACTTGTACAGCCCTTAGCTCAGGGAAATCTACATCATCATTAGGATGTTAGAGACTAATAAATGCATTGAGAATCTAGGATGTAGGTAAAAAGCAAACTTACATGAGTAGTGCCCCCAAGGATGCAAGTAGGTATGAGCTCATCATCCAAAGTCAGGAACTGGTGCGATGGCTCTCATGGAGAAACCCAGTAATGAACAAGCGGACTAGGAGTGTGAGCAAAGCTGCCAATAATGATCTCGAAGGTAGAATGGTGGGAGGTCTTATATGCTCAGCCACAATCGAGGTTCCCTCTTTGTGTGGATCTCTACAGAATCTCTGGGTCTCTATCTCATGTACAAAAGGCCTAACATGAACAACTGGTCTAGCAGGTGCACCCTAAAAATCAAGAATTATGTTAGAACAACACTATTACAAGACATGAGTCAGGCATTGAATGCTTACCTGAGAAGTGGAGGTATCAGACAAAGGTATTGTTTATAAGAGATGGGTTCAAATGAAATCCATATACTAGCTCTTGATTGGCATGGTATGATCCACAATTGGTGAACTAGCGACAGCTTAGGCGAGATCGTCACCCTCCAACTCATATGTCCAGAATATGCTACTAGGAGGGGACTTGGGTATGCACCTGGCCTTAACACCCCCACTCTAATTAAGGATCCACTCGCTGAGGTACCAGACTTGATAGCCTGGCCTATACAAAAGAACCCTCCTCTAGGACAACAGCCTAGAATGGGTCATCTCCACATTTTGCCAATCTTTGCGACCCCATAAGTCATTTTGGATCTGCACAAATACTAGAAGGTAAACAATTTAAATTTGTGAAAATTACTAACACAGTTAATCGAATGTTTCAGGTACCATATCCTGTGTCAATGAGTTTAGGTGTAGTTAATGGATATGAACTCGAGTCCGGGTCTTTTTTAGGACACAGCTAGCACCCCATCTCTGAATGGCCAAAAGCTCGTTTGCTATATGAGTCACCCCAATGAGCAACTCTAACTCCATTACCCAGACCTATGAAAGAAGCAACCTTAATAAGATGTTTAATAAATGATAATAGAAATGAATAAATCAAACAAAAAAGAGGACAAAGCTTACCAAAATAGCATACCAAAAGTTATAGAATCTCTTGGCTCCAAGCACTATATTGTCCATACTCTTGTAAAAATAAGCCAAGGCATAACTGCCCCAATAATAGGAGGCTACCAGATCCAAATCCCATAGAGGTGGTAGGAACATCATGTCAACAGAATTGGTAGTGTCAGTAAAGAGAGTAGTGTCGAGCAGATAGACCAAGAAAGCTCTCACCACCTGATCCACCTGGCATGGGGTGACCATCTCTACGATCCTCTCCTAGGATTAGAAGCTCTGGATTGAATCAAGATTGATGGTGTATGATCCTTTCATGTATGGGACCATACCAAGAAGACGCTTGATAAAATCAGCCTTCTCAGAGTCAGTTGATGCAAACTAGCATCGAGAGGGATGAGATCCCTAACACATGCTATCCTAGTGATGGCCATAAAATAAATAGGATCTATGGTGAGCTCTCAAAAGGGGAGGTGAAAAGTAAGAGCAATGGAGGGGATGATAGTTGATCTAACCCTGCTCTACAAGGAGTGCGATGATGAAATTGTCAAAGTCGGTCTCCTTGAGCCGGTCCTTTTGGCCTTCCATCAAATCATTAAAGAAGACATGGGCCCCATGAAAGTTACCTGCGCCCTTAAATGTCTAAGCATTATCTTACAAGAAAATCAGGAAGATGAAATAAATTATAGTTAAGTTTATGTTGTTTCTCTAAAGAAGAAAAGATAAATAAATAAATAAAATTTAAACAAAAATAGAAACTAATCGCCCTGCCACAGAGGCATAGTGCCTCAGTAATAAGGCGATTGCCTCATGACTATCTCGATAACCTATATAAAAAGGCGATTACCTTTCCTTGCTCAAAGGTGAATCACCTTTAGGTGATGAAGCAATTGCCTCAGTATTGAGGTGATTGCCTCATCGCAGAGGCAAATGCCTATAGATAATGAAGAACAACAGGACAGTTTTCCAATTTCAATTAAATTCATAAAATTCTATCATAATTTGCCTAATTTTTTAATCCTAAATGGTGAACTATCATAAATAAATGCTAACCCGATATAAATTGTAGAAAAATATGAGAAAAATTAAACACTAACCTCTCTAGTCATAAGAGAGCAGATATGGGATTTCAAATCCACCAAGAGAGGAATCTAATTTCCTTATATCAATCTAAAGTTATGAGGCTTGCTAGGGGGAGGCAGAATACGATCCTATCCAGGCACGGGAAGGGTCCTCTCATAATCCATTTTTGAATAAATGTGAGCATGGGAAAGAGAAGGAAAAAGAAAAGAAAAGAGAAAGAAGGAAGGAAAGGAAGGAGAAGGAACCCTTTTATAGGTAAAAAAAAAGTGGAAATTAGAAATTAAAGAGAGATGAATGAATGATGGTGATAGATAAATTTTACATTTTAAATGGACTTAAAGCAGTTTTAGTTTTTTCTTGGTTCTAGTCGAAGCACCAATCAAGAACACATAGTTTGGCCGGTTCATGAATCAGGGGTGAATCGCACATTTGGTTTGATTGGCCTGCATCTGGGGATAAACTATAGATTTTCTCTGATTGAGGCATTAGTAATGGAAGCGATTGACCAGTCAATGAATTCCTGAAGTCTGTAATAAGAAATAAACTGATCCAAAAATGAATTCCCAAAGTCTACAATTTACCAAGTGATTGATCGGGCCAAGAAAATACATGAATCACATTTCAGATGAGAGAATGACTGGACAATGAATTCTTGGGGTCTTCAATGAAGAAAAGACTAACTAGGTAATGAATTCCTGGAGTCTGCAATAAGAAACAGATTGATTGGGCAATAAATTCTTAGGGTCTTTAATAAAGAAAAGACTAACCAGGCAATGAATTTCTAGAGTTTTTAATAAGAAATAGATTGATTGGGCATTGAATTCTCAAAGTCTGTAATTTACCAAGTGACTGATCGAGCCAAGAAAACTTGTGAATCACATTTCAGATGAGTGACTGATCGGGCTAGGAAAACCTGTGAATTATGTTTCTACTAAGTAGAAGGAGGGCCAGGAAAGCCCAAGTTTCATACTAAAGCTATAATGAGTGGCTATCAAGGCCAGGAAAACTCAAGGAACACGATCACGTTTTAAGTCGAAGCACTCACCTCTTAAGCAAAGCTCGAGATTCAGGTACATCACTTATCTTTTGCTTTTGTTTGCAATGTGCATGTGATTTTCTTGAAAAAACTACTTTGCATGTGTTTGGTTTTTTAAAAAAATTAGGGGGCAAACTATAGATGCCCGTTCTGATAAGCCCATGAATAGGGGGCGGACCGTGTGTGCTTGTTTGATCGGTCCACACTAAAGCCCAATGATGAGAATGTAAAGCTTAGATACAAGTACGAAGCTTAAATCTTTGATTACAAATGGACCTGAGAGCTCGGGGACCCAAAAAAACATAGTCCAAGATTGTCTAAACATGCCTAAGTTTGCTTTGACCCATTTGGCCCAACATAGAGCATGGCCAAAGAGGTGCCGCCTTTGTGCAAAGAGGTGATCGCCTTTATGACAGCAACCATAGAGGTGATCACCTCATCGTAGTTGTGCTGCCTCTATGGCAGACCACTTATAGTTGCATTTAATATAGCTACAGCCATGGTGATTAAGTGGGGTGGGCCCTATACCCTCTAGACCTGGTTTTTTTTTTATAAGAAAGAGATTTTTTGGGGGAAGAAAAAGGCCATGGAGGCTTATGATGGTCTAGGAACCTAGGGGCACAGGTGAGATTTGAGATACAAGTGACAAAGAGAGAGAAAAAGAGGGAGGAGTTTACCAAGATTTGAAGGAGAGAATAAAAAAAAAAGAACAAGGAAGAAGAGGCTTTGAAACTAGGAAGGGATGTTCTTGAGAAGAGAGGGAGGAGTTTAAGTTTAATAATCCATTTCCTTGAGAAAAAGAAGGTGAAAGAAGCTTATCTTCAATTGTAACTCACATCCAAGTAGAGTTCAACATCCTAAGCAACCTTTAAAGGCTAACTACTTTGTTAAAGTTGATATTCAAGTAAATCCTATTTATCTCCTGAGCACTTTGATATTAGACTTGAATATGACTTAATTTGTTAGTTTATTTAGTGTATATTTTAAGTTTATGCTACCTATTATGCCATGTTATTAATATGATCTACTAGGGTGTTGAATGTAGTGGTAGAATATAAACTTTCTAATTGTTTATTTGCACACCATTTGCTTAGAATAGAAGTTTCGTTGTTTTGAGAGTTGGGTCGTCTGTTAACTAGGTGACGCCTCTTTGCCATAAGGCGATTGCCTCTTCACAGAGGCGATAACCACTTAGACAGGGTGACCCATGCCTTTGTTCTAAGTCTTTTGTAATATGTATGCATGATTTTAATTTCTAAGTCTGTTTAGGCCTTTATACTCTGCTAATTTGTATATGACTGTTAGTACCATGTCTTTTAAGTTAATTTGTTAAGTCCTTAACCTCTATTTGCATGAACTTATTTTGTAAATTGGTTTGAATGATTTCTCTTGAGAAATTTTATGTATTTCAGGACTAATGTTTTAGTGATTGCAAGATCCTTGAGACTAATCTCCTTGAATCATTAAGGATTTATCCCTTAACTAGTTCTTGAGAGGCTTTTACTGGTTTAAGGAATAGTTTAGTCTTGGTTTGTCTTTGGTATATTTTCAGTATATTTTTGGCTTATTATGCTTTTATTTATGTAAAAAATGTTGCAATCCTTAATCCCTTCCCCCTTTGAATTCATATGTATTATTTTAATTTATTATTTTGATGAATTTTGGAACTTTAAGGCATGAAATTGAGTTAATGGGCAAACTTGGACTTAAATGTAAAATTGAATAATTGATTGAAGGCAATTCCAAATTGCAGGTAAATAATGGAATAATCGGATAATTAAAGGTAATAAAATACAAAACACAAAAATAGGCCAATTGTAAGGTCAGGTGGGCATTCAAAAGCCCTACCTAATTTTTGAACTTGTTATCTGATGACGGCTTCTGAAAACCTATGTGGGATCCAATTGCTGTACATTGTATCCCGACTTTTATCTAGATGACAACTCTATCTCCATTTAGACTTCAAAGACCTAACATTTATTTTCTAGTGGACATTGAGCCTACACAATGCCGTGGTCGCCAACACTTGAGCAAACATTAAACCTCATTGCCTATAGATGGAAAAGACAAAAATTCAAAAATAATATGTTTTATTACCAAAGTGAATATAATATTTGGGCACATTATTTTTAGTTAGTATTATGTTGGATTATTTAATCTTATAAATAAAAATGCTAAATTGTTGTAATTTTAAGAAAAAATTAGTAAATAAATTTATAGATATATGTTTTGATAAAAATGATTTATATGAATTGCACTATAATACATATAATAAATATATGCTACAAAATAATAGCATAATATTTTATAAAATTATTATACTACATATGAGATATTTGTATAATACATTTATAAAATTTTATAATTTGATAAAAATTATATATTTTTTATTAGAGTTAAATTAAATTGTTAATTCAATTTTATAAATTAAAATACTACAGTTGTCTGAAGAGAAATTAGAGTTAAATCCAAATATTTGCCAAAAATCATAGCTCGCCTCTCCACAATAGCTCGACCTTCACCATTTTTTAAATTTGCTCTTTGTCTTTTTCCTCTTTACCTCTCCGCAATCTATATAATCAACTTAAGCAACTAGCAACCCAAATCAACCTTAGCAACCCTTGACAACCTAACAACTTCTTAGCAATTCAACAACCAAGCAATCCTTAGCAACATAACAACACTTCGCAACACATCAACCTATATCAACATCAAACCCATACACACTTTTTTTTTTTTTTTTTTTATAATTATTATACCCTACACATAATGCTTTTTTTTCAGTCTAACTCTAAATATTATTTGTAAAAGAATATACTAAAATTATTATTTATTTTTTTCACTTTTTTATCTTTTGAAATTACATGAAATGAAAAATCAAATTATATATTATAAGACTATAATTGAGCAAATTTGTGATTTTTTTTTATTTCTATCACATAATAAAAGTAAAAAAATTATAAATTATAAAAAATAAAAATTTAATATATTATTAAAAGTAATAAGAAATCAATCCTTGACAAAATAAAAATTAATTTAGGTTTTTATCTTATAATAAAAAAAATTATTTAATTATTAAGTGTTAGATTATTAATTCTATTAATCAATAAGTAAAAAAAAATAAAGTTATGAATTTGACACATGTTATTGGGCGATAATATAAGGACGGGAAAAGTCAAAAGAAAAATATATAATGATGGAAAAGACAAAAAGTCAACAGCAATATGTTTTATTAGCATAGTCAATATAATTTTGGGGACGTTATTTTTTGTTAGTATTAAGTTGGATTATTTAATCTTGTAGAAAAACTTGTAGTAATTTTAAGAAAAAATTAATACATAAATTTTTAGATATTTATTTTGATAAAAATGATTTATATGAATTGCACTGTACTACATATGATAAATATTATGCTATCAAGTTGGGATATTTGTACAGTGTACTTATAAAATTATATAATTTGATAATAAAATTATATATATTTTTATTAGAGTTAAATTAGATTGTTAATTCAATTTTATAAATAAAAATGCTATAATTGTCTAAAGAGAAATTAGAGCTAAATCTGAATATTTGTCAAAAATCACAGCTCTTCTCTTCGCAGCAGCCCGACCTTCACCATTATTTAAACTTTTTGTCTTTTTCCTCTTTACCGCACCACAATTTATAATCTTAGCAATCCAAATCAACCTTAGCAACCTTTGGCAACTTCTTAGCGACTCAACAACCTAGCAATCCTTAGCAACACAACAACCCTTAGCAACTTAGCAACCTACATCAACTTCCACCCAAATCGACTTATATGTATTTATATAAATACATACATATTTATCTACCAATATTAACCTATATCAACCTTCTTTCTCATAAACTAATATACACTTTTTTTTTAAAGTTATTACACCCTACACATAATGAATTATATTAGTCTAACTCTAAATATTATTGGTAAAGTAATTTACTAAAATTTATTATTTATTATTTTTTTCACTTTTGAAATTAAATGGAATGAAAATCAAATTATATATATTATAAGAATATAAATAATTACGAAATGAATTGGTAGATATTTTGTTGCTTGCTGAAGAATGATTCATATGAATTGAATAGTGATGCATATAATAAACATTATACTGCATGTTAAGTTTTTTATAGTACATATACAATATTTGTACAGTACACTTATAAAATTATGCAGTTCAATAGCAACACTACATTGATTTTAGGTTGAATTAAATTAGATTGTTGTTTTGGTATTCATTTTGGTTGTTTTGGTAGTTGATTGTGGTTGTTTTGACGGTTGTTTTTGGTTATTTTTGCTTTAACTTTATGTTTTATAATATTGTTTAGTATCATTAATAATTTAAATTTTATTATTAATATTTTATTGTATAATATTATCTAAAATTAGAATTATATTTACTTAGTCCTAAATTAATATTATATAATATTTACTTAATTAAATAATAAATAATTTTGATTTAATACCAACACTTAGATTAAATTATATTTATCTAATACTAATGCGTCTACATATATTAATATTTCGATTAAATTACATTTGCTTAATACTTTTATTACGAATCTATTCACGAGTTTAAACAAGCTAAATTTTAAAGAGTTCCAGCTCGGCTTGTATCAAATGGACTTCAAAATGAAGTTTGAGCTCAAGAATGAGTTTGGACGAGTTCTTTTTGAGTTGATCTTTGAACAATTTACGAGTCGTCTGATTCATCTATATCCGTACACATAATGGACTATTTTAGTACAACTCCAAATATTATTATTGAGAAAGATAATATATTACAATTTATTATTTATTGTTTCCATCTTTTTTTATTTTTTGAAATTATATGGAATGAAAAGTTAAATTGTATATTATAGGACTATGAATAAGTGAATTTATTATTTGTTATTTTTATCACAAAATAAAAGTAACAAATAATCGTTTCAAAGAAAGTAACAAATAATAAATTATAGAAAAATGAAAAATTTAAATATTATTAAGAATAATAAGAAACAAATGCTTTTTAAATAAACCAATAATTTAGCTTTTTACCTTATGGTAATAAAAAAATCATTTACTTATAAAGTGCATACATTAGATTATTAATTCTGTAATTAAAAAATAAAAACGAATTTTACAAATAGTATTAGGCCGTAAAATGGGGAACCATAAAAAAAAAAGAAAAAAAGTATATGATGGATCTCATGTTCAATGGATTAATTTGGAAGAAGTTGCAAATAACCCACTGAAGTTATACCCTAACTATATATTTACCATCAATGTTTTTTTAGTATTTTAAAACATCACTAATGTTTTGAAAATTAAGTAGATAACCACAACCATTTATTTTGTTCATTAATTGAAGACCATGTGGCATATGAGATCCACAAATTAGGAGTTCTTGTGCTAACATAGAACATGGGTGCTAGTCACTAACCCTACCTACCTAATTCCATCAAAATCACCGAATCAAAATGGATAAAAAAACTAAATAAAAAACTCCTAAAAAAACGTGATTAGCGTAAATTTGAATTTCATTTACCCAACTGTTGCCCTTGATATAACCTAAGACCCTCCTAATCCCTTGTCACAACCTAAACCCAAGGGTCATGACTGGCATTAGGGAATGAGAATTCACATGAATATGGAAACTTGTAGCAAGCCAAAAACACAATAATATTCATATCGACATAATTACAATTTACCCCAAAATGAAAACCTTTTAAAACTTAGAGAATCATCCATATATAAGATCATGATAGAATATTTAAACATCTGGTGGTGACTACACAAAATAGACTTATTCCTCTTAAAACCAATCATTTGTCCCTATTTAGTAAAGTTTCCATATCCCTTGAAAATAAAAAATCCTAGATTCTCCCTTTCACTCATCCCAAATTAAGGAGGAAATGGAAAGATAATTTATAATGGTGACTCCACTAGGCATTTCTAAGTAAGAGAGATCAATTTGAAAATGACTATTACTCATTATGCAATACTCAATTGTATAGAGACCCTCACCATTGCATTTGCACTACAAATCACACGTGCACCCATGATCCCTAAACCCTCGATAATACTGAATGACATTGCCACCATAATTCCACTTGAGTCATGGGGTGACAAAGATAGGTATTATCACCTTTAGCCTTTACTCGTGCATTCACCGGGCTCATATGACCAGAGTTTGTAACCCAAGTCCTAAAGGAGGGAACTGAGTTATCAAAAGAATGTTAAACTTACTGACTAGAGTCTATAACCCTAGTCATATGGGGGCATTCTCGCTAAAGGAACCCTTAGCCTTTAACCCTGACTCAACCTATGTAGATAAACTAGTAGTAACTTCCATTAGGATTCCAGCAAGCTTTGCATATTATCTCGTCCTAATGCTATTCGTTTGACCTAGCATTTACAAATGACATGACTCTCCTAGTGTCTATCATTGAATGACATCATAATGTTAGTTTTCATAAAATTCTTATGCTCATATCCATGTGATTCTCATATACTTCGTGCAAGCCCGAAGCATGAGGAATGATAAGAATCATGTACCTTAGCTTGAATAGTCTATGCAAACTAAAAAATAATGACATCCCTCAATAATGGAACCTATGAGACATCATCCATTTATTCTTATCAGATCAAATAAATGGGTTAGGAAATCAACTAGATTATGGACCTTTATGTCGATAAAATCAGATTATAAATTGTCGAATGATACTTTCATGACTCCCAGTCAATATATCAAATATTGATATGGGGCGGCAAGAACTCGAACTCATTTTGATTGACCTTAGCCCTATGCATATGGGCCTATACATGCTTTAGACATCATTCGAAGCCTAATAATTGACCCCCATGTTGACATCATGTGGTTACCTTAAGTACATTTTGGTATTATTCCTTAGCTTACCTTTTGGTTTGAATCAATATAAATTCGAGAGCAGAACCATAGTTGCCTGATGACTATAGGTTGGAAAGCCACCTAGGGAAGAGACTGAATGACCTTATAGGGAACTAAGGTTGGAAGCGAGAGCTTGCTTATGATTGGTTTGTTCACTGTGCAGGAAAAACTAACCACCTTTCTAGACTAATCATGCATACATAACATACATGTAGATAGCATATATTGACCACTATTTCTTACATTATCTTTCATTATAGAATTTTACATCCAATTCATATATAAATGCTCACCCTTTTCTTTTATAGGCACACGTCATGCATCATTCATGTAGCTAACCTTAATAAATGTACATGAATACAACATTCAAACATGAGTGACTAAGAAGATACTTCCTGTCAATAATTCAAAGATAGACTAAAAGAGGGGATCCAAAAATTGCTCACTTATGGTACTATAGTTGAAATCATCTAAGCCCAAATCAAAGCTAGAGATGCCCGAGATGGGAATAATACAACATTGAATGAAGCTTCCATATCCATTCACCCGAAGGTAGATAAGGCAAAGGGAATTCCTTGCACTCCAATTCAATCTGATGATGATAATGACTACTTCTAGAATATTAGAAATGCACCAAAAGCTACAAAAATTGCTGACATTACCAAGCTTAAATTGGCAGGGGAGGTTAATTGTTAGCTAATATAATGGCAAATTAGAATTCGCCTTTAAAGATAAGGGGGCTCATGGCTCTAAAAACTTCATTAATCTGGCATTGTTCAAAGATGAACCACTTCCAGATGATTTCAAACTACCAAACTTTGCTAAGTTTAATAGAATTGGGGATCCAAGGGTCCATCTAAGGCAATATGCTACCTTCATGACTACTATAAAGCTTACAGAATCACAAATTGTTCAATTCTTCTTCATATCACTAGAGGAAGGGCCAAGAACATGGTTCTTTGACCTTCAAGATAAAATTAAAGATCATGAGCTATTGCTAACTCATAAGTTCATTAAGCAGTATAAATACAATGCACAACTAGACATCACTTATAGAGATCTTGAGACTAAAAAATAGAAACCCAGTGAAGCTTTCTCTGATTATGTTATAAGATGGCAAGGATAGGCAGTCAAAATGAGGAATTGTCCTTTTGAGGATGAACAAATAAAATTGATAATCAAAGGAGCATTACCACACTTCAAAAAGCAGATGATTTTTGTTCATTATCCCAACTTTAGAGCTCTCCATCAGGCCAGGATCAAAATTAAAGATAAGGAGCCTCAGTAAGCTAGAAACACCTTCTAGTGTAATACCCAATCAAACATCCAAAATACCTTAACTCAAGCTGTAGAAATAAAAATGATCCAACCCAACACTCAGAACTCACTATCAATTGATGCCATCAAACCACCAAGAAAGTTCTTAAGCTTTAAGCTTCAACCTCCCACTATCCAAAGTAATCTAAAGAATTTAATAAAAAGAACCTCTTACAACCTTCAGAGCCCAAGCCTCTTCCAAATCCATTGCCTTCTCAAATTGACCAAAACCTATTATGCCAATTTCACCAGATGCCTAGTCATACCATTGACGCATATAGAACCCTTAAGAATGCAATTCAGGACCTTATTAACTTTGGAAAAATTGACAACCTAGAAAAATAACCTAGTATCAAGACTAATCCTCTCATAAATTATCAAAACATGCCTCCTCCAACAATCAATATAATCTCCTTTAACCTACTGAAAGCTCTTGTTGACCAATCAATCCAAACTACCCAAGAAACCTAAGACAAACTCTATGAAAAAGAAGAGAAATTTTTTTTGATGATTTTAGGAGATAAATTTTCAAGCCTTATTCTTGAACCTCATAACTCTAGTGAAGATGAACAATGCATTTCAACCTTTTAATATATTTAGATGCTCTAAAAATTCCTTCCTCACTTAATAATGCAAAAAAGAGCTAGGGATATAACTCTCCCTATGAATAGTGAAGTGATTGATTGCCTTTACTCATAAGATGCAGACACAGGCAAAAATCTCAATAGTGACCATGAAGTATAGGATTTACTAGGCCAACCATCTAGAAAGTTTAACTATAAAGCCAAGTACACAACACCCCCTACTACTCATATTCACTTAGAAGACATAGTACCCTCAGGATGGGGAGAGGAGTTTAACAATGAAGATAGGGTAGTTCATACATTTCAACTTCAAAATCTGAAGGTTATGGGGATCGATATATGGTACGACTCTGATGATCCTGAAATCATTTTTTAGGACCAAAAGAAGTACAAAAGCATATGAGCAAGTAGTTAAAAAGCCCTCACTAGCAGTTAATCATGTAACTTATAGCGGGCGGGTATATAAACCTTTAGAGAAAGAGAAAGATCCTCATAAAGGAAAAGAAGTGACAAGTGGTGAAGCTCCAGTCAAAGAGGAAGACACTGTCCTTAAAAAAATTATTAAGACTCAAGCACAAGCTAGTATCTAGACCTACTCATGGCCTCTAAGAAGAATAAGGATGCCTTAGTCAAAGAACTAGATAAAGCAAAGATTGCCATGAATGCCTTGCCTTGTGAGATGATAGCCTTTCTAATGAAAATCACCCTCCCATGCAATCACCTTCTCAGATGAAGATATACCCCTCAAAGGAAGGGTGTACAACTACCCTTTCTTTATACAAGCAATTATTAAGTCTAAAAAAAATCCATGCATTATGGTGGATGATGGATCTACTATTAATGTTTTCCCTTTGAGCCTGCTACATAAGTTTGGGATGAATGTTGAAAACCTAAAAGAATCCAACATGGGCATTCAAGCCTTTGATGATTCAAAAAAGCCAATCATTAGGACTCTCAAAGTAGTAGTTATGGTGGGTGATATTAAATTAATAATAAAATTTATCATCTTGGACATTCCTCTAATTTTTGCTCTGCTACTAAGAAGACCTTAGTTCCACCCACTAGGGGGCATAACCTCTATTGTGCATCAAAAGATCAAGTTCTCGCTAAATGGAAAAGTCATTACTAACCCTACTAGAATAAATAACATTATTGCTTGCCTGAATGTGGTCTTACCAAGATTTCAGGTTTTTGTAATCAATGACAGTCATGTTAATCCTAAAGTCACTGCCATAATGAAGAAGATGCAATGCCTACTTGGAACAGGGATTAGGAGGAAGGTACTTTGGGGTCACATAATTCCCTGACTTCTAAAGATAGACCAATAGACACGGTTTAGGGTATAATCCTAAAACAGACACTAGGACTAACAAGTTGATCTCTTTTGTAGTTGAAAGCTCGATCCAAGTCTACCAAGGACAAGTTGAGAAGTGGATAAACAATGGAATCGAGAAACTAGGATTTGAGATCTTTAATGACACCCTTAGAGGAAAAGACTTACTAGATATGGTCATTGAAAATGATATTAATGAGCTAATGAAAAATCTAGAGCTAGAATTTGAGAATAACACCTTCAATTATGCTTAAGTTATTGCCATCCTCGAATCAATAATTGATGACATCCTATTTGAAGACATTACTGATGATGATATTTGTATTTTTTCTTTGTTTAAAATTGATGATGTAATGAAATCTAAAGTTAATGCAATGAAATTAGATTTTGTTTACATGTTTGATGTCTTTCCTGATGGTAGTGTGCGTTACATTGATAAAAACATTAGCATATTTGACATTCATTCCATATGCACTAAAATATTTAACATATAGAATTGGAACCACATATTCTACATATTTTCAAAAATCTTGCCCTTGAAAAGAGGATAGAAATTGAAGAAATGTTAATAAATAATTCAAAATTATTTGTTTGAACGTACAATAATATGCTTGGTATTGAAAGAGACATTGCTCAACACTTTATTCTTGCTAAAGATGTGTGTAAACCAATAAAGTAGAAATTAAGAAAAGTCAGACCAAAATGGGCTCAACTAGTAAAAGAAGACATCAAGAAGTAGATCAAAGAAAAATTCCTAGAGGTAGTAGACTATCTGGAATGGTTAGCAAATGTAGTACTAGCACCAAAAAAAGATGGAAGGGTGAGAATATATGTCGACTATAGAGATTTGAATAAGGCCTACCCAAAAGATAATTTCCTACTACCTCACGTAGATATACTGGTTAATAGTGTCGCTACATATGCAATATACTCTTTCATGGATGGATGCTCCAGGTTCAATTAGTTCCTAGTGGCTATTATCGACAAAGCAATGATAACTTTTATAATAGAATGGAGCAGTTATTGCTACAAAGTAATGCCTTTCAATTTAAAGAATGTAGGAGCAAACTTTCAAGAGAATGGCAAGTATAATATTCCATGACAAAAGTGGAAGTGCACATTGATGACATGATGGTCATGTCAACCCGTTCAATTTTAAAAAATTCCTCAAAAGAGATAAAAAGTACAGTCTCAGGCTTAATCTAAAGAAATGCATGTTTGGGGTCACTTTAAGGAAGATGTTGGGGTATGTTGTCAATCAGAATGGGATTAAAATGGATCCAAACAAAGCAAAAGCAATCAGAGAGATGCTAGTGCCAACAACATAAAAAGAAATTAAAGGGTTTTTATGGAAACTAAAATTCACCAGTAGATTCATCGCCAAGTTGATAGCAGTGTATGAATCAATCTTCAAGCTACTCAGAAAGGATAAGCTAGTTGAGAGGAACGAACAATGTCGGTTATTATTCAACAAGATCAGAAGCTACTTAACTAACCTACTGGTTCTAAAACTGCCTCAACTAGGGATACCTTTAACCTCGTATCTGGACATCGAAGGAAATGCAATCGATGCAATATTAGCTTAAGAGGGAGAAATGAAAGCAGAAGATGCAGTCTACTGCTTAAGTAAGAAGGTGTTATCATATAAGCAAAAGTACAGCCAAGTTAAGCAGATATGCCTGGCAATGGTATGTGCAACGAAGAAACTTAGACATTACTTTTAGTCCTACATAAGTTAGGATGTTTTTAAAATGAATATGATGAAATACCTTTATGAAGCCCTCTCTCTAGTGGGAAAACTTGCCAAATGGCTCATGTTATTGACAAAATTCAATGTGTAGTGTTTGACTAAAAAAGCAGTAAAGGGAAGAGCAGTGGCTGAATTTCTAGCTCTTAACCCCATTTTAGACTCAAAAAAATCCAATTAGACTTCTCAAATGACCTTAGTTCAGCCATCGAGATTTAAGGGTGGCGGATGTATTTTGACAGAGTAGTAATCAATTTGGCATAGGAGTTGAGGTTATATTATAATCTCTAGAAGATGAAGTTATACCGATTGCAAAAAAGCTCAAAGTTAGAGTTATAAATAATGAAGCAGAATATGAGGCATGCACACTTAAGGTAGAAGCACTAATAGTCGTTGATGTTACAAAAGTTAAAATCTTTGGAGATTCCATGTTAGTAATCAATCATGCCACAAACGAGTTGGAATTGAAAGAACAACACTTAAAACCTTACCTGGATCACTTAAGGTTACTTGCTATATCCTTTCAAAAATGCATATTTATTCATCTCCTTAGGAATCATAATCAAATGGTCGACACACTTACTTCCTTAGTATTAATATGGGGAGGACTATCTGAAATGTCCATGAAGCCTTTAATCATAATCAGATCAAGACAACCCAATCATAAGAACTGCAAAATAACAAAAATAGAAATGACTAAAAAACCTTAGCTTTATGACATTTAGAGATATTTAAGAAAATGAACCTATCCCGATCAGGAAAGTGAAAATGATAAGGTAGTTATTTGATGATTAGCATCAAAATTCACATTTACTAGGGTGTGTTATATAAAAGAACTTTAGATGGGTTACAACTCCAATGCTTAGATAAAACAAAGGCTACAATAGCAATGGAAGAGGTACACAAAGGTTTTTATGGTCCACACATGAATGGAGGAACCTTAGCTAAAAAGCTAATCAGACAAGGGTTCTTCTAGATGATGATGATGAAAGACTGTATTAAATTTGCAAGGGAATGTCACAAGTGTCAAATTGATGGGACGTCAGTCACCTTCGTCCAATAAAATTACACTACATCTCCTCTATGGCCCTTTTTAGTATGGTGACTAGACATAATTAGGGAAATATAGTCAGCAGTCTCGAATGGACATAGGTTCATCTTAGTGGTAATGGATTACTTCACAATGTAGGTTGAAGTAGAATAATTCACAAGGATAAGAGCCAAGTAAATGGCTAAGTTTATTAAAAAAAATCTATTCTTTTGATATGGGATCCTCTATCATATCATCTCTAATAACAGTGTTTAATTCAAAGGGAAAGTCAGAGAACTACTAAGGAGTTATAAGGTGGAAAACCATAAATCTTCTCCTTACTGACTATAAGCAAATGGGGCCATTGAAGCCATAAACAAGAATATTAAGAAGATTTTATAAAAAATGACTCAAACTTATTGAGACTGGGTAGACAGATTACCATATGCTTTATGAGGGTACCGAACGACAATCAAAACCTGAACTAGAGCAACCTGTTTCTCACTAGTATATGACTAATAAGTAGTACTTCTAGTTGAAATATAAATCAAGTCTCTTCATGTTGCAATCGAATATAAATTGCTAGAAGTACAATGGGCTCAACATAGATAATCTCACTCTCTTATATAGCTAAAGGCTTAAGGCTTTATACCACACATAGTTGTATCAAGTCAGAATAGTTAAAACCTTTAGTAAAAAGGTAAAACACAAGAGTGTGAAAGCAAGAGACTGGGTGTTAAAGCAAGCAAGATAGAATGTTCCAGACCTCAGAGGGAAATTCAAACAAAACTGAGAAGGCCCATACTTAGTCAAACATGGCTTATCAAATGGAGCAGTCAACCAGATGGATTTTAAAGGCAATGAATTCTCTGAACCTGTCAATAAAAACTGCCTAAAAAATTACTACGTCTAGAGCAAAAAAAATCGATTAGTTGAAAACCTAAAAAATGATAACTCAAGTAAAAGTTAGGGATTTCCCACTAGGTTGAAAACCCTGCATGGGCAACTTGGGCAAAAATTAGGTAAAGAGAGAAAATACTTAACTAGAAAACTTGAGAAGGCTAATTAGGGACATGGGTAATCTTAAATTCAAAATTTTTATGAATGCACATTTTTTTTCTTAAATGATTTCAATGAAATGAGAATGATTCCCAATTTATGTGAAATGTCTTTAAAAAAGTGCAATACATTATTATTATAAATGAATTTCATCAAGCATGCTTTGCATTTTCTTTCATTATATGATCGCAGTTCTTACCATCTTCTCTGAACTCTCTGCTCGAGATTAGCCACTATTATTGAAGCCTAAGAAAAAATCCTAGCTAGGTGTGAAGAGCTCCAAAAGGAGATACCCTAGGAAAAAGAAGGGAAAAAACCTAAGTACAAAGAGCTCTAAAAGGAGATGCCTTAAGCAAAATTGGGTAAAATAAAAAGGCAAACAATAGCAATGGAAAAAATCACTAGGCACAACAATGACATAAAACAAGAAGCATAAGCACTAAAAGTCATCATCATACATGTATCATACAACACACATTAGACAAATGCTTAAATACAACACCCATAGTTTATGACCTCAGGAAAATAATACAACAAAGCAACCACAAGCCCAAAAAAGCCCTACACTTAGCTCCTAAAACAACTACATCGGCCATGGTTACCATCAGAAGCAAGCATCAATCCTGCTCATGCATCCCCACTATCTGATTCAGGCTCCTCATCATTCATCATGAAGGATGCTAGCCATGACTCCAACTTACTAATACGATTATGATAAGTTGTACGCTCTTACTCCCACTCGCAACTAGCATGGAGATGTTAAGCATGCATTACATGAAAATTGCATATCATACATGCATACATAAAACATGTGCATAAATAAATAGGTACACTAAAGAAGGTATACCTTTTAATTGCTTGTAAACTCATAAAAGTGCTACTGGAAACTCCCTGCAATAGTATACCAGTGCTAACCAGAAGAGATAGAAATCTATAATGAACAAGCAAATAAGTCAAGCACCAGTCATCAGATAAAAACCAAAGGTAAAGTAAGTGAAATAAAGCATGAACATGGGAAGTGTCATGAGGGATAACATCTAACTGAGGATAGTCGGGATGAGGCAAATCAAAATACACTCCTCCACCAAAGATGTCCATCCCAGATAAAAGAAAGGATGACCTAACCACCAACTCTCTAATAATGGTACCGCTAGTAGCCACACTACTAGCATGGGCAGTCACCTCAGTATAAAACGTGCCTCATCCTCCTTAAAGCAGGATCCTAATCTCTTTAAGTGAGATCCCCATTGATGTAAATAACCATATCAATTATAGCTTACTGCCAATAAAGTTTGTTACACACTTGTACAAAATAAGAATAAAAGCCCACTAGATAAAAAGTAACTCTTGACAATCCGTATGATGCCCCAGTCCTCAAATCCAAGGGACGAGCCTTATCTACCTACAGAGGTGGAGGAACAAAACCGCTAGCCACAACATCAATCCATTGAGGAATTAACACATCAGCATAAAGAGAGCCTACACCCTCTAGGAGACTCTTATAAGGATATCCTGTTATGGCAGTAGTAAGCTCGCCCATACTTAGCTTATGACTCCATTGCCACCAGGAGGAGGAATAGGGACTCTCCTCACAAATGGACCATCTTACCAATGATGGACTTTCTCACCTAAATACCACACCTTGCTAGCAAAACTAGGTAGCAACATTTGCCTCTCTGTCAGCTGCCATGCCGTCACCATCTCTGTCGACCATTGCAATCCCATTACCCACAAATAAAGAAGAATTTGCTTAAAAATGAAAAAAATGAATAAAAGAATCTCCATAAAATGGGATGGCCAACACAACAGGAATCAAGCACACTTGTCTAAGGGATAACTTCCCTATATAGTCCCGAGCCCCTACACAATCCTCAATTAAGCTAGTGGTCTTCCTAATCTAGTAAGAATAATGAGGAAAACCATCCTCCAGAGGATGCTCGATAGTCGGATGAGGAAGAACCCCAAACTCAAAAGCCCATATCTATCAGAATTAGAACCCAAAGAGTCAAAAAAAAGCAAGAGTTAAAAAAAAGGACATAAACAAGAACTCTTACTCATATCTAGCATAAACAAGCATTTGTAAATCCTCGAGCCACCTCTACATGCTGCATCTAGACCCGAGTACATATGGGCAAAAGCGGTAGTACCCCAGTTGTATCTCGATAAGCTTTCTAAGTCCCTTAGAATAGGTAACAATCATGGACTACCTGTACTTGAAGGATTCAGGAAAATTACAACACTTAGTAAGTAGAATAAAAAGTAACGAGCCAACTACTATGATGAAACAAGATCAGTGTCATACATCATCTACATAGTAAAGACAAACTCAATATAATGAATGGGGTACAAATAACTAGACTTCATAGGGGCAATCACCCCAAGAAACTCTATAGTAAGGTGCCTCCTCACCACTATAGAAGAACACTCCTTCTCCATAAAGGGAACATGCTCCCTAAAAAAGCTTAAGCTCATGATAGCGGTGAAGTTTAGAGGAGTGATGGTCATCTCTATAACAGGCAAGTGAAAAGTATGCATCGTATCCATCCATTACTCAATTAATGCATACATAGTAATTTGACTCAATGCATATGAGTTATAAGATAGTGCAACAATAATCCCATTGAAGCCCTTCCTAGCAACCATTTGCTTCACACACAGCATGAGACCCTAATAGTATGTGCTGACCTTGTTAAAACTACCAAGCATTATAGTGACATACCTACGACAAATAATAGGTATGCTTTTTGCACTATTACTAAATACTAACACATCTTTCCCTTTGTCATTTAATAGGATTAAACAATAATAACAAAAGTCGAGAAGAACATTACAGAAATCACAAATAAATAGTTACAACAAGCACTATAAAGTTATGAACAAAAGCCATAGTAACCTCAATTGAAAAAACATAATGAGTACTGTAAGAGCTAACAAGCAACAAAGTAGTGTAGATAGTTAAATAACTTTAAAAAAATAGGGGACAAAGGAGAACCGACTTGGCGACGATGATGAACCGAAGTGTTAGTCTCTAGAATATGAACTACATGGATTGGATCTCCTAAACAAGGCCTAAATGGCTGAGAACCTTGAGTACTGGATGGACCATCAGTACTAGTCCCTACAGTGGAAGTCCATGCTCTAATAGCCTCTGTGAAACCACCCTCAACATCTAAATCAATAAGGATATCCTCTAGACCCTCATGATTATTAGGGAACTCCATCTTATCCAAATAAAATAAAAAATTTAGAACACAAATGGAGCAAAAAACACCCAAAACTCAAAAGGGGTCAAGACAAGGCAAAAAATACTTAGAGAAGATCGGAAGAAGCATCCCAAAGCCTAAAAAATGCATGTCTATATAGGGCAGGAGAGGGTAAGGCACATGATCACACACTCAATGCATGACCACATACTCCACATACTCCTATATAGTTACATAAGCATTCTGAGACTTTGCATACTCATTCTATGGTCCTAAATTTTATTTGAGCATAAACATGCACTGAACTCACATAAAAGCACATTTCTATGGGCTTCACCTGTCTAAAGACACTGCACAAAACCTCACCATTTTTAAAGAACTCAATACCTCCTAAAAGAAGAAAAATAAGGAAGAATCACTATAAGGATATCCTACTCAAAATTATCAAAATAACATCTATAACACGACAAGTGATGACATCATCACCTCATAATTACTACATCATCATCACCACCTCATCAACATTGCTTAGGAGCATTTGCATTGATTAGTAGCATTTTCACATTTCTTAGAAGCATTCGCACTGCTCAATAGAGTTTTTACATTGCTTAAAAGCACTTTTATTTGTGTGACACCTAAGAAAGTTATAGTCACATCTTCTATTCGCGTGACACCTAAGAAGGTTATAGTCGCATCTTTATTTGCGTGAAACCTAAGAATGTTATAGTCACATCTTCATTTGTGTGACAGCTAAGAAGGTTATAGTCGCATCTTCATTCACATGACACCTAAAAGGTTATAGTTGTAGAAGGTAGGTTTAGCGCGTGTCTAAGATTTTAGCAACCACGACACTATTTAGGCTCAGGGCCTTAGAGAACACACTAACCACTATCACAAAGACATGACGTGGAGATGAGGAGTCGCCACCTAGGGTAATAATTGGGAAAAATTGAAAAGGTGGTACTCGATTACCTAAAAGAAAGCTAGCACCACAACTATGAGATTCTGGATATGGAATACTAACTTCTCTTAGTCTCGTGTTCATTTAGAATAATTTTATAAATGATTATTTTATCCTCTAATTACATGCAATTTTATTAAACCTTATTTGACATCCATCTAACCCTAAGCATCTAGTCAATAAAATTATACATAAAAAATGCACTCAAGATCATGTTGTCCTTAAGTCTAAACTATGTTAATTTTATTAAAAAGTTAGCTACATTTACATTTTTTATTTACAAGTGAGAAATAGACTAAAAGTGGGCCTATATTTTTATTAATTAGTGAGCCTAGATCTATTTATTTTATCTTATCTAAGGAATGGGCATAAGTCTATATAATTTTAAAGAAAAGTTAAATTAGTGGGCCTAAGACTAATTTGGTTTTATTTGAAATGTGGACCTAGGTCTATTTATTTTAAAAGAAATGCATTTTAGTGCGCTGAGCTAAGTCTAAACAAGTTTAAATTAACTAAGTGGGCCTAAAATCTAATTAACCTAATAAGCCTAAGTTGATTTTAATTATTTAAAGTCCTAAACCAATTTAAAGCTTATTTATTAAATGGTTAGACCTAAAGGTGGGTCTGGGGCCCAAAACCAAATAAAAAAGTCCAAAAACATAAAAAACATAACAAAATCAAATAAAAACACATTCACATATGATTTCTAAAAAACGTAATTTAATTACATATAAACCCTAAATTAAACTGCTTCCATCATTGATTTTAATTTGATTTTTATCCAATCGAACCTAATTACTAATTGATTTTTAAATGCAGAAAATTAAATCTTTTACTATTCCCACTACTGGGGCTATTACAAACTACGTACAAAATTAAAACTTAACAATTATATAGCCATAAATTAAAATAACTATACTAAACACCAAAATGAAAAAAATAAAGATAAAACCCTAAATTCTACTGTAAAGCAACATAGTTTCTTCCATGGCATTCCATGACCTTCTATTCAGTTCAAACACAAGCAGTATCCTCCTCAATCCACATGCAGACATCAAACCAAAAAACACAAAAGAAATCAGATTAGTAGTGAAATTAAATAATCAAATTAATAACAAAAATAAAAGTAAAATCACAAAAATAAAATAATAGAAAAGAATGAAATAGAAAAAGAACATTGATAATTTAGATGCTCTGCAAATGCCCTTTTTAACCCCTCAGATTGGATTATCACCGCTGAGATTGAATAGTTATTGATTCTAGACTGAAAAGATGTTCTCAGTAGCATTTTGGATTTTAGGGTTTTTTGTGTAGTCAAGTTTCTTAGTATCTGCGTGTGTGTGTGTTTCTCTCGATCTCTCTGTGAGTAAAAAATCCTCCAAAAAAAAAGTCCCCCCTCGCACACATGTAGACTCTGCTTTTAAATGCAGAGTCTACCTACGTACTGACTTCCTCCTTTGGAGGAACAAACTTATCTCTCCAAAACAGAATGATAAGATTTGATTTTTAAATGTTTTGAATGCATCAAAAAAATTTTCAGGTAAAACTAATAATAAAAATTCAATTTTTAACCAATCAAAACATTGAAAAAATCAACAAAAACTAAGAAAAAATACGTGAAAAATTAAAAAATGGGACTTTTATGTGTCAGCATTGTGCAATGCCAATCGGCATTGTCTAATGCTAATCCAAATTTTAATTTTTTAAAACTTTTAATTACCACAAAACCCCTGAAAAATTGACTTCCTTGTAATCAAATCCTAAAAAGTGTTTCAATTTAGTCCCTAAAGTCTAGAAAATTGACAACCAAGTTCAATTTTTGAATAAATTTCATCATAGGGGCTTACGTCGCAATTATGCACAATTGCATCCTGCTATTAGGTGCTTACAATAGTTATATCCACATTTTTCTTAGTCACATCTTTATTTGTGTGAAACCTAAGAAGGTTATAGTCGCATCTTCATTTGCCTGACACCTAAAAATATTATAGCCACATCTTTATTTGCATGACATCTAAGAAGGTTATAATCGCATCTTTCATTCACTAACACCTAAAAAAATTGTAGTTGTATTTTCATTCGCGTGACACCTTAAAAAGTTATAATTACATCTTCATTTATGTGACACCTAAAAAGGTTATAATTGCATCCGCATTTTTCTTAGTAGCATCTTTATTTGTGTGACACCTAAGGAGGTTATAATTGCACCTTCACATTGCTTAGTGGTATTTTGCATCAAATGATGAAATGGATCTTCGAAATGACTAGAGTCTGCTCATTCTTAACACCTTTGAAGTGTGCAACCCCGAAAACCCTAAATAATTCACTGATGTACAAAATCAATCACTAAGCCAATGAGTTATGCTTTAACTTAATGAAATATGAACTATTAGAGCAATAAGAGGCTTATTCCAACCAATATTCTCTCAGAACACACAGCTTGTTGAGCTAGTGTTCATTTCATCAAATCAGGACCTAACTTCATGAAAAAATGAAAATTGATTTTGATAAAACAAACATTGAAAACATATATGGAAGGCTTCAAAACCTTCAGAAGTGCTCTTAAAATAGTAAAAAACCTGAGAAAAAGTGAGCATTATTTAGAATATAACCATGAATACTCCTAGGTGTCATGCACTAAAATTGAGGTTGAATTAGGCAAAATAGACTTCAGAAACACATCCAGAAGGCCCAAAAACCTTAGAAACCAACCTTGGAATAGCCTAAAAAAGCCTTAAATTGCATGCGCATCATTCAACAATGCTCACAACCATGCTCCAGTGAACATAGCCACGCACCTAGCGTGTGATCTCGCTCCAAGTGCTCATGCGCATTTCATTTGCCTAGGTACTTCACGTGCCCATATGCTCCATCCTAGGGACATGTATCTGACCATGCACATAGCCCCCCATCCTCGCATTTTGCATTATAAATAGGGGTCTCCACACCTCATTTTGGGGTGGGCAAGAGCAAAAGAAAAACATACACACCTGAAAATCTATCTGTTCAAAGATGATAGAAACCCACTTCCAAATAGTTTTAGCTCTCCCACCGTATTTCTCTTAGGCTATTAGATCTTCTTTCCACCAAACCTAACCTCATATTTGTCAAAGTATGCTTTAAAGGTATAAACTAACATCATTTTACACGTCATTTTAAACCTCTCGATAAAGAAAGCTTGATAATCCCTTGAAGCTAAAGCTTTAAAACTCACACAAGCTCAGTTGAATCTAAGAACCACACAATCATTTTATTTATTGCATTGAATTTTTCTTTATTATCGCCAACATTTGTGAAATTTATTATGCTTGTGTGATGTGACTGCAATTTGTATGCTATATGAAAAGTTTATGCTTTATGTTGCTCATCTCATCTTATCATTCTATATCCTCTAGTTTCAAAACATAAAATCGCACCGTGCATATCAATAATGTGGAAAGTTCATATTTTGGACTAGAGTCATTATGTTCTTAATCTAATGATGTTATCATATCATATATCATTATAGTATAATAATAACTGCAAACATAAATGATCATGTACATCTGTTTACTCTTTCAAATGATTGAGTGTCTATTGCTTATCCTATTATTCATGTGATCAATCAAGCTACATGCGTAGTTGTGCTAAACTTGTACGTTTATTATATCTAAGCTAGATTTACTTTTCGACAATCTTTTTTTCTATTATATGTATTTTATTAGGAAAATGATGTAATAAGGATACTTTATGCTTTATTATCTAATGTATTGTGTGAATGCTATATAAACTGTCATTATTGAAACTAAGGCGTTATGGTAGCTATACATTGAATATCTTATAATGAGAAATAGTTAAAAGGTATATGTGATCCCCTAAACCCAAAAACCTTTGCTTGGGGCTATACCCATTGAAGGACCCGATGTTGCCCCTTTCTTTTCCCACACATGTCACTCACACATACCCCTCTCTATCTAAAGAATCTCAATAAATGATTTTAACCACATGTCCATATCATATAATTTCATATCAAAATAAAATTCAGCATATTGGTGCACACACAGTCTTAGTGTAGACCACTAGGTACTATGTTCTATTACTATCCTCCAATAATGTCACATCAAAATAACAAAACCATATCAATATATGAACATCAACCAAATCAAATATACAACATTCACGTTTATATACTCAATAGTATATATATATATATATATATATATATATATATATATATATATATATATATATATATATATATATATATATATATATATAGTAATAAAATCATAAAGCAATCAAAGGTTTAATGCAACATAACATATTCATTCCATATTAACATCAAAATATGAATGTTGAGTAAGAATTTCTCTATTAAATGCATACACATAATAATAACTCACAGGCGGAATGCACTCCTCGATGCTAACTTGACTGGCCCTATCCTGATGGCCATGCTCACAGTGTGGCTATAGGAAAAGAAAAAAACATAAAAGATAAATGGGCTGAAAAATCCTAACCTTATACATTCTAGATTTCTAATGAAAAAGACTCAATCTAAGACACAATTCTAATTAAACTCAATAATTAGCATATATTGATGTCACATTTCTTGAGAAACCTACCAAAAATCTAGCATAATCTCCTCAGTAAAATGGACATCTCTTTACTAAAAGTAAAGCCATTCATGTATAAAACAATACTTTTATAATTCCACAACCCAACAACTTGAGTTGGGCTCTTGAACTACACTTTATGCCCCACCGAGAGCCACTACAATTACATACATATAAACAATATAATTTTATCAAATCTACTAACATATCATAGAATTTATTAAGTTATTGCAATTTAATTCATTTAAATAATTAAAACATAAAGGAAATCTATTTTCAAATCATTAATAAAATTGTCATTTAATATAACCAAAATCAACAATTTAAAACAATTAAAGTTATAAAACTTCCTTTACACTTTCATAATTAAAATTATTATGAAATATAAATAAACTATTTAAATATTTCTAATATATAATAAAAATGTTAAGTAAATTTAAATTTAATTAAAAATGAATAAACAATAAAATATAAACTTTCCTCTAAAAATATATTTAAACTTAATTTCTTCAAAAAAAATTATATCTTAAATTCTACAAATAATTTCATAAAGCTCTTTTAATAAATTTTAATCTACACAATTTATAGTGTTTATTAAAAATATAAAAACACCTGAACTCAGAATAGTTACCCGAACACTGAAAACCTAAAAATTCCAATAAATTTAGAAAATTATGAAAAGTTTATCAATGGAAATCTCTTGACTCTAATTTCATTTATTATAGCTACCACAAAGCCTAATTTCTAATCAAATCAAAGAAATTGGCCAAAAATCCAAAAATTGTTTTACCTCCAACTCAGATGGTTGTCAATATTGATCGGATGAATTAGTAAAGGGGCAACGTTGCGCAGAGGATGATGAATGCAACAGTACTAACAACGACTGTTGGCAACAGTGACACCCCTCTCTAAGCTTGGCCCGCCAGAAAAATGAAGGATGGAGGAGGAGAAAAGTGGCTGGTCTGGTTGGATTTAGAGCTACTGGTAGTTGGAGGTGGCGGCTAGTGTAAGTAGAGGTGGTGGTAGAGGGAGGGAAGTAAAAGAAGAAAAGAAAGAAAAAGAAAGAAAGAAAGAAAGAGAAAAAAAATAGAAGAAAAAGATATAAAAAGGAGGATATATATATATATATAATCTCTTTTTGAAAATTTTTAGCAAAACAACACTCAACTTTTAAATTCTATCACTAATTATAAACATACATATAAACATTTATAAATACATTCCCTCAATAATTATTAAAGTTTATTAAAATACTCATTCAACAATAATTTCTTAAAAATAATAATTAACACTTTAAAATATGTATTCTAATTTAATAAGTAAAATACAGGTCATTACAATCTTCCTTCTTTACAAAAATTTTTCCTTGAATTTTAACAAATAGAAAAGAATACAAGGTTTCACTGAGGAAAAAGATAAGGATACGCCACTAACATCTTTGCCTTAATCTCCCACATGTGCTCTTCAACATTATTGTTCCTCCACAGGATTTTGACCATAGGAATTTATTTAGAGTGCAACTGATGAATTTGATAGTCAACAATTGAAACTAGTTCCTCCGTATAAGTCAAATCTTCATTCACTTCCATACTCTGGGGTTGTAGAATATGCGAAGGATCTAAGATATATTTCCTAAGCATCAAAATATGAAACAATGGATGCACTTAAGACAAACTTGGAGGTAAAGCCAATTGATAGGAAACTATACCAACTCTCTCTAGAATCTCAAAAGGCCCTGTATATGTTGGTGCCAATTTTCCTTTCTTGCCAAACCTCATAACACCCTTAATTAGAGATACCTTTAAGAGCACATCCTTTCGCTTTGGGTCTGCATAGCTTTTCTGCCTACTAGCTACCATTTCCAATCTTCTTATGATCAAAGCAACCTTCTCAGATGTATCCTTAATATTTTTTGGTCCAATTAAATCTCTTTCTCCAACTTCATCCTAACATAGAGAAAACCTACACTTCCTTTTACATGAAGCTTCATAAGGTGCCATCTTAATAATACTGTGATAGTTGTTATTATAAGAAAATTCTACTAATGGCAAATGGTCATCCTAACTACCTCCAAGATCCATTACACACATTCTTAACATATCCTTAAGTGTTTGGATGGCTCTCTTTGATTGACCATCCATTTGAGGATGAAAAGTAGTGCTAAAATCAAGTCTAGTACCTAATGGTTCCTGTAATTTTTGCCAAAATCATGAGGTAAACACCAAACCTTTATTAGAAATAATAGAAATAGGCGCCCTATGAAGACACACAATATGTTTGATGTACAATCTAGCCATTGTATAAGTAGCTTAAATTGGAAAAAATGAGTTGATTTTGTTAACCTATCCACTATCACCCAAATGGTATTGTATCCATCCTTTAAATGAGTTAAGCCTGTAACAAAATCCATGGTGATTTTCTCTTATTTCCACTCAAGAATAAAAGAAGGCTAAAATTTTTAGGAAGGTTTATGGTGCTCTTCTTTCACTTACTAACATGTCAAACACTTGGAAACAAATTTTGCTACATTTTCTTCATTCCATCCCACTAATAAATATCCTTTATGTTGTGGTACATCTTGGTAGAACCGAGATGTACACTATAAGCTACATAATAAGCTTCCTCCAAGATCTCTTCTCTTAAATTATCCACATTAGGAATGCATAATCTTCCACTAATCCATAAAAAACCTTTACCATCAAGATTAAAATCAATAAACTTCCCTTCATGAACTTTCTTTATGAGCTCTAAAAAATTAAAATCTCAACTTTGAGCTGCCTTGATCCTATCCCTCAATATCGCTCTAACTCTGAACCATGCTATTAATTCCCCTGACTTAATTATATTCATCCTTAATCCTAGGTCTACTAACTTATGGATCTCTTGGATCAAAGGCCTCCTTTCTATACTAATATGAGCAAGACTACCCAAAGACTTCCTGCTTAAAGCATCTGCCACTACATTAGCTTTGCTTGGGTGGTACAAAATGTCATAGTCATAGTCTTTTAAAAGTTTCAACCATCTTCTTTGTCTTAAATTCATATCTCTCTATTGAAAATATATTTCAAACTCATATTGTTAATGAAAATCTCATAAAGTCACCCCATACAAATAATGACTCCAAATCTTAAAAGCAAATATAACAAACCATCTTTTGGTCATGAGTAGGATAGTTCTGCTCATGCTTCTTTAATTGTTTGGAAGCATAAGCTACTGCCCTACCATCTGCATTGATACAGAACTTAGGGCAACTCTGAAAGCATTATAATGCATAGTAAACTTGTCTACTTCATTATGCAATGTCAACACTAGTGCCATAGTCAACTTCTTTTTTAGTAGTTGAAAGCTATTCTCACATGCTTTTGACCACACAAACTTCACATTCTTATGAGTTAGGTGAGTCATATGTACTACAATCCTCAAGAAATCCTAAACAAACCTCATATAATACCTTGTTAAACCTAAGAAACTCTGAATCTCAATAACTGATGTCATTCTAAATCATTTAGAAACTACCTTAATCTTCTATAGATCTATTTAAATACCATCCTTAGACACTACATGCCTAAGGAATTCTACACTTTCAAGCCAAAAATCGCATGTAGAGAACTTAGCATAATGCTAATGTTCCCTTAGTGTCTGCAACATTATTCTCAAATGATACACATGCTCTTCCATGGTCTGCAAATACACCATTATGTCATCAATGAATACTATCACAAATTGATCCAAAAATGGTATGAACACCTTATTCATCAAGTCCATAAAAGCTACTGGTGCATTAGTTAATCCAAAAGACATTATAATAAACTATTAATGATTATATCTTTCACAGAATTCCATTTTAGGAATGTCTACTTATGAGCAAACTGGTATCTTCTTCTCGCTTTTGGATAGCAGTATGTTGTTGTGGGACATTATGCAAGTCTTTCCAGTTTTGGGGGACATGGAAACTTTACTGAATAAGGATAAATGATTGGTCTCGAGAGGATGAGACACTTTTGATTTTGTGGAGTTGCCACCTGATTTTTAGAAAATTGAGAAAAAAAAAAGAACAACATTAGGTCACTCAATGAGTATTGTCCCCAGCAGAGATTTTTGGGTTTAGGGGATCATGTCTACTTTTTTGACTATTTCTCATTATATGATATTTGATGTATAGCTACCGCAACACCCTAGTTTCGATAATGACAGTTTATATAACATTCACACAATACATCAAATAGTGGTAGATAATAAAGTTGGAAATATTATTACATCACTTTCTTGATAAAAAACATATGAAAAGGAAAAAAATTATAAAAAGGTAAATCTAATTTGGATATGATTGATCTGTAAGATTAACATGACCATTCACATAGCTTGCTCCATTTCATGAATAATAGGATGATCATGCATGCTTAGAGTGATTATTTATGCTATGATGATGTGTGATGATAATACAAAGGATGCATGGGGTCATCACTAGACTGAGAGCATGATGACTTTATTCTGAGATATGAAAATTTCACATTATTGGAAATTTACAATGTGATTTCATGATTTTAGAAATAAAGGATGAAGAATGATGATATGAAATGGGCATAATAAAGCATATATTATTCACATAGCATGCAAGATTGCCAGTCTCATCACACAAGCACAACAGTATTCCTAAATGCTGGTGATAATAAAATAAAATGCAATGCAACAAAATGAATGTGCTAAAATAATTATGTGGTCTTCAAACTTGACTAAGCTTGTGTGGGTTTTAAAGTTTTAGGTTCAACAAATTATTAAGCTTTCCTTGTCAAGAGGTTCAAAATGACAGTAGCATGATGCTAGATTGAATACCTTTAAAGAATGCTTTGACAAAGATGAGGCTTGGTTTGGTGGAAAAGGGATCTAACAACCTAAGAGAAAGGCTATGGTATAGCAAAAACTATTTGGAAAGGGGTTTCTAGCACCTCGATTGGATCAATTTTTGAGTCTGTGTGTGTTTCCACTTGCTCCCCCCTCTAAAATAGGGTGTGAAGGGGTCTATGTATAGGGAAAATTGGGTAGAATAGGGTGGTGGGGGCATGGTCACATGCACATATTGAGAATTTTACTCGTGGTCATGCCAAATACGTGTGGTCGCACACAGTGTACGTGTGGTCACATGCTAGTGTAAACATCTAATTTTGAGATAATAAAATATGGATGCGACAAAGGACTTCAATGATGAAAATGTTATAAGTAGGTCTTCAACACTTGAAGTTTGAAACCTCAAAAGTCTAAATGCATTTTCAAAAAGAGTTTAATGATTTTTTAAGAACTTTATTGTAATACTTTTTAAGACCTAATTGAAAATTTTAAATTCTTTCAGGGGTCTTTTTGTAATTAAAAGTTAAAAAACTCAGAAGTATAGAATTCTAATCAAAATTACATAATTTCGATCATAATTTCAATCAAAATTATACCTTTTTTGTCCGTTTTTTATTTTTACAAAAAATAAAAATATTTTTCCTGAATTTTGATTGGCTAACATTTTTCTTAAATTTATTTTAGGATTTATCTAAATTTTTAGGAAATAAAGTTCTTTTAAAATTGGAACTCTTTGTACGTATAAAACTTAGGGTTTTTTGGTTTTTTCTATAAAAAGAGAGCTTAAGCTCTTCAAGGGGGACCTCTGGTGATTTTTAGCTCTCTTCTTTTTTACTAAGAGTTGACTTTTGGAGCTCTCTTTTTCTTTGAGACATTTTTTCTTCTCTATGATTTATTAATATTTTTGAAGCAAGGAGCAAGATATCTTGGAGAAAAGAATAACAAAATTCTTAAAGGCCTATAAAAAATAACGGTGATTGATCTTAGTCTGAGGAGCCAACCACAGTGCATCATAATCATCTTCTCCTTCTTTATTTTCTATTATCTTTTTATTTTATTATTTTGTTCCTATGGAATTTTAGTTTCACTTAATTTTTGTTGTTATTTTATTAATTCACTAACTATTGTTTATTTTTGTGATGGTGATTATGGAGAGGATCACTTAATGAATTTACTCAAAGAATAAAATCCATGAAGGACCATGGAATGCTATGGATGGAAACTTGTAGCTAAATATAATTTCTAGGTTTTTTTTATTTAGTTTGTTTATCATTATTTTAAATTATTTATTTATTTTTTTGTTGTATTAAGTTTCCTTTCTTATTATTTTCAATAGTTCTTTATAATAACCCCAATAATGGGAATAATGAAATTTGGTGTGTGTGATTATGTGTTTTATTATAATTAATCAGTTAGTAAAATTAAGGTTTTTAATGGGGTAATTAATTACAATTAGGTTTTTTTAATTAAAATTGGATTAGATTTAAGTGGTTAGAATTAGGGTTGTCTGTTAATCATTTTATTTATTGTTCATGGTCATTTTAATTAAATCAAGGCTTTTAGAATAAGTTAAATCAATTGTTTAATCTTTTTATTTGTTTTTTTTTTTTTGATATTTTTTTATTTTTTTGGACTTGTTTGTTTTTGTTTATGTGTTTTGGGCCCTAAACCCACATTAGGCTTTAACCCATTTAAATAAATTTAGGTCTAGGTTTTAATTAATGAAAATGCATCTTTAGGCCCATAATTAGTTAAATTTATGTCAGAGATAACTTAGGCCCATTTAGTTAAATTCGACATAGGCCCACCTAATTTAATTAATTTAGACATAGCCCATTTAAATTAAGCCTTTTCCATAATTTTTAGACTTAAGATCACTTTATAATTAAAACATGTAGAATTAGGCCCATTAATTCAAATACTTCATAATTTGTAGATTTAGGCCCATTTTTTGAATTAAAATAAATAAACTTAGGTTCACTTATTTAATATTAAATAGGAATTAGGCCCATTAGTCTTTAGGCTCACTTATAAATTAAAACATGCAGATTTAGCTCATTTAATTAAAATCAATGTAGATTAGACTAACCTAGGGATTATGATGAATGCATTGTTTACTTATATATTTCATGACTAGTTTTCCTGGAGTTGATTATTTTAAGAAGGTTTATATGAAATTGCTTGTAAAAATAAATTAAGATAGTAATTCATAAAGTAATTCTAAAAGAACATGAGACTAAAAGAAGTTAGTATTTCGTATCCAAAATCTCTTGGTTGTGGTGTTGGCTTTCTTTTAGGGAATCAAGTACCACTAATTTTTTATTTGTCCTAGTTATTACCCTGGGTGGCAACTCCTCATCTCTATGCCATATCTTTGTGATATTGGTTAGTGTGTTTTTTAGAGCCTTAAGCTCAAACAGTGTTATGGTTGCTAAGATCTTGGGCATGTGCTAAACTCCACTATCCACACTTTGTGTGTAGCCATACATGCACATATGCATTCCATGTGCACTTCAAAGCTTCATGCACACTTCCTAGGTTTTACGCATGCTATTTTGAGGTTGGTTTCCAAGATTTTTAGGCCTTCTAGATGCATTTTCAGAGTCCATTTTTGCCAAATTCACCCTTAATTTTAGCATGTGACATATAGCGGTGTTTACGCACATTTCTAAGCAATACACACTAATCCTCGGGTTGTGTTGGACCATTTTGGGACCACTTGTAGAGGTTTTGGAGTCTTTTGGATGTGTTTGTAAAGTCTATTTTATCAAAATTGATTTCTATTTTTCATAAAACTAGGTCTCGATCTAATAAAATTCACTCCGGCCCAACGAGTTGAGTATTCTAAGAGGAGTTTTCTCAAAATAAACCTCTCATTGTTATGATAATTCATATTTTCAGTTAGGTTTTTTTAAGGTTACACACTTTAGAGGTGTTACAAATAAGCAGACTCTAGTCATCTTAGGAATTTTTTTCATCATTGGACCATTTTAGGGATAGTCAAATTTTGAGGTATGAGAATTGCCCCCTACTTCACATGTGTTGCATAGCCACCTAGCGCTAGTGTCAATACAAATGAAGCAAATGCAAAGATGCAAAAAACATTTTAGTAGGGAGAGAGGTACTTACCTATAGGTTATATTTAGACGTCTTGTTAAGATTTGACTGTTATTGTTGTGTTTTATTTGTTGCTGTTGTTTTGTGAATTGGTTGTTATGCAAGGCAGTATTTAGGACATATGCAAGCTTGTGATTCATACAAAGTCCATTAGGATTTATATGACTATAACCTTTTTAGGTGTCACATAAATGAAGATGCTATTAAGCAAAAAAAATATGCAACTATAACCTTTTTAGGTGTCACGCAAATGAGGATGCTACTATAACCTTTTTTAAGTTTCACGCAAATAAAAATGCCACTAAGCAAAAAGAGATACTATTATGACCTTTTCAGTGTCATGCGAATGAACATGCAATTATAACCTTCTTAGGTGTTACGTAAAATGATCATGCAATTATAACCTTCTTAGGTATCACATGAATGATCACACGATTATAACCTTCTTAGGTGTCACATGAATGAAGATGCTAATAAGCAAATGAGAATGTTCCTAAGTAGTGTGGACTTTTTAAGTAATGAGAAGATGCTTTTAAGTAATGAGAAGTTATTTTTAAGCAATGTGAATTCTCCTAAGCAACAAGTAAGTGCTTCTAAGCAATGAAAGTGCTTCTAAGAAATGTGTGAGTGCTTCTAAGCAATGGAAGTGCTTTTAAGTAATGAGAAGATGTTTTTAAGTAGTGAAAGTGCTTTTAAGCAATGAGAAGATGCTTCTAAGCAGTGAAAATGCTTCTAAGTAATGTGAATGCTCTGCTCCTAAGCAATGAGTGGGTGCTTCTAAGCAATAAAAGTGCTTCTAAGCAATGTAAGAGTGCTTATAAGTGGTGAATACTCCTAATCAATGTGAGATTGCTTCTAAGTAGTGAATGGGGTAGTGCTGATGATGTAGTGATGATGCAGTAATAATTTAGTGATGATATAATAATGATGCAGTAATGATGCAATGATGATGCAGTAATGATACAATGATGATGTAGTTATTTGTTATGTTGAGGATGTTATTTTAATGATTTGGAGTAAGATATCCTTACAGTGAATTTTCCTTACTCTTATTCTTTTATGAGATGTTGAGTTTTTTGAAGAAAGCAATGAGTGAGTGTCTTTAGACAAATGGAGTCCATATTAGTGTACTTTTATATGGGTTTGGGGCATTTCTTATGCTTAAATGGAAGTTTAGGACTATAGAAATGAGTGTTCAAATTCTCAAAGTGCTCGTAAAATCACAGAAAAGCATGTGGAAGGGGGAAGTATGAGTGACAATGTGTGGAAGGCACGTGGTCACGAGCCTGTGCACGTGGTCACGAGCCTATGCACGTGGTCATGAGTTTGGTGCATGGTCACATGCTTCTTCCCCTCCAGGCCTATTTAAATGGCTATTTTGGAGGTTTGGGGAGGCTTCGCTCAGGCATCTTTGAGCATTGACTTTTCTTGATGCTTTTTATGTTTTGGGTGTTATCTGCTTTATTTTTGCTTTTGTACTTCCATTTTCTTTTGCATAAAATGGAGTTTCCTACCATTCCTAAGGTTGGAGGATGTTTTTATTGATGTTAATGTTAAGGGTGACTTTATCGAGGCCACTAGAGCTGGGACATTTGCTGTAGGGACTAGCACATACGGGGCTCAGAGTTCTTAACCATCCAGGCTTTCATGGGGAGATCTAATCCCTATTTTTTATGGCTTGGAGACTCATGCTTAGGTACATCATCATCGAGAGGTAGGTCCTTCTTTGCCCTTATTTTCTAAAGCTTGTTCATTGGCTGCTTTGTAGATTATTTTATTGTATGAGGTTTTTGTAGCTTTGTAGCTCTTACTGTAATGTCCGTTAGGTCATAGCTTTATTGTGAATGTTGATTGCTGATAGTTGACAGCTCTTGCTATATTTTCTTTTCATGATTGTCTACTAGTGCTTGCCACAATGCTTTACTTTTAAGCTTTTGTTATTGATCCTGTTAAATGATAGAGCAAGAGATGTGTTAGTATTTAGTAGCTATGCAAATGTTTGATAGTGTACTTATTATTTGTAGCCTTATATGTATATTATTGTGCTACCTGGTAGTTTCAACAAAGTTAGCATGTATTATCAGGGACTCCTAATGTGTTTGAAGCATATAATTGCTAGGAAGAGCTTTGACAGAGTCATTGATGCATTATCTTATGACTCATATACAGCGAGTTAGATTGCCATGTATGCGTTAATAGAGCGATAGATGGACATGACACATAATTTCCATCTACTTGTTGGGGAGATGACTACTACCCCTTTGGATTTTACTACTATCACAGGCTTTACCTTTTCCAAAGAGCCTATTCCTTTTAATGAGGAGGAGTGTTCTACTGATGTGGCTAGGAGGCGTCTTATGATGGATTTGCTTGGGGAGGTCACACCTATGAAATCTCGCTACCTGTATCTTGCTCGTTACACAAAGTTTGTTTCTTTTATGCAAACTTTGTACTATGATGGTCTTGTCTTAGCAGAGTAGCTAGCTCGTTATTTTTTGTTTTATTTGCTAAGTGTTGTTATCTTCTTGAGCTCTTCAGGTATGAGTTATCTATAATTATTGTCTATCTTGAGAAATTTGGATGGCTTGCTAAACTATTATAGGGGCACTACTGCCTTTGCTCATATGTACTCAGGCCTTGACATAACATGCCGAGGTGGCTAGAGGATTTGTGGATGGTTGTTCATGTTGGACGCTAGTAGGATTTCTATTGTCTATTCTTTTGCTTTTGGTTTGTTATTTTTGACCCTTTGATTTTGAAAAATTTGGGCATAAAAGTTCAGGATTCTCCCTTATATGTCCTTTGAGCATTTATTGGAGGATGACTTCCCTTATTATTTTTTCTAGATTAGGAACACTACTAATTTGATTGAGGATTGCATGGTAGGTTAGGAGCATATGGGGAAGCTGTCCCCTGATAAGGTATGTTTGATTCTTATTGTGTTGGTTGTTTCTCTCTTCTAAAACATTTTTGGCATCTTTGCATTTTGCTTCACATGTAATGACACTAATGCTAGGTGGCTATGCAACATATGTGAAGTAGGGGGCAACTGTCATACCTCAAATTTGATTGTCCTTAAAAAGGTCTAATGCTGAAATAAATCTCAGAGATGACTAGAGTCTGCTCGTTCGTAACACCTCTAAAGTGTGCAACCTTAAAACACCCAACTGACCCTACTAGTGTGCAGAATTGATCACTGGGTCATTAAGTGGTGCTCTAACCTTGTGAAATATGAATTATCATAATAACAAGAGGTTTATTTTGAGAAAACTCCTTTTAAAATACTCAGCTCCTTAGGTTGGTGCATATTTCGTTAGACCAAGACCTAGCTTTGTTAAAAAAATGGAAATTTATTTTGACAAAATGGACTTCGAAAACATGTTTGGAGGGCTCCAAAAATTTTGAAAGTGGTCTCAGAATGGTCCAACACAACCTAGGTATCAGCGTGTATTGCTCATAAGTGCGCGTAAACACCCCTAGGTGTCATGTGCTAAAATCAAAGCCGAATTTGGTAAAATAGACTTTAAAAATGCATCCAAAAGGCCTAAAAACCTTCAGAACCAACCCCAATATATTGCACATAGAACATTGAGGTGTGTGTGAAAACACACACAGGCATGCATGGTCACACACCAAGTGTATGGCCATGCCCACACTATGCGTGGTCACGCGCACTTGGCATGGCCACGCACACACTGTGCATGGTCACTCACACTTGGCATGGCCACATGCAAAAGTCCCCTCATACACACATGATCATGCCTACACCACCCCATTCTACACATATTTTCTATAAATAAACCCCTCTACACCCCATTTTGGAGGGGGGAAGCAAGTGAACACACACACACACACTCAAGAGTCAGATAGATCGAAGGCATAGGAAACCCTTTCCCATATAGTTTTTGCTCTCCTATAGCCTTTCCTTTAGGTTGTTAGATTCCTTTTTCCACTAAACCCAACCTCATCTTTGTCAAAGCATGCTTCAAAGGTATACAGTCTAGCCTTATTCTACTATCATTTTAAACCTCTCGACGAGGAAAGCTTGATAATCTCTCGAAGCTAGAGATTTAAAGTTCACACAAGCTAAGTCGAGTCTAAGGACCACACAATCATTTTAGGACATTTACTTTACTTTAATGCACTACATTTTGTTTTACTGTCGCCAACATTTAGGAATACTATTGTGCTTGTGTGATGAGACTAGCAATCTTGCATGTTATGTGAATAACATATGCACTATTATCCTCATTTTACATCATCACTTTGCATCCTATATTTTTGAAATCATGAAATCACATTGTAAATATTAATAATGTGAAAAAGTTCATGTCCTGGAACAGAGTCATCATGCTCTCAGTCCGGTGATGACCTCATGCATCCTTTATATTATCATCATTCATCATCATAGCATAAATAATCACTACAAGCATTATCATCTTATCATTCATAAAATAAGTTGTGTAAATGATTGTGTTATCCTTGCAGATCAATCATATTAGATTTACTTGTTCGCAATTATTGTCTTTTCATATGTATTTTATCAGGAAAGTGACATAATAAAATTCTTAACTTTATTATCCTATATTTTTTGATGTACTATATGAATGTTATATAAACTGTCATCACTGAAACTAGGGTGTTGCAGTAGTGATACATCGACTATTGTATAATGAGATATAGTCAAAAAGTAAATGCAATCTCCTAAACCCAAAAATCTTTGTTGGGGATAATACTCGCTAAGTGACCCAATATTGTCCTTTTCTTTTCTCGATTTTCTAAAAATTGGGTAGCAACACCACAAAATCAAAAGCATCTCGTACCCCTGAGTCTAATCACTTGGCCTTACTTGGTAAAGTTACCATGTCCCTTGGAAATGAAAAAACCAACACAAACCAATAATAATAAAAAAAAGGAAGGTCGCTTGCAGTATCATTACTGCATCATATTGTATCATTACTACATCACTACTGCATCATCACTACTACCTCCTTCAAATTGCTTAGAAGCACTTTCATTGTTTAAAAGCACTCTTTCATTACTTAGAAGCACTCTCACTACTTAAAAGCACTCACTTTCACTGCTTAGCACTCTCACTACTTAGAAGCACTCTCTTTGATTGCTCAGAAACACTCTTACTGCTTAGAAGTACTCACTTTCACAGCTTAGAAACACTCTCACATTTCTTAGAAGCACTCTCATTACTTAGAAGCATTAGCACTCATTGCTTAGGAGTATTCACATTGCTTAGAAGCACTTTCACTGCTTATAAGCATCTTTTTATTGCTTAAAAGCATCTCCTCATTGCTTAGAAGCATCCTCACATTGCTTAGGAACATCCACACTCCTTAGGAGAATTCTTATTTACTTAGTAGCATCTTAATTCGTGTGACACCTAAAAAGCTATAGTCGTATGTTCATTCACGTGACACCTAAAAAAATTATAGTCGCATATTCATTTGGTGACACCTAAAAGGATTATAGTTGCATGTTCATTCGCATGACACCTAAGAATGTTATAGTCGCATGTTCATTTGCATGACACTTAAAAAGGTTATAGTTGCATGCTCATTCGCATGACACTTAAGAAGGTTATAGTCACATGTTCATTTGTGTGGCACCTAAGAAGGTTATGGTCGCATGTTCATTCGTGTGATAGTCGCATGTTCATTTGTGTGACACCTAAGAAGGTTATAGTTGTATATTCATTTATGTGACATTTAAGAAGGTTGTAATCACATGTTCATTTATGTGACACTAAAGAAGGTTATAGTCGCATTTGCATTTTGCTTAGTAGCATCTTCATTTGCTTGACACCTAAAAAGATGATAGTTGTATATGCACTCTACACTTTGCATGAATCATAAGCTTACATATGTCCCAAATAGCACCCTACATGATGACTAAGTCACAGAACAACAATGACAAACAAAACACAACAATAGCAATCAAATCTTGATAAGACATCTAGAGACAACCCATAGGTCAGTACCTCTCTCCCTACCAAAATGTTTTTTGCATCTTTGCATTTTGCTTCACATGTATTGACACTAGTGCTAGGTGGCTATGCCACACATCTTAAGTAGGGGGCAACTATCATTCCTTAAATTTGATTGTACTTAAAAAGGTCCAATGATGAATCAAATCCTCAAGATGAGTAGAGTTTGCTCGTTTGTAACACCTTTGAAGTGTGCAACCTTAAAGAACATAACCAACCCCACTAGTGTACAAAATTGATCACTGAGCCATTAAATTGTGTGCCAACCTTGCGAAATATGAATTATTGAAATAACAAGAGATTTATTTCAGGAAAACTCCTCTCAGAATACTCAGCTTGTTGAGCTGGTGCACATTTTGTTAGACCGAGACCCAAATTTTTATAAAAGCAAAAATTTATTTTGATAAAAAAAATTCAAAAACACATTCAGAGGACTCCAAAACCTTTAAAAGTGGTCCTGGAATGGTCTAACACAACCTGAGTATCAGTGCATATTGCTCAGAAGTATGTGTAAACACCCTTAGGTGTCATGTACTAATATTAAAGCCGAATATGGCAAAACAAACTTTAAAAATGTGTTTGGAAGGCCAAAAAACCTAAGGGACCAACCCTAGAATAGCACACATAGAACCCAAGAAGAGCACATAGAGCATTGAAGTGCATGTAAAAATGCACACGCGCACACTGTGTGTGGCCATACATACTTAGCATGGCCATGTGTAAAAATCTACTTCTACGCACATGACCATGCCTACACCACCCCATTCTATACATTTTTTTCTATAAATAAACCCCTCTATACCCCATTTTAGAGGGGGAGCAAGTGAAGACACACACACATACTCAAAAATTAATCCAATCGAAGGTATGAAAATCCCTCTACATATAGTTTTTGCTCTCCCGCATCCTTTCCCTTAGGTTGTTAGATCCCTTTTTCCACCAAACCTAGCCTCATCTTTGTCAAAGCACGCTTCAAAGGTATACAATCTAGCATCATTCTGCTGTTATTTTAAACCTCTCGATGAGGAAAGGTTGATAATCTCTCAAAGCTAAAGCTTCAAAGTTCATACAAGCTTAGTCGAGTATGAGGACCATACAATTATTTTAGCTCATTTATTTTACTGTCACTAGCATTTAGGAATATTATTGTGCTTGTGTGATAAGATTGGCAATCTTGCATGCTATGTGAATAATATATGCTTTATGAAGCTCATTTCACATCATCATTCTGCATCCTCTATTTTTGAAATCATGAAATCACACCTTAAAAACCAGTAACATAAAAATTTTCATGTCTCAGAATAGAGTCATCATGCTCTCAGTCCAGTGATGACCTTACGCATCTTTTATATTATTATTATTCATTATCATAGTATAAATAATCACTGCAAACATGATCATCCTATCATTCATTGAGCAAGTTGTGTAAATGATCATGTTATCCTTGTAGATCAACCATATTAGATTTACTTTTCTATAATCTTTTTCCTTTTCATATGTATTTTATCAAGAAGGTGATGTAATAAAATTTTCATTTTTATTATCTTATAGTATTTGATGTACTGTGTGAATGCTATATAAATTATCATTACTAAAACTAGGGTGTTGTGGTAGCTATACATTTAATATCGTATAATAAGAAATTGTTAAAAATTATATGCGATCCTCCGAACCCAAAAATCTCTACTGGGGACAATACTCGCTAAGTAACCCAATGTTGTCCCTTTCTTTTCCTGATTTTCTAAAAATCGGGTGGCGACTCCACAAAATCAAAAAATTTCTCATCCCCCTAAGACCAATCACTTATTCCTATTCAGTAAAGTTGCCATGTCCCTCAGAAATGGAAAGACCCACTACACTACCTAATAAAGTAACAAAAAGCCACAACAAAAGTGACGGTCGCTCACAACACCCATCTTTGGTAGGAATAAAGTGTTGAGCAATGTCTCTGTCAATACTTGGCATATCGCCATAAGTCTAGGAAAATAATTTTGAATATTTTATTAATATTTTTTCAATTTTTATTCTCTCTTTAAGGGTAACATCTTTTGAAATATGCAGAATGTGTGGTTTAGATTCCGGGCCAATGTTAAATGATTCAATGTATATGGAATGACTGCCAAATATGCTAATTTTTTTATCAATGAAATGCACACTACCATAAGAAAAGACATCAAACAAGTAAGCAAAATTAGATTTCATTACTAACTTTAGAGTTCATTACATCATCAGTTTCAAATAAAAAGCATAGAAATTAATGGTATGAGCTTTCTTTGAATCAGTTGCTTGATAGAGGCTCCTGTCTTTGGATCATCCACTGTCTATATGCTTTATCAATAACACCATCTCCAATACTAGTAATAAATTAGTAGATGATTCTTTTCCTCTATGTTGCTCTGAAGTGATCCATAAACCTTCATTGTATCTTACCACCATAGAAATCTACAAGCTTGTAAGGTATATGTTGTTTCTCACTAAACTATCTCTTTTCTAGTGCCAAAAAGTAATGGGTGCATGACCTTAATCCTGAGATTGGTGCACAATTAACATATGTATAGAGAGTCACATGTTCCAGCTTCCACCATGGACACATCCATCTTTATTGATATTTTGGTGTATCCTTCATGCACTTAAACCACTACTGGGCTATGATGTGGGCTAAGTGCTTGTGCATGTCCTTCATGTGTCTTTCTAGGTGATTCCTAGGTTGGTATCTCATATAGTTCCCTACAAGTTTGTCAAGTAGACTCAACTTTTCTTGTAGCCATATTTGAAGAGACAGAGGGCTCTCAATGAAGTTTAGATTTTTATTATTTTTGAGGTCATCCAAATGTTGAATGGTTTCTACTAAAATCAGTGGGAAGGGAGTCATTTTGCATTCTATTCCTTTAAGGACCTAGAGTATCCTATAGTCTCCTAGCCCATTTTTCAAGATGATGAAATATTGCATAAAGAGGTAACACTCAAGAAGACGTGCCTAAATTAGAGTACCAATCTTCTTATTAGTGAAGGCAGTTAGGAGTTGCATAGGAATCAGTCATTTGCACTTGATGACTAGTTCATCAATCTTTTGTGAACTTAGGTCAAGGAAAGTGACCCTAAGTCCTAGGTATTTAATGTCTTGGTTAGTGAAGACTACTTATTTGGTCATGGTGGGGATTTGTCTCACTATGGCATTGAATTCCTTATACAATGGGCATAGTTTTATGGTGTTAAACTAAAACATGCTCTTGAGGGTCCCAGAATGATATAGCAGCATTTAAGAATTCACAGTCGAGATGCACATGATGGAATGTCTTAATGCATAACATTCCGTATGGTTGTAGGATTTTCCAATCAGCCTTATTAAGGTTATAAAGGAAATGTCTAGTGATACTAGTTTGGACTTGGGGGTTTTCAGCCAATGATGACAATCCTAATGCAATAAGGAATCCTAATACAACAAAGATTCAAGATCCTTTGACTTATAATGGTGGTCCAATCATAAGGGCATGTGCTAAAAAGATGAAGGAAGCATTACATATGCTAATTCAAAAAATTTAGGCTCAAAGTACAAATCTAAATCAATCTGATCCATTTGAAGCACATGGAATTAATTATGGTCCAAAGCATATTCATTTGGTAGAAATTAAAGATTTAGGCCCAAGTAGTGTTATTGGGTCCTAATTGGATGCATTAAGCCAAAGGAGTAATTATTCATATTGCAAGGCCCAAGATGAAGCCCAACTATATGTTATTTAGTCCATTTAGTATTAAAAACAAATTTGGTTTTGTTCTTTATCCAAATTGTTTTAGAAGTATTTGTTTTTAGTTAGAATTACTTTTCTTTAGCTTAGTTGGCAAGCAAAATAATTCCTTACCTTTAAGGATTTATTTTGTTTTCTTATCATCTAGGGATTTATTATCCTTATCTTTTAATGATTTTTTTTAGTCTAGGTTTTGGATTAATAATTCTTATAAATAGCTTATATTGTAGCTTATTTTGGGATCTTTTTTTAATCAATAAAAAAAAGTGGCAAAATTTTGCTTCAAATTACTTGGAGTTTTATTCTTTGAACTTTCTAAACAAAATAGGTTGCTTGATAGTTCACTTGTCTTATCAATTAGAACATCCATATCTAATTGTGGTGACTTCCTAGTAGCTAGAGTTCTTAATTATTAGATAATTAAGGGTTCTAGTTTCCACCCAACTTGTTTCTTAGACGATCTAAGGTATGGGTATCAATAGATTGTTGCAGGTTTTTTTTATTAGATAAACTCAGTTCGCATCAGTTTGGTATCAGAGCTTTGGCTCTAAGAATCAGGTTACGTATCCTTTTTTTTTGTTTCCATTCATTTATCATTCTTTGTGTTTCTTCTTCTACTCCTTCTCATTAGTTTCATTAACATTCTTGTTTCAAAATTCATTTTTTTTACATCATTCTTTGTCATCTTTAATTTCATTTAGTTGTTTCTTTAAAGTCTTGCATCAAGTTTCAACCAAAAAATAAATAAATAAATAATAGAAAATAAAATAAAAAGAAAAGAAAAAGAAAAAGAAAAAAAAAGAAAAGAAAAGAAAAGAAAAATTTGGTCATTTCTTTAAAATTGTTAAAGTTCTTGCAAGTCTTCTTGAAAATCTTTGACTTTCTTGATTATTTTCTTGAAAATTATTGAACCAATTCATTGGAATCTTGAAGTTTCTTTAAGTTCATGTTCAAATCTTGATCCAAGATCATAAATCTTGAAATTTTATTTTACAAATAATTTTTTTCTTGGGTTTCTTTTATGCAAATTCGTTTTTCCCTTGTTTATTGGGGATATCTCTATGGTTAAGATTAAATCTTGAGTATATTACATCTTTATCTTGCTAGATTTAGTCATATCTTATTTTGTCCTAATCCTTATCTTATCCTAAAGCTTTTCCTTGTCCTAAAGGGATTAGACAACTCTTTTTCCTTATCTACATCTTCTTTTCCTTATCTATAACTCTTTTGTCTTATCTAAAACTCATTTTCCTTATCTATAACTCATTTGTCTTATCTAGAACTCCATTTCCTTATCTATAACTCATTTGTCTTATCCAAAACTTCTTTTCTTTATTTATAACTTATTTTTCTTATCTAAGACTCCTTGTCCTTTCCTATTAGGGTTAAATTAATTTTTTTAATTCTTTTTTTTTTTTGCAAATTAAGCCTAATCTCCTTATTTTAAGTTGCCAAAATTTACCAAATTCGTTCAATTGATAGGCCATTGTGAATTCTAACAATTTATATTGTTTAGTTAAGAAGTAGAAGGTCAAACTCCTAATTAGGTTAAAATAGAGTGTGTGTGTGAGTTCAATAGAATGTCCAAACACTAAATTGAGCGAAACACATGAGGGAGTGTTATAATTTTATTTACTAACTTTTCTTGTAGGTTTGAACATAGTAAAGCATGGATGATCCCAAATTAAAATTTTTTGTTGAGGCTATGCAACAAACAATGGAGGATGTAAGGAAGTGACTTGAGAGGCTAGAAACGAATTCCCCTTCATAGAGCAAAGGAAGGAGTACCAAACAAAGCTTAGAAGAGGAGTTTGATGACGAAAGTGAAGAAAACACCTCAACAAGACTAAATAAGGGCAGCATTAAAAACAACAACATAGGAACCATTAAAATAAAGATTCCTAGCTTTCAAGGCAAGAACGATCTTGAAGCATACTTAGAGTGGGAAAAGAAGGTTAATCGTGTCTTCGAGTGCCATAACTATAGTGAGGAGAAAAAAGTGAAGCTAGTAGTAGTTGAGTTCATTGATTATGTAAGTGTTTGGTGGGATTAACTAGTTATAAGTCGGAGAAGAAATGAAGAACATGATGTTTCTACCGGGATGAGATGAAGGTAATCATGCGCAAGCGATTTATCCCACAACATTACTATCGTGAACTCTATAATGGTTTGCAATGACTTGTGCAAGGTTCTAAAAGTATGGAACATTATTATCAAGAGATGGAGATGGCTATGATTAGGGCTAATGTGATTAAAGATAGAGAGGCCACTATGGCTAGGTTTCTCTATGGTTTGAATCGTGACATTGCCAACCTTGTTGAACTACACCATTATGTTGAATTGGATGACATGCTACATATGGCTATCAAGGTAGAAAAGTAATTAAGGGCTAAAAGTAAGACTAATTTGAATTCCTCTACCCCATGGAAGTCAAATTGGAACAATAATGAAAAGAGCAGTACTTCATCAAAATTTAAACCAAAGGGCGATTAGGGGAGCAAGAAGGTAGACTTGGGAAATAATAAATTTATGCCTAAAAGTGGCAATCCTAACTTTAGAACACGTGATCTCAAGTGTTTTAGGTGTTTAGGCTTTAGTCATAAGGCTGCCTAATGTCCAAACGCAAAGGTGGTGGTTGCTTTAGCCAATGGCGAAATTGAAAGTAATGATGAAGATGAAGATATAAGTGACATGCCACCACTTGAGGATGCATCTAATGATGAAGGAGAGGAGATGGAACCCTTAGATGGATCATTATTCACTCTTGTCACAAGGCGTGCACTTAACATGCAAGCTAAGGAAGAAGAGGTACAACACAAACATCTTCTATACTAGGTGTTTAATTGATAATAAATTATGTAGTATGGTTATTGATGGTAGTAGTTATACTAATGTTGTTAATGCTAGTCTAGTTGATAAGTTAGGCTTAAAAACAACTAAACATCCGAGGCCTTATAGATTACAATGGTTGAATGATTGTGGGGATATTAAAGTTACTAGGCAAGCAATGATAGCATTTTCTATTGGGCGATATCATAATGAAGTATTATGTGATGTAGTTCCTATGCAAGCTAGTCACATACTATTAGGACACCCTTGGCAATATGATAGGCGAGCTAAGCATGATGGTTTTACTAATAAATATTCTTTTATTATGAACAATAAGCCTATTACTCTTGTTCCTTTGACTCCAAAGCAAGTTTTTGAAGATCAAAAAATTTTAAGTGAGTGTGAGAGTGCTCATGAAAAAGAAAAGGCGCACAAGAAAAAGGAGAGTTATGAGAAAAGCCTAGAGCGGTGTGAGAAATGAGTGGAAAAATATAAGAAAGAGGGGATGCACAGAAAGAACGAGTGTGATGCGCATGCAAAAGGAGAGCTAAGTGTGCAAAGAGTGGAAAGAAAAGAGGTAAAAGGCAATTTCTATGCTAAAGAGGGTGATGTACGAAAGGCTTTATTAACTAGGCAGCCTCTACTTGTACTCTTGTACAAAGGTGCCTATTTTTCCACTAATCCTGATCTTTCTTCTTTGCCTAGTTCTTTTCGAATTCTTTTACAAGAATATGAAGACTTGTTCCCCAAAGAGATGCCAAAGGGTTTACCTCTATTAAGAGGAATTGAGCATCAAATTGATTTCATTCCTAGTGCACAAATACCTAATATACCAGTTATAGAAGTAATCCTAAAGAAACTAAGGAGATGCAATATTAGGTTGAAGATTTTTTATCCAAGGGATTGATTAGGGAAAGTATGAGTCTATGCATTGTTCCTGTTCTATTAGTGCCTAAAAAGGATGGTTCTTGGTGAATGTGCATTGATTGTCGTGCTTTAAAAAAAATTACAGTTAAGTATCGCCACCCTATTCCTCGTTTAAATGATATGTTAGATGAATTGCATGGTTCTTCTATATTCTCTAAAATTAATTTGAAGTCTGGTTATCATCAACTTAGAATGAAAGTAGGGGATGGATGGAAAACTGCCTTTAAAACTAAATATGGTCTATATGAATGGTTAGTTATGCCTTTTGGTTTAACTAATGCATCTAGTACTTTCATACATTTAATGAACCATATTTTGCGTGATTTTATGGGTAGGTTTATGGTTGTATATTTTAATGATATTCTTGTATATAGCAAGTCATTTATTGAGCATATTATGCACGTGCAATTACTTTTTAAAATTTTTCACAAAAAACAATTATACGCTAACCTTGCTAAGTGTAGTTTTTGTACACCTAAAGTTGTGTTTTTAGGTTTTATTGTTAGTTCTAATGGAATTGAGGTAGATAGTGAGAAGGTCAATGCTATTGAATCATGGCCTACACCTAAGAATGTTGGGGATGTTAGATCTTTTCATGGCTTAGCTAGTTTCTATAGGAGATTTGTTAAGGATTTTTCTAGCATAGCCGAACCACACACGGAAGTAATTAAAAAGAATGTAGGTTTTAAGTGGGGTAATGATCAATAAAAGGAATTTAATGTGCTTAAATCTAAGTTAACTAATGCACCTTTGCTTGTTTTACCTAACTTTAATAAGACTTTTGAGATTGAATGTGATGCTTCTAGAGTTGGCATTGGAGCTGTTTTGATGCAAGATGGAAGGCCTATCGCTTGTTTTAGAGAAGCTCTAAACTACCCAACATATGATAAAGAGATGTATGCATTTGTTAGGGCATTGGAAACATGGCAACACTATCTTTTACTTAAGGATTTTGTAGTTCACATTCATCATGAAAGTTTAAAGCATTTGAAGGGACAAAATAAACTTAATAAGAGGCATGCTAGATGGAGTGAATTCATAGAGTCCTTTCCATATGTCATCAAGTATAAACAAGGAAAAGATAACATAGTGGCTAATGCATTATCTCGAAGGTATGCACTTCTTTCTACTTTAGATGCTAAATTACTTGGTTTTGAGCATGTTAAAGAATTATATGTGAATTATCAAGATTTTAGAAATATGTTTGATGCATGTGAAAATGGTGCATTTGGTGAGTTTTATAGGTACAATGGGTTTTTATTTAAAGAAAATAAATTGTGTGTGCCTTAAAGTTCCATGTGCAAACTGCTTGTTAAAGAAGCACATGAAGGGGGTTTAATGGGACACTTTGGAATAGTTAAAACTTTAGTTGTCTTGCATAAGCATTTCTTTTGGCCTAAAATGAAGAATGATGTTGAAAATATTTTGCTAAGTGCATTACATGTTTGCAAGCTAAATCCTAAGCTAAACCTCACAGTTTGTATATGCCTTTGCCTGTTCCTATGTCACCTTGGGTTGATATATTTATGGATTTTGTTCTTGGTTTACCTAGGTCTAGGCATGGCCATGATAGTATTTATGTTGTTGTTGATAGGTTTAGTAAGATGGCGCATTTTATTGCATGTCATAAAACTGATGATGCAACACATATTGCTAACTTATTCTTTAAAGAAATAGTATGTTTGCATGGGATACCTAGATCTATTATTAGTGATAAGGATTCTAAGTTCTCATCTCACTTTTGGAAGACTTTATGGGTAAAATTAGGAACTAAGTTATTGTTTTCTACTACTTGTCACCCACAAATCGATAGTCAAACAGAGGTTGTGAATAGAATATTAGGATAGTTATTACGTGCTATTATCAAAAAGAATTTAAAATTATGGGAAGAATGTTTACCTCATTTAGAGTTTGCATATAATAGGAGTGTGCATTCATCTATGCATTATTCACCTTTTGAGATTGTTTATGGGTTTAATCCATTGACACCATTAGATTTATCTCCATTACCTATGCATGAATATTCTAATCTTGATGGTACAAAGAAGGCAGAATTTGTTAAACAATATCATGAGAAGGTTAGGCAAAACATTGAGAAAAGGAATGCACAAATAGCAAATCAATACAACAAAGGGCGAAAATAAGTTGTGTTTGAGCTTGGCAATTGGGTTTGGTTACATATGTACAAGGAGAGGTTTCCCTCCCACAAGCATTTAAAGCTTAATTCACTTAGAGATGGACCATTTCAAGTAGTTGCACGGATTAATGACAACGTATATAAGCTTGATATACCTAGTGAGTATAATGTTAGTGCTACTTTTAATGTTATTGATTTGAGTCCTTTTGATTTTGAAGGTGCTAATTCGAGGACAAATACACTTGAGGAAAGGGGGAATGATGAAAATCCTAATGCAATAAGGATTCCAAATCCAATAAAGATTCAAGATCCTTTAACTTATAATGGTGGTCCAATCACAAGGGCATGTGCTAAGAAGATAAAGGAAGCATTACATATGCTAATTCAAAGAATTTAGGCTCAAAGTACAAATATGAATCAATCTAATCCATTTGAAGCACATGGAATTAATTATGGTCCAAAGCATATTCATTTCGTAGAAATTGAAGATTTAGGCCCAAGTAGTGTTATTGGGTCCTAATTGGATGCATTAAGCCAAAGGAGTAATTATTCATATTGCAAAGCCCAAGATGAAGCCCAACTATATTTTATTTAGTCCATTTAGTATTAAAAATGAATTTGGTCATGTTCCTTATCCAAATTGTTTTAGAAGTATTTGTTTTTAGTTAGAATTAATTTTCTTTAGCTTAGTTGGCAAGCAAAATAATTCCTTGCCTTTAAGGATTTGTTTTCTTATCATCTAGGGATTTATTATCCTTATATTTTAATGATTTGTTTTAGTCTAGGTTTCAGATTAATAATTCTTATAAATAGCTTATATTATAGCTTATTTTGGGATCTTTTTTAATTAATAAAAAAAAGTGGTGAATTTTTGCTTCATATTACTTGGAGTTTTATTCTTTGAACTTTCTAAACAAAATAGGTTGTTTGATAGTTAACTTGTCTTATCAATTAGAACATTCATATCTAATTATGATGAATTCCTGATAGCTAGAGTTCTTAATTGTTAGATAATTAAGGGTTCTAGTTTCCACCCAACTTGTTTCTTGGACGATCTAAAGTGTGGGTATCAATAGATTGTTGTGGGTTTTTTTTATTAGATAAACCCAATTCGCATCAGCCATGATGCCATCCTCAAGCAGTTCTTAGATCCTGGATTTTAGCTTTCTATTGCTTCAGCGAGAAGACTTAGCTTCGTGATCACTCATGTTTGAATGTTGTATTCATGTGCATCTATTAGGGTTAGCTAAATGAATAATGCATGATGTGTGCCTGCAAAAGAAAAGTATGAGCATGTATGAATGGAGTGGATGCAAAATCCTAAAATGAAAAATGATTATTCCTATAAGAAATAGTGGTTAGCACATGCTATCTACATGTATGTTATGTATGCATGATTAAAGCTAGTTGGTTTTCCTGCATAGTGAACAAACCAATCACAAGCAAACTCTTACTTCCAACCTTATTTCTCCATGAGGTCATTCAGTCTCTTTCCTATATGGGTTTTGAACCTATAGTCATCAGGGGACTATGGTTCTACTCTCAAAACAAGGTTGTTTCAATTTATGTTTATTTGAACCTAAGGTTAAACTAAGGAATGATACTCAAATAATCACATAATGTTAATGTGAGGGTTAATTTTCAGGCTTCAAATGATGTGCATTTCTATGCACACTTTCTAATTTTTACACATGTTGTTTCAAGGTTGGTTCTTATGGTTTTTGGGTCTTCTAAATGAATTTTAGGAGTCTATTTTGCTAAATTCGGCCTTACTTTTAACATGTGACACATAGAGACATTTATGTGCATTTCTAATTGATACACATTGATCCTCAGGTTGTGTTGGACCATTTTGAGACTACTTTCAATGGTTTTAGAGTCTTTCGAATGTGTTTTTAAAGTTCATTTTGTCAAAATCAAGTTCTATTTTTTCACAAAACTAGGTCCCGGTCTAATGAAATTCACACCAGCCTAAGAAACTGAGCATTTTAAGAGGAGTTTCTTAAAATAAACCTCTCATCATTCTGACAATTCATATTTTGCAAAATTCTAAGAGGAGTTGTGCTTGGAACTACATCAATGCAAAATTCTATCTCTCTATAAAGTGGTAAACTTGAAAATTCATCAAGAAAGAAATCAAAAAACTCATAACCTATAGGAACATCTAAAATGGATTTATGTTATATAGTTATGTCCCTAACCAAAGCCAAATATCCTTGACACCCCATTTTAAGCATCTTTCTTGCTATAATGGCAGAGATAAGATTCTGAGGTGCAAAACTCTTATCACTTAAGAACTTTAATTCTTCCTCACTAGGAATTTTGAAAATCATCACTTTGCTACAACAATCCAAAGTGGCATAATGCTAAGACAACTAAACCATTCCCAAGATTACCTCAAAGTCAATCATATCAAGCAACACTAAATCTATTGGCAACTCTCTGCCCTCTACTAACATAGGACATCTAAGAAAAATAACATTGGTGTTTAATGGATCACTCAAAGGTGTGGCAACTAATAAAGGAATTTTCATCCTCACAGCTTGCTAACCCAACTTTAAAGCAAATATAGGAAATAAAAAGGAATGGGTAGCACCTGGATCAATTAAAACTCTAGCCTTAAGGTAACATACTAGAAGTGTACCTATTATGACTGCATTAAATTTCTGAGCATCATCCTATTGAGTGAGGGTGAAAACTTGAGCCTATCCTCTACCTCCCTACCAAAAACCTCTAACATTGCCTCTACCTCCTCTACCTCAGCCATGTTGCCTACAGACTGAGAAGTACCCTGATATTGGACTGGTGGCAGCTAAAATTATTTTTAGGCTACACTGGTTGTAAAAGATTGAGGAAATTGCTGCTAAAAACCCAAATGAGGACATGATATAGCATAATGCCTAGTTTGTCCACATTTAAAGCATGCTTATAGAGTCATATAATATGGTCCTTAATGGACTCTGCCACAAGTTTGACAAACACTAGCTGTAGATTCTGCACTACCATACCTCAAACTCTGACCACTACTACTGTTAATAGCACTTGGACCTAATATGGTAGGTTTATGGGCCCCACTATGGACATGTCTACCACTACTGTGGACCTTAGTGGAGGTCTTTGGCCTTACTAAAATGGTCCTCTAGGCTCACTACTAATGCCCATTTAAAACACTATATGCTATGCACTCTAAGATCCTCTTACTTTACCACCTCTAGTCAGATAATAATCAGGCATAACTCCCTGCCTAATGAGCCTTTGCTTAATCTCCCTAGCTAACTCTATCATTGTCATCAGAGTTAAGCCTATTGTAGGCATCCCAACAAAAGCAGTTGTCACACCCAGTCTCACATAACCTGAGGTGGACTTTTAATATCTCATATTGTCTCACATAGTGCTAGATGGACACTAAAACCAACCATTCCATAAACCACTTAGTTAAAACAAAATTAAGAAATAAGTTCCAAATAGTTTCTTACATAAAATCTAGCCACCATTGTTAAACTTTTAAATATTATATTTTACAATAAGTTTATAAATAATTTTAAGAAATAAAATGCAAGGCTTCTCTATAAGGATGTTGGCCAACCTTACTTCAACTTCTATCTACACTAATTTAGAATAGACCACCTGCAAACAAGCCCTTCTATATGAAAGGTTTAAAAAACAAAAATAGAATGAGTAAAAAAATTAATTAGGCTAAATCATCATAATAAACTTCCATATCTAAATACTAGAGTATTTAAACTCAAATTATAATCCACTTTAAATATTAAAGACAATATTTTCTTTCAAGCTTATACAAAATTTAATTGAGTAAAACACATATACTTTTCAAGCATCATTTATGCTTTCCTTATATTCACCAACCACATATCCATCATTATAACCCAACTATAATGTACAGGCCATCACAATGTCACTCTCTAGGTGCACTTAAAGGCGAACCCTTTGACTACATTAGAATATAATGACCCTTCTCCCCTCAATATCTTACAATCAAGTGCCCTATTGTTTATTGCCTAATAGTAACCATCACAATCTCAAATGTGCATATAACACCACAACACATTACATCACAATCTAAGATGTGCACATAACACCACTACACATCCACACATCTCATATACAGTGGTAATATATAATACAAATGCCATGTCATTCAAAATTAATCAAAACCATTCCATCACATTTATAACTCATCAAAGTACTCAAAATTAAACCACTTCTCATCAAAATTCTAAGGAATAAAACTAATATGATTATAACTCATTCAAATCATCAAGTAACTAAATAAATCTCATTCAGGTTGTAAAATAAAGGCATAATGTAATAACACCTTTAACTTGTGAATTTGAAACCTTTTTACTATTTCAAAGCTTAAATAATTCAAGCAATAGTAAGTTGAATTAAATCAATTTCAATATGTCAAATCAATTTCATAAAAAAACATAAAAAAGATCATTTTAAATGTTGATATAAAAGTATTATAAGGCTTGAACATCTACTCACCAAAATAGCCTATAAACATATACAACCGATTCATCATTTTACTCAACTTGCACCTGCTCTTTCCTTTCCTTTACCATTACCTAAAACATGAAATTTTATTTAAAAATCATCAATATAATGATCTCACATAGTGATCTAACCATGCAGCCCCCAAATGATATGTAAAATATGCAAACCAACTCAATTCCATAAATCTAACCCATAAAAGGGCTATTTTCATGCCTAACTTAGAAAAAGTGCTGCATCTTGTAAACAAGGAATATCAATCTTAAATTTTTATCAACCTTAGATCTATATGCCAACTAAATACTGTAAAAATTTCATCATATTTAGACAACCATGGAAAGAGCTATGAATATTTGAACACCATCATGTCAAACTCATTAATAGACTGAGGAATAAAAAGTATGGCTTCAATTCACCATCTTAAAAACAAAATCAGACCTTACTCAAAATAGAGAAGTTATAGAGATCTCTTCAAAGTTTTCTTATAATTAAACTATTCATAATTTGGAGTTTTCTAGCTTAATGTATGATTAGAACACTGAGACTATAAAACTAGAATTGCAGAACCCAAATTCTCTCAATGCAAACCCTAACCCCAAATCAACTAAAAAAATTTAAATACTTACCAATAAATCACCAAAGGCTTTTAGTTTGAAGATTACAGCCTCAAAAGTGTTTTGGATCATCAAATTGCACTTGAAAATCTAGCCTAAACTTGAAAATCAAATTTCTCTCTTTTCCTCTTCTTCTCTTCTCTCTTCTAAGTGTTTCCGTTATATATATGTGTGTGTGTGTGTGTGTGTGTGTGTGTGGCTACACATAAGGGCCACTACTTAAGGATGATTTTAAGGTTTCTTAGGATAGATTATAAGTTAAAACATCCATTTTCACCCTTAATGAATTGGTTTTGTTTCCTATTAATCCTTATGTTATTAATTGGTCACTGTAGCCCATTAATTCCTTCCAATTTAATCCCTATCATCCCTCAACATTATTATTCTTTATTCTTCACTTAATTTTGACTTCTTGTCCCTCATTTTCTCATAATTTCACTTATTTTTAGTGTCATTAAAATTCAAAGATTCTTGCTCCATCATCGAGTACAAGTTGTGGCTCGATTCGAAACACTAACCTAACTTTATACAACACTTAACTTACACTTGAGTGTATGGATGTTACAGTAGTCCCCAAATTAGTGACATAGGTGGTTATGGAAAAGTACTAATCCCTCATCATTTCCTCAGCATAACGGTATAGTCTGAAAAACTCCCTCGTATACTCCTACATTGATTGATCACCTCTGGATATATTAGTCAATCGAAGTCTATAGCTCATCCTCATCAGCTTTGGATAAAGCTGTCTCATAAATCTTTCTTTGAATAGGGCCCAAGTAAGAGTAGTCATGTAGGGTCGAATCACCTAAATGAACCAATCCAATGTTGCCCCCTCAATAGATATCTCCATAATAAGCATCCTCTGATACTCAGTATGCACCATCTAAGTCCTTGATTAAATAGCATGAAGAAGATCCAGTGGATTCAAATCCCATCATAAGAGATCTTCCCAACTCTAGCATAATATACCACTGCCTTTAGGTCTGACTTATCCCAGGGTCTCTACTAAAATAAAGGCTATATAGGAGGTACTGCCCGAGGCATAGCTACTACACCTTGCTGAACTCCTAGTGCATAGCCATCATCATCAAAACCCTAAGCCACAGGATCCTCATCATGTTGTTCATGATGTCTATGGAGACCAATAACCCCTCTAGGTCTACCCTTACACCTAGCTAGTTACATAGGGGTTGGAGCTTTATCTTAATAAGACTTTCTATCATCAACCTCTACAGCCGGTGGAGTGGCTCGCGCTCTCCTCAATCAAAAATAAAAGAAATAAAACACATAATTAAGGTAATAAATAGATGTCCTAATGGTTATGTGAAAATCTAAAAGCAAGGAAGACTTTTCAAGGGCATAGTCCAACCCAATAACTTCAGTAGTTTCAAAGAAAACTCAAACTCTACTAACCTATGTAAAACAATACTAAACCTAGGCTCTAATACCAATTTTACCATGACCCAAACCCAAGGGTCATGATTGGTGCTAGGGAATGGGAATTCATATGAATTTAGAAACCTTTAGCAAGCCAAAAACACAATATTCATACCAATATAATCATAATTTTATTGGGTTCCGTGATGCAAACGCAGCGGAAAAATTAAAATTTTATCACGTTCCCAAGCCAGGATCCATGTAATTCGACAAATTAATTAAATCTAGGGTTTTTAATCATCTTACCAAAATGCAGAAGAGGCAAGATTCTCTGGAAGGGTAAGAGGAGGTTCACATCGGTGACACCTTACCTCGAGCTTTTTGGCTTGGTTGTTCGGATCAAGACGTCTCCAAAAGGATGCGTCCTCTATAGGTATCCACACGAACAGCCCTTCACAAAACGAATTTGAGTGTGTGTGCTAGCAACCTCTTGACTGTCTTACAAATCAAGAACAAAAAGGAAAACTCTGTCTTTGTTTTCTAAGAGGAAAGAAAACGAATTTGGAGGCAAAAACAAGTATGTGAAACCCTAGAGAATATAACATATTTATAGACTCCAAGTTAGGGTTTCACTTACCAATAACCTTTTGGTAATTTTCCATTTATTATATTCTGATTTTGTTTAAAAACAAATCAAAAATAATATCTTATTTATTTATTTAAAATAACATTTATCTTAAAATAAATAAACAAATAAATAAATAAATAAATAAATAAAAAACTTTAATTATTTATTTCCACAGAGTTTATTTTGGGCTTATTAAACCCATATCCGTTTTGGGCTTGTTCTAAGTGTGTGACCCTGTAGGTTCACATAACATTGGCAGTGGGCCTAAATCTCTATTTAGGCCTACAAGTCATAAGTGGCCTCTAGCAAGACATTATGACTACCCAAGTCATGTGAAGTCAATAATCCGACATAACCTAATTACAGTGAATTTTATTGTCCCTTTATCACATGATATCTTAATTGAACATAAGGCATAGAATGTCATCCTTATATAGTTCAATATTATGACTTGATTCCAAGTAGACTGAAAATGATAACTCTTTATCAATTCATTTCAGCATGGCCATGCATTTTCATTCAGTTTATCTCATCAAGGGGCCTCTAGATATCTTTCTCATATTAATGAGGGATAAATTCCTTCTAAATTACTCACATTCCTCACATAACTAATTTTATATCCAACAACATTCTTTTAATCATCTGGTTAAAGACAATGTTAGAATGTGTCAAAACATAAAATAGCTATATAGAAATCCATGATGATTTCAAGGTCAAAGGACCGAAATAAAATTACTGTGATAAGAAGTACTTATGACAATAATCTATGTAGTATTCTCATAGTGGGTCAATCCAGTACATGATCTCTCATCATGTACCTATGAGTTGACTTAATATCTCATATTTATGATTAGTAAAACATAACCATCAGTCAACATCATACTAGCCTTAATACTTTAATATTCATATAATGAATAAATGGCTAGGGATAATTAGAATAGAACTCTTATTTTAATCTAAGGGTTTTACTATCAAGTCACATACTTGATGGCCTTAGTAAGAATTAACCATTCATGTAATTATCATAAAATCAAATGATAATATAATACCTCTTTATTAATAAAATAATAAAGTCAATACATAATCACAAATGATTGACCTAGTGCATATCACTAACAATCTCCCACGTGCACTAGGCCCAATCAACATCGTATCGTATACCCATGGACCTAGTATGACTCTCATGTTTAGGCTGTGGAAGAGGCTTAGTCAGTGGATCAGCAACATTATCATTTGTAGGTACTCTGCATATCTTGACGTCTCCTCTCTCAATAATTTCTCGAATAAGATGATAACGCCTGAGTATGTGTTTGGATCTCTGATGTGATCTGGGCTCCTTAGCTTGGGCTATAGCTCCATTATTGTCACAATATAAGTTCACTGGATCTGATATACTAGGAACAACACCTAGTCCAGTTATGAACTTCTTAATCCAAACAGCTTCCTTAGCTGCTTCTGAGGCAGCTATGTACTCAGCTTCTATTGTAGAATCAGCAACAGTGTCTTGCTTGGAACTCCTCTAGCTCACTGCACCTCCATTCAAACAAAACACATATCCTGACTGTGATCGAAAATCATCCTTGTCAGTTTGGAAGCTGGCATCTGTGTAACCATTTACAACTAGCTCATCTTCCTGACCACCATACAGTAAAAATGCATCCTTAGTTCTTCTCAAGTACTTAAGGATATTTTTGATTGCTGTCCAGTGACTTTCACCTAGGTCTGATTGGTATCTGCTCGTTGTGCTTAAGGCATATGAAACATCAGGTCGAGTACATAACATTGCATACATGATAGATCCAATAGTAGAAGCATATGGAATCTTACTCATACGGTCTCGCTCATCTTGTGTCATAGGACACTGAGTCTTGCTGAGACTAATGCCATGTGACATTGGCAAGAATCCTCTCTTGGAATCTTGCATATTAAACCTGTTCAATACCTTATCAATATAAGTGCTTTGACTTAGGGCAATAAGCCTTTTAGATTTATCTCTATAGATCTTGATGCCTAATATATAAGCAGCTTCACCTAAGTCTTTCATTGAGAAACAATTCCCTAACCATGATTTAACATTTTGTAAAATAGGGATATCATTTCCAATGAGTAGTGTGTCATCCACATACAACACTAAAAACACAATAGCACTCCCACTAACTTTCTTGTATACACAAGGTTCATCATCATTTTTAATGAAGCCAAATTCTTTGACTGCTTCATCAAAATGAAGATTCCAACTCCGAGATGCTTGCTTCAATCCATAAATGGATCTTTGAAGCTTGCATACCTTTCCAGAATTCTCAGGACTAACAAAACCCTCTGGTTGTGTCATGTACACATCCTCAAGTAAATTTCCATTAAGAAATGCTATTTTGACGTCCATTTGCCATATTTCATAATCATAGTATGCAGCTATGGCAAGGAGAATTCGAATAGATTTTAGCATAGCCACTGGTGAAAAGGTTTCATCATAGTCTATACCATGTGTTTGTTTAAAACCTTTTGCAACCAGTCTTGCCTTAAAGGTATGCACATTGCCATCCATGTCGATTTTCTTTTTGAAAACCCATTTGCACCCAATAGTTTTTAAACCATCATTTGGGTCAATCAAGGTCCATACTTGATTATCATACATGGATTGCATTTCTGATCTCATGGCTTCAAGCCATTTCTCAGAGTCAGGACTATTTATGGCCTCCTGATAGGATGTGGGCTCATTTTGATCCACAATTAACACATTATAATCACTAGTTATGAGAAATCCATATCTCATGGGGATTTGACGTGTCCTATCAGACCTCATTGGGCCTTCTGGTACTTGTGCAGGCTCAACAACTTCTTGTTGATTCAGCTGTGGTTCCATATTATGTACAATGCAATTTTGTGGGCCTTGAATTTCTTCAAGTTGCATTGTGCTCCCACTGGTTCCTTTGGAAATAAACTCTTTTTCCAAAAATACACCATTCCGAGACACAAACACTTTGTTCTCAGATGCATTGTAGAAGTAATATCCTTTAGTTTCTTTAGGATATCCCACAAAAAGGCATTTATTAGATTTGGGTGCTAGTTTATCTGAAATTTGACGTTTCACAAAAGCATCACAGCCCCAAATCTTAAGAAAAGACAAACTGGGAGTTTTTCCAGTCCATTTCTCATATGGTGTCTTTTCAACTGCCTTTGATGGAACTCTATTCAAAATGAATGCAGCAGTTTCTAAAGCATATCCCCAAAAAGAGATTGGAAGATCAGATTGACTCATCATAGATCGAACCATATCCAATAGAGTTCGATTTCTACGTTCAGACACACCATTCCATTGTGGTGTACCTGGAGGAGTCAATTGTGAAACAATCCCACAATCTCTAAGATGATCTGTAAATTCTTGGTTTAAATATTCACCACCTCGATCAGATCTTAGTGTTTTAATATTTTTACCAAGTTGATTTTGTACTTCATTCTTGAAAATTTTGAACTTTTCAAAAGATTCAGATTTATGTTTCATTAGATAGAGATAACCATATCTACTAAAATCATCTGTGAAAGTTATGAAGTATTGAAAACCTCCTCTAGCAGTTGATCTTAATGGTCCACATACATCAGAATGTATTAGGCCTAATAAGTCATTAGCCTTCTCACTTTGTCCAGTAAAAGGTGTTTTAGTCATTTTTCCAAGTAAACAAGATTCACATGTATCAAATGATTCATAATTAAATGAATTTAAAAGCCCATTTTGGTGTAGCTTTGAAATGCGTTTCTCATTTATATGGCCTAAACGACAATGCCAGAGGTAGGTCAAGTTTAAATCATTAGATTTAGACTTCTTTGTATCAACGTTATAGATTGGCATTTCATTAGTGTCTTCGGCATCTAAAACATAGAGTCCATTAGTGCATGGAGCATATCCATAGAAAATGTTATCGTGATAAATATTGCATTTATTATTCTTAATAATAAATTCAAATCCTTTCTTGTCCAAACAAGAAACAGAAATAATATTCCTACACAAAGTAGGTACATAATAACAACTTTCTAAAGATAAAATAAGTCCACTAGGCAAAGGTAACTCATAAGTTCCTACAGCTAAAGCAGCAACTCTTACTCCATTGCCAACTCGTAAGTACACTTCACCTCTTGCCAATGATCTACTCCTTTTTAGACCCTGCACATTTGTACAAATGTGAGATCCTGATCCAGTATCTAATACCCAAGAATTAGAAGCAGAAGTAGATAAATTTAATTCTATAACATGAATACCTGAAGAGGTAGTCTCACCACCCTTTTTCTTCTTCAGATCATCCAAATAGAGCCTGCAATTTCTTTTCCAATGGCCTGGCTCATTACAGAAAAAACAGATTCCTTCCTTTGCTTTGGGTTCAGCTTTGGATTTGGGCTTGGGCTTTGGCTTGGGCTTCTGAAAGCCGTTAAAGACCTTGCCCTTTCCCTTTCCAACCCTTTTCATCCCCTTTCCCTTATTGACCATGAGAACATCCTTGGTGTTACTCTTGATGTTCTTTTCAGCAGTTTTCAGCATCCCATGCAACTTTGAAACAGTCTTCTCCATACTATGCATATTGAAATTCATAATGAAGTTATCATAAGCTTCAGGCAAAGATTGGAGAATAATATCCACAGCCAGTTCTTGTTCAATATTAAGACCAAGCTTGTCCAAGTGATCAAGATGACCCTTCATCTTGAGAACATGAGGACTGACAGAGCCACCAGTAGTCAGCTTGCAAGAAAGCAATGCCCTGATGGTATTGAACCTTTTAATTCTAGCTTTCTCTTGGAACATTTCCTTGAGATGGCCTATCATAGTATAAGCCTCCATTTCCATCAGTTGCTTTTGCAGCTCAGATTCCATACATCCAAGCATGACACAAGTGACATCAGTAGAATCATTGAGATGCTTGGTATAAGCATCCTTTTGTGCTCTAGGAGCATTGGCAGCTGGTTCCTCAGGGATGGGTTGATCAAGGATGTATTCCTTTCTCTCATGCCTAAGAACAATTCTTAGGTTTCTGTACCAGTCAAGAAAATTAGTCCCATTGAGCTTATCCTTCTCAAGGATCGATCGCAGTGACATGGTAGGTGTAGTGTTTGAAGTCATTATCTACAACAAATATATGCAAAGTCCATTCAGTATTTTATTAAATATTTATAAGGCATAATAAAAACTCCCACTAAATTTACTCAAATCAATAACCCTCTAAGTTAATTTTAGAAATTTTAGTGGGCCAAGATCCATATTTCACCATACTCTAAGTGATTTTTGGCTCATGACCTAAAATATGGTTATTTAGGTAGATAACTCTTATCAATTACATCTCATGTAACTCTTGGATGGTATGGGATTTGACATCACATGTCATGGCTAAAAATCCCATCTAATGCCCTAGGTCCAAAACCATTTTGATAACCTAGTTAAGTCAAACCATATCAAACGTTTGGATAGCACCATTATCCAACTTGCCTTCCCCAGATAAATTTATACACCCTACTTTGGCAGGCTCATATATAATAATCTAAGGCTTGACAAGTGTTGAACTTATGGAAGGCATTATAATGACTTAATATTAAATGAGGGTTCATTTTTATTTAATCGTATTCAGTTATTGTTATGTTGTATTGCATGGCATCATATGGCATCACATACATGGCATCACATGGCATCGCATATATAACAACAAATAAATAAATGTAACATAGCATGGCCCAAATCTAAGTTGATCTTCATAAGCCAATATGAAGATCAATGGTCAAACCTAGGTAATATTACAATTACAAATTAAGCCTCCAACTTGGATCTCCATCTTCTACCACGGATCTCCCTTTTGGTTCCCACTTTGGATCTCCATCCTGGGCCTCCAACTTGAATTGCACCATGGGTCTTGATTTACAAAAATTGTTGTAATTTATTCTACACTTTTCTAATAAAATAAATACAATAAAACAAAAATGACTCGCAGGCCGTATTTAAAATTACAACCCATAAAAATAAAATCCAATCACATTGGTCTGAGGGCCATGCTATGCACCATGCATAAAACAACAAACATGTATAACATAATAATCTATTTAGTTATTAAATCCAATCATTATGTTAAAAATAAACTAATGTGACAATTCTTTTGGGGTCAAGGGGCAGCGCCCCTTGCGGGGTCCTAGGGGTAGCGCCCCTAGTGGGGTTCCAAGGGGCATCGCCCCTTGGCGGGGTCCAAGGGGCAGTGCCCCTGGCGGGGTCCGGGGGCAGTGCCCCAGGTGGCGGTCCCGCTTATTTTATTAAGTATATTATAATTTATTTAGTAAATTATTTATATTTAATTTTTAATGTATAATTTTAATTTATAGTTTATATTTTTAAAAATTTCTTCAGACTCATTTTAATGAGTTTAAACTCGCGAATAGCTCATGAACATCAAATGGCATATCAAGCTCAACTTAACCTTAATTTGATTATAAATAAACCAAGTCTAAGCTACCTAATGCTTAGGTAAGCTTAGCTCGGCTCGATTACATATATTGCGCACATATAATAAACAAAAGGAAAAAGATTATTAGCACAACCCGTATTAAGTACAGTGACATGCATAAATTAAAATATAATTGTGGTAGGTTCGATACATTTTTAAGGTATAAAAGTACTCCTACATATACATTTAAAGGGAGAGGATATTTTGGTAATATGACAAATTATTTTTTAATTTTTTTTGTCTTTTTGTTATTAGCTTGTTTTAATATTAAACATCAATAATTGGTTAGGGAAATGGTGCAAATAATCCACTGAAGTTTTACCATAAGTGCATATTTGCCATCAATGTTTTTTAGAGTTTTAAAAGACCACTAATATTTTAAAAATGAAGTAGATAACTATAGCCATTTCTATTGTTTGTTAATTGAAGACCATGTGGTATATAGGACCCATAAATAAGGAGTTCTTGTGCTAACATGGAACATAGGTCCACCCACTTACCTAACCGACGGTAAACACTTTACTTTAACTCTTCGATGAGTTACCTTTCAAATTTCTGAACATTAATGAATTTTCGTAATCAAATTACTATAAAATCAATTTGTTCAAAATAGACAAAAACGCTCAATTAAAACAGCCACCTTAAAACCCTTATTTGCGTCAAGGAAGCAATTAACCAATTTTCGTAATCATATTACTAAATTAGTTTGTTGCTTAAAAACATCACTTTTTGTAAACATTTTACAGTCTGAAAAATCTGTTCAAAACAGATCAAAAAAAAAATTTTTTTTTTTTATTAAAACAGACGCATCCATTAAGAAAACCCTAATTTGTGTAATCAAAATTACAGCTTGAACGAATCTATAGAAAACATATCCATTCTGCATAATCTGTTTAACATTTAAACAGATTGCCCTTAACACATAATATGCATAATCACAAAATTTCTGTTTCAGATTTAATTAAAAACGATTTTCCTAATCAAATAGAAAATGTTTTTCTAATTAAAATAGGAAACAAATAAGCTGCTTCAATTAATCATATTAATCAAAATAGAATACATAATAGATTTAAATCCTTAAGTGATTAGGTTTTTGAAAACAGAATTTTTGTTTCAGATTTAATTAAAAACGATTTTCCTAATCAAATAGAAAATGTTTTTCTAATTAAAATAGGAAACAAATATGCTGCTTCAATTAATCATATTAATCAAAACATTATTCTTAATTCGTTTTTCATAAAAACATCATACAAAATTCGTTTTTCATGAAACAGCATTCTTAATTCATAAAATCAAAAACTACTTTTAGTTTAATCATATTAAACCATTACAAACATTAATCAAATTAATGTTTAATTCTGTTTTCAAATAGATTACCCAGAATTGTCACAAAACAAATCAAAACCCCTTTTGATAATTTTGAAACCCTTTTCAAAACAAATCTTAAACCCTAACATATATCACATATACACAGAATCAATTAATCGAATTACAAGTGGCTCTGATACCACTGTTGGGTTCCGTGATGCAAACGCAGCGGAAAAATTAAAATTTTATCACGTTCCCAAGCCAGGATCCATGTAATTCGACTAATTGATTAAATCTAGGGTTTTTAATCATCTTACCAAAATGATACGATGGAACCAGCAACAAATTCGTTCAATTAGTCCGTAACCAAAATTTTAGATTAACAAATTCGTTCAATTAGTCCGTAACCAAAATTTTAAACGATTATCATCGTATAATGATAAATAATACCTCTTTATTAATAAAATAATAAAGTCAATACATAATCACAAATGATTGACCTAGTGCATATCACTAACAATCTCCCACTTGCAGTAGGCCCAATCAACATCGTATCGTATTACCCTAAAATTAAAACCTATTAATACTTAGAGAATCATCCATATATAACATCATGATAGATTATTTAAACATACAAACCAAGGACATTACATTTGTTAAAGTTTAACATAACAAGCTATTACAATAATATACTACTACTACAGCAGCTAAGAAGTACAAAGAATGGTTAGATTAAGATTTACATAAGTCAACTGGTGAAGAATAGGTCTGGTAAAGAGGACAACTATAGGAGGCCTATAGAGAGAAATCATGAAAAAATAATTGAGGGGAATCAAACATCACTGAGTGAATTATCATTGTGTATATGCATCCAACCTAAGGGTACAAGCACTCAAGCATCATAATAATATTTATCTTATGTTTATATTTATTTAATTTGTACACAAATTCCATGCAAATGCTCAAGTACATTATTATACCAATCTAAGGGGACATAGATGGAGGATCGAAGGAGAACCCTAAGATTTCTTGTAACCTCAAACACTATGCCTTATTGGCCATTATGCTTTCTTAAGTCCAACTAATATTTCTCTTTTCCAATTGGGCAGTGGACTAACCCCGAGACCCATAAAAGGTCAATTGAGCTCCTACAACCATACCCCTCTCTATCTAAAGAATTTCAATAAATCATTTTAACCATATGTCCATATCATGTAATCTTATATCAAATCAAAATTCATATTATACCCATCTCGCATATTGGTGCGCACACAGTCCTAGTGTAGCCCACTAGATAGCATGTTCTACTACTATCCTCTAACAATATCACATTAAAATAACAAAACCATATTAATATATAACAGCATCCAAACCGAATATATATATATAATAACATCATAATAATCATAAAGCAATGAAAGGTCTAATGCAACATAACATATTCATTCCATATTTACATCAAAATATGGATGCAATGTAAGAATTTCTTTATGAAATGCATACACATCATAATAACTCATAGGTGGAATATGCTACTCGACACTAACTTGATTGGCCCTGCCCTAAAGGCCTTACTCCTGGTATGGCTATAGGAAAAGAAAAAAATAAAAGATAAATGGGATTAAAAATCCTAACCTTATACATTCTAGATTTCTAAGGAAAAATACTCAATCTAAGACACAATTCTAATTAAACTCAATAATTGGCATATATTGATGTCACATTTCACGAGAAGCCTACTAAAAATCCGACAAAATCTTCTTTGTAAAATGGACATCTCTTTACTAAAAGTAGAGATATTCCTGCATAAAACAACACTTCTATAATTCCATAACCCAATAACTCGAGTTGGGCTTCTAAATTACACCTTATGCCCAACCGAGAACCAATATAGTTACACATATATAAATAATATTATTTTATCAAATCTATTAAAATATCATAGAATTTAATTAAGTAATTACAATTTAATTCATTTAAATAATTAAAACATAAAGGAAATCCATTTTCAAATCATTAATAAAATTCTCATTTAACATAACCAAAATCAACAATTTAAAACAATTAAAGTTATAAAACTTGCTTTAAACTTTCATATTTAAAATTATTGTTAAATATAAATAAAAAAGTAAAAAAATTCAAATATATAATAAAAATTTTAAATAACTTTTAAATTTAATTAAAATTGAATAAACAACAAAATATAAAATTTCCTCTAAAAATATATTTAAAAATAATTTCTTTTAAAAAATTATACCTTAAATTCTATAAATAATTTCATAAAAATATTTTTATAAAAATTAATATACATAATTTATAGTATTTATTAAAAATATGAAAACACCTGAACCCGGAATAGTAAACTGAACACCAAAAACCTGAAAATTCCAATAAATTTAGAAAATTATGAAAAATTTATCAATGGAAAGCTCTTGACTCCAATTTCATTTCTTATAACTACCACAAAGGTTAATTCCTAATAAAATCAAAGAAATTAGCCAAAAACCATTTTACCTCCAATTAAGGTGGCTATCAATGTATATTAGATGAATTGGCATATGGTAAACATTGCCTAGAGGATGACGAGCAATGACACTAGCGGTAGTGGCAACACCCCTCGCTAAGGTAACCGAAAAAATGAAGGAAGGAGAGGGAGAAAGGTGGCCAATCGAAAATGCGAGGGCTACTGGTAGCATTTAGAGGTGGTGGTTGGTGCAAGTAGAGGTAGTGGCATTAAGAGGGAATGAGAAGAAGAAAAGAAAGAAAGGAGAAAGAAAAAGAAAGAGAGAGAGAGAAAGAGAGAGAGAAAGAATAAAGAAGAAAAAGAAATAAACATGAGGAGATTATATATATATATATTAAGAGTAAAAATTTTACCCATTAAATCCCTCTCTAAAATTTTTTAGCAAAACAAGACTCAACTTTTAAATTATATCACTAATTGTATACATACACATAAATTTTTATAAATACATTCTCTCAATAATTATTAAAGATTATTAAATTAATCATTCAACAATAATTTCATAAAAATAATAATTAACACTTTAAAATCCATATTTTAATTTAATAAGTAAAATACGGGTCATTACATCCCTTTGTCATTATCTATTAAGAATAGTCCATCATTTAAACTCTTTCCAAGTTTAAGAACAAGAATTGAGCTAATATATGTATAGCCATAATTTTCCATGTACCTCTCTTTAATATCCATATAAGATATATATAATCTAGATCAAAATCATAGATGATGTCCACCACTCCATCATCATACTTTATAGAGATGAAAAATCCATTTTCCATCCAAGTTAAAATGGAGGTTCACAAGCTCCAAAATGTTGCTGCAAATAGAAAAGACAAAAGTTTAAAAAATTCACAAAACCCACTCTTTAAAAACATAAACTAAATATATTGGTCCACCATTAGAAAAAAAAACACATATAAGACCACACAACTCCAATTAATACACTTTTCATCCAATTTAATAGAAAAAAGTTAAAACAAAAATCAAAAGTGGTATAGTTGTCCACAAATACAACTACCAAAAAGATTTTCCACACACAACAAACATCAAAAGTGATCTAGTTGTCCACTATTACAATTATAAAAAAGATTTTTCACACACAACAAAAATCTAAAGTGGTCCACCATTACCTTCGATGCCCAAAGTAGAAACACAGTACTTTCTTCCTTTATCATGCCCTAATTTCCAACCTAATCTTGCTTTTTCTTTAACATGCAAAAGATTCTTTAATGGAAAAGATGCCATTTTGGTTCACTTAGATGTTGGGCGAGTTCATGTTTTTTGAAGAGTTTTTTATTTACTTTTTTTTCATTTTGATTTGGGGATTTCGATGGGATCAAGTAGGTTAGGTAAGTGGGTGGACCTATGTTCCATGTTAGCACAAGAACTCCTTATTTATGGGTCCTATATACCACATGGTCTTCAATTAACAAACAATAGAAATGGCTATAGTTATCTACTTCATTTTTAAAATATTAGTGGTCTTTTAAAACTCTAAAAAACATTGATGGCAAATATGCACTTATGGTAAAACTTCAGTGGATTATTTGCACCATTTCCCTAACCAATTATTGATGTTTAATATTAAAACAAGCTAATAACAAAAAGACAAAAAAAATTAAAAAATAATTTGTCATATTACCAAAATATCCTCTCCCTTTAAATGTATATGTAGGAGTACTTTTATACCTTAAAAATGTACCGAACCTACCACAATTATATTTTAATTTATGCATGTCACTGTACTTAATACGGGTTGTGCTAATAATCTTTTTCCTTTTGTTTATTATATGTGCGCAATATATGTAATCGAGCCGAGCTGAGCTTACCTAAGCATTAGGTAGCTTAGACTTGGTTTATTTATAATCAAATTAAGGTTAAGTTGAGCTTGATATGCCATTTGATGTTCATGAGCTATTCACGAGTTTAAACTCATTAAAATGAGTCTAAAGAAATTTTTAAAAATATAAACTATAAATTAAAATTATACATTAAAAATTAAATATAAATAATTTACTAAATAAATTATAATATACTTAATAAAAATAATGATTTTATTCTAATAAAATATTTTTTACAATAAGAATTTATATATTATATATTTAAAATCAAATTATTAAACATTAAAATTACAAGCAGGATCGCGAGCTTCACGAGTTGAGTTTTGTACAGTTTGAGCTCAGCTTGTTTATTAAACAAGGTTCAATATATAAGTTTGAACAAACTTTTATCGATCTGAACAACGTGATGCTCACAAGTAGCTCGACTCGTTTGCTACCCTAACTCTAGCCTAACTGTATTAGAGAAATTTACATAAAAAAGCATTTTTTCTCTTTTATTTTTTTAATCAATATCTTGGTTGTTTTCATTTTTTTTTAATATTGTTTTTATTTTCTCTCTTATTATTATTATTTTTTATTTCTTTTCTTTTTTTCTTTTTCTCTTTTTCTAAATTTTTAATTTTCCCTTTTTCTTAATTTTTTCCTTTTTTTTTTTTTATTAGTGGAGCATTAGCCAATATTTTTTTGAGATTTTTTTATATTACTCAAGTGAAACATAAAAATACACAAATTCTGAACATGATGGCCAAAACATAGGCAACTCACATGCAACAAATTTTATATACACAATTGATTACTCAAGTTCTTAATGTGTGAAAGATATAACATTCATTAAACTTGAACCAACATGACTATATCTAAAAGTGGTAATAGAACTTTAGGTAAGAAAAATAAACCCATAACTTCAATTTTGAATAATTCTAAAATAGAATAAATTTTATCAATACAATTCAAGCATAAAAAATATAATTTTGGCATTTCTAAGATTTCAATAAGTCTATTGTATTTGTAAAATACAAAATAATGCCTCATAACTTCAAATGAAGAAGCAATCCCAAATCATAAATTCATGTAAAAGAAGTCATTTATCAAGTAATAAAAATTTAAAGAGTTATGAGCTATGTGGATATTTAATTGTTACCACTTAAAAACCCTTCATTTTTTTTAGAAAGTAAAGTTTTAGTAATTAGAATCAAACATCATGAATGTAGTTTGAAGGAAAATTCTTCTATTGAAATTCAACTTCATATGACTTTTTTTTAACCTTTTTGAATAAAAATAAAAAATAATCAATAATTATAGTGGTTTTTTTAAAATCTATTTAGGTAGCAAACAAATTAAGTTTATTATTTTAGTTTAAGAATATTGAATCGTACACATAAAAAATACTAAAATGTAAAATATACTATGAGATACCCACATTGCCATGAAAATCACTCACATGGTGTGAGCGACCTTTTCTTTTTTTTATGTTTTTATTGTTTAGTTTGTTTCCAAGGGACAGGGAAACTTTACCAAGTAGGGACAAGTGATTAGTCTTAAAGGGATGAGACGCTTTTGATTTTATGAAGTCGCCATCCAATTTTTAGAAAATCAAGAAAAGAAAGGGACAACATCGGATCACTCAGTGAGTCTTGTCCCCAATAGAGATTTTTGAGTTCAAGAGATCGCATCTACTTTTTGACTATTTCTCATTATACTATATTCAATGTATAACTATTGCAACACCTTAGTTTTGGTGATGACAGTTTATATAGCATTCACATAGTACATCAGAAAATATAGGATAATAAAGCTGAAAATTTTATTACTTCACTTTCTTAATAAAATACATATGAAAAGAAAAATATTGCGAAAAAGTAAATATAATATGATTGATCTACAAGGATAACACGATCATTTACATAGCTTATTTGATGAATGATAGGATGATCATGCTTGCAATGATTATTTACATTATGACGATGAATGATGATAATATAAAGAATGTATGAGGTCATCACCAAACCAAGAGCACAATGACTCTATTATGAGGCATGAAACTTTCACATTATTAATATTTACAATGTGATTTCATGATTTCAAAAATAGAGGATGCAGAATGATGATGTAAAAATGAGCATAATAACGCATATATTATTCACATAGTATGCAAGATTGCCAGTCTCATCACACAAGCACAACAGTATTCCCAAATGCTAGCGACAGTAAAATAAAATGCAGTAAAGTAAAGTAAACATGCTAAAATGATTATGTGGTCCTCAGACTCGACTCAGCTCATGTGAACTTTGAAGCTCTAACTTCGAGAGATTATCAAGCTTTCCTCATTGAGAGGTTCAAAATGATAGTAGAATGATGTTAAACTATATATCTTTGAAGAATGCTTTAATAAAGAAGAGGTTGGGTTTAGTGGATATGGGAGAGCAAAAACTATATGGGAAAGGGTTTCCTGCATCTTCGATTGGACTGACTCTTGAGTATGTGTGTGTCTTCACTTGCTTCCCCCACTAAAATGGGGTGTAGAGGGATCTATTTATAGGACAAAAAAAGTGTAGAATGGGGTAGTGGAGTGGTCATGTGCATGTGAGGTAATTTTTGTGTGTGGCCATGCGAAGTGTGCATGACCACACACAATGTGCACCTTATGCTCATGATACACGGTCTTCTTGGGTTTTACGTGCACTATTCCAGGGTTGGTTCTTAAGGTTTTTAGGCCTTTTAGATGCATTTTTGGAGTCTATTTTGCCAAATTTGGCTTTGATTTTAGCACATGACACCTAGTTTGTGTTGGACTATTCTAGGACCATTTCTGAAGGTTTTGGTGCCCTCTAGACATGTTTTCGAAGTCCGTTTTATCAAAATCAATTTCTATTTTTTCATAAAGTTGGGTCCCGGTCTAATAAAATACGCACTAGTTTGACAAGCTGAGTATTCTGAGAGGATTTTTCTCGAAAGAAACCTCTCGTTGTTCTGATAATTCATATTTTGCAAGGTCGGAGCACAACTTAATGACTCGATAATCAATTTTGCACACTAGTGGGGTCAGTTAGGTGTTTTAAGGTTGCACACTTCAAAGGTGTTACAAACGAGCAGACTCTAGTCATCTCGGGGATTTGTTTCATCATCAGCCCTTTTTGGTGACAGTCAAATTTGAGGTATGACACATAGGCCTCCATCAAGTACTTCAGCAGGGACCACTCCTTTCTCACTAGTATACGGTTTTAGTGTGCCTTTAAGTGACCTTCTGGTAAAATATACTATGAGAATTGTATTTCTAATATAATATTATTTTGTGTAGATATATAAAAGTATTATTTTTATTGTTAGTGATATGCACTAGGTCAATCATGTATGACTATGTTTTGACTTTATCATTTTATTAATAAAGAGGCATTTTTCATTATCATTTTATGTTATGATAATTACTTGAATAGTTAATTTTTACTAAGGTCATCGAATATGTGACTTGATAGTAAAACCCTTAGATTAAATATGAGTTCTATTCAAATTACCCCTAGTCATAATAATGTATTAAGGCTAGTATGGTATTGATTGATGATTAACTTTTACTAATCATGAATATGAGATATTAAATCAACTTATAGGTACCTATTTGAGAAATAAAGTGCTAGATTGACCTACCCATCATGAGAATACTACATATTGTCATTATAATAATATTGGCTTAGTCCTTTAACCTTGAAATCACCATGGATTTCTATATAACTATTTTGTATTTTGACACAATCTTACATGATCTTTAATTGGATGATAAAATAGGTTATTATTGGGTATAAAATGAGTTATGTAAGGAATGTGAGTGATTGAGAAGGAATTTGTCCCTTATTTAATCTAAATAAGATATTTATGGGCCCATTAACAAGATAGACTAAGGAAAATGCACAGTCATGCTAAAGTAAATTAATAAAGAGTTATCATTCTCAGTCTACTTGGAATCAAGAAATAATATGATTGAATTCTATAAGGATGAAATAATCTATGCCTTATATTCAATCAAGATATCATGTGAAAAAGGGACTAGAATATTCATTGTATATTAGGTTATGTCAGATTATTGACTTCACATGACTTAGTTAGTCATAATATCTTGCTGGAGGCCACTTATGACTTATAGGCCTAAATAGAGATTTATGGCCCACTTCCAACATCATGTGAACCTACAGGGTCACACACTTTGAATAAGCCTAAAACAAATATGGGTTTAATATGTCCAAATAAGCTATGTGGAAATAAATAAATAAAATATTTATTTATTTATTTATTTATTTAAGGTAAAGATTATCTTAAATAAATAGAAAATTATTTCTGATTTAATTTTAAATAAAATCAGAATAAGAATAAGTGAGAAACCAAAAGGTCATTTGGTAAGTGAAACCCTACTATAGAGGTTTATAAATATGTTATATTCTCTAGGGTTTCACTCACTCATTATTCTGCTACCAAATTCATTTTTCTCTCTTTTAGAAAACAAAACACAGAGTTTTTTTATTCTTGATTTATGAGAAATTAAGAGAAGATGATAGCACACAAACATTCATTTTCAATCAAGGGCTGTTCATTTGGACACTTATGGAGGACAGATTCTTTTAGAGACATATTAATCTGAACTGCCAAATTAAAAGCTCGAGGTAGAGTGTCACTAAAGTGAACCTCCTCTCTCCTTTCTAGAAATCTTGCCCCTTCTATAATTGTGGTAAGATTTTAAAAACCCTAGATTTAATCAATTAATTGAATTACTTGGATCTAAGTTTAAGTTTGTGATTAAAATTTAATTTTTTCGTTGTATATGGAATCACAAAACCTAACATTTATTTATGTTTTACTTTAATCTGTTATATTTCATCAGTTATCTAATCATTTGCATTCACATAACAATTTAGGAAGAAATACCAATAACTTTGTGATTAATCACCACATCTTGGTGATGGTTGGAGAATCGCTTAAGGTATTATTCTTAATGACTAGGGTTATGAACTCCCAGTCAATGAGTTTAGAATTCTTTTACTTACTTGAAAGAGACTCTACCCCATTTCGAACTTAGGAGTCAGATTGCGTCACATGAACCTTACATTTCTCTTAATCGAGCAAAGGCTAAAAGTGATAATACTAATCTAGTCATCCCGTGACTAAGTGGAACCAGGATGGCAATGTCATCCAGTATTATCAATGGATAAAAGACCAGTGGTGCACATATGATAAGTGTTATGAATGAAAGTATATTATTATAAAAGAAAGTAAAATAAGCATGTATAACAAGAAATAGTTTTTCAATTTTACCTCTTAAATTAGAGATTCTTCCTAATGGAGTCACTAAAAAACTAGTTGGGGTATCCGTGTTATAGTATGTCTGTATGGGACAAACATGACATGATCAGTGGGTCATGTTAGGACACACAAGCTTAGCAACTCTAATATTACCAATTATTATTGATATGGGAGGGTCTGCTTGGAATGGTTGTTTAAATTGGAGTCACTACTCGACTACAGTCAGGAAATAGGAAAGAAGGTGTTAGGGTCATTTTTCAATCTTCTTTTTTAGTGAGTTTAATCTCATATTCTAATGCTAAAAACTTTCTAAAACTCATTTCTCTTTATCTTAGGTTCAAGTTCTTGGGTTTGGGAGGCCTTTATTTTTCATTTTTAGATTAAGGAGGTTAAGTTTTTCACTTGAACCCAGGGGGGATGACCATAATGGAGCCATGAACAATTGGCCAACTATCCATGGCCCAAATCCAACCATCCATGGTGAACTTCAGCTAAATAAAGGCCAAATCCGGCCATCTATCTCTAAGCCCTCAATTCATGCCCTCTTTGCTTTAATATGATTCCAATGATAGTCCTAATGAATCTTATATAATCTATAATGATCATACATCATTAAAATGAGTCTAAAAGGTCCTAGGATCATTAAATTGAATATTTTTCTAATTTATTTTCTTTTTTAAAATAATTTTCTTTAATACATATCTTTTATTTTAAAGATTTTGCATTTTCTTGCTTGCTTCGATTTTGATTGAGCTTTTTGTTGATAATCAACATTGTGTTACTTCATGTGCATTCTTAATTATGATTTAATGCTTATGAATTTATTATATGCTAATTTAGTGACCTAATTTTGTGTTTTTGTGCCTTGGAACTATGTGTTAAATGTTGTGTATATACATTAAGTGATACTTGTGCATTGGTCTTAATTTTCAACTCTTGTTATAATTATTATGTGTGTATCTTTATTCTAATTATTGTTGATTAATTTGTAACAATTTATGAGTCTAATTTATTATTATTCAAAGTTGTGTATGTTGTGATTATATATGTGCCTATTTGTGCTTTTTGTGATCTTAAAAGTACTAGTTGGCCATAAATGGTTAAATTGGTACTTCCAAAAGATCTAAATGTAATTTGTGTTCTTTTCTTTCCATTTTTATCGATATTTCCTTTCTTTGATGATTAATTATGAGTCCAATTTATGCATATTGGGTCTATTGTGAGTATATTTTGCATATTTGTGGTTTTGTGTTCAATTTATGCACTTAGAAGCATCAATTTATCATTATTGGTTAAATTGATGTATTCTAAGGTATTATTCATAATTTTTATATTCCTTTTTTAAATTTCTAATTAATTTTCCATTATTTTTTCACTTATTTAATGTCTCTAATCAATTTTTCTCCTTTTATTGACTATTATTACTAACTAATTTCCTTGTTTATTGCATTTTTGCATTTCATGCATTCTCATATGCTTGATGCATATTATATGCCTTTTGCATATCACTACCATATGTGTGAATCATATTTAGATTTCTTAAAAGCATTTTGCATGAACCCTGACATGCATCACTATCATTCTCGCATGAATTTTGGAATGGCATCATATGGCGTGTACCCCAATTTGTATCAATCATCATCTTTGCATGCACCCCTGAGTTATTAAATGATTGTGTGAGCATGAATTTGAATTTTCATCATGTATTTTGCATATATATCTCTTGCTACTCAATATCCAAGGCTCTAAAACTAACTCTACTAACATTACTAACTACTGACACTTATTTTTATTACAATTTATTTCTTAAGCAAATTATTTTTTGTCCAAATATTATATATTGCTTATTTGTTATCAAGCTTGTAATCTCATTCTCTACTCTTAATCTCCATTCTCTACATTTTTATGTCCATTTTATTAGTTTCCTTTAATTTATCTTTTATTTACTTTATATTTGTTAATATGTCTTTATTATTATCTCAATTCTCAATCTAATTTTCTATTTATCTTATGCTCTATTTATTATTTACTTGTTAATTTTCCTTTAATTGCAATCTCTACTTTCAATTCTATCCATTTTATGCTTTATTTGTTATTTATTCTCTTTTATTTTAATTTTATATTACCTTATTTGTCATTTTCATAATCTCTACATTTCTACTTTCTTGAGCTCTAATCTCATTTTCTTTACATATTAATGCTTAATTTACAATTTTATGCTTAATTTATTATTTCTTTGCTTTAATTCAATTATTATAGTTGTTAATATTTTATTAATTTGATTATTTCCATTACTATGTTATTTATCAATTCTCAAGCACTTTTTTCAATATTTCTGTTTATTATTTATTGTCATTTAATTCATAATCTCATCTTAATTCCTACTCTCATCTTACTCTAATTTATCTTTCTATCTTATTCTTTATTTTATTTTATTTATTTCCATATATATATATATATATATATATATATATATATATATATATATATATATATATATATATATATATATATATATATATATATATATATATATATATATATATATATATGTGCATACCTACAATGTTACTTTCTTTCTTTATATTAATTGTTATTTGTTTTAATGTTTCTAGCATTATTCTTCTCTATACCTCAAATTCTATTAACTTCATTTATTTGCTTCTTTTCTTTTATTTATATGTCTCTACAATGGCATTTTCCATTTTATAACTTATATTTACTATTTGTAATATAATTCTTATATTAACATATTCCTTTCTTCATAAATGTTTATTTAGCTTTCCATTTTCATCTTATTCTTTAATTTATTAATATTTTGACTACTTTTATGCATTTTCCAATTTATTTGCACTAATTCTTAATTTTGGTTAAATAATTCAATTTTTAATATAATTACTATTATTCTTATTTTCATTTTCTACCTTGATTTTAACTATAATTTTCCTTTTATTTACTCTATTTTAATAATTCTATTCTCATTTTGTCTTGATATTATTTTCCCTTTTTATTTCAGTTTTAAAGGATTTTTCTATTAATGTATCTCCTTTTCTTTGCTCAATTTTATTTTCTATTATCTTATATTAATTTATTTTCTATTTTGTTATATTATTTTATATCCTTTTATTTCATTAAAATTTCCTTTATTATTTCATTTGTGAATATTTATTGCTTGTTATTTTGTGTTGGGTATTTATTCATAATATTGAAATTCAATCAAAATCTCAAAATCAATTATGTAATTCTCTTTTTAAAAAAATTATTTATGATGATTGTTAGGATGACAACAAGGCAATAATGAATAATGTGCATGCAAATTATCCAAGGTACAAGATTTTACATATTGAGACCTAATTTGATAAAATTAAATACATTATTAATTAAAGGCCTTAATTTGACCAATTAATCACAATAAATTTGTTATTTTATCCTTTTTAACTTATATTTCTTGTTTATTCATTTGAGAAATATTGTTTCATTTAATTCTTTTTATTTACTTTTTCAAAATATCTCCTTTTTATACTTTTCATGAAATTTTCAATCATTTTCCATCATCTTGTTTACTATTTTTATTTTAAATATCAATTTTTCTCAAAATAATGGCCTTGAAACTTATAAAATAAGGACAAGATTAAGAGGAGGAGCCTACTCGAGTGTTTGTCTCTCTTATCCTTATTCTTTTTAATAATATTATTATTGTTGTTGTTATTTATTTTACTTTCCATTTGACATAATTAGGTTGGAATGCTTAGAAATTCATGACACATGAGTGATAAAATATTCTATGATTGTGTGCTATTATTATCATTACAATAACATGTAAAACATGATATGATTCCATGCCATGTATATTATGTCATCGTAATTTCCATATCATGTGTATGTATACTCTGTTATTTTTGAGCTTGACATAATCATGCATCATATTTTGTTATGTTTATTTGTTTATTATGTTCATGTATTATGTCATGTCCATGCATCATTATTCCTTTTATCGTATTGTTATTATGTTCTTGTGTGAATATATTTTGCTTGCATTTGTGTATATTGGTTGATCTAAAATGGTACATATTTTTAGAAGCATTGTATATAACTAGGAAGGTTGACCTGCTCAGCATCCGGGCAGTATGGAGATGCCTCTAAGATATTGACTCTGCTCATACTGATACCATATTCGAACCCAATGCGTTATCCTATAGGTAAATTTTGGTTTTGAGCAAGGGATTAGAGTTTGCCTAGTCTTAAATTGAATAATTTCTTAAGTAATACCGAGTGGTAACTCCTTTTTCTCCTGGCTAGGTGGAGGGTTGTAAGTGCACTTGTTCTATCCCTAAGCTTTTCCAATATTCGACTCTTATTCCCTTTATTTTCTCATAATAAGAAAAAAAAGGATCATAATCCAAATAGTGCCAAGTCGGATCCGCTGACATCAATAGTAGGTAGGAACCCACTTTCCTTACTTGACATTTTGGGTTCGAGGGTGTTAGGGTTATTTTTCAAAACCTTGAAGCCGATGATGACAATACTAAAATGTCTCATCAGATAATTAATTTGATGAAGAGAAAAGACATTCAAACCATTTCAAAACTAACCGAACCATTAAAGCCTTACTCGATCACCAATTATACCTTTTCAATACCTAAATAAACCCCGATCAAACCTTAACCATACCCCTTTTTTTTTACTAAGAAAGAGGTTTGAGAAGAATAATAAGAGAGAAGTTTACTTGAGTTGTATCTTTTAAACCAATAAGTACAGTCCTAAGTAATGACTATTTATAGTCTATATTCTATAGTTTTTAGTCTGGTGTTGATTGCTGAAGCTAAGGTTTAACCTCTGAAAGCCCTAAAAATTAAAGTCAAAGTTTCATAAATGGGAAATTGTAGTGGTCAAGTTGAGTCTTTGGAGTTGAATTTTAATCTAAAACTGTCTTTTAAAATTCTAGTGCGTCTATAAGCCCCATTTAACAAAAGGTTAAAATTTGACCTTTAGTGGTTAAATCGAGTCCCATAACTGTCTACCTCACCCATCCTTGTCCAAAAAAGGGACACTTATCAAAAAGGTGCTTTCCAAATTTATAATATTCAAAATGTACTAGCACTAGAGTCAAGCTTATAGAGGAAGGGGATATACTATTATTGGGTTTCGTGATACATAATGCAGTGGAAAACAAAATTTTTTAACCGCAAAACCCATAACCTAGATCCATGTAATTTAACTTAGATTAATTGATAGGGTTTCCAAACACTCACCAACATGATCTAATGGCAAGATAGTTAAAAGGAAGAGAGGGGTTCACTTCGTTCATACCCTACCTCTAACTTTTTATGTCTTTTTATCATATTAAGATGTCACTAAAATATCACATCCTCTATGGTATCCACACGAACAAGATGATCCAAAGCAAAGTAGCTCTACTAGAACCTTTTTTGTCTCACAACACATTTTCTCTCTATGTCTTTTCTTTTCATAAAAGAAATGTAGGAAGAAGGAGGAGAAAAGGTGGATTAACCTTTTTTTTTTTACCTAAACCCTAGAGAATAAGATATATTTATAGTCATCCTTTCTAGGATTTTACACATCTCTACTTACCAAAATAGTTTTAATAAGTTTAAACTTCTTTTTCTATTTTGATTCTAATTCCAAATTAGAATCATTTCCTATTTATTTTAGATAAATCTTACCTTAAATAAATTAGGAAATAAAAAAATAAATACTAATATATATATATATATATATATATATATATATATTTATTTATTTATTTATTTATTTAATCTTACATAGAGATAATTATTGGGCTTATTAACCCAAGAATACTTTAGTTTTACTCTAAGTGTGTGACCCTTTAGGTTCACACAACATTGGCAATGAGCTTAAAATTTCCATTTTAGCCCACAAGTCATAATTGGTCTCTAGCAAGAAATTATGACTACCCAAGCTATATGAAGGCTGATAATTCGACATAACCTAATACACAGCGTGTATTATAGTCCTTTTGTCATATAATATCTTGATTCAACATAAGGCATTGATTATGTCATCCTTATATTGTTCAATCATATTGTTTCTCATTCCCAAGTAGACTGATACTTATAACTTTTTATCATTCTAGCATGGCCATGCATTTTTCTTTAATTTATCTTATCAAGGGGCCCAACATATATCTTCTCAAAATAACTGAAGGACAAATTCCATCTTAACCAATCACATTCCTCACACAACTCATTCTATATCTAATCATAACTTGTGTTACCATCTGGTTAAAATATGGTGTACGGATGTTTCATAATACATAACTTATCAGAAAGGAAACCATGGTGATCTCTAGTTAGAGGACTTAAATAATACTACTGTGATGATAATTACCTATGACAGTAATCCATATGGTATTCTCATAGTAGGTCGATCCAGTACATCATTTCCCTAAAATGTAACTATGAGTTTGACTTAATATCTCATAAACATGATTAGTAAAACTTAATCATCAGTCAACCTCACTAGTCTTTATTAATTATTATTCCCACAATAATAATAGATAAGGGATATTTAGATTAAAATTCAAGTATCACCTAAGAGTTTTACTATCAAGTCACGTACTTAATAATCTTAGTAGAATTAACTAATCAAGGATAATACTAAAATTAGCAACAATAATAAAAATGCCTATAACATAATTGGCCTAGGGCATATCACTAACAACTATTACATAATAACCTTGAATATTCTAACTTATTTACACTAAATGCCACAACCTATGTTTGCTTATAAATAGAAGCTTTAAGGAAAACTTTAGAGGACCATTTTACCATTTCCAAATTAAGAAAAAATTCCAGCACTAAAACCAAAATTCTCTCTGTAAAAGCTTGAGAAAATTAGGAAAAATAAGGGAAAATTATGCCAAAATTATTTTAGCCCTAATTTCTCTTTATTTTCTTTTCAATTACTTTCAAAAATACAAAAATCAAACACTTAAATCCACATCCAAGATCCTACAAAATCATTCATCTCAAATCAAAACCAAATCCTTCATCCAAACCTAAAAAGAACCACACTTACCCTTTGAGTTCAATCTCAATTCTTTTCAATCAATTATTAGATTTTGGTGAGTTCTTGCCTAAATTTTAAGGCTAAATATTTTCAAGAAAATTATATTCATTGATTCCCATCTCAATTCCATGGTTTGGGGCTTTAAAATTGAGTTTTGAAAGTAAAGAGTTGCAAATACACACTGTTTAGGGATGAACAACCAAACAAACTATTTGTACCCTAAATTTGGCGATTGGTGGCTTTTAAACTGGCTTTTATGGCTCCAAATTTGGCTAGACATGCACCAAATATAATTGTTCATCCCTCTTCCTATACATGACTCCGAAGATGGTTTTTAAGGTTTATACTTGCTTGAGCATGATTCTCACACTTCCCTAACATCCTAGGATGATGGAATTTATGTTTTTTTAACATATTTTCTAGTTTTAAATGATTTTATAATGGTTTTCCTTATATTTCTTTAAACTCTTCTTTAAGTGCTTTTAAGTGTGATCCTTGCTTTTACTTTTGAATAATGATTATAATTGTATTTATTGATATTTATATGAATTCTAATTGAATGTTTTATTGGTTTTCTTTATGATTTGTGATTTATTTTGGTATGAATACTTTTCTAAAGTCTTGTTTAAAGTACATTATGCCTATGTTCTACTTGATTGTTGAGTTACTATTACAATGACATTGTTTGTTTAATTTGTGTTCTAATATTTGTGAGTTATTTCAATTGTGTTTTTAATTATTAATCTCAATTTTTGTGTCTTGTTAAGTTGATTATTGAATTATTAGCCTAAATGTACAAATTTTGAGCTCTAAGTGTTTGTCATGACAATCTTTGGTATAAATACCTTGCCTATGTGTTTTTTTTTTTTGAATCTTAGAGTCTTGTGAGTCCTTATTTTCATGTTTTTTTTATGGAGTCAATTTAGGGATTTTGATGTATTGTTTGATAAAGTGTGTGTCAATTTCACTTCTAAATGTAATTTGTGTTTATTTGATATCTCTAGCTCAAGTAGAATCTTGTCTCTTATTGTTCAAAGTGTCATTTGGTTATATTGTTATCCAATGTTTCCTTCTTGATTATATTAACCTTTATTTATTTTTATCTAAAGAATATTATGAATGCTATAATAATTCTCCACTTCTCCTATTTCTTTTGCATTGTTGCATTTTTAAGCATTTATGTGTTTTTAAGTATATCACTTGCTTGGTGCATATCACTATAATGCGTGTGCTCATTTTTAGAATTTCTAGATGCATATTTGCAAGCTTCCCAGCTTGCATCACTTGCATACTTGCATGAATCTTGAAATTACAACATGTTGAATGCTTCCCAGCTTGCATTACGTATCATCCTTTACATGCAACTCAAATTTATTTAATAATTGTGTGAGCATGCATTTGAATTAGCATCATTCATTACATTATATACCTCTTATTATCAATCTTAAGATCTCAATCTCAATTTACTAACTCTTGTTAACTTTTACTAAAATTTATTACTATTGTTATTTATTTTACAAGCATTTCATATTATTTGTCAATTTAGATTATCAATTCACAATTTATATTATATGTTGTTATATTTTTATCATCTTTTTAATCTATTTATTTTAATATTCATGTTTTTATATGTTCCATAATCTCAATCCTCTTTTCTTTATATTTTTATATCTATTTTATATTTTTATGTTCATTTTACTTTATTATTTACTCTTTATCCCATTATTTGCAATCCCTACTATCAATTTCACTTTCAATTTATATATGTTCTATATTGTTTTGTTATATGAATTACCATCAACAACTTATTTCTCTTATAATTTATGTTCTACTTATTCTATATTGCCAATTTCTAATCTCTACTCCTACTCTTTCTTCTTTATTTGTTTGTTTAAACTGTAATTTTATCATTACATTGTTAGCATAGGTGGTATGTCATAAAGGCCAATCACATATTTTAACATTGTTAATAATCCCAAATGGCAACTAAATATTCAATTAAATAAATTATTTGTTTAATTGAGTATTTACCCTTTAGCATTGTGTTAAATAAATTTATTATCAATAGTTAATAGTAAGAGTGACAAATTTATTTAGTACATATGCTATAAAATTATTCATAGTTGATAAATTAATATTTAGGTAATATTAATTTGACTATCAGCTCTATCTATTTTCATTGATTAGTATCTGATACTAATAGTGGGAGGTAGTAAGTCTCATGCTACTTGATATGAGATATCAAAATAGACATATGGATACTCATGTGATGGGTGGATCAAACATGATGTTAGATTTGTGATTGTGAGAATATTCACTTATAGTCAACGATCATAATCCATGTCATAATTATGAGCGACCTGATTTTTTTGTTGCATTTTGCATCTCTTGGTTTTGAGACGAATTAGTTCTGTAAGGATCTTTTATTTCAGAGGGACACGGCAACTTTACCGAACAAGGACAAATGATGGGTCTGGGATGGACGAGACACTTTTTTAATTTTATGGAGTTGCCACCCGATTTTTAGAAAATCGAGAAAAGAAAAGGGACAACATCAGGTTACTCAGCGAGTATTGCCCCCAGTAAAGATTTTCGGGTTCAGGGGATCGCATATACTTTTTAACTATTTCTCATTATATGATGTTCAATGTATAGCTATCGTAACACCCTAGTTTTGGTAATGATAGGTTGTATATCATTCACACAATTTATCATATAGTAGAAGATAATGAAGCTGAAGATATTATTACATCGCTTTCCTAAAAAATACATATAAAAGGAAAAAAAAGATTGCAAAAAAGTAAATCTAGTGAATCTACAAGATAAATATGACTATTCACATAACTTGCTTGATCACATAAACAATGGGATAAGTAATGGACACTCGATCATTTGAAAGAGTAAGCGAAATGTAGATGATCATGCATGCTTGCAGTGATTATTTATGCTATAATGATAATATAGGGGATGCATGATGTCATCACTAGACTGAAAACATTATGACTCTGTTCCAAGATATGAAATTTCACATTATTGATATTTATGATATGATTTCGTGTTTCAAAACTAGAGGATGCAGATTGATGATATGAAATTACTATAATAAAGCATAGATTATTCATATAGCATGCAAAATTGTTAGTCTCATCACACAAGCACAACAATATTCCTAAATGATTACGATGATAAAATAAAATGCCATATGATAAAATAAATGTGCTAAAATGATTATGTGGTCCTCAAACTCAACTAAGCTTTTATGGGTTTTGAAGCTTTAGCTTGAGGGAATTATCAAGCTTTCCTCATTGAGAGGTTCAAAATGACAATAGAGTGGTGCTAGTTTGTATACCTTTAAAGCATATTTTGACAAAGATGAGGCTTGGTTTGGTGGAAAAAAGGTCTAATCTCCTAAGAAAAAGATAGTGGAAGAGCAAAAACTATTTGGAAAAGGGTTTCCAACACCTTCGATCAAACAGATTTTTGAGTGTGTGAGCTTCCACTTGCTCCCCCCCCCCCTCTCAAAATAGGTGTAGAGGCACCTATTTATAGTGAAAAATATGGGGAAGATGGGGGTACAGGCATGGTCATATGTGTGTCCCCAGGACGGAGTGCGTGGCCACACTAAGTGCGTGTGACTACATGCTTGGCGAGTGGCCACACGCGCTCATGCATGATTATGCGCACTTTTGCGCTTCACGGGCTCCATTTGGGGCTTACGTGCATTTTTTTGAGGTTGGTCACTAGGGTTTTTAAGCCTTCCAGACACATTTTTAAAGTTTGTTTTATCAAATTAGGCCTCGATTTTAGCACCTGGCACCTAAGGTGTTTACAAACACTTTTGAATGATATACGTGTTGGGATTTATGATACAAATGCAGTGGAAAAATTGAAATTTTATCACGTACCCAAGCTTGGATCCATGTAATTTCGACTACTTGATTAAATCTAGGATTTCAAGAATCTCACCAAAACGCAGAAGAGGCAAGATTTTCTGGAAGGATGAGAGGAGGTTCACACCGGTGACACCTTACCTCGAGCTTTTTGGCTTAGTTGTTTGGATCAAGATGTCTCCAAAAGGATGCATCCTCTATAGGTATCCACACGAACAGCCCTTAACAAAATGAATTGGAATGTGTGTGCTAGCAACCTCCTTGATTGTCTCACAAATCAAGAACAAACGAAAAATTTTGTCTTTATTTTCTAAAAAGAAAGAAAACGAATTTGGAGGCAGGAAAAACAAGTGTGTGAAACCCTAGAGAATATAACATATTTATACACTCCAAATTAGGGTTTCACCTACCAATGACCTTTTGGTAATTTCCATTTATTATATTATGATTTTGTTTAAAAACAAATCAAAAATAATATCTTATTTATTTATTTAAAATAACATTTATCTTAAATAAATAAACAAATAAATAAATAAATAAAAAACTTTAATTATTTATTTCCACAGAGTTTATTTTGGGCTTATTAAACCCATATTCGTTTTGGGCTTGTTCTAAGTGTGTGACCCTGTAGGTTCACATAACATTGGTAGTGGGCCTAAATCTTTATTTAGGCCTACAAGTCATAAGTGGCCTCTAGCAAGACATTATGACTGCCCAAGTCATGTGAAGTCAATAATCTGACATAACCTAATTACAATGAATTTTATTGTCCCTTTATCACATATATCTTAATTGAACATAAGGCATAGAATGTCATCATTATATAGTTAAATATTATGACTTGATTCCAAGTAGACTAAAAATGATAACTCTTTATCAATTCATTTCAGCATGACCATGCAATTTTCTTCAGTCTATCTCATCAAGGGGCCCATAGATATCTTTCTCATATTAATGAGGGATAAATTCCTTCTAAATCACTCACATTCCTCACATAACTAATTTCATATCCAATAACATTCCAATTTAATCGTCTGGTTAAAGACAATGTTAGAATGTGTTAAAACATAAAATAGCTATGTAGAAATCCATGATGATTTCAAGGTCAAAGGACCGAAATAAAATTACTGTGATGAGAAATACTTTTGACAATAATCTATGTAGTATTCTCATAGTAGGTCAATCCAATACATGATGTCTCATCATGTACCTATGAGTTGACTTAATATCTCATATCCATGATTAGTAAAACATAACCATCAGTCAACATCATACTAGCCTTAATACTTTAATGAATAAATGGCTAGGGATAATTAGAATATAACTCTTATTTTAATCTAAGGGTTTTACTATCAAGTCACATACTTGATGGCCTTAGTAAGAATTAACCATTCATATAATTATTATAAAATCAAATGATAATGAAATACCTCTTTATTAATAAAATAAGAAAGTCAATGCATAATCAAATGATTGACCTAGTGCATTCCACTAACAATACGCTAATCCTTGAGTTGTTCTGGACTATGTCGAGACCACTTCTAGAGATTTTAGAGCCTTTTTAGATGAAGTTATTTCTGTCTAGTTTGGCTTCTATTTTAGCACGTGGCATATAAGGGTGTTTATGGCTTTATGCGCACTTCTAAGTGACACGTGTTGATCCTCAAGTTGTGTTGGACTATTCTAGGACCACTTCTAGAGGTTTTGGAGCCCTCCAAATGCGTTTGTGAAGTCTATTTTTTCAAAATTGATTTCTCTTTTTTCACGAAGTTAGGTCCCGGTCTAATGAAATGAACATCGATCCAACAAGCTGAGTGTTTTGAGAAGGGAATACTCAGAATAGGCTTCTCATTATTACAATAATTCATATTTCATAAGGTCAAAGCATAACTTAATGGCTCGATGATCGATTTTGGACACTGGTGGGGTTAGTTAGGTTTTTAAGGTTGCACACTTTAGAGGTGTTACGAATGAGCAAACTCTAATCATCTCAAAGGTTTATTTCATCATTGGACCTTTTTTAGGGACAATCAAATTTAAAGTATGACAGTTGCTCCCTGCTTTACGTGTGTTGTATAGCCACCTAGCGCTAGTGTCAATACACATGAAGCAAAATGCAAAGATGCAAAATCATTTTCTAAGGAGAGAGGCACTTACCTAAGTGTTGTGTTGTTCTGATTTAATTATTGTTGTTGTTTTATGATTCGGTTATCATGCAAGATGCTATTCAGGACACATGCAATTTTAGGATCCATGTAAGATGCAATTTTGTGATTCACGCAAGGGTGCAATTTCGGGATTCATGCAAGATGTAATTTTAGGATTCATGTAAGGATGCAATTTGGGATACATAAAAAATGATGCAATTTAGGGTTCATGCAATGATGTAATTAGGTGAGACAAGCATGCGATAGTGATATGCAATCAGACATATGATATGCAGGTATGCAAATGAAATGCAATAAATACCCTTAACATTATTCTCTAGCCATGCCAAGGGTTCTAACATCCTTTTGAATGTTAGGAAGTAATGCCACTATAACCTCTTTCGGTGTCTTAAACATCCATTATCAAGATACCACTTGCTTTTTGCTCTTATGGACTTCAAGCACACCTAGATAAAATAAAATTTAAGCATTCTTTTGAACCTAAACTTTTCTTAGTATAGGTTGGTTAGTCTTAAGATAATCTAAAGGAAGCAAATTAATATGTAGTTATATAAAATCACATATTATTGGTCTATCCTTTGATCATGCAATATAAACATATAATATTTTTGAATTTATTTCTCCTAGGATGATATGGTTTCTTAGTGTATAAAACATGTTTTTTGTGTTGTAGTGGTGTGTCTCCTAAAATTGTTTTGAGTCATAGTGTGAGACATGCATTGACTATGACAATGAGTATTTTAATAGGTTTGTGCAACATGTTTAGGTGCCTTATGTTGTGCAATATGCTTATAAGTGTTGTGTCTAGTGTACATGTAAGCGTGTTTGGGTTATGCTTTTCCAGTATGAAACCTACCTCTTTTTGTGATATAGGACTGGGTCTTATGAGACTTTCCTTTAATATTTAACACATAATACTTATTAGCTTTGAAATCTTGAATCTCAATTGGTTTAGAGATAGAATAAGTGGAATTATATGATGCTTTAATAAAATTGATATGTGATGATGATAAGGAAGAAGGCATTCCATTCTCATATCCTAATCCACGAGTGTTTCCATGGAGTTTTTAAGATTTAAGAAGATTATTTAAACTCTCATTTCCTTTTTGAAATTTGGAAATGGAATTCTTCAATTCTAATATCTCATTAGAAAGCTTACGATTTTCATCACTTGCTTTCTTAAGTTGCTTTTTCAAATAATTTAAAGATTTTAGGTCACTAACAAGTTTATCATTTGACTTAACTAGATTTGGAAATTCATTTCTTAAATTTTAAAATTTCTTAGTTAAGCTAGATAACTCATACTTATAATGTTTTTTCTTAAATAATAAGTTTTTGCATTTAACCAAGATTTTGCTCATAACAGAGCTCTCATCATCATCATCATCATCATCATCATATTCACATTAATCATTACAAGAAGAGTTAGAAGTATATGATACCTCATTTTCATCTTTAAGAGCCATGAAGCAAAGGTTGGCCACTTTTTGTTGTTCCTCTTTCTCTTTGGATTTAATGGAGTCATCCTAAGTAGCTTTGAAGGCCTTCTTTTTCTCCTCTACTCCTTTGTTCTTAAATTTTAGTTTAAGGTACTCACTTCAAATGTGACCCAGTTTCTTGCATTCATAGCAAGTAACCTCTTTAGTTTTCTTTTTTCCTTCTCCTTCGCACTTCTTATTGAAATCTCTTGTTCTTGAAGCATTTTTCTTTCTTAAGAACTTCTTAAAGTTCCTAGTGAGCATGGTAATGTCACCATCTTCATCACTAGAATCTTTAATGATTTCTTATTCACTATATTCTTGCAAGGCTTTTAAGGCAATGCTCTTTTTCTTCTCTTCTATATCTTCTTGCTCTTCACCTCTTTGCTTAATTATAAGCTTATGTATTAGGAGCTTTCCAATAAGCACATCAGTTAATAAGGTAGATAGGTCTTGAGCTTCCTTAATTAAAGTGACCCGAGATTCCTAATCCTTCCTAAGTAGAATTCTTAGAATTATATTATTCACCTCTTCATTGGAGAAATGCTTTCCAAGTTTCCTAAGGGTTGTAAGAAGAGTGTTGAGTCAATTAATCATCTCTGTGATTGACTCATGAGGTTTCATCTTGAAGAGTTCATATTCATACATATGAAGTTGAGTCTTCTTGCTTTTTATTTATACATTACCTCCATAATGGTTCTCTAAGGTCTCCTATATTTCCTTAGATGAAATGCAATATTGAAATTTGCCTCCTTCTTCTCTTAACATGGAGGAGACTATAGTTATAATTACTTTCTTTTGTTTTTATAGTTTTCTTCCTTTTGTTCATCATTCCATTGACTTCTTAAAACATTTTTTTGTACACCATCAATGGTAGCTTTAGGTGATTCCCAACCTTTGAGAACATCTTCCTAAATTTTAATGGAATCACAATCTAAATATAGCTCCATTTTGAACTTCCAATGTGGGCAATCACTTTCATTAAAGAATGGTCTAAGTGAAGAAATATTTTGAATTCACTCCCTATGATCTTGTGTTCTAGCAATGAAGTTCCTAGAATTCAAGCTCTAATACTAATTGAAAGTGCCTTCTAAAGGGGTGAATAAGGCTAATGAAGGATTTTAGAAAAATTGAAACAAATTTAAGGAATGAATAATAATTGAAAGAGAATAGAGTAGGAAGAATAATGAACACATAAATTTAAGGAGTTTAGATTCTCAACAATCCTATGTCTCTATCTAACTTATCCCCAAGTTAGGTTTTTTCAAAACCCACAAGCTTATTCACAAGATTAAGATTACAAGAGTTTGAGGCTCACTCTTCTACCTTACACAAATAAGAGTTTTAAGGCTAACTCTGTAACCAATTTCCAAGTGTTTTAATGGCTAAACACTTAAACCAATTCCACTAAAAATATACCTCACTTCCCTTCTAATATATTTGAAGAATTAGATGAAGATGAAGTCTTATTTCTATCATACAACCAACCCTTACAAGAGTTAATTAATACAAAGAAGAAAAAACTCTAGACCATATATATATAGATTAAGCTTAAAAAATATGGATGTTGGAACCAATAATTATATGTCCAACATCTCTTTTCTTCAATAATTTCAAAAATATGTCCGTTGGATTTTTTTTGAAGTTTGTTATCACCATGGAAGCAAGGCTTTAGTCACAGCCCTCTGGTTTTTATCACCATGACAGCCTTGCTTCAATCATAGCCCTTCAACATCTCTTTATTTCAATAATTTTAAAAATATGTTCATTGGATTTTTATGAAGTTTAATGTCACCATGGAAGTAAGGCATCAATCGCGGCCCTCTGCAAATATCACCATGACATCCTTACTTTAGTCGCAGCCCTTTACTTAAGCTGAATCATGACCTGGCTTTCATTTAGAGTAATATTGTACCTATGCTTATAATCACACTTAAAAAAAGAACATTAAATGCTTAAAATTAAGTTTTTTACTATCAAAATCAAGATTGATTATTGCTAAGGTCAACAGAACTAAACGTGAAAAATTGAAATTTTTACATTTAGCTTGGAAACCATTTCCTGTAATATTAAGAGTTAATATCATTTCCTACTATTATTTGGACTTGAACCTTGGAAGTCACACACACAATAGTTACACCTAATGATAATTATTAAATTAATCATTAAATAAAGTGTTTAATAAATTAATTTAAATAATTAAATTGAATTGGTGCATGTGCTTAGAGTTTGGATTGGCCAAAATCCCTCTGATATTCAAGTCAAAAAATGTTTGAGTGGGATAACCAAAATGAATAATAAAGATAATGATAATTTTAACATGAATTCAATATGAAAATGGTACTTTTTAAGCTACTAAATTTATAGAAAATGGAGAAAAAGAAGAAGAAAAAGATAAAGTTACCTAGTCTTTTCTCAATTAAGGGTTTTATACCTTAAATGATGATAAAGTGTCAAATGGTAGTTGAGTGAAGAATTTTGGCACAATTGTGCATGTTAGCAATGTTAGCCAGTATGTCCAAGGAATGAACTATGTTAGACCTAGGAATGGATGCATCAAACCTAGAAATGGGGCACATCAGACCCATGATTAGGATGTGTCAAACACAAAAATGGGGCGTGTCATTGAGTAGTTATACTTTTGACTACATTAAATATATGGTAGGGTAGGCCTCCCAATCATGCATACCCAATTGGAAAGGTAATACTAAAAGGTGTCTGGAAAATTATTTCTGATGATGTGGCCATTATAGGCTCACTTATTCACTTTTTAACTTATCAACTGAATGATGTGGTCAGTTGACCTTGTTTAATGGTATACGTGTCTAATTAAAATTGGATGGATTTTCTATGTACCATTATATATATTTGGTTGTTTATAGTCTTTATTATATGTTGTCCATTTAAGTATGTATGCATTTATTGTGTAAATAATATATGATGTAATCCTAGGTATTTAGAATTCTTACTTTCATGCAAGATGAATGCTAGGAAAAATTTTTAAAATTGACCTTAACTAGATTGGTCTTCACACTATACTTCTGCTTAAAATTTAGTGCATGTAATTAATCCCTTCACTTGTGTCTTCTTTAGATGCTTGTGATCATAAACCCATCCTTATATGATCACAATCGCGACACTTCTTGTGAGGAACATTGTAAGATGATACCTGATAGCTTATATTTGATCATAAGTGAACCTAACTTCCTTATGATCATGATAATAATCATTAAGAGTGTTGTGTCTTTTCAATTTTAAGGTCTCTTGAATCACAAACAAGTCTTACTCTTACTTCCTCATTTCCTCATGATTGTAACTAAGATCATGAGGAGCACTATGAATTTGAATACTTAAGGACTCTATGCGGCTTTTGGCTCATGGGGGTGCTCTGGATTGTGAGCACACTTGCATGCTTGAATGAACTTGCTTTTGAGCTTCAATTAAACATCAAAGTGTACCTATTTTATATACATGCGAATGAGCACATCAAAATTGAATGTACATAATAAAAAAAATCATATATTTTATATAGCTAATAATCTAAACTAATAATTCAAATAAAAAAATCATATCTTAAAGTTAAAAAGAGCATGTACATAATTAATTCTTTATATAACATAAATATTTACAAACATTTTAAGTTAATATTTACATAAAAATATTTTAAGTTTAATTTTTCTTTATTTAAAATAAAGATAAAATTAGATATTTTATATTTTTATTGAAATATATAATTATCATTTTATAGTTTATTAATAATACATGTAATATAAATTATTTAAAAAATTTAGTTTGACAATAAAATATATGTTGTAAATATTAGAAGACAAATAGAATAATATGCATATAAAGAGGACATGTTGTGTAATATATACAAAGAGAGGGGATTCAAGTAACAAAAATTTTGACGAGACGATAAATAGTGTAATTATACAAAATATAAAAAAAATTAATTTTTTTACAAAAAAATATATAAATTTTTAAATCTTAAGAACAAGTGCATTAAAATAAGGACGTTGATAATAATTTACCTTTATAAAATCTATGCCAGTTGCAAGATACTTCTACCAAGATGAAAATAGTAACATTTGATCCATCCTATATGGAAAAAAAAAGGGATAATTACTATTTGCCCTCTGTGATTTGTTGTATTATATTAATTAGTCCCTCACTTATAAAAAAATATATATATTTGTCCCTCAATTTTGATTCTATTATACTAAATAATCCTTCTATCAATATTTTTCACTATTTTCTTTTTAATAAATGAGGAAAATAAACATAAAATAGAAAAGAAAAAATGAAAAAGTTATAAATACCCTTTTATGTATCATTGCTTGTATTTTTAACATTCCATTTTTACATGAACCCGCGAGTGGACTTCTTCTCATCTTCTCCACCACCATCATCAACAGCAATAACAGCAACACAACCTTGCTTCTTCAACTTCTACCACTCCTACTCTAACTTCTTCATCTCCTCTATCTTCTTCAATTTGTTCCTCTTTATCTACTTTTGCCTCCATGTCAACCACCACTACACCTCACCTTGTTGACACATCTTTGGTTATCACCTCGCCAATAAATCTAGGCCTTCTTTTTTAGACTTAATGAAGAAGAATTAGAGTCTCTATATCTAGATTTCAAAATACATTTTCAAACGTAAATGTAGGATAATAGGTCAAGGATGTTCAAGGATAAAAGGTTTGCATATAATCTTAGGTTTTTTAAAATGCTTAAAGTGGATAGACATATCACATTGTTTATAGATTTAGAAGTTAGATGTCAATGCTCTCTTGAATATATTCTAAATGTACATGGCCAAAAAAGCAACAAATTCTTTACAAACTAATTTTTGTTTCATATATGATTGTAGTCTTGTAGGCTTGTTTCAATTATGGTTTTTAGATTTTGAATAGGAAGAAACATGTTTTGAACAAAAATGCATATGTCAATGCTCTCTCGAATATATTCTAAATGTACATGGCCAAAAAAGCAACGAATTCTCTACAAACTAATTTTTGTTTCATATGTGATTGTAGACTTGTAGGCTTGTTTCAATTATGGTTTTTAGATTGTGAATAGGAAGAAACATGTTTTGAATAAGAATGCAACAAAAATAGAAACATGGTACTACTTGGTTGTCTGGTACTACCTCATACCAACAATAATGCTATTGTAGTGCTTCAAAGAAAAAGGTTGTTATCTTTAAGAAAAATTGAGGTGTAACTTCTTTAATAATGTCATGTTAATTTTGTCTATCTACATGAAAAATCAGACATTCTATGGCAAGCAACTAAACTCTATTCACCTCAACTAACCTTAACGAACTAACTAGTTGGGGTCAGCTCATGCCAAATTGACCACACTATAGGATGAGTCCTATTGAGCATAAAGAGTTGAGAAGGCAAGTGGAAGAGTTGTTGGCCATATGATACATTAGGGAGAGCTTGAGTCCTTGTGTTGTACCATCCCTTTTAACACCAAAAAAGAATGGGTCTTGGCGGATGTGCATTGATAGTCGAGCCATTAACAAAATAATTATCAGGTATCATTTTCCTATTCCTAGATTGGATGACTTACTTAATCAGCTTAATGGGACCATGATTTTTACTAAACTGGATTTGAAAAGTGGTTATCATTAAATTCATATTCGAGCTGACGATGAATGGAAAACATCCTTTAAGACAACGAAAGGATTGTATGAATGGCTAGTTATGTCGTTTGGGTTATCGAATGCACCAAGCACTTTCACGCATATTATGAATAAGATTTTGAGGCCTTTCATTGGTAAGTGCATTGTTGTGTACTTTGATGATATTTTGATTTATAGTGTTAACCCAGATGAGCACCTTAGTCAATTGTGAGATGTTCTCATTATGCTGCGTAGGGAGAAGTTATATGCAACCATTAAGAAGTGTGTATTTTTTACTACCAGTGTGTTGTTTCTTGACTATGTTGTGTCGGGTAAGGGACTACAGGTAGATGAGTCAAAGGTAGAGACTATGAAACATTGGCCAAAACCTACTACCATTACTAAAGTGAGGAGTTTCCACGGGTTGGCTTCATTTTATTCCTCATTTTAGGAATATTATGGCACCTACTATTGATTACATAAGGCAGGTAGGAAAGTTTGTGTGGATAGATGAGGCAAAAAAAGTGTTTGAGTTGATCAAATTATGCCTTACTATAGCTCTTATTTTATTATTTCCTAATTTTCATCAACCTTTTGAACTGCATTCAGATGCTTCTAAGGTGGGAATTAGGGTTGTTATGAGTCAAAACAACAAGCTAGTAGCGTGTTTCAGTGAGAAGTTGTCGGGGCCTAAATTGCATTATAGTTACTATGATGTCGAATTCTATGTTGTAGTTCATGCTATTAAGCATTACCGTCATTATTTATTTCAATGGGTGTTTATCTTGTATATAGATCATGAAGTGTTGAAGCATTTACATTGGCAAGATAAAAATTTTATGGAACATACTAGTTGGGTTACTTACCAGTGAAGCATATGTTGGGTGTTACTAATAGAGTGGATGATGCGTTGAGCAGACAAAAGAGTTTACTAGCTCAAATGTCCATTGAGGTACCTAGTTTTGATTCCTTTACAGAATTACTTGAGACTGACCCATATCTTTCTACTATTATAGCTAAGGTTAAAGCAAAGGAGAGAATAGATTTCATGTTGCATGAGCAATTTCTATTTAAAGGTAATCAACTATGTATCCCATATTGCAATTTGCATTTGAAATTATTAAAGAAATAAAAATAAAATAAAAGAACAAATGGATAAATGAAACAAGCCATTGAATCATGAATGATTGACTATCTAACAACCTTCTATAACCTGTTGATTTGTGCATAAATACCAGGAAATAGGCATCCAAGAATTATTGATTCACAAGAATACCGAATTTTAGGAAAATAATAATTTTGAATAATCAACTCAACAAAAACTGCCTCACATAGCCCTAAGGCTTACATATTTATAGGGTGGCACAAACCTACCCACACTAATTTTAATTAGAAAATAAAAATAAAGAAAATTTTAGTTAAGGTAGGAAATCAAATCCCTAACAATATAGAAAAATCAAATTCTAATCAATGTTAAATTAAAATAAAAAACCAAATCCTAATAATAATAATAATAATAATAATAATAATAATAATAATAATAATAATAATAATAATAATAATAATAATAATAATAATAATAATAAATAATAATAATTGGTATTAATTGTTTTGCAAATTCATTCCAAGGCTTGTTGCTCTACATCATTTCCTCCAAGATAAAAAAAATTTGCCCTCAAATTTTACCCAAATATTGAGAAACAAATTTTCTATAGAACATCATAAATTTATCTTTAACTTTTAATTCCTTCAAAATAGAAATTCAAGAAATATAAGAATAAAAAAATTTATCAATGCCAATGAAGTCAATATATTCAACATCAGCCTCATCCTCTTCATCAAATTTTGGTTCATCTCCAATAAATACATCTTCATCCTCACCATCATTAGTATTATAGAATAATATTTCTTCATAATACTCTCTCGACACGATTAATAAGGATTAATTCAGCTCTAATACCAACTGATGTAGCAGAAGTTTTAAAGAAATAAAAATAAAATAAAAGAACAAAGGGATAATGTTGCAAGCCATTGAATCGCACATGATTGACTATCTAGCAACCTACTACAACCTATTGATTTGCGCACAAATACCAAAAAAATAGGTATCCAAGAATTCATTGATTCACAAGAATATCAAATTTGGGAAAATAATAATTTTGAATAATCAACTCAACAAAAACTACCTCACATAGCCTTAAGGCTTACATATTTATAGGGTGGCACAAACCTACCAACCCTAATTTTAATTAGGAAATAAAAATAAAGAAAATCCTAATTAAGATAGGAAATCAAAATAAAATAAAATAAGGAGGAGCCTACTGAAAATCCAAAAATAAAATAGATCTAAGTGAATCGAGTAAAATCATCCACAAACAAAAAAAAATAAGAGAAACCTAAATTGGATAAAATAGGGGTAGGACCCCATACATCAGAGTGAACAATATTAAAGGGTTTTTTACTATGATGTTCAACAAAAGCTAATGGTATCCTAGCCAATTTTCTCAATTTACAGACAGAACAAATGATTTTAGAAATTGAACTAGAATAAGAGAGATTATGTCTGGCAATTATTTTAAACACAGTGGGTGCATGAGGATGACCTAATCTGGCATGCCAATCATCAAAAGAAGTAGAAACACCAAAATATTCAAATTTGGGTTATGGTTGAAGACAGTATAAGCCAACTTCACTTGGTCCTTGTAATAGGATTGCCTTGGTCCTTTGATCCTTCATAATAAAATAGTCAGGCCAAAATTAAAAGAAACAAAAATTATCTTTGGTGAATTTATTAACAGATAATAGATTTTTAGTAAGAGTAGGAATATGGAGTACATTATTTAACTTTAAAAAATTATTATCAATAATGGGATATAAAGCTATACCTTTAAAAATAATTGGCAATCCTTGGCCATTGCCTACCCGAATGTGATCCAAGCCTTGATAAGGTTGACTATCATATATTGTAGTTGAATTTGGTGTCATGTGATGACTTGCACCAGTGTCAAGTGTCCAGCTTATAGGATTCGGCAAGGATGAGGAAACTGATAGAAGGGCAACATAAGATGGAGGTTGTACCTGAGTATGACAGGTATGAGGTGAGTAAGGATTAGACCAAGCGAGATTGACTTGTGGAGTAAATTGAGGAGGACGCCTTTGATAGCACCTTCGATAACGATCTGCAATGTGTTTATGATAACCATATATCTAACAAGTAACAGAAGGACCATAAGATTAGTGCAGAAAAGAAGGAGCCTACTGATGCCGTTGATTATTGGTGAAATTGCCAAACTTGGTGGATAAAAAAGGATGCCTAGAAAAATTTAATGAAGTGCGTTGAACAACATGTGCTTGTGGAATAGCTTGAAAGCTTCGAAGTACAATTTTATGAGACAACAATTAAATATGTAATTCCTAAAATGAGACATGTTCAAGACATAGATTTAAGGCCAAAATTATAGGATGGAACTCACTGCCAACGTTTCGATAAATGATGGCATTAAACTCGACAGACCAGCTACATCTAGTTCATCCGCAAGAGTCTTGGCTTTGTGAAGGTAAGTTGAAATAGACATGTCATTTTTCTTTAACTCCTAAAGCTCAATATGGAGTTGGAGTTGGCAATTTTGGGAAATTGATCCAAAGGCAGTAGATAATGCTTACCAAACTGAATAAGCAAAGTAAAACCAATAACAAAAGGGAATACCTCTTCAGTGAGGGAAGATAAAAGCCAAGAGTGAAGTAATTGATCCTTTTGAAACTAAGAAGAGTAATCTGGATTAGGAATTTGTTGAGTAGGATCAGTTAGAGAAGCAATGGTGGATGGTAGGGGCAGAGAAGAACCATCAATGAGATTTGTCATAGCATGATAATTTAAAAGTGGCAAAAATTGTGTTTTCCATGCAAGAAAATTTTTAGGTGCAAGTTTAATTGCAAAAGTATGGTGAATGGTGGCTATGTTAGGGACAGATGTTGGGACAATAATTTAATTATTGGATGAAGCCATCGAGAGAAAAAAAATTGATTAGATTAAAGCTCTGACACCATGTGAACTCTTTTTGAGCTTATATTTTTCTCTGCCCACGATGGGTATAAATAAGTACAAGATATAGACTTGTTCCTAAAGTTTAATAACTGAATGACTAATTTATATGAGAGATTATAGGTATCCTAATATAATATGGATAGCTAAGGAATAAGCAAGAGAGGAAGTAAAATATACAAGGAGAGAAATCATAGGAGACTAAGTAAGGTAAATGGACAACTAAGGAATAAATAAGAGAGGAAGTAAAATATACAAGGAAAGAAATCATAGGAGACTAAGTAAGGTAACCATGAGTTTTTTCAAAGAAGATTGGTTAACAGAGACTGATAACCAAACTATGGGAAATTTAATTATTTAAGAGAACTACAACGTCAATGAGAATGCAAGGCTCATCAAAACCATGAAAGATATTCTAAGGAGAGACTAGATAGTCCAAATCAACCACATCTTTAGGAAGCCAATTTCATGGCAGATTGTCTTGCTTTAAAGGCTCAAGGTGCTCCTCTAAGCTGTCTGTCATGACCCAAAACAAGGGCCATGACCGGCACTAGGAAACGGGAATTCTTTCGACTCCGAAACCCATAGCAAGCCTTTAAAATAAAATAAAAGCAAGCAATAATAATAACATAAATAAAATATTTTACAGCGAAAATTAAAATCTCATAAGTAATAATATAATCCACCACAACTCATTAGATAAAACAAACTCATCTCAAATATATAATATCTTTTAATACAAGTGCTTGTTTTAATTCTTTAAAAATACAAATCTCAAACATGTATAATACATACTACTCACTAAAACAACTACTATAGTGTCTAGAATACAAAATAAAATTAAGTAAGCAGTTTACATAATAAAGCCGAGGCAGAAGAAATTCGGCGTAAGGGTCTGCTATTGAGGTCTGAGGACGAAGACTCTCCTATAAAATAATCAACGGAAGGGAGTCAAACCTCACTGAGTGAATTGTTATAATATATATACATGCATAGCTAAATGACAATGCACACATTCAATAATGTATATAATAAATATATATATGTATATATAGGCAAATACACACAGATGCAGCAAAATCATTTTATATATATACTGAAAATAATATCCAATTATGAAGGATCAAATAGAACCCTAAATGATCGTAACCTCAAACAGTGTTAGACAACACTCTAGCCATACAGGCTCACTCATTCCAAATAAATTCACTTATTCCATTTGGACAGTAGACTGGCCCCAAGACACTAAGTCAATCGAGCTCCAACACTCTGACTGTCAGTGTGATTGGCCCTGAGACACTTGGTCAACTGAGCTCCAGCAATCACACTCTCAATTCACATCTCACATTAAATTAAATCAATCCAATCAATATCCACAAATAGGATAGTAATTTAACCTAAATTCTATCATTGTACCGGCACATACTCGGTCTTAGTGCCTCCCACTAGGTAGCACATTCTATTGATATCCTTCATTCAAAATAAATCCACTCATTCGTAAAATAAATGATGCATGACATTAATTTAATTAGCAATATAAACCATATATATACTAGAAATATACCAAAAATAAACCAACTATATTTCGAGTATATACATACGTCAAATAAATTCAATTTAATTATAAAATAAACCAGAAATAAACTATAAATATAATTAAAAACATTTTAAGAATAATTCAATAATAAAACATGCATTTAATTTAAAATATACCAAAAATATGCCTAAATATACCTAAAATATACCTAAGCAATTATTGAATTATACCTAAGCAATTATTAAATCATTTATGCATATTTCATAAAATTCAAACATACATTTTTAAAACATGAAATCCTAAAATACGTATATATAAAATAACAACTCACAGTTATGCCCTCCTTGAGATGGGTCTGACGAGTCTGGTCCACTAAGTTTCAATCTCGGTGCAACTAAACAAACAAATGACAATACGAAATTACAATATGTTTAACGAAATTCTAGAGACTTGATTTAGAATACTAGATACAAAATCAAAATAGGAATTCGATCGAATATCACGTTTTACGAGAATTCTACCAAAAATTTGATAAAACCTCCCTTGTAAAATAGGCATCTCTCTATTCAGAAAGTAGAGTCGATCCTGCAAGAAAACACACTTTGGAAATAAACAGTCACACAACCCCTCGGTCGGACTCCCAAACTACAATTCCACCGACCGAGGTTCACAATTCAAGAGATAAACACAGAACACATTTAAAATGCCAAAAATACCCTTATTATACCAAAATATAGCAAATTAGAGATTTAAACGCTAAAAATACTTATTTTACTAACAAATATATAAAAACCCTAATTTTAATAAAATATTATTAAAAATCCATAATTCTTGATAAATTCATAAACATTAACCGAAATACATTTTATAACTCCAAATTACACAATTAGCCCTAAAACGTATTAAAAATCAATACAAACTCATTTATTTACAAAAATAGTATATTATATATAATTTGAAAATAATTTATGAAAAATACTTTTAATTAGTTAAAAATACTAAATCATTTGTAAAAATCATTTTTATACCTCAAATAACTGTTAAAACCAATTTAGTACCAAATTATCAAAATACCCCTAATTATATATAATTTCACATAATTCACTATAATTATACAAAAATTCACTAAAAATAATATAATTACTTAAAAATTAATTTCTCAACATATAATTCAATAAAATCAATAATTCTACTCAATTAACCAATTAATTTTAATAAAATACTTAATTAACCTAATTTTCTAAAAATCACCTAAACTAAATAAATTCATAATAATTATAAAAGAAAACATAAAAATTACAAATAAATTTCTAAAATTCATTTTAACACCTGTAAACACCATAAATCACAATTTCATAATTTAATTAATTAATTTACAAAAATTAAAAAATATTAATAAAACAATAAAAAATTCACAAAAATCAAAATAATTCCCAAAAATTCCATAAAAATTACAGGATGTAGATTGAGCTACTAGGATCAATCTTTGTGAAGGAAGTTAGCTTGAATCATTAGAATCGAAGTTCAAAAAAATCAAGAACTCATAAAGGCCGAAAATGAAAATTGAAAACGAAGGAAAATCTAGATCAAATCAAGTGAAACCAAGCTTGGAAATGAACTCACTGGAGCTCAAGGAGAAGATAGAGACTAGTGGAGTTCAAAATGGTGGCCGAAATCATAGTGATCAGTGTTGGGTACAAATTTCAGTTTCTCAGCTTTTCACGGTCAAAACTCACCGAAAAAGGAGGGAGAAGGTGGCGGAATGAGCTGGAGAGGGTGATGGTTGGTTGGGAGGCACTCCAACGGTGATGGTGGAGCTTGGCAGCGGCGATGATGGTGGTGAGGGGCATCGAGAGCTTGGGGAATACGAGAGGGGCACGAATCATAAATTTAGTGAACTTTATATTTGTTTATATATATATATAACTTTAACTTTAAATATTATAATATATTAATAAAATATTCAAAAATAATTATACACCACATGTTAAAATATCACCCAATATTGTATACATATACATATATATATATAATACATATTAATTTAATAAAAATGTATAATATATACTTAATTAAAATAACCCTAATTATTAAATATGTGTATATATATGCATGTATATGTATATATTTTAATATGACAATTAAAATCATGAATGGACTTATGCAACTACATAAAACCAACCAATATAATTAATAATTATTTATTTAGGTTTTAATTTTCCCAAAAATAAAATTCTTGGGAAAATTTTACGTAGAAATCTTAAAATAATTAAAAATAACTTTAATAAATAACCAACTAATTAAATAATCAAATATGTATAAAAATTATTAACACTGCATATCCCAATGTAGTTTAAAATTATTTAAAATATTGGGATATTACAGTCTTCCCTCCTTACAAGAATTCGTCCCTGAATTCCAGAAAAAGAAGAAATACAAAATCAAGAAGGGAAGAGATACGGGTAAGAAGCTCACATCTCAGCTTCAGTCTCCCATGTATGCTCCTCTACCCTGTTGCTGTGCCACAGAACCTTGACCATCGGAATCTGCTTTGATCGCAACTGTCGAACTTGATAATCAACGATCACCACATGTTCTTCCATAAACGTCAGATCTTCATTCACTTCCACAATGTCGGGCTGCAACATGTGTGAAGGGTCTAAGACATACTTCCTCAGCATAGAGATATGAAATACCATTTGCACTTGAGACATACCTAGAGGCAAAGCCAACCGATATGCAACAATGCTAACTCTCTCCAGAATCTCGAATGGTCCAATATATCTCGGTGCTAACTTACCCTTCTTGCCAAATCTCATCACAGCCTTCATCGGAGATACCTTCAAAAAAAATAAAATCTCCAAATTAGAACTCCACATCTCTGCGCTTAGGATCCACATAGTTCTTCTGCCTGCTAACTACGGTCTCTAATCTATGCTTAATCACAGCAACCTTCTCTACAGCATCCTCAACCATCTTAGGTCTAGTCAAAGCTCTCTCACCAATCTTATCCCAACTCAGAGGGGATCTACACTTCCTTCCATATAAAGCCTCATATGGTGCCATACCAATACTGCTATGGTAGCTGTTATTATATGCAAACTCTACGAGTGGCAAATGATCATCCCAGCTACCTCCCAAATTCAAAACACACATCCTCAATATATCTTCCAGTGTCTGGATCGTCCTCTTAGACTGACCATTTTTCTAAGGATGAAAAGCAGTATTGAAGCCCAACCTAGTGCCCATCGCTTCCTACAACTTTTACAAAAAATGTGAGGTAAATACTGAACCTTTGTTTGACATAATGGACACAGGTACTCCATAAAGGCATATAATATGCTTCACATATGGCTTCGCCAATCTAGCTACAAAATAGGTGGCTTTTATAGGCAAGAAATGTGCAGACTTAGTCAACCTGTCTACAATCACCCAGATGGAATCGTATCCATCCTTAGAATGAGGTAAACCAACCACAAAATCCATAGTTATCCTTTCCCACTTCCACTCAGGAATAGGAAGAGGCTGAAGCTTCCCAGAAGGCTTCTAATGCTCAGCTTTCACTTGCTGACATGTTAAGCACTTAGCAACATAATCAGCGACATCCTTCTTTAGTATGTCCCACCAGTACCAGTCTCTGATACTGTGGTACATCTTAGTGACACCCGAATGTATGTTGTAGGCTGTAGAATGTGCTTCCTCTAGGATCTCTTCTCTTAAATTATCCACATCAGGAACACACAATCTACCACTGATCCACAAAATACCATCATCATCGAGTGTGAAATCAGTGAACTTCCCTGCACGGACATTCTCTTCAAGCTCTTCTAGAATAGGATCTCGGCTCTGAGCTGCCTTAATCCTATCTCTCAGTACAGATCGCACCTTAAACTAAGCTAGCAATCCACCTGATCTACTAAGCTTCATCATCAGACCTTGATCTACTAATAGATGCAACTTCTAGATCAACGATCTCCTCTCCACACTAATATAAGCGAGACTACCTGAGGACTTCCTACTCAAGGCATCTGCTACCACATTAGCCTTGCCTGGATGATATAAAATCTCATAGTCATAATCTTTCAACAATTCCAACCATCTCCTCTGCCTTAGATTCAGATCTCTCTGCTGGAAAATGTACTTAAGGCTCTTGTGATCAGTAAAAATCTCACAAGTCACCCCGTACAGATAATGTCTCCAGATCTTAAGAGCAAAGATTATTGCAGCCATCTCAAGGTCATGTGTAGGATAGTTCTGCTCATGCTTCTTCAACTGCCTTGAAGCATAGGCTATCATCTTACCATTCTACATCAACACACAACCAAGGCCAACTCTAGAGGCATTACAATACACTGTGAACTTATCCACACCATTAGGTAAAGCTAACACTGGGGCTGTGGTCAATTTCTCTTTCAACAACTAAAAAATGTTCTCACAAGCTTCTAACCACTCAAATCTTACATTCTTCTGAGTCAAGCGAGTCATAGGAGCTGTAATTTTGGAAAAATCCTATACAAATCTCCTATAGTACCCGGCTAAACCTAGAAAACTATGAATCTTTATAACAGAAGTCGATCTGGGCCACTCAGACACTGCTTCAATCTTCTGTGGATTAACCTGGATACCTTATTTAGTCACCACGTGTCCAAGAAAAGAAACACTCTCCATTCAAAAATCACACTTTGAGAATTTAGCATAAAGCTGATGTTCTCTCAGTGTCTGTAGTACAGTCCTCAAGTGATATACATGCTCCTCCATACTTCTCGAATACACCAGTATATCATCGATGAAGACCACCATAAACTGATCCACATACGGTCTGAATACCTTGTTCATCAGGTCCATAAAAGCTACTAGTGCATTAGTCAAGCCAAAAGACATCACCGAAAAATCATAATAACCATATCGAGTGCAGAACGCCGTTTTAGGAATATCGACTTCACTGATCCATAGCTGATGATAACCCGACCTTATATTAATCTTAGAAAAGAACTGTGCACCCTGTAGCTAATCAAACAAGTCATCTATCCTCGGGAGAGGATACTTGTTCTTCACTGTCACCTTGTTTAGTTCTCTGTAATCAATGCACAGTCTCAGGGTACCATCCTTCTTTTTCACAAATAAGACTGGTGCTCCCCAAGGAGAAACACTGGGTCTAATGAAACCCTTGTCTAACAGCTCTTACAACTGCTCCTTTAACTCATTTAACTCTGTAGGAGCCATTCTGTAGGGTGGCATAGACATAGGAGTAGTACCTTGAACCATATATATACAGAACTCAATCTCTTTATGAGGTGGTAAACCTGGTAACTCCTCAGGAAAAACATCAGGAAACTCACAGGCAATAGGAACATCTATGAGTGATAACTTCTCTACTGAAGTATCCTTAACCAATGCCAAATATCCCTAACAACCTTTCCTCAGCAACTTTCTAGCCGTAATAGCAGAAATGAGATTCTGAGGTGCTGAACTCCTATCACCCACAAACTTAAATTCTTCTTCACCAGGAATTCTGAAAGTCACCTCTTTACTCTGACAATCCACCATGGCATAATGCTGAGATAACCAATCCATATCTAGAATAACATCAAACTTCATCATATTCAACAGAATCAAATCAGTGGACAATTCTCTACCTCCCACGAGAACTGGACAACCAAAAAGAACAACATCAGTGTCCAAAGAATCACTTAAAAAAGTGGCGACAGACAAAGGAAAAGTCATCCTCGAAGCTTGCCAATAAGACTTGGAAGCAAAAATAGGAGAAACGAACGAATGCGTGGCACCCGGATCAAATAGAACCCATGCATCCAGGTAACAGACAGAAATAATACTTGCCATAACTACATTAGATGCCTGAGCATCCTGCTGAGTGAGATGGAAGACTCTGGCCTGTTCTCGATCTCCTTGCTGGCTGGTAGAAGCCTGGCCAACACCTCTGGCACCTCCTTTAGCACCTCTACCGTGACCCTGCTAAGGAACAAGCCGAGTAGAACTCTAATACTGGGCTGGAGGCAACTAAAAAGGAATGAGTGCAGCATTAGCAATTGACTATTGGGGAAATTATGGAATCTGCGGCTGCTGATACCCAGAATAAGGACACGATCTGGCATAATGTCCTATCTGCCCACATCTAAAGCATGTCAGTGGTGTCATGTAACATGGTCCCTGATGGACTCTACCGCAGGTCTGGCTAACACTGGCAGCTGATCCAGAACTACGACCACTGCTACTGCTCGAAGCACCTGACCCAAGTCTAAATGGTCTACGCTGACCTCCACGGCCATGTCTACTGCTCTAATGTACCTGCTACTGCTGTCTTTGAGTCTGCTGAGCTGGACCTCTCTGCTGACTACTCGATCCAATCTAAAAACTCGAGTATGGAGTAGTCTAGAATCCACCAAACTGAACACCCAACTGGTAATAATTAGGCATAGCTCCCTGCCTAACTAGCCTCAACTCAATCTCCTTAGCCAACTTTATCACTGACTCCAAAGTAAGGCCCGCTATAGGCATACCAGCAAATGCAGAACCCAATCTAGTAACATAGGTAATGACTGTGAAATACTAGTCTCGCATCAGATCCTCTGCATATCTACCAAGTATAAGGAACTCTCGGGTATACTCCTCAACAGATCTATCACCACGAGAAATACTAGTCAATCAAAGATAATAACTCATGCGAAGTGGCTCTGGGCAGAATCTGCTCATGAATCACTCTTTGAACTGAGCCCAAGTCATTGTCAACATATAAGGCTGGGTCATTTGAATGAACTAGTCCAAGGCTGGTCCCTCAACAAAAAGCTCGACTATCATAATCCGTTGGTACTCGGTATGAGCAGTCTGAGTCCTAGTCTCAATCACATGTAGAAAATCTAGAGGGTCAGATGTCCCATTAAAAGCGATCTTGCCAACTCTGGCATAGAATAGAGCTGCCTCAGGGTCAGACATACCCTGCTGATAGGCAGGCTGAACAGGCGGAACTACCGAAGGTATATGAACATCTTTGTACTCAGGCTCTATAGGCTCCTCATCCTGTATCTCTCTCTGTCTATGGCGACCTACTGCTCCTCGAGGTCTACCTCTACCACCACCTTTGCGTCTAAATGGCAGCTCAAGAGGTAAGACCTCATCCTAAAAGGACTCATCATCCTCGACCTCAATAACCGGTGGAGTGACAAGCACTCACCTCCTCATTCTGAAAAGACAAATAGAAGGATTTAGACAAAAACAGACAATGGAGGATAATGCAAAAAACTAAATTAAGGAATACTTATCAAGACATACTCAAACCTAATTCACTGTAGTAGTTTCAAAAGAAAAACACAACACTGAAAAATAGGGCCACAATTCACACAACTAAGGCCCTAACACCAAACTCCGCTCTGATACCAACTTTGTCACGACCCAAAACAAGGGTCATGACTGACACTAGGGAACGGGAATTCTTTTGAATCTGGAACCCGTAGCAAGCTTTTAAAATAAAATAAAAGCAAGCAATAATAATAACATAAATAAAATATTTTGTAGTGGAAATTAAAATCTTATAAGTAATAATATAATCCACCACAACTCATTACATAAAACAAACTCATCTCAAATATATAATATCTTTTAATACAAGTTCTTGTTTCAATTCTTTAAAATACAAATCTCAAACATATATAATACATACTGCTCACTAAAACAATTACTGTAGTGTCTAGAATAAAAAATAAAATTAAGTAAGTAGCTTACATAATAAAGCCGGGGCAGAAGAAATCTGGCGTAAGGGTCTGTTACTGAGGTTTGAGGACGAAGACTCTCCTATAAAATAGTCAACGGAGGGGAGTCAGACCTCACTGAGTGAATTGTTATAATATATATACATGCATAGCTAAATGATAATGTACACACTCAATAATGTATATAATAAATACATATATAGACAAATACACACAGATGTAGCAAAATCATTTTTTATATATATTGAAAATAATATCTGATTATGAAAGATCAAATAGAACCTTAAATGATCGCAACCTCAAACAATGTTAGACAACACTCTAGCCATACATGCTCACTTATTCCAAATAAATTCACTTGTTCCATTTGGACAGTAGACTGGCCCCGAGACACTAAATCAACCAAGCTCCAACAGTCTGACTGTCAGTGTGATTGGCCCTGAGACACTTAGTCAACCGAGCTCCAGCAATCACACTCTCAATTCACATCTCACATTAAATCAAATAAATCCAATCAATATCCATAAATAGGATAGTAATTTAACCTAAATTCTATCATCGTACCGGTACATACTCGGTCCTAGTGTCGCCCACTAGGTAGCACGTTCTATTGATATCCTTCATTCAAAATAAATCCATTCATTCGTAAAATAAATGATGCATGACATTAATTTAAATAGCAATATAAACCATATATATACTAGAAATATACCAAAAATAAACCAAGTATATTTCGAGTATATATAGACATCAAATAAATTCAATTTAATTATAAAATAGACCAGAAATAAACTATAAATATACTTAAAAACATTTTAAGAATAATTCAATAATAAAACATGCATTAATTTAAAATATACCTAAAATATACCTAAGCAATTATTAAATCATTTATGCATATTTCATAAAATTCAAACATTCATTTTTAAAACATGAAATCCTAAAACACGTATATATAAAATAACAACTCATAGTTATGCCCTCCTCGAGACGGGTCTGACGGGCCTGAACCACTAGGCCTCGATCTCAGTGTAACTAAAGAAACAAATGACAATACGAAATTAGAATAAGTCTAACGAAATTCTAGAGACTCGATCTAGAATACTGGACACATAATCAGAATAGGAATTTGACCGGATATCACGTTTTATGAGAATTCTACCAAAAATTCGGTAGAACCTCCCTTGTAAAATGGGCATCTCTCTACTCAGAAAGTAGCACCAGTCCTGCAAGAAAACACACTTCGAAAATAAATAGTCACACAACCCCTCGATCGGACTCCCAAACTACAATTCCACCGACTGAGGTTCACAATTCATGAGATAAACACAGAACACGTTTAAAATGCCAAAATACCAAAAATACCCTTATTGTACCAAAATGTAGCAAATTAGAGATTTAAACGCTAAAAATAATTATTTTACCGATAAATACATAAAAATTGTAATTTTAATAAAATAATATTAAAAATCCATTATTCTTGATAAGTTCATAAACATTAACCAAAATACATTTTATAACTCCAAATTACACAATTAGCCCTAAAATGTATTAAAAATCAATACAAACTCATTTATTTACAAAAATAGTATATTATATATAATTTAAAAATAATTTACGAAAAATAGTTTTAATTAGTTAAAAATACTAAATCATTTGTAAAAATCATTTTTATACCTCAAATAACTGTTAAAACCAATTTAATTTAATTTTTAACCAATTTAGTACAAAATTACCAAAATACCCCTAATTATATATAATTTCACATAATTCACTATAATTATACAAAAATTCACTAAAAATAATACAATTACTCAAAAATTAATTTCTTAACATATAATTCAATAAAATCAATAATTCTACTCAATTAACCAATTAATTTTAACAAAATACTTAATTAACCTAATTTTTCAAAAATCACCTAAACTAAATAAATTCATAATAATTATACAAAAATCATAAAAATTATAAATAAATTTATAAAATTAATTTTAACACCTATAAACACCATAAATCACAATTTCATAATTTAATTAATTAATTTACGAAAAACAAAAAAATATTAATAAAATAATAAAAAATTCACAAAAATCAAAATAATTCCCAAAAATTCCACAAAAATTACAGGATGTAGATTGAGCTACTAGGATCAATCTTTGTGAAGGAAGTTAGATTGAATTATTAGAATCAAAGTTGAAAAAAATCAAGAACTCATAAAGGCTAAAAATGAAAATTGAAAATGAAGGAAAATCTAGACCAAATCAAATGAAACCAAGCTTGAAAATGAACTCACTGGAGCTCAAGGAGAAGATAGAGACCGGTGGCATTCAAAATGGTGGCCGGAATCACAGTGATCGGTGTTAGGTACAAATTTCAGTTTCTCGGCTTTTCACGGCCAAAACTCGTCGGAAAAAGGGGGAGAAGGTGGCGGAATGAGCTGGAGAGGGTGATGGTTGGCTGGGAGGCACTCCAACGATGATGATGGAGCTTGGCAGCGGCAGTGATGGTGGTGAGAGGCGTCGAGAGCTTGGGGAATACGGGAGGGGCACGAATCGTAAATTTAGTGAACTTTATATTTTGTTTATATATATATATATATAATACATATTAATTTAATAAAAATGTATAATATATACTTAATTAAAATAACCCTAATTATTAAATATGTGTATATATATGCATGTATATGTACATATTTTAATACAACAATTAAAATCGTGCATGGACTCATGCAAATACATAAAACCGACCAATATAATTAATAATTATTTATTTAGGTTTTAATTTTCCTAAAAATAAAATTCTCAAAAAAAATTTACGTAAAAATCTTAAAATAATTAAAAATAATTTTAATAAATAACCAACTAATTAAATAATCAAATATCTATAAAAATAATTAACACTGCATATCCCGATACAGTTTAAAATTATTTCAAATATCGAAATATTACACTGTCACAGGTTACAATAAATGCCAACCTACTTAAGAGGTTGGATTAAGCACGATTGTTTATGGTTGCCCATAAGAGGCTCGTGAGATGTTGATATGTTTGCAAATGCCTCAGTTTGTAAAAAAAAAAAAAAAAAAAGTTCTATAGGACTACTTAGGCCATCAAAAAGTAAACACATGGTATTTTTGTCATTTCATATATATTTAAGGACTATTTGACAGAAAACATAATAAAATGACTATTTAATTTATTCTTTAAAATTAAGGGATGAATAAATATATTTTTTAAAAGTGAGGGATCAATTAATATAATATAGCAAACTATAGGGGGTAAATAGTAATTGTCCCAAAAAGGAAAATAGTAATTGAATAAAGCGCGTGAAGATAGGGCGGTTGGGAGATAAATGACAATGGGAACTATTCCTTTTATCTTGGGAGGATGGCAGCGGCAGAGGCAGAGATACGGATACGGACAGAGGTTTTTGGTTTTGAGACTTTTTCTTTCACTCTCTCTCTAATATGGCAATAGATGTCCTCGTGATCGGAGAAGGCAGATCCATGGAAGACTGTTCCCTCTAGTCACGTGGGTTCTTTTGACTACTCCAATGACCGACCCATCTACCTGCCCCATTGTTACGAGCGCCCCCTTTTAGTCCCCTCAGTAAAGAGGTATAAATTGAATCGAGTGAAGCACAATAAATTAATCTACACCCACTACAAGTTACAAACAGTAGCAGTAGTACTGCTACAGCTGCTAAAAAAACACACACACGCACATTTTGATCTACATGTATTATTGCCCCACCCAAAACACTTACTGACTTAACTGACCTTGGCTGACCGGTATTTCGCCATTTTGTTAGGCCTATAAAGCTACCAGACAGCACTTCTTGTCATCACCCCTCTCGTAACATTTAGTGATTTCTCTTATATTCAAACGCTATATTATTACGCACTCCTCTCTGGTCAGTTTTTACTATTTGATTCGTACCAGCTCTCAGTTGCCATTGCTCTTTAAACTACAAACCCACCATCCCCCATATTATTCCTCATTCTTAGCCCCAAGTCTACTTCTAAATCCTTGGCATTATTCCACAACTATCTGTTTCGTGGCCACATAGAGAGAGCTACAACCAAGTGACTGGAAAAAATTGAGTCAGTCCAAAAAAAATTAATTGATAGATGATGCATAACTGCAGTAGCAACATGGTGGGTCAATGTACATGTGGCCTGTTTCATAGCCAAAGCAACTCTTTTACCATGCTATTTTCCAGGCCGAATGGCCATCACAAATGTTATGATGAAACAGACCTGTACTCTTTTGCCTCCTCGCCATCTTCTGTTGACTGCACTCTCTCTTTAGGTACCCCATCCACTCGTCTAAGTGAAGAGGACGAGAAAAAATCAATTTGTCATGAACGCGGCCCTAGTTCTTGCATGTCCAAATTCCGCTGGGATATGCTGCAAAACCAAAAAACACCTTATTGCTCACAAAACTACAAGAGTACCAGTCGTGGCAGCAATAGTACTAGCAACTATAACTCCGCCAATAATGATCCACTCGTTGCTCGCCGCTGTGCAAATTGTGACACCACTTCTACTCCTCTTTGGAGAAATGGTCCCAGGGGCCCCAAGGTATCTCAAATTGGATGTAGATACTTAGTGTTTCACTTCTTGTATATCTATATTTTTAATTCTTTTCCGCTCGTTTCATAGCACATTAATTATGTGGTCCGTTTTAAAAATAACAAAACCGATTGCTCAATTGGTCGAGTGATTGGTTTATGATGCAGGAGGTTTAGTCCCTATCATCCCTGCATTTGCAGAATTTCATGTTTTGGTATTTTTCAGGAAAAGCATTTGCTGTTTAATTAATTTAGATTTTGCTATAATGAACAAATAATATATATATATAGAAGATGACCAATCAACTGACGTGAACTGTGCAGTCGCTTTGCAATGCATGCGGAATTCGGTTCAAAAAAGAAGAGAGAAGAGCCACAGCTGCAAATTCAAGCAGTAACAACATTGGAAGTGCATCATCAGGAACAATGATGGATCACCATTATGGTTACCAAGACAATTCATGGGTTCAAACGCAGAAAATGCCATGCTTTTCTCCAGCCAGTGAATTCAGGTTGATAGAAGACAGCGATCGAGATTCTGATGCGGGCATTCCGTTCCTTTCCTGGAGACTCAACGTTACGGACAGGCCTAGCCATGATTTCACGAGATAAAGATTCAAGAAATGAACAAGAAAAAAAAGGAAAAAAACAAAAGGACGGTCAAAACCCAGAGATGCAATGACTAGTGATGTAATGAGAGTGAGGGATGTTTTTGTTTTTCACTGTACACGACATTTATTTGTTTTTCAAACAAAATATTAATTGATTATTCCTCCTTTTCTCTTGGCTAATTAACATTGTACACAGCTAACTTTGGAAGCTGTTATAGGCCAATTAACACATCAAAATCTTATAGGTAGATGGTACAGCGTGATGCATGTCATAGTCGTATCAGTCTCATTGCTAAAATCACGTGAACACATAAAGCTAAAAAACTATTCTCATACTAATAATTATGCCACTCTCACGCGATGGAATAAGTTTAGAATCTATCCACGAACCGCTCACATCGCAACAACCCAAAGAAGCTTACAGTTTTTGCTGATTAGTAATACTGCACACCATACCACTAGACTATGGCGATAGCAGTACTAATTAATATCGGAAGTATTACGAGAAGCAAAAATAAACTAAAATAGCAATAAAAATATTAATGAAAAAGCAAGTTAAAGAAAAAAGATTATTCTACTTGGATACTCTGCAATGATGAAAGCAACCAACAACGCTTCTTCTTGGCATAGTACAAGAAAGAAAAAGGAACGGGCAGATCTTGAATAAAAGATGAAAATTCAAAAATAAAGTCAAAAATTAATTAGAAATAATAAAAGTAAACAAATAATAAAATAAGATTTGACAATATTATTTAAAGAGTTGAAATTTCACGAGTGATGCCTAAACCAGATGATCAAAAGCTTAAACCTTGAAACTTTTGGTTTTAAGTTCAATATGCAATAATATCAAAGATAATTCTTGACTGGTCCTATGGGTCTCCTTTCCATTAATATTAATAACTAACAATCGTAATTTTATGAGGTATTAAGATATTATTTAAAAAATTAAATAATCATTTCATTTAAATAATCATTAATTAAGTAATTGTCTTGTTTAAATATATTGAAATCTAGATTTAAACATAAAACTTAAAATAAAATCTAATAATTTCAATTACGAATAGATATACCTATTAAAGATTAATATTGTATGTTTATCTTTGTATTTTAATGTTAGTTGAAAGGTTTATTAGTTTAACTTAACGAAATGAGAATTCGTAAATTATTACTTAGTAATTGAATTAACTAGTCCATGATGAAGACCAAGATTCTAGTCAAGTGCAACAAGACATAAATTCTGAAACATTCTCATCATCCTTTATAAGAAAATTGGTGGTCTAATGACAAAAGTAAGTACAAAGAAGATGAAAGAGACTCCACAAGGCTTAATCATGGAGATGCATAGCGAAGAGGTTGTTTTACAAGATTCTAATGTTCTTTTAGAGGTTACTAACACTTATCTTCATGTGCAAGATAATGGGCAAGGTTTGTAATTGAAGGAATATAACCTAGAGCCAATGATATAAAACAAAGTTACATAAACATATTAAGAAAAGGCCCAACCTGTATGCTAATAGCATTTCTAATCCATTTTTTATTTAATATAAATTTTTTATTATAAAAAGTGATCTTCCAAACCGTCCTTTAAATTTATATTTTAAATTAAAAAGTGAGTTTAATTTTCTATATATAAAGAGTTAAAATTCACTCTCTATATAAATAGAGAGCCAAAATTCATTTTCCAGAGAGCCAAAATTCACTTTATATATAAAGATTAATTAATATAGCTCTATATTTCATACATAGTCTTTTTTTTTTTTTTTTTTTATTATCTAAATTTTTTTCTTTTTCTTCACACAATATTTAAAAATTAAAATTAAATACTTTTATAAAATAAAATATAAAAAATACATTAAATTTAAATAAAATTATTTACTCTTTATATTAAAAAATTCTTTAAAATGCTATTTATTACTTAAAATATGCTCTTTATTTAAAAAATTACAATTGGAGATGCTCTAAGACACATTACATGTTTTTTTTTTGGGGATTATTTGGCCTTATTAGGTTCGTCCAAACCTTAATCAACTAATTTTATTCAAAATCCACATACAGGCCCTTAAAATCTGCACATATTTAGCTTTACTCCTTCAAGTTTCATTTTGCATATTTATACCCTTATATTTTATGAGTTGAAAAATTTTAACGTTTATGTTAATTTTTAACACAAATTATTTCTTTTTTATCACTGAAGTTTTATATTTCTAACATCCTTACTATTTTTTTATTTTTTTTAATATTTTTCACTTATAAAATTTTTCACCAATAAAAAAAATTTTACTTATTTTAATTTCTAATTTTTAAATTAAAAATATAAATATAGGAGAAATAAGTTTTCATTTTTTGTCACGACCCAAAACAGAGGCCATGACCAGCGATAGGGAACGAGAATTCTTTCGAATCCGAAATCCGTAGCAAACCTAAAAATAAAATAAAATAAACATGTAATAATAATAACAATATATAATGCAGCGGAAATAAAAATCATAAATATAATAATAGCATAAACACCAACTGGATTTAAATCAAATCCTCATCATTACATATATATAAATCTTTATACAAATCCAGTTTAAATATAATACAACATCTCTTTAACAATTTAATGACTACTGCAGTGTCTAGATAAAATAAACCCAAGACTCAGAGAAGCAATTTACACAAAGAAGCCGGGGCGAAAGAAATCCGACGTACAGACCTGCTACTGAGGTCTGAAGATGATGACTCTCCTGAAAAATTAGTCAACGGAGGGGAGTCATACCTCACTGAGTGAATTACTATAGTATATATATATGCACACTAAATAACAATGCATACAATCAACAGTATATATCTAATATGTATATATACAGGTAAATACACACAGATGCAATAAAATTATTTTATATATATTTCATTGAAAATCACCGTTTATGAAGGATCAAATAGAACCCTATGATATCGCAACCTCAAAAACAGTGTTAGACAACACTCTAGCCATACAGGCTCACTTATTCCAAATATATTCACTTATTCCATTTAGACAATAGACTGGCCCCGAGACACTAAGTCAACCGAGCTCCAGCAGTCTGACTGTCAGTGTGATTGGCCCCGAGACACTTGGTCAACCGAGCTCCAGCAATCACACCTCCAAAACATATCTCACATATCAAATAATCAAATCCAATCAATATCCACAAATGGTTAGTAATATAGCCTAATGCTATAGGCGCACCGATACGTACTCGGTCTTAGTGCTGCCCACTAGGTAGCACGTTCTATTGATATCCTTCATTAAAATATAAAGCATACATTCATAAAATTAAATGATGCATGAATTGAATAAAATAGCAACATAAACCATATATATACTAAAAATATACCAAAAGTAAACCAGGTATATTTCAAGTATATATACGTCAAATAAATCCAATTAAATTACAAAATAAACTAGAAATATACTTAAAAACATTTTAAACATAATTCATTAATAAAACATGCATATAGTTTAAAATATACCAATAATAAACTAAAAATAAACCAAAAATACCCTAAAAATAAACTTAAGTACTAATTAAATCATTATGCATATTTAATCAAAATAAAACATATATTTCTAAAATCATGCATCCTAATGCATATATATATAAAATAGTAACTCACAAATTAGTGCGCTCCTCGAGATAGGTCCGACGGGCCTGGTCCACTAGGCCTCGGTCTCGGCGCAACTAAACAAACAATAACGACAGAAATCAGAATAAACCTAACAAAAAATCCTAGAACTCGATCTAGAATATTAAATACAGAATCGAAATTAGGGTTCGACCGGACATCACATTTTACGAGAATTCTATCGAAAATTCGGCAGAACCTCCCCTGTAAAATGGACATCTCTCTACTCAAAGAGTAGAGCCGACCCTGCAAAGAAATACACTTCGAAAAACAAGCTCAAAACAAATCCACAACCCCTCGGTCGGACTCCAAACTACAGTCTACCGATCGGGGTCCACAAATAAATAACAATTTCAGAAATACCAAAAATACCCTTATAACATAGAAATTCATTTTATAAGTGGAAATTACATAATTAACCTTTAAACATAGTAAAAACCGATAAAAACTCATTTTATTAGAAAAATCGTATATTATATATATAATTGAAAATAATTCACGAAAAATAGTTTTAATTAGTTAAAAATACCAAATAATTTGTAGAAATCATTTTTATACCTTAAATAACTATTAAAACCAATTAAATTACATTTTTAGCCAATTTTGTGTAAAATTACCAAAATGCCCTTATATATATAAATATACTAAAATTACTTCAAAAATTCACCAAAAATATTATAATTATCCAAAATTAATTTTATCAACATATTTATCAAAAATATCAATAATTAAACTCAATTAACTAATTAAATTCAATTAAAAACATATTTAACCCTAATTTTCCAAAATTACATAAACTCAAATAATTCAAAATAAATACGTAGAAATTCATAAAAATTCCAAATAAATTCCTATAATTCATTTCAACACCCATAATTATCATAAAACACAATTTCATAATTTATTTAATTAATTTCCGAAAATTAGAAAATAATATTAAAATATTCAAAAATACCCAAAAATCAAAATAATCTCCAAAAATTCTACAAAAATTCACACATGTAGATTAAGCTAAGGGGAACAACATTTATTAAGGGAGTTTTTCATGAATCAAACAATTCAAAGTTCAAAAAAATCAAAAACCCTAAAATGGCCGAAATCGAAAATTCGAAACCTAAGCAAATCAAGACCATTTCAGCCCAAAAAAAAGCTAGAATCACACTCACTGGAGCTCAAGGAGAAGAAAGAGACCGGCGGTTTCAAAAATGGTGATTGGAATCGCGAGGTGAGAAGAAATGAAGCTTTCGGCCGGAAATGGAGGAAAGAAGCTAGCCGGCGCCGGGGAAGGAGGTTAGGGGTGGCGAAGCAGCTGGAGAAAACGGCGACACACAGGGGAGGCACTCTGACGGCCGGTGATCGGAGTAGCAGTGGTGAGGGGAAGATGGAGGAGGGTCGGGGAGAAGAAGACTGAAGGAGAAGAAGAAAAGAAAAAGAAAAGAAAAAGAAAAAGAAAAGAAAAAAGAAAAAAAAGAAAAAGAAAAAGAAAAATAATAATAAAATATTTGGGAAAAATCACACACCACACACTTATTATAATAATTTAAAATTTAATAATAAATAAAATAATTAAATAATAATAAAATTAATAAACAAATAATAAAATATTAGGGTAATATTAAATCCTAATTAAATAAATATATACACATAGGCTTTATTTAGTAATTTAAAAATACGTATGAGTTCATGCAAGTCCGTAAATCTATTTAAAATAATTAATAATGAAATATTTACGTGAAAATTTCCCCGAAAATGTAAGTCCCTTGAAAAATTTTACGTAAAGTACTTAAAATAATGATAAACAATTAAAAATCAATTTAAATTAAATAAAAGCTTATTAAATATCAATATTATATTTAAAAATTATTAACACTGCATATCCCGATGCAGTATTAAAATATTTAAAAACACGGGATATTACATTTTTTTAATTTAAAATATAAATTTATGTGTACATATTTAAATAATGTTGAATTTAAAATTAATTAATTAATTAATGTTAAGACATAAAAAATTGCAATAATACAATTATTTTTCATAATATTTAAAGTTATACAAGTTTTTTTTTTCATACAATTTATATTTTTTAGAATAAATATTATGATGAAAAGGAACATCATAATTAAAAGACATTATAATAAAAATATATTTTATATTCTTTAAAATTTTGTAAAAAACAAAAAAGGTACAAAAAAATTATATTTTAAATTTTAAATAACTATAAAACATATTTTTATCCTAATGTCTTTGGATTATAATGTTCTTTTTCATCATTATTTTTTATTCTAAAAAATATAAATTTTATTAAATATAAATATTGTAATTTAAAATATTGTGAAAAAAATAGTATTATTATAATTTATTCTATATCTTAACATTAATTAATTAATTACTTAATTTTTAAAATTAAAAATTCTTTAAATATATATATAAATTTATATTTTTATTGAAATATTAAAATTATTATAAAAACTTATATTCATTTTTTTAATTTAAATATTAAAAATTAAAATAAGTAAATTATTTTTTTGGTGAAAAAATTTTAAAAGTGATATAAGTGTTTTTAAAAAAAAGTAAAAAATGACATAATGTTAAAAATATAAAACTTTAGGGACCAAAAGGGAAATAATTTGTGTTAAAAATTGACATAAAGATTTGAAATTTTCAACCCGTGAAAATATGAGAATCTAAACATACAAAATGAAACTTAAGGGGTCTAAAACTAAAAATATGAAAAGTTTAGAGGACTGAATATGGATTTTTCCTTTTATTTACTTTAACTTTTCAATACTTCATTGATACTTAATTGTCATTAGTTGTAGTGTTTTTAAAGAAATCCTCTTTAGTTAAAGATTTTCTTTTATAGGTATCATTAGGAGTAGGTAAGAAAAGTCTTTTCCTTCTAGGATTAGGATATCCACATGCCTAGCTATATAAAAAGGTTGGAAATATGTCAAACGAATCATCATTAATAAATATTAAGGTATTTTTCAGCAAGGTTTGCTTTGTCTTTTTATGTTCTTAGTCGAATACAATATCTTGACTTATCAAAGAAGCCATCAACCTTTATAGTGTCTTCAAGATTGGAGATTTAAGGACTTAGTTTCTTTATAGTTCTAATAAGATCATTTATAAATATTTTCTAGATTTTCAGGGTGCGCATAACATGGGGTGCCCATGTGGGAAATAAGATTTAACTTGAATCATTTATTCTTGTGTGATAATAATCCTAGTGTGAAAAGGAATCCTAATTCAAACACTTTGACTTGTGATAGGGGTCCAATTACAAAGGCATGTACTAAGACGGTGAAGGAAGCATTGGACATGCTAATTCAATCAATTTGAGCTCAAGGTACAAGTTTAAGTCAATATGGTCCTTTTAAAGCAAAAGGAATCAATTTTGGTTTAAAGTTTATTCATTTAGTCCAAATTGAAAATTCAAGCCCAAATAAATATTAGTACAATCAAGCCCAAAGGAATCCTAATTCAAACCCTTTGACTTATGATGGAGGTTCAATCATAAAGGCATATGCTAAAGTGATAAAGAAAGCACTGAACATGCTAATTCAAGCAATTTGAGCTTAAGGTGCAAGTCCAAGTCAATTTAGTCAGTTTGAAGCACATGGAATCAATTCTAGTTTAAAGTTTATTCATTTGGTCTAAATTAAAGATTCAAGAACAAATAATATTTTTGGGTCTAATTTAAGTACAATCAAACACAAAGCAGTAGATATACATGTTGCAAGCCCAAGTTGAAGCCCAAAAATGTGTTTTTTAGTCCAAGGACCATTAAAAGTGAATTTAGGAGTATTTATTATCTAAGAGGCATTTGGAAGTGTTTATCTTTATTTAGACTTAATTATCTTTAAATTAGTAGGTAAGCAACTTACACCTTATTCCTTTATGTAGTAGTATTTGTTTTCCTAGTCCCTTAAGGGTTTGTTTTCCTAGTCCTTTAAGGATTTATTTTTAGAATAGTTTTAGGGTTTAGAAATATATACAAATACATTATTTTGCAGCCAAATTGACATCTTTTTATTCATTCATCAATAAGAATGAATTTTTTATTTTCTTGGAGTTTTATTTTTTAAACTTTCTAAACAATATACTTTGTTTGTTGATTTTCTTATTTTATCAGTTAAACTTCTCACATCTAATTGTGGCAACTTCCTTATAATTAGAGTTATTCATTTTTTTTTTGATAATCAAGGTTCTAATTCCTCACTATTTTTTTTTCAGATGTTTAAGGTTGTTGGTATCAATAGAAGGATATGTGTTTGGTTTATTCAGTAAACTAAGTTTGCATTGCCATGCTATTTTTGCAATTAACCAAATTTAGCATGACCCTATTAAATATGTCTATATCTATTATAGTAAGTCTACATATCTTCAAGCTTATGGCAATATGATGAAGCTAATGAATAGATAAAAAATTTTTAGAGGAAAAAGGCATTAATCATCCATAGCCACCTCCCCATAAAAAAAATGTCTAGTAGACTAGTTAGAAATCAAAGTAAGGAAGAGGGTGAAACATCTTCTAGCTACAAAGTGTCTAAGATAAGGAGGTTGATGACATGTCAAGTTTTCTTTCAAAAAAATCATAGCAAAAAGACCTATCCAACTTTAAAGGAAAAGGTAGGAAAAGTTGAAAGTCAGTTTAATCAAAATGTAAGAAAAATATTTGGAGCTACATTTTTTTTTGGGATTTGCAATAGTCTCACATATAATTTATTGTTTTACAAGTTGTTCATTCAAGATCTTTAAGGGGAAACTCAAATAGACCACTATAACTAAAAGTAGTATTTTAATTTGAACTTGCTATATATTTGATAAATATACATTAATGCATTAACTCCAATGCTTATATATGTATGTTATGATGATTTTTAGGTTATTAGATAAATATCAAAGAAGAATACAACACCTATAACTGGTTGTGAAGAAGGAACTAAGGTTAAAACTAAGGTGCTTGTCTATGAACAAAGAAATAAGCACACTAAGTCTTCTAATCAAATTTAAAGACCTAATGAGTCACTTCCATCTCAATCCATATATATTAGGTAGCCAACTAATATTGAACACTCCATTTTAAGATTTAACAGTCCAAATATAGTGACAAGTAACAATTCATACACACGAAAGAAAAAAGGTCAACCACAGTACATTTTAGGACTTGGGGCACAACCTCTAGGAGTTTATAAATTTTACACAAATTTAGTTATTATAAATGTTATTATTAATGTAAATTTTTTTATTTTAAATTGATAGTTAGTCTAGATACATTTTTAAACATATATTATCAATTAATATCACTAATAATATAATAATTGACACTATTGTAGTAAAAAAAACTAGTTCACAAAAAGAGTTATCTATAAGGAAAGAAAAAAATTAAGCACTGAACATAAGGCAAAATTAATGTCTCAGCAGGACGATGACTTTAAGAAAGGGAAGAAATTTATAACTACTTCAACTCTACAAGTTATATATTTTTAGTTTACATGTGTATGTCTCCATTTAATTATCTTTAATTTACACCATATTTATTATTTGCAAAAAGATTGATAAAAAAAATTAAAGCATCATATTGGGGATAAAGGAAATCACAATGAGGGTAAAGGAAATGAATTAAAACTGCTTCATATTGATCTAGAGATGCTTCACAATGAACTAGAGCTGCCTAATAATGAACCTATAAAAAATGCATTAAATACTTAGTCAAGTCAAACAACATCTAATTCTAAAAGAAAAAGAGTTAGGTTTAAGTGAGAGATACAATTTTCTTAACATAGGCAAAGTGCTTTGGAATATATATTTTAAAACTGTAATTTATATCTAGTAATGCTATTGTATTTATTTAATACAGTCCTTCATGTAGATATTATGGTTTATTTTGTTATGTAATGCATTCTAGTGTGGTGCTTCTCATATTTTGAAAAAGGAACTATGGATATATGTCCAAAAATCATATTTTGTCAATACAAGGTGTTAAATGCTTCAAATTTTAACTACTCTTCCTTATATCATTTTAGTTTCAATTTGCTACATATTTTAATTATCTTAATACATGTTCTATTTTTAATAGTCATTATATATCTCATTGTCATTTCAATAAATTTACATATTATACATGTTCATTATAATGTTTTCTTACAATTAATTTAATTTAATTTCATTTTGATTCTTGCAACTGGCAAAATGCCTAGGTAATATTGTTGTTTGCATTCTTTTACACATTATATTAAACGGCTTACACACACAATAATTCACACAAACTTTGTTAATAAAAGGTCAATCTATTACAAAAATTAGTTCACAAATCACCAACATAGCCTACAAAGATCAAACATATAATCAATAAACATCAAACATAAAGCGAACAACATCATTTATCTAGCATTCTAAATTTAATAATTGTTTGAACACAAACTCTAACACATTGAAAATTGTTCATGCTTATAATAAATTTTTCCTTCTTCTTGACCTTTATTTTCCTCCTTCATTGTTGTCAGCCTTCTTACATGATATTATTGTCCTTGCCCTCTCACACATTGGAGGATTAATCCGTATGAAAAATGAACAACCACCAAAGCCACCATTATAGCTTAGGAACCTTTTACATAGATTTTAATTTATCCATGAAGTTTTGACCACTGAAAGCTGGATACAAAAGCACATTTTAGTAACACCTTCCACTATGTCATGATTATCTCAAAGACCAAGAAACAAGAATGACAACAAACAAAAATGATAACAATACAAAGGTGAATTATTATAAAAGATGGATTAAAACTCATTTAAAAAAGAAGTTAAGAAATGAACAATAAAAAAATGGATTTTTGTAGGAGATAAATGAAAATGAAGGGGGATGAAGGTGAAAAAAGGAGAAGGGAAAAGAAGATGGTATTCAATGGATAATATTGTCTTCTTATATTTATAACTCAAATTCTTCACATGTGCAAAGGCATTGTCAACAATTATATTCAGGTAATCTAAAACAAAACTTATTTTTAACCTATAAAAAACATGTAATTGTTATTTTTTTAAAAGTAGATTGAACACTTAATTGTAATAAAATAAAAGATGGGACACTCAATTGTCAAATTTTAAAAAGTTGATACACCAAAATTGTCATTTCCTTTTTTTTTAATATAGATCACATTATGTTACATTTGGTTATTAATTATAGTATTTAAAATACTTATTCTTTTTTAATTTATATATAATATTTTCAAATGTACATTATTCTTTAAAACTTAAAATATATTTGTCCAATAAATAAATTACTTAAAAAATAAAATATATTTTCATAACTAAAAATTAATTAACAAATTATTAAAATTGAATATTTATTAACAGACGTATTAAAAAAATTATTGTTATAATTATATTCTTTATTGAATTATGAATACATGAATTTAATTCTATGACACGTATTAATAGTTTTTTATATTTTTAATAAATATTAATACATGCATGAACATATATTTAATTTTAATAATATTTTGGTTATTTGTAAATATAAGTTATTTTTAAAAAATTTATTAATTAGATAATATCTTTAGTGTTATATTAACTAATTATACTCCATATATATATTTTTATTTAACTAATGTTTTTATTTTCCTAAACATGGTTACTTGCAGAGGAAGAACAGTTAAAACAAATAGGAAAAGGCTCCTAATTAAGGAGACTCTCAGAGAGGAAAAAATAATCTCCTAGTATGCATAGGACTTTCATGAAAGAAGAATCCTATTGCTCTCAGATTTGAACATCACTATCCCTATAAATAGGACCCCACATCCTTCATCATCATTCATTTTATTCTTCTTATGTTCATTGCTTTCTTTATCTCTTTAAAACACACACACACACACACACACATACACACACTCTCTCTCTTTCTCTCTCTCTATTATTTTTCTTAAGAATTATAGGGTTTTTGGGGATCCTCCCCACCTCGCACCTTACCCTTCGTTGATCACTTGTAGGGTTGCTAGCTTAGGATTTTCAGAAACAAGTTATTACATTGTGCCATCTATGGGGAACTTTTGAGTTAAAAGCCATTTAAACATCTACTAACTGAGACCTTGGCATCATGACTTACAATCCACCACCAATCTTTACTCCCGATACATACATTAACCCATATGCTCTCATTCCTCAAATTAACTTGTTAACACCTACTCATATGATAATTCTGCCAGCCCCTTTTTAACATGTCGGACCTTTATCTTAGGCTCTGACTGGAATCTACATTCCACCTGGTAATACTCAAGGGTGGCCAGCTTTTAGCACCGACCTCCCTTACTATACTCCTCTTCAACATCATAATAGACCTATAGCTTATGTACCTTTTTCAAGCCTATCAGAAACACTTGCCATGAACACACCTAACCTAAACACAGTAGCCAAGAAAACTCAATCTATCCCCAATAAGCAAAGAAGCGATGATTCAAAATATTCAAACTTAGATGACCCTAATGCAATAAGAGTTGAATTCCTTGATTCAAAGGGACAATCCTTTAACAACTCACACAAGAAATAATATGATGCCACCACTAGCAACTCTGAAGGTATCTAAAGGAAATAAAGAAAAACATAAAGCTTTAGAAGGAGAATCTAGCTCGATAATCCCGACCCTTAATGATTTAAAGATAGCCCAAAAAATTAAAGAGGTCATGCATAAAACTTACACCTGGCTATGGAAAGAAGATGAATATGTTATGGAAGGGAAGACACCCTTTATAAGCAGAATAATCTGGATGGAGATTCCAACCAAATTTAGACTGCCATAAATAAATTAGTTTGATGGAACTGGAGATCCATTCAACCACATATCCTCATTTAGAACTAGGATGTTACTCTAGAATGTGAATGACATAATCATATGTAAAGTCTTTTCGAGTGCACTCACTAAGAATACTTAGAAGTGGTTCCACCAACTCTTTGAGAATTCTATCTCCTCCTTTAAAGAGTTAGCCGAGAAATTCCAAACTCGATTCATTACCAATGTCCCTCTAGCCAAAAACATTAATGATCTCTAGATTTGCCAATAGGAGGTCACTGAGAAGCTATTTAGATCTATTCAATAAGGTAGCCATGTAAATTGATAATTTGGTCGATGAGGTAGCCATAGAAGCTTTGAAGAATGGGACCCAATTGGGGAAGCTCAAGGATAAGATAATGACAAAGGAACCCAGCACCTTCACTGAGGTAATTGCTATGGCAACAAAGATGATAAAGATAGACAAAGATAGGAGGATGCATCGGGACAACGAGAAAACACCGATCAAGAAAGATGAAAGGTTAAGGCCTAAAAGGCTAAGCTTCTAGCTATACAACTTTAGAAACCTAGCAGAAAGATTTGAAAAGGAAATTAAGAGGTATACGACACTAAAAACCTTTAGATTCAAGATCCTTATATGGATAAGACAAAATGGTATGGGCATAACCCTAGACAAAAAACAAAGCTCGACCAAGAGAGCCATGCAAGATAGGAGGTATTACTGCCAATACCATAGGGATTATGGGCATAAAATTGAAGCATGCCGAGAATTGAAAAATGCCATAGAAAGATTAATATAGAATGGTAAACTCAATAACTTTACTAGCACATCTAGAGGGAGTAGAGATCCGGATGGTTAAGATAGGGATAGGCTAGAACTAAAGAAAGCCTAGAATGAACCAGCCGACTTTATTAACATGATTATTAGAGGAGAAGTCATAGAGAAGAGGCCTAAGAGATCCCGCAAAGAAGAAGGGTCTGCCCATAAGAAAAAGCAGACTATCATGTTTGGTTCGGAAGATGGGAAAAATGTTCAACACCCTCATAATGATGCATTCGTAGTAAGCGCTTTCATCAATAATTACCTAGTGAAAAGATTATTAATTGATGATGGAAGCATTGTCAGCGCACTCTCTTGAATGCCTACAAAGTAATGAGAGGTTTTGTTATTGATTTGAAAACTATTCAGAATCCCAATACAAGCTTTTATGGAGGAACCATACAACTAATGGATTAATAGATGAGTATAGAATTCAGAGATCGAGATAATAGAGAAGTTAAAATGGTTAAGGTTCAGTTCAATATGGTAGATCTCCCGCTTACATATAATGGCATCATAGGCCTACCAATAATTTATGAGATGGATGTAGTCATGAGTATCTAGCATTTGACTATGAAGATTCCTATTGAAGGTTGAGTCCTAACAATATAAGGAGATCAACATAAGGCGAGGCTATACTACTAGATGGCAATCAAATCTCAGATGGAGGCATTCCCTCTATAATCTTAGGAAATAAAGAAATAAGGAGCCAACCCTGAGCCAGTTGACTGGGTTCAAACATTACAAATCACCAATAGAAAGATGGTAAAGATTAACAATGAACTGGATAGCGAGGTTAAGTATGGAATAAGCGAGGTCCTCATTAAACGCTTAGGTAGCTTTGCCTCTTAAGCATCTAAAATCACTATAGTAGATCCTCAGATTGCCTCACATAGTATAACCATCAAACTAGGAGTAAAGCTAGTCATTCAGAAAAAGAGGATCTTCACATATGAAAGACATAAGATAATTGCTGAAGAAATAAAGAAGCTGCTGGAAGTTGTATTCACTAAAGAAGTAACACACCTAGATTGTGTGGCTAATATGGTGATGGTAAAAAAGTTCAATGGTAAATACAGGATGTGCATGGATTATACCGACCTCAACAAAGCGTGCCCAAAAATAATATTCCTTTGCCAATGATAGATCAACTAGTAGACTCCACTGCCAGTCACTATTTGTATAGCTTTATGGATGCTGCTTAAGGGTACCATCACATACTAATGAAGAAAGAAGATCAGGAAAAGACATCATTCACCACCTATGAAGGTCTTTATTGCTATAAAGCTATGCCCTTTTGGTTAATAAATTATCAAAGGCTGATAAATCATGTGTTCCAAGATCAAGTTAGAAAGAACGTGGAGGTACATATAGATGACATTATTGTTAAGAGCCAACATGTAGAATAGCATTCTGCTAACCTTGTCCAAATCCTTCAAATACTTAACTAGTACCAGATCAACCTAAATCTAGAGAAGTGTATTTTCAAAGTACGAGCTGGCAAATTCTTAGGATTCATGATATCCAACAGAGGAATTAAAACTAACCTGGAGAAGATAGAGGCTATTCTTAAGATGAAAGCTCTAACATCAATCAACGAGCTACAAAAGTTAAATGGTCAAATAATAGCCTTAGGGCATTTCATCTTCTGCTTAGCCAAGCAGTGTCTACTACTATTTTGAGTCTTAAAAAATTGTAAGAAGTTTGTATGGAATAAAGAATGTTAGATAGCTTTTGAAGATATAAAAAAGTTTATATCCTTGCCACCTCTACTCAGTAGGCTGATTCCTAGGGAAACATTATACTTGTACCTCTCTATTAGCAAGAAGTTAATTTCCTCGGTACTAGTAAAAGAAGAAGGAAGTCAATAAAATCTAGTATACTACATTAGCAAAATACTTAGAGGTTTAGAAATTCAAAATCCCAAACTGGAAAAGTTAGTTATAGTCATCGTCCACACATCTTAGAAACTCCAGCACTATTTTTAGGCTTATTTAATCATTGTAAGATCCAATTTCCCTCTAAGAAAAATCTTACAAAGGCCTAAAACATCCATAGACTAGTTCAATGGTCAAGATGGCTCAAAGAATTCAATATCAGTTATGAACCTCGACAGTAGATAAATTCTTAGCCCATGGCAGACTTCGTATAAGAGATTATAGCAAAAGATTTTGCTCCTTTTGAGTGTCTAGAATGGAAGCTCTATGTTGATGGAGCTTCATCCATCCAGGGATCCGATGCTAAAATCATTCTCAAAGGGCCACACAAAGTCACTATCAAATATGCAGTCTAAATAAAGTACAATACCAATAATAATAGATCCGAGTATGTAATACTCATCATAGGATTAAAGTTGGCTACCGAGGTCAAAGCTGAGCATCTTAAGATATACTCAGACTCACAACTAGTGGTAAACCAAGATAAAAGGACATTCTTGATTAAGGACTCGAGTATCGTCAAGTATGTCGAGAAAGTCATATAGCTCCTAAAAAAGCTCGAGCAAGAGAGGGGACAATGGAAAATCATCCAAATCCCCAAAAGTAAAAATTCTAAACTAAATCAATGATTAAAAATAGTCAGACATTTAAAGAACTTGAGCTCACTAAAGCATTAATAAAACTAAGCACCGAGGAAATAAAAATCATGGACATATAGGAAGTAGAAGAATGGATGAAATTGATTATTCAGTATCTTAAACATGGAGTACTTCCACAAGATAGGTTGAAAGCTTGGAAGTTAAAGATAAAGGATGTCTACAAAAGGTCTCTCTTGCACTCATAGTCTGAATGTGTATCGCTAGAGGAAGGAAATTACATGCTTAGGGAAATCCACGAAGGATTTTGTGGAGCACATCAATCTCATCATTCATTAATTAGAAAGGCATTACTATAGGGATACTTTTGGCCTACAATGTCTTGAGATGCTCAGAAACTAACTCAAGACTGCCATAAATGTCAGTAATTTGCTTGCCTCAACCATAAGCCTTATAATCCTCAGCATCCAATTGGAAGTCCCTACCCTTTTGCAATATAGGAGATGGACATCCTAGCTCCATTTCCTACCTCAACCTCCAAGAAGAAGTTCCTAATCATGGCTATAAATCAATTCACCAAGTGGATAGAAGTTGAATCTGTACCAATGATCACTAAGGCTCGGATCTAGCATTTTTTTCTAAAAAGAAATCATTTATAAATTTAGAATACCATACACCCTAATAACAAACAATGGGAAGCAAATTGAAAATGAGAAATTCAAAAAGTTATGTTCAGATCTCAAAATAGAGCTTCAGTTTACCTCAATAGCCCATCCATAAACAAATGGCCAGATAAAGGTCACCAACAGGATCATCATGCAAAGACTAAAGAAAAGACTAGATAAAAAGAAAAGGAACTAGGTCGATGAACTTAACAATGTCATTTGGGCCTATAGAACCACACCCAAAACTTCCATTGGTGAAATGCCCTTCAGACTCACTTATGGAATGGATGCAGTAATCCTAGTAGATATTGGATCAACCAATTATTGAATCATTGAGAATCTGGATCAGGAAGTCAATAAAATCAATACCTAGATATATCTAGATCTACTCAGAGAGAGGAGAGGGTGGGCCTCTATAGTAGCAAAAGCCCAAAGGCAGAGGGTCATGAAATATCATAATTAGCAAATCTGGCCAAGACATTTTAAAGTTAAAGAGTGGGTATTTACAAGAGCTAACATTGGCAAAGGCAACTCTGGCATAAGCAAACTCGGACCTAATTGGGAGGGTCCTTATTAAATCATTGAGAAGATAATCAAAGGGGTGTACAAGATTAAGTATAAACAAGGGAAAGAATTACCCCGATATAGGAACTCGACTAGTCTCTAAAGATATTATCAGTAAATGTACTCAAAATTTATTGAAATAAATACTTCATTTATCATAGGAAAAGTTATACTACAGAGTATATTCCAAAATACAAAGAAAATTATCAACTAAAGTATTTTAAAATTAGGTACTATAAAACTTAAAAGATGGGAGACTTATATCATAAAACTCCAATGTAGAGGCTAGATCAGATCCAACAAAGAGACCACTAGCAAACACCTCCCCAGCAAGCCTTGAATCCTTTAGTTACTCAAAAGAGGACTTATTAGCAGCAGACTTAGTTATTTTCTTGAGATTCTTTAACTACTTTGAGGAAGCTTTGCTTCGAGTATGTTTTTCAGCAATAATCTTAGCCAGATCAATGGGAGTTATTTTATCAAAGTCTATGAAGTCTAGATTCAGATGTCGGGTGAGTAATACTTTCTGACATTTGAATTTGTAAGCTTTGAGAAACCTTGTGACCATGTTTTGGTAGCTTCTCTTATCATCCTCATAGGATTTTTTAACATCCGTAATTCGGGAATCCTACCCTTCAAATTTTATTATAAGCTGAGCCTAATTATGCTCTAACTCCTCCACCCTCTTCTGGCTCACCTCAGCTTCAGATCTTACCTCATTGTGCTTGGTTTAGTAAAGTTCTAATACTACTTTCGTCTTCTCCAGTTTCTTCTCAAAATTAATGGCTATGATGCCAACCTTTATCTCTTTCAGACTATACTAACTCTTAAGGTAATAATAATTATCCTTTGCCAGTAACAAAGCCTGAGTTATTTAAAATAAGAGATGAGCATCATCAACTTAGGTACTTATAAACACAAATTAAATAGAGTGGAAGATGATTACCTCAAATGAGTGCCTAATCATGGAATTGTATAGCTCCTCTTTATCTACATTTGTCTAGCAATGAATGTCTTCAGAAAGTCATAAAGACTTGACATATTAATCCCTCACTTGAGCATTCGAGATGCTTGAAGGCTTCATCTTTTTTAAAATCCAAAACCTCATGTCTAGACACCTAAACAGCTTTAGGCGCTTGATAAAAACCTCATTGCAAAGCTCTTCAACATTCGAGTCTTTGTATAGGGCTCATTTTTTATACGAAACCTCTAAGAATAAGCTTGAGAACCCTTTTATGTATTCAAACTCCCCAAAGCATTAATTTGATAACCCTAATAGTCAATTTAACAAGAACCCCTAAGAGTAGTTAAAAATCATATTACTTAGATGATTAAAGAATTAGAATAAAAAAAAACTCATTTCTGAATTCTAATTTCAAAACACTCCATAAGAAGATGATCAATGTACTTGAGTGTTCTTTAAAGCATGTATTTTACACAAGAACATAAAGACAAAAGCAAAATAACCTTTAGGTTTTAGAACTTTAATTCTTAATTATAATAATTCATCTAAGGCATATAAATAGCCTTTACAAGGTTTTCCTTAGTGAATAAGAAAAATTAATAAACCTAATCACAAAAATAGGAAAATAATCTAATCATACCTTAAATAGGAATTATGACATACTTCCTATTTTAAGAATAACACTAATTAGACTAACTAAAACTAATGGGCTTTTAAAATAACAAATTTTTCCAACCCTTATTTAATATAATTAAACCCAAATAACAATGCTTAAATAACTCTCCCATGCATATTTGGCCACCCTATAACAAATGTGGCCCATTATATACTTAATTAAACCCATTGGTAACTTGGACTTGAATTAAATTGTATTAAACTTGAGCTGCCCTTGTCACAAAGCTTTGGTATCCTTGTAAACTTTCACTAACTGAGTTTTCTAAGCCTTGTAGATGATGGATTAAGGCTTGTTGAAGCTTTTTAGATCAATACCTTATTATAGGTCCTTGAGGCATGCTGATTAGACTCAAAACCTCTTGAACTTAATCCTTGCCTTTTTGACCATGCTCATCTTCATCATGTTGAATTCTTTGAACTTATTGTGTTCACTGCTCCATAACACTTGTAGATGATGGATTAATGCTTGTTGAAGCTTCTTAGATCGAGACTTTATTATAGGTCCTTAAGGCATGCTGATTGGAATCAAAACCTCTTGAACTTAATCCTTACCTTCTTGACCATGCTCATCTTCATCATGTTAAATTCTTTGAACTTGGTGTGTTGGCTACTCCATAACAGTTTTCTTCAACCCTTAGACTTCTCCACTTGAGAAGATTCAACCATTTTCTTTCCTTTTTATTTGGTCGTAGCATCAGATGAAACCTTTAGAGCAAGAGGCTCAGATGTAGGAGAAGAGATCCGCACATCCTCTTGAGTCTCTAGCTTGTCATCTACAAGTTGAATCATGTCCATAAAGGTAAAAAAGTAAATCATCTATAAATAAAAAAATATAAGTCAGAATAATACCTTCTAAACCTTAGAACTTACCACTGAGATGTATGTGATCAGGAAAAACTCTTTGAAGGTATCTTTTAAATAAATTTTTCATAGATCTTACATCAGTTATACCATGAAGATGAAGCCTCATAACCATCTCTGTATTCTTATCGAATAGTCTTAGAGGAAGCTTCACTTTGTGATAGTTATCAGACCACATCTGCCAGATGTAAACAAAGTTCAATAAATTTTCAATAATAAAAAACCTATGTCTCCACTTCTTATGAAGATCTAGAAGCTTTACAAAGAGGCTATGGTTCATAATAACTAATAGAGAAAACATCAGCTCTCCCTTTTTCCTATTCAAGCTATAGAGATATAGCAGGACATCCAAATTTGACTCTCTACCCTCCTTGTGCATCAATTCTATAAAATCGATCAATATCTAGTAGCTATTGGGATGGAGTTACCTATAAGCTATATTGTACCTATTCAGAAAACTCTTAACAAAGGGATCTAAAAGGAATTTCAATCCCCCTTCTAATTAACCAAAGTATACCACTATTCTATCAAAATCCAATGTGGGGGTATGGGCTTTAAAGTTTTTATCTATAGTGTGCAAAGTGAAGTATGCTGGAATGCTAAAACATTTTCGATACCATTTTAGCATTTCCTCATATATCCTAGAGATAAGCAAGTCAGAACTAACTTGCTCTCATGGAGCCATAGGTCCTACTCAATAAATAAGAAAAAAAATAATTTGAAGGAGAGAAGAAGTTTCACCTGGAAAAGAAAGATGCAAGTTTACTAGAGATGGCTCTAAAACACACGAGAGAGAATTTATTAAGAAAAGAAGACAACAAGTAAAGTGAAGAGTGCAATAAACAAATGGGTCTTATCTATTTAAAGCATGGTGAAATGTTATGGAATGACTATCATTGCCCTTATGAACATTTTCGTCTCTCTCATAATAATAAGGATAATTTCAAGTAAGAGAAAAGCCTACTAATCGAGTAGTTATCATTACGGCAGCTCAAATATCTCATCAACTGACACATGAATAGGCATGACAGTTACATAATTTAAAATTCAAAAGAAAATGAAAAGACATAGTGGTTGATAATCTCGCTCCTCCATTAGCACTCAAGCCACGCTTCTAATGCACTGAGATTCTAAGTCTAATGATTAAAACTGGAACCTTAGGTCACTTCAATAATATTCAGGTTTTGAGCATGTAAGCCTCAATTCATAGCATCGAGCATCTAAGCCTTAAGCATTTAAGTCCAGCGACTGAAGTTGGCACCCTCAAGTCACTTTAATAGTATTGAGGTTCTGAGCATGTAAGCCTCGAGTCATAGCACCGAGCATCTAAGCCTAGCCATTAAAGTTGGCATCCTTAGTTGCTTCAATAGTGCTGAGGTTCTAAGCATGTAAGCCTCAAGTCACAGCACTGAGCATCTAAGCCTCTAGCTTCTAAGTCCAGGGATTGAAGTTGGCACCCTTAGGTCACTTCTATAGTACTGAAGTTCTGAGCATGTAAGTCTCGAGTCATGGCATTGACCATATAAGCCTTGAGTAACTAAATCTAGTGACTGAAGCTGGCACCCTCAAGTCGCTTCTATAGTACAGAGGTTCGGAGCATGTAAGTCTCGAGTCATAGCACTGAGCATCTAAGCTTTAAGCATTTAAATTTAGTGACTAAAGTTGGCACACTCAGTTTGCTTCGATAGTACTAAGGTTCGACACTCGTGCCGCGCTTTTAGTGTACTGAGACTATACAGCACTCGGCCTATGCTTTTAATGCACTAAGCATTAAAACTCCAGCGATGGTTGGTTCCACCAAGTTGTCTCCATATTGGCAGGTTCGTCCTTTACACCAAATATTTTTATTGCAAATTTTATGCACTTAAGTTCATATGACACTTCAATGATATTCTTATACGATGATTTTAAGACTCGGTACCGAGCTTCATCTTTACTTGCGATTGAGGTTAGCTACCTCAGCTCACCCTTCCATATCACATATAATGATTCAAGTAGTCTCTCTTTAGACAAAAGAATTACGTTTTCATCACCTAACAAACTTGGATACATCGAACATAAATATCCAAACATACTTTCGGGGGGACTATTGATACCCCATACATATATTTTTATTTAACTAAAGTTTTTATTTTCCTGAATAGGGTTGCTTACAGAGGAAGAACATGTAAAACAAACAGGAAAAGGCTCCCAATTAAGGAGATTACTGGATAGGAAGAAACACTCTCCTAATATGTATACGACTTTCATGAGGAATCCTATTCATCTAAGTTTTGAGTGTTATTATCCTTATAAATATGATCTCATATATTTCATTCTCATTCATTATATTCTTCTTATATTCATTGCTCTCTTTATCTCTTTAAAACTCTCTCTATATCCTCTGAATTAGCCATTGAAAGATTTGTGGGGATCCTCCCCACCTCACCTTGCCTTTCATTGATCACTTGTAGGGTTGTCAGTTCAGAAGTTTCAGAAATAAATTATCAACTCCAAATGGTTACAAGTTTTATATTTAAATAATAAAAATATCTTAAGGTGTTGTAATTAACTACTATAAATTGTATAATTAATGGTAAAATGTAGTATTTTTTTCAAAAAGTGAGATATTTCTGCTAAATTAAAAATTTGAGACAAATTTACTATAAATTGCAAATATTTAGAAATATAGCTCATAATAAAAATGTAATTTTTTCCTCAATTTTCACCAAGATAAGTGATAGATTATATTTATCAAACAATAGTCAATTTTGGATATTTAAATCAAAATCAAACAAATGAAATCAACTCAAAAAAATTTACAAACTTTTGATTTTTTTTTTTACACCAATTTGCCGAATTTCAAGAAATAAAATAAAAAAGAAAGTAATTTAAAATATAGAAATTATCTTTATAATTAATTTTAATTAAAAATTTAAAATAAAATAGTATAAATAATATGAGAATTTATTAAATTTTAGATTATGTTTTTAAAATAATAGTCAATGACACATTAGCTTTTGAACATGTGTGAAATAAAAATATGATATGATTAAACATGTCAATATACTAAAATGAAAAAAATATTTAGTTTGTATTTTTATATTTAGTAAAAAGAGTTTTACTTTGTACATATTTTTACTATAATTTTAGGTAGCTAAACAAGAGAGGGCCACAAACCATATTGGGAGCTAATTTAGCGTTGCTTTTAGAACTTTTTTTCCTGAATTATGATTTTTTAAAAAAATTTATAGCTATTATTTTCATAATTTAACTCATAGAAATTAAAGTAATATTTCGATTTAAATTAAATAAAATTAAAAATAGTAAAAAAATAAAATCTTTAGAGATTAGATTTTTCACAATAATAGTAAATTGGTTCATAAATTATTATTTTTTATTGTAAAATTATAGGTGTAATTTGAATTTATGCAAATTAAGAAAATATAGTTAATATCAACCTCGTCTATGCCGGATGATCTACCATTTAGGCGTGGGGATTGACACCAAGGTTGAAGTTGGGGGTTCGAATCCTCGCTCCTCTCCAACCTTTCAAAAATATGGTTGTTCAAAAAAAGAAAATATAGTTAATGTATACTAAAATCTTGATAAAATAATACTTGAAAATTAATAACCTCTTTTAAATAATATTTTTTCTTAATCCTAACTTGGGGTAAGTGTATTAAGTTAATAATTTGTTAAATTTATAAAGTAATACATCATATAAAAATTATTCACAGTCCATCTAATATGTAAACTAATAATGTTTAATACATCAAAAATAATATTTAATTACTACATAAGCCAAGTGATGTTTATTTTTATTAAAATTAATGTATCATATTTTTAATTTATTTAAGTAGAATATTTATTTTATTAGATGTGTATATAATGGAATAATATAATATATTAAATAATATGCAAAACACTTAGAAACAATAAATAAGTTTATAATTTTTATTTAGCAAAAAGATAAGTACCTTCATAGAAAAAAAATGTATATGTAATGTGTAGATATTTTATATAAACTACTAATTTTAAACTTATTTAGTAATTACTATTTAACTTAATTAATAATTTTTATTTATCATAAGATTATTAATTTATAAAAAAAATTTTCTTGTAGTTAAAATATTGCATATTAGTTCTAATATATTTGATTCCATTAGATTATATTTAATGTGGAGCGTAAAAGAAAGTCTAAAATTCAAGTCTAAAATGCAAGTCTTTCAATCCACTAGTATTTAGTGAAATTTAACACCCTTTTGTAGTAACTTATAAGTAAATTTTTTTCTTCCACTAATAGTTGGTGGAATTCATCATTTTTTACTGTGAGTAATTTATAAAATAATTATTTTTTTTATTAATATAGTCTTTTCTTAATACATATTTATCTACTATCAAATGATTTTACTATATTTTATTAAAATTAGATGGTTATGATAAAAACATAATCCTTCCATCTCAAAACTATTGACTTATTTTTCTTTTTCATCAACCTCGGACTATAAGCTATTCTTTTTAGAAAAATAGTTAATTCGTTAAGTTAGTAATTAATTTTATTTAAATATTTTTGTTTCTTCTAACTAAATTAAGTAAAATAAAATAAGTTGTCTAATATTAGTAGAAGGTATTTTTGAAAAATTATATTTAATTATATTTTTTGTATGTAAGTAAAAAAGAAGGTGTGATTAGGACAAAATGAAGATTTAAAGGAATCATTATTTAAACCAAATACAAAAAAAAAAAAAAAAAATTATCTACAATTGTATCTAAGAGTTGGAAAATTGATCACAGACGCTGTGGTGCTTTTTCTATTGAAACCCTTTTTCTAAATGTTGATCCAATTATATATAGGGTTCTTTTCTTTCTTAAATCTTTTTCTTTTCTCCTCCAAGCTTACTTGTGTATTACTTCATTGTTCTTTTAGCCTCCTATTCTCTTCTTCTCCGTCCTTTTTTTTTTGAACTGGCTTTCTATTCTTCCTGTCAAGTTAAGATCTCGTCAACAACAAGATCACCAGACCAATCCTCAAAAGCCTTTCCCACAACAAAATTCTAGAAAAATAAAATAAAATAAAATAGAGAAAAGAAAAGATATAGACTGACATTTATTCCAGTTGTGCTTGCTGCTTTTGAGAAAGTGGTTTTGTTCCGAATTGTAGTGCTAGCTTGTTCATGTTGTGTTTTACTAACATATAAAACATGCAAAGCAACGTGGCACTTAGATCGATTAAGGATGGATTCTTATGATTTTGTTTTAACCAAATGTTTCCTTCCAAGTTTATTGGCTAATGCATATTTTGACCTCTCAACTTTATACAATTACCCTTTACCACCCATCAATTTTTTGTTACATCTATTTAGCCTATAAATTTTTGTTTTGAACTTTTTTCATCCAAATTTTTACTTTTGAATTCAATTTAACTCGTACAATATTGAAGTAGAAAAATATTTAGTTTCTCAAAAAATGAAAAAGGCCAAGTGCTAGTAAAAGACAAAAACCCACGAAGCAAGAGATAAATACCCCAACTATGCTCGGATTCAACAGAGTCTAGATAGAAAAGAAAATAAATTAATACTTATTGTTAATTTTTGAGAAGATAACAACGAATACAAATTGAGCATAAACAAAAATAGCTGATATTAAACATATAAAATACTAAAATTAGCTTCAAAATAATAAAAATAGAATTTAAAAGTAAAATAGAAAAGATTAAAAAATTTATTTTTAATCATATTATCCACTTTTAATTAAACATCGCTTAACCTATATAAGTTTTCTATATTAATATTAATATTAATATATAAAATATGATAATTTTGTATCATAAAAGGATTAAATGGATTTAAAATAAAAGTTTAAAGATTAAAGAAAAAATAATAGAATTTAAGGGATATCAAAAGTTAATTATCTAAAGTTGAAGAGTGAAACTGTGCATTTAGCATATATTTATTTACAATATGTTTAATTAGCGGTCTTACATCGGAAAGAAGGAAACTCAAAGAATACATAGGTGGGTCCCGCCAAATCCAACGAGCCACGTAACATCATGATTGATATTGCATGTATCAAAATTATTTACAAGATTTTGTAGCGTTGAAGGGTGTGTGTAGCAGCGAAGCTTTAATTATTTGCGTTGGTTCGGATGATTAGGCAAATCCCAGGGTTTCATTAAAAAAGGGTATAAGCCGAGATCCTCACTTATTACTCGAATTTATAGGCATTCAACTACTAAAAACAAATGAAAACTCCTCCAATACTCTCACTCCACATCCCGTGTAAACCAAACCCACACGCATTCAATTATCTACTCATTCGCACGTATCCTTTTGTTTTGTTTTATTTTATTTTTCTTCTCACTTTTGTACTTTAACATATATCATTAAACTCATTGAAAAATCATTCATATAAATATATAAATGGTATCCGATTTTTTTTATTTTGATATTTGAATGATTTATTTTTTTACAATTAGGGGTTTAAATTAATAAAAATTTTCTAAAATAGTGTTTTCAGGAGATTTTATAGGTTAAAGTGTTTATATGTCATATTTTAAGTAGTAAATTGATTTAAATGCTTTTTTTATATTATATTAATTTTTAATTTTTAATTTAAAACATTATTCTTTTACTTATATATATATATATATATATATATATATATATATATATATATATATTAAATTTGAAAAAAAAGCTGAATATTATTAAATTAAAATAAAATAAAATAAAATAAATTATTATTGAAAAATAAAAAATAAAAATAAAACTAAAAATAAATATTAAATTTATTCTTAAATTTATCTAAAAGAACGAATAGAAAAGTACAATTTAAAACATGAGTAAAAATTTATTTATTTTATTTAAAAATAAAAAATAAAATAATTTTATGATGAATAAAAATTTTAATTGAAAATCATGAATAAAAAATTAAATTAAACCACTATAATTAATATAGTAAAAATAAAAATATTAAATTTTTCAGTTTAATAAAATAAATAAATAAATTACTTTGTCATTTCTAATAATTTTAAAAAATAATTAGAATAAAAAAGAAAATAAAGTTTAATATAAGAGAAAGGTATTTGAGTCAATTTATGAATCTAACACTGGCCCCTCAATAGACAACTCGATAATTAGAATTCGCTGATACTCGGTGTATGCAGTATGAGTCATTGACTCAATCACATGGGGAAAATCAAGCCAGTTTGAAGTCCTATCAAATGAAATCCTACTGACTCTGGCATAAAACAAGGCTGCCTCTAGGTATGACATACCTTAAACTCTTTACTGATAAAGAGGTTGTAAAGGTGGTACGTCTTGGGATATAGCTACTGCACCTTGTTGAACCTTTAATGCAAAAGCATCTCTCTCAAAATCCTAGTCTGTAAGTTCCCATCCTGTTGTGCTCTCTATTTATGGTCAGTTGCTGCTCCTCTGGGTTTACCTTTTGCTCTACCCCTATGCCTAACTGGCGGCTCAAGAGATAGATTCTCGTCCTAGAAGGATTTCTCATCCTCGGCCTCAACGATTAGTGGAGTGACTTGTGCTCTCTTCCTCATTATGAAAAGAACATAAACAAGCACAATTCAGACAAAAATAGACACCCTAATAGTTATCGGAATTCTAAAGCAAGGAAGACTTTTAAAGACATAATCGAACCTAATTGTTGTAGTAGTTTCAAAGAAAACTCACTAGTCCAACCATACTAAACCCAGGCTCTGATACTAAATTTGTCATGACCCAAACCCAAGAATCATGATCGGCGCTAGGGGATGGGAATTCACGAGAATCTAAAATCCGTAGCAAGCCTTAAAATAAAAACTCAATAAAATATAACCATAAAAATGCTCAGAATAAAAACTTTTAATAATGAAAAAGGATCTCTATATTATATCTTAATAAAATATTTTACAATATTCAAAATACAACTACCATTTATAACAACCAGAGAATACAACAAGTATGTAATACTAATGCAACGTCTAGTAATACAAAGAAAGGATAATTTAAAATTTACATAGATCAATCGGAAAGGAAAGGGTCCGGTGAAAGGAACAATTATGGGAGGTTTGATAAGAAGGATCGTAAAAAATAATTGAGGAGGGTGTCAGACCTCACTGAGTAAATCATTATTATATATATGCATGTAACCTAAGGACACAGACATTCAAGCATCAGTATAGTAATGTTTATATATTTATTTTTATTTATTTTAGACATGTTTTTCATACAGATGCCTGAAACCACATTTCACAACAAATAAATAAATGTGGAAAGATTTTTAGTGAAGGATTAGAGTAGAACCCTAAAATATTCTGCAACCTCGATCATTGAACCTCATTAGTCATCAGGCTCATTTAATTCCAAAAATATTTCTCTTCTTAATTATTGATAGTAGACTAGCCTTGAGACACTAAGTTAACCGAGCTCCCTCAATCGCACTACCAGCATGATTGATCCTGAGACATTATGTCAATTAAGCTCCCACAATCATACCACTCTCTCACCATAAATCTTAATAGTCAATATAATCATATCATATCAAGAAAAATTAAAAGCCTAGCATCTAGTGTACTATTGAGTAATAGCCCTAGTGTAACCCATTAGGTGACACGTTCTACCACTATCCTCCAAAAATATTTCATAAATAAAATGATAAAAATGATATATTAAATATGACCAACATCCAATTTTATACAAATAAATATCTTTATATATATGCAAACATAGCATAATAAAATTCATATTTATTAAAAATTTTGAATGCCAATAATATTTCTACATGCCATGCATACATATGATAATAACTCAAAAGTTGAGTGTGCTCCTCTAAAATGAATCGACTAACTCGGTCCTATAGGCCTTGGTCTCGACACAGTTATAGAAAAATAATAATAAAATAATTAGGACAAAATCCTAATCTTATATATTCTAGAGTTCTAAGAATAGACTCGATCTAAGACACGACTCTACTAAAACACTAAAAACTAAACACAGATCCAATGTCATGTTTTACAAGAAATCTATCAAAAATTTGGCAGAGACCCCTTTGTAAAATGAACATATCTCTGCTAAAAGTATAACCATTTTTACACGAAAATACACTTCAAATATTCTCAAAAGCTCAATATCTCGGGTTGGGCCCTCGAACTACAATCTACACCCCACCGAGAACCAACATCTCAAATACACAATAAAATAATATAATTTCTCAAATCATCAAAATATATCATAAAAATATGAAAGAAATTTATTTTCCAAATAAATAATAAAATTCTAGTTTATAAATAATATTTGCTAATAAAATCCTTAATAGTATAAAATTCCTATTTTACAATTAAATTAGCATAAATTGTAAATAATTATAAAAATCACTTATTATTGTCATAAAAATAATAAAATGTTCATTTGAGCTCAAAAATAATAAATAAACTTATTTGTCATATATTACCCAAACTAACTACTAAATAATTAAAAATTAGGAAATAATTATAAAAATTATTTTTATACTTTTATTTATAAAAAATAGTCTAAAATAGCATAATTAACAACAAATTCAAGTAAAATCAAATAATTCACCAATTTCTGATATTTTCTTAAAAATACATATTTATACATATCTTAAAAAATTCATATTTAGAATGCTATACATAATTTCACAAAACTTTCTTAACAAAGTTTAATCAACATAATTAATAGAATTTATTAAAAATATAAAATTTTCTGGGCTGGAACAGTTACGTGACAATAACCTAAACTTGAAAATTTTGAAAAAATCACAAAAATAATAAAAAAACACCATTAGCTAGATCTCAACCTCAATTACAATTAATCTCAAAGCAACTATATCTAATTAAATCAAATTCAATCTCAAATTTATAAAATACTCAAAATTAACCTAAATACAAATTTATAAAATTGGAGTTGTTATCAAAGTTACCCATACAAATTGAATGAGAAGAAATTAAGCTTGGAGGATGAGCTTCTGATCAAGACCGGTGGCATGTCCAGAGGTTGCTGAAATTGTCGTCGGTAAGTCCAAGAGCAAACTGACACCGAGAGAGAAAGAGAGAAAGGAAGAGATGGATGTCGCCAAAGGAAGGAGGAGTAACTATTAGCAGTGACAATGCTTACAAGTGGAGGTGGTGGCGAGCTAGTGGTGGCTGGCAGTTGTGGCGCTACTATAGGGTGTAGAGGAGAAGAAGAAGAAAGGAAGGAAAGGAAAAGAAAGAAAAAAAGAAAGAAAGGGAAGAAAAAGAAAAAAAAATCATTTGTATATTTTATAAAATAATAATCTTTTAAATTTAAAAATAATATCTATTATTTTTTAAAAATCTAAATCTCCCCTAATATATATATACACTTTATAATTAATCAAAATTAAATAAAACTACACCAAACATAATAATCTCATAAATAATTAAATAATAGTTAACATGAAATAATCCCACATTTAAATTAATAATTAATAAAAATTCGGGTTATAACAAGTTGTCACCTAACTATGGTCGGGAAATGGAGAAGCAAGCGGGAACCCACTTCCCTTGTTAGAGATTATGAGTTTGGGGGTAACATATACTTATCCTTTTTCTTAATATACATTACTTGAATTACTCATCACATCACCCTAGTTTCGATTTTAATGATGCATTCACTATACTTGAATATTAGTCAATTTAAAATGATATTGAATCAAAAGTTGGAATGTGAAATAATTGAGTTTGGTGTGCACACATTGCAAATATAAAAGGAAATATAACTAATCATAGCAAACCAAACCATTAACATGTATTTCACACAAGAAAGTAAGCAAATAGCAAGCAACACACAAGTATGCAAGAAACAATAAACTAAAATAAACCAACAAACGAACAAAATAAAAATGGGAAAAAGGATTAAGGGTTATAACCCCACCCTTGAAATGACCTATTGTAATAAATACATCCAAAAATGAAAAAAATAAAAAGGTGAATTAGGATTAAGGATTGCATCACTTTGAGAATTTCCTATCATTAAAAATGAAAAAGTAAATTCCTATTCTAATAAACTTGTAAAACAAAGGTTAGTTCATGCACGCATACAAGTGTACATTTCAAAAAGGTAATAGCATTATTAGACATTCACAACAACCAATGAAGCAAAACTAGCAAGTTAAATGCCAGATGATGTGAATAAGAATGTATAATGCAAAGCTAATGATTTAAATTAAGTATTTTGGTGCCAAAGTGCAGATTTTATCATAAAAAAATGCAAACTTTAGGATGAAAAATGCAAAATTTATAACGGAAAGAGAAAAATTCATATAAATATAATTTTCGCCAAAAAAATATAAAACTTTATGATAAAAAATACAAAATTTATAATGAAAAGAGAAAAATGATAAAAATGTAATTTTCAAAAAAAAAAAAATTTTATGATGAAAAATAGAAAATTTATAATAAAAAAAATAAAAATGATAAAAATGTAATTTTTACCATAAAATATAAATTTTATATTGAAAAGTACAAAAAAAGAAAAAATGATAAAAATGCAATTTCCACTATAAAAATATAAATTTCATGATGAAAAATACATAATTTATAATAAAAATGTAATATTCACCATAAAAATATAAAATTTATAATAACAATACAAAATTTATAATGAAAAGAGGAAAAAATGTTAAAAATGTAATTTTCAACATAAAAATATTAACTTTATGATGAAAAATGTAAAATTTATAATAAAAAGAGAAAAATGATAAAAATATAATTTTCACCATAAAAATATAAACTTTATGATGAAAAGTACAAAATTTATAATAAAAAGAGAAAAAAAATGATACAAATGCAATTTCTATCATAAAGATATAAACTTTATGATGTAAAATGCAAAATTTATAATAAAAAGAGAAAAATTAATAACATTGCAAGCTTTATTACTAAGATATAATTTTTATAATAAACATGTACACTTGGGGACCAAAATAACAAGTTTACTTAAAAGGAAAATTTTGATAGAAAAAGAAATAAATATGATGCTCAAAATGCACAAATTCAATAAATAATGTAAAATATGCAACAAACACTCCTAAATTTCACTTGAACTTCCTACACCATCCACATATCATATACTACTTCCAAACATCACCAAAGTCACAATTTCACTACTAAATCAACAAAATAAATAAAATGGATGCAAAATAAGGCAAAAATAATAAAAATAGAAAAATAGAATTAGGAGTAGAAGAGAAGAATGAACTGCAAATATGAAAATGTAAATTTTATTAAAATAGTATATGGATCCTCATAGGGATTTACCCTTGCAGCGCACTTTATCCAAGACGTGGTTCGATTTGATAAGAAAGTGCTAAAATCCAAAAAGAAATGAATAGAAAAGTGACTTGTAGTGTTTAGTTGATTAGATTCCACGAGTCTTTCCCCTTGATGGAAAGGGTTTGAGGCTTAGAATAATAAGAAAGTAATGTCAAAATTGGTCCAACATAGTGTCCTAAAAGTTTGCGTTTCCAAATCCCGACCCCCTAAATGGGTGAAAATTGGACTTTTATAGGTTCTGGAGTCATCCTACATGCATGAGATGTGTAACCCACGAGTATGGATTGACAACTCATGCACATGGCATATTATCCCATAAGTGTGGGATGATGTCCCACGAGACATGTGTGGGATCATCTGGTGCTCGTGGGATGTGTGTTGGTAAGCACACAACATTTAGTTTCATATTTTTTTTGTTTGTAGGCCTATCTCAGCTGATTTTTAAGGTTTAGGTAAATGTTTTTAGGTATTTTTGGTGTGTTTTAGGATTTTGTATCTTGTAGAAGTGCACTTGGGATGACTTTTGGAGACATCATCCACTGTCTAATCGACAGAGATCTTTATCATTGGATCATTTTGGGAGACTACTAAAATTTAAGTATCAACAGTTGCTCCCTGCTCCACATGCATTGAGTAAGTTTATAGTTGTTGATGCATAGGAAGTAAAACATGGAACATATAAGGCTAAAGGTGAGCCCATATGAGGCTTATCCCATTTAAGGCTAAAAGTGTAGCCCATATAAGGCTTAATGTAGCTCATATAAGGCAAAAGGTGTAGCCTATATAATGCTTAGCCATTTAAGGCTAAAAGTGTAATATATTATGTGTTGTGTAGCCCATATAAGACTAAAAGTGTGATATAAAATTTAGTTTTCAAAATCATGATGCATATAGAATTTTCTTTACTTGTGTTTTTGCAGATTTACCTAAACTGGGGAAAGGTGTGTGTAAGCACTGAATTTTCAGATAAGTCAATATAGATGTGATAGAGGTCCTGTGATGAAAATTAGTTACAAATAGTTTTTTTGGTATTGATTTTTCAATCTCAGGGCTTAATTACAACTCTTTGAAGGACTTAATTTGAACATTTTTATTTTCTTTTATAGGTCAATTTGCAAATAAATAAAAATTGAATAAGGGGCCAAGAGGTAAAATTCTAAATCAAAATTATGTAATTTTGATAATATATTTTTTTATTAGAAATATGTAATCCCGATCGAAATTACACATTTCCTACTGAAAAATATATAATTTTTAATCAAAATTGTACATTTCTGATAAAAAATGCATAATTCCGATAAGATTTATGTATTTGATGTGAAGCCAAGCCTAAATTCATGGCCTAATAACTTCTAAGTGAGCAATAATGCATTTAAAGTCCAAGAAGACCTAATGGCAATATCAAAATCAAAGAAGTTGTAAGAGGCTTTAATTGGACTCATTCAAGACATATGGAAAGCCCAACATAAAAATACAATTCCAGTCAATGAAGGATAAGTGGAGGCCCAAAGAATTATGTTTACATCATCAAATCAAGTGGAAAATAAACCAACAACTAATTTAGCACTTGATGCATTTTCTAAACATTTTTGGAAAGTTACAAAGAGTGTTAATGCAAGCAATAACACCCTTTTTACTTATAAAAAAAATATTTTCTTAGCTGTTTGAATAGCCTAATAATTTAGTAAGAAACATATTTGAATGTATTAACATTTGAAAGTTACACATTTATGTCAAATATGGTTATTAAGAGTTATTTATTACATTTAGTGGAAATAATTCAAGTTAAAGGTTGTCATTGTAAAATAAAATCCCATTAGTGTGTGTGCTTGGCTTTGTCTTCTATATAAATAAAGCCATTTCCTCTTTGTAAAGAAGAATACATTTGAATGAAATTGAGTTTCTTGGGTAAGAATTTTTCTTTCAAGTTCTTGCATGAACTTTGTGACTTATCAAGCATTGTTTAGCTTGTGGCTTCAAAGTCCAAATCTTTGCCTTCTTCTTTACTTATCAAACTCTTTTGTTTATGGTGTTGGAAGATTACGAAGTCTAATTTGATATTTTATCCTTATTGGTACAGGGGTGAGTTAGTTTATCTTTATTTTTGAAAAAGCCTTAGAGGAAGGGGGAGGAATAAGGCTATTAAATAAAAATTGGAATTAAAAATAATTCCTTACAAGAATTGAAAGAATGTAGAGAAAGAAGAATGAAGAACATAATGTGTGAGTGACCTTCTATTTTTATTTATTTTGTTGAGAAAGAGGACTTTTATGTTGTTGTGGTTTTATGTGTGGGTCTTTCCGTTTCTAAGGGACATGACAACTTTACTGAATAGGGACAAGTGATTGGTCTCGGGGGGATGAGAAGGTTTTGATTGTATGGAGTTACCACCCGTTTTTTAGAAAATTGGGAAAATAAAGGGACAACATTGGGCCACTCAGCGAGTATTGTCCCTAGTAGAGATTTTTGGGTTTGGGAGATCGCTTCTACTTTTTTACTATTTCTTATTATACGATATTTAATATATAGTTACCACAACACTCTAGTTTTGGTAATGATAGTTTATATAGCATTCATATAGTACATCAGATAGTATAGGATAATCAAGCTAAAAATTTTATTGCATCGCTTTCCTGATAAAATACACATGAAAAGGAAAAGATTGTAGAAAAGTAAATATAATATGATTGATTTATAAGGATAACACAATCATTTACACAACTTATTTGAGGAATGATAGGATGGTCATGCTTGCAGTGATTAGTTATGCTATGATGATGAATGATGATAACACGATGGATGCATAAGCTCATCACTGGACTAAGAGCATAATGACTCTATTCCGAAACATGAACTTTTCACATTATTGATATTTAGGATGTGATTTTATGATTTCAAAAATAGAGGATGAAGAATGATGGTGTAAAATGAGCATAGTAAATCATATATTATTCACATAGCATACAAGGTTGCTAGTCTTATCACACAAGCATAATAGTATTCCCAAATGCTGGCGATAATAAAATAAAATGCAATGCGATAAAATAAATGTGCTAAAATAATTGTGTGATCCACAAACTTGACTCAGCTTGTGTGAACTTTAAAGCTTTAGCTTTAAGAGATTATCAAGCTTTCCTTGTCGAGAGGTTCAAAATGATAGTAGAATGATGCTAGATTGTATAGCTTTGAAGTGTGCTTTGACAAAGATGAGGCTGAGGGAAAGGTTGTGGGAGAGCAAAAACTATATGGAGAGGGATTTCTCACACCTTCAATTAGACTGACTCTTGAGTGTGTGTGTGTTTCTACTTGCTCCCCCTTCAAAATGGGGTGTAGAGGGGTCTATTTAGAGGAAAAAATGTGTAGAATAGGATGGTGTAGGCATTGTAATGTGCATAAAGGTGGATTTTTGTGCATGGCCATGCCAAGCGCGCATGACCATGCATAGTGTGTGTGTTTTCACGTGCACTTCGACACTCTATGAGCTCTTCCCGGGTTCTACACGTGCTATTTTAAGGTTGGTTTTTAGGGTTTTTGGGCCTTCTAGATGCATTTTCAAAGCTTGTTTTGCCAATTTTAGCTTTAATTTTAGCACATGACACCTAGGGGTGTTTACGTACACTTTTGAGCAATACGCGCTAATATCCGGGTTATGTTATACTATTCTGGGACCACTTTCGGAGGTTTTGGGGCCTTTCAGATGTGTTTTTGAAGTCTTTTTTATCAAAATTAATTTTCATTTTTTCATGAAGTTGTGTCTCGGTCTAACGAAATATGCATTGGCATGATGAGCTAAGTATTCTCAGAGGATTGTTCTCAAAATAAACCTCTCATTGTTCTGCTAATTTGTATTTCATAAGGTTGGAGCATAACTTAATGGCTTGATGATCAATTTTGCATACCGGTGGGGTTTGTTAGGTTTTTTAAGGTTGCAGTCTTCATAGGTATTATAAACCAACATACTTTAGTCATTTTGGGGATTCATTTCATCATTATTCCTTTTTGGGGATAGTTAAATTTAAGGTATAACAATTGCCCTTTGCTTCACATGTGTTGTATAACCACCTAGCGCTAGTGTTAACACATGTGAAGCAAAAATGCAAAGGTGTAAAAAATGTTTTAGTAGGGAGAGAGGTACTTACCTATGGGTTGTCTTTAGACGTCTTGTCAATATTTGACTGCTGTTGTTGTGTTTTGTTTGTTGCTATTGTTTTATGACTTAGTCATCACACAAGGTGCTATTTAGGACATATGCAAGCTTATAATTCATGCAAAGTGTAGAGTGCAAATGTGACTATAACCTTTTTAGGCGTCACACAAATAAGGATTCTACTAAGCAAAATGCATATACAACTATAACCTTCTTAGGTTTCATGCAAATGAACATGCTACTAAACAAACGGGGATGTGACTATAACCTTTATAGGTGTTATGCAAATGAAGATGCGACTATAACCTTTTTAGGTGTTACACGAATGAAGATTTGACTATAACCTTCTTAGGTGTCATGCAAATGAATATGCGACTATAACCTTCTTAGGTGTCACACGAATGAACATGCGACTATAACCTCTTTAAGTGTCATATGAATGATCATGCGACTATGACCTTTTTAGGTGTCATGTGAATGAACATGCTCCTAAGCAAATGCGAATGCTCCTAAACAATATGGATGCTCCTAAGTGATAAAAGTGTTTTTAAATAATGAGAAAGTGCTTGAAAGTTCTTCTACGTAATGTGGGTGCTTTTAAACAATGAGTGTGAGTGTTTTTAAACAATGAGAGTGCTTATAAGCAATAAGAGTGCTTCTAAGCAGTGTGAGAGTGCTCCGAATCAATGTGGGTGCTACTAAGCAATGTGAAAGTGAGTGCTTCTAAGTAATGTGAATGCTTCTAAGTGATGTGAGGATGCTTTTAAGCAGTGAGGGAGTGCTCTTAAGCAATGTGAGTTCTTTTAAGCAATATTAGAGTGTTTCTAAGTGGTGTGAGAGTGCTCCTAAACAATGTGGGTGCTTTTAAGCAGCATGAAGATACTTCTAAGCAATGAATGAGGTAGTAGTGATGATGTAGTAATAATGCAACAGTGATGTGATGATGTTGTAGTAATGATGTAGTGATTTGTCATGTTGAGGATGTCAATACTATATAGGAACCAAGAAATCAGTCAGTGTTGCTAGAACAGATGTCCCTAGGTTTAAGATCTTCAAGGAGCAAATTATGGAGAATCTGGTGAAGAACAATAAAGAGCAAGTGATGAAGTTGGTAGCTAAGAGGATGGGCAGCGCTGTTGTTGAAGAGCTGGTATGTCTACCACTTGAAGAGGAGCCACCCCAAGATTTAGCTACTGCCATTAGTGATAGTTTTGTTGATGTCTTTTATGATGAAACTGATGTAATAACGTCCGGTCTGTTTGAGGATAAAAATTCTATTTTTTCCATGGTCAATGATATGAATGTTGGTTTTACTTACTTATATGATGTGCATCCTGATAGTTATGTGCATTAGAATTTAGATCAGTATGTTTGACATAAATTCAATTCAATTAGATTCATTCAACATGGGCACAAATGCAAATTCAAAGAACATATATATATCACATGATGTAACTTCTGAAGATAGGAAATGTGATAAAAAAATAATAAAAAATAATAATAAAAGAGAAAAAAGAATAGTAAAGGAAAAATTAGAGAGGAAAATTCATGACTGATTGATAACAGGAGTTATATCATGTGATGTAATGGATGTTCTCATTTTTGCCCTAATGCATGATTAAAATTGAATTTTAAATTTTTGTTCAAATATTAAATATTGGTCTTTATCATACTGTATAAGTATCTGAATAGAAAAACAATACATTATGAAAGCTAAATCAGAGCTATGATATAACTATTTTAGTTACATTTTCTTTTTGCCACCTCTTTTGTAATTTTCTTTGTAAAGCCTGTGTCCTCTTGTATTTAGAAAATCTTGGTCGGTCAGTAACTTTCTTTTCAACCCATACATTGTAACTGTCATCAATTATTATCAGCATCAAGCCTCATATTCTACTCAAGAATTCTTTGAAGTGCAAGTCCTGTTGATTTCATCATCCAAAACTCGCTTCAATCAGTTCACCCACTCTTATGCATCTTCAATACATGAGATTGCAGCTAATAGGGTTAGTAAGACAAAGGGCCAACAACAATAATGACCAAACCAAGTCTCTTGTGCACATGAAGAAAGTGATTGCTGAGATGAATACAAAATGAAGTTGGGGGCTAAATGTAACTCCGAGACAAGTTAGGGGCAAAAAGGTAAATATAACAGTAGAACTTCAAAGTTAGTGAAAATGATCTCAGAGCAGAGAGGAGTATACTACAAGTATATAGATATAACAGTTATCATACAGTAAAAGCAGTAATAAAAAGAAAAGTTCAATAGTGCATCAGTCAATTATGAGCTCCAATGTAAAGCCATAGACCCCACTCACTGACCTTGTTATTTGTCCGATAGACTATATCAGAAGCTCAAACATCAAAAGTACAAATAATGAAGCATTAAGTACTTGAACCTATAAGCTGTTGATGAGGCACCTCGTTCTCACACTCCAAGCTACAAACATAGCTTTGCTCTAAACAGAAGACCTATTAGGATCATGCATGTTATGCATACACTTGCATACATTTGTTTTGAAATACATTCTTTGCATAATAAAGTCTTTAAGCCTAGTCAAGATTATCCAAACACTTTCCTACTAACATTCAAGATTAGTGTTGTAAAAATGCAGGAAAGTAGTCAAAGTATTCACAGGTAAAGCATCTAAAGGAATGAAAATAAAAAGAGTGACATTACTAAGAAGCATCATCCTGGTGACCTTAAGAGGCTGGATAAGACTTTTAAGCTCCTCAAAATCAGTATCCATCTCAATAGTCTCATCGGGAGCATCATTTGGAATATCTCTCCAAAACAGTTAGACTATATGGTAACGAGAAGGTCCAACATGTCAGCAATACATACGCTCGGCCCTAAAAAGGGAAGAATGCACTCAAAACTTGAGATGAATGCACTATGAATTCTTTGATGGTGAAATAAAAAACCTATAACTCCCAAATCTTTTCTTTTATAGGAGACATTGGGAAGAAGAATGAGGCCCTTTACCAAAGCATCAATAAAATAGCAGAAAGACAAATTTAGCCTAAAGCCACAACCTTAATGGCAGAATATCATGACCTTGTGATCCAAGACATCATCACCACAATCAAAAAGGGAAGAATGCAAAAGAATAACATTGCATTTTGATAAAATTTCTTCACTTACAAATAAACCATACTAACTTATGGTATTTTGTGCAAGGAAAATAAAAGAGAATGAAGAAGAGGAAAGGAATTGATACATCAATAAGAATGACTAGGATAGCAAATGCTAATCACTCATCAAAATCTCACTCTATGTGATAAACAGCTTAACAAATGGCAAAGGGAAGTAGTATAACTCTATCTATTTTGATTTTGCAGTAAAGTACAAAAAAATTTTATAAAATTAAGAGTAAATTCATCCACTTCATGATATCATGTGCAAAAACTTATTTCATGACCTTTGATTTTAGTGACTTTCTTTTATTAGCCTTGCAGAATTTAGATGTCTTATTGACAGTTCTATGCTAAGAGTTACTAAACTCTAATCAATCTAATGCTTACTTTACACCTAAATGAGGGGAAGAATACGTAAAGAAAAAGTCTATGGACTTACAGTATAAATTGGTTGAATTTCAAAGTGTCATTTTAGTCTTTTGAATAATAAATGTGCATATAATCTACTCCAATGCTCAGAAATGAGTACGAGTACAAATCCCTCAATGGTATCCACGCTAAGTAATACGAGAAAGGTGGGGGAACACTAAGAGGAGAATCAGAATAAGATCAAGCATAATGTACTCCAATGCCCAAAAATGAGCAAGAGTATCAACATGAACCTCTGGCGGTATCCACACTGAGTAATACAAGAAAGGCGGGGGAATAATAAAAGAGGAACACATTAAAAAAAAATTGCTCTATTTACTCTAATGCTCTGTTAGAGTATGAGTATCCAAAGGACCTTTCCAACGGTATCCATGCTGAATAATATGAGAAAGGCAGGGGAATACTTGGATAAGGAAGAAAAGCATAAAAATAATTCAAAGACTATTTTGATACTCTGAATTCAATATTTTTATGTTTAATTTCCATAAGTTTTGTTTAGCAAATTCTTCCTAAAATTAGGCATGGAAGTAAGCTCTTTACTTGGTAAAAGATACACTCTTAGTGTAAGATGGTTAATGATGCCTCTGACCTTTGTAAATGCTAAATAAGTGACAGACATGAAAATAAAAAATAGTGAGATTCATTAAATACATGCTATCTCATGATAAAAGGATGAATTTTCTCATTAATTTTCAACATTATAATGTACCTTTATACATTCATCATGGTTGAAACTAACTTCAACAAGTTTGTAGGAATTGTAAATCCAGAAGAAAGTGCATCCAACTTGTAGAGTTGGTTAACACAGTGGTATGATAGAAAAATCCGATAGCCTAAATCAGTCATCTTGAGCTCTAAAATCCAGCCATGGGCTTCATCCTTTGGTAGAGTCATGTTCGGAGGTCTGATAGAGGAAGTCCCAGCACTATAAGGATCAATGCCTGAACCTACAAGCTGTCGGTGAAGCATTTTAATCTCATGCTTAGACCGCTCGAGTAGCTCTATACACATAGAAAACACATAATGTGCATTTCATGCATAGCGTGCATACATTTACATCTTTATTGTACATATACTTACCCTCCAACTATTTGTAACTACATAGTGAATAACCTCTGAGATGAGGTGAGTCCATATAAATACTTCGCCTATGTTTGAGGGACCTTTTTTGTAAATATATTAACATTAGTGTCGAGTGTATAGATTATGCAGGAAATAAGTAAAAAAAAAACTCACATGAGAGGCATTTATGAGAGAAAAGATAGAAAGCTAAGCATCACTAAAACGTATCTGCTGCTCAACTGGAGTCTGAATAGTGGGAGCCCAGTAGAACATAGACTTGTTTGGAAGAGAGACATCACCAAGCATAGCACCGATAAAGGCCCCATCATGGCTAGTCCCAACATGCTGAGGACTGGGCTTGAACTCAAATCTCTCAGTCTCAGGGCCAGTCCCAGGATCAGGAATAATCTCAGTCTCCTAAACAGTCTCAGTCTCTACCTCCTCCACTTCAACAGTAGGAGAGCAGACTTCCTCAAACTAAAAAAAAGGTTATTCATAAATTCTAGAAAGATAATTGAAATCATTAGGAGATACCTCAACATCACCAATGGGAATCTACTCTAAAAGGTTCTCTTGGATATATTATTGATAATGGTGGGATTGCTCAAGCAAAGTCAAAGTATCATGCCCCTGTAGTGCCTCCCTTAGCTCTGATCCAGCAAGATCAGAACTCTATAGCATAAAAGCAAGAATATCAAAAGGGACACGTCGCCTAGTAGGTCTTGCAAACCAAGATACCACATCTTGCAACCATATCCAGGAAGTAGATTCCTCAGTGTCTTTAGCTTCGCTGCACTAGCCATGAAGTTGTACTGCTGGAAATCATTGGAACCTTCCAACCAACCAAGATCAATCTATAGATTTTCATATTCATTAGCTAAATTAAGTTTCACTAACTAACATTAATGATTTATTATTTTTCTTACCAAGTTCCATTCTAGAGCGTTTAGATGCTCATAGTACGTCTGAAGTGTGTTCCTGATACTGGTAAGGCGAGATGAACCCCATCTCTGTATTAAAGGCAGATTTATGTCCAAGCTAATAGCACCAAAACCTTGAACCAGCCTAATATCAATACTTTAGATATAAGAAAGAAAAGGAGTTAGTAAAATCAGAAGAGGGATTAGGAAATATGCAAAATTAAAGGCAAATAAGAACATATATATAATGCATGCCAAAAGCTACACATGGTCACTACACCTCTACAAATAGTGTCGAGTCTGTAGTAGAGATAAGCAAGTACTGCAGATCCCTAATCAAGAGTAACAACCTGGTCTAAGTCATGTAGGGGGCCCAAAAGAGCAATGCTCACCTCATGACCAATCTCACAGAAAAGAGTAGTGCTTAACAAGATGAGGAGGAAACATCTTGCCTTTTGAGCAATCTAGCGAGGTGTAGTAGTGGGTAGACATCTGAAGCCCTCAATAGAGAGGAAAGAACTACATTCTTATGGTTCTTCCACATCAGGAAAAATCCAATCAAATCACACACAAAATGACTCCTACTCCCCTCAGGAAGGTTACAGTAGCTAATGTTAAAGGGTACAGGAGTCCCTCTAAATGCGATACCAGTAATAGAAAAGAAACTCATAGGTGTTATTGTCAACTCGCCTACACGAGTATGGAAGGTGTGAGTGGTGTCCATCCACCTCTCAATCAATGCAAATAAGGAATAATGATCTGATCTACCCCGAGCAGTCAGAAGAGCTATAATGAAACATCTGAAGCCAGAGGCCCATATGATCTGTGTCATATTCTCTGGTAAACCATGGAACAACTCTCGAGCCAAGTGGAAACATCTTGTGAATTTCAATGGTTTCTGAATAAAATGCAAAAAACCAAAATCATTCTCTATTGCTTTTATCTATTAATTTATTTGTTCATATATGCGTAAAATAAGAAATAATAAAATAATAAAAAATAAAAAATAATAAAAATAATAAAAAAATAATAATAAATAATAATAAATAAATAAAAATTTTGGAAATCGGATTGCAGATTGGAAAACTAGAATTTCGATCGAAAATTTGTAATGCTGATCAGAATTATGGATTTCCGATCGAAAATTCGCAATTCCTATATGAATTATGGATTTTCGATCAAAAATCTAGTTTTCTGGTCGGCAATCCAGAAAACTGATCGGTTATCAAAAATCTAGTTTTCTGGTCGACAATCTAGAAAACCGATCGATTATGCACGCAATTTCGATGGCTCCCAACTATTTTTCAACGTTTAATTTGAATTTTTTCTTACATATCCTAGTTAATTTTTAAATTTAATTTTGTTAGCATGCATTTAAATTTTACACTATAAAATTTAATCATTACAGCTAATTATTTGAATTAATCTTGCAGAATGAAGCAGAAGGGACAAAAAAAATAACTCATTGCTAGTCTATGAAGACCTGTGAAGATTCAAATGAGTCAAAAGAAGGATGATATCACCTTCTCGTAGTCCAAGTCTATTCTATGGAAAATATGGACTCAAAACAATTGGATTTACTTGCATGGCTGCTCTCCCATGTGGCCCACGTTGTGGGTGGACTATCAGATCAAACGGGTGGAAAATCGGACAATAAATGGTCAAGAAATTAAGAAAAGAAAAATCAAAATCAATTAGAAGGAAAAAAGAAGAAGAAAAGAAGGAAGTGATCGATAAAAGGAATGGGAAGGATATATAAAATGGAAAATATCCATTTTAATCCTTTTAATTTACTTACATTTTTATCCATCTTTTCTTTCTTGCAATTTGGTCCATAATTGCATTCGAATTAGGAACATTTTCCTAATTAAATCATGATATTCATCAAATTAATAATTCATTGAATTATTAAAATTGCATAATCAATATATGATTCTAAATTTTTATCAAGTACAAAATACATAACAAGATTACAAAATTCATTTTTTGCATTTTACATGCATCATTTCAATCAAAGGATTCATATGCTGCACAGTAGCTATGATGTGAATTTCAAATGATTATGTTATGTACTGCACAGTAGTCATAACCTTCATTATGTTATGTACTACATAACAGTTATGACATAAACTTTCAAATTCATTAGTGTTGGACGTTTTACGGGAATGATAGCAATTTTTTAATTTATCATCACTAGACGTCCCACAGGGAATATAGTGTACATCGTTAGATGTCCCATAGGGACTATAATGAAATTCATCATTGCTAGACATTCTATAGGAATGATAGCAAGTTTTTAATTCAACTTCACTAGACGTCCTATATGGAATATAGTGTACATCGTTAGATGTCCCACAGGAAATATAACAAAATTCATCGGTGCTAGACGTTCCACAGGAACTATAGCAAGTTTTCAATTTGTCATCGCTAAACATCCCATAAGGAATATAGTGAAACTCATTTGCACAAAGTCCACTAGATGTTTTGCAGGAAATATAATGAGACTTGTCAAACATTACACCTTGCTTAGCAATTTGGGCATCAATCTATCATTTAGGATACAATTAAGTGTCCTAATTTCTTTCTTTCAAAATTATGTACTTCTATTGCTTTGCTGCAATTTGTCAAGCAAACAACGACAAAGGGGGACAACTATAAGCACCTATTTTAGGGATGTAATTGTGTACAATTGTGATGTAAGCCCCTATGATGAAATTTATTCAAAAATTGAACTTGGTTGTCAATTTTCTGGACTTTAGGGACTAAATTGCAACATTTTTTAGGATTTGATTACAAAGAAGTCAATTTTTCAGAGGTCTTTTGGTAATTAAAAAATTTTAGGATCAGCATTGGTGTAATGCCGATCAACATTGCACCTATTTGTTCAATTTTTTGCATATTTTTTCATTTTTCATCTATTTTTCAATGTTTTGATTGGTTAAAAATTGAATTTTATTATTGTTTTTATGTGAAAAAGATTTTGATGCATTCAAAACACATAAATAACTTTCAAAAATCAAATCCTTATCAGTTTGTTTTGAGGAGATGATTCTGTTCCTCTAAAGGAGAAAGTCAGTACGCGTAGACTATGCTTTAAAAAGCAAAGAGTCTGTATGCATGGGAGAGGATTTTTTTTTTAGAGATTGACACACAGATGAAGATCTTTTTACACACACAGACTAAGAGAAAAAACCAAAAACCCTAAAAATTTAGATGTGAAGAATACCTTGCACACACCCTTATCTTTCAAAAAAACCATAATTTTGGATACTATAAGTGTCTTTGAAAGCAATCAAATCCCAGTCCAGAATCAATAATACTTTAATTTTAATGGTGAAAATCCTAGTCTGAGGGGCTAAAAAGGGCATTTGCACAACATCTATGATCATCATAGTGTTTTTTCTTTTTCTTTCGTTAATGATTTTTATTTTATTTTTTGTTATTGATTTGAGTATAAAATTTCACTGATCTAATTTTTTTTATTTTGATATTTGAGTGGGGATTGAGGAAGAAATAATCTAATGTTCAAGAATTGAACAGAAGATCCATGGAATACCATGGAATAATCTGTACTATTTTTTTAGTAGATATTAGGGTTTAATTTTTCATTTTGCATTTATGTGTTTTGTGTAGTTATTTTAATTCATGGGTGTATAATTGTTTAATTTAGTTTTTTGTACGTAGTTTGTAATAGCCCCAGTAGTGGGAATAGTGAAAGATTTAATTTTTTGCGTTTAAAATCAATTAGTAATTAGGTTCAATTAGGTAAAAATCAATTAAAATCAATGGTGGCAGTAGCTAAATTTAGGGTTTTCATGTAATTAATTTAGAGTTTCTAAAAAATCACTATAATGTTTGTTTGATCCATTTTTTTTATGTTTTATTTGTTTTGGGCTTGTTTTTTTATATTTTTATCCTTTTGGGCCCCAATCCCACATTTAGGTCTACCCCACTTAATAAATAGACTTAAAAATGATTTAGGGTTTTAAATAATTAAAAGTAATTTAGGCCCATTAGGTTAATTAGATTTTAGGCCCACTTAGTTAATTAAAACTTGTTTAGACTTAGCTCAGCCCACTTAAATTCATTTCTTTTAAAATAAGTAGACTTAGGCTCACATGTCACTTAAAATAAAACCAAATTAGACTTAGGCCCATTAATTTAACTTTCCTTTAAAATTGAATAGACTTAAGCTCATTCCTTAGACAAACTAAAATAAGTAGATTTAGGCTCACTAATTAAAAATGTAGGCCCACTTTTAGTCTCTTTCTCACTTGTAAATAAAATGTAAATCTAGCTAACTTTTAAATACAATTAACATAGTTTAGACTTAGGGACAACGCGATCTTGAGTTCATTTTTTATGTGTAATTTTATTGACTAGATGCCTAGGGTTAGATAGATATCAAATAGGGTTTAATAAAATTGTATGTAATTAGAGGATGAAATAATCATTTATAAAATTATTCTAAATGAACACGAGACTAAGAGAAGTTAGTATTCCATATCCAGAATCTCCTGGTTGTGGTGCTAGCTTTCTTTTAGGGAATTGAGTACTACCTTTTCGATTTGTCCCAGTTATTACTCTGGGTGGTGACTCCTCATCTTCACGCCATGTCTTTGTGACAGTGGTTAGCATGTTTTCTAAGGACCCGAGCCTAAACCGTGTCACAATTGCTAAAATCTTAGATGCACGCTAAACCCCACCGTCTACAAAATGAGCTATGTTATTGATCTTAGAGTGTAAGAATGAAGTGTTTTATCTACATCTTGTAGGTTTGAGCATTGAATGATTCGTTATTGGAACTTCTGTTGTTAGACCTTATGATACAGCTTGTCAAATAGATGACCAGGTTATGCTGTATTGATGGATTGTTAGTTTTTGCTTATAGTTTACTTCTTTCTGCCCCCATAACTCTCATACTTCAGTGTTCCATCTTCACTCTTTGAATGCAGATTGACTGTTCTGTCACCAACTTGCCCCAAAAGTTACATTTTACCCTGAGTTTCATTTATAAATTCATTAACTTTATCCTGGCAGTCTTTTCCATGTGTGCAAGAAACTCAATTTGTCCACTGTTGTTATTAATCCAACCTCATTAGTTGCAGTCTTATGTATTAAAGATGCAAAGGAATGAATAAACTAACTGAAGAGAGTTCTTAAAGCTAAAATCAATTGGGCTCTTCGAAGAACTCTTGAGCAGAATATTTGATGTTAATGCAATGATTGATGATAATTACAAGGCATGGGTTGCAATATGAGTTATTGAGCCACCTAAATTGTTTATGTATAAAGGGACATTGGACTTTTAAGCAAAATAAGAAGAGAAAACATAACTAAAATAGTGATCTCATAGCTCTGATTTTATCTTTCATTATATATTGTCTTTCCATCTAGATACTTATGCAGTATGATAAAGATGAATATGCAATATCTAAAAAAAATTTCATATTCAATTTTATTCATTCATTACATCACATGATACAACTCCTGTCATCAATTAGTCCCTTTAGATTTTTTAACAGAATATTTTTCTCTCATTTTTATCTCTCTGATTTTGTCGAACTATCCTTTTATGGATTTCTTAATTAGCGAGACCTTTTTTTCTCTTTTTGTCCCTCAAATTTTCCTCTCTTCAGAAGTTATACCATATGATATATGAATGTTCTTTAAATTTGCATTTGTGCCCATGTTTAATGAATCTAATTGAATTGAATTTTTATATCAAACATGTAGATGCAATAGATATCATAATGCACAGTACCATTAGGATGTACATTACATAAGTAAGCATGATCAAAGTTCATATCATTGATCACTAAAACAAAATAAGTTCTAAAGAAGCTAAAATGTTATTCAAAGAAAAAAACAAGAAATTTGTTTCCTATTCTAGATGCTAGGGATGCTAAGTCTTATAGTAGTTGTCCTTCAGGTGGCTAACATAACAGCTATTCTTACATCTTCTTGCCAACTGTCTCCATGACTTCATCTTTCTATGCCTTAACTGTGCATATTTCTTTTTTTATCTAGTAGCTTCTCATCATCAAACTCATCATCCCATCCTATAGGCATAATTGACTCAATAAGTATATAAAAAGAAGGTGGTTTGGAGTAAAACACCTTATAGTCAAATTGGCTTAAAGGTTATCCTAATAAATCTTATCCTCTTTCCATATATTTAAGGGACTTAAGAGATTTCTCATTAGTTTTAAGGTTTAAGTCCTCAAAGGAATTTATCACTTCTTCCTTACTCCTAACTTAATCATCATAGTGGTTGGGGGTGGAACATTTCAGTAGTTTAGGAAAGGATTATTTATGGTGCTTGGACTTTTAGGGTTTTTGATCTTTCTAGAGTCTATAAGGTTTTAGATTTCATGTTTAAGGCAGGTGCAAGTATCTATGGAATGTCCAACTACTTAGTGGAATTTGCAATAACTTTTTGGGTTATAGCTATGGAAATTTGGGTTTAGTAGTTTAGAAAAGGTTAAGGGTTAGAGCAAGCCTTTTGCATTAAGCAGTCTAGGACTTTGGACAAGGGTTGGTTAAAATTGGAGAATCTCCTTGGTGTTTGTATAACATGCACTTCCATAGCCCAGCTGGTGCTTCCTTACTGTGTGCCCTTAGTTAGGTAGTTCCTTGCTCCAATGGTTTTAAAGCTCTTCTTTTTCTCACTCTCAATTTCCTCAATTTGCAAACCATCATCATAAAGGTCCATAAATGTTTTAGGATTCATCATTTATAGCCTTTCAACTAGATTAGGTGACACATTTCAAACTATCATCCTAACGTGGTCCTTCTCAGCTAGTTTGTTCTTCATTAATCCTACCTTATTCATGAATTTGGTTAAAAAGTTTGGGAAAGATTTATTAAATTTCTACTTGGTTAGTTCCAAATCCTGAATAGGCATATCCAGCCTAATGTTATAGTCATATTGCTTTAAGAAAGCAGAACATAGTTCTCTCTAATTAGTATGGATTGATTTCTCTAATCCTTGCTATCAATTCACAACTATTCCTTCCAAGGACAACATAAATAATTTAACGACGACAAATAATGGGGCTTTTATGGTGCTCATGGTTATAGTATATAGCTAAGGTGAATCCTCAAATCTTCAGAATCATTGAACTTATATAACTAAGGCATTTTAAATTTGTCTAGAAGTTTATCTCTATAAGTGCTTATCATGTCATTAAAAACAAATGGAAACCCCGTGCCTTGACCTCTCATCAGCTCTTCCATCTTAGACATCTTATGAGTTAATGCTTGCATCTATTTTGACTCAAGTTCTTGAATCAGCTTAAGTGATTCTTTCTTGACTTTCTCTAATATAAGGTTCTCCACATCCTTGTATTTCATTTCCACAATAGGCACATTCCTTATAGCATTCAATGGTTGCCCCCTAGTATTGTCATTATTAGCAAGTGGATCTTCCATAATAGTAGTAAGTGGAATTATAGTAACAGGTGTAGGTGCACTTGTAACAGGTAGCATTAACCCAGCTAAGGCTTATCTTAGTACATCTTGCATCATTACTCTTATGTAATCCATGAAAACTCCCTTAATGTCTTATAAGGTCTAGTTTCCTTCTCCTTTATTTCATTTGTTGTAGCTTCTAGGTAAAGCAAATTGATAAGACTCTTCTCTAATCTTGAGAGGATCTCTTTTACTATTGATTGTGGACTCAAATAGGTTCTCACTACTCTGCCTCCTTTTTGTTTCCAAACATAGGAAGACCCAGATGAATCTATGATGGTTGTAAAACAAAGTGTTAATATGATGCATAAAATGCATGTATGCATGATGCACGTGCTATGCAATAAGTAACAAGTAGCAAATCAAGTCAAGTGTAGTACATCCTTCCAACCTTATTCCTCCCACACACAAGTTCAATGGTGAGTCTCTTTTCCTAGGATTTTTTTATCTTGGCCTTAATATCAATAAGGGATATCAAGAATCGACATGCATGCAAAATCTCTCAAAGCAACAAAGCATAGAAACAACATTTCTAGGTATAAAGGTCTAGCCCAATCTTTATTAACCTAAATGGGCTTTAAAAGGAAGGGATTGGGCATGTGTAGATAGAAATACCTCATGGCAACAAACACAAGAAATTTAGGTAAATCCTAGAGGAAGTTACTAGGTCACTATTGTTAATGATATGCACTAGGTCAATCATGTATAACCATGTTTTGACTTTATCATTTTATTAATAAAGAGGCATTTTTCATTATCATTTTATGTTATAATGATTACTTGAATATTCAATTCTTACTAAGGTCATCAAGTATGTGACTTGATAGTAAAACCCTTAGATTAAATATAAGTTCTATTTAAATTATCCCTAGTCATAATATTGTATTATGGCTAGTATGGTGTTGATTGATGATTATGTTTTACTAATCATGAATATAAGATATTAAGTCAACTTATAGGTACTTATTTGAGAAATAAAGTTCTGGATTGACCCATCATAAGAATACTACATAGATAATTGTCATAAGTAATTCTCATCATAGTAATATTGGCTTAGTCCTCTGACCTTGAAATCACCATAGATCCTATATTACTATTTTGTATTTTGACATAATCTTAACGTATCTTTAATTGGATGATAAAATAGATTATTTTTTGGTATGAAATGAGTTATGTGAAGAATGTGAGTGATTAAGAAGGAAATTGTCCCTCATTTAATCTAAGTAAGATATCTATGGGCCCCTTGATAAGATAGACTAAGGAAAATGCAATGCTAAAGTAAATTGATAAAGAGTTATCATTCTCAATCTACTTAGAATCAAGAAATAATATGATTGAATCCTATAAGGATGACTTAATCTATGCCTTATATTCAATTAAGATATCATGTGACAAAGAGACTAGAATATTCATTGTATATTAGGTTATGTTAGATTATTGACTTCACATGACTTGAGTAGTCATAATGTCTTGCTAGAGGCCACTTATGACTTGTAGGCCTAAATAGAGATTCAAGGCCTACTACCAACATTATATGAACCTACAAGGTCATACACTTTGAACAAGCCTAAAACAAATATGGGTTGAATAAGCACAAATAAGTTTTGTGGAAATAAAGAAAATTATTTATTTATTTGTTTATTTATTTATTTAAGATAAAGGTTATCTTAAATAAATAGAAAATTATTTCTGATTTAATTTTAAATAAAATTAGAATAAGAATAAGTGAGAAATTACTAAAAGGTTATTTGGTAAGTGAAACCCTAATTTAGAGGTCTATAAATATGTTATATTCTCTAGGGTTTCACTCACTCATTATTCTTCCACCAAATTCATTTTCTTTCTTTTAGAAAACAAAAACACAAAGTTCTTTTCATTCTTGATTTGTGAGAAATCAAGAGAAGGTGCTAGCACATAAACATTCATTTTCAATCAAGAGCCAGTGGAAAAGTTAAGGTTCCCTTATCATGATGCCCTCCTTTAGGACTTGAGTAACAGGCCAAGGTTAGAGGGGCCTAGCATCCTTTGCAAACTCAAGAGAAGACTAACCCCCTTTACGACTTGGGTTACAAACTTTGGTCAGATAAGCTCGGTAATCTCTCTTTAACCGAGTTAAACTAAGAGTGATGGTTAGCAAATTTATAATCTTATAAAGCTAGTGGAATCATAGAACCATAAATAACTAATTATTTACAGATACCAAATCGTGAACAAGTAAATAAATAATAAAAGAATTAATAAATAACTCCTAATTCTATCCACTTAAATCTAATTTAATTTTAATTAAAAACCCTAATTATCTCTATAGCCATTAATTTTAATTAATTATGCAATTAAAACCCTAATTTTACTAACCAATTAATTAAAATAAAACACACAACCACACACATAGGGTTCCATTAGTCCCACTATTGGAGCTATTACAATGATCTACTGAAAATAAAAATAAAAATTAATACAACCTAAAAAAACCTAAATGAATAAAAAAACAAAATAAAACAACCAACAAAATAATAACAAATAAATAAACCCTAAAAACTACATTCAAATACAAAATTCAATTTATGGCATTCTATGAATCTTCATGCATTTTATTCTCCACAGTGAATTCATGCCATCTCATCCATAATTATAAAAAACAATAAAATAAAATAAATAAAGATTAATAACTAAATAAATAAAATTAAAATTAAAATTAAAATTATCAAATAAAATAAAAGTAATGAAAATAAAATATATAGAAAATAATTAAAAAAATACAAATGATAAAGAAAAAATACAAATATCAATAAAATAAATGAATAAAAAAAGAAAAAAAAAGATGAAACAAAAAATGAATAAATAAATAAATAGTAAAAGGAATGAACAATTGAAAACAATAGCCGCACTAAAAGAAGAGTAAAAACGAAACGGAATAAAAAAAAGTGAATGAATCAGTAAATTAATGGATAGTTAATAATGATTGAAAAATAATAAACTAAGAAAGCCAAACAAAATAAATAAACAAAATTAAAATTAAAATAAAAGAAAGGAGATGAAGAAGAGATGGGATGCAGTATTGATTCCTCTCAGAGTTTGATCAATCTTTGATGGAAGCATATAGCTTTTTTGTAATGTTTGTGAGTTTTAGTTTTTATTTTGATCGTATTAATGGCAAAGACCTAAAGAAAAGTACGTAAAAAATTAGCCAAAGTGGGTATACTTTGGCTCATATCTAAAAATTAGAAAAGTAAAGGAAATAGAATAAAAACTTAGGAGCCTCCCCTATGAAAAGAGAAAACAATAAATATAAAGAACCCTAGTCCTGTAACCCTATGTTAGATTCAGGATAAATATTAAAAAAACAAATTATTCTTATCATTTATTTAATAAAAAATATATTTATCTAATAAAAACATATTTATCAAATAAAACAACCAATAAAAAATAAGTATAAAAATAAAATAAAATAAAATAATAAAAAATTACAAAGTGTCGGTCGAAAGTGTGAATTTCCAACCAGAAATCTATATTTTGATCGAAAATATAGATTTCCAATGGCACTTTTTAAAAAAAAAAATTCTCTTTTTTAATTTTTGAAAATTTTTTTGTAAAAGAAATAATTAAAAATGAAATTTAAAGATAAATCCTACAAAAATAAAATAAAATAATTTATAATTTATTTCAAAACCAATAAATCATATCCAATAAATATAATTTTACAGTTAATTTTCATCATCGGGTCCTCTATTGCATCCAAACTTAAATCATCTAGAAATTGGGTGCTTACACTTTGTCTTTTAAAATAATTAATACTTTTATAATAAAGGTCACAATTGATACTAATATTTCTAAGTAATATATAAATGTTCTTTCTACCTAAAACAGAGCCAAACTGATGTATTTATAGGCTTCCCCTTATTCCAACTCATGTTTCCTTCAAATAGATGTAATGAAATGTGAAAAGGTATGTTGAAAAGACATGAATGGCGACTCAGCAACACTATGCCAACTCTGGTAACTTGGCACATCCTGTCTCTGTTCTGACTCAACACCACTTTTGTCATAACTCTGCACACTAGTGATGAGTTGGCACATACCACTTCTCCCTTGTCTTGACCTTTATTGAGTCCTTCATTCCACAACATTCAAATGCACTTCGATGTATGGATTAAATGTAAAAAGGACATACAAAACACAAAATTAAAATGAGAATAATAAAAATAAGAGTAATCATGCAATAATGGAAACAAACATAGGAAAAATCTAAGAAAAGATAAGAATAAACATACTAAAGAACTATGCTAATTTGTATTATAATAAACTTCCTTGCATATAGACCTTGCTTGCCCTCAAGCAAGAATAAAAACATAAGTGAGAGAATTAATAAAATTTTTATCTTCTCCAAAATAAATGCAACTATCTCAACAAGTCATATTAATCATGAAAGAAGTTAAGAAAAAAAATTGCTAACAAGTAAACTTTCAATGCTCAACAATGATAATAAAACAAGCTTCATAGCATAATTAATAAGTTTAACAATTTATCTCAAAGTATCAAGAACAAAATCAAAGAATATAAATTCAAAATGTTAACCAAGCTATTTAACTATAATGTTCATTCATCAAATTTAAGATATTTAAGAACTAAAGTAGCCATTGGGACAAATGGGGGCAATTGTAAACACCCAACTTCAAGATGATAAAGTGTGGATGCAACAGAGGACTCCAATGATGAAAATGTTATAAATAGGTCTTCAATACTTGAAGTTTGAAACCTCAAAAGTCTAAATGTATTTCTAAAAGGGGTTTTAATTAGTTTTTTAAGGACTTAATTGTAATGTTTTTCAATACCTAATTGAAAAGTCTAAATTCTTTCAGGGGTCTTGTTGGAATTAAAAGTTAAAAAAATTGAAATTTTATAATTCTGATTAGAATTCTATAATTTTGATCAGAATTACACAATTCTAGTTGGAATTATGCATGTTCTGTCTGATTTATTTTATTTTATTTTATTTCAATAAATAATTTTTTTTCCTGAATTTTGATTGGTCAAATAGTATTTATTTGAATTTTCAAGAAATTAAAGTCCTTTTAAAATCAAAACTTTGAGAAAGGCAAGTACAGTAGGATGTGTTGCTAACTAGGGTTTTTCCTATAAAAGCCCATCTTGAGCTCTCATAGGATAAGGATGGAGACTTTACTGAGGAGACCTTTCTCTTTGTTTGAAAAAACTTCTTTTGAACAACTTTCTCTTTTAGTTTTGAACCTTTTTTTTTATACTAAAGGTTTCTCTTTTGTCCTTAAGCAGTAAAAAAATATTCTTTGTGATTTATTTGTGTTTTTAAAGCATGGAGTAATAGACCTTTGAGAAGAAGATAATAAGTTTTTTTTAAAGATCTATGTAATAAGCAACGGTGAGTGTTACTAGTCTGAGGGGCAACTCATACTACATCCATAATCATTATCTTCTTTCCTTCTTTTATTTTTATTTTATTTTATTATTTTGATTATTAAATTTTAATTTTATTAAATTTTTATTATTATTTTATTCTCTAATCATTGTTTACTCTTTTGTGTTGGTGATTATGGATGAGATTATATGATGATCTTATTAGGTGAACAAAATCAATGAAGGTCCATGAAATGCTATAGATTGAACTTTGTGGCTGAATATAATTTCTAGGGTTTTTTTATTTAGTTGTTTATTATTGTTTTGATTTTTTTTTTGAGATTGTATTAATTTTTCTTTTCTTATTATTTTCAGCAAATCATTATAATAGCCCCAATAGTGGGAATAATGAAATCATATGTGTGCGATTATGTGTTTTATTTTAATTATTTGGTTAGTAAAATTAGGGTTTTAATTAGGTAATTAATTAAAATTAATGACTATAGAAATCTTTAGGTTGTTTAATTAAAATTGAATTAGGTTTAAGTGGATAGAATTAGGGTTGCTTGTTGATTATTTTATTTTATTTGTTTGTTTAAAGTCACTTTAATTAAATTAGTTTTTTTATAATAGATTTAGTTGATTGTTTGATCTTTTATTTGATTTTTTTTATATTTTTTTATTATTTTTGGGCTTGTTTGTTTATTTTTATATGTTTTGGGTCCTAAGCCCACATTAGGCTTTAACCCATTTAAACAAATTTAGGTTTTTTATGTTTAATTAATAAAAATGCATTTTTAGGTCCATAATTAATTAGACTTAGGGTAGAGATAACTTAAGTCCATTTAGATAATTTAGACATAGGCTCACCTAATTTAATTAATTTAGACTTAGCCTATTTAATTTAAGTCTTTTCCATAATTTGTAGATTTAAGATCACTTTAGAAATAAAATATGTAGAACTAGGCTCACTAATTTAAATACTTCATAATTTGTAGATTTAGGCTCATTGTAGAGTTAAAATAAATAGACTTAGGTTCACTTAATTAAAATCAAGTAGGAATTAGGTCTATTAGTGTTTAAGTTCACTTGTAAATTAAAACATATAGATTTAGCCCACTTAATTAAAATCAATGAAGATTAGACTAACTTAGGGATTATGAACTTAAATGATTGCATTGTTTACATGTATTTTTCATGACTAGTTTGCTTGGAGTTGATAGTTTTAATAAGGGTTTATATAAAATTGCATGTAAATAGAGGGTAAGATAGTAATTCATAAGATAATTCTAAAAGAATACAAGACTGAAAAAAGCTAGTATTTTGTACCCGAAATCTCTTAGTTGTGGTGTTTGCTTTCTTTTAAAGAATTGAGTACCACTATTTTTTATTTGTCCCAGTTATTACCCTGGGTGGCAACTCCTCATCTCGACGCCATGTCTTTGTGACAGTGGTTAATGTGTTCTTTAGAGCCATGAGCTTAAATAGTGTTGTGATTGCTAAAATCTTGGGTGCGCACTAAACCCCGTAGTCTACAGTGGTGACTCCACTTAGGATAAGAGATATTGATTCTACTTGTGTTCTTTAGAATTATTTTATTAATTATATTTTATTCTTAAATGCACTTTGCATATCCCTATTAACTGATAGTGTTGGTTTATGGTTCCATGATTCCACTAGCTTCATGGGAGTGTAAATTGACTAACCATCACTTTTAGCCTTAACTTAGTTTAAGAGAGATTATCGGGTTCATCTGACCAGAGCCTGTAACCCAAGTCCAAAAGGGGTGTAGTCTTTTCTTGAGTTTGCAAAGGATGTTGGGGCCCTCTAACCTTAGCATGTAACTCAAGTCTTAAAGGAGGGCATTATGCTAAGGAAACCTTGACCTTTTTCACCAAACTCGGCTTATGTAGTGGCTTAGTAACTTCCCTTAGGATTTACCCAAATTGCTTGTACATGTTGCCATGAGTTATTTTTATCTATAAAAGTCCAAGTCCATACTTTAGAAGCCCATCAGGACTAATAAAGTCTGGGCTATGCTTTTATACCTAGAAATATTTTTTCTATGCTTTACTGCTTTGAGAGATTTGGCATGCATGTTGTTTCTTGATATCTCATGTTGATATTAAAGCCAAGAAAAAAAATCCTAGCAAAGACTCGCCATTAAATACATGTGTGGGAGGAATAAGTTTGGAAGGATATTGTACACTTGATTATTACTTGTTACTTTTTGCATAGCACGTGCATCATGCATACATGCATCATACTAAAACTTTATTTTTTAGCCATCATAGATTCATCTAAGTCTTCTTGAGTTTAGAGTTAGAAAGGTGGTAGACTGGTAAGAACAGATTCAAGTCCATAATCAATTGCTAAAGAGGTCCTTAGCAAATTGGAAAGGAGTTCTATTAACCCACTCTACCTAGAAGCTACACAAACTAAACAAGTAGAAGAAATGGAACAATAAGAGGGAGGAAATTAGACTCTAGAGGAAGTTAAAAGAGCATTAATGGATGGCATGAGAGCAATGATGCAAGATGAACTAAAACAAGCTCTTGTTGGATTAATGCCACCACCTATTGCTGCTACACCTCCCGTTGCGGCCAATCCACCTGTTGTGGGTGCATAACCTGCTAACAATGATATACTTTCTATGGAAATGAAATTGGAGGATGTTGAGAGCTACATGGTTGAAAAGATAAAAAGGGAACCACTTGAGCAAGTTCAAGAGTTGGAATCCAAGCAGAAGAAAGCACTAACTCAGAAGATGTCCAAAATGGAAGAATTGATGAGAGAACAAGGCATCGAATACTCATTTGACTTCGATGATATGATGTAATTTAAGGAAGATAAGTTGCTTGATAAGTTCAAGATGTCATAGCTACAGAAGTTTAATGGTACTAGAGACCCAAGGATCCACCTTAGTCAATATACAATTACTATGAGCACCACTAAGGCTCCTTTATTTATAGGTACCAAGTTATTTCTACTATCCTTAGAGGGTATAGTTGTTAATTGGTATCATAGGCTAGAGAACTCTATCTGAGTGGACTGGAGAGAATTGTGTACCACTTTTTTAAAGCAATATAACTATAATACTAGGCTTGAAGTGTCCATTAGGGATCTAGAATTGACCAAGTAGAAGCCTAATGAATCATTTTTAGATTTTTTAACTAGGTTCATGAATAAGGCCAGATTAATGAAAAACAAACTGGCTGAAAAGGATCAGGTTAGGATGATTGTTTGAAATATATCACCTAATTTGGTTGAAAAGTTGTAAATGATGAACCCTAAAACATTTGTAGACCTTTGAGGATGAGCTGCAAGCTGAGGAGATTGAAAGTGAGAAAAAAAAAGATTGTTAGAAGCACCAGAGCAAAAAACTACCTAATTGGGGGCACACAATAAAGAAGCACTAGCCAGATTATGGAGCTGCATGTTGTTCAACAACCAAGGAGATTCTCCAATTTTAACCAACCTTTGTCAAATGTCCCAGAATGCCTAATGCAAAAGGGCTCACTCCAACCTTTACCTAATCCAAACCCACCAAACCTAAACACCTCAAGATATAACCCAAACAAGCACTACAAATTTCATTAAAACCTCTAACACTCCATGGATAACTGCATCCATATGAAACATGAAATTCAAAACCTTATAGACTCCAAAAAGATCACAGACCCTAAAAACCCAAGCACCAGAAATAATCCTTTCCTAAACTATCGAAATGTATCACACCCAGCTACCATGATAATCAACTCAGGAGTTAGTGAGGAAGAAGTGCTAAGCTCCTTTGAGGACCTACACCTTAAAACTAATAAGAAATCTCCTAATGCCCCTAAAATTATGAAAAGAACAGAAGACTTATTGGGTAAGCCTTCAGGTAAGTTTGACTATAAGGTGTTTTACACTAAACCACCTTCTTTTGACATACCCTTCGAGTTGATTGTGCCTACAGGATAGGGTGATGAGTTTGATAATGAGAAGTTGCTAGACAAAAAAGAAAAATGCGCCTTTGTGGTATAAAAAGATGAAGTAATGGAGACAGTTGGCAAGAAGATATAAGAATAGTACTATGTCAACCACCTGAAGGACAACCATTATAAGACCCAAAATCCCTAGCATTTAGAATAGGAAATAATTTTTTTTTGTTGTCTTCTTTGAATAAAATTTTAGCTTCTTTAGAACTTGTTTTATTTTAGTGACCAATGATATGAATTTTGATCATGCTTACTTATGTAATGTGCATCCTAATGGTACTATGCATTATGATATTGATCCCATTTGCATGTTTGACATAAATTCAATTCAATTATATTCATTCAGTATAGGCATAAATGCAAATTCAAAGAACATTCATATATCACATGATGTAACTTCTGAAGATAGGAAATTTAAGGAAAAAATATGAGAGAAAAAGAAAAAAGAACAGTAAGGTAAAAAATTAGAGAGAAAAAAATTTAGATTGGCTGATAATAAGAGTTGTATCATGTGATGTAATGAATGTTCTCATTTTTGCCCTAATGAATGAGTAAAATTCAATTTGAAATTTTTGTTCAAATATCAAATATTCGTCTTTATCATACTACATAATTATCTGAATGGAAAGAAAATACATAATGAAAGCTAAATCAGAGTTATGAGATCACGATTTTAGTTATGTTTTCTTTTTTGCCACCCCTTTGTGATTTTGTTTGTAAGTCTAGTGTCTTTTTGCTTATAAACAATTCAAGTGGCTCAATAACTTTTGTTGCAACCCATAACTATCATTAATCATTGCATTAATACCAAGACTTAGATTCTGCTCAAGAGTCCTTCAAAGTGCAAGTCCAATTGATTTCATCATCAAAAACTCGCTTTAATTAGTTCGTCCACTCCTCTGCATCTTCAATGCATGAGATTGCAACTAATAGTGTTAGCATGTCAAAGGATTAATAAAAATAGTGAACAAATTAAGTCTCTTAAAGAATAGCATGAATGAATTAAAAAGGGCAAAATGTAACTCTGGGACAAATTGCAGAATAGTAAGTTTGCATTCAAAGACCAAAGATGGAACACTTAAGTATAAGAGCCAGTATAAGAGATCTCAAGGTAGAAAGATGTAAACTACAAGCATACAAATACATCAATTATACAGTAAAATCAATAGCAAAAAGGAAAAGTTCAACACTGCATCGGTCAATCACAAGCTCCAATGTAAAGCCATGGACGCCACTTTCTAGCATGGTCATCAGTCTAACAAATTGTTTCAATGGCTCTGACATCAAAAGTACCAACAGTGAGGCATTCAATGTTCAAACCTAGAGGCTATTAATGAGGCACATAATTCTCACACTTCAAGCTACGAATATAGCTTTGTTCCAAATAGAAGACCTATTAGGATCATGCATGTCATCCATAACATGCATACACATAGTGAAATACTTGCTTTGCATAATAAAGTCTTTGAGCCTAAATAAGATTATACAAATACTCTACTACTAACATTCAAAATTAGTATTGAACAAGTGCAGGAAAATAGTTAGAGTATTCACATATAAAGCATCTGAAGAAGTAAAATAGGAAGAGCAACACTATCAAGATGAACCTGATGTTCAACGAGACTTTAGACCTCAATAGCCTAACAAATTATGGGCCCATCCAATAAGGGAATATCACTAATAGTGATAGTTACAAAATCATCATCTTGTAAACCTTAAGAGGCTAGATAAGATGCTCAAGCTCCTCAGATTCAACATCCATCTCCATAGTCTCATATGGAGCATCATCTGGAATATCTCTCCATGATAGTTAGACTAGTGTAGGGTATGGAATATAGTGATGAGAAGGTCCATCATGTCAGCAATACATTCATCAGCCTTATAGAAGGGAAGGATGCACTCAAAACCTTAAATGAATGCACTTTGAAAAATTATTTGATCAAGAAATAAGATCTCTAACTCATGAACTTTGTTTGCAGGTGATATTAAGAAGAGGAATGAAGCCCTCTACCATAGCATTAATCGAATGGTAAAAATACAAATGCAACCTAAAGCAACAAATTTAATGGTGGAGTATCATGACCTTTATGATCAGAGACATCATCATCACAATCAAAAGGGAAGAATGCAAAAGAATGACATTGCATTTTGACAAAATTTCTTCAATTGAAAATAAACCATACTAACTTATGATATTTTGTGCAAAAAAAAAAAAGAGAATGAAGAAAGGGAAAGGAACCAATACATCAATAAGATCAAACACAATTGCAAATGCTAATCGTTCATTGAAGTATCCCCTTGCCTAAAAAATAACTTGCAAACACCTTGAAAAATGATAAAGGGAAGTAACAAAACTATATTTTCTTAGATTTTGTAATAAAGTACCATCTCAGTCATAAAATTCACAAATTGAAAGTAAATTGATCCACTTTATGAGATCATGTGCGAAAAGCCTATCTCATAACCTTTGATCATAATGGCTCTTTTTTATTAGCCTTGTAGAATTTAGATGTTTAGTTAATGACTTTGTGTTGAGAGTTTATAAACTCTAATCAATCTAATGCTTGCTTTGCACCTAAATGAGAGGAAGAAAATGCAAAGACAAAATCTATGGACTTACAGTATAAATTGCTTGAATTTTAGGGTATCTTTTCAGTCTTTTGAATAATAAATGTGCATATAATCTACTCCAATGCTCAGAAATGAGTATGAGGACCAAATCCCTTAATGGTATCCATAATGAGTAATACAAGAAAGGCAGGGGAATACTAAGAGGAGAATCAAAATAAGAGCAGGAATAATTTACTCTAATGCTAAAAAATGAGTAAAAGTATCAACATGAACCTTTGGCGGTATCCACGTTAAGTAATACAAAAAATATGGGGGAATACTAAAAGAAGACCATGCCAAAACCTGCTTTATTTACTCCAATGCTCTATAAGAGTATGAATATCCAAAGGACCTTTCCAATGTTATCCATGCTGAGTAATATAAAAAAGGTGGGGGGAATAATCAGATAAGGAAGGAAAGCACAAAAATAAGTCAAAGAATGTTTTGATGGTTAGAATTTGATATGTTTATGTTCAATTTCCATAAGTTTTGTTTAGCAAATTCTCTCTAAAATTAGGTGTGGAAGTAAGTTTTTCACTTAGTAAAAGATATGCTCTTGGCATAAGATGGTTAACAATGCCTTTGACCTTTTCAAATGGCAAATAAATGATAGTCATGAAAATAAAAAAAAAAATAGTAAGATTCATTGAGTGCACGCTATCTCATGAAAAAATGATGAATTTTCTCATAAATTTGCAACATTATAATGTACTTTTGTACTTTTATCATGATTGAAACTAACTTTAACAAGTATGTAGGAATTGCAAATCCAGAAAGAAGTGCACCCAACTTATAGAGATGGTTAACATAGCAAAATTGGAATTAGTCAATAGAGAAATTCTAATCAGTCAATAAAGAAAAATTTAAAGTCACTTAGTAAAAATTATAATCAATCAACACAAAAAATTCAAAGCATTCATTATAAACAACCAAAGATTTTATGAGCAGCTATGGACTGTAGCATTAAGAAAGGCAAGCAATGAAAGGATTATAATCAATTCATAAGCAGTTATGGACTATAGCACTATTAAAGGTGAGCAATGTAAGGGTTGTAGCTAATCTTGAGCAGTTATGGAATGTAGCATCAAAGGCAAGCAATGTAAGGGTTGTAGCTAATCTTGAGTAATTATGGATTATAGCATCATCGATGAGCAATGAAAGGGTTGTAGCTCATCACAAGCAATTATGGATTGCAGCATCATCAATGAGCAATGAAAGGGTTACATTTAATCATGAGCAGTTATGGATTGTAGCATCAACGGTGAGCAATTATGGATTGTAGTTAATCACGAGCAATTATGGATTGTAGCATCATCAGTGAGCAATGTAAGGTTATAGCTAATCATAAGCAGTTATGGACTATAGCATCAAAGGCGAGCAATAAAAGGATTGCAGTTAATTAGCGAGCAATTATGGATTGTAGCATCATCAGTGAGTAATGAAAGGGTTACAGCTAATCACAAGCGATTATGGATCGCAGTATAATCAGTAAGCAATGAAAAGGATAAAGGAAATGAAGAATGAATTGGTAAAAGGCAAAGCAAAAAAGAAATCAATGCTATACATTCAAGTGTAGTGTATTCTTTCCAACACTATATGGCTGAGTATAGTCCACATTGTATGATCAAGTACAATGTTCCTCTTTCAATCCAGACTATACGACCTAGTATAGTTGACATTGTATGATCAAGTACAATGTGTCCTTTCAATCCAGATTATACAATCGAGTATAGTTGACATTGTATGACCAAGTACAATGTGTCCTTTCAATCTAAAATATATGACCGATATAGTCAACATTGTACGATCAAGTACAATGTGTCCTTTCAATCCAGACTATACGATCGAGTATAGTCAACATTGTATGACTGAGTACAATGTGTCTTTTCAATTTGTACTATATGACGAAGTATAGTCAGCATCATATGACCGAGTATGATGTATCTTTTCAATCAGTACCATATGACCGAGTATAGTCGACATCATACAATCGAGTGTCATGTATCCTTTCAAATCAACGTTATACATTTGAGTATAGTGTTTCCTTATATGTTTTAGGATTATGACTAGGTAAGTATCTAAAACTTTTATTGCTAAGAAATTGTGTGTTTATTTACTTTGCCACAATTTGCCAAGCAAACAGCGACAAAGGGGGGCAACTGTAAACACCCAATTTTAGGATGATGAAGTGTGGATGTGATAGAAGACTCTGATGATGAAAATGTTATAAATGGGTCTTCAATACTTGAAGTTTGAAATCTTAAAAGTCTGAATGCATTTCCAAAAGGGGTTTTAATTGGGTTTTTAAGGACTTAATTGTAATGTTTTTCAAGACCTAATTGAAAAGTATAAATTCTTTCAATGGTCTTTTTATAATTAAAAGTTAAAAAAAAGATCAAAATTCTATAATTCCGATTGGAATTCTATAATTTCGATTGAAATTATATAATTCCAATCGGAATTATATAATTCTGGTAGGAATTATGCATGTTTCATCTAATTTTTTATTTTATTTTATTTCAATAAATAAAATTTGGTTTCCTGAATTTTGATTGGTCAAATAGTATTTGTCTGAATTTTCAAGAAATTAAAGTCCTTTTAAATCAAAACTCTGAGAAAGGCAAGTCACAGTAAAATATATTTTTAGCTAGGGTTTTTTCTATAAAAGCCCAGCTTGAGCTCTTATAGGGGGAGGAGGGAGACTTTCCTGAGGAGACCTTTCTCTTTGGCTGAAAAAATTTCTTTTGAACGACTTTCACTTTTGGTTTTGAACCTTTTTTTCTACTAGAGGTTTCTCTTTTGTCCTTAGGCAGTACAAAAATATTCTCTGTGATTTATTCATTTTTTTAAGCAAAGAGCAATAGACCTTTGAGAAAAAGATAACAAGTTTTTTTTTGAAGATCTATTTAATAAGCAATGGTGATTATTACTAGTCTGAGGGGCAACTCGTACTACATCCATAATCATCATCTTCTTTCCTTCCTTCTTTTATTTTTATTTTATTTTATTATTTTGATTTTATTAAATTTCAATTTTATTAAATTTTTATTGTTAATTTATCCACTAATAATTGTTTATTCTTTTCTGTTGGTGATTGTGGATGAGATTACATTATAATCTTACAAGGTGAACAAAATTCATGAAGGTCCATGGAATGTCATTGATTGGACATTTTAGCTAAATATAATTTCTAGGTTTTTTTATTTAGTTGTTTATTATTGTTTTGATTTTTTTAAATTTTTTGAATTGTATTAATTTTTCTTTTCTTGTTATTTTCAATAGATCATTGTAATAGCCCCAATAGTGGGAATAATGAAATCATATGTGTGTGATTACATGTTTTATTTTAATTAATTGGTTAGTAAAATTAGGGCTTTAATTAGGTAATTAATTAAAATTAATGGCTATAGAAATCATTAGGTTGTTTAATTAAAATTGAATTAGATTTGAGTGTATAGAATTAGGGTTGCTTGTTAATTATTTTATTTTATTTGTTTGTTTGGAGTCACTTTAATTAAATAATTTTTTTAGAATATATTTAATTGATTGTTTGATCTTTTATTTGATTGTTTTTTATATATTTTTTATTTTTTTTGAGCTTGTTTGTTTATGTTTATATGTTTTGAGCCCTATGCCCACATTAGGTTTTAACCCATTTAAATAAATTTAGGTTTGTAAGGTTTAATTTATAAAAATGCATCTTTAGGCCCATAATTAATTAGACTTAGGGTAGAGACAACTTAAGCCCATTTAGTTAATTTAGACTTAGCCCGTTTAATTTAAGCCTTTTCCATAATTTGTTGATTTAAGATCACTTTAGAAATAAAATATGTAGAACTAGGCTCACTAATTTAAATACTTCATAATTTGTAGATTTAGGCTCATTTTAGAGTTAAAATAAATGGACTTAGGTTCACTTAATTAAAATCAAATAGGAATTAGGCCCATTAGTCTTTAAGCTCACTTGTAAATTAAAACATGCAGATTTAGCCCACTTAATTAAAATCAATGTAGATTAGACTAACTTAGGGATTATGAACTTAAATGAGTGCATTATTTACATGTATTTTTCATGACTAGTTTGCCTGGAGTTTATTATTTTAATAAGGGTTTATATGAAATTACATGTAAATAGAGGGTAAGATAGTAATTTATAAGGTAATTCTAAAAGAACACAAGTATAAAAGAAGTTAGTATTATATACCCAGAATATCTTGGTTGTGGTGCTGGCTTTCTTTTAGAGAATTAAGTACCACCATTTTCGATTTGTCTCAGTTATTACCCTAGGTGGTGACTACTCATCTCCATGCCATGTCTTTGTAATAGTGGTTAGTGTGTTCTCTAGAGCCCTGAGCTCAAACAGTGTCGCAATTGCTAAAATCTTAGGCACGCGCTAAACCCTGCCATCTATATACACACACTAACTCAGTATTCTCATGGCATTTTTCAATATTGTCTTCTTTCTTTCTTTTTTTAGCTTATAGATACATTCTTTCTAAATGAATGTAATTAAAGAGCATACTCAATTACACATAACTTATTCAAAATGCATCACATCAATAAGCATTATTATTATTTTTATATATATTTTAAAAAATAAAAATGTATCCTCATCCATTATTGAAAAATGAGTTACTCGTATTATGGCTATATTTTCAATAAGGCTTATTCAATCCTTAAAATCTAATTTTAAATCCTTACCATTTTATCCTTAAGCATAGTTAAAAAGTTAACTAAACATTCTCGAGATTTTGAAAAAAATAATAAGAGATAAAAAGAAAAACTTAATATTTACACAAAATGAAACTTTAAAATTCTGCCAATTAAGCATAAAAAGTCAATTATTATCATATTATCAAAATAAGATAAACTTGAAAAATAGACTACTTATAAATATGGAGAAGACAAAATGATGCAAAATATAGCATAACCACACATGCATATAAACATAAACATAATTAAAATAATAACTACTAATATCCCTTCCCCCACACTTAAAAACACACATTGTCCCCAATGTGAATTCTAAAAATAAAGGAAAGGTAAAGAAAAACTCCCCTAAGCATCTGAAGGAGATGGGGGAGGAGAGTTGATGGTGAAATTAGAATGAGCAAATAACTAATTCAGCTTATACTCCATTCGACATTGGCGACAAGTAAAATTGTGGTTCAAAGATGCCATACCACTCAATTGGCATTGTATCTCCTTTTGATTTTTTAGAATTTGCTCCATAATATATAAATCTCCATGTGAAGAACCATTAGCACCATTGTGTGTACACATAGTGAGAAGAGGTACATCACCATGGGGTGTCTCCTATTCAGATTTCTCCTCATCAAAATCATCCTCAACTTGCTCTTCTTCAACAGATAGTGGACATCCCAATCCTCTCAATAAGACCTAGACCTCGCCAAAATCAATCAAAATTCAGCACCCACAACCTCACCTCTCATAAAGGCTTGCTTAGTCAAATAAGAACAATTAACAACACAGGTGAAATCATCCACATTGATATCAATAGATTTAGTAATAATAGTAATAATATGACCATGGGTAAGTAAAGCATCCTTACATGAAGCACAAGTCAAAAATTGATTAAAAATTCAATAAATCCAAACATGTTTTTTATCATGAATACACCACATCAAAAACAATTCTTATACAAAGACTCTATTAAATTCAAACTTATAAAAAATAACACATGCAATAACTAGAATTTGATTTCCTTAATAAACATGGCCTTTCCCTTCTTAGCTTGGAATGGGTATTTCAAATCAGTCATAAAGGTCAAGAATTCACTCATCTTAAAGGACTTAGGGGGTCAGATATACCTTCTTTCTTGAAACCAAAAACCCAATGCAAAAGAGTATAGGCAAGTTTGTGTTTCTTCCCTAACATCCTAAATTCAAGAATATGAGAATCATTGGAGTTGACTTCTAAAGATGTGTAAAATTCCATAATCAACTTAACATAGGTGTTCTCATGCATGGATACAAATTTTTATAGTCCACAAGATGTCAAAAATTGAGTAAATTATTCTTGCATTCCTACATTTTGAAGTAAAGAAAAGGCGATATACTTACAAGAAAAGATTTCCCCAAACTTAAGCGTAGTAAATTGATCACCTTCTTCTTGTGAATAAATTAGGAACTTGGCTTTATAGGTTGGTGCAAAGTCCTCCACCTCTTGAGGTTCCTCTTCAAATTGAGGTTGTTTAGAATCTCTTAATGTAAAACCACTAGACTTACTCATGGTAAAAGAAGATGTTGATGGGATTGGGTAAATGCAAAGAAGAAAAGAAATGGTGTAGAGAAAAGAAAAAGAAAAGAAATAAAAGAAAATGGGAGTGGAAATTTCAGTTAGGGGAAAGAAATATGAAAGGGAGAGAAATTAAAGTGAGATAAGGATGAGGAAAATAGAAATATGATAAGAAAAGAAAAGAGAAGAAAAGAATAAATGAAAGGGAATTACAAAAAAAATGTAAGTAAAGAGAAGGGTTGAGTAGAGGAGTAAATAAAAGGTGTGAGGGAATATAAAAGTAGTTGTTAAAAGAAGTTATAGGAAGTTATAAGTTAGGGTGTAAGAGGGATTTGAAAGGTCATGACAACTATCGGAAAAGGGTGTGACTTACTTTGGGAATTTGATTTTGTAGGGATATGTTTTAGGAAGAAAACAAAAATAATTAGAGATAAAAAAATTTAACAAAATAGAATGTAAATTAAATATATACTAAAAAAATTAGATGAAAAAGAAATAATAAAAAGATAAATTTTTTTAATTCATTTAATTTTTTAAAATTTGAATGTGTTCACAAGTCAACATGGATGTGCCAGTCGGCACGAGTTTAAGTTTGTATCATGTCGACATGGATGTGCTAACTTGGCACATTTTCCTTTAAACCTGAGTTGGCATGCCCATGCTGACTTGACATTACCATCCTGACTCTGCATAAACCGAGTTTCTAATTTTTTTCTTTTTGAATTATAAAATATAAAAATGTAAACAATGTGTATATATAAACTAAACTCCATAATTAAAATGTAAATAACAAGTAGTAAAATATATAAAATAAAATAAACTAAACTAAACTAAAGAAAAAACTAATGCACAAAATTTAAGTAACTATTAAAAAATGAATTTAAATAATAAAATAAAATATAAATTTTATTAATACTATAATGTGGTTCAAATCAAAATCATGAATAATAATAATAATAATATATAAAAAATAAAACATATATAAAATAAAAATGCACTTTGCTACATTTAATGGTCTATAGCTTGACCTTACTTTGTTCATTTTGAGGTGTAAGTAGAGAGATGGATTTGATTTGATCAATTGCTTCACTAATCAAATAAGGCTTAAGACGGTGACCATTGACCTTAAAAACTTCCCCTTCTTCATTAGCAATTTCAATTGCTCCATAGGGATGAACCTTGATAACCTTGAATGGACTCGACCATCTTGACTTTAACTTTTCAGGAAATAATTTTGGTCTTGAATTGTAAAGTAAAACAAGTTCGCCTGTCTGAAATTCCTTCTTCATTAAATGCTTATCATGCCACAACTTAGTACAATCCTTATACAACTTCACATTCTCATAAGTGTTCATTCTTAATTCATTTAATTCATTTAGTTGGAGTAGTCTTTTCTTTCCAGCCTTCTTTAAATCAAAATTCAAAAGCCTTGTTGCCCAATATGCCTTATGCTTAAGTTCCACTAAGCAAGTGCTAAGACTTCCCATATATCAATTGGTAGGGTGTAAGGCTAATTGGGGTTTTAAAAGCTATCCTATATGCCCATAAGGCACCATCAAGCTTTAATGCCATATCCTTTCTTGAAAAAGACACCATTGTCTATAAAATCCATTTAATCTCTTTATTACTCACCTCAACCTGCCCACTTGTTTGTGGGTGATATGGAGTGGCAACCTTATGTGTTACCCTATATTTCTTCAAAAGAGCCTCTATCACATGATTGTAGAAATGTGAACCTCCATCACTAATCAATTCTCTAGGAGTACCAAACCTTGGAAAAATAAGTTTCTTGAGCATGTTCTTAACAACCTTTGCATCATTAATAATGGTTGGTATTGCTTCCACTCACTTTAAGACATAGTCGACCATAACCAAGATGTACTTATAGCCTAAAGAACTCATAAATGGACCCATAAAATCTATGCCCCAAACATCAAAAAGCTTAACTTTAATTATTCCTTTCAAAGGCATCTCATGTTTCCTAAAAATATTACCCATTCTTTAGCACCTATCACATGTAAGCATAAAATCTCTAGCATCCTTGAATAATGTAGGCCACCAAAAGCCAAATTGAAGTACCTTAGATGTTGTTTGTTATGCACTAAAGTGTCCATCTATAACCAAAGAATTATAATGTCTCAAAACATCTTGAACTTCATCTTGAGAAATGCACCTTCTAATCATACTATCTGCACATCTCTTATAAAATAATGGTTCCTCCTAATAGTAGAATTTACTATCATGAAACAATTTCTTCCTTTTTCTATAATCCAACTCATAAGGAAGAACGACATGTAGATGGTGGGGTTTAGCATGCACCTATGATCTTAGAAACCATGACATTGTTTGAGCTCAGGGCTTTAGAGAACACACTAACCACTATCACAAAGACATGGTGTGGAGATAAAGAGTCGCCACCCAGGGTAATAGCTAGGACAAATCATAAAATAGTGGTACTTGATTCTCTAAAAGAAAGTCAGCACCACGACTAAGAGATTCTGGGTACAAAATACCAACTTCTTTCATTCTTGCATTCTTTTAGAATTACTTTATGAATTATTATCTTATCCTCTATTTACATTCAATTTCATATAAACCCTTATTAAAACAATTAACTCCAGGAAAAATAGTCATGAAAAATACATGTAAATAATGCATTCATTTAAATCAACAATCGCTAAGTTAGTCTAATATAAATTGATTTTAATTAAATGGGCTAAATCTACATATTGTAATTTACAAGTGAGCCTAAAGACTAATGGGCCTAATTCCTATTTAATTTTATTTAAGTGACTCTATGTCTAGTTATTTTAATTCTAAAGGATGGGCCTAAATCTACAAATTATGAAGTATTTAAATTAGTGGGCCTAATTCTACATATTTTATTCCTAAAGTGATATTAAATCTAAAAATTATGGAAAAGGATTTAATTTAATGGGCTAAGTATAAATTAATTAAATTAGGTGAGCTTATGCCTAATTAACTAAATGGGCCTAAGTTATGTCTACCTTAAGTCTAATTAATTATAGGCCTAAAGATGCATTTTCATTAATTAAACCTAAATTTATTTAAATGAGTTAAAGCCTAATGTGGGCTTAGGGTCCAAAACATATAAACATAAACAAACAAGCCCAAACATAATAAAAAAAATAAAAAAAAACAATTATTTAACTTATTCTAAAAACCCTAATTTAATTAAAGTGACTCTAAACAAATAAAATAAAATAATCAAAAGCAACCCTAATTCTAACCACTTAAATCTAATTCAATTTTAATTAAACAACCTAATGAGTTCTATAACCATCAATTTTAATTAATTACCTAATTAAAATATTAATTTTACTAATCGATTAATTAAAATAAAACATCTAATCGTACACATATGATTTTATTATTCCCATTATTAGGGATATTACAATTAACTATTGAGAATAATAAGAAAAGAAGAAGAATTAATACAATCCCAAAAATAAATAAAAATAAGACAATAATAAATAATTAAATAAAAAACCTAGAAACTATATTTAGCTATAAGGTTCCATCCATGGCATTCCATGGACCTCCATGGATTTTATTCTCCAAGTAAGATCATCATGTAATCCCCTCCATAATCACCATCACAAAAGAGTACAACAATGATTAGCAAATAAAATTTCAATAAAAATTGAATAAAATTGAAATTCAATAAAATCAAAATAATAGAAAAATAAAAGAAGGTAGGAACAAGATAATGTTTATGGATGTAGAATAAATTTTCCCTCAAACTAGTAAGATCACCATTGTTATTTTAGTAGGCCTTCAAAAACTTGTTATTCTTCTTCTTAAAAATCTCCTGCTCCTTGCTTGCCAAATGAATAAATCAAAAAAAAATTTTGTGTACTACTTAAAGAAAAGTCTAGAGAGCTTTAGGAAGAAAATAGGTCCCCTCACAAAAGAGCCTTAGCTATGTTTTTATTAAAAAACATTAAAAAAAAAAAAAAAACTCTAACCCCTCACGTACTGAAAGAGTTTGAGTTTTAATAGGATTTTATTTCCTAAACATCTTGAAAAGGAATTTAAGAAAATTTTTTAACCAATCAAAATTTAGGAAACACTTTTTTCATTTTCTGTAAAAATATGAAAAACAGATGAAAAACATATAATTCTAACTAGAATTGCGTAATTCTGATCGAAATTACAGAATTTTGATCCCTTTTTTTAAAACTTTTAATTATAAAAAGACCACTAAAAGAATTTAAAATTTTCAATTAAGTCCTAAACAACTTTACAGTTAGGTCCTTTAAAAACTAAAAACTCTTTTTTTTTTTTTTTTGGGAAAATGCAGTCAAACTTCAACTTTTTGAAAACCTACTTATAACATTTTCATCATTGGAGTCCTTTATTATATTTATATTTTATTATCCCAAAATTGGGTGTTTACACACCACTCATAAGATAATTTGCAATATCCGCAAACCATGGAATTTCCTTTAATGTTATACTAAGTAGATGTTCACCATGAAATATCTCATTAATTGACACACCATCATCATTCCTCTTCAATCCCTTTTGATCAAGCCTTGATAAATGATCCGCAATAAGGTTCTCACTTCCTTTCTTGTCTCTCACTTCCTAATCAAATTCCTAAAGTATTAGAATCCACTTTAAGAGCATAGGTTTTGCATCCTTCTTACTTAAAAGATACTTGAGGGCAATATGGTCTGAATAAACAATCACTTTTTGCCCCATAAGGTATGCTCTAAACTTTTCAAATAAATAAACAATAGTAACCAACTCTTTCTTCGTAGTGGTATAGTTAGTTTGAGCATCATCAAGTACTTTGCTAGCATAGTAAATCACATACAGCTTGCCTTTTTTCCTTTGTCCCAAAATAGCCCCCATCGTAAAGTTACTTGTGTCACACATAATTTCAAATGGTTACTCCCAATTAGGTGGTTGCAACATAAGTGCAGAAATAAGAGCTTTCTTCATGCCATCAAATGAATCAAGACATGCCTCATTAAACTCAGAATTAGCTTCCTTAGCAAGTAGTTTGCATAATGGCTTTGCTATCTGAGAAAAATCTTTGATGAATCATCTATAAAAGCCCACATGACCAAGAAAGCTCCTCATATCCTTAACACACTTTAGAGATGGAAAATTAGTAATCACTTCTATCTTAGGTTCATATAATGTTGGCAGTAGGCTTGAAATCCAAATTTAGGCTTACTAGTTATAAGTGATCTCTAACAAGACATTATGACTACCCAAGTTATGTGAAGGTCGATAATCTGACATAACCTAATTTATAGTGAATATTATAGTCCTTTAATCATACGATATCTTGATTGAACATAAGGCATAGCTTATGTCATCTTTATATAACTCAACTATATTATGTCTTGATTCTAAGTAGACTAAGAATGATAACTTTTTATTAATTCATTCCAGCATGATCATGCACTTTCTTTATTCTATCTTAGCAATGGGCCCATAGATATCATACTCAGATTAAATGAGGGACAAATTCCTTCTCAATCACTTATATTCCTTATACAACTCATTTAATATCCAATATTAATCTGTATTATCATCCTATTACAGACAATGTTAGAATGTGTCAAAATGAAAAATAATTACATAGAAAACCATGGTGACTTTAAGGTCAGAGGACTAAAATAATATTATTATGATGATAATTACTTATGACAATTATCTATGTAGTACTCTCATTATGGGTCAATCTAGTACATCATTTCTCAAACAAGTACCTATGGGTTGAATTAATATCTCATATTCATAACTAGTAAAACATAATCATCATTCAACACCATACTAGACTTAATAATAATGAATGACTAAGGACAAGTAAGAATAGAATTCATATTTAACCTGAGGGTTTTATTATCAAGTCACATACTTGATGACCTTGAGAAGAATTGATTATTCAAGAAATTATTATAACAAAATAATAATAATAATAATGCCTATTTATTAATAAAAATGATAAAGTCAAAACATGATTATACAAGAGGTGTTATCCAATTTTCTTCAGCAACAGTTATAAGAGTCCGTTGCTCTTCCATGCTTAGGTGCCACAAGGTTTCTTTAAAAACACCTCTAGGAAACTAATCATTTAATAATGTAATATGCCAATATATCTGCCTCTATGTTGCTAGCCCTAGGCACTTGCTCCAGGATCCCCTCTCATGAGTCTTCCTCTACTTCCTGCAGCAATCATTTAATATTTGTTGAGTATTTTATCATATATGGCTCTTTTGTAGAAAAATCTCCCTTTATTTGATTGGCCATGGTTGGGAGTCGAAACGTATCACCAAGCATTTTGCACAAACTTTCTTAGCTATAGATAGCTTAGTAATAAAGGCTTTATATTTTGCAACATTACTTGTGGTAGGAATGTTTAAACGTATCATGTACTCTATTTTAACCCGTTCTGTGCCTTGAAGGATTGTGCTTGCACCTACTCCCTTAGAACTCATAGGTCCATCTAAATAAAGTTTCCATTTTCTCTTGTTGGTTGCCTACTAATCTAAAGGTGCCTTTTGTATATCAAACATCTCTGCCACAAAGATAAATAGAACCTATGCCTTCAATGTTTTCTTGGGTTCATACGCTACAAAAAAATTACAGAATAGTGACGAAAATTTCCCTTATTAAATTATGACGTCTTAGTGATGAACTAGTGATGAAAATGATAATTAGCAACAGATATTAGTAATAAAAATCAATTACATCATTAAAATAAAGTAGGTGAAATTGGAACATTAAGATGACCAATTTAATGATGATTTTGTAACAAATTTTGTGATGGATAAATAATCTGTCATAAACATTTAGTGAGAAAATGGCATGCATATATTAGCAACGGATTACTAATGGGCTCATGATAAATTTTTGTGACAAATGCCTATTCCATCATAAAATTTCTATAAAAATAATTATATTCAATGTAAAAATTTTGTGACGGATGCATTTCCATCACAAATTAGTAATGAAAAGCTTCTTTTGTCGCTAAATAATGATGGATTGTAAGATTTGTCACAAAAGTTTGAGCTTTAAATTTAATTTACCAATATTATCTTATTGACAAACAAAATCCACCATTGTTTTGTCACTAAAATAATATAGGTAAACTAAATTTTAAACTCAAATATTTTGCATATATATATATATATATATATATATATATATATATATATATATATATATATATATATATATATATATATATATATATATATAACAAGAAAAATAATAAATTTATTTTTTTTTAAGTTAAAAATTAATAGTATTAAACTTTGTAGTTTTTGGTTGGTTTAAGGTCTGTGTCTGTATATAAATATTTTTGTATATAAAATATATGATGAAGAAACAATTTAATTATTTAATTTTTCTAGTTGTAATTGATTTTTTAAAACTTAAAAATTAAGTCTTAAACTACATAGTCACTATGAAAAATAAATTTTTTGTGAAAATTTACGTATTTCGTCACTAATTTTTGTGACGGATTGTAAAATCCGTCAGTAATTAGTGATAGTAACTCTGCCACTAATTAGTGATGGAATAGTGACAAAATACATAAATTTTATAAAAAATTTATTTTATATTTTAAAATTATTATTGTATATGAAAAATAGTTATTTTTTTAATTTTTTTCATTTCCCCTTCTATCTATTTCAATTTTTCCATTTTTTCTTTTCACTTTCAATTTCCCTCCTCCCCCCCTCCCACTAATTTTTTCTTTACAATCTTTTACGTTTTTTTTTTTGTCATTTTTCTTTCTTTATTTTTAACTTCTCTATCATATTTTCTTCTTCTCATCTTCTACTTCTTCTTTTTCTTTTCTCTATTCCTTCCCATCTTTTCTTCTCACCACCACCTCACCCTCGTCCAACCATTGCCAACTGCCACCATCTTCAGCTTCCACCAATCGCCATCACTTGTAGATGTTGACTTGAAGGTTTTTTTTTTCTTGTATTTTGTTTATAGTTTTAAATCTTCTTACTTTCTTTTGTATTTTTGTATTTTGTATCTTTTCTTATCTCTTTATATTTATTATTTTTAATTTTGTTAGTTAATTTAAATGGTTTAATTAATTATTTAGTCACTTTTTAATTTTTGTTTTTTACATATATTTTAATATTTATTATGATTTGTGATTTTGATATATATTAAGTTACTTGAATATTTAATGAATTTTTAGGAATAAATTTGCTTGATATATTTTTATTTATTTATTATGTTTTAAATAGCTATATATAATGTATATGGTTTGATAATTAGTTAAATTGTGTTAAATTAATTAGTTAGTTATTTTATTTGGTTAATTGATTTTCCTAGTAATTATAAATTACAATTAGAGTAAATTAATTAATCTTCAAGAAAAATTAAGCTAAATTAAATTAAATTAAAATGCTATTTAATAAGTGATTATATGAGATTAAAAATATCTTAAGAAATTAATTGGTAAATTATGTTTATTTATTTCCATTTTATTTGCAATATAAAATTTCATACTCTCAATAGTTAGTGTTAAGTATCTTTATGCATAAATAAATATGAAAATACATGTTCATATGCTCTTTTTAATATATTTTTTTGTATTATTGAAGTGTATTTATATGTGAAAATATTATAATTGATGTTAGATATAAAAATGACATCAAAAGTATTTTGATTTGTACCATTTTATTTTTTTAATTTGATTTTTTTTTAAAAAAATTTATAGATTATGTTATGATGCAAATTAGCATAGTTCTTTAGTATGTTTATGCTTATCTTTTCTTAGTTTTTGTTTATATTTGTTTCCATTATTTCATGCTTCTTCGTATTTTTGTTATTCTCATTTCAATTTTGTGTTTTGTAATTCCTTTATAAGTTTAATCCATAAATCGAAGTGCATTTGAATGCTATGGAATGAAGAAGGGCTTGATAAAGGTCAAGACAATGGAGAAGTGGTGTGCACAAACTCCTCATTAGTGCACCGAGTCATAACAAAAGTGGTGTGTGTCGAGTCAACATACAGACAGGAAGTGCTAAGTTACCAAAATCAGCATAGTGGTGCCGAGTCGCCATTCATGTCTTTTCAACATACCTTTTCATATTTCATTACATTTATTTGAAGGAAGTACGAGTTGGAATGAGGGGAAGCCTATAAATACATCAGTTTGGCTCTATTTTAGGCAGAAAGAACATTTGCTTATTACTTAGAAATATTAGTATCAATTGTGAACTTTATTAATTATTTTAAAAGGTAAAGCTAAAGGTTCAAAGAAGATATCAAGATCATTTCATTATTAAGTAACTTCCTGGAGTATTGAAGAGTTTATTAACCATAATCTTTTTCTTTTTTTTTTATTTAGTCGCTTGATGTTTTATTTACTTCCTTATTGTTATTTAATTTTGAATACTATGTATTTTGGCTAAGTCTTTGTTATTAGAATTACAATGATGGATTAAAATAAGAAGTATATTTTTTCTTTTATATTTCATGAATGATTTAAATTCAATTAAGTTTTGGAATGTGTTATGTATGTTTAATCATCATATATAACTTGTTAATCAAACATTTATAATGAGAATTGAGGCATTTGGTGGAAAAGGAATTTAATTTATTTAAAGGTTAGGAAAGTACTTGGAGATAAGAAATTCACTTTAAAGGGTTTAAGAATTGGCATGGAACTTAATGATTTTTGTTTATCTTTGTAATGTTATGAAAGTACTTATAGACTCTAAATGAAAATACTCTTAATTGACAATGAGAATTGCTTTTAAGGATTATTGGCTAAATTCTCCAATCATTTAATGTATTTATGTGTTTATTAATAAATATAGTTTTTGATTAATTCTCAATTGTAATTCTAATAGACATTACCTAAATTATTTTGATACTTTTAGTTTAATTGGAGTAACTAGTAATTCTTAGTAATTTTAGAATAATTAGAATCTTCAATATTTTCTTTTATTTTATTTCCTATCCATCTAAGTATCTATTCGGTTAATACATAATTTACTCCAAATTCCTTAGTGTTCGACACCCTACTTACTCTATATTTAGTCTAGAGACTAGGGTATTTCATTTAACTGACATCAAATTTTGGCACCATTGCTAAGGAATTTGTTAGAAACTTTTTATTAAATTAGGGTAGAGAAAGGTTGTTTTAGGCCCTACTTTCATATTTGTTTTTTATAATTTATAATATAGTTGATTAGCAATTGTTGACTTTTGATTTCACTCTTGATGACACTTATTAAAAGTCTTAGTGATAATACTCTATACTTTGATCCTAAAATTGAAATAACTTTACATGCTTTAAGCAAGGAGCAAGGACATAAAAGAGTGAATAAACAGGAATTGAATAATATGGCTGAATCGAAAAGGACTTTAGGCGATTTTGCCTTGCCCGACATAATGGGTGGTTTTGGAGGGATTGTGGCTCCATCTATTGCTAAAAATAACTTCAAAATTTAGCCAAGCATTATTCAAATGGTGCAAAATAATTAGTTTGGAGGTTTATAAGGAGAGAATCCATATGCTCATATATTGACTTTCCTTAATGTATGTGCAACCTTTAAAATAAATGGTGTGACTAATTATGCAATAAGGCGTAGGCTTTTCTTATTTTCAACTAAGGAGAAGGCACAAGTTTGGTTGGCTAGTTTGCTAAGAGAATCAATCATAACTTAGGACCAATTAAAGCAAGCATTTCTTTATAAATATTTTCCACCGTATAAGACTGCTAAGTTTTGTAATGAAATTACTGCTTTCAAGAAAAATACAAGTGAGACAATTTATGTGGCTTAGGATTAATTCAAGGAACTTCAAAAGTAATGCCCACACCATATTTTGTTGGATTAGATGATCCCTCGAATTTTCTACAATGGGTTGACATATGAAAATAGTTATATAGTTAATGCAGCCTCTAGTGGGAAATGGATGGATAAAATAGCTAAGTAAGCTATCACTTTACTTGAAGAACTTTCATCTCAAGGATACATGGGTGATGAGATAATAATGGCGAAAGCTAAAGGATTCTTAGAGCTTGACATCATCAATTTATTAAATGCAAAGGTAGATGCTCTCACTAAGTTGGTAAGTAAATCTCAAATTAATTCTTTTAAAAGTGCTAATGTTGTTTGTGAGTTGTATGGAGAACCTTATTCATATTCTCAATGTAATGTGGGTTCTAATGAGGATGTGAGTTTTGTACAATGAGCTTTCAACCAAAGAGGGGGAATGAACTCAAACTCTTATAATCCCTATTGGAGAAACCATCAAGGATTTTCATGCTTAAACACATCCTCTCAATTAAATCCCCTATTTAACCTAAACACTAAACCACAAAAGCCACTAGGATTTCCTATAAAACAAACTTTCAACCCTACACAACCCAAATCTAACCTTGAGACTCCCATGGAGAAATTTGTTAACCAACAAATAACCATTAACAAATGAGGTAAGGAGCAATTTGAGCAAATTAACTCTAAACTTGGATAACTCATAATTCATAACTGAATCCTTAAAACCCAAATTGCTTAACAAGCCTCTTCCTCTAACTCTAAACCCTTAGGAAATCTTCTTAGCCAACTAGAGTTTGTATTAAAAGAGATTTTCCAAGAAATCACTTTGAGGAGTGGTAAGGAAGTTGAAAAAGTTTCTAGTTGATGTAGTAAAGATTGACGCTAGTAAGGGGAATGATGATGCAATTATAAGTAGTAAAGATAATGTTGAAGGTGTAACAAAAGGTAATAAGGAAGATGTCATACCACCTAAATATTATAAACCCAAGGTATATTTTGAAACACTACCTTTTCCCTTAAAGGTTTATAAGACGCAGCTTGGATAAGTAATTTGGCAAATTCTTGAATTTTCTTGAGGAAATCACCATTACCATACCATTTATGGATGTCATTAGAGACATGCCAACTTGGCATAAGTTTTTAAAGGATACCATTAACAATAAGAGCAAGCTTGAAGACTATGGGTTAGTTTCTCTTGTTGAATCTAAAGCTATGTACTATAAATCTCCACCAAAGCTTAAAGATCATGGTTGTTTTGTCATTCATTGTGTAATTAGTGATACTCATTTTGATAAAGCTTTATGTGATAGTAGTTCTAGTGTTAGTCTTATGCCTTACTCCATCTATAGGAGGCTTAACTTGGGAGACCTTAAGCTTATATAAATGTGTCTTTCTATAGTGGATAAATCTATCACTTATCCACCTGGCATTCTTGAAAATGTGCCAACTAAAGTGGGCAAGTTTGTTATATGAGTTGATTTTGTTATATTATACATGTAGGAACACTTAAAAATCCCAATTTTATTTGGGAGACCATTTTTGGTGATGGTGAGTGTGATAATTGACATGAGGAGAGGCAAGATTACATTAGAAGTAGATAATAAGTGTATGGAGTTTAATGTATTCAAGATAATGAAGTCTACATCAATGGTCACACATAGAATTAACTCAATTGATGTTATTGATGAATGCATTGATGAGGTGATACAGGAATGTCTAAGACAAGACCCTATTGAACCATATATTATAAAAAAAGCTAATATGAGATCTTTGGAGTTAACTCCATACCTTCCTCCTTATTGGACTTCAAGGTTTGAACCTTTAAGGAAGGATGATGATCCAAAGTCTAGTTAATAACATGAATAAGTAAAACTAGAGCTCAAGCATTTACCCTTAAATCTAAGATATGCATTTATTGACTCTAACTTTAAATTTTCTTTTTTTGTGAATTCATCTTTGCCTAGTATTGATGTGGATACTTTATGAAACATGATACTGAGTCATAGAGATGCCATTAGTTATTCTATAAATGCTTTAAAGGGTCTTAGCCTAAATGGTGTATGTATAGAATCCATTTAGAGGATGGTGCTAATCCTTCTATTGAAGATTAAAGGCGATTGAATCCCACTCTCATGAAAGTTATAAGAAAATAGGTAATTAAATTGCTTGATAATGGAATTACATATTCCATTAGTGATAGTAAATGGGTAAGCCCCATTCAAGTTTTCCCTAAGAAGGGAGGCATGAGTGTTGTTAAAAATGAATATAATGATTTGATACCCACAAGGACTATCATGGGATAGCGTATATATATTAATTATAGAAAATTAAACAAAGCAACTAGGAAAGATCATTTTCCATTGCCTTTTATTGATCAAGTCTTGAGAAATTAGTCAACTTTTCTTATTTTTACTACCTAGATGGGCTTAGTTGTTTTTACTAAATTCCCATTTACCTAGAGGACCAAGCTAAGGCCACCTTCACATGCCCATATGGTGCTTTTGCCTTTATGTGTATTCCTTTTGGTTTATGCAATGCTTTTTTAACTTTTTAAAGGTGCATGTTTTCAATCTTTAGTGATTTAATTAATGATTGTGTAGAGGTTTTGATCGGTGATTTTAGTGTTTATGGAACTAACTTTGCAATTGTCTAGAAAGTCTTTCTAAAGTTCTTGACAAGTGCATGGAGAATGGATTAGTACTCAATTGTGAATCAAAATAGAAATAGAAAGGTGATATATATACTAAAAAATGTTTTGGTAAGTGAGGAGTTACCAAAAATTTTTTGGTAAATGAAACCCTAATTGAGAAGTCTATAAATATATAATATTCTCTAGGTCTCATATAAAATTTTCATTCTGCTCTTAAGAATTCATTTTTCACCTTAAGAAAAAGAAAACCATATAATCAAAAGGGAGACTTTTGAGAAAAGGAGTGCTAGCACACGCACTCATTTTGATTAGAGGTTGTTCATGTGGATACTTCTAAAGGACATAGCCTTTTGGAGATGTCTCAATCTGGCTAAGAATGTTAAAAGCTTGAGGCAGGGTATCACCGGAGTGAACCCCCTCTCTTCCTTTTAGCAATCTTACCTTTTTTTACATATATGGTAAGATTTTTGAAAACTCTAAATCAATTAGTTAATCAAATTATATGGATCCTGTTTTGAGTTTGTGAATAAATTTTTAATTTTTTACTGCTTTTTGAATCATGAAACCTAACATCCTCCTTGCATAAAATAAAGAGGCTAAGAAAATTATTCATAAATCTACAAATTATTCTTTTCTTAATGGAATTTTGTATAAAATATCTTATAACTAACCTTGGTTGAGATATATTACTAAAGATGAAGGCATTTATATGATAAAAATACATCAAGTAATCTGTGAAGCCCATGAAGCTATGGAGTCCATAACCAAAAAAGTAACCACAAAAGGGTACTTTTGGCTCATAATGCTTAAAGATGCCAATAACTTAGTCAAGAAGTGTGGAAAATGCCAAATCTTTAGTAGAATCATACACCAACTTATGATGAGACAACAACCTATAGGTAGTGCTTAACTTTTAGGTCCATTCCCAATTGCTACAGGTTAAAGAAAATACTTAGTAGTGGTTAAGCCTTTATCCACTATCACACCAAGTAAAATTAAAGAATTTTTCCACAAAAGTATCATCTGCAAATTTAGCATACCTCACATGTTAATCACAGATAATAGGAAGTAATTTGATTGTAAGGATTTTAAGAGTTTTTGTGTTGATCTTAACATTAAACTACATTTTTCTTCCATAGCCCATCCATAGACTAATGGAATGGTAGAAGTTACCAATCATACCATTCTTTAAGGTCTCAAGAAAAGGCCACATCAAGCTAAATGGCTATGGGTGGATAAGTTATATATTGTCTTATAGGCTTACAAAACCACACCTCAAGCTTCCATAGGTGAAAGATCCTTCTCATTAACTAATGGAATTGAGGCAATTATACTTATGGCATTGGAAGTCCCAAACTACCGATCCATGTATTTCCATGAATTGGAAAACACATAAGCTTTGAAGATAAACCTCAACCTTCTAGAAGCAAAGTGTGAACAAGCAGTAGTTCAAATGGCTACCTACAAGTAAAAATTGGAAAGGTATCACAACCAAAACATATAAAAAAGAAGCATAATTGAAGGTGACCTAGTGTTGAGGAAAATGGAAATAACCAAAGGAGATGAAAGCACTAGGAAGTTAGGAGCTAATTAGGAAGGTCCATAAAATATCATCAAAGTAGTGGCACTTAGCACTAATAAGATTCAAAACATGGAAAGAAGAGACCTAATAACAACTTGGAATGCTGAAAATCTCAAAAAATGCTTTCAATAAAGCATTTTCTTTAAATATTAGTTTTAATGCATGTGTCTTTAATGTTCAACTTTAAGCTAGTGAGAGTAGCTTTGATTTCATACTTATGTTTTTTAAATTCCCTAAAATAAGGTTAATGCAACCTTAGAGTTATTTTTAATTCCCTAAAAAGGATAAATTGTTTCAAAGTCCTAATGTAAATATTATTAATTATCAATGAAAGTATCTTTTTCTATATCTTTTGGTCTATAAATATTTATGTTCTTAAGACACTTTAAGTGGTGGAAATTACTTTACCACCACAGGTAATGGCCTATGAGTATTTTAGGCCCCTTCGATGCATATGAGTAAGCCACCATGGATACCACCCCCATGAGACTAAGTAATTAGAAAAGGAGCTTTAGGAAATTCATATGCCTATTAAAATAATATACCAAAAGCATTTTGTTGCTATAAGATAACTAAACTTGCAGATATATTCTAAAATAAACCTAAACAAGTTCAAAAGCATCAGGTGCATCGCACCAATTAAAACATCTAAAAAATAAAAAAACCAGTGGTAAATATAATGTCAAAAAAATTGTTTATAATTTCAAAAGAAAAAATTGGGCAAGATTGTTGCCCGAATCAGCATCAACAATGTCTTTGCCACCATCAGCCTTTGGCTCCCCTTTATTTGAAAGCTCAACATCATCTACAAACCTTAGTCATTCTTAAGAAAATGCTTTTTGCATTCCAAAAATGATTTTTGTCTTGAAATCATCCATGTTTTACAGAAGGTTCTTTGTAGTAGTAGTCTCTTATTATTTGGAATGGTTTATATAATGAAGTAAAGAGGCTTCGTTCTCTTAAAAAATGGCAACTTTTCTATTGGCAGCATATAACTTATCTTCCAAAAGCTAGATCCTCATCCTTAGCTTGATTTCAGTCTTCAAAGCTCTTTCTTGCTTTTTCTCTTGCTCTATTTTCTACTAAATCAAATCAATAGTGAGTTCAACAAGTTGATTTTTATACACTTATGACCTTTCAACAAGCAGAGATAAGGAATTCAGCACCTGCAATTAAATCAAGACATTAGATATTAAAACTTATAGAATATTATAAGCAAAAATATATGTATAATAACCTGTAGAAAATGGCATCTTCCAATATTGATCAAATTTGTATCTTGCTAGATCAAAAGTCCTTATTTATCATGTGGTAGCATAGAAAAGGCTGAAATTATGCCAACATGCAAATAAAGGCCTTCACACCATATTATTATTTATCTAAACTCTTAGAAAACTCCACCTTTAGCTTTTTAAAAGGAGGTAGACTCAAAGATAAGTCCTTTGTAGGATTATAAGTGACATATAGTGGACTTATTACAATATATTGCTTCTTAGAAATAGTCTTCTCAAACCCTTAGGGAATTTGAATAGTCAAGGTAACAATATAAGCTTTTTCATAGCCTCTACATCTCATTTTTATTCTTATAATCCATATCTGTAGGTAAAATAATAAGAATATAAAGATGAAATACCATCTTCATGAGCATGATTCTTCCTCTTCTCTTTTCCTAGATCTACCATGCTTCCAATAGGAATTTTGGCCTCAATTAAGGCACATGCACCTATAAGCTTTAGTTGAGATAGCTTTAAAAAAGACTCAATGATTTTTAAGTCTCTCTTTAATAAGAAAAGTTTTTTGCCTAAATCATAAGTAGTTGTCCATCCTATACTAAAACCCCACTCAATATCAGTCTCTAATATAAAAAACTTTTTCAATGAGGCAATAGAAAATGAGGAATTTCCCAATCAACTAAAGTGTATAAAGGCTTTATAATCCTATAATTTATAAGAATACCATGCTCTATAGATAGCAAACCTAAGCCAATTACTATTCTCCAACTATTAGGGTATAGTTGGCTTAAGGCTATATTATAATTCTTCAACACATAGATATAGAATAGAGTAAGAGGAAATCTCACTCCAACTTTCAGAATTTCTTCATAAACTAATATCTACTTGGTGCCTAAATCGTTAAAAATTTTAATTGTTGGGCCATGAACATGTATTTTAAAGGAGGTTAAAATCAAATACATCTACCTTATCAACTTTAAGTCATTAACACCTAAAACAAAGGCAAAATCCATTGCCATATGACCTCTAGATGAAATGGTAATATCACTGGTCTTTCCACCCATCTTGGTAAAACTAGATTGAGTCCTAGACTTACCATGGAGATGAGATATGGTCCTATTGGTGAGTTCAGGGGGGAAGAAAGCACTGAAAAACCTATTTTTACCATAGTTAAGCTACTGAAAGAAGAAGAAGAAGAAGATGGTTTCATAATTTTAGCCATGAATAATAAAGAGATAAAAAAAAAAGCAAAACACTTATAGATCAGGGCAGAATGAGAGGGATTTTTCTTTAAAGGAAACAACTTTTGATCTTCATTCTATAAAAAATGAAATAATATTGAAAAGTAACAATCTTGTAGTAAATAGGACTCATAAGAATGTGTTCCATTAATATGTATGGCAATGAAAATTTGAAATTTGAAATGAACATTTATTATGATGACTAACAAATTTAAAATTCAAATTTTTGCTATTTATGGCAGGTGGCACAATAGAAGATAGTAAGTAACTAACACAATAGAAGATAGTAAGTATCTAACATAACAGAAAATAGTAAGTATCTAACACAAGGCTTCCTATAGAAATAAAACCTAAATACTGATCCCAACATGAGTGGCAAATAAAGCAGTTCATCAGCAAAAATTACCTTGAAAGAAGTAAACCCATAAATAAAGTCAAAAAATTAGATTTTTTTATCATTTTAGGTGGGGGAGATATGATAACATATAGAAAATTTAACTCCTATAAATACAAGTTAAAGTATCAATCAAATGTTGAGCTAGCAGAATTCAATCTATGCTTGCAACTTGAAACCATCCACAAATAGGAGTACTTGTTGTTTCAAGACTGCGGAGAGTAAAGATTGCCCACCTTCTCTATTAATGGTCTGGCTCCTGTTTTTACTCCAACATGCTGGCATTACTCCCACTCAGCCAAGAATCCTTCTACATATGGTAACTACTTTGTTTTTAAATGGAATTATAATCTAATAAGGTAAACAATCTTCTCATAAATCAGTTAACTCCTTTTTATTCTAAAATACCTTTTTAACTTAAGCATTGAAGTGGGATCATTAGGACCCCACTTGACTATTCTTCTTTTGCAGATTAATCTCATCAACCAATCATATAATTTGTTATTTCCCATAAAAGTAAGAGCTCAATGAGACCCTTTTTATTAGGTGCTATATTCAATTTTTGATTCATTACAATTCTTGATTTGTTTTTTATAAATATCTAGTACTGTACCAAATTAGTCCTATGTTTGGTTTAGTACAATTTTAATATATTTTAGTTTGGTTAATATTTTCTCCATACCATTCTCAGCCCTAGTATCGATAGACTAGATGATGTAAGGACAGCTTTAGATTTGGCTTTAAGAGAAGATAGATATCTTAGATGGGCAGTCCGTTAAAGTATGGACCTAGATGCCATTAGGAGAGACAACTTAGGAGGATTATGGGTTACCCACCATCTAATTTAAACTCAAATAATTGGTACACTTGGATGAGTGATGTTACAGATGTTAAGATTTCTTAGACTTGTCCTCAGTGGAGGTTAGAGCCTGTGACATTAAGGACTTATGTTAACTTTGTGACTACTGCTAGTATTAGATCATGCACCCACTATTATATGGCACTCCTTTATAGGTGTCGTTAGGAGGATAGAATAGGATCAGTGGGTCATGTTAGGACACATAGTCTTAAAAGACTATTTTTAATTATTATTGATGTGGGAGACTCTACGAGTAAAGGCTATATCAATTAGAGCCACCACGCAACTACAACTGAGAAGTGGAATGCAAGTGGAAACCTACTTTTCCAACCAGAGATTCTGAGTTTGGGGGTAGCATCTACTTATCATTTTTCTTATTAGACATTGCTTAATTACTCATCTATTCACCCCTAGTTTTGGTCTTTTAATAATGCATTTACCACACTTAATTGTTAGTTAATTTAAAATTGCATTGGATTGGATATTGGAATGTGAGATGGTTGAATTTGACATGCATACATCACAAATATGAATGAAAATAAGCAAATAAGTAGATATTTATCAATCATAACCAATAAGGTAGTTAATAATACAAACAAATAGCAGGTTACAAACAATACACAAGCACGCAATAAATAATAAATAAATAAAATAAACACTCAAAGAAACAAAACAAAATTAGGAAAAGGGATTAACGATTACAACCCTTAAAATGACCTATTCTAATAAATACATCTACAAAATAGAAAATAAAAAGGGAATCAACATTAAGCATTACATCACTTTGAGATGACCTATTCTATTAAATACACCAAGATAGAAAATTAAAAATAAAAATAAAAATCCTATCTTAATAAGAGGAATTTTCATAAAATGGCCCATTTAATTATGCTTTTTTTCTTTTATGGTCTGACCCATTCTATTTTTTCAAAAGTTATTTTTGCACTTCATTTTTGGGCTAACATCCTTTTAGTTTTCATTTTTAGTGTTCTTCCTTCAAGCAATTTTTTGTCAATTTTTTTCTTTCATTTAACTACCTTTTGTTGGTTTCTTTGATTTTCTAAGGATTTAAAGTTTGTTGTTTCTTCTCCTTCTTCATGTTGTCATTTTTTTTCTTTTTTTTGAACCAGTATTTTTTATTCATCAAAGTTTAAGTTAGTAGTTACAGGAAAAGATAGTAATAATATTATTTCTAGAAGAATGTCTCGTTGTTTAAACTATGGTATTGCAAAATCTTCTCCTTTGTTAGGAAAGAAGAAGGATATGGATTCTCCTTCATCTATCAAGAAGAAGAATGTTAGTGTTTATAATAAGGGGAAGAATGATAGTGTTTATAAGAAGAAGAGTTATCCTTTAGTAAAAGCTCTCCTAAGAAATCTCAAGGTTGCTTTAAGGTATGTTTATTTTTCTTTGAAATATTGTTTTAGAAATTTTTATTTTTGTTATTAAGTTGTTTTTTATTGCTTCTTATTATTTTATATATTGTTTTAGGTTTGTTGCTTTCTTTAGTTTTTAATTTAATGTTTTTAATGTAATTTTTATTTATTTATTTTAGGAATGGGAGTATTTTATTAAATCAAAAGACCATTTTAACAGTAGGGTTTCTAATAGTATGAATGAAAATGTTGTTTCAAACCTAATAGAGAAATTGATTGAAAATCAATTGAATTTGTGTAGAAAAACTTATTTTAGGTTTTTTTAGATATAAGGGATATGAAGTTTTAGGCTCAGGTTGTTCATTGCTTACTTTTAAGGGAAGTTAGTCCTAAGTCTAATGAAATTCGATATAATGTTTCTAGTTGCATTTTGAAGTTTCATGTTAGTGAATTTGCTCTTATTACTAGCCTGAAATGTTCTAGTGATTTTAAGAGAAAAAAGATTAGGAAATCTATGAAGAACACTTTGGTTAATAAGTATTTTGATGGATCTTCAAAAGTGAAAAAGAATGCTATTAAAGATTGTTTTCTTTCTCGAGAGGCTAATCGTGATGAGGATGCTACCAAGTTGGTTGTGCTTTATTTTATTAGTTTTTTTTTGTTTTCTTCTCCTAAAGATAAGTTTATTAATAAAGATTATTTGGATATTATTAATGCTAATTTGTATAATTAGTATCCTTAGGGAAAAGATATTTTTAGTTTTACTTTGAATTCTTTAAAGGGAAGGCTTCTATGGGCTAAGAAGAAAGGTGACGGTTATTATTTTTACTATCCTTTTGGCTTTCCATTGGCTTTGCAAGTTTGGTTTCATGAATGCTATGATTATTATAATGGTGTGTTTTTTTTATTAATGATCGTTCTTTAATTCCTCGTCTATTAAATTGGCATGATTCTATTGTTCTGAATTTTAAGAAGTTGAATTTAGAGATTATGAATTTATCTTCTTCTCAGGTCATTGCTATTTCTAATATTTTCAGCTTTTGTTATTTCTTATTTCTTTTTTATGCTTTTTGTTTGCTTATTTTTTAATTTATTATTTTTGTAGTTGAAATTAAAAAATATTGTTCCTACTCCTAATAAAGAGGAGTCTTTGGATTTGAATGGCTTTTTAAGAAAGAAAACATTTAAAAGTGAATGTATCTCCTATTCACAATCAAAATATGGATAGTGGAGATGATTTTCAATCACCTACTTTGCAAAAATCTAAAAAAGTGAAATATGCTAGTCATAAAGAGCAATCAAGCATTGGTATGGTGTTGGTGATAATGAGTCTCTATTGATGAAAAAAATTGATAATTTAGATAAAAGGCTTAATCAAGAAATTTCTTCTTTGAAAATTTTTATTAAGGAAAGATTATGTGTTTTATAAGGAAAATTAGATAGAATTCTTAAACAAAAGTTTGATTCTTTTTCTTATAATGTTGATAAGAATGAAGATAATGAGAAATATGATGGAGTTAGTTCTGATGGTAAAAATAATAAGGATGGTATGTTTGAGAGAAATGATATTTTTTTTATGTTGTTGCTATAGGTAATGAGAAAAATGAATTTAATGAAGAGAGGAATAGTAGTGATGAAGAGAATAGGAAAAATGATAAAGAAGAGAAGAAAAAAAAAAGAAGAAAAATGAAGAAAAGCATAAGGAAAATGAAGAAGAGTAGAAGAAAAATGATGTTTCTTTAAAAGTGATGTTTTAGGTGTTGTTGTTATAATTCTAATGCTAAGGAATCAAATTCTCCTAATATTGATTCTGATGATAGTTTTTTTTTAAGATAATAGATGCTATTGTGAAGAGTTTCAGATAGAAAAATGTAAATTTTTTGTTGTTGCTTTTTAGTTTCTTTTTATTGCTTTTTGTTGCTTTTTATTTCTTATTATTACTATTTGTATTTTTATGTTGTTTAATTATGTTTTTTTTGGGAAGCTACAACTGAACCTCTTAATTTATCTATTAATCCATCTAATAATCTTATGATAGATATAGTTCCATATGTTGCTCCTACATATGTTGCACCTATTTTAATGGTTCATACACCTAAAAGTTTAAAATATTCAAGGAGGGGTTGTTAAGCCTAGTGTGCAAGTTAATTTTTCATTTGTTAGGAGTTAGATTCAGGAGCAAGCTTAAAAGAAGTTTCCAAGTCTTCTTATGCTGCTTGGCCTTTTGATAATGATGTTGATAGCACTCCTAAATTTGAAGAGCTTGTTACTTTTGTTAAATGGATTGATAAAGGAATTTATAAGCGAAAATTAATTTTTAATTTATTTTTTATATATATTTGATTTTTATACATTATTTATTTTTTTGATATTATCTTTTATTCTTCTTATGTCAAAGTTTAAGTATCCTAACAAATATGAGGTGTTAAATCTTGAATTTAGCTACAATGTTACTATAATTTCTTCTAAAACATGGTTTCATACCTTGTTTTATCTTGGGGAGCTTATCATGTGTTCTATATGCATGATACTCCTTTTTGTTAGGATGAACTTTGTCTTATTTATTTTTGTGTGTCCTGAGTCTTAAATACTTGAGGGTGCTTTTGCTAGGAATTAACTTTGGGATCTTTTTATATGCTTAAGGGTGTTCTTTATTCATATTGATCCTCAACAGCAATTGTGTATGTTTGTTAAACATCACGTGTTCTCTATGTTTTATCTTGATTTCATACACTCGACTCATGTGTGCCTATAAGGCTACTTTGACTGGTAGGCTAAAGGATACTGAGAGACTAGCCACATGCTTTATGTTCTACCTCATGAGTATGATTGTGTTCTTAAACAAGAGCAACACTGGGGTTCATGGCTACTTCTACTTCTATGGGTCCTTGATAGTTTGTAAGAGAATGATTGAGGCTCCCTCGCTTATGGCTATCTCTTATATGGCTTAGAAGATGCATGTAGAGGCAGGTTGAGAATTTGTTACATCACCTTGATGGTTGATGTGAGTTGTTTTGGTGCTTTTCATACTTTTGCTTCTCTATCTATATTCATTATATATGACATGTTCTTTTTATTTTCAAGCATTTACAAATCTCAACCTTCAAGTTCTATATCCTCACTCCTCCCACCGTCATTACTAATATGTGTGAGGAGTTCTTCCACTTCCCTTTTTAAATTTTTGAGAGCTAGAGAGGCCACTTGTAGTCCTCAGAGGAGGTTCGCGCTACTTTTGTGGGGTTGACATTTGACAGGGTTTATCCTATTCTCTGCTTTCCTTTTTTTTTTTTTTGCTACTTGGTATGGATTTTCATTCATTTTTGACAGTTTTTTTCTTATTGCAGATTAACATTCAATGGTAGGGAGAGTTCCCTGTTGAGTTCCCTCCTACGATGCAGGGAGTTGTTAAGATTTCTACTAGGAAGATTTTATTTTGTGACCCTTGTTGATCATGCTTTATTTTTGGGTGAGCGCATTATAGATTAGTTTAGGGGACCTATAGCTCATCATGTGCCTTTCTCCCCTCCCACTAACATATTATGGGGAAAGGATTTTATAGGGTCTAGCTTGGATGGTGCACTAGCTGGGCTGGATGGTTATAAGTGTTTAGAGTCAGAGGGCATTTTTTATGTAGAGGTTGTAATTCCATGCCTAATTATGATAAGTAGTTATGTGCCTACCCCTTCTAATAATGGCTCTTTTTCCTTCTTTTGTACTGTTTCATGTTGACAATACTAGTCATTCATTTTGATTTGATCTTCCATGTGTTTATAGTCCCATTCAAGGGGGCTCATGCTAGAGATACTACTAAGGCTTCTAGTGGGGCTGGTGCTACTAGTGTCCCTCTAAGTGTCACTAATATGGTTCTTAAGGTTGATGTTGTTCCCTTAATTCCTTCTGCTTAGGGGGTATGATCTCCATGATGGTATAATGGCTCGTATGGTTCCTATATCTATTGATCATGTCATCTTTGTTCTTGAGAACACCACCCATATAAGTTCCACCTTATCTTTTACTTTATAGTGTTCTTTAGTTATTTGCTAACTGTTTTGTGTACAGGTTCCTTGAGGACAATGCACCAATGAGAGGAATCGATACATTAGTAGGAGGCTTTTTATCAGAGGGAGATCTAAAGGCTTTAGGCTGAGATTGAAGAGTTAAGGATTCACGGCTTCAGCGTTGGACCTAGCAGAAGAGGACCCTAGAAGCTGGTGAGGATGAGAACTTATTTTCCTCATCCCTTGATATTTTATACTAACTATACTAATGTTCTTTTCCTTTCTTTTGGATATTTTAAACTGACCATACTTTTATTTGTTGTACATTTTAATGATATCACTAGCTGATTAGGCCATTCTGACATTTTTTTAATTATTTCTAATTTTCTTCAATCCGTGTTGCATTATTCACTTATTATATTAGTGCACTAATATATGGATGAAATTAACTACAAGTGGGTAAAATAAAACAAAAAAGAAAGAATCATTACATCAAAAATGGATAATAACTTTAAGATGTAAATTTTGCCTTTAAAGGAAGATGCTAATGGACCTTACCATTGAAGATAAAGATCATTTTATTTTCAATGATGTGGCTGCATGTATGAAATGTGAATGATCAAATTGTGTAATAGAGGGAGAGATGTCATGTGTATGCGCACATGCAAAGTACTAACCATTTTATCTAATAATGGGGGTGGAGAGACACTACATTCTTAGGTATGTAAGCATATGCATATGTGGATAGTGATTGTGCTAAAAGATGAAGGGAAATATGGATTATTTTTTTTATGTGCATGTGCATATTCATATAATGCAAATGGTTGTTGAGATACCAAAAAGAAAATGGGTTGTATGTACATTTATACATGCAGTGCCAATGATTATGCTTTAAGGTAAATGTTGAAATGACTCATTTTCCTAAGGTTGCAATGGATGCAATATGAATGGCTATGAAGACAAAATGATTGCTCATTTTCTCGAACTTATGTATGGGTGTGTTCAATGATTATAATGCAATATAATGGAAAGACCTCACGTATGGATGCATTTAATGAGCATATATGCATAGAATGATAATGGTATTACTATAAGAAAAATAGTAGAAATTTACTTGCACTCTTTAGGTATGAATTGTGAGATGCATGTTCATATGTTATACAAAAGGGTATATTGCAAGATGGAGGGTAGGGCTAAGTTTTAAATGATCTTTTTTCTTTTTTTTTAGGCTAAGCTAAAAGGGGTTTATTTGCAAGGTTGGGTTGAGGCTCCTTTGGGGAGAGTCAGCTAGTTAGTCATTTATGGCTTAAAGATATTGGGACCAGTGTTGATAGAGAAAGGACCAATGCATTTAATGAAAAAACTAGATGTCTTAATGATAGTACTCTGAATTGATCATCATTTAAGGACCTGGAGTTTTGGATGAAGTGTTTGGTAGTTTGTCCATCACATAAGTGGCTCTTTGGAGTTTTAGTGCAGATTTGAGCACATGAGGGTAATGCTTTTTCTAGTTTTAAAAGAACTTTTGGGTTTTTATTAAAAAGATTAGCATTTTTGGGGTCTGGTCTAGATCTTTATTTTGAAAAGGTTAATTTTATAAGGAAATAGATTGCGAGATGGTTTAGGATTTATTAAGGGATATTACATAAAGGTACGATTTAGGTTTAGGGTGGCTTTAGGTAGACATATGTTTAGGCATTTTAGAATTCCTAAGTGACCACCAGTAGCATTTGGTGGGTTTCTTTTTAACTCACACCATTGCAATTCAATGTGTCTCAAATAACATTGAAATTCAAGGAGGCTATAACAGTTATTAAGCATGCTATGTCCGAGTAAAAGTATTTGAGTTTTCTATATCAAAATTGGCATATGGTTGATGTTCTCATCATCTTTCAAGAAGATTGTCTTAACCAAAAGTGTGCCAGGTAGAGTACAAATTTAGTTGCTTGTATTGCGATACCCCTTGCAATCTAGTGACTAATCAAAGAATGACTCATTGTATCTTAGGATGGCAGGTATTCATTCAAGCATTCGCCTCATATTCTTATTAATTTATCTTATTTCCCCTTTTTTACCTAGGCAAATATTGCACCTAGTCGGACCATTTTATCTTTTTCTTCTTTTTTTCTTTATAGACCTCCTTCTTTGTGAAGGTTTTCAACACTAATTGAGTCGCTCTTCTTTTGTTTTTTTTTTCTCTCTTTTCTTTTTTTTTCTTTTTTTAATAAGGCTATAACATGAGAACACTTACAGCTTTAATAAGATGTTAAAGAGAGTAAAGACAACTAATAAATTAAGAGGCAATGACAAATAAAGGGCATAGTATTCCATCAAGATGTTCAATTCTACTCATGCTACTAGCAAAATAATAAAGCAAGAGATCATTGTTCTAATCTAGTTATTACATCTAAAATGTTTTTATTTACATTCTTCATTCAAGTTACTTTAGTCCCATTTGTCCATAACATTCAAAGAGGATAGGTTCCCTTTCGCTTTCTCCTATTGGGATGACTAGCTATAAGGTTCCAGAAAATAGGCGGGGTTTATATAGTAAGTGCCACATTACTTCCTTGAGACTCATGTGACAAAGGAGAAAATATCCCTCTTTGAGGGTGGTTGTGGTGTGGTTAGGTAGTTGAGTAGTGGTTTATTCTCAAAGATGGGTTAGGATGCAGGTGGTGGCATATTATGGTAATCAGGTAAGGTTTTTTTTTTGTTGGGTTATTCTTTAGGGTTTTCCATTCTTTCATCAATAAGGTCTTGAATTTGGATGAAAATGACAATGAAGGTTAGTGTTTATATGCAAAGGTAGAGGGTTGGGTAAAGGTTTTGGTTTAAGAGATTGCAAAAGGTTTTTTTTGAAGTGCTTAGAAGATTTTGGAGAGGGGTTCATCAAGCTTTAAGAATTTTCTATGGCGATCAGCTCCATATAATTTTGAAAAATTATGATATAACAGATTATAATCAATTGAACTTCGGTTACCCATTTTAGAATTTTATCTTCATCAAACTTAGAATAATATGGCTACTTAGAGTTGCCTTACAAGAGCTCATTCAAGCACATAAAAAATTAATTGAAGCCTTTGATAAAGGTATTAGTATTTTCCTTCATTAAGACTTCAAGCTAGGTGATCTTACACTTCATTTGAACCTCAAACTGAGTGATCTTATAGGCTAATTTTAGATCCATATTGCCAATTCAAATGTAGTTGCACTAGTTGACTGGGAAAATAACTGAAAATGCCTTTCTTTAAAATGCTCACAATTGCCTTCAACATCCCCAAGTATGCTCATGTCTTTTTTTCTTTTACTCATCTTAAGACTAGGACCACCAAGTGTCCCCTTGCCATTGCTGCCTAAAATAATTATCTCATCCATGGTATTTGGAGTTTGGTTAAAGGTGTTCTTAACTTTAGTCTTAAGGATAGTTTTGATTTCAACTCAAATGATGTCAGTTGAGCCACCATTGTCCATTAATCTTTTCATATGCTCTTTTAGTAGGTCACTGAGGTTCTGATTCCTAAATTGTTCAACCATTTAGATGCCTAACTATTGCTAACTTTCCTTAAAGGGGTTTAAAAGACTGTAATGGTAAGAGTGATAAGGTTACTATAGTTATACTGAAATACATGCATGAAATGTTATGCAAAATGGTAAGATTAGCATGAAGAGCAAAAATGCCATGAATGCATGTTATGTTTTATGCTTACAAAGGATAAGATTAGTATTAATGCATGTGACCTTATTAGAAATGCATATTAGATGTAAGAACATAAGTTAATGATTTACTTCCACATATGTACACAAAAAAAGAGAGAGGGTTAGTAAATGAAACCAAAATAAGCTAGCAAGAAAAGGAAGGATCATGAATGCATATCATGTTATAAGCTATAAAAGAGCTATCATGTGTACATAATATGTCCTTGTAAAGAATAGTGTGAGTTTATAGGTGTATAATGTGCTCATGCAAAGTGGCTATAAAAGAATGCGAGTTACTAAATGATCTATATTATGTATACATGTCGTAATGATGTAATTTTACAAATGTTATGATACAAAATCGTTGTAAAAAAATTATGGGTTAGATTTTGACAAAACTGACTTTATGTATGTATGTATGCCTGAAGAAAGAAAAAATTGAACAAATAGGGTTAGTGTAAAACCTGTAAAACAAACAAACCAAACATAACTAATCATACCTTCCAAGCTTATTAGTCCACATAGTAAAAAAAAACTTTGTCCTAGGTAGGTTTCAAATTATAGACATTGAGGGACTATAATTCCACTCTCAAACTAGGTTGTTTTGGTTAATGTTGATCAGATTCAAAAGTTAAGCTAGGGAGCAGTACCCAAATATACTCAAGGTAAACATATAATGTCAATAAGAGGCCTAATCATCAGGTCATAAGTGGCATTAATAGTTAATGCATACCTATGAGCACATGAACTGTAATCAATATGAGGGAAAGTTTATGTTCGTTTTATTAACATAAATGTCTGCAATTTAGAGAAATTGTTGATTCATCCATTTGGCCTAATGAGGAAAAATGGATGACTTCTAATAGGTTTAATCCTCAAAAGATGCCACTATTTATCGATTCTCCTGGACTCTCCAAACTGAGGTATATGATTTTTGTTATTCCTTGTGCATCAGGTTTACATATAGTAAACAAAGATCACACGGGTCTATGTATGGGCAGTTTATGAGAATTGACATAAAGCCAACAATTGGTGATAGAAACTAAAGATGTCATAGCATTTGTAAATGTCAGGTCAGACGAACAATAGTAAGATAAGGTAATCATGCAAGAGTTAGGTAAGATATTAGGGGAAATTTCTACTAGTTTATTTACATGGGCTAAGTTAGGCTTATGGCTAAGGGTTCCTTTGATAAGAATTCCCCTATATGACTAGGATTATAGACTATAATTAGTGAGTCTAGCATTCTTTTACCTGCTCGAGAAAAACTGTACCCCATTTTGGACTTACGAGCTAGGTTACATCACTTTAAACTATAACTTTTCTTGATCAAGTAAAGGCTAAAGATAATAATACCGATCTTGCTACCCCATGACTCGAATATAATCATGGTGTTAATGTCATTCAGTATCATCATGGTATAAGGGACCAAGGGTGAACATGGTGTGTTATGAAATGCAAGTATGTTGTTGTGAAGTTGAGTGAAACAAGTTATCTATAATAAGAAATAGTCTTTCAATCCTACTCCTTGAACTAGAGATTATCCCTAGTGGATTTTCAAAAAACCTATACACATATCCATTTTTTTGTGGGTCTTAACGGGATAGGATCAGTGTGATGTTAGGCCACACAGGCTAAGGCAACCATCAATTGGATGTTATTGATGGGGAAGAGCAGCCCTAAATAGGTCTTTTAGATTGGAGTCACGACTTGACTTTTGTTAGGAAAAGTGAATTAAAAACTCACTTTCTTAACTAGAGATTTCAATTTTAGGGGGTAGGAGTTACTTATCATGTTTCTTATTACACAATACTTAATTACTCATTCCTTCACCCTAATTTTGGTTTATTGATGCTTTTACCACACTTGATTGTTAGTCAATTTAAATTGCATTGGAAATGGAAATAAAATAAGGAATAATAAAATTTGGCGAGCATACATTATAAGATAAATAAATAAAAAAAACATTCACCAATTACATCAATTAACAAATAATAATGCAAACAAGTAACCTAGTAGTAAGTAGCACATAAGTATGCAAGAAATAATAAACACAATAAACATACAAATAAGCAAAATAAAAATAGGAAAAGGGATTGAGGATTACAACCTTTGGAAAAGCCTATTCTTATAAATACATCCAAAATAGAAAATAATAGGGGAATTAGGATTAAGGATTACATTGTTTTGGAAATTCCCTATTCTACTAATTACATAAAAAATAAAAAGAAATAGAAGGAAAGTCCCTATTTTAATAATCCTACAAAATAAAGGTTAGTCTTCAGGCACATGCAAGCACACATCACATTTTGAGCAATTTATATATTTCATCCATTCATATAATAAGAGAAAGAAGGGTAACTAAAATAATAAGAATAATTAAACAAATAAACAAAAAAAATGCTAATGAAGATGCATGATGCAAAAGTTTGGAATTTAGATATTTTGATGCAAAGTTGTCATTTTTATTATAAAAGTAGAATTTTGTAATAAGGAAAATTCAAGGAAATTAAAATAAAGGAGTCAAATGATGAAGATAGTAAAATAACAAAAACAGTGAAAATAATAGAAATGTCATCTTTACCATAAAAATGGGGATTTTATAATAAAAATGCAAGGGAATTAAAATAAAAGGAAAAAATGACAAGAGTAAAAAAATGTGAGTTAAACAATAAAAATGATGAAAATGCAATTAAAACTAACAAAAGAATAAAATACAATCAAAAATAGTAAAAGTGATAAAAAAAAATGCTATTCTTACCATAAAAATATAAAATTTTTGATAGAAATAGTAAATTTATCAAAAGAGAGAGAGAAAATGAAAGAAATAAAAAAAAGAAAATGCAATTGACATAATAAAAATGTGATGGTTACCCAAAAAAATGTAAACTTTATGATAAAAATAGCAAAATTCATCAAAAGAGAAAATAAAAATAACAAAGATAATAAAAATACTATTAGCATGATAAAAATGATAAAAAAATGTTTACCATAAAAATGTGGACTTTATGATAAAAATAGTAAAAATTTTATTAATATAATGAAAATAATAAAAATGCAACTTTTGCCATAAAAATGTAAACTTTATGATAAAAATGGCAAATTTATCAAAAAAAGAAAATAAAAGTAACAAAAATAATAAAAGTTCAATTAATGTAATAAAAATAATAAAAATGCAATTTTTACCCAAAGAAATGTGAACTTTATGATAAAAATGGCAAATCTATCAAAAATGAAAATAAAAATGGCAAAAATAACAACAATGCAATTAATATAATAAAAATGATAAGAATGCAATTTTTTCTATAAAATGTGAACTTTATGATTAAAATAGAATATTTATCAAATTAAAAAAATGGAAAAATAATATAAAAACTAATAATATAATAAAAATGAAATTTTTACCATAAAAATACAAACTTCATGATAAAAATAGCAAATTCACCAAAAAAAAGAAAAAAAATAGCAAACTCATAAAAAAGGAAATTAAAATGACAAAAATAATAAAAATGCAATTAACATAATAAAAATAATATAAATGTAATTTTTACCATAAAAATGTAAACTTTATGATAAAAATAGCAAATTTATCCAAAAAAAAAAAAAAGATAATTAAAATAATAAAAATGCAATTACCATAAGAAATATGATAAAAATAAAAAAAATGTGAACTTTATGCTAAAAATAACAAATTTATAATAAAAAAATAAAAATGACAAAAATAATAACAATGCAATTATAATAATAATAATACTAACTTTAGCGCTAAAATGCCCATTTTATATTTAAAAGGCGAAAATCATGCAAAAATGATAAAAATGAACAAATAATGCAAAAATGATGCATACACTCTTAGAATCAATCTCGAACTACCCACTCATTCTACACGTCTTATTCTAAACTTCAAAAATCATGACAAAATCATAATCCATCACAAGATAATAAATGATTAATATAAAATGCAATAGAAATGCAAAAATTAAAAAGAAAAGAAAGAAAAGAGTAAAAGAAGGAGAAAATGATTTGAAATGCAAATTTTAAAAAAATAGATTGGAGATTCTTAGAAGGACTGGGTGATTACCCTAAATGCGCACTTTGACAAAGATGATGCTTAGTTTGGTAAAACAGGTGCCAAATGGTCCTAAAAAGAAGAGAAAATTGGGATTTTAGTGTCTGGGTAGGGTCTCCACTAGTAGTTCACCTTGTTTAGCAAGGGTTTACAGTTAAATATTAGTCTAAAATCATTCATTTCTCTCTTTAGAAGTGTGTTTTCTTACTCTCTTAAAAAATTCCCTAAAAAGGTAAAAATATGAATTTTTATAAACCCAGGGCTTAACCTATAGGTATGGGTCGTCACCCATACATGTGGGTCACATAACCCATGCATGTTTATCATGGCCTTGACCCATAGGTATGGGTTGAATGACTTGCACACATAGGTTGGCTAACCCCCACTCGTGGGTTAAGTTGACTCATGGGATTCCAGCTCCCATTTTTAGCCATTTTGACTCTTTGGTCTATTTTTAAGTTTTTTTGAGGTTTAGGTATGTGTTTTTGAGTGTTTTCTTGGACTTTTCATCTTATATGAGCGTGCTCAGGCTAACTTTTGAGGAAGTCTACCCCTGTCCCATTGACAAGAACCTTTATCATCATATCTTTAAAGGACTATCAAAATTTAAGTATCAACACCATGCTAAGGAAAGGTGGAACATTGATGCGTGACTATAGGGAATGTTGGTGATCATGGTATCTATGAGATGGTTCACTAGCTTTTGCATGATGTATAAAATGCCAATGCATGCATTGTATGAAGAATGGGAAAGATATCCTTTTGGTGGTATTTAAAACAATGCATGTATACAAGTGATCACACAACCAAGACAAGAAAGAAGATATATGAGTGTATATATAAGGGTGTGTATGTGTGCAAATGCTATATGTGTGTGCATGAACTGTTAATGGTCCTTGTTATTTATTAAAGATGAATATCATTTTATTTTCAATGGTGTGGCTACATGTGTTAAATGTGAATGAATAGATTGCATGATAAAAGGAGATATGTCATGTGTATGCGCACATGCAAAGTACTAACTATGTTACCTCAGAATGGGAGGAGATTGCATTTTTTGGGTATATGAGCAAATACATATGTGAATGGTGATTGTGTTACAAGTTGAAGTGAAAGATAGTTTATTTCATTAATGTGCACATGTGGATTTAGGTTAAAAAAAAGGTTGTTGAGATACCAAGAAGGAAATGGATTGTAGGTACATTTATCCATATGATACTAATAATTATGTTGTAAGGAAAAGGATAAAATGACTTGCATGCATGGTGTGTGAATGGTTATGCCTTATAAGCATGCGTATAGGTGTGTGCATATGTCAAATAAGGATATTCATGTCATAGAATGAAGCATTTATGCATGAGCATAAGCTCATGAGGCATTAGATATTATGTCATTTAAAAAGTATGTCAATGCATATGCTTATAAAATGCTAATCAATATGCCTGTAAAGGAGAAGTTCTATCATGTATGTAAGTGTGCATGTGCATGTAATGTTGATATGGATGTTGCATTCAAGAAGTAGTAATGGTGATAGAGAGGATAGTTACTTATTTTTCTGATGCATATGGATAAATTGATGTATGTACAAGATGCCCATGATTGTAGTGCATGTTAAAAGGGATAAGATTATTCATTTGTAAATGCATGCATGTATGAAAAGCTAGAATTGATGAAATGCAGCTTTGCTTATCATCATACACATGCACGTAAGTGAATGACTATGCTTTATGAAGACAAGGTGATTACTCATTTTTTTGAACTTATGTATGGGTGCATTCAATGATTATGATGCAAGATAATGGTGGGACCTCATGTATGGATGCATTTAATGAGCATATATGCATGGAATGATGACCACATTGCTATGCGAAATAGAGTAGCATTTTACTTACACTCTTTAGGTACGCATTATGAGATGCATTTTCATATATAATGCAAATGGGTGCATTGTATGATGAAGGCTAGGGCTAAGTTTCAAATGGTCTTTTGCCTTATTTTTCTTTTCTGGGCTAAGGCAAAAGGAATTTATTTGAAAGGTTGGGTTAAGGAACTTTTGGGCAGAGTTAGCTGGTTAGCAATTCATGGCTTAAGGATATTAGGGCCAGTGTTGATAAAGAAAATACCAATGTATTTAAGGGTAAAACTAGAGATATTAATGATGGTGCTCTAAATTGATGGCCATTTGAGGACTTAGAGTTTTGGGCATAGTGTTTGGCAGGTTGTTCATCATATGGGTAGCTCTTTGGATTTTTTGTGTAGATTTGAGCATATGAACACATTCAGATTTATTAAGGGAGAATAGCATTTGGGAGTTTGGTTTGGATATTTATTTTGAAAAGGTTGATTTTGGAAGGAAACATATTGAGCGATGGTTGAGGATTTATTAAGTGAGATTGCTTAAAGGTAGGATTTGGGTTTAGGGTGGCTTTAAGTAGACATTTGTTTTGGCCTTTTAGAATTCCTAAGTGACCATTAGCAGCACTTGGTTGGATTTTAGCTTGCACCATTTCAATTCAATATGTCATACGTAGCATTAAAATTCAAGGATGTTATAATAATTGTTAAGAATGCTATCTCTGAGTAAAAGTCTTCAAGTTTTCTAGATCTGAATTGGCATGTAGTTGATGATCTCTTCACCTTTCGAGAAGATTGACTTAACCAAAAGTGTGCTAGGTAGAGTACAAATTATGTTGCTTGTATCCCAATACCCTTTACGATCTAGTGGCAAATCAAAAAGTGACTCATTGTATCTCAGTATGGCAAGTATTCATTCAAGCATGTACCTTATATTCTTATTATTTATCTTATGTTTAGTCTTTTGCCTAAGCAAAAATTATTCCTAGCCGGTCCATTTTATCTTTTTCTTCCCTTTCTTTTGTTTAGGCATCCTTTTCTGTGAAGCTTTTCAACCCCAATTAAATCACTCTCTTTTTCTTTTTTCTTTTTTTTATTTTTAATGAGGCTATAGTATGCATTGAACACTTGTTGAAAAATGAGATGCTAAAAGAAAGAAAAGAATAACCAATAAATTAAAAGGCAATGAGAAATAAAAGGCATAGTTGTAGACGATGAGGTTTAGCATGCACCCAAGATTTTAGCAACTGTGACACTATTTGAGCTCAGGGCTCTAGAGAACACACTAACCACTATCTCAAAGACATGGACAAATTGAAAAATGGTGGTACTCAATTCCATAAAAGAAAGCCAGTACCACAACCAGGAGATTATGGGTACAAAATACTAACTTCTTTCAGTCTTTTGTTTGTTTAGAATTACTTTATGAATTAATATTTTATCCTCTATTTACATGCAATTTCATATAAACCCTTAAAAAACAATCAACTCTAGGCAAACTAATCATGAAATATACAAGTAAACAATGCATTCCTCTTATTTTAATTATGAAGTACTTAATTTAGTGGGCCTAATTTTACATGTTTTAATTCTAGAATGATCTTAAATCTACAAATTATAAAAAAGGCTTAAATTAAATGGGCTCAGTCTAAATTAATTAAATTAAATTAGGTGGGCCTATGTCTAATTAATTAAATAGGCCTAAGTTATCTCTACCCTAAATCTAATTACTTATGGGCCTAAAATGCATTTTAATTAATTAAACCTAAACAAACCTAAATTTAAATGGGTTAAAGCCTAATGTGGGCCTAGGGCCTAAAACATATAAACTTAAACAAACAAGCCGCAAAAACAATGAAAAAATATCAAAACAAACAAATAAAAGATCAAACAATTAATTTAACTTATTCTAAAACCCTAATTTAATTAAAGTGACCCCAAACAAAAAAAATAAAATAGTCAACAAGCAACCCTAATTCTAACCACTTAAATCTAATCTAGTTTTAATTAAACAACCTATTGATTTCTATAGCCATTAATTTTAATTAATTACCTAATTGAAACCCTAATTTTACTATCCAATTAATTAAAATAAAACACATAAGCATACACACCAAATTTCATTATTCCCATTATTGGGGCTATTACAATGAACTATTGAAAATAATAAAAAATGATTAATACAATCCCTAAAATAAATAAAAATAAGAAAATTAAATAAAACAATCTAAAAACTACATTTTGCTACTAGGTTCCATCCATGGCATTCCATGGACCTCGATGGATTTGATTCTCCAAGTATGATTATCATGTAATCCCCTCCATAATCATCATCACAAAAGGGTAGAACAATGATTAGTGAATAAAATTATAATAAGAACTAAATAAATTTGAAATTTAATAAAATCAAAATAACAAAAAAAGAACAAAAGAAAATAGAGAGAAGATTATGCTTTATGGATGTTGAATAAATTGCTCTTCACACTAGTAAGATCACCGTTATTTTTAGTAAGCCTTTAAAAACTCATTATTCTTCTTCTAAAAAATCTCCTATGAATCTATCACAAAGAATTTATGTATTGTGTAAAGAAAATTCTAGAGATCCTTAGGAAGAAGAGAGCCAAAATTATAAAAAAGAGTGCTGAGGATTGAGAATTCCCTCTTCCCTTTTTCCAACAGCCTAAACTCTCTTGTTATAGGAAAAACCAGAAAATCCTTGGTCTTACCTACTAAAGAGTTAAAATTTTAAAGGACTTTATTTCCTAAAAAATTAGATAAATCCTAAAAATAAATTTAAGAAAAAAATTTTAGCCAATAAAAACTCAAGAAAAATTATTTTTATTTTCTGTAAAAATACAAAAAACAGATGAAAAACAAGTAATTCCAATCAAAATTGCATAATTTCAACTGAAATTGTGTAATTTCAATCGGAATTGTATAATTTTGACTGGAATTGCATAATTTTGACCGGAATTGCATAATTCTAACCAGAACCAAAATTGTGTAATTTCGACCGGAATTGTGTAATTCTTACCAAAATTATAGAATTCCAATAGGAATTATATAATTTCAATTTTTTAAAACTTTTAATTATAAAAAGACCTCTGAAAAAATTAAAATTTTCAATTAGGTCTTAAAAAGTATTACAAATAAGTCCTTAAAAAACTAATGAATCTCTTTCTGAAAACGTATTCAAACTTTTGAGGTTTCAAACTTCAAGTGTTAAAGACCTACTTATAACATTTTCATCATTGGAGTCCTTTGTCGCATCCATGTTTATTATCCTGAAATTAGGTGTTTACAATAGTATTTTATCAAGATATTTGATAAACCACATGAATATTTAATTCTACTCATACTGCTAGCAAAATGACAAAGTAAGGGTTCATCATTCTAATCTAGTTATTACATCTTAATAGAGGTTCATTCATATTCTTCATTCTAGTTGTTTCAATCCCATTTATCCATGATATTTAGAGAGGATAGGTTCTCTTAGTTCCCTTTCACTTTCCCCTCCTATAATGATTAAACGCAGGGTTAAAAGACATATATGGGGTTTGTAAAGTAAATGGTTCATTGCTTCTTTAACATTAAGATGACTTAGAATAGGAGATAACTACTTTGGCAGATATTTTGAGTGTGACTAAATAGTTGGGTAAAGGGTCAATTTTGATGTGAGGTTGTTCTTTAGGATTTTCAATTCTCTAAGAGTCAATAAGGTTTTGGAATTGACTCCTCAAGGTGTAGTAATTTTCTATTGTGTAGCCAAACATTTTATGAAAGTGATAGTGAAGGTTAGTATTAATATATAGAGGTAGGGATATACAGAGGTTTTGATTTAAAAGGTTTCTTTGTTGAAGTGTTTGGTAGATTTTGGAGAGGGGTTGGTCAATCTTTGAAAATTTTCTTTGGCGATCAAATCTAGATAATTTAAGAAACTTTAGTTCTAATGGATTAGGATCCACCGAACTCTATTTACCCATTTTTAAACTCTTGGTTTTACTAAGATTAGGATAATAAGGCTAATTGGAGTGGTCTTGCAAGAGTTTATTCATGAGCACAAGAAATTGATTAAAGCCTTTGATTAATGTATTTGTATTTTCCTTCATTAAGACTTCACATTGGGTGATATTGTCATCCAATTCTTAGATCTCCATTGTTAATTTAGATACAGTTGTACTAGTTGACATGGGAAAAGACTAGGAAAGCCTTTTATTAGAAAGCTCATAATTTTCTTTAATATCCCCAGGTAAGCTCATGTCTTCTTTCCTCTTGTTCATTTTAGAATTAAGAGTGCTATGCGCCTGCTGTCATTGCCACCTAAAGGAATTATCTCATTCATGGCATTTAGGGTTTGGTAAAATGTGTTCTTAACTTCAATCTTAAGGATAGTCTTAATTTCAGCTCAGAGGATGACAGTTAAGCCACCATCAGTCACAAATATTTTCACATGCTCTTTAAGTTGGTCACTGAGGCTTTCATTCCTAAATTGTTTAACCATTTTGATGCTTAACCAATTCACTTTAAGGGGGTTTGACAGAATGTAATGGTTAAAATAATGAGGTTAATATAGTTAAAATAAAATGCATGCATGAGATATTATGCAAAATGGTGTTATTAGTATGAATAGGAAAAATGTCATGAATGCATGCTCTGTTAAGGACAATATTAGTATTAATGCATGTGACCTAATTAGAAATGAACTTTAGCTATAAAAACATAAGCTAGTGATGTACTTGCATATATGTACACAAGAAAAGAGAAAGGGTTAGTAAATCAAACCAAAATAAGCCATCAAGAAAAGGAAGAATCATGAATGCATATCTTGTAATAAGTTACAAATCCATTATCATGTGTGCACAACATTTCCCTATAAAAGAATAGTGTGAGTATATATGTATTATGTGCTCATGCAAAGTGGCTAAAAAATAATGTGAGTTAGTAGATGATCTTTATTATGTATACATGTCATAATGATGTAATTTTACTAAAGTTATTATGCAAAATGGCTATAGGAAAATTATGAAAAAAATGCCTTTATGTATATATATATATGTACAAAGAAAGAAAAAAAAAACAAACAAACATAGTTAGTGAAAAACCTACAAAATGAACAAACCAAGCACAAGCACTCATACCTTCCAACCTTATCACCCCTCATGGTAAAAATTTCTATCCTATGTTGGTTTTAAATCACAGTCATTGGGGGACTATGATTTCGCTCTCAGACTAGGTTGTTTTGATTCATATTGATCATATTCAAAAGATAAGCTGGGAAGCAATACTCAAATGCACTTGAGTTAAACACACAATGTTAATGTGAGGCCTAATTGTTAGGTCACAAATGGCATCTATAACACATGTGCTCCCACAAGTACAGGTACTATAGTCAATAGGAGGGATCCAAGTTCATGTCCCTCTCGTCAACATTTAACATGTTTACCAAAAATAAAAGAGTTTCATTTGATAGTTTACAATTTGATTCTCTTAATATAAATGTCTACAATCTAGTCAAATTCCTTATTCATCCATTTGATTTTATAAGGACAAATGGATGACATCTCATATATTTAATCCTTAAAAGATGCCATTATTTTTCGATTTTTACGGAATATCCAAATTGAAGTGTATAATTCTTATTATTCCTCATGCATCGAGCTTGAATAAGGTAATTAGGATCATAAGAATATAAGTATGGGTAGCTTATGAGAATTGACATAATGACAACAATTGGTGATAGAAACTAGAGGCATCATAACATTTATAGATGTCAAGTCAAACAAACAACATTAGGATAAGGTAATCATGCAAGAGCTAGGTAGGATCCTAGGGAAAATTTCTACTAGTTTATTTACATAGGCTGAGTTAGGCTTATGGCTAAGAGTTCCTTTAGTGAGAATGCCCCTTATAACTAAGGTTATAGACTCCAATCAATGAGTCTAGCGCTCTTTTACCTACTCAAGAGAAAATTGCACCCTATTTTAGACTTGGGAGCCAGGTCATATCACTTTAAACCATATAGCTCAGTTGATTGAATGAAGGCTAAAGGTGATAATGTTGATATGGTCACCCTAGATCTCAAGTGGAATCTTGGTGGCAATGTCGTATAATATTATCAACGGATAAGGGACTAAGGGTACACATGTTCAAAGTTGTGAAATGTAGGTATGTTATTATGAAGTAAAGTAAGTTAAGTTATGTATAATGAGAAATAGTCTTTCAATCCTACCCCTCAAATAAGAGATTATCCCCAGTGGAGTCACCAAAAACCTATCGGTGTGAGTCAGTTTTTCCATAAGTTATAATGGGATAGGATCAGTGTGATGTCAGGGCACATAATCTAAGGCGACCATCTACTGAATGTTACTAAGGTAGGAGGGTTTATTTGAATAAGCTTTGTAGATTAGAGTCGCCACCCAACTTTCATCGAGAAAAGTGAATTTAAAAAACTCACCTTTCTAATGAGAGATTAAACTCACTTTTCTAACTAGAGATTCTAGGTTCAGGGGGGGATGGGGGGACGGGGTGGGGATAGGAATTACTTATCCTGTTCTTTATTATACATTACTTAATTATTCATTCCTTCACCCTAATTTTGGTTTAATAATGCATTCACCACACTTGATTTGTTAGTCAAATTAATATTATAATAAAAAATTAGAGCATAGGATAATTGGATTTGGCGTGCATACATCACAAAACAAAATGAATAAATAAACATTCATTAATCACATCAATTAACAAATAATAATGCAACACATACATACAAGAAATAGTAAACAAAATAACACATAAATAAACAAAATAAAAAGAAAACGAGGAAAGGATTAAGGATTGCAACCCTTGGAGAAGGCCTATTCTAATAACATCCAAAATAGAAACTAAAAGGAGGAATTGGGATTAAGGATTACATAGCCTTGAAAATTCCCTATTCTAGTAATTACATCAAAATAGAAAATAAAATAAAAGAGAACATCCTATTCTAATAAACTTGCAAAACAAAGGTTAGCCTTCACACACATGCAATCACACATCACATTTACAGCAATTTTTTATATCATACATGATGAGATTAAGAAAAATAATTGAAATAACAAGAATAATTAAACAAATAACCAAACAAGGATGCTAATGGAGATGTATTATTCAAGGTTCTAAAAATTAGGTTGCCATTTTTATTATGAAAATGGAACTTTATAATAAGGAAAATGCCAAGAAATTAAAATAAAGGAATGAAAGTAATAATAAAATTATGGAAATGTTAATAAAATAAAAAATATATAATAAGAAAAAGATGATGATGCTTATGAGTGATTTTAGGTACTCCTCATATTTGTAATTCATCGTTCTTAATAAGTCTTTGAACTTTCTTCGTCAAAAATTCTCCAAGGATCTTGAATTAATTGATAAACCAAAAGGATTTTTTGTAGAAAACCCCAAAAAAGAAAAAAAGAATTAAAAAACCCTCTTCAAAAACACATCTCTCTTTTTTCTTTCTTCTCCCGCCTCCTTCTTTTTTCCTCCTCCTTTTTCCTGCTCTTTATCCTCTTTATATAGTGGAAAAAGAACTAGAAACCTAGCCCAATCCTAATGTTATTATAATTCCTAAAAATATAAGATTAATAATTAAAATTATATTTAGGAATTTTAGATCAATTAGGATTGAGTTAAAAGCCAATTAGGAGTTTTAAACCGATTAGGATTGAATTTAAAAATTAAAAAACAAACAAAAGAATTCAATTCCGACAGGGATTGTGCAATTTTGATCAGAATTACACAATTTTGATTTGAATTACATAATTCCAGTCAGAATTATGGAATTCTGACAAGTATTTTTTTAACATTTAATTATAAAAAGACCCCTTGAAGATTTTATGTTTTGCAATTAGGTCCTAAAAAAATATTGCAATTAGTCCTTAAAAACACTAAATACTCCCTTTAAAAGATGTATTTAAACCCTTAAAATTTTAAAGATTAAGTATCGAAGACCTATTCATGATATTTTCATCATTAGAGTCCTTTGTTGCATCCATAACACATCATCCCGAAATTGGGTATCTACAATTGCCCCCCTTTGTCGCTATTTGTTTGAAAAATTATGGAAAAGTAAAATAGTACCCAATTTCTAAATTGAAAGTTAGGATACTTACATGCACTCCTTCAAGCTTCTGCTTGTGAATTTACTATACTCTGACTTATAGCATTTCAAATGACATATCATACTCAATCGTATGATATTGATTATACTCAGTCGTATAACCTTGGGTAAATGAAACACATTGTACTCGGTCATACAATGTTTGACTATACTTAGATGTATAGCATTGAATTGAAAAATTACATCATACTCAATCGTACGATGTCGATTATACTCGATCGTATAATCGATTGAGGATACATTGCACTCAATCGTACAATGCCGACTACACTCGGTCTTATTGTCTATTTTGAAAAGGAACATCACACTCAGCCATATGATGCTGATTATACTCGATCGTATAATTGATTGAAGATACATTGTACTCAGTCATACAATGCTAACTACACTCGATCGTATAGTCTAATTTGAAAAGGAACATCACACTCAGTTGTATAATGTTGATTATACTCGGTCGTATAATCGATTGAAGATACATTGCACTCAGTCGTACAATGCTGACTACACTTGGCCATATAGTCTAATTTGAAAGGAACATCACACTCAGTCATATGATGCTGATTATACTCAGTCATATAATCGATTGAAGATACATTGCACTCGGTCGTACAATGCTGACTACACTCGGTCGTATAGTCTAATTTTTTAAAAGAAAAATCACACTCGGGCGTATAATACTGATTATACTATTGACCATTTTAATAATTCCTTGAATTATTAAACTATACATCAATAAAATTTAGGACTAAATTACAAAGAATCAAGTGGGCTTAAATGTAAACCAAAGTTGAACGACCAAAGTGGATATTTTCCCATCTATATATTCCTTTTCTCCTTTTTTTTATTCATTTCTTCTTTTTCCTATTCTTCTTCTCCTTTTTTCCTTTTCCTTTTCATTTTCTCTTGATTTTCAAATTTTCTTCCTTCAATTATTCTCTCATCCGACGTCTAATTTTGGATCTGTCTGATCCTATGGCCCATAGCATAGGCTATACGGGAGCAGTTCCAGGAAATCAGATCCCATTGCTTTGTATCTGCATTTTCCCTAGAATGATTTAGGACTTCGTGAAGATGAAGAGATATTTCCTTTGACTCATTTGCACCTCCACAAATGTTCTCAAGCTGGAGATGAGGCAAATTTCCTATCTTTGTTTTCAATTTTGTAATAAACATATTTATTTTAGTATATAAAATTAATGTTTACATGCATGCAATTTGATGGAAAAAGTATATGAAAAATTGATAAATTAAAACCAAAATATGTTACAGACTAACATAAATATGTTAAATTTCACAGAAATTTTCATCGGGAGTCTGAATTCGAGTCTTGAATTCATAGATTTCTGATTGGATTTCTCAAATTTTTGATTGGAAATTAGGAAATCTGATCAGAATTATGGATTTCTAATAAAAAATCTAGAATTCTGATCAGAATTCTAGATTTCCAATTGAAAATCTAGACTTCCAATTTGATTTTTTTTTAATGATGTCAAAAACAAAGATTTAGGAGAGAAAAATGATCCTGTTGTTTCTACATTTTCAGAAACCCCTAAAATTCTCAGGTTGTTTTCACTTGGCACGAGAATTGTTCCATGACTTGTCTGGGGGGGAAGCATAGCATGTTTGGGCATCCAGCTTTTGACATTTTTTTGTTGCTTTACTGACTGCTTGAGGTAGGTCAGATCACTACTCACCCTTTGCACTTATCGAGAAATGGATGAACACTACTCACACCTTCCACACACAAGTGGGTGAGCTGACTATTTCCCTGATGAGTTTTTCTGCCATTACTGGGATTGCATTTGAAGGTACCCTAGTTCCTTTTGATATCCATTATTGCACTCTTTCAGAGGATGCTAGGAGTCGTTACGTTCGTGACCTGCTTGGGTTTGTTCCGACATGGAAGAATAGGAAGAACGTGCTTTTTTCTTCTCTTGTACAGGGTTTCAGGAGACTACCTACCACTACACCTTGTTAGATTCTCCAGAAGGCGAGATGTTTTTTATTGATATTGCTTAGCACTACACTCTTTTACGAGACTGGTCATGAGGTTAGCATCGCACTTCTTGGCCCTCTTTAGGATCTTGCTAGGGTCGCTACTTTAGATTGGGGGTCTACAGCGCTTTGTCACAGGCTCATAGTTTTAGTGTAGGGACATTCTCCCGTGCGGTACCTCAAGCCTCCCGTATACCCAAGGTTAAGCCTTTTCCATCTCCAATGCTCATTGGTTTTGCCCTCCCATGGGCTCATCAGCGGGGACAGCTCCCGACCAGTATGGTGCCTAATCAGCATGCCCATCTAAGGAATGGACGGCTACTCGACATGTACTCACACCATTTTTGCTATCCCTCATCCCACATTAAGCACAACCAGTAAGAATCTCGCGCAGTCCTGCGTGTTATGATAAATGGTCTGTGACATTCTACCCCACTTGATTTCACAACGTCCTCATTGTGTGAGGAAGACTCCTCCCCCTTTTCTTTTTAATTAGCCAGGATTTGTGTGCAATTCCCTGCCTACTCACCCTCTTACACTGAGGTTGTGATCCACTTGCAACTACCGTCCACTGCTCAGGGTGTGCCAGCGTGGATACGAGTGCTTGGCAAACTTTCACTGTGGCTTCCTACCTACTCGTCCTCATCTCAATCTCTTTATAGAGGACCCACTTACGAGCACCCTTTTCATCAACCCGCCAGCATGGTAAAGAGCGCTTGGCAAACTTATAGCTAGAACACAATCGGCTCTGATACCATTTGTCACGGGCTCAGAGTTTTAGCGCAGGGACATTCTCTCGTGCGGTACCTCGGGACTCCCACATACCCGAGGTTAAGCCTTTTCCATCTCTAATGCTCATTGGTTTCGCCCTCCCATGGGCTCATCAGGAGAGCAGGGACAGCTCCCGACCAGTGTGGTGCCTAATCAACACACCCATCCAAGGAATGGATGGCTGCTTAGCACGTACTCATACCCTTTTTGCTATCCTGCATCCCATATTAAGCACAACTAGTAAGCATCTTGCGTAGTCCTATGTGTCACGATAAACAGTCTGTGACAGCTTGCTTACCTCTACTATAGATTGGATACTATTTGTAGAGAAACTATGATAATGTGCGACTTTTGGCATGTCTTGCATGTATGTTTCTTATCCTTTTTTTAACTTTTACTTACTTTCATATTCCCCTCCTTATTTCCTTCATTTTCCTTTTTTTCAGATTTGGGGCATTAAGACTGGAGTGATTCAAGGTTTCAGTGCCATTAGCTCTGATAGGACTCTTCCCCTAATATAGAGGTGGGGTTCTTCTCATCTTGCTAGCATTAAGCATAATTTACAGACTTATCGGGACCAACTGAACTCCTTAGAGTGGGACATGGTAACAAAATTTTGACCTTTAGTATTTCATTAATTGTAAAAGTTTAAAAAATTTAAATTTAAATGAATGAGTTTGCAAGTTAGATCAGATTGATTGGCCAGTGCTGAAGACATTCAGCGGTATGATTTTATGACTATAGTAGTGAGACTTAAGACTATGAGAGTTTTGCTTCCTGGTTATGGCTGCCATATGTGGTATCTCAGTGAGCGTGTTTATCATTGGCATATAGGACCTTCCAGGAGGCTTGTTCCCTCTTCTATTCCCTCCTTAATGTTACAAAGTAGCAGCATGACTGGTCCTGAGCTTAGAGCTACTCTTGAGGGATATGATGCTTTGACCATGCTTGAGTGTTCTCGTCATTATCAGGAGTATATTCGAGAGAATCTCTTAGAGCAGGTTCCTATAGACCCGGATGAGGTATGCTTTCTCTTACTACTTTACTTCAGCTCTCTCATCATTATTAACATTTGTTTCTCTATATAGGTTGAAGGAGTCCCTAATGCTGCTATGGAGGAGATTAAGGATGATACTGAGGAGACTAAGTAGGAGGTCAAGCCTATTCATCATAATGAGATTGCTCATGGTGAGACTTCCTTAAGTACCATTCTGGGTGATGTTCCCCCATTTGATAAGTCGATGTATTATTGGGCTCTTATGGTACAGACTCCTGTTGTGCGACACATGTATTTTGATACAACTCGGATTCCTAGCTTCTCACCTCCTGATGCTTCATATATAAGTTCAATTTGCTCCCTTGCCAACCGTGCACAAACCTACACTTATTGCTGAATTAGTAAAATTTATTTTACAGGTCCCTAGGACACAGGCAGAGTATTTATATGGAATTGCCTCTTCCTAGACATTATTTACTATATAGATTACAGATACTTGGAGGGTTAGTATTCACAACATATATATAGATGTATGCATGATATGTATGATTTTAACTATAGTCTAATGCAATAGAATTATGCCAGGGATTTGGAGCGTGAGAATGATAGGCTCTAGCAACAACTTGCTAGCCTTGGTTTTGATGGAAACGATGACGAGACTCCCATGCCCCCATATCAGAGTAACGATCTAGCCAGAGAGTGGAGACCCTAGCCAGACACTAGAGCTCAGGATGACTAACTTTTTTTAGGAATTGTATTAGCATGACTGTACTTTGAGATATTTCATAACTGTCTCCTTTTATGCATCATGGACTTTTATTCTGGACCAAACCGTAATTTCCCTTTCTTCCTTTTTTTTTGGTTGGAAAAATTGGAAGTCCAGCCAGCATCCTAGATTTTCAATCGAAAATCTAGAATTTTGATTGGAATTATGGATTTCTGATCAGAAATCTAGAATTCTGATTGGAATTTTGAATTTTTGATTGGAAATCTCGGCTCCGATTCTACTTATTCTCCCACTCTAACGCGAATTTGGTTCAGAAAATCAATCCTAATCCTTTCTATATCTAATTTATGGCCTATATAAGAACCATGAGACAAATATGCTGCATCAATTCCATCCTTTACCTCCATCATGACATAAGCCACGCTTACTTTGATGAAGAAATTTCTCAAAACTCTTAATGGGGATGATTAGAATAAAATTCTGCCCTTTCATACCAATCCCTTAAAGTCCTTTCAATATCGAAAGATAGACAATAATTTTTTGCATATTATTGCCACTTTCTGGGATGCTAAGGATCACGTATTTAGATTTAATGGACAAGAGTTGTGTCCCATGATCGAGGAATTTGCTGCTATTCTGGGATGTTCACTAAGCTCCACTGCTACCATTGCTCTCCCAGACATTAAAATTGAGTTCCCCAGTAGATTAATAGCATTCTTTGATATGCCCTCATATGTTATCTATATGCACACGCACAATGCTGAAACCATCAGTCTTCCTTTTTTTATTTCCTTTTGTGGAACTAGAGACAAAACCAATACTGCTTAGATCAGAACTATCACTTTCTGCCTATATGCTCAGTTTCTACTAGTGTCTTCTCATGGAGATGTTGATGTAAGGATTATCAATATCTTAGAACAGGTAGAAACTAGAGCTAATCTCTTGCCTATTATACTTGCTGAAACTATCATTGGGTTAGATAATTTCAAGGTTTAAAATTGACTTTCAGGCAGTCTGCTTCTCCTCCAGGTATGTAACCCTTTTTTTTTAAGCCGCCCTCTTAGGTTTTCAGGTTAGCTCTCTCTTTTTTTATAAAGATTTGATTATAGGAGAAATTGAGTCTACTTGATGCTCCTCCCAATGCTTTGATTTATCAACCTTGTCATCTACAATCTCGTCCTTTGAAAATAAAGGATAAGCACACCATGGATCAATGGATTGATTGGATGAAAGGTATTGCTGATATTGAGATTACTTGGGTCTATCCTTGTTGGAGATTAAAATTCATGACCATCAACTTATATGACAATTACGTCCCTATTCCCGAATTACACTTTTTGACCTTTCTTTCTCCCTCACGCCTCTACCGTCAGTATGGTCACCCTCAATTCATTGTGGTTGTTATAACTAACTTTAAAGGTTTCTTTCTAAGACAAGATTTCTTGGACAAAGTGAAGAACTTATGGCCTCACAGAGCTTTAGAATGGAACATGTACCTGGATACTGACATGACTACTGATGACAATTACAAGACTTGGGTTATTATACAATCTACAAAATCTCCAGAACTTATTAAATACAAAAGGACTCAAATATTATTAGATGAGTTAAGAAAGAAACAAAAACAAACGTAGTGGTCTCATAAGTCTGGTTTCTTATGTTTTATTTTTCCTTCAAGTCTTTATGCCTTGTAATAAAGATAGAAAATGCAATATTTAACAAAAAAGTCTTTTCAATTCATTTCATTAACCAAGGAAAAAATGAGTATATTTATTACATCACATGACACAACTCTTATTATCATCTAGTCCTTTTGGATTTTCTAACTGAACATTTTTCCCCTATTTTCATTTCCCTAATTTATGTCTGATTAGCCCTTTACAAGTTTTCTAAATAGTGGGAATGTCCTAACTTTTGCCTAACCAGCCTTTTTAGGTTTTCTAGTTAGCAGACTTTCTTTTTTTTTCAAATGTAGTATTTCTTAAGGCGATTGAGGTTGATTAGCTCAGTGAATCCACTCCCTTCTAGATCTGATATCTTTGCGGCTCCTTTGAGCAAGATTGTCTTGACTAAATACAGTCCTTCCTAATTTGGTCTGAATTTTCCTCTTGGGTCAAACACCATTGCCCTTGTGTGCTTTAATACTATATCTCCAACTTTTATCTTTCCCGACTTAACATTTTTGTTGAACACTCTTGCTATTTTCCTCTGATAAATCTAAGTATGGAATAAAGCATCCATCCTTTTCTCATCCAGAGATATAAAGTAATTGAACCTCTTTTGCATCCATTCACTTTCAGGGATTTTTGCTTTTATAACCACTCTCAAGCATTTAATTTGTGTCTCTATGGGTAGAACTGCTTCACAACCATATACTAATGAGAATAGAGTTTCTCCTATAGCAATACGTGTGGTAGTTTTGTATCCCCACAAAGCAAAAGGGAGGTATTTGGACTAGTCCTTATGTGTCTTCACCATCTTAAAGAGAATCTTCTTTATATTCTTATTAGCCGCTTCCACTGCCCCATTAGCCTGAGGTCGATAAGGTGAGGACTTATGATGCTCAATCTTGTATTTTTGTAACAACTTAGTGGTTTCTACTTGAAATTGAACTCCATTGTATGTCACAACATGTTATGGGATCCCATACCTACAAATGAGGTTCTTCTCAATGAACTTTGCCATCTGTCTAGCTTTTAAGGTGCCAAAGGATTCTACTTCTATCCATCTTAAAAAGTAGTTGATTATAACTACTATATATTTATGCCCGTTTAAAGCAGTTGGTTTTACTTCCCCTATTATATCTATTCCCTAGGCTACAAAGGGCCATGGAGATGTTAAATTGTTTAGAATTGTAAGGGGAAGGTGATTGAGATTCTCGTGTACTTGACATTGATGGCATTCTCTCACTATTCAAATACAGTCCTTTTCCATACTCTCCCAATAGTACCTTTATCGAATAATCTTCTTTGCTAGAATTATCCCATTCATGTGAGATCCACAAACTCTTGCATGAATCTCTCTCATTGCCTATTTTGCTTCATCCTTCTTAAGACATCTCAGTTGTATTCCATTCAACATCCTTCTGTATAGTATCCCATCATGACTTACATAATGGCACGCAAGAACATGAAGAGCATATCTATCTTTGGAAGTTGCTTTATTTGGATATCTTCTTTCCTCGATAAATCTCTAGATGTCATAAAATCATGGCTTTTCCTCTAGCCCTATCTGAATATTCATGACATGTTCTTTGCCATAAAATAGAGCTTTCATCTTCACTATCACCAAGGTTTCATCATCGATCCCATCGATTTATCCCATATTGAAGAAAGTGTTGCCAAAGCATCCACCATTTGATTCTCTTCTCTTGGTAAATGCATAAAAAGACATTTGGTGAAATTCCTTGTCAGTTTTCTCAAATAATGAACATAGGGTTTCAATCTCTCTTCTTTTACTTCCCACTCTTCATTAGCCTGGATGATGACCAACATGGAATCTCCATAAACCAATAGGTTTTTAACTCTAACTGCCAATGCTACTTCCATGCCATAGATACATGCCTTATACTCAGCCATATTGTTTGTAACCCTAAAGTCTAATTTATTAGCCATTGGGATGGTTTCTCCTTCTGGTACGATAAGAATTACTCCTAGCCCTGCTCCTCTATTATTCATGGCTCCATCAAAATAAAGTTTCTATTCTTGTTATTCTATTACTGCTAGGTTCTAATCTGGAAACCCCAGATTCCACTACTCATTTCCTTTGATTGCATTTTGGGCTAGAAACTCTGCTACAGCTCTACCTTTGATGACCTTCATAATGACATATTCTATATTGAACTCAGTTAAAAGTACCAACCATTTAGACATCTTTCCAATCAAAGTTGGTGCTTAGAACAAGTATTTTAAAGGATCTATCCTTGAAACAGCTTGTACTTTGTAGGACTAGAAATAATGCCTTAATTTCTTTGTAGCCCAAATCATTATCAAACATGTCTTTTCTATAAGATCGTACTTTTCTTCATATGGTAGGAACTTTTTACTGAGGTAATATATAGCGTACTCCACCCCTTTGGGCCCTTCTTGTGCTAACATTGCTCCCATCGCCTTTTCTTCTAAAGCCAAATATAAGATTAAAGGCTTACCTTGTCTTGGTAGCCTCAATACAGGTGGGTTAGTAAGGTATTCTTTAATCTTATCAAAGGCTTTCTAGCATTCTTCATTCCATTCTTTGGGCTGATTCTTCCTCAAGAGCTTAAAGATTGGATCACAAACCATGGTAAGTCTCGCAATGAACCTGCTAATGTATTGCAATTTTTCGATAAACCCTTGTACTTTGTTATTTGTTCTTAGTGCTGGCATCTCTTAAATGGCTTTGATCTTATTTGGATCAACTTCTATTCCTTTATTATTGATTACGTGTCCCAATAACTTTCCTGAAGTTACCCCAAAGATGCATTTCTTCGAATTAAGCCTTAGGTTATATTTTTCTATTCTTGCTAGGAACTTATCCAAAGCCTCAAAATGTCCCTCTCTTGTTTCAAACTTAACCATCATATGATTAACATAAAATTCCACTTCCTTATGCATCATATCATGAAATAAGGCAATGGCCGCTCTTTGATAAGTTTCTCCTGTATTCTTTAATCCGAAGGGCATCACTTTGTAGCAGTATGTTCCCCATTCCATGATGAAAGCAATTTTGATCATGTCTATAACTGCCACCATTATCTGATTACAACCTAAGAACCCATCTATAAAAGAGTACATCACACTAGATGTTGCACTATCCATAATCACATTAATATAGGGGTAAAGGAAAATCATCCTTTGGACATGCCTTATTCAGGTCCCTGAAGTCTACACACATTTAAACTTTTCCATCTTTCTTGGGAACTGTACTATATTTGCCAACCCTTGAGGGTATTCCACAACTTCTAGAAAACTAGCTTGGATTTGCTTAGTGACTTCTTCCCTTATCTTTTCTATCCACTTGAGCCTTAACCTATGAAGTTTCTACTTAACAGGTTTAGCTTCAAGATATATTGGAATGTGATGCTCTACAATTTGCCTATCTAACCCTGGCATATCCTCATAGGACCAAGCAAATACTACCTTTCTTTTTATTAACATTCTCTCAAAATTTTCCCTCTCTTTAAGAGTTAAGTCATGTGATATAAAAATGTGTTTTCGTTGTTCATTTGTGCCATGTTTAATGAATCATATTGAATAGAATTAATGTCAAACATGCATGACCGATCATTATTAAAATGCATAAGACCATCAGAATCAACATCACACAAGTAAGCCAAGCCAGAATTTATATCATTGACCATAAAAGAAATGAAGTTTTCATCCTCAAACAGACCAGACGTTATTACATCAGTTTCTTCATAAAAAAATTAGTAAAACTATCATTAATGATACTAGCTAATTCCTGTGGTGGTTCTTTATTATGTGGTAAACAAAGCATTTCTTTAATGTCTTCGGTTTTCATCTTTTCAGCAACTGTCTTTATCACCTTGTCCTTGTTGTCTTGCACCAGCTTTTCAACTATCTGTTCCTTAAAAATCTCAAATCTAGGGACATCCACATCAGCTACTTGGACAGGCTCCTTTTTACCCTGGTAGAACTTCTCCTTCCCTTGCTTGATAAAGTTACTTTTCAAGGGTCCTAAATTCCCTAGGCCATTCTCGTTGAAAAACTTTCTTCTTGCCCTTTTGCTGCTAAACCCAGTTCTAGTATAGCCCAATCCTCTTGTGTCATTTTGGGTTTTGAAATCTTGTAGTTCTAGGCTTCCTTGCTCATTTTTCCTAGTCCTTGTCTTAGTCGGTAATTCATCTCTTGACCATGTTCATAACCTTTGGATCCATTGTGACTCCCTCTGAAATCATGGCTACCAAGTAACCTGGGGGAGTGACTACCTATTTTTGACTATCAAAATTGTGAACACAGTCTTGCCCATACTAGCATCTAAAGTCACCACTTTTCCATCAAGTAAGAATTTCACCTTTTGATGCACGGTCGAAGGCACTCCTCCCAAGACATGATACCAAGGTCTACCTAGAAGAAGGGCATAGGTGATAGGAATATCTAGCACAGTGAATTCCACCATTGCTTCTATAGGTCCAGTCTTCACAGAAGCCACAAATGTTCCCTCTACACTCCTCGTGCTATCATCATAAGCCCTTACTACAAGGTCTAATTTTGCAAAAATCCTCCACCTTCACTCCTAAATTGGGTAGGATCTGTAGAGGGTAAACATTAATTATGAATCCATCATCCACCATCACATAATTGGTCCTCTTCCCTCTTACTTCAGCTGGGATGAATAGTGCTTTATTATGGTTCGTTCCTTCCATGGGTAAATCCTCATCAGAGAAAGTAATGACTCCGTGCTTTTTCTCAGTAACCTTGGCCACCATTGCTTCAGGGGTTGCTATCGTTTCAATATTCATCTTAGTCAGGGCCTTAACCAGAGCTTTTCTGTGGCTACTTGAAGGCATCAAGAGCTCCTAAATGCTTACGTTGGCCTTTACTTTCTTGAGTTGTTTAAGAATCAAGTCATTGCCATGTTCATTTGAGTCTTCTCCTTCAATAACTTATTCTCTCTTTATAGCTTTCTCTGGTAGCTTATAACCCTTCCCACTTCTGGTAACATGGCTGACTTCAGGATTATCTACCCATACATTATACCCTTCAGCTCCTTCCTCATCAGAACTATACCAAATATCAATCACCCCTATAGTCCAATCTTTCTTCTCTTCTTTCCATACATCAACCATACATTTTTCCTTCTTGATTAGCTACTTTTCATCATCGAACTCATCACCCCCATCCTGTAGGCTCAATTGTATCAATGGATATGTCAAAAGAAGGTGGTTTAGAGTAAAACACCTTAAAATCGAACTTGCCTGAGGGCTGACCAGCAACTCTTCTGCCTCTTCCACACCTTTGGGAGCGTTAAGAGATTTCTTAATATCTTTAAAGCTTAGATACTCAAAAGAGTTTAGCACTTCTTCTTTTCTTACTCCTGAGTTGATCATTATGGTGGTTGGGGGTGGCAAGTTTTGGTAATTTAGGAAAGGATTATTTTGGGTGTTTGGGTTCGAACTTGATTTTTCAAGGTCTATGATCTTTTTAGAGTCTATGAGGTTTTGGATATCATGTTTCAGACACATGCAAGAGTCAGTAGAATGGCCAGCAACTTGATGAAAATTACAATAATTATTTTGATCAAAACCAGGGAGGTTCAGGTTTGGTGGGTCTAGAAGGGGTTAAGGGTCTAAAGAGGCCTTTTTGGATGAGATGGTCTAGGACTTTGGATAAGGGTTAAATGAAATTTAAGAATCTCCTAGGTTGTTGGATAGCATGAACTCCTATGACTCGACTAGTATTTCCTTGCTGCGTGCCCCTAGTTGGGTAATTTCTCACTCTAGTGTTCCTAGTGGCCTTCATTTTCTCATTTTTTATCTCTTCAGCCTGTAACCCATCATCATAAAGGTCCACAAATGTCTTGGGGTTCATCATTTGCAACCTCTCCACTAAGATAGGTGACACATTTTAAACTATCATCCTAACCTGATCCTTCTCTGCCAATTTGTTCTTCATCATTCCTGCCTTATTCATAAACCTAGTTAGAAAATCTGAAAATGAGTCATTGGGCTTCTGCTTGGTTAGTTCTAGATCTCTTATGGACACCTTAAGCTTAGTATTATAGTCATATTGCTTTAGAAAAGTAATGCACAACTCCCTCCAATCTGCTCAGATATACTTCCCTAACCCATGATACCAATTAACAGCCATACCCTTTAAGGATAGTACAAACAGCTTAGTAACCACAGATAAAGGAGCCTTAGTGGTATTCGTAGTAGTTGTGTATTGACTGAGATGAATCCTTGGGTCCCCAGTACCATCAAACTTCTATAGTTGTGGCATCTTGAATTTTTCAAGTAGCCTATCTTCCTCAAATTGCATCACATCATCAAAGTCAAACGAGTACCCTAGGCCTTGTCCCCCCATCAACTCCTCCATCTTAGACATCTTCTGAGTTAATGCCTTCATCTGTCTAGATTCTAGCTCTTGAACTTGCTCAAGTGATTCCTTTTTTGCTTTTTCAATTATATAACTCTTAATATCATCTAACTTCATTTCCCCAGTATCATCATTATTAACAGGTAGTGGACCCATAACAGGTGGGTTGGCCGCAGCGAGTGCTGCAACAGCAGCAGGTGGTGGCATCAGTCACACTAGAGCTTGTCTTAATTCATCTTGCATCATTACTCTCATATCATCCATCAGTGCTCCTTTGACGTCTTCTAGGGTCCATTTTCCTCCTTCTCGTTGTTCCATTCTTTTAGTTTATTCAAGTTGTGTAGCTTCTAAATAGAGCAGATTAATGGGACTCTTTTCCAGTCTGCTAAGGATCTCTTTTATGATCGATTGGGGGCTTAAATCAATTCTCACCAGTTTGCCACCTTTTCGACTCCAAACACAGGAAGACCCAGATGAATCTATGATGGTTGAAAGACAAATTGTTAGTATGACACATGAGATGCATGTATGAATGATGCATGTGTTATGCAATAAGTAGTAAGTAACAATTTAGGTATACATACATTCTTCCAACCTTATTTCTCCCGAATACGTATTCAATGGTGAGTCTCTTTTCCTAGGATTTTTAGTCTTATTCTTAATATCAACAGGGGATATCAGGGACCGACGCATATGCCAAATCTCTTAAAGTAGTAGAAGCATAGAAATAGCATTTCTAGGTGTAAAAGATTAGCCCAATCTTTATTAACCTAAATGGGCTTTTAAAGTATGGGCTTGGACCTTTATAGATAGATACACCTCATGGCAACATTCACAAGCAATTTAGGTAGATCCTAGGGGAAATAACTAAGCCATTATATGTGGTTAGGGTCTGGTAAAAAGGTTAAGGTTCCTTTAGCAAGATGCCCTCCTTTAGGACTTGAGTTATAGGCCAAGGTCAGAGGGGCCCAGCATCCTTTACAAACTCGAGAGAAGACTACCCCCCTTAAGGACTTGGGTTACAGCCTCTGGTCAGATGAGCCTGGCAATCTCTCTTGGACCAAGTTAAGGCTAAGAGTGATGGTTAGCCAATCTACAACCCCGTGAAGCTAGTGGAATCATGGAATCATAAACCAATGCCATCGGTTAATAGGTACATGCAGAATGAATGCAAGAATAAAATAATAATTAATAAAATAATTCTAAAGAGCACAAGTAGAATCAGTATCTCTTATCCCTAGTAGAGTCGCCACTGTAGACGGTAGGGTTTAGTGCATGTCCAAGATTTTAGCAACCGTGACACTATTTGAGCTCAGGGCTCTAGAGAACACACTAACCACTATCACAAAGACATGGTGTGGAGATGAGGAGTCGCCACCACAACTAGGAGATTCTGGATACAAAATACCAACTTCTTTCAGTCTTATGTTCATTTAGAATTACTTTATAAATTATTATCTTATTCTCTATTTACATGCAATTTCATATAAACCCTAAAAACAATCAACTCCAAGGCAAACTAGTCATGAAATATACAAGTAAATAATGCATTCAATAAATCACATGATCCTTAAGTTAGTCTAATCTACATGGATTTTAAATAAATGAGCTAAATCTATATGTTTTAAATTATAAGTGAACCTAAAGACCTAATTCCTTTTGATTTTAATTAAATTAACTTAAGTCTACTTGTTTTAATAAAAATGGGCCTAAATCTACAAATTATGGAATATTTTCTACTTGTTTTAATTTAATAGTGATCTTAAATCTACAAATTATGAAAAAAGGCTTGAATTAAATTGGCTAAGTTTAAATTAATTAAATTAAATTAGGTGAGCCTATGTCTAATTAACTAAATGGGCCTAAGGATATTTCTAATCTAATTAGTTATGGGTCTAAAGGTATATTTTAATGAATTAAACCTAATTAATTATTAAGTGAGATGGGCTAAAAGAATTACCTAAAATAAATAAATCAAAGCCTAAAATGGGCTTAAGGCCCCAAAACACATAAAAACAATAAATAAACCCAAAAATAAATAAAAACATAAAAAAATAATTAAATAAGATCAAACAAATAATTAAATTAATCCTTACTAAAACCCTAATTTTATTAATATGCAACCTAAATAAATCTACTTCCTCCATTGATTTTAAATAATTACCTAATCGAAAACCTAATTTTACTAACCAATTTAATCAAAATAAACATGCAACCACACACATAACTTCACTACTCCCACTATTTGGGCTATTACATTAATTCATAAAATAATTAATAAAATATAAAATAAAAAGCAATAAATAAAATAAAATAAAATAACCATAGAAACAAAGTCTCTACAAAGCTTTATCCATGGTCTTTTACGGATTTCTCATGAATTTATCCCTCCCACATGAGCACTATACACTTTCCTCCATAATCATCATAAAAAAACAAAATATAATTATGAGAATAAATTATAATAATAACTCAAAAGAATACAAATAATTAATGATATCAAAAAGAAATTTAAAAAAATAGAATAAGAAGAAGATGATGATGCTTATGAGTAATTTGGGGTACTCCTCAGATTTATAATTCATCATTCTTGATAAGTCTTCGAACTTTCTTCTTCAAAAATTCTCCAAGGATCTTGAATTAATTGATAAACCAAAAGGAATTTTTGTAGAAAATCCCAAAAAAGAAAAAAAGAATTAAAAAACCCTCTTCAAAAACACCTTTCTCTTTTTTCTTTCTTCTCCCGCCTCCTTCTTTTTTCCTCCTCCTTTTTCCTACTCTTCATCCTCTTTATATAGTGTAAAAAGAACTAGAAAGCCTAGTCCAATCCTAACGTGATTCTAATTCCTAAAAATATAAGATTAATACTTAAAATTATATTCAGGAATTTTAGATTAATTAGGATTAAGTTAAAAGCCAATTAGGAGTTTTAAACTGATTAGGATTGAATTTAAAAATAAAAAAAATAGACGGAAGAATTCAATTCCAACAGGGATTGTGCAATTCTGATCGGAATTACACAATTCTGATCGGAATTGGTATAATTCCGATCAAAATTATGTAATTCCAACCGAAATTACATAATTTCGATCGAAATTATGGAATTTTGACAGGTATTTTTTTAAACATTTAATTATAAAAAGACCCCTAGAAGAATTTATATTTTACAATTTAGTCCTTAAAAACACTAAATCCTTCCTTTAAAAGATACATTTAAACCCTTAGAATTTAAAAGATTAAGTATAAAAACCTATTCATGATATTTTCATCATTGAAGTCCTTTGTTGCATCCATAACACATTATCCCGAAATTAGGTGTTCACAAAATGCAAATTTTTAATTAAAATATATTAAGGATGCTTAAAAGGCTGGGATTTTTTCAAAAAATAATTTATAAATGTTTTCATGGAGAACAATCAAGAATCAAAAGAAGTTGAAGATCGTTCATGGGATAATCAAGAACAAAATTTGTATAAATTTAGTAGTATTGAATTATGTTATATCAAATTCAAATTATATAATATTGACATTAAATGTAGTGAATTTTGTAATATACATTGTGTTTTATTGAATATTGTTTGTGCCATATTTGAATTTTGTATTGAAATATGTTAAGGCCAATAAATTAATGACCCAATTTGATTTAATTAAAATTTAGAGGCCCAAAATAAGTGAAAAGCCCCAACTCATATCAATGCAACTTAATAACCAAGGTGAAAGAATCTAGAGACAGAGACAAATGGTCAAAGGCTATTTAAGGAGGTGGATCACGTATGAGGAGTTAGGTGAATTTATTTTCCCAAGGGATAGAAGAAATTCTTGAGATGGAGAATTAAATTGGAGAAGTAGCCTACAAGCAAGAATGTCTATTAAAGCCAAGTGGAAGAACATAGAACATCTACATAACCATTCACTAAAAACAACATAGACAACCAATAATGGATCATCCAATCCAATGAAACATAGCCAATTACCAACATTCATTGTCAATCAACAATTATCAGTAATTCTCTTTTATTTAATAAGCAATTACTAGCAAAATTTAGTTCCTGTTTACAGCAAAAACGTTGTAATTTTTCCTTTTAGCTTATGATCAACTTCATCAATATAAAATTTCCTTTGTCCCAAATTTCCTTTTATATCAATTCTATTTAAATTCACAAAATCATGTTAAAATCCAAAAAAATTGTGGTAAAAGTGTATGGGAATTCAAAATTGTCTGAAAAGAAGTTAGGATTTACTTTGAGGAAATATTCCTCTAGCATGCTCATAAAAATTCACTAATAATCTTTTAGCATTTACCAAAAAAATTAGAGAAACAATTTTAACACACTCAGTGGGACATGTTTCAAAAAGATGAACATATTTAAAAAAGAAATTTTTGAAGTTGCTTATTGGATGAACAATTCACCTGTAAAAGTAGGTGATTTATGAAAAAAAATGAATGAAGGCTTTTTGTCTTAGGACTGAAGTACCTTTTGGTTATTCAAGCCAAAATATGAAGATCATTAATACTATTGCTAATGAAGACATTTATAGATGATGGGGTTTAGTGCGTGTCCAAGATTTTAGCAACCACAACATTATTTGAGCTTAAGGTTCTAGAGAACACACTAACCATTGTCACAAAGACATGACATGGAGATGAGAAGTCGCCACCCATGGTAATAATTGGGACAAATCATTTTGGTGGTACTTGATTCTCTAAAAGAAAGCTAGCACACAACCAGGATATTCTAGGAACGGATTACTATCTTTTTTTAGTCTTGTGTTCATTTAGAAGTACTTTATGAATTACTATCTTATTATCAATTTACACACAATTTTTTAAACCCCAATTAAACATTCATTTAACCCTAAAGCAAACTAGTCATAAAACTGCATGTAGAAAAATATAAACAAAACGCATCATCTTTAGGTCTAAACTATATTAATTTTAATTATAAGTTTAGCTAATTCTACATTTTTTATTTACAAGTGAAATGGACTAAAAAGTGATCCTACATGTTAATAAATGAGTCTAATTCTATTCATTTTAATTTAACTAAAGAAATGGGCCTATGATCTACAAATTTTAAAAAAAAAATGAATTAATTAGTGGATCTAATTCTTATTTAATTTTAATTAAGTGAACCTAAATTTATTTATTTTAATTATAAAAATGGACATAAATCTACAAATTATGAAGTATTTAAATTAGTAGGCTTAATTCTATAGTTTTTTAATTCTAGATAAAAAAAAATGGGCCTAAGTATAAATTAACCTAAATAGGTTTAAATTAATTTTAAAATTAAACCTAGAACCAATTTAAAAGGTCTATTAATTAAATGGGTTAGAACCTAATATAGGCTTGGGGCCCAAAGAAAATTAAAACATAAAAAAAACAAGCTCAAACAATAAATTAAAGCAAATAATGAATAAAAAACATACATTCAATGATTTCTAACCCTAATTTTAATTACATGCAACCTAAATTAATCTAAATTCACCATTGATTTTATTAAGATTTTACCAAATGAACCTAATTTACTAATTAATTTTAGTAGTGCAGAAAATTAAAGAGTTTCATTATTCCTACTATTAGTGCTATTATAAAATCTACCAAAATAAAATTAAAATTACAACCCTTAAGAAAATAAATTAAACAAATTCAAAATAAAAAAATAAATTAGATAGAACAAAATAAAAAAAATACATAAAAATCAAATTGGGATCTTGATTCTTGATTTTTATTCATGAATTCTTAATGGGTTTTCCTTAGTCTAATCATGTGTTCATCATCATAGAAGCATGAAACACAAAGAATTAAAAAAAAAAATAGAATGAATTAAAATAGTAATCAAAGAAAATTAAATAAAATAATGAAATAAAATTAAATTAAAGAAAAAAATAATATCAAAGAATTGAACAAATAAACATAGGAAAGCAATAACACTAATAATAAATGGAACAAACAAATAAAAATCAAAAAAATAAAAAAGTAAGAAATAATGAACAAACAAATAAAAGAAACAAAAACAAAAAAAATAACAAATTATACTTCAATATCTTATTGGAAATAAAAAAATTAGTAGTTAAACAAAATTAAATCAAATAAAAAAATATATATAAAAGAAAGGAGTAGATGAAGATTATTTAATGGATGCAATATTGATTCCCCTTAGAGTTTGATCAACCTTTAATTGAAGCCTGTGCCTTTTTTTTTTTTTATATTGTCTGTGAGTATTAGTTTTATTGGATCTGATTTATGGCAAAAACTAAAAGTACGTAAAAAAATAATCAAGGAGAAAATACTATCTTTTGGCTCTTGGCTAAAATCAGAAAAGTAAAGAAAAAAGAATAAAACCATAGGAGCCTCCCTCTACAAAAGGAAAAGTATGTATTTATAAAAAATAATTCTTGTAACCCTAAGTTGGGTACAGGATAAAAACAAACTAAATTTTTTGAAATATTTATCTAAAAAAAGGACAATTATCAAAATAATTATCAAAAAAAATAACAGCCATTCAAAAATTAAATAACAAACAAATAAAAGTAAAATAACAAATAAAAATATTATTTGTGATGCCATTTCCCTGTCAGAAATGTAGATTTCCAACAGAAATTGCTATTTTTTTATTGGCCGAAGTTGGCCATTTCTCTCCAATTCAATTTACAAATTGAATGGGCCATATTTGGCCCATTCTTTTCCTCTTTTTTTTGAAAATTTGTTTTAATATAATAATAAATTCATTAAAAAATAAAAAAATAATAATAATTAATAATTTAGTTCAAAACCAATAAATCATATCCAATAAACTTAATTTTACAGTCAATTTTCATCATTGGATCCTCTGTCGCATCCAAACTTAAGTCATGCTGAAATTGGGTGCTTACAACATTAGTATTCAAAATATTCTCATAGAAGGAGCGAAGAAGATGCATGAACCAATATTATAGATAAAGAATTATGTCTAAAGCTTTATGCAAATCAATAATTCTCTTCAGAAAACGCTACAAAAGACTACGAGTTCATTTGCCAAAATAAACAAATAACATTCTAAACAAGAAAGAGAGAATTTTGCTCCAAAAATAATATTTTAGTATTAAAAGGAATATGAACATTCATTAGCTAGACCAAATTATAATGGAATCCATAATCATGATGATGGCATCAAGATAAATCTAGGCTCATAGCCTAAGATTCATAACCAAGAGATTGTTTAGCAAGAAAAAGGCTCGAGGGGTAATATTTCTTAATAAGAAGAACCAATTCCCTAAGTTTACATGCCAAATCCCGAGACTCATATGCCTTTTCCCCAAACTTATGTGCCACTTCCTTAGGGCTAAGAAATAATTCCCTAGTGACTAGAACAAAACACAGGAGCTGACATTTCACTTGAGAAACAATCAATTTTTTAAGGCCAAACACTAGCTCTTCATGGTCAAATGCTAATGCATCAAGTCCAGGTGTTATTCCTAGTAAATTAGATCCAGTGAACTTATATTATGACAATAATGGAGCTATAGCTCTAGCTAATGAGCCCAGATCATATCAAAGATCCAAAGATATACTCAGGCGTTATCATCTCATTCGAGAAATCATTGAGAGATGAGATATGAAGATATACAGAGTACCCATAAATGATAATATTGTTGATCCACTAACTAAGCCTCTTCTATAACCTAAGTATGAGAGTCATACTAGGTCTATGGGTATTAGTTTTAATATAGATTGGGCCTAGTGCAAGTGGAAGATTGTTATTGATATGCACTAGGTCAATCATGTATGACCATATTTTGACCTTATTATTTTATTAATAAAGATACATTTTTCATTGTCATTTTATGTTATGATAATTACTTGAATAGTTAATTCTTACTAAGGTCATCAAGTATGTGACTTGATAGTAAAACCCTTAGATTAAATACGAGTTCTATTCAAATTATCCCTAGTCATAACAATGTATTCTGGCTAGTATGGTGTTGATTAATGATTATGTTTTACTAACCATGAATATGAGATATTAAGTCAACTCATAGGTACTTATTTGAGAATAAAGTATTAGATTGACCCATCATGAGAATACTACATAGATAATTGTTATAAATAATTCTCATCTCAGTAATATTGGCTTAGTCCACTAACCTTGAAATCACTATGGATTTCTACATTACTATTTTGTATTTTGACACAATCTTACATTGTCTTTAACTGGATGATAAAATATGTTGTTGTTGGGTATGAAATGAGTTATGTGAGGAATGTGAGTGATTAAGAAGGAATTTGTCACCCATTTAATCTGAGTAAGATATCTATGGGCCCCTTGATAAGATAGACTGAGGAAAATGTATAGCCATGCTAAAGTAAATTAATAAAGAATTATCATTCTCAGTCTACTTAAAATCAAGAAATAATATGATTGAAATCTACAAGGATGACATCATCTATGCCTTATATTCAATTAAGATATCATGTGACAAAGGGACTAGAATATTCACTGTATAGTAAGTTATGTCGAATTGTTGACTTCACATGACTTAGGTAGTTATAATGTTTTGCTAAAGGCCACTTATGACTTATAGGCCTAAATAGAGATTGAAGGCCCACTACCAATGTCATGTGAACTTATAGGGTCATACACTTTAAACAAGCCCAAAACGAATATGGGTTTAAAAAGCCCAAATAAGCTCTGTGAAAATAAATAATTTCTTTATTTCTTTATTTGTTTATTTAAGGTAAAGGTTATTTTAAATAAATAGAATATTATTTTTGATTTAATTTTAAATAAAATCAAAATAAGAATAAGTGAGAAATTACTAAAAGGTCATTCTATAAGTAAAACCCTAATTTAGAGGTCTATAAATATGTTATATTCTATAGGGTTTCACTCACTCATTATTCTACCACAAAATTCATTTCTCTCTTTTAGAAAATAAAAACACAAAGTTCTTTTCATTCTTAATTTGTGAGAAATTAAGAGAAGGTGCAAGCACACAAACATTCATTTTCAATCAAGGGTTGTTCGTGTGGACATTTATGGAGGATGGATTCTTTTGGAGACTTCTCAATCTGAACTGCCAAATTAAAAGCTCAAGATAGGATATTACCGAAGTGAACCTCCTCCCTCCTTTCTCCTTTCTAGAAATCTTGCCCTTTCTATATTTGTGGTAAGATTTTGAAAACCCTAGATTTAATTAATTAATTGAATTACGTAGATCCAGGTTTGGTTTTGTGATTAAAATTTAATTTTTTTTTTGCTACGTATGGAATCACAAATCCCAATAAACAAAACACATGAGGTGACATTTCACTTAAGAAGCAATCAATTTTCAAGGCCAAACATTAGCTCTTCATGGTCAAATGATAATGCATCAAGTCCATTTGTCTTCTCCTCAACTCCCAAGGGTGGAAAACAAAAAATTCCCTAACCAATAACTCATACTCAAAAAAGAAAGTTACATAGACAAAGAGTAATTGAAAATAGGCAAAAGGAACAGAAGGTCATAGGGGATTCACTTCTGAAGTCTATAATGTAGAAGGATGAAAAAGATGTCATTAAGATTCATAACACTTGGGGGGCAATTTTCCTACGAGAAGTAAAGAGGAATTATAGTGGTGTCACAATTTAGGCTATAAGGCCTAATCAACCTAAAATGGTCATTATAGAGAAATCATCAGGAGAGATAATCAATAAAATTATTATTTTTCCAATTATTGTTGAGAGTAAAAAATCTCTCAATGTTTTTTTTTATAAAGATTCCATTGCAATATTGAATTTGGGGAGAGATTGTTTTGCATTGGATTTAAAGAAAAAATATTTCCCACTATATGGAAAAATAAAAGCTAAATAAATAAAATCAGTTATTGGCATTTGGCTAGGAATTTGCCACTTAGAGGCAATATTTTTGCTTTTTTGAGTTTTGATAGTTGGCTTGAAAGCCACTTTTTAAAAAATAAAGTTTACGTTTTGCAAGTTTTTGTATGTTTATATTTACTATTAGTTTCTTTGGTATGTTTTGTTAGTGTGTGAATAAGTGTTATGATGTGTTTTCAAAAGCATAACAACTAAAAATTGGATATTTTAGTTTTATGAGGAAATGCATGGTTATGGTGTATATGTGGTAGAAGGTTGAAAAAACTAATTAATTGAAAAGTAATAAGCAAATACAAAACAAATCCGCAAGTAAGAAAAATAGTAAAATAAATGGGCCAAATAAATAATTAATTTGACCAAAAAAATATATAAAAAATAAAAAAAGTTGCCTTAAAAATATAATTTTTCATGAGAATATATAGTATTTTGGCAATTTACCTGCTAAAATAAATAAATTTTCCTTATACAGGCAAGAATGGACATAAATAGCGTGGCTTAAGACATAGGGTGTTTATGGTTTTCATAAAGCCATATGTTATTAACAGCTCATGCTAGAGTGGCATGTTGTACCAAGTTTCACTAGGCCATAAATTTTGAAATATACAGGATTCACAAAGGAAAATAAGCAAAGTATATTTTTCGTAAGAAAATTAACTCATTACAATAAAGTTAAAAATAGACAAGGGTGACCGTCTGAAGAAACAATTTATTTGGCTTAACAAAGACAAAATAAATAGGTAGATAAACAAAATTCAGTAGGGATAAAGACTTCGGCAAAATTTTGCTAAAATGAAATATGGAAAATGCTTCACAAGTAAAAATAATGTGTGTTGGTTCATTTCCCCAAAGCAAAGAAGACTAATTTTCTCAAGTGAAGGTGCAGGTTTTACAAGGTTATTTTGGCCTAGTTGGCTAAAAATAGTTTTCCCTAAAAATTAAATTATAAGGAGAATCCATGATAAAACTCTATGAATAATCTAAGAGTTGTAAAATTTAGGCAAAGAAAAGTCAAAATTTATTTGAATCTCAGCTAAATCATGTGAATGAATTTAAGGTTTTGGATGAAATTTCAAAAGAATGATGAAGAGCATCTAAAGATTGAATTTTACAAAATTCAGAGTTACTAATGTATTAAGAAATGATATGTAATTAAAAGAAAAATCATTTGGTCTAGCGAAAGTTCAAATTAAAGTGCATAAATAAGCAAAAAAGGCCTTAAAGCCTTGGAAAATGAATATTTATGCCAAATTTTTTACCAAAATAGAAACATGTAACTAGGCCAAAGGTTTTGACAATTTCGCCATCATTTGCAACATAAAAGGGATTGAATTAGTAGGATAATGCTCAAAAGGTATAAGGGAAAAACCATGTGCTAGCACTAAACACTTAAAGCAAATTAAAAAAATGGTCAGTGAGTTGGCTAAATACATTATATTTTACTAAAAAAAAATTTGGCAACAATCTAATGCAAAAATACAAACCAAAAATTGATGCTCAAATTTGGCACAAAAGAAAAATATATTCTTAGCACTATGAATTTTTGCAAAAAATAATTAAGTTGAAAATAATTTTTTTGATATGGACATGTCCAAGCTTGAGAATGGTGATGGTGGTGGCATTTATAGATATAAAGCTAAGGATGGGCTTGATGGAGAGGACAATAAGAAAATCAAATATAAAGCTAAAGATCCATTAAGGCCCAATTACAAGGTCAAGGTCTAAGAAGCTACAAGAAGCCTTAATTGATTATATATGCAAGATTGGGCTAGTCAAAGAAGTTCAATTGATCATGCTAGGTTTGGCCCAAGTGAAGACAAAATTAAATGGGCTTTGTTTAATGTTTTGCAAGTGTAAATACATGAAAACTAATGCGGGCTAGTATGTGGGCTCAAATCTCTTATTTAAGTTCAGAACTATATTATTTACTATTATGATTAATAGTTTTATTAGGGTTTCTTATGTTAGGATGTTATAAAAACCCTACTTTTTGTGTGTTTTAGACAGATTGGAAATTGAATGAAAATTAGTCCTTTTGCATATTTACTTGAATTCTTATTAAATGCATAAACCACTTATCAAGGAATTGATATATTCTTGTGGCATTTTAAGGTTTAGAGTTTAAAGAACTTGGTTTTCTTTAGGCTTTGATCTTGATCAACCAAACCTTGCAATCTGATTTAAGTGATTATTGGATTTTGAAACTGAATTTTTTCTTGGGTTTCCAAGATAGTAATTCATGGGTTCATAATCATTAGGGTTCGTGATTCTAATCCTTAGAGGTTCTTAACATTTGGTATTAGAGCTTTGGCTCTTAAATCAGGTTATCTATCCTTTTCTTTAAGTTATTTGCTTATTTTCTTTACGTTCTACATTGTTTAGTTTTTTATTCTTGTAGTTTTTTTATTCTGATTCAAAAAAAAAGAAAAAGAAAAAAGAAAGCAAAGAAAAAAAATGAAATAAGATATGAAGTATCCAAAAATCAAAGAATAGGTCTGATTAGTTTAATTGTGTCTTTATTGGCTTGAAAACATGTTTAGTATGTTAATCCTTGTCCTTGGCATGTTTATATAGATATTAGGGTTGTTAAAGATTCCTATTACAGCTAGCCTTAAAAGTTTCCTAAATTCAAGAGGAAATTAAGAAGATTTTTACAATCCTACACAAATTAGGATTAGGTGGTTGTTTATAAAGATTCAAAGGAACATCGAATTCCATTTAACTGAACCCTACATATACCATCTTATTTGAATTATTTTAGTCTTAAATTCATCTTTCTCCTTCAAACATTCTCTTTTTTGCATGTCTTTTAAGTTCGGGCAGAATTGACATATTTAAGGCATACATAGGTAACTTTCCTTCTTGATCAACTTTCTTTGTGATTTTTGCTTCCTAATCTGATCCTTACATGTCTTCTACATCAAGTTGAAGTTTTTAATTCATTCTTGAGCTCTAAAATCTTATTTCTATTGTTGTTTGGTTAGAACTTTCTATTCAAGCTTAAACTTGAATTCTTTGTTGTTAAACTTAATTCCTTATTTCTTGCACCTTATTTTTGTTCCTTTTACATTACCATTGCTTCATTTTAAGTTTTTCATTATTCTTAATTCATTAAGTACTTATTTTTGTTAATGTTCCCTCTTTTCTTATTTCAAGCTAAATTACATCTTTCTTATTTCTTCATCTAATTTCTGTGTTTCTTGCATCTAGATTATTTCTTTATATGTCATTTGCATCCTTTTAAAGTTTTATTGTGTTTTTCTTCCTAATTTTATTGAAAGCATGGCTATTTGTTGATTTTCTTGATTCTTGCATTTTTCCTCAACTAAGCTTTTTTATATCATAATTCTTTGTGCTTTGCAAGTATAGTGAAATAACTTGATATGTGGTTATTGATTCACATAAGAATCCTTTAAAACAAGTTGAGTGGTATGAGTTTTCAGCCTTGTGTGATCGTTCTTGATTGTGTGAAACATGAGTGACCATCTTAATTAATTGAGAGTAAACACGTGAGGGATTGATAGTGAGGTCTTTAATTCCTTTTATTTTTTTATTGCAGACTAACTCTTATTGCAACATGTTAAGTGGTTCTAATAAATGTGATAATGTGACTACTATCGGCATACCCGCAGCATAAATGCATGAAAATGAAAGGGTGCAACAAAGCATAAGGAATATGAATGAGCAAATGGAGAGGTTGCAACTTGAAATGGAAATCAATCAATAAGCCATTCTAGACTAAATTAATGCACTTGCCCGAGGTTTGGGAAATAGACCGAATGAAAGGGTGAATGTGTCAGGCAATTATAGGCAGCAAATTGGGTGAATGAGGATGACTTTAATAAAGGCTTTGAGGAGTATGATAATGTAGCCTACGGTAGGGTTGGTAGAGGCATAGGTAGAGGAGCTAGAAGGTACCAAAATTATGGTAGATGTAGAGGATGCTTTAGTGGTGAGTTTAGTGGCCATGGGAACTATGATGATGTTGATAGGAACTTAGGTAGCATCAAACTTAGGATTCCTATCTTTTTGGGAAAAAATTATCCAAAGGCATATTTTGGAGTGGGAAAAGCGAGTTGACCTTATCTTTGATTGCCATAACTTTTCAGAAGAGAAAAAGGTGAAATTGGTGGTTACCCAATTTAGTGAGTATGCTATAGTTTGGTAGGATCAATTAGAGGTTACTAGGAGGAGGAACATAGAAGAACCTATTGATAGTTGGATTGCACTTAAAACTATAATGAGGAGGTTTTTTGTACCTAGACATTACCATAGGGAGTTACATCAAAGACTCCAATCTTTGAGGCAAGGTACAAAGAGTATTGAGGGTTATTACAAGGAGATGGAGAAGTTTATGAATAGGGCTGATTTGGATGAGGATAAGGAAGCTACCATGGCACAATTCACTGGTGGGCTTAATAAAGAGATTGATGATAGGGTAGAGTTGCAACATTATATAGAGCTTGAGGAGTTAGTTCACTTTGCAATTAAGGTGGAAAAATAACTAAAACATAAAGAAGCAACTAAGTTTGAATATAAGGATGCTTGGAGTGGTAGGCCACATTAGTTTAATTCATGGAATAGAGGCAAGAAAGGTGATGACAAGGTTGTTTTTAATGAGAATAAAGGGAAAAGAATTTCGGGTAGCAAAGGCACATTTAAACCCAAAATCAACAAAGAAAAGAATAGAGATATTAAGTGTTTCAAATGCTTGGGGCATGGCCATATTGCTTCACAATGTCCAAACAAACGGACAATGGTGGCTAGAGAGCATAGGGAGATTGAAACAACAAGTAAAGAGAGTGACAATGATGATGAGATGCCACAATTGGAAGATGGCAGCAATGATTGCATTGAAGGTCCTATAGGAGGTGAGCTTTTGTTGGCTAAGTGCACACTAAATGTTTAATTAAAGGAAGAAGATGCCTTGGAGCAGCAAAAAGACAACATTTTCCACACAAGATGCCATGTACAAAGTAAGACTTGTCTTGTCATTATTGATGGTGGTAGTTGTACAAATGTTGCTAGCACTTTAATGGTTAAAAAATTTGGTTTAAATATGATTCCACATCCTAGGCCTTATAGATTGTTATGGTTAAATAATTGTGGTAATATCAAAGTCAATAGGCAGGTTGTTAAACCTTTCACAATTGGTAGGTATTCAGATGAGGTGCTATATGATGTTGTGCCAATGCATGTTGGCCATATCTTATTAGGTAGGCCATGGAAATTTGATATAAAGGCTATCCATGATGGCTTTCTAAATAGGTACTCATTTGTGAAGGATGGGAGAAAAGTTACATTAACACCTCTTTCTCCTAAGGAAGTGTATGATGACCAATGTAACTTGGAAAAAGAGACGAGTGAGGTTGAAAATAACAAAAAGGAGAGTGAAAACCCAAAGGGTGAGATTCGACCTACAGAGAAAACAAAGGCAAAAGGTGGTTTTTTGGCTAGGGAAAGTAAAGTTAGGCATGCAATGCATATAAGTCAGATGTTATTTGTTATTACTTATAAAGATGCATACTTAAACACTATTAAACTTAATCTTTCCTTGCCAAGTGTGTTTGTCATTCTTTTACAGGAGTTTATTGATGTCTTTCTTGAGGAAATGCCAATTGGATTACCTCCTCAAAGAGGGATAGAACATCAAATAGATTTCATGCCCAGAGCTGCCATACCAAATAGACCAGCCTATAAAAGTAATCCTTAGGAGACAAAGGAGCTTCAAAGGCAAGTGGAAGAACTGATGTCAAAAGGGTATGTGCGTGAGAGCTTAAGTCCTTGTGCAGTTCCAGTGATTTTGGTTCCAAAGAAGGATGGCACACGAAGAATGTGTATGGACTGATATGCAATCAACAAAATAATAGTGATAAGCTTGATTCGAGGATGAATCATCCTAAAGAATTAGGGAATGATATGGACATGGCCAAGCTTAAGAATGGTGATGATGGTGGCATTTCTAGAGATAAAGTTAAATGGGCTTGATGGAGAGGACTGTAAGAAAAACCAAAGATAAAGCTAAGGATCCATTAAGCATGCCATAAAGCCCAATTTCAAGGTCAAGGTCCAAAAAGCTACAAGAAGCCTTAATTGGCTATATATACAAGATGGGGCTAGTCAAGGAAATTCAATTGATCATGCTAGGTTTGGCCCAAGTGAAGACACAATTAAATGGGATTTGTTTAATGTTTTGCAAGTCCAAATACACGAAGACTAATGTAGGCTCAAATCTAGCATGATCAATTGAACTTCCTTGATTAGCTCAATCTTGCATATATAGTCAATTAAGGCTTCTTGTAGCTTCTTGGACCTTGACCTTGTAATTGGGCCTTATGGCACACTTAATGGATCCTTAGCTTTTATCATTAGTTTTCTTGTTGTCCTCTCCATTAAGCCCACCCTTAGCTTTTTCTCTAGAAACGTCACCACCATCACCATTCTTAAGCTTGGCCATGTCCATATCATTTTCACGCGTTCATAATCATTAGGGTTCGTGGTTCTAAGCCTTAGAGGTTCTTAACATTTTTGGCATAAATTTGCTAAAATGAAGCAAGAATTAATCTTCTAAGGCAAGGCATGCATTTTATTCTAGTTTCAAGAGCCAAAATTACAACTAGGCTAAAGATGTTTTTGGTTTGTTAAACCAAAAATCATGTTTTTTTTTTCAAATTATCATTTTGGCACTTTTGCTAAAATAAATTTAAGATCTATTGAGAGAATTGATTTCACTTTGAACATGTACAAAATTTTGCAAAAAATTAAGCTTAGTAGAGTAGCCAAGAAAATTTTTTATATTTTATTCGGCTAAAATTTAAATGATTCACAAAGAATCAAGCTTGGGTGAACCTAGCACTAACAAATGTCTTGGCTAAAATAAAAGTGCATTAACCTAAAATTATGACTATTTTTATAGAGAAATTAATAAAATTCAAAGATCATTCAGACAATAATCTTCAATACCTTTGAATGTGGTATGAATTTTATTAAAAAAAACCATGGGAACATATATTTTTCATTCAAGGCCATCAAGTTGAGACTTCTAAATTTTACAACATCAATAAAATTAGTCGAATTCTCCAAGGAAAAATTGAAATTTTTGGCTAAGACAAAGCAAGACATGGCCATTTACCTCAAGTTTACCACAAAATGGTCAACGTAGAGCATCTAGATAATCATGAGTGAATTCTTGTTTTCGCAAAACAAGAACATGCTTGATTTTTAAGGTCATAAAATAGACAAGTTCCAAGTCATTAGATCATGGTTTAAAAATCCAAAATAAGCTAAAATTAAATTAAGATTTTGGCTAAGAGGACCAAGAGCAATAAAATGTCAAGATCACCAAACAAATTGCCAAATTCATTTTAGGAAAAAGCTAATTAAAACTAGCAAATTCAATCTTTTTGGCTTAGACATTTGCATTAAACACATATTCCCCAAGCCAAACTTGCATTATGCCATGATTAAGGTGTAAGGTCCAAACTTGAAAATTGGCAAATCACAAGGGGAAAGAAAGCCGATAAATTAAATGCACCAAGTTTTTCTAGCTAAAGAGCAAATTAATTTATCTAAAATGCCAATTAAAATTTCTTGAAACAAAGTGACTAATAGAAAACTAAAAATTAATTTTTGGTTTAATAAGCATTTACCCAACCAAAATGCTAAAACAAATTTGCATCTTTCTCAAAAATAAAGGCCACATTTTATTGTTGCAATCAAATACTTAGAAGAGGAGTTAATGTCATTTTGGCATGAAAATTGCCAAAATAAAAGCTAGTTATAAGCTGATATTGATTGGTTCTTTCAACTAATATACATTCTCGAAAGAATCCGCACAATAACCTCATTAATGCAAAGTAAATTTCAAGCATTATAGTGAACAACTTTTTGGGAAGTAGCCAAAGAAATTATCAAATCAATAGAATTCGGCTAACTAAATATTTATCAAACAAAATTGATAAATAGCCTCAAACAAAATTCATTTCCCTAAAAAACAAGGGCCACATTTCATTTTCAATATCACCAATATTGATGCAACAAGTCAATGAACAACACAAGATAAATTTAGAAAATAACCGAAATATAATGCAAAAATTATTTTTCGGCTAGAATCAAGATTATGCATCTAAATGTTAATTAACGTTTTGAGTAATGCCGATCAACATAATAAATTGTTAGCTAAACAACATTCGATTATCAAATCCACAAGCATTTTGAAGCAAAAATGCATTCTTCCCAAGATCAAGACACAAATTTTAAGCTCGAAATAATAAAATCACATCAAAGTTACAGTAATATCAGGATTAATCCTCAACAAAATAAATTCGTTCAAAGATTGAAGCAAAAGAAGAGAAAATACCTCTGTTCCTAAAATAGACTTTAATGGGTTTACTTTAGGGAGTTGATTTATTTGATGAAGTAATGTCGGCTAAAGATGTGACGATGGAAGGATCATTTGTTGTGAATGAGGATGGCGATGAAGCAGGGGGCAGTGATAAATTGTTGGCAAAAAGAATAGCTGCTTATTTTGCTTACTGGATGTCACTGTGTAGGGGAGCTGAGTGGGCATCAAACACACGCAAGGTGGTGGTGATGACGATGAGAAGTTTGAAGAAGATTGCTAGAGATGGGTGAGACGACTTTATGCTGAGCGTCAACGGCTTGGTACTTGCTGGGGCGTTGCCTGCTCACAGTAATGGCCTGGCAGCGATGAGAAGCTGTCCGGTAAGACAGCCTTCAATAGTGGAGCAACTCGGGTGACCAACAAAGGGGCAACAAGGCCTTGGGAATTTTTGGTGAAAGCCGAAGTCAGAAGGAGAAGAAAAAATTAATAAATAAATAATTTTTTAAGGGAAAATAAAAGTTAGGGGTTTTTGAATTGTATGTGTTGTGAAAAAATTAAGAAAATAAAATTGGGTGCAGTAGATTTTTAATTGACTAGGTATTTGAATTTTGATAGGGAAATAGATCAAGGTTGAAAAGAATTTGATGTACAAACACTGAAATTTTCTGAAGGAGTTGAAGGAATTAACGAGCAATCAAGTGATTCTCATTAAAATCCCTAGAATTTAAATCTAAATTTTTTGCCAAAATTGGAGAATAACTTGATTGAAAGCTTGAGAAGTGCAGAGAATTTTATAAAACTCATTTTTGCTGTTTTGACAAAATTGGTAATGTCGATTTTGGGCTTGTCTTTAGTGATAATCCTTAGTGTATTTTTAAAAAAAAAAAAAATTGGGTTATCAAGCTCACCAAATTTCACTTGTGATTTTGCATAATCACAATGAAGAAGAAAGTTTAAGCTTATTTTACATGTAAATTAGCTTTAGGCCTATCCCAAGCTAATTACATCCGGGGGTATTATTTGTACCATATTTGAATTTTTAGTTGAAATATGTTAAAGCTATTAAATTAATGATCCAATTTTTTTTTAATTAAAATTTTGAGGCCCAAAATAAGTGTAAAGTCTAGCTCATATCAATGCAACTTAGTGACCAAGGTGGAAGATTTTGGAGACAAAGACAAATGTTCATAGGCTACTTGGGGAGATGGATCACGTGTGAAGAGTTATGTGAATTTATTTCTCCAAAAAATAGTAGAAATTCTTGAGATGGAAAATTAAATTAAAGAAGTATCCAACAAGTAAGAATGTTTATAAAAGTAAGAGGAAAAACACAGAACATCTACACAACCATTAACCAAACACAACATAGACAACCAACAATCAATCAACCAATCCAATCAAATACAGTCAATTATCAACATTCATTGCCAATCAACAATTATCAGCAAGTCTCTTTTGTTCATCAAGAAATTACTAGCAAATTTTAGTTTTTGTTTATAGCAAAAATCCTTATAATTTTTCTCTTTTAGCTTGTGATCAACTTTGTCAATGTAAAAATTCATTTATGCCAAATTTCCTTTTATATCAATTCCATTTAAATGTACAAAATCTTGTTGAAATCGAAACAAATTATGGTAAGGCATTTGAGAATTCACAATTGTCCAAAAAGAAGTCAAGATTTACTTTGAGGAAATATTTTTCTGGCACGCTCGCAAAAATTCACCCTTTGACACTGTGCAATTTATATAATATTAATATTAATCAATAATTTTGTTATATTAATAAAATTAAAAAAAGTTTTATAATTTGTAATGGATTTATGATGGAAAATCTATCACTAAATTAGTGAAAAACAATTTGTCATTAATATGTCACAAATTTAGTGATGGATCGAAAAATCTATCACTAAAAATTAATGACGGATTAAAAGATATGTCACTAAAATTAGTGACGTTTAAAAAATTATTTACTAATCCATTGCTAAAATTTGTAAAGAATTGAAATATCTGTCACTAAAATTAGCGACGATCAATCAATTTGTCACTAAAATTAGTGAGGATCAAAATACTGTTGACAAAAATCTGTCACTAAGTAATTTAGTGATGACAAATTAGTGAAAAAATTTTCCATCATTAATCATTGAATTTCTTGTAATGTTATATATACACTGATCTCTAACTCTATTAGATGTAGTGGATCGTGACTATCATCGTGGATTACATAGAAATAATAAAATTTTCTTTTACCCCTCTTGATACAGGGATAAATAAATTAGAGATGAATAAAGTAATAAAATATCGCGAATATCAACACAATGTTCATGTTACTACCGCTCCATAGAACATTTTCCGCTTTTTCTTTCAATATTGCATCCTTCATTTGCATACCTGAAAATTTTACACATTGAACTTAATCATAAGTATCTTTCGTTTTGAACTATAAGTAAATAATGATGGAATTGCAAGATATAATGATTCCTCCTAATAATAAACAAAAATTAAGAATAAATATCCAGTGTATATACTTATTCATTAATAAAAACAAAGTTAAGACATACTTTTTTCATATGGACCAGGTTCATGTAAGGAAACAAATGCTTATTATACTAACAACGTAAACGTGTTAGCACTTAAAAGCCGTGTCAAAAAATGCAGTCACATAATTTGATGGTGACGATAAAAAAACTACACTCTGGCTACATTCAGTTTTTTTTTTTTTAAATGCATTCAGTTTAGTGTTACTGTTATTTAACATGCATGAAACCATTTGATTGGAGGAAAAAAATATTCCCGCAAAAAAATAACCAAACAAAAAATGCCAGAAAGAGTCTGCGATGTGTGCATTAGAGGCCAATTTGACGGTCAAAATCTTAAGAGGTATAGGCGCCCTAAAGAGGACAAAACACATTCCCGTGGTCTGAACCATGCAGTAATTCGTTCAGAAAGCACATTGATCCCTGCTGCTGAGCGCTGATCGACAAGCTAATTGGATGACCAGTCGATGATCTCTCAGTTGTGAAATCCATGAAAAAAAAAAAAGTAAAGATAATGATTTATGTACTCAATAACCGCATGAATAGAGCGTGAAATTTGTTTTACAACTTCCCTTCTTATTTGCATGTCCCTTTTATATGAGGTCATATATATAATTTTTATAAAAAAAAAATTATGTTTTAGTATCTAAACATGCAGTAACATCTATTATGGTAACAAAAATATATAAAAATAATACATATAACAGCTTCAGATTCAGGTAAAAGCTTCAGGTTTTACTTGTACATTTTTGTTACTATTCTTATTATTAACTGAATAAAGGATGCAATAAGCATCTATACCATAAGGTCTTGAAGAAATGAAACCGAAAGAAAGTGAAGTAACGTTAACTGAAAAATGGTTTTGCATAGCTTAAATAGGAAAAAAATCACTTAAAGAGAGTAATCAAGAACATAGAATTATCATTTCCAATAAATATATATATATATAGAACTATCCTATTTTTCATTCCATTCATATGTAGACGAAAAAAAGAAAAGCAGCACTAAAGGGAACAAAGCAATCAAAGAAACAAAGCAATCAAAGAAGAAAGCAAGAAAGGAAATGAAGAAAAAATTTTGAATTTTACGAGACAAACTAGACAATAACCATAACCATCACCATCACCAACATCTTCAACATCATCATCATCGTTATACGTTGTAGTCACTGCATTTCTTATGATCTTGACCATTCTTTTCTTTCCATTCCCTACTTTTTTGTTCACTTTTTCTTTATTGTTCATCTCTTTGTGGAATTTTATCTTGTAAAGTCATGGACAAGGCTCGGCCTGTCTGTGACGTTGAGTCTCCAAGAGAGGAAAGGAATGCCGGTATCAGAATCCCGATTGCTGTCTTCTATGAACCTGAATTCAGTGGCTGGAGAGAGACATGGCATTTTCTGCGTTTGAATCCATGAATTGTTTTGGTAAACGCAGTGGTGCTCCGTTGTTCCTGATGATGCACTTCCAATATTGTTACTGCCTGCACCTGCAGCTGTGGCTCTTCTCTCTTCTTTTTTGAACCGAATTCCACATGCATTGCAAAGTGACTGCAAAGTTCACATCAGTTGATTGGTTATCTTATATAATTAATATTATTTTATCACTAAGGCCTTTTTTTTTTTTTAACTGAGTCTAAGTTAATTAAATGGCAAATGCATTCAGATGACAGGGATTATACTTTCACATCCTCCAACGTAAACTAATCACTCGACCAAAAGCAATTTGTTGGCTACTTATTACAGCACACTAATCACAATTAGAGTCCCTAGTTGCAAGAATTGAATGGAAATGGAAAAGAATTATATATATATATATGAATGAGAATCCAATTGACATACCTTTGGGCCCTTGGGACCGTTTCTCCATAGCGGAGTAGAAGTGGTATCACAGTTCGCACAGCGGCGAGCCACGAGAGTGTCAATATTGGCGCTGTTATTGCTACTACTATTGCTTCCACGACTGCTATTCTTATAGCTTTGTTGGGAATAAGGCGTACTTTTGTTTTGTAGCATATCCCAGCGCAAGTTGGAAATGCAAGAGCTAGGGCGTCGTTCATGACAGATTGATCTTCTCTCATCATCTTCACTAAGACGAGTAGATGGGGTACCTAAAGAGAGAGTGCAATCAACAGAAGATGAAGAAGAGGCTAAAGGGTACATGTCTGTTTCATCGTAAGATCTGCAATGGCCATTTGGCATGGAAAATAGCATGGTTCCTTGGCTCTGAAATAGACCACATGTACATTGACCCATCGTGTTGCTACTGCACTTATGCATCATCTCTCAAGCAATTTTCACTCAATATTTCTGGATTGTAGCTTTCTCTGACGTCAAAAGAAATAGTAGAAGGGAACGGGGAAAGCAACGAGGGATGGTAAGTTTGTAGTTGAAGAGCAATGGCAGATGAGAACCTAATATAGAGTAGTGCGTAATAATACACTATTTGAATATAAGAGAAATCACTAAATGGTACGACAGGGGTGACCAGAAGAAGTATTGTCTGATAGCTTTTAGAGGCCTAATGTAATGGTGAAATACCAGTCAGCACCTGCAGTCCACGTTGTCGTCAAATCCCAAATGAAGAGATGTGATACGTATTATATGAGACACGGAAATGGACCCAGCTTGCATGTCAAATGCAAAGAGAGAGGGAGTGGAAAGATAAAAACATGTCAGCCAAAGTCAGTTAAGTCAGTGAGTGTTGTGGTGTTGTGTGTGGGGTAATATATACGTAGATCGAAATGTGTGTGATGTGGCAGCAGTAGCAGTAACAGTGATGTGTAAAAATAAATTTTTCTATTAGGATATATTATACTTAATAATAAGATTTATAATAAAAAATATATATATTTTTAATTACTAAATATAAAATATATATATTTTTAATTACTAAATATAAAATATCTGATTAATATATCATAAATTTTATTTTAAATATAATACACACGATGTAAATAAGAAGAAACAGCCTAGCCTTACCTATCATGAATGTATTGTATCATCATTCAAATGTTTGACATTTAATTGAGAAAAAAAAATATATATTACTGGATATATATACAACAATATAGATAAATAAATATATATATATATATAGTGCTCTTTATAACTTGAAGTGGTGGGTGCATAGTAATTTATTTTGGGGTTCTAAGAGTTTTCAATTTATATTAGAGGGGAGTTAGAAGAGGCGCTCGTAACAATGGAAGATAGGAAGGCAGATGGGTTGGTCATCGGAGTAGTCAAAAGAACCCACGTGACTAGAGGGAACAGTCTTCCATGGATCTGCCTTCTCCGATCACGAGGACACCTCTCCCTTCCCCTATCGATGCGTTAGAGAGAGAGAGAGAAAAAAAAAAAGTTTCAACACCGAAACGAATACATCAAAAACCTCTGTCCGTATCCGTATCTCTGCCTATGCCTCTGGCACTGCCACCCTCCCAAGGAAAATGGAATAGTTCTCGTTGTCATTTATCTTTTACTCGCCCTCTCAGCCACGCGTATTCATTCTTTTTTTTTTTTTAAAGAAAAAAATAATTACAGTGTGATCCGCACAAGGTTATTTTTTATTAAAAATAATTTATTTTAAATAAAAAATATTAAATTTGAATATAATAAAAATGTTTAAAAAATCTTATCATTGTCAATTAAATTGGGCAAAATTACTTTGAAAAAATGGAGATATTGATTACATTGGTTAATGAATTCATTCTAGAATACATATTTATCCTCTTGAGGAAAAAATATTATGATTGGTGAATAAAATTTTGAAGAATGAGAACCATAATTATATAGGAATGTAATATTTGACGTAAAAGACATTAATTTTGAAAGGTTTAAAAAGTTAATTAAAAATATTAAGCATGTAATTTTTTTTTACCATTTTTAAAGAAACACTGAAATTATTAAATAAATTTATTTTAAGTAATATGGAGTAATTATATTTAAAAGTGTATTAAAAGAATCTTTTTATAGGGGTTATTATACAAATGTAATGCGAAAAATTAATTTGAAATTTCTAAATTTAAGTATACATTTTCCATACATATGGAAGGGTTTGAAAATGGCCATATAAACGGTTTTTTTAATGTGATTTATTGACTTTTTTATTAGAAATAATAATTCATTTAATTTTTAGAAAATACGCAACGTTTAGTAGATGTTATATGTTATTTTTATTATATGTAAGTGGGAGTTAGAAAAAAAAAATTAATGTTGACACTAAATGTTTGTAATGTGGAGATTTTATTAAATATGTCAGTGTAGCTTTTTTTTTAATGGTTATAGTGTTATGTTTATATGTCTCCCATTATTAATCATTACAAAAATCAATTTCTTTGAATTTGATCGACAAAGAGGCCCTATTTTAGAAAAATAGTAATTATGATATGTGTATTATAAATTTATATAAAATTTTTAAAAATTAAATATTAAAAATATAAATATAATTGGAAATATGATAAGTCATGAAATAAACATTGATCCTTGTCAATATTTTGTGAAAGAAAATAAAATAAAATAAAATAATTACAAAATAACTCAGGGTAAAATTGTCACATAGTACTATTTACAAAGGTAAAAATTTATAACTTTTAAAATATATTATACTAAATAAAAAGTTTTAAGAATTAAAATCACTTAATTTTTAAGATCATTTTTAAACTTACTATTAAAACTATTGAATAAATATTAAATATTACTAAAAATAAAAAAAATGAAAAGAAAATATATGAAATATTTCATTATACTCAACATATTATTTGATACATGTAATATATTTATAAATTATGAAAACTTGAAGAGAATATATATATAAAAAAAACTCATGAATTATTTTAACATAAAATCTTTTATAAAAGTAAATAATAAACATAATTGATGGCTCTAATAAATATAAAAATATGATAATTAAATGATAAAAGATTAAAAATATAAAGTAACTGATTTTAAAAATTAAAGTAAAAATAATTAGAATTATGAAAAATGAAAATATGAAAAAATTAATGCTAATTTCATACATTTTATGAAGTGGAAGAAATAAAAAATATAAAAAATTTTAAAACATAAAGTAAAAATATTTAGAAATTTGAGGTCATGTTGAATGTAAAATAGTATTTATCGATTTTTTTAAAAACAAAATGCAATGAAAAAGTGCAAGTCTTGCTAAATGTATTAGGGATATTTATTATAAGTTTTAAAAACATCATTATAAGAAAAATGAAAATTAGAAGGAGACAATTTCCAATATTTTTTAAAAATTACTTAATTGTTGTAGTTTTATTTTATTAGAACTTTTTAATTAAATCAAATAATATATATTAAATTAATTTATAATTATTATATCCACCAAATTTACAACTAATTATAATAAAAAATATATATATTTTTGCACTATAAAAAAAATTATTTATATTGATTAATAATGATAAAAATATAGAAAAGTTAAGATTATCATAATAATTGTAAGGTTTGATTTTTAGTTTCTTTTTCTTAAATGTAGTTAATTATTTAAATATTTTTTATTAAAATAATTTAGCATATTTATGATTACTTGTTGAAGTCAAAATAATTATTTTAAACTCAATCCATTAAAATATGAAAAATAAAAATAAAATTTCAAAAAATAAAAATATAACTTAATACAAAGTTTACGCACATCAATAAAAATTGCTAAAAATAACATAAAGCAATTAAAATAATAAGAGCCTTATCTATTGTAATATTTTGAGTTTTTAAATAATTTTAAACTGCGTCAGGATATACAGTGTTAATAATTTTTATATATTTTTTTATTATTTAATTAGCTTATTATTTATTAAAGTTATTTTTAATTATTTTAAGTTTTTTACGTAAAATTTTTCCAAGAATTCTATTTTCGGGGAAATTAAAACTTAAATAAATAAATATTAATTATTTTAGACGGTTTTATAAATTTACATGAATCCATGCACGATTTTTAAGTGTCATATTAAAATATATACATATACATGCATATATGCACATTTAAATAAATTAGGGTTTATTTTAATTAAATTTATATTGTATAATTTTAATAAATAATGTCTATTATATATATGTATATGTGTATAAATATTATTATTTTAATATGTGGTGAATATAATATTCATTTATTATTATAATATAAACTATAGTTATATAGACATATATATACATATAATACCTTACAAAACATAAAGTTCACAATAATTGCAATATTGCCACCTGACCATCTTCCACGCTCCCGATCATCCCCTTCCCTCTCTGGCATCTGTCACGTTAGTTTCTCACCTTTGGTGTGCCTCTCAGCTATCCTCCTCCATCTCTAGCCCATCCTGCCACCCTTAGCTCCCTTTTTCGGCGTTGTTTGGCCAGTTTTCCTCAAAGAAACCGAAACTTGCTTCTAACGCCGATCAACACGATTCCGGCCACCATTTGAAGTTCCAATGGTCTCTATCTCTTCCTTGAGCTCCAGTTAGTGCATTTCTAGGTTTGGTTTCACTTGATTTGGTCTAGATCTCCCTGGGTTTCCAATTTTTAATTTCGGCTACTTTGAGTTCTTGATTTTTTTTATCTTTGATTTCAATGATTCAAGAAAATTTCCTTCACAAAGATTGATTATAGTAGCTCAATAAACATGCTATAATTTTTTTTGGAATTTTTGGGAATTATTTTGATTTTTGTGAATTTTTTATTATTTTATTAATATTTTCTAATTTTCGTAAATTAATTAATTAAATTATGAAATTTTGATTTATGGTGTTTATAGGTGTTAAAATGAATTTTAGAAATTTATTTTTAATTTTTATGATTTTTATATAATTATTGTGAATTTATTTAGTTTATGTGATTTTTAGAAAATTAGGTTAATTATGTATTTTATTGAAATTAATTGGTTAATTGAGTATAATTATGGATTTTATTGTATTATATGTTGAGAAATTAATTTTTGAGTAATTATATTATTTTTAGTGAATTTTTGTATAATTATAGTGAAATTATATATAACAAGGGGTATTTTGGTAATTTGATACTAAATTATTTAAAAATTAAATTAAATTGATTTTAATAGTTATTTGAGGTATAAAAATTATTTCTACAAATTATTTAGTATTTTTAACTAATTAAAACTATTTTTCGTAAATTATTTTTAAATTATATATAATATACTATTTTTCTAAATAAATGAGTGTTTATCGATTTTTAATATGTTTGAGGGCTAATTATGTAATTTGGAGTTTAAAATGTATTTTGGTTAATATTTATGAATTTATCAAGAATTATCGATTTTTAATAATATTTTATTAAAATTAGGATTTTTATGTATTTATCGGTAAAATAATTATTTTTAGCATTTAAATATCAAATTTGTTATATTTTGATTATTAAAGGGTATTTTTGGCATTTTAATGTGTTCTGTAATTATCTTGTGAATTGTGAACCTCGGTTGGTGGAATTGTAATTTAGAAGTCCAACCGAGGGGTTGTGTGGCTGTATATTTTTGAAGTGTGTTTCTTTGTAGGACTGACTTTACTCTTTAAGTAGAGAGATGTCCATTTTACAGGGAAGGTTCTGTTGGATTTTCAGTGGAATTCTCGTAAAACGTGATATCCGATCGAATTCCTATTCTTATTCTGAGTCCGGTATTTCTAGATCGACTCTCTAGAATTTCGATAGATTTATTCTGATTTCATATTGCTGTTTGTTTGTTTAGTTGTATCGAGACCGAGGCCTAGTGGACCAGGTCCGTTGGACCCGTCTCGAGGAGTGCACAATTGTGAGTTGTTATTTTATAATACGTATTCTAGGATGCATGTTTTTTTTAGAAATGTATGTTTTATTTGTATAAAATATACACATATGGTTTAACAATTGCTTAGGTTTATTTTTGGTATATTTTAAATTATATACATGTCTTATTAATGAATTATTCTTAAAATGTTTTTAAGTATATTTATAGTTTATTTATAGTTTATTTTATAACTAAATTGATATATTGGAAATATACTTAGTTTATTTTTGGTATATTTCTAGTATATATATGGTTTATATTGTTATTTTAATTAATGTCATGCATCATTTATTTTATGAATGAATGGATTTATTTTAAATAAAGGATATTAATAGAACGTACTACCTAGTGGGCAACACTAGGACCGATCACATACCGGTACGACGATAGAATTTAGGTTATATTACTAATCTATTTGTGGATATTGATTGGATTGATTTATATGATGTGAGATGTGATTTGAGAGTGTGATTGCTGGAGCTCGGCTGATCAAGTGTCTCGGGGCCAATCACACTGACAGTCAGACTGCTGGAGCTCAGTTGATCAAGTGTCTCGGGGCCAATCACACTGACAGTCAGACTGCTGGAGCTCGGTTGACTTAGTGTCTCGAGGCCAGTCTACTATCCAAATGGAACAAGTAAATTTATTTGGAATAAGTGAGCCTGTATGGCTAGAGTGTTGTCTAACACTGTTTGAGGTATCGATCATTTAGGGTTCTATTTGATCCTTTATAATCAGATATTATTTTCAATATGTATATAAAAATGATTTTGCTGCATCTGTGTGATTTTTCCTGTATATATATTTATTATATATACTATTGAATGTGTGCATTTGTCATTTAGCTATGCATGTATATATATTATAAGAATTCACTCAGTGAGGTCTGACTCCCCTCCGTTGACTATTTTTCAAGAGAGTCTTCGTCTTTAGACTTCAGTAGCAGACCCTTACGCTGGATTTCTTCTGCCCCAACTTTACTATGTAATCTGCTTACTTGATTTTATTTTATAATCTAGACATTGCAATAGTTGTAGTCAGTTGTGAGATTTATGTATTATGTTTGTATGAGATTTGTATTTTAAAGATTTGAACTGAGATTTGTATTAAAAGATTATTTATATATGAGATGAGTTTGTTTATTTAAATGAGTTGGTGGATTATATTTATTTTATTTATGAGATTTATTTTCGCTATAAAATAATCTATTTATGTTATTATTATTGTATGTTTTTATTTTATTTTTAAGGCTTGCTACGGGTTCCCAGATTCGAAAGAATTCTCGTTCCCTAGCGCCGGTCATGGCCCCTGTTTTGGGTCATGACACCTATGTAATAAGAGCAGTATAATAAAAAAAAATCTTTAAAAATTTTATAATTCTCATATCTACTCTTTATATGTTAAGAGAGAAAAGTGAAAATAATCCCAAACTGAAATTACTCAGATAGTGAATAGGATGACCTGTAATGAGAATTTTTGGGCAGTTGTTTTCCCCTCTTACTAATATTTCATTTTGGATGGAAAAACCACTCCCAAATGAGGCCCCTCCTTACTTTGAAAGGGAAAGTACATAAAATTACCATATGGTTTCACGATTTTAAAGTTTTAAGTATATATTTCATTTTGTGACCATATGAATATTGTGTGTGTCGTCATTTGATAATTTCCAGTATATGAGTCTAATACTATTAAATGAGTCTGACACATTATACGACCTAACTAAAAACAATTAATTAAAGGGAAGTACGGAAAACCACCTTGTGATTTAAATGTTTTGCAATTTTAAGTATGTGTTTCACTTTTTGCGACAATTTAGGTCATGTGTTTTTCGTTGTTTGACGATTTTCAGTATATGTATTTCACTCATTTAATGGCTTTAGTTTCATATACTCAAAATTGTCAAACAACAAAAATATAGGACCCAAATTGTCATAAAATGAAACATATACTTAAAACTTTAAAATCGTAAAACGATATGATAATTTTCGTACTTTTCCCTACTGTAAATTCACTTCATTGTGTGATGTGTTTAAATATAATATTATCTATAAATACATGAGAAAATGTACAAAAGGTCAAAAATAAGATACAACTTAAAGGGAAAATAAAAATTTATCATAATAATTAATGATTTAAAACTCTTTAAATTTTTAAATTTCTTAAAGAGATGAAAATCTTTTAGTTTTTCAAGACATTAAAGATAAAATTTATGAAATAAAAATAAAATAAAATACAAAAAATAAAAATTAGAAAGAAGTAGAATCGCCATAGATGCAAAGTTTACTTTTGAAAATGGTAAATATTTAAAAATATTAAGTAGTTGATTTTAAAATTTTGAAAAACTAAAATAAACATAATTTGAAATATAAGAGATAAAAATATATAAAAAAATTAATATTTATTAATGTATTGTAAAGTGAGAATATAAAAAGTTAAAATTCTAAAAATTAAAATAAATATAATTAGAAATAGGAAAAGTCATGGAACATAAATAATATTTTATGAAATGAAAATAAAATAAAATGCAAAAATTAAAAAAAAAGTCATAGAACATAAAAAAATAAATGCTTATTAATATTTTATGAAATGAAAATAAAATAAAATACAAAAATAAAAAAAATATAGTTAGAAGTAAAATTAACACATGGCAAAACTTGTCTTAGGTGACAAAATTTATCTACTTAACTTTTATATATTTTATATAGATAGATTGATAGATTAGTAGGCCCTTCAATTTTATTGCGGTAAAACTATTTCCTATCTTTAAAGTTTTTAATGTTCTTAGAATATGCTAATAAGTTCAAAATGCCAATAATCATAATGTTTCGAAGTTACTCTTATAGTTTACAAATTTGAACTTAATTTAATTATAATTAAAGCTTTAAATTTTTTTAAAACGTAAAATATGAATATCAATGTTTGATTAAAAATTTTAAAAAGAAAACTCACACATTTTTTACGGCCACCATTTATACCGCCGTAACCAATCTTTCTATTAGAGGTGGTTATGGTCCAGTTTAAATTCGAAATCGGCTCCGAATAGATCTGATCAAAATCAAAATTGATCAAATTTGGAATTGGTTTAAACCGGTCCACAATTAGAAAAGGGACTAGTTTAAGGCCAGTTCTACCTCTAAAATCGTGAACTGTCAGTTTTGGTTCTAAATCGGCAATTCCAATTTAAAACTGAAAATTTTCAAAAATAAAAAATTAACTTGTTTAATTGGCTAAAGCAAAATCAGAACTGGCCTTAAACGGGGTGAGGTCAATTCCAAGTTCGGAACTGGTAGTTCGGTGAATCATGGTCACCTTTACTTTCTATGTTGGATTTGTAATTTGTAATTTGTAATTTGTAATTTAATTTTTTTTATTATTTTCTACATTATTATAGTGCAAAAAATGAATGATTTTTTCTAGAAAAAAAGAAACTAAAAAACTAAATATGGGATAGTATTATGAATTTGCTCAAATATTAAGAGTAAATATGTATTTTCATGTTATTTAATTTTTCTAATGCAACATATTTTGGTTAAAACTATAATTTTTAATTTAATTTGAATTTAATTTGTTTAAATCATAACTTTAAAACAATAGTTTAATTAAATGTGGTATAATATTATAAATTTAAGGAATAATGTTTTTTATAATATGATTTATATTAAATTGATAATTAGATTATGTTTTCATTAAATTAACTTAATTTAAAATTATTCTTTAAATAAATTAAAAAAATTTATAGGTGAAGTTCCCTTCGTGGAGTTTTCTACCCTACCTAACATGGATTCCTTAGGTTAAGGTTAAGGTTTTTCTTCCTTTTTGGAGTTTTCGTGTTTCTTCATGTCATTTATTTACTTCACAATTCTATTTCAAGTATTCTTTCAATAGCAATCTATTTTCCTTATCGTTGCTTTATTTATTTCAAGATTTCTATTAAGATTGAAACTTTGATTGCCAAATTTTCACTCATCAAGGATGAAAAGGAAGAAGTTAATCTTCGAGATTACAATGATAGTGATAACTTGTTTGTAAATCCTTCAAACCGACAAGCACTAGAGAACTAAGTGAACTTGTGGAATTTCTCTTATAAGGACTTTGATGCTTAAGTTATATTTCTGTATGTTGAGTATGTGTGGAATGAATAAATTGAGAAAAGATGAGAGGTATATATAGGCATATAAGGCACATAATTAGTCAAATTTAGATTCCTCTTTCATTAGTTCTAATCCTTATTGGACTAGTTTTCCTTAATAAGACCATACTAAATTACCTTTCTCCTTATGTATTTATACTTTCTCATGGGTTATGGAATGTTGGGCTTACATTTTGAGCCTGGATATGAATATAGGGTTTTCAAACATGATCACTACTTGGTTTGGCAATTGTTAATTGAAAGACCTTTTAATCTTAAAGCACTCTCTAATGCATTATAGGGTACACTAAAACTAAATAAAGGGTTCACATTGCATAAAGTAGGGATCAATATATTTGTTTATAAGTTTTTTATCCATAGTTAAGAAGGCTAAAATTTTGAGGGATGGACCATGGCATTATAATCACCAGCTTATCATTTTGAGAGAACTAATTAGGGATGAATAACCCTTAGAAATGGTGTTTAACTCTTGTTCTTTTTACATTCATATTTTAAATTTGCCTTGAAATAGGAGGGATAAGGAATCTATTTTGATGTTAGTGTAATATCCCGTATTTTTAAATATTTTTATACTGTACTGGGATATGCAGTGTTAATAATTTTTGTATATTATATGATATTTTTATGAGTTGATATGTATTTAAAATCTATTTTTATTATTGTGTATTATTTACAGTACTTTACGTAAAATTTTCCCGGGACTTGCATTTTCGGGAAAATTTTCATGTAAATAATTTATTATTAATTATTTTAAATATATTTTTGGACTTGCATGAACTCATACGTATTTTTAAATTACTAAACACCGTGTATGTGTGCGATATTTATTTAATTAGGGTTTAATATATATTACCCTAATATTTTATTTTTTATTTATTAATTTATTGTTATTAAATTATTTTATTTATTATTAAATTATATGTGTGGATGTGAAATTTTACAAATATTTTATTAAATTTTTTTTCTTTTTTCTTTTTCTTTTTCTTTTCTTTTCTTTTTCTTTTTTTTTTCTTTTTTTTTTTTCTTCTTCCTCTCCCTCCCACGCCCGACCACCCTTCCCCTCACCGTTGTAAATCCCGACCACCTACCATCGGTGTGCCCCCTAGCTTGCCACCGCCGTTCCCAGCCATCCCCCGGCGCCAGCAGCTTCCTTCCCCGGCGCCGGCAGCCTCTTTTCTTTCATTTTGGCCGAAATCCTTCTCCTCGCCGTCGACGACGATTTCGACCAGCGTTTTTGACACCGCCGGTCTCTTTCTTCTCCTTGAGCTCCAGTGAGTGTGATTCTAGCTTTGGTTTGACCTAAAATGGTCTAGATTTGCTTAGGTTTTGAATTTTCCAATTCGGCCATATTAGGGTTTTTGATTTTTTGAGCTTCCAATTGATTGATTCATGAAAAATCCCTTCACAAATGTTGATCCTAGTAACTTAATATACATGTATGAATTTTTTTGGAATTTTTGGAGATTTTTTGGATTTTTGGGTATTTTTGAATATTTTAATATTATTTTCTAATTTCCGGAAATTAATTATTTAAATTATGAAATTGTGTTTTATGGTTAAATTAGGTGTTGAAATGAATTATAGGAATTTATTTGGAATTTTTATGAATTTCTAAGTATTTATTTTGAATTATTGAAGTTTATGTAAATTTGGGAAATTAGGGTTAATTGTGTTTTTAATTGAATTTAATTGGATAATTGAGTTTAATTATTGATATTATTGATAAATATGTTGAGAAAATTAATTTTTGATAATTGTATAATTTTTGGTGAATTTTTGAAGTAATTTTAGTATATTTATATATATAAGGGCATTTTGGTAATTTTACATAAAATTGGCTAAAAATGTAATTTAAGTGATTTTAATAGTTATATAAGGTATAAAAATGATTTATACAAATTATTTAGTATTTTTAACTAATTAAAACTATTTTTCGTGAATTATTTTCAATTATATATATAATATACGATTTTTCTAATAAAATGAGTTTTTATCGGTTTTTACAGTGTTTTAAGGTTAATTATGTAATTTCTACCTATAAAATGAATTTCTATGTTATAAGGATATTTTTGGTATTTCTGAAATTATTCTGTGATTGTGGACCCCGATCGGTGGACTGTAGTTTGGAGTCCGACCGTGGGATTTTGATTGTGCTCTATGTAGTTTTTCGAAGTGTATTTCTTTACAGGGTCGGCTCTACTCTTTTGAGTAGAGAGATGTTCGTTTTACAGGGGAGGTTCTGTCGGATTTCGATAGAATTCTCGTAAAACGTGATATCCAGTCGAACCCTAATTCTATTTCTGTATTTAATATTCTAGATCGAATTCTAGGATTTCTGTTAGGTTTATTCTAATGTCGGTTACTTATTGCTTGTTTAGTTACGCCGAGATCGAGGGCTAGTGTACCAGGCCCGTCGGACCCGTCTCGTGGAGCGCACTAGGGTGAGTTACTATACTATATATATATATATGTTTTAGGATGCATGATTTAGAAATATATGTTTTATTTTGATTTAATTTGCATAAATAATGTGATTTGTATTTAAGTATATTTTTAGTTTATTTTTGGTATATAATAAATTGTATACCTGTTTTGTTAATAAACTATATTTAAAAAATATTTTTAAATATATTTCTAGCCTAATTTATAATTTGATTGGATTTATTTGACGTATATATACTCGAAATATACCTGGTTTATTTTTGGTATATTTCTAGTATATATATGGTTTATGTTGATATTTTATTGAACTTCATGCATCATTTATTTTTGTGAATGAATGTTTTATATTATTAATGATGAAGGATATCGATAGAACGTGCTACCTAGTGGGCAGCACTAGGACCGAGTACGTATCGGTACGCCTATAGTATTTAGGCTATACTACTAACCTATTTGTGGATATTGATTGGTTATGATTATCTGATGTGTGAGATGTGATTTGGGTGTGATTGCTGGAGCTCGGTTGACCAAGTGTCTCGAGGCCAATCACACTGGCAGTCAGACTGCTGGAGCTCGTTTGACTTAGTATCTCGGGGCCAGTCTACTGTCTAAATGGATTAAGTGGATATCTTTGGATTAAGTGAGCCTGTGTGGCTAGAGTATTGTCTAACACTATTTCTGAGGTTGCGATATTCTAGGGTTCTATGTGATCCTTCATAAAAGATGATTTTCAATAAAATATGTATAAAATGATTTTATTGCATCTGTTGGTATTTGCCTGTATATATATTAGATATATATATACTGTTGATTGTATGCATTGTCATTTAGTGTGTATGTATATATATTATAGTAATTCACTCAGTGAGGTCTGACTCCCCTCCGTTGATAATTTTTCAGGAGAGTCAACATCTTCAGACCTCAGTAGCAGGCCTGTACACCGAATTTCTTCCACCCCGGCTTCTTTATGTAAACTGCTTACTTGAGTCTTATTTTTATAGTCTAGACACTGCAGTAGTTATAAATTAATTTTGTGGGATTTTATGTATTTTATTTATGTGAGATATTGTATTATATTTGAAACTGGATTTGTATTAAAAGATTTATATATATGAGATGAGATTTGATTTAAATCCAGTTAGGGAAAATGATATTGTGATATTTATGATTTTCATTTCCGCTGCATTTGATATTGTTATTATTATTATTGCATGTTTTATTTTATTTTAGGCTTGCTACGGGTTCCGAATTCGAAAGAATTCTCGTTCCCTAGCGCCGGTCATGGCCCTTGTTTTGGGTCGTGACAAAGTTGGTATCAGAGTGGAGTTCTGTGTCAGGGCATAGTTATGTGAGTTGTGGCCCTAGTTTTCAGAGTTGTGTTTTCTGTTGAACTACTACAGTGTATTAGGTTCGAGTACGTCTTGATAAGTATTCCTTGCTTTAGTTTTCTGCATTATTCCTCCGTTGTTTGTTTTGTTTGAATTTTTCCATTTGTCTTTTCAGTATGAGGAGGCGAGCGCGTGTTGCTCCACCGGTCGTTGAGGTCGAGGATGATGAGTCTTTTCAGGATGAGGTTTTACCTCCTGAGCAGCCAGTTAGACGTAGAGGTCGTGGCAGAGGTAGACCTCGAGGAGCGATAGGTCGTCGTAGGTAGAGAGAGTTATAGGACGAGGAGCCTGTTGAGCCTGAGTTTGATGTTCCTGTTCCTCCAGTTGCTCAGCCTGCCTATCAGCAGGGTATGTCTGACCTTGAGGCAGCTTTGTTCTATGCCCGAGTTGGCAGGATTATTTTTGATGGTACTTCCGATCCATTAGATTTTCTGCATGCGATCGAGACTAGGACTCGGACTGCTCACATCGAGTACCAGCGGATCATGATCATTGAGTTGTCTGTCGAGGGACTAGCCTTAGATTGGTTCATTCAGATGATCCAGCCTTATATGATGACGATGACGTGGGCTCAGTTCCGAGAGCGGTTTATGAGGAGATTCTGTCCAGAGCCTCTTCATTTGAGCTATCGTCTTCATTTAACCAGTATTTCTCGTGGAGATCGATCTGTAGAGGAGTATACCCGAGAGTTTCTTCATCTGGGTAGATATGCAGAGGACCTGATGCGAGATCAGTATTTCATGGTTACTACATACGTTATTAGTTTGGGTTCAGCTTTTGCTGGAATGCCTACAGCAGGCCTTACTCTGGAGTCTATGATTGAGTTGGCTAAGGAGATTGAGTTGAGACTAGTTAGGCAGGGAGCGATGCCTGATTATTATCAGTTGGGAGTTCAGTCGAGTGGATTGCAGGCTACTCCGTATTCAAGTTTTCATGTTGGTTCGAGTATTCAGCAGCGAGGTTCGACTTAGCAGAGTCAGAGACAGCAGCAGCGAGTGCATCGGAGTAGTAGACATGGCCGTGGAGGCCAGCGTAGATCATTTAGATTCGGATCAGGTGCTTTGAGCAGCAGCAGTGGTCGTAGTTCTGGATCAGCGGCCAATGTTTGTCAGACTTGTGGTAGAGTCCACCAGGGACCGTGTTATCTGACACCACTGACATGCTTCAGATGCGGGCAGACAGGACATTTTGCCAGATCGTGTCCTTATTCCAGGTATCAGCAGCCGCAGATTCCACGATTCCCACAGCAGTCGATTGCTAGTGTTGCACCTGTGCCATTTCAGTTACCACCAGTTCAGCATCAGAGTTCCACTCAGTTTGTTCCACAACAGAGTCGTGGTAGAGGTACTAGAGGAGGTGCCAGAGGTGTGGGCCAGGCTTTTACCAATCAGCAGGGAGGTCGAGGTCAGGCCAGAGTTTTTCATCTCACTCAGTAGGATGCTCAGACATCTAATGCAGTCGTGGCAGGTATTGTTTCTGTTTGTTACCTGGATGCATGGGTTTTTTTTTATGCGGGTGTCACGCATTCGTTTGTTTCTCCTATTTTTGCTTTTAAATCTTGTTGGCAAGCTTCGAGGATGGCTTTTCCTTTGTCTGTTGCCACTCCTCTGAGCGATTCCTTGGACACCGATATTGTTCTTTCTGGTTGTCCAGTTCTCGTGGTTGATAGAGAATTACCCGCTGATTTGATTTTGTTGGATGTGATGGAGTTTGATGTTATTCTGGGAATGGATTGGTTATCTCAGCAGTATGCCATGGTAGATTGCAGGAATAAAGAGGTGACGTTTAGAATTCCTGATGAAGTAAAATTTAAGTTTGTGGGTGATAGGAGTTCAGCACCTCAGAATCTTATTTCTGCTATTACAGCTAGGAAGTTGTTGAGGAAAGGTTGTCAGGGGTTTTTAGCATTGGTTAGGGATACCTTAGTGGAGAAGTTGTCACTCACAGATGTTCCTATTGCTTGTGAGTTTCCTGATGTTTTTCCCGAGGAGTTGCCAGGTTTACCACCTCATAGAGAGATTGAATTCTGTATAGATGTGGTCCTAGGTACTACTCCTATATCTATGCCACCCTATCAAATGGCTCCTGCAGAGTTGAGAGAGTTGAAGGAGCAGTTGCAAGAGTTGTTGGATAAAGGTTTCATTAGACCTAGTGTTTCTCCTTGGGGTGCACCAGTCCTGTTTGTGAAGAAGAAGGATGGTACCCTGAGATTGTGCATTGACTACAGAGAGTTAAATAAGGTAACAATAAAGAACAAGTATCCTCTCCCGAGGATAGATGATTTGTTTGATCAGCTACAGGGTGTACAGTTCTTTTCTAAGGTTGACTTGAGGTCGGGTTATCATCAGCTGCGGATTAGTGAATCTGATATTCCTAAGACAGCGTTCCGCACTCGATATGGCCATTATGAGTTTCTGGTGATGTCTTTTGGTTTGACTAATGCATCAGCAACTTTTATGGACCTGATGAATAGGGTATTCAGACCGTATGTGGATCAGTTTGTGGTAGTCGTCTGTAATATCCCGTGTTTTTAAATATTTTTACACTGTACCGGAATATGCAGTGTTAATAAATTTTGAATATATATGCGATATTTTTATGAGTTAATATGTATTTAAAACCTATTTTAATTACTGTGTATTATTCCAGTGTTTTACGTAAAATTTTCCCGGGACTTGCATTTTCGGGGAAATTTTCACGTAAATATTTTAATATTAATTATTTTAAATATATTTTCGGACTTGCATGAACTCATACGTATTTTTAAAATATTAAACACCGTGTATATATGTAATTATTTATTAATTAGGGTTTAATATTACCCTAATATTTTATTAATTATTTATTAGTTTTATTGTTATTTAATTATTTTTATTTAGTATAAATTATTAAAATATTAAATTTTATGTGTGTGGTGTATATTTAATGTGTGTGATTTAATATTATTTAATACATAGTATAAAGTATATATATATACACATTATACATCAAAAATCAAAACTTTTGAAAAATTACCATTTTGCCCCCGTGAGCTTCTTCTTCCCCGATCTTCACCCTCACCGCCGTCCGGTCACTGCCGTGCCGTTCCCTTGCTGTGAGAGTGCCACCCTGTGTGCCACCACCTTCCCCAGCCTTCCTCGCCGCCTGCAGCAGCCATTTCCAGTGCTTGGAAGCCATTTTTGGCCGGAGAAGCCGAAAGTCGAGCTACCGTCGATCATGTCGATTCCGGCCACCGTTTTCGACACCGCTGGTCTCTTTCTTCTCCTTGAGCTCCGGTGAGTGTGATTCTAGCTTTGGTTTGAGCTTAAATGGTCTAGAATTGCTTAGGTTTCAATTTTTCAATTTCGGTCACATTAGGGTTTTTGATTTTTTTGAGCTTCGAATTGATTGATTCATGGAAACTCCCTTCACAAATGTTGTTCCTAGTAGCTCAATATACATTTATTTTGTAGAATTTTTGGAGATTTTTTGGATTTTTGGGTATTTTTGAATATTTTAATATTATTTTCTAATTTTCGGAAATTAATTATTTAAATTATGAAATTGGAGTTTATGGTTAAATTAGGTGTTGAAATGAATTATAGGAATTTATTTGGAATTTTTATGAATTTCTAAGTATTTATTTTGAATTATTGAAGTTTATGTGATTTTGAGAAATTAGGGTTAATTGTGTTTTAAATTGAATTTAATTGGTTAATTGAGTTTAATTATTGATATTATTGATAAATATGTTGAGAAAATTAATTTTGGATAATTGTATAATTTTTGGTGAATTTTTGAAGTAATTTAAGTATATTTATATATATAGGGGTATTTTGATAATTTTACCCTAAATTGTCTAAAAATGTAATTTAATTAGTTTTAATAGTTATTTAAGGTATAAAAATGATTTCTACAAATTATTTGGTATTTTTAACTAATTAAAACTATTTTTCGTGAATTATTTTCAATTATATATATAATATACGATTTTTCTAATAAAATGAGTTTTTATCGGTTTTTACTGTGTTTAAAGGTTAATTATATAATTTCTACTTATAAAACGAATTTCTATTTTTAAGGGTATTTTTGGTATATCTGGAATTATTCTGTGTTTATGGACCCCGGTCGGTAGATTGTAGTCTGGAGTCCGACCGAGGGGTTGTGAATGAGATGTGGTGTTTATTTTCGAAGTGTATTTCCTTGCAGGGTCGGCTCTACTCTTTTGAGTAGAGAGATGTCCGTTTTACAGGGGAGGTTCTGTCGGATTTTTGATAGAATTCTCGTAAAACGTGATGTCCAATCGAACCCTAATTCTGTATTCGTATTTAAATACTCTAGATTGAATTCTAGGATTTCTGTTAGGTTTATTCTAATGTCTGTCGTTATTTGTTTGTTTAGTTGCACCGAGACCGAGGGCTAGTGGACCAGGCCCGTCGGACCTGTCTCGTGGAATGCATTAGGTGAGTTACTATAATATATATATATGCTTAGGATGCATGATTTAGAAATATATATTCTATTTTGATTAAAATGCATAAATAATATGATTTGTATTTAAGTATATTTTTGGTATATATTAAATTATATGCATGTTTTGTAAATAAAATATATTTAAAATGTTTTTAAATATATTTCCAACTTAATTTATAATTTGATTGAATTCATTTGACATATATATACTCGAAATATACCTGGTTTACTTTTGGTATATTTCTAGTATATATATGGTTTATGTGTTATTTTATTGAACTTCATGCATCATTTATTTTTGTGAATGAATGATTTATATTATTAATGAAGGATATCGATAGAACGTGCTACCTAGTGGGCAGCACTAGGACCGAGTACGTACCGGTACGCCTATAGTATTTAGGCTATAATACTAACTTATTTGTGGATATTGATTTGATGTGATTATTGATATGTGTGAGATATGGTTTGGAGGTGTGATTGCTGGAGCTCGGTTGACCAAGTGTCTCGGGGCCAATCATACTGGCAGTCAGACTGCTGGAGCTTGGTTGACTTAGTGTCTTGGGGCCAGTCTACTGTCTAAATGGATTAAGTGGATATATTTGGATTAAGTGAGCCTGTATGGTTAGAGTGTTGTTTAACACTATTTTTTGAGGTTGCGATATTCTAGGGTTCTATATGATCCTTCATAAACTGGGATTTTCAATAAAATATATAAAAATGATTTTCTGCATCTGTGTGAAATTGCCTGTATATATATTAGATATATATATACTGTTGATTGTATGCATTGTCACTTAGTGTGTATGTATATATATTATAGTAATTCACTCAGTGAGGTCTGACTCCCCTCCGTTGACTATTTTTCAGGAGAGTCAACTTCTTCAGACCTCAGTAGCAGGTCGATACGCCGGATTTCTTCCGTCTCGGCTTCTTTTTGTAAATTATTTACTTGAGTCTTATTTATTTTATCTAGACACAGCAGTAGTTGTGAATTAAAGTATTGGATTTCATGTATTTTATTTAAAGAGATGTATTATATTAAAACTGAATTTGTACTAAAGAGATTATATATATATGTGATGAGATGAGATTTAATTTAAATCCAGTGGTGAAAATGTTATGATTATATTTATGATTTTTATTTCCGCTGCATATATATATTACTGATATTGTTACTATTGCATGTTTTATTTTATTTTTAGGCTTGCTACGGGTTCCGGATTCGAAAGAATTCCCGTTCCCTAGCGCCGGTCATGGCCCCTGTTTTGGGTCATGACAAAGTTGGTATCAGAGCAGAGTTCTGTGTCAGGGCTTAGTTATGTGAGTTGTGGCCCTAGTTTTAAAGTTGTGTTTTCTATTGGACTACTGCAGTGTATTAGGTTCGAGTATGTCTTGATAAGTATTCCTTGCTATAGTTTTTTGCGTTATTCCTCCGTTGTCTGTTTTGTCTGAATCTTTTCGTTTGTCTTTTCAGAATGAGGAGGCGAGCGCGTGTCGCTCCACCGATCATTGAGGCCGAGGATGATGAGTCTTTTCAGGATGAGGTTTTACCTCCTGAGCAGCCAGTTAGACGTAGAGGTCGTGGCAGAGGTAGACCTCGAGGAGCGGCAGGTCGCCGTAGGCAGAGAGAGTTACAGGACGAGGAGCCTGTAGAGCCTGAATTTGATGTTCCTGTTCCTCCAATTGTTTAGCCTGTTCAGCCTGCCTATCAGCAGGGTATGTCTGACCCTGAGGCAGCTTTGTTCTATGCCCGAGTTGGCAGGATTACTTTTGATGGTACTTCCGATCCGTTAGATTTTCTGCATGCGATTGAGACTAGGACTCGGACTACTCATACTGAGTACCAGCAGATTATGATTGTAGAGTTGTCTGTCGAGGGACCAGCCCTAGATTGGTTCATTCAGATGATCCAACCCTATATGATGACGATGACATGGGCTCAGTTTCAAGAGCGATTCATGAGGAGATTCTGTCCAGAGCCTCTTCGTTTGAGTTATCGTCTCCGTCTGACTAGTATTTCTCGTGGAGATCGATCTGTAGAGGAGTATACCCGAGAGTTTCTTCGTCTGGGTAGATATGCTGAGGATCTGATGCGAGATCAGTATTTCACTGTCACTACATACGTTACTGGTTTGGGTTCAACTTTTGCTGGTATGCCTATAGCAGGCCTTACTCTCGAGTCTGTGATTGAGTTGGCTAAGGAGATCGAGCTGAGGCTAGTTAGGCAGGGAGTGATGCCTGATTATTACCAGCTAGGAGTTCAGTCGAGTGGATTGCAGGCTACTCCGTATTCGAGTTTTCATGTTGGTTCGAGTAGTTAGCAGCGAGGTCCGACTCAGCAGAGTCAGAGACAGCAGCAGCGAGTGCATCGGAGCAGTAGACATGGCCGTGGAGGTCAGCGTAGATCGTTCAGATTTGGGTCAGGTGCTTCGAGCAGCAGCAGTGGTCGTAGTTCTGGATCAGCGATCAGTGTTTGTCAGACTTGTGGTAGAGTCCATCAGGGACCGTGTTATCTGACACCATTGACATGTTTCAGATGCGGGCAGACATGACATTTTGCCAGATCGTGTCCTTATTCCGGATTCAGCAGTAGTAGATTTCGCGATTCCCACAGCAGTCGATTGCTAGTGCTGCACCCGTGCCATTTCAGTTACCACCAGCCCAGCATCAGAGTTCCACTTAGTTTGTTCCACAACAGAGTCGTGGTAGAGGTACTAGAGGAGGTGCCAGAGGTGTTGGCCAGGCTTCTACCAGTCAGCAGGGAGGTCGAGGTCAGGCCAGAGTCTTTCATCTTACTCAGCAGGATGCTCAGGCATCTAATGCAGTCGTGGCAGGTATTGTTTCTGTTTGTGACCTGGATGCTTGGGTTTTGTTTGATCCGGGTGCCACGCATTCATTTTTTTCTCCCGTTTTTGCTTCTAAATCTTGTTGGCAAGCTTCGAGGATGGCTTTTCCTTTGTCTATTGCCACTCCTCTGAGTGATTCCTTGGACACCGATATTGTTCTTTCTGGTTGTCTAGTTCTCGTGGGAGATAGAGAATTACCCGCTGATTTGATATTGTTGGATGTGATGGAGTTTGATGTTATTTTGGGAATGGATTGGTTATCTCAGCACTATGCCGTGGTAGATTGCAGGAATAAAGAGGTGACCTTCAGAATTCCTAATGAAGTAGAGTTTAAGTTTGTTGGTGATAGGAGTTCAGCACCTCAGAATCTTATTTCTGCTATTACAGCTAGGAAGTTGTTGAAGAAAGGTTGTCAGGGATATTTGGCATTGGTCAGGGATACTTCAATGGAGAAGTTATCACTCACAGATGTTCCTGTTGCTTGTGAGTTTCCTGATGTTTTTCCCGAGGAGTTGCCAGGTTTACCACCTCACAGAGAGATTGAGTTCTGTATAGATGTGGTCCTAGGTACTACTCCTATATCTATGCCACCCTATCGTATGGCTCCTGCAGAGTTGAGAGAGTTGAAGGAGCAGTTGCAAGAGTTGTTGGATAAAGGTTTTATCAGACCTAGTGTTTCTCCTTGGGGTGCACCAGTCCTGTTTGTGAAGAAGAAGGATGGTACCCTGAGATTGTGCATTGACTACAGAGAGTTGAATAAGGTGACAGTGAAGAACAAGTATCCTCTCCCGAGGATAGATGACTTATTTGACCAGCTTCAGGGTGCACAGTTCTTTTCTAAGGTTGACTTGAGGTCGGGTTATCATCAGTTTCAGATTAGTGAATCCGATATTCCTAAGACAGCATTCCGTACTCGATATGGTCATTATGAGTTTCTGGTGATGTCTTTTGGTTTGACTAATGCACCAGTAGCTTTTATGGATTTGATGAACAGGGTATTCAGACCGTATGTGGATCAGTTTGTGGTAGTCTTCATTGATGATATACTAGTATATTCGAGGAGTATGGAAGAGCATGTATATCATTTGAGGATTGTACTACAGACACAGAGAGATCATCAGCTTTATGCTAAATTCTCGAAGTGTGATTTCTGGATGGAGAGTGTTTCGTTTCTTGGACACGTAGTGTCTAAAGAAGGTATTCAGGTTGATCCACAGAAGATTGAGGCAGTATCTGAATGGCCTAGACCTACTTCTGTTATAGAGATTCGGAGTTTTCTGGGTTTAGCCGGGTATTATAGGCGGTTTGTGCAGGATTTATCCAGAATTGCAGCCCCTATGACTCGCTTGACTCAGAAGAATGTTAGATTCGAGTGGTCAGAAGCTTGTGAGAATAGTTTTCAGTTGTTAAAGGAGAAGCTGACCACAGCGCCAGTATTAGCTTTGCCTAATAGTGTGGATAAGTTCACAGTTTACTGTGATGCTTTTAGAATTGGTCTTGGTTGTGTGTTGATGCAGAATGGAAGGGTGATAGCCTATGCTTCGAGGCAGTTGAAGAAACATGAGCAGAACTATCCTACACATGACCTAGAGATGGCTGCAGTGATCTTTGCTTTGAAGATTTGGAGACATTATCTGTACGGGGTGACTTGTGAGATATTTACTGATCACAGGAGCCTTAAGTACATTTTTCAGCAGCGAGATTTGAATCTGAGGCAGAGAAGATGGTTGGAACTGTTGAAGGATTATGATTGTGAGATCTTGTATCATCCGGGTAAAGCTAATGTTGTAGCAAATGCCTTGAGTAGGAAGTCCTCAGGTAGTCTTGCTCACATCGGTGTTGAGAGAAGACCATTGATCCAGGAATTGCATTTGTTGGTGGATCAAGGTCTGATGATGAAGATTAGCAGATCAGGTGGACTGCTAGCTTAATTTAAAGTGCGATCTGTACTGAGGGATAGGATTAAAGCAGCTCAGAGCCGAGATCCTATTCTGGAAGAGCTTGCAGAGAATGTCAGAGCAGGGAAGTTCACTGATTTCACACTCGATGATGACGGTGTGTTGTAGATCAGTGGTAGATTGTGTGTTCCTGACGTGGATGACTTGAGAGAAGAGATTTTAGAGGAAGCACATTCTACAGCCTACAACGTACATCCAGGTGTTATTAAGATGTACCACAGTATCAGAGATCTATACTGGTGGGATGGATTGAAGAAGGATGTCGCTGATTATGTTGCTAAGTTTTTGACGTGTCAGCAAGTGAAAGCCGAACATCAGAAGCCTTCTGGGAAGCTTCAGCCTCTTCCTATTCCTGAGTGGAAGTGGGAAAGGATAGCTATGGATTTTGTGGTCGATTTACCTCGTTCGAAGGATGGATACAATTCCATCTGGGTGATTGTTGACAGGTTGACGAAGTCTGCACATTTCTTGCCCGTGAAAGCCACATATTTAGTTGCTAGATTGGCGAAGTTGTATGTGAAGCATATTGTATGCCTTCATGGAGTACCTGTGTCCATTGTGTCAGATAGAGGTTCGGTGTTTACTTCTCGTTTTTGGTAGAAATTGCAAGAAGCGATGGGCACTAGGTTGGATTTCAGTACTGCTTTTCATCCTCAGACAGATGGTCAGTCTGAGAGGATGATCCAGACACTGGAAGATATGTTGAGGATGTGTGTCCTGGATTTGGGAGGTAGCTAGGATGATCATTTGTCGCTTGTTGAGTTTGCATATAATAACAGCTACCATAGCAGTATTGTCATGGCACCATATGAGGCGTTGTATGGAAGGAAGTGTAGATCCCCGTTGAGTTGGGATGAGATAAGTGAGAGAGTTTTGACTGGACCTGAGATGGTTCAGGATGCTGCAGAGAAAGTCACCGTGATCAAGCGCAGATTAGAGACCGCAGTTAGTAGACAGAAGAGTTATGCGGATCCTAGGCGCAGAGATGTGGAGTTTCAGGTTGGAGATTTTGTTTTTCTGAAAGTATCTCCGATGAAGGGTGTGATGAGATTTGGCAGGAAAGGTAAGTTAGCACCGAGTTATATTGGACCGTTTGAAATTCTGGAGAGAGTTGACATTGTTGCATATCAGTTGGATTTGCCTCCGAGTATGTCACAAGTGCATCCAGTATTTCATATCTCGATGTTGAGGAAGTATATCTCAGACCCTTCACACGTGTTGCAACCTGACAGTGTAGAAGTGAGTGAAGATTTGACGTTTGTGGAAGAACCTGTGGCGATCGTTGATTTTCAAGTTCGACAGTTGCGATCGAAGCAGATTCCGATGGTCAAGGTTCTGTGGCGTAGCGATAGAGTTGAAGAGCATACGTGGGAGACTGAAGCTGAGATGCGAGCTTCTTACCCGTATCTCTTTCCTTCTCGATCTTGTTTTCTGGAATTCGGGGACGAATTCTTGTAAGGGGGGAAGACTGTAATATCCTGTGTTTTTAAATATTTTTACACTGTACCGGGATATGCAGTGTTAATAAATTTTGAATATATATGCGATATTTTTACGAGTTAATATGTATTTAAAACCTATTTTAATTACTGTATATTATTTCCAGTGTTTTACGTAAAATTTTCCCGGGACTTGCATTTTCGGGGAAATTTTCACATAAATATTTTAATATTAATTATTTTAAATATATTTTCAGACTTGCTTGAACTCATACGTATTTTTAAAATATTAAACACCATGTATATATGTAATTATTTATTAATTAGGGTTTAATATTACCCTAATATTTTATTAATTATTTATTAGTTTTATTGTTATTTAATTATTTTTATTTAGTATAAATTATTAAAATATTAAATTTTATGTGTGTGGTGTATATTTAATGTGTGTGATTTAATATTATTTTAATATATAGTATAAAGTATATATATACACATTATACATCAAAAATCAAAATTTTTGAAAAATTACCATTTTGCCCCCGTGAGCTTCTTCTTCCCCGATCTTCACCCTCACCGTCGTCCGGTCGTTGCCGTGCCGTTCCCTTGCCGTGAGAGATGTCCGTTTTACAGGGGAGGTTCTGTCGGATTTTTGGTAGAATTCTCGTAAAACGTGATGTCCAGTCGAACCCTAATTCTGTTTTTGTATTTAATATTCTAGATCGAATTCTAGGATTTCTGTTAGGTTTATTCTAATGTCGATTACTTATTGCTTGTTTAGTTGCGCCGAGACCGAGGGCTAGTGGACCAGGCCCATCGGACCCGTCTCGTGGAGCGCACTAGGGTGAGTTACTATACTATATATATATATGCTTTAGGATGCATGATTTATAAATATATGTTTTATTTTGATTTAATTTGCATAAATAATGTGATTTGTATTTAAGTATATTTTTAGTTTATTTTTGGTATATAATAAATTGTATACCTGTTTTGTTAATAAACTATATTTAAAAAATGTTTTTAAATATATTTCTAGCCTAATTTATAATTTGATTGGATTTATTTGACGTATATATACTCGAAATATACCTAGTTTATTTTTGGTATATTTCTAGTATATATATGGTTTATGTTGATATTTTATTGAACTTCATGCATCATTTATTTTTGTGAATGAATGTTTTATATTATTAATGATGAAGGATATCGATAGAACGTGCTACCTAGTGGGCAGCACTAGGACCGAGTACGTACCGGTACGCCTATAGTATTTAGGCTATACTACTAACCTATTTGTGGATATTGATTGGTTATGATTATCTGATGTGTGAGATGTGATTTGGGTATGATTGCTGGAGCTTGGTTGACCAAGTGTCTTGGGGCCAATCACACTGGCAGTCAGACTGCTGGAGCTCGGTTGGCTTAGTGTCTCGGGGCCAGTCTACTGTCTAAATGGATTAAGTGGATATCTTTGGATTAAGTGAGCCTGTGTGGCTAAAGTGTTGTCTAATACTATTTCTGAGGTTGCGATATTCTAGGGTTCTATGTGATCCTTCATAAAAGATGATTTTCAATAAAATATTTATAAAATGATTTTATTGCATCTGTGTGTATTTGCCTGTATATATATTAGATATATATATATACTATTGATTGTATGCATTGTCATTTAGTGTGTATGTATATATATTATAGTAATTCACTCAGTGAGGTCTGACTCCCCTCCGTTGATAATTTTTTAGGAGAGTCAACATCTTCAGACCTCAGTAGCAGGCCTGTACGCCGGATTTCTTCCGCCCCGGCTTCTTTGTGTAAACTGCTTACTTGAGTCTTATTTTTATAGTCTAGACACTGCAGTAGTTATAAATTAATTTTATGGGATTTTATGTATTTTATTTATGTGAGATATTGTATTATATTTGAAACTGGATTTGTATTAAAAGATTTATATATATGAGATGAGATTTGATTTAAATCCAGTTGGGGAAAATGATATTGTGATATTTATGATTTTCATTTCCGCTGCATTTGATATTATTATTATTATTATTGCATGTTTTATTTTATTTTAGGCTTGCTACGGGTTTTGGATTTGAAAGAATTCCCGTTCCCTAACGTCGGTCATGGCCCCTGTTTTGGGTCGTGACAGTTAGGTGATAAATTGGTAATGTTTATGAAATTCCTAATAAAGTTATACATTCTTAGGGAAAATTTATCAAAATTAGAGTTAATGTAGATGTCACTAAGCCTTTAAAAAGATGATGTTTGATTATGAATAGTAAGGGAAAGCATAACTTGGGCATGTGTAGGTTGAGTGCGAATAAAAACCTAATAATTTGGATGTCTCTATATGGCCATATGATTCTATTTTAAGGGCTTCTTTAGTAAAGATCAAGCCCATGTTTAATATGGCATCTTCTTTTACACCAACAAAATTAACATTAGAACTTGTTGTTCTAAGTCATTTTCAGAATTAGTGTTCAGCGTGTTAGCACCTTAATAATAATTCTCTAGGGTCATTCTTTATTAATATATATATGTTGTAATATCATTTTAGTAATATAAAATGACATTGTACTTTTAACCTTATGGTTAACAATATTCATTTAAATAAAATGTTTGTTTATTTGAGTATTTACCCTTTAGCATTATGTTAAATGAGTTTATTATCAAGAATTGATAATATGAGTGACAAATTCATTTAGTACATATGCTATAAAATTATTTGTAGTCATTTGATTAATTTATGGGTGGTATTAATCCATAGAATATCACCTATGTTTATTTTTTCTTCTTGGTATATGATATTGATAGTGTGAGGTCTACTAGATATGAGATATAAAGTAGACATGTAAATACTCATGTGATGGGTAAATTGAATTGTGGAGTAAGATATATGGTTACATGAAAATTCACTTTTATCAATAATAACTATCTTGGACATAATGGTGCATATGGTCCTTGTAATAATCCGAGTTTTTTAATATTTTTATATTGTATCAGGATATGCAGTATTAATAATTTTAATATATATTTGACTATTTAATTATTTTGTTAATAACTAATGTTATTTTAAGTTTTCCATATAAATTTTTTTTCGAAACCTATTATTTTAGGAAATGATATTTAAATAATATTTTATTAATTAATGTTATTTTATTTTATTAAATTGTATGGTTTCATGCATGATGAATATTTTGTATATTAATATATATACATATGCATGCATATATATATATATATACACTTAAAATTTACAAAACTTCCCATTCTCACCCTCCCAATCCTCCCCATCACCATCATCGTCCGTCTGCTACGCTACCAGCTACTGTCAGTGTGCCTCCCGGCAAGCCTCCACTACCAACTAGCCAGCTCCACCGCCATCAGCTTCCATTTCCGGCGTCGTTTGAAGCTTTTGAAGCCGAAAGATTGAAAATCAAGCCCATCGCCGTTCGTCCCGATTTCGGCCACCTAATTCGACACCGTCAGTCTCTTTCCCTTCCTTGAGCACCGGTGAGTGTGTCTCTAAGCTTGGTTTCACTTGGTTTGGCCTAGATTTTGGTGGTGAGCTTGATTTCAATTTCGGCCATTTTTGTTTCTCTAATTTTTTGAACTTCGATCTTTGATATTCAAGCTTAATTCCTTCACAAAAGTTGATTCTACTAGCTTAATCTACACTCTGGAATTTTTTTGGAATTTTTGGAATTTAATTTGATTTTTGTGAATTTTTTATTATTTTATTATTATTTTCTAATTTTCGTAAATTAATTAAATAAATTGTCAAATTGTGATTTTTAGTGTAATTGGTGGTTAAAAATAATTATAGAATTTAATTTATATTTTTTATGATTTTTGTGTAATTAATATAATTTTATTTAGTTTATGTGAATTTTAGAAAAATAGGTTATAAGTGTATTTTGTTAAAATTAATTGGTTAATTGAGTATACTTATTGATTTTATTGAATTATATGTTGAGAAAATAATTTTAGAGTAATTATATAATTTTTAGTGAATTTTTGAGTAATTATAGTATATTATGTGAATTTCTATTTATTAGGGGTATTTTGGTAATTTGATAGTAATATTAGTTGAATATTAAGTTAAATTGGTTTTAATAATTATTTGTGTTATAAAAATGATTTTTACAAACTATTTACTATTTTGAACTAATTAAAACTATTTTTCAAAAATTATTTTTTAAATTATATATAATATACAATTTTTGTAAATGAAATGGATTTTTCAGTATGTTTTTGGGCTAATTATGTAATTTGGATTTATAAAATGAATTTTAATTAGTATTGGTATATTTATCAAGTTATTATCGATTTTTATAATATTTTATTAATATTAGGGTTTTTAACTAAATATTGGTGATAAAATTATTTTTAGTATTTAAATATGTAAATTGCTATATTTTGGTATATAAAGGGTATTTTTGGTATTGATGGAATTTTAATGTATTTTGTGTATATCTTGTGAATTGTGAACTTCGATCGGTGGAATTGTAGTTTAGGAATCCAACCGAGGGGTTGTGTGGGTATTCTGTATTTGAAGTGTATTTTCATGTAGGATCGACTCTACTTTCTGAGTAGAGAGATGTCCATTTTATAGAGGAGGTTCTACTAAATTTTTGATAAACTTCTCGTAAAATGTAACATTAGGTCTAATTCTATAGTTGTATGTGTCTAGAATTCTAGATCGAGTCTTTAGAAATTAAGTTAGATTTATTCTAATTTCGTGTTATTTAATTATTTATTAGTTACGCCGAGATCGAGGCCTAGTGGACCAGGCCCATTGGACCAGTCTCGTGGAGCGCACAACTGTGAGTTATTATTTTATATATACGTGTATTTAGGTTGCATGTTTTATAAATATATGTTTTAATTACATGATTTATGCATAAACTGCTTTAATAAATTATTAATATATTTTAGGTATATTTTTAATATATTTTTGGTATACCTTGAAATAAATGCATGTTTTATTCTTGATTTATATCTAAATTGTTTTTAAGTATATATATGGTTTATTTTTGGTTTATTTTATAATTGAATTGAATTTATCTGACATATGTATACTCGAAATATACTTAGTTTATTTTTGGTATATTTCTAGTATACATATGGTTTATATTGCCATTTAAATTAATATCATGCATCATTTATTTTACGAATGTATGAGTTATTTTAATGAAGGATATTAATAGAACGTGCTACCTAGTGGGCAGCACTAGGACTGAGTACGTACCAGTACGACGATAGAATTTAGGTTAAATTACTAACCTATTGGTGGATTATGACTTGATTGATTTGATTTCATTAAATGTGAAATGTGATTTGAGAGTGTGATTGCTAGAGCTCGATTGAGCAAGTGTCTTGGGGCCAATCACACTGACAGTCAGACTGCTGGAGCTCGGTTGACTTAGTGTCTCGAGGCCAGTCTACTATCTAAATGGAATAAGTGAGCCTATATGGCTAGAGTGTTGTGTTATACTATTTGAGGTTGCGATCATTTAGGGTTCTATTTGATCCTTCATAAACTGATATTTTTCTATATTATATATAAAGTGATTTCAGCATCTGTGTGTATTTGCCTGTATATGTATTTATTATATATTCTATTGAGTGTCTGCATTTGACATTTAGTTATGCATGTATATATATTATAACAATTCACTTAGTGAGGTATGACTCCCCTTTGTTGATATTTTTTAGGAGAGTCTTCGTCCTCAGACCTCAGTAGCAGACCTGTTCGCTGAATTTCTTCCGCTCCGGCTTTATTATATAAACTGGTTATTTGAGTTTATTTTGTATTCTAGACACTACAGTAGTTGTTGTAGTGAGATGTATTTATAATATGTATGTATGAGATTTAAATTTTAGAAGTTTAAACCAAAAATTTGTACTTAAAGATTTTATGATATATGAGATGAAATTTATGTTATTAAATGAGTTGAAGAATTATTATTTTACATTCGAGATTTAATTTTCGCTGCACAAATATTTTATTTATTATATTATATTGCATGCTTTTATTTTTTTTAGGCTTACTACGGGTTCCAGATTCGAAAGAATTTTTGTTCCCTAGTGCCGATCATGGCCCCCTATTTTAGGTTGTGATAAAGTTGATATCAAAGCGGAGTTTCGTGTTAAGGGCCTCAATTGTGTGAGTTGTGGCCCTAGTTTTCATTACTGTGTTTCTTTTGAAACTACTACAGTGAATTATGTTTGAGTATGTCTTGATAAGTATTCTTTGATTTAGTTTTCTGCGTTACCCTCTGTTGTCTGTTTTGTTTGAATCCTTCTGTTTGTCTTTTCAGAATGAGGAGGTGAGCGTGTGTCACTCCACCGGTCATTAAGGCCGAGGATGATGAGTCCTTCCAGGATGAGGTTTTACCTCTTGAGCCGTCAGTTAGGCGCAGAGGTCATGGCAGAGGTAGACCTTGAGGAGCAGCAGGTCGTCGTAGGCAGAGAGAGTTATAGGATGAGGAGCCTGTAGATCCAGAGTTTGAGGATGTTCCTGTACCTCCAGTAGTTCAGCCTGTTCAGCTTGCTTATCAACAGGGTATGTCTGACCTTGAGGCAGCTCTATTCTATGCTAGAGTTGGTAGGATTGCCTTTGATGGGACATCTGATCCATTGGATTTTCTGCATGCGATCAAGACAAGGACTCGGACTGCTTACACCGAGTACCAACGGATTATGATAGTCGAGCATTCTATTGAGGGACCAGCCTTGGACTAGTTTATTCAGATGATCCAGCTGTATATGATAATGATGACCTGGGCTCAATTCAGAGAGCGATTCATGAGGAGATTCTGCCCAGAGCTACTTCGCATGAGTTATCGACTCCGGTTGACCAGTATTTCTCACGGTGATATATCTATTGAGGATTATACTCGAGAGTTCCTCCGGCTTGGCAGATAAGCAGAGGATCTGATGTGAGACCAGTAATTTGCAGTTACCACTTATGTCATTGGACTGGGTTATGCATTTATTGGTATGCTTACAGTGGACCTTACTCTAGAGTTAGTGATTGAGTTGGCCAAGGAGATTGAGCTAAGGCTAGTCAAGCAAGGAGCTATGCCTGATTATTACCAGTTGGGTGTTCAGTTAGGTGGATTCCAGACTACCACACTCAAGTTTCCAGGTTGGATCGAGTAGTCAGCAGAGGGGCCAGTCCAGCAGACTCAGAGACAGCAGAGCAATAGACATGGTCATAGAGGTCAACGTAGACCGTTCATATTTGGGTCAGGTGCTTCGAGCAACAGTAGTGGACATAGTTCTGGGTCAGCTACCAGTGTATGTCAGACGTGCGGTAGAGTCCATTAGGGACCATGTTACATGACACCGATGATGTGTTTTAGATGCGGGCAGAAGGGACATTTTGCCAGATTGTGTCCCTATTCTAGTTATCAGCAGCTGCAGATTTCATAATTTACTTAGCAGTCGATTGCCAATGCTGCACTAGTTCCTTTTCAGTTACCTCCAGCCCAACATCAGAGTTCTACCTAGATTATTCCCTAGCAGGTTCGTGGTAGAGGTACTAGAGGAGGTGATAGAGGTGTTGGCCAGGCTTCTACCAGGCAGCAGGGAGGTCTAGGACATGCCAGAGTCTTCCATCTCACTCAGTAGGATGTGTAGGCATCTAATGCAGTCGTGACAGGTATTGTTTTTATCTATTACCTAGATGTATGGTTCTGTTTGATCTGGGTGCCACACATTCATTCGTTTCTCCTATTTTTGCTTCCAAGTCTTATTGGCAAGCTTCGAGGATGGCTTTTCCTTTGTCTGTTGCCACTCCTCTAAGTGATTCTTTGGACACCAACGTTGTTCTTTCTGGTTGTCCAGTTCTTGTTGGAGGTAGAGAATTATCTGTTGATTTGATTCTATTGAATGTGATGGAGTTCGATGTTATTCTGGGTATAGATTGGTTATCTCAGCACTATGCCATGGTGGATTATCAGAGTAAAAAGGTGACTTTCAAAATTCCTAGTGAAGAAGAATTTAAGTTTGTGGGTGATAGGAGTTTAGCACCTCAGAATCTCATCTCTACTATTACGGCTAGGAAGTTACTGAGGAAGGGTTGTCAGGGATATTTGGCATTGGTCAGGGATATTTCAGTAGAGAAGTTATCACTCATAGATGTTCCTGTTGCTTGTGAGTTTCTTGATGTTTTTCCTTATCAGTTACCAGGTTTACCACCTCACAGAGAGATTGAGTTATGTATAAATGTGGTTCCAAGCACTACTTCTATATCTATGCAACCCTATAGAAGGGCTCCTGCAGAGTTGAAAGAGTTAAAGGTGCAGTTGCAAGAGTTGTTAGATAAAAGTTTCATTAGACCCAGTGTTTCTCCTTGGGGTGCACCAGTCTTGTTTGTGAAGAAGAAGGATGGTACCCTGAGACTGTGCATTGACTATAAAGAGCTGAACAAGGTGACAGTGAAGAACAAGTATCATCTCCCGAGGATAGATGACTTGTTTGATCAACTACAGGGTGCACAATTCTTTTCTAAGATTAATTTGAGGTTAGGTTATCATCAGTTATGGATCAGTGAAGTCAATGTTCCTAAAATGGCATTCTGCACTCAATATGGCCATTATGAGTTTCTGGTGATGTCTTTTGTCTTGACTAACATACCAGCAGCTTTTATGGACCTGATGAATAAGGTATTCAGACCATATGTGGATCAGTTTGTGGTAGTCTTCATCGATGATATACTAGTGTATTTGAGGAGTATGGAGGAGCATGTATATCACTTGAGGACTGTACTACAGACATTGAGAGAATATCAGCTTTATGCTAAATTCTCAAAGTGTGATTTTTGGATGGAGAGTGTTGCTTTTCTTGGACACGTACTGTCAAAAGAAGGTATCCAAGTTGATCCACAGAAGATTGAGGCAGTGTTTGAGTGGCCTAGACCAACTTCAGTTACAGAGATTTAGAGTTTTCTGGGTTTAGTCGAGTACTATAGGAGGTTTGTACAGGATTTTTCCAGATAGCTCCTATGACTTGCTTAACTCAAAAGAATGTAAGATTTGAGTGGTCTGAAGCTTATGAGAATAGTTTTCAGTTGTTGAAGGAGAAGTTGACCACAACCCCAGTGTTAGCTTTGCCTAATGGTGTGGACAAGTTCACAGTTTATTATGATGCCTCTAGAGTTGGCCTAGGTTATGTGTTGATGCAGAATAGTAGGGTGATAGCCTATGCTTCGAGGCAGTTGAAGAAGCATGAATAGAACTATCCTACCCATGACTTAGAGATGGCCGCAGTGATCTTTACTCTCAAGATCTGGAGACATTATCTATACGGGGTGACTTGTGAGATTTTTACTAATCACAAGAGCCTTAAGTACATTTTCCAACAGAGAGATCTGAATCTGAGGCAGAGGAGATAGTTGGAACTATTGAAAGATTATGACTATAAGATTTTATATCATTCAGGCAAGGCTAATGTGGTAGCAGATGCCCTGAGTAGGAAGTCTTCAGGCAGTCTTGCTCACATCAGTGTAGAGAGGAGACCGTTGATCCAGGAGTTGCATATGTTAGTGGATTAAGGTCTGATGATGAAAATTAGTAGATCAGGTGGACTGCTAGCTTAGTTTAAGGTGCGATATGTACTGAGAGATAAGATTAAGGCAGCTCAGAGCTGAGATCCTATTCTAGAAGAGCTTGCAGAGAATGTCCGAGTAAGGAAGTTCACTGATTTCACACTCGATGATGATAATGTTTTATGGATCAGTGGTAGATTGTGTGTTCCTGATGTGGATAATTTAAAAGAAGAAATCCTTGAGGAAGCACATTCTGCAGCTTACAGCATACATTCGGGTGTCACTAAAATGTACCACAGTATTAGAGACTTGTATTGGTGGGATGGACTGAAGAAGGATGTCACTAATTATGTTGCTAAGTGCTTGACGTGTCAACAAGTGAAAGCTGAGCATTAGAAGCCTTCTGGGAAGCTTTAGCCTCTTCCTATTCCTGAGTGGAAGTGGAAAAGAATAGCTATGGATTTTATGGATGGCTTACCTCATTCTAAGGATGGATACAATTCCATCTGGGTGATTGTGGATAGGTTGATCAAGTCTGCACATTTCTTGCATGTGAAAGCCACCTATTCTGTAGCTAGACTGGCAAAATTATATATGAAGCATATCGTGTGCCTTCATGGGATACCTATGTCCATTGTGTCAGATAGAGGTTCAGTATTTACCTCTCATTTTTAGTAGAAATTACAGGAAGCGATGGGCACTAGGTTGGATTTCAGTACTGCTTTTCATCCTCAGACAGATGGTTAGTCTAAGAGTATGATCCAAACACTGGAAGATATGTTGAGGATGTGTGTTTTTGATATGAACCCACTAGATGACCTGCTCTAGGAACCCGTTCAACATGAACCCAAACCCACGCTCTCAAGGAAAGTTCAAATCAAGTTCCAATTCAGACATAGAGAACCTTCACCTCATGTTTAGTTAGTCCAAACAACCAAAGCTATATCAAAAATTTAACCTTTTAAATAATAACAAACAAGCAAAAAAGGTTATTAAAAAGACGCCACAATCTACTATCTGAAAGATAGATTGATAAGTCACAAAGGTTGTCACATGGTTAACCACCAAGTAACCAAAGAGAATCCTCTCTAAATTTTATTAATCATCCATGATTGCATACCCTCTAGGTTACATAAAATAAGGCCTTTATATAGGCTTAAAGAAATCCTAAATAAAAAATAATTAATATCCTAACTAAACAAGAAACCAAAATCCTTCTTAAATAAGAAAATATAATTCTACTTAAATAAGAAAATATAATCCTAGTTAAATTCGGATTTACTTATATAGCACATTGTATCACACTTCTCAATACGATTATGACCGAATTAACTTAAGCTCAAAACATAAAAGTTGTAGCCCTTGTTGTTATCTTTCATCAGCATCTTGAATCACTTCATTTGGATCTATATTGAGTGAGATACAGCCCATTTACTGATGTATATTCAGTCTGCCCAGTTTTATTCACGATCTGATAATATTTAATAATTTTAGCTCAGGTATAAGGCCGAATTAACTCTGGATATCTTCACCAAAGTTGTAGATCTCTTTCTTATATTTCAACACCTTCTTGAATCATCTCAATCAGAGTTTTTTAGAGTGATTTATGGCTAAAATACTGAAGTATGCTACACAAAATACGAATTTATGCTAATTGTTCTTTTCTTGAATGAACATTGCCTTATTAGCATGAAAAAATCTTGAAATCTTCCTCTTTGGAGCTAGGATCACATCAGTTTTGGATTTGGGAGGTAGCTGGGATGATCATTTGCCACTCGTAGGGTTTACATATAATAACAGCCACCATAGCAGTATTGGAATGGCACCATATGAGGCTTTGTATGGAAGGAAGTGTAGATCCCCTCTGAGTTGGGATGAGATAAGAGAGAGAGCTTTAACTGGACCTGAGATGGTTCAGGATGCTATAGAGAAGGTTACTGTGATCAAGAACAGATTAGAGACCACAGTTAGCAGGCAGAAGAGCTATGTGGATCCTAGGCACATAGATGTGGAGTTTTAAGTTGGAGACTTTATTTTTTTGAAGGTGTCTTTGATGAAGGGTGTAATGAGATTTTAAAGGAAGGTTAAGTTAGCACCGAGATATATTGGACCGTTTAAGATTCTGGAGAGAGTTGGCACTGTTGCATATTGGTTGGCTTTGCCTTTGAGTATGTCTCAAGTGCATCCAGTATTTCATATCTTGATGCTGAGGAAGTATGTCTCAGATCCTTCGCATGTGTTGCAGTCCGACAGCATGGAAGTGAATGAAGACCTAACGTTCATAGAAGAACCTATGGCAATTTTTGACTATCAAGTTCGACAGTTGCGTTTGAAGCAGATTTCGATGGTCAAGGTTTTGTGGCGCAGCAACAGGGTAGAGGAGCATACTTGGAAGACTGAAATTGAGATGCGAGCTTTTTACCCGTATCTCTTTCCTCCTTGATTTTGTACTTCTTCTTTTGGAATTCAGGGATGAATTCTTATAAAGGGGAAAACTATAATAATCCAAGGTTTTAAATATTTTTCTATTGTATCGAGATATGCAGTATTAATAATTTTAATAGATATTTGACTATTTAATTATTTTGTTAATAACTAATGTTATTTTAAGTTTATTTAAAGTATTTTTCCCGAAACCTATTATTTTGGGAAATGATATTTAAATAATATTTTATTGATTAATGTTATTTTATTTTATTAAATTGTATGATTTCATGCATGATGAATATTTTGTATATTAATATATATACATATGCATGCATATATATATATATATATATAACTTAAAATTTACAAAACTTCCCATTCTCACCCTCCTGATCCTCCCCATCACCATCACCGTCCATCTACTACATCGACCAGCTACCATCGGTGTGCCTTCGCTGCCTGCCAACTAGCTCCTCGGCCATCAGCTTCCATTTTCGGCGTTGTTTGAAGCTTTTGAAACCGAAAAATCAAAAATCAAGCCCATCGGCATTCGTCCCAATTTTGGCCACCAAATTTGACACTGCTGGTCTCTTTCCCTTCCTTGAGCACCAGTGAGTGTGTCTCTAAGCTTGGTTTCACTTGGTTTGGCCTAGATTTTGGTGGTGAGCTTGATTTTAATTTCGGCCATTTTTGTTTCTCTAATTTTTTGAACTTTGATCTTTAATATTCAAGCTTAATTCCTTCACAAAAGTTGATTCTACTAGCTTAATCTACACTTTGGAATTTTTGTGGAATTTTTGGAATTTATTTTGATTTTTGTGAATTTTTTTAATTATTTTATTATTATTTTCTAATTTTCGTAAATTAATTAAATAAATTGTGAAATTGTGATTTTTAGTGTAATTGGTGGTTGAAAATAATTACAAAATTTAATTTATAATTTTTATGATTTTTGTGTAATTAATATAATTTTATTTAGTTTATGTGAATTTTAGAAAAATAGGTTATAAGTGTATTTTGTTAAAATTAATTGGTTAATTGATTATAATTATTGATTTTATTGAATTATATGTTGAGAAAATAATTTTATAGTGAGTAATTATAGTATATTATGTGAATGTCTATTTATTAGAGGTATTTTGGTAATTTGGTTGTAATATTTGTTGAATATTAAGTTAAATTGGTTTTAATAATTATTTGAGGTATAAAAATGACTTTTACAAATTATTTACTATTTTTAACTAATTAAAACTATTTTTCAAAAATTATTTTTTAAATTATATATAATATACTATTTTTGTAAATAAAATGGATTTTAGTAATTTTTAGTATGTTTTTGGGCTAATTATGTAATTTGGATTTATAAAATGAATTTTCATTAGTATTGGTGTATTTATCGAGTTATTATCAATTTTTATAATTTTTTATTAATATTAGGGTTTTTAACTAAATATCGGTGATACAATTATTTTTAGTATTTAAATATGTAAATTGCTATATTTTGGCATATAAAGGGTATTTTTAGTATTTATGGAATTTTAATGTATTTTGTGTATATCTTGTGAATTGTGAACCTCAGTTAGTGGAATTGTAGTTTAGGAATCCAACCGAGGGGTTGTGTGGGTATTCTATATTCGAAGTGTTTTTTCTTACAGGATCGGCTCTACTTTTTGAGTAAAGAGATGTCCATTTTACAGAAGAGGTTCTGTCGAATTTTTGATAGACTTCTCGTAAAACATGACATCAGGTTTGATTATGTAGCTGTCTGTGTCTAGAATTCTAGATTGAGTCTCTAGAAATTAAGTTAGATTTATTATAATTTCGTGAATTTGAATTATTTGTTAGTTGCGTCGAGACCGAGGCCTAGTGGACCAGGCCCATCGGACCTGTATCGTGGAGTGCACAACTATTAATTGTTATTTTATATATACATGTATTTAGGTTGCATGTTGTAGAAATATATGTTTTAATTGCATGATTTATGCATAAACTGCTTTAGTAAATGATTAGTATATTTTAGGTATATTTTTAGTATATTTTTGGTATACCTTGAAATAAATGCATGTTTTATTCTTGATTTATATCTAAATTGTTTTTAAGTATATATATGGTCTATTTTATAATTGAACTGAATTTATCTGACATATGTATACTCGAAATATACGTAGTTTATTTTTGGTATATTTCTAGTATATATATGGTTTATATTGCCATTTAAATTAATATCATGCATCATTTATTTTATGAATGTATGAGTTATTTTAATGAAGGATATCAATAGAACATGCTATCTAGTGTGGGCAGCACTAGGACCGAGTATGTACCGGTACGATGATAGAATTTAGGTTAAATTACTAACCTATTGGTGGATTATGATTTGATTGATTTGATTTCATTAAATGTGAAATGTGATTTGAGAGTGTGATTGTTGGAGCTCGGTTGACCAAGTGTCTCGGGGTCAATCATACTGACAGTCAGACTGCTGGAGCTCGATTGACTTAGTGTCTCGGGGCCAGTCTACTGTCTAAATTGAATAATTGAATTTATTTGGAATAAGTGAGCCTGTATGGCTAGATTGTTGTTTTACACTATTTGAGGTTACGATCATTTAGGGTTCTATTTGATCCTTCATAAACTGATATTTTTCTATATTATATATAAAGTGATTTCAACATCTGTGTGTATTTTCTTGTATATGTATTTATTATATATTCTATTGAGTGTCTGCATTTGACATTTAGTTATGCATGTATATATATTATAACAATTCACTCAGTGAGGTCTGACTCCCCTCTGTTGATATTTTTTAGGAGAGTCTTCGTCCTCAGACCTCAGTAGTAGACCTGTCCGCTGAATTTCTTCCGCTCCGGCTTTATTATGTAAACTGCTTACTTGAGTTTATTTTGTATTCTAGAAACTGCAGCAGTTGTTGTAGTGAGCTGTATTTATAATATGTATGTATGAGATTTAAATTTCAGAAGTTTAAATCAAAAATTTGTACTTAAAGATTTTATGATATATGAGATGAAATTTATGTTATTAAATGAGTTGAAGAATTATTATTTTGCATTCGAGATTTAATTTCTGTTGTATAAATATTTTATTTATTATATTATATTGCATGCTTTCATTTTTTTTAGGCTTGCTACGGGTTCCAGATTTGAAAGAATTCCCATTCCCTAGCACCGGTCATAGCCCCTTGTTTTGGGTCGTGACAGTCCTTTGATCTAAGATGACCTAGTAATTCACATATGGTTGGTTAGAGTTTATTACCATTTACATACCTATGCTAGCCATGTGTGGGTATATGTTCATTCATTACCTAGAGTGAGTTGGAATAAGATCATATTCTATCTAAGTTATTATTGATGAATAAGTACCTGGTTGGGTCAAACTTGACTTACTTCATGTCATACCTCTAATTTCGATAGACCCTAAAAGTAGTCTGATGAAGATAATAATTTGTGAAATCATTGTAAGAGCACGAGTCGTTATTACTTAAGAGAGTGCAAACCCTAAACAAAAGGAGTCAAACCACTCAAAATGTAAACCGGACTCTCAAGATAACAAGTTTATTATCGACTTAGTCAATTAAGACCTAATCTAATAAACCAAAACCTTGTAATAGTGAGTCGCATGTATTAGTGATATGCCCTAGGCCAATAGTTTAATGATTATATTTTGACTTTGTCATAATTCTATTTTATTAATAAGGAGACATTTTTACTATTACTGGCTAATTTGAATATTATCCATGATTAGTTAATTCTACCTAAGGTCATCAAGTATGTGACTTGATAGTAAAACTCTTAAATGATACTTGAATTCTAATACAAATATCCCTAGTTGATAATTGTTATGGGAACAACAATGAATAAAGACTAGTATGAGGTTAACTAATGATTATATGTATATAAGATATTAAGTCAAACTTATAAGTACATATTTAGAGAAATGATGCATTGGATCGACCCACTATCAGAATACTATATGGATAATTATCATAAGTAATTTTCATCATAGTAGTATTATTTGAGTCCCCTAACCTAAAATTACCATGGTTTCTTGCATGATGAGTTATGTATTTTCACATATCCTTATATCATCTTTAATCGGATGGTAAAATAGGTTATGATTGGATATACAATGAGTTATGTGAGTGATTAAGATGGAATTTTTCCCTCAGTTATTTTGAGAAGATATATGTGGGCCCCTTGATGAGTTAAACTGAAGAGAAATGCATGACCATGATAGAATGTATTGATAAAGAGTTATCAATATCAAATAAAGAGTTATCAATATTATTCTACTTGGGATTGAGAAATAATATAATTAAACAATAAGGTTGGCATAAACCATGCATTATGTTTAACTAAGATATTGCGTGACAAAAGGACTATAATACAACCTGTAGATTAGGTTGTGTTAAATTATCAACCTTCACACAACTTAGGTAATTATAATGTCTTGCTATAGGCCACTTATGAATTATGGGCTAAAATGGGAATTTGAGTCTCACTACCAACATTGTGTGAATCTATAAGGTTGCACACTTAGAACAGGCCCAAAGCATACTTAGGTTAATTAACCCAGTAATAATCTCTCTGAAAGAATAAATAAATAAATAAATAAGTAAATATATATGTATATATTTATATTTATATTTATTTATTTCCTAATTTATTTAGTATAAGAGTTATTTAAATAAATAGAAAATAATTCTAATTTGGAATTATAATTAAAATAGAAAAAGGAAGTATAATCTTACCAAAATTTTTTTAGTAAGTAAGTGGTTTAAGAAACCCTAGATGGATGTCTATATATACATCTCTTTCCCTAGGGTTTTATAATACAATTACTCTCCTTCTTCTTCCACTTTTTTTTGAGAAAAGTAAAGATACACATAGAGAGAAAAGAAAAAGAGTTATCTTTGAAAAAGGTACTATCACACCATTATTGCTTTGGTCACCCTGCTCATATGGATATCGGTAGAGGACGTGGCTTAATTGGTGGCATCTTGATCCAACGAGACCTATACAAAAAGCTCAAGATAGGGTGTCACTAGAGTGAACCCCCTCTTTTCCTTCCAACCATCTTGCCATAAGATCATTTTGGTGAGTCTTTGAAAATCCTTCTTAATCAATTTATTAGAATGACATGGATCTTGTGAGGGTTTTATGATTAAAATTTTTATTTTCTGTTAAGTGTATGAATTGTGGAAACCCAATAGCATGCTTAAGGTGGTCATCGTGAAAACATGACTACTCAAACATGTAACCCAATAAATCAAGACTCATTTTACAAGACTGGATAAAAGTTTATTGAAAATGATGACTAATTCATTAAATGAGAAGTTTAAAAACACCTTTTCAAACCTTGAAAACCCCAAAAGCCTTGCTTGATTTAAAAATAACAAACAACAAGCCTCGAAAGCATGTGAGATGTCATAAACATGTGCATAAGCATGTGTACATGCACCTAAGTGTGTGGATGTGTGCTCTAGAGTGTGAACACATGCTCTTGTGCATTATAGTGCACTCTTGCACATGAAACACACTCAGGGATTGTGTAAAAATTGATTTTTCATACTACAATACACACATACATACCTCACTCGTACACTGCTTACATGTGTGCATGCATGCACACGTGTAAAAACTCCTATGTGTCTATAAATAGTACCATTCACCTTATTTTCGCAGAGAGGGGGGGGGTGGGACTTTTCAAAATACATACCATTATCACATACCATTATCGAAATACATACTCCTTTCATAGGATTTTAAATCTCATTCAAACCAAACCTAGCTCATCATTGTCACATCACACTCCAAAGGTAACAACACTTGCATTACACTCAATTTTCACTTAAATTATAACAAGGATACCTTAAAATCACAATACACGAAGCTAGTGCTTTAGTCCCTCTCAAAACTAGCTTAGCTAAATGCTATAAGGACCAAATAATCATTTTTGCATGTTTATTTTTATGTATAATTACATTTCTTCTCTTTTACTCTGTTTCTCTATTTTAAATTCTTGCAGCTAGGAAATTGTGAATTTGTTGTGTTTGTGTGGTGAGATTGGCAGTTTTGCATGCTATGTGAATAATAATTGCTATGTTTTCATTATATTAGACTGTTGTTTTACATTTCTAACCCTAGAAATGTGAAATTCATAAAAATATCATCTTTATAATAAGAAATGCATTTCTACTATTTTTTACATTTTTTTGCATTCTAATTATTCAAAAATTATATTTAGAAATAAAAAAAGCACATTTTGAATAGTTCAATTTACATCTTTATGATAATGCCGCATTTTATGCAAAAAGCATCCTTTTTTCACATAAAATTCTCATTTTATCTCTAAAATATTTATTTTATCTTTTTTTTTTATTTTCAACATTCTCTACATATTTCATTGTCACAATCATATTTTAACACAAATTTTATATTTTTTGTAAAAATTCTACATTCATAATATAAAAATTTACGTTTTGGCATAAAAATAGCATTTTTGGCATAAGCTGTGCATATTTATAACATTCATGCATAAAGTTTTCCATTTTTATGTAAAAACTACGTTTTTCATGAAAAGCTTTCATTTTTAGATTAAAAAAGTCATTTTGCACTTTTATGTGAAAAATATGTGAAAAATCATATTTTTGACATAAAGTTTCCATTAAAAGATCATTATTTTTGGATATCAGTTACATATTCTTCATTTTATTACAAAATTGTCATCTTTGCTTTCAAGATTGCATTTTAAATGCTAAAATCATATTTTTCATATTTTTGCAAAATTATTGCATATCTTCACATTCCACTATAAAAATAAACATTTATATAATTTTTGTATTAATGACAGAAAATCACATTTTAAGGATTGGAAACACTATATGTGGGTCCCATGATGAAACTCTAGTTTCTTTACATTGATCTAGTACCTTTATTATTTTCTTGTCATTTAGGATTATCATTTTATCATTTGTAATGATTTTACATGATTTCATTATAATTCTTGTAAATGCACATGATTAAATGCTTTTATATGTTATTATGACTAAGTAAACATTTCCTTCTTACTTGCTACTTGTCTAAATAAATGAATGAAGTGCACATATCTGTACTAACCTTTGTTTTTGTAGGTATTTATTAGATCTAGGGTTAGATTTACTTTTCCATAATTTTTATCTTTCAAATATATTTGTTAGGAAAGTGATGTAAATAATTATAATTAATTTCTTTATTTTTCGTCTATTATATGATGTGCTATGTATGTGTATATAAATTGTCATTTTGGAACAAAAGGGATGCGGTAGCCATATATCAAGTATTGTATAATGAGAAATAGCTAAAAAGTATATGCAACCTTTTGTACTTGGGATTCTTTAAAGGGGACAACACTCATTTAGTGACCCAGTGCTGTCCCTTATCTATTCTTAAGAAATCGAGTAGAGACTCCATAAACATAAAAGTTTCATATGCTTTCAAGAATGAAACCTTTGACCCTATCCTGTGAATGGAATAATGCTCTCTCTTTAGTAAATATGCCCTTTAAAAACCCTCATAGTGGGAACTCCACTGGGGACTTTAGTTAGAAAGGTCAAATCAAAAATGATGATTTCTAATTACATAAAACTTGATCATATGGAACCCTTCACCATTGCATATTGCATAGCTCATCACACATGCACTCCTAGTCTTGATTAGCCGATAATGATGGAAAGTGGCCCACTATGATTCTCGATGAGTCATGAGGTGTCCAATTCAAATTTGTCACCTTTAGCCTCTACTTACTTATGAGTTATCAAAAAAATGCTTGACTCACTTACTAGAGTTTGTAACACTAGTCATGGGGGACATTCTCACTAAAGGAGCCTTTAGCTTTTCACCCTCAACTCAACCCATATAAATAAACTAGTAGAAATCTCCATTAGGATTCCACTTGGCTTTGCATGATTCCCTCTCTTGGTGATGTTTATTTGATTTAACATCCATAAATATAATGATATCATTTGGTTGTCCCTTTTTAGATCTAACAAAATAAGTTAAGAATTTTGACTATATTATGAATGTTTATTTCAAAAAGAAACAAATGATAAACCTTCCAGTGAATTATATATAGGCTCTGGTAAATGTATCAAATATTGAAATAGCATGTATGAGGACTGATCCCTTTTGCTGACCATATTTCATTATACAAACAATTGCATATGAATTATAAACATTATATGTGATACTGCAACATGTATACTATACTAACATTATACATTTACCTTAGGTCATACTGAAATCATCCATCAGTTTATCTTTTGTATCTTATTTTAATAACTTGAAATAGCCTAGTCCAAGTGTGGAACTATAGTCCCCTACTGACTATAGGTCAAACCCACTTAAGAATAGAGCTAATCGACCTAATGGAGAAATAAAATTAGAAGGGAGAGACTGCTTCTGTTTGATTTGTTACTTGTGTAGGAAATGCAAACTAGTTTTCTTGAATTTTTTTGGACTACACATGCATAACATACATATAGAAAGCATACACTAACTCATGTTCTTTTTGTAGCCATTTTGCATTACATCAATAAGATCTTATATAAGCACCTTATGCATATATGCTCACCCTATCCTTTTATAGTCTCATTTCATGCATTCATGTTTACTTTTTTTTCCTTTCTTATTGACATGTAGAATTATAGCTCTATATAAGCCTTTTATCAAAAAGGTGGAAACAAAACACTACTCAACACAGACTAATGAAACACATTAGCTAAAACTCTAACATGGGTGATCAAGATGCTAGCACTTGTTAATAGTTTGATGATAGATTGAGAGGAGGGATCTAAATAGAAGGTAGTGAGAATGAGGAACCACCCATTTGAAAATGAATAAATAGAATTGGTGATGAAAGGTGCACTACCCCACCTCAAAAATCCAATATTGTTTGCTTCTTACCATGATTTTAGAGCTCTCTATCAAGATGGAATAAGAATTGAAGATGAAAAATCTTAATAACCTTAAAACGCCTTCTGAAGAGCCTCTCAAACCAACACCTAAGACCAAACAGTATCCAACTTAACACCTATAGGCCACCTTTTGTCAATGTTATCAACTCTTAGGAAATATTCCAACTTTAACCTACCTCTCTTTAAGGTATTCCAAAGACTCTAATAGAAAAATCTTCTATAGCCTCATGAACTAAGGCCACAACTAAATCCACTGTGAATTCCACCAAATGCCTAGCCATAACACAGACACTATAAAACTCTCAAGAATGTTGTCTAAGACCTCATTATTGAACCATGCCTCCACCCTCAGCCATTACTATCTCATCTGGCTTACTTGAAACCTTTATTGAATAATCGATCCAAATAATCTAAGAGTTTGAAGAGGAAAAGAAAACTAAAGAAGAAAAAGAATTTTTGATGATAATGGAAACTGAATCTTTGAGCTTGATCTTTGACTATAATGACTCTAGTAAGGACGAATGGGACCCTTCCACTTATGAGTACATTTCCAAAGCATTCACTCCTCATCTAATAAAGGAAAGGAGAGCAAAGGATATAATCTTTCCTATGAATGGCAAAGTGATTGATTAGCCTTCTCTATATGAGATTGATTCTAATGAAAGTCTTAAGATTATAGAAGATAAATATGATGTTTGGAATCTACTAGGTCAACTATATGGAAAGTTTGATTATAAAGAGAAATACATAGCACCACCATCTGCTTACATTCATAAATAAGACATTATGCCCTCAGGTTAGGGAGATGAATTTGATTAGGAAGATGGAATGGTGAGAGTTGCTTAGCCTCAAGGCCCATAGATTATGGGTATTGATATATGGTATGATTTAGATGATAAATCTAATTAGAAAGTTGAAGAAAGTCCAACATTGAAAGAATTTAAAGTTATTGTTTAGGATAAGAAGAACCACAATGCTCTAGCAGTGAGTTAAGTGATAATAAAGCCAAATGATAATGAATAAGTAATAAACAAAATGCCGCTTTTAGTTAGCCATATGACTTAAAGTGGAAGCATTTACCAGCTTTATAAGAAGGAAAAGGCTTTAACCAAAAGGAAAAAAGTAATAAAAGAAAGTGATTTAGGTCCAGCCAAGGAAGAGGATGATGTAGTTCTAAAATAACTAAATAAAAATAAAGCCTTAGCCATGATTTGGGATCTACTCATGACCTATAAGAAGCATAGGAATGCACTAGTCAAAGCGTTTAATAATGCTAAGATAACTACTAATGCCTCACCTTGTGAGATGATAGCCTCTTTGATGAAAGCTCATACCAATGCCATTACCTTTTTTAATAAAGATTTGCCTATTGAGGGGAGAATTCACAATTGGCCTTTGTTCATTCAAGCAGTGATGAAATCTAAGAAAACCTCTTATGTCATGGTTGGTTATGGGTCTGCTATCAATGTTTACCCCTTGAGATTGCTACAAAAAGCTAGGATGATTTAGAATAGTCCAATGTCATTATGTCACAACTCGAACCCGAGGGCATGTGATCGACACTAGCGAATGGGAAGGCATAAGGTCCCGAAACCCGTAGTAAGCCTTTATGAAAAGAAAAATAAAACCTTTAAATTTAAAAATTTACTTTATACAAAAACACATTATTAAACTAATTTTTCTAAAAATAAACAAGTTCATGGACATTATAAAATATTCTTCATCATCAATATCATAAATCAATCTTAAACATTATACATAAACGTGATTCATTAAAACTCAAATACATAAGTAAATTTAAGTTATACAATCTCATAGTACACACACTACTGCAATATGCTAGAGTTACTACTACAGTACAACTCACAATAACCTACATAATATAGCTGGTGATGAAGAAATCTGGCGTAGAGGCGGTCTGAGGTCGAACTCCTAAGCTCCTGAAAAAAATAGATTGAGGGGAATCAGACCTCACTGAGTAAGTCAATAAAAAGAGCTGTACGGTTTGAAAACATTTTGAAAACCATATAGTTATAGTGAAAATAATTTATAATGTATATATATAGCTTTTGAAAAATCTCGGTAGAACCCTAAACCCAAATTTCTAAATGGCCACTAGGCCCATTTAATCCAATTAGACTGCCGGTCCCCAAGAGCAAAGGCATCCACTGAGGCACAAGCTGCATTCATCCACTTAATCCAATTACATGGCACTGGCAGTCCCTAAGAGCTAAGGCATCCACCGAGGCACAAGCTGCATTCATCCACTTAATCCAATTACATGGCACTGGCGGTCCCTAAGAGCTAAGGCATCCACCGAGGCACCCATCCCAGTCCATTATTAACTTTCCAATCACTGACGATCCCCGAGAGCAAAGGCTTCCACCGAGGCACCCGTCCCAATTTATATCCACAAGTCATACATATATATCAGATCCATCTCTCAATCTCTATCATGTGCACATGGTCCTGGTGAAACCCACCAGGTAGCCCCTTCTACCAAAATTTCTCAAAATTGATTTTAAATAAATAAAATGCACTTAAATCATAAATAACAACATTTAAATTAAATAAATCATATAATAAATACTAAAAATATGAACGCACGCATCTTTAAATAAAACACATGCACAAATCAATTTATCAACTTACAGGACGAGTGATAAGGCTGACGACTTACAGGATGAGCGAGAAGGCTGACGACTACGCGTCTGCCTCTATCTAATAGTTCCCGCTCCAGTATTCTCTAGAAAAGAAAATAACATACCTATTTTAAAAACACGTTTATGGAATTAAAATTGAAAATCAACAGAAATAATGAAATTCTAGACTAACTCGAGGAAGATCGGATAAGACTCGATAGCTAGGGAAAACCCTAATTAACACTAAAAATTTATAGAAAATGTTACGTTTTACGAGAAAATCTACCAAAATTTTGACAAAGTCTCCTTTGTAAAACGGACATCTCTCTACCATAAGTATAGCCATTCCTGTATAGAAAAATACACTTCTAGTACTCACAGACACTCACACTCAAGTCGGGCTTCCAGAACTACACTTAACTCCGACCGAGATCACAACTCAACCATCACAAAACTAAATCATTTATTTCCCAAAAAATACACATTACATATAGATATCCATAATTAATATAACCATATATATATTTGTTACCAAAATAACATATCATATATATATATATATATATATATATATATATATATATATATATATATATATATATATATATATATATATATAATTTGGAAACAATACTCAAAATTAACATTACTTAATTAAAAATACCAATTAATTTATAAAAATCCTCTAAACCTCTTAAATATTAATAAAGCCAACTAAAATATATATTTAACTATAATTAGCATAAAATTACACATTTATCCATATAATAGAAAAATACCCATAATACTCAAAATAATACCTAATACATTATTTAAAATAAATTTTTGAAATTTAGTGTTAATTAGTCTAAAATAGTAAATAATTTGTAAAAATCCTTCTAAATTCCTTAATTATTATTAAAACCAACCAAAATTTATTATTTAACTATAATTAACACAAATTTACATTTTTACCCCTATAATACATAAATTTACAAAACATATTATTATTATTAAAAAATTTCCTTGAAAATTATACAAATACCTAAAAATTATTTTCTTAACATTAAACTTCTTAATATAATTAAAAACTTAAAATTAACTAATGATTTCTTCAAAAATATAAATTTATCTAATTATCCACATTTAACATAAACTTAAAAATAATTATAAAAATAGTACAAAAATCACAAAAACCTAATTTAAGTTCTAAAATTAATAACACCTAATCATAATACCAATTATCCAAATTTCCTAATTTTTAACAATTAATTTTTGAAATTAATAAAATATTAATAAAATACCCTAAAATTCACAATTAACTTAATAATTTCGTATAATCTTAAATAAAATCAAAATACTAAAAATAATTAACAATAATTTACCCTAATCACTAATTAACTCAAAGAAAAATAAAATAAAATAAAAATCAAATAAAATTCTGCAAAATTAAGAAAAACCAAAATAATATACAAAAATTAGATTTAAACATCTAACTTAGTTTAATTAATCATTTGACTTAGAATAATTAAAGTTTAACACACAAACTAACTTAGACAGCCAGAAAATAACCTAGAAACAACCAAAAATCATCTTTGCGCAACTCACCTTCATCCTCACTTTTCGAGGCCAGAAATGGATGGCAGAGGCGAGGCTTGACATCGATCGACGCCTGAGGAGGTGAGGAAGGTTGAGGGAGCAATGGTGGCATAGATCTAGCTCCGGCAGAGGTGAGGAAGCTTCAAACTGTGAGGAAGAAAGCAACCGGAGGAAGAGAAGAGAAAGAGTAGGTTGCTGGCGGCGGTGATGGCTTCTCTGGGGACTGAGACACGCTAGAGGGAGAGGGAAAACGACAGTGATGGTGGTGGATGGAGAGGGGGCAGCAGCTTGGGGTTGTCAGGTTCTTTGGGTGAGTTTTTCTTCCTTTCATGTATATATATATATATATATATACACACACACACACACACACACACACACACACACACACACAAGCATACTACATACATATATACATATATATACACAATAATAAATTAATACACACACATAAAATAATAATTAAACCCTAATTATATATGTGTGTATATATATATATATATATATATATATATATATATATGTACATAGTAACACATCAAATAACCATGAAATTAATGTAATAATAACCATGATAATGATAAAAATAAATAATGTCATTTTAAATAATAATGTAACATAAATATATCTCAATTAATATAAATTGTATAATATAATTTAAAATTATTTCTTACTAATAAAATCCAAAAATTACTTTGTTTAAATAAAATATAGGGTATTACACAAGCTATAATGTTTCCAGGAAGCCAGTCATCAAAACTTTTAAAGCTGTAGTCACTATAAGAGACATCGAGTTAATAATTGAGTTCACCGTCTTAGACATTTTCCCAACTTTTGCCTTATTACTGAGGAAGAATAAAGGGGTTGAGAAGCCTAGAGTTCTACCCACTAATTTATCAGAAAATTAAATATTCTTTCAATGACAAAGTTATCACAATTTAAGTTGAGACAAATAGCATTATTGATGGCTTGAATGTGGTTCTACTAGGTTTCTAAGTGTCTATAACCCATAAGGAGTGGGTAGATCCCAAGGTTGTAGCCATGATGAAGAAGATGCAATACTTTTCTAGAACTGGTTTGGGTGGAAGATACATTAGGATTACTGAATTTCTTGAGTTTTGAGTCCAAACAAGCAAGCATGGTTTAGGTATGATCCTAAGAAGGATATTGGAACTAAGAAATCAATTTCTTTTATTATTGAGGGCTCAACAGAAGCGTACCAAGGACATGTTGAGAAATGGAAGAATAAATGGGTTGAGAAGCCTAGAGTTAAGATTTTTGCTAATGTTGTTGACTTCTCTAAGGGAAAGCATCTTGCACTATCAGATATGATCATCAGAGTTGATATTGATGAATTGATGAAAAACCTGGGTTCAAAATTCAAGACTGAAACTCCAAACTACATTGAGATTATTGTTATCCTTGAGTCAACCATACACGACATCCTATTTAAAGACTTTTCTAATGACAATGATCTTTGTACTTTTTCTTTATTTGAAACTGATGATGTAATGAACTCTAAAGTTAGTGCAATCAAATAAAATTTTGCTTAATTATTTAAAGTCTTTCATATGGTAGTGTGCATTAAATTGATAACAACATTAGCATATTTGACATTCATTCCATATAAATTGAACCATTTAATATTGGCACAAAAAATGAACCACACATTTTGCAAAAGATTTTACCCCTGAAGTGAGGAGAGAAAAATATATTAATAAAATATTTGCATGGAAATATAAAAACATGCCAGTGTTAGGTTTTTGTGATGTAAGCAAGTAGTAAAATTAAAAATTTTAATCAAGAAACCCTCACAAGATCCATGCAATTTGATTAAATCGATAGACACATTACTTAACACTTTATCTTCTCATAATGAATGAAGGACAAATTCCATTGTGACTATGGTGAAGGCTAAATCAAAATTCCATCGCTCAATACTTTATCTTATCAATTTAGTGGTTTGTCTCACAAAGATCCAATTGGCCATATGTTAAGATTTTTGGAGTATTGTTTTACCTTTAGAATGAATGGGGTGCAACTAAATGTCATCAGACTTATACTCTTTCCTTTCTCACTTATTGATAGAGTAAAAAGATGGTTTACTAGTTTGCCACGCAACTCTATCACTACCTGGTAGGAGATATATTTTTCAACAAATATTTTCCACCTGCAAAAGTGTTGAGAATCAAGAATGAGATCAAATTCATTTTACTAGAGGGAAGATGAAAGTTTTTATCAATATTGGGACAAATTCAAGGACCTAAAAAAAATAAATGTTCATCACACTTGATACCCACTTAGGATTTAGCTCAATCTTTTTATAAGGGTATAAATCCTGCAGTCATATTCAAAATTAGTGTTAAAACTAGAGGAACTATTATGTCTATGACACCAGAGGATGCTCTAGATATTTTTAAAGAAATGGAAAATACATAGAGCTTGTGGTCAAATGAGAGAGTTATGCCAAGGAAGGGTGGAACACTGGAAGTGGATGGATTTACTATGGTAAAGGCTAAATTTAATGCCTTAACTAAAAGAATGGACAAGATGAGTCTTAATGTAATTTCATTATAAACTTCTTTATATTGTGAGCTTTATCATAGTGAACATCCCACCATTGAGTGTTAATAGATGCAAAATTTGTCTATAGAGAGCATGAATTATGTCAACAACTTTAATAAGGGTTAACATCAAAATACTATCTAGGAAATTCATATAATCGAAGTTGGAGGAACCATCCAAATTTTTCATGGAGCAATCAAGGAAATAATTAATTGAGACCTCAAGGACCACAAAGTTTTGTAGGAATTAATGCTCATCAACATTAGGGTCAGTCTTAATTTCAATAAGAGAAAGCTTTATCATCACTATCTTCCTAAAAGAGCAAAATGAACAAATTCATGGATATAATAGTAACCAAGATGCATCAGTAAGATAAGGTAGCTACAAGATTGGAAGGGAGGCTTGAACATATGCATCAAGATACATAGTTAATGTTCAAAAATCATTCTTCTTTAATTTATAATTGTAAGGTGCAAGTGGGTTAGTTGGCTAATTCTTTATCCTCAAGAAATTAAGGGACACTTCCTAGTAACAGAAAGAAATTGTTTAAGGAACAACTGGAGGTAATCACTTTGTGGAGTGGAATAGAATTATAACCACCTAAGAAGAGTGAGCCCGCACATATTGTAGATAAAGAAAAGGAGCAAAAAAGAAGTAGAGAAAGAAAAAGAAAAAGTTAAAGTACAAATTAAGGAAGAGATAGAGGTGAAAAATAATAACAAAAGGAGTCAACACCTTTACTAAAACCTTATAAGCCACTAGTGTTGTTGTTGATACTTAAAATTTGATTATCTATCAAAAGATTCAATGATAAAGGTTTTTATCAATGAGACAGAGGGAGACTTCTTTAAAAGTCATCCTGAGCACTCTTTAGCAAGATGAAAAACCCAAAAATACACTAAAAACACATACCTAAACCTTAAAAACCACTTGAAATAGCCCAAAAGTGCAAAACAATTAGAAGTGTGGGAGCAAGGGCCCTTGCTAAGTCATCCCATGAGTATTGGTTTATCCTATGCAAGTGGGATGTCTGACCCATGCATATGAGTTAATGACCCACACCTTTGGGTTAGAAGCCCTTAAGCCACACTCAGTGGAGTCGCCACTATAGATGACGGGGTTTAGCACGGGTCCAAGATTTTAGCAATTGCGTCATTGTTTGAGCTCAAGGCTTTAGAGAACACATTAACCATTGTCACAAAGACATGCGTGGAGATGAGGAGTCGCCACCTAGGGTAATAACTGGGACAAATTGAAAAGGTGGTACTCGATTCCCTAAAAGAAAACTAGCACCACAACCAGGAGATTCTGGATATGAAATACCAACTTCTTTCAGTCTTGTGTTCATTTAGAATTACTTTATGAATTACTATCTTATCCTCTATTTACATGCAATTTCATATAAACCCAAAACAATAAACTCCAAAGCAAACTAGTCATCAAATATACAAGTAAATAATGCATTCATTAAATCACATAATCCCTAAGTTAGTCTAATCTACATGGATTTTAAATAAATGAGCTAAAGTCTACATGTTTTAAATTGAAAGTGAACCTAAAGGCCTAATTCCTTTTAATTTTAATTAAATGAACCTAAGTCTACTAATTTTAATTCTAAATATGAACTTAAATCTACAAATTATGAAAAAGGGCTTAAATTAAGTGAGCTAAGTCTAAATTAATTAAATTAAATTAAGTGCGTCTATGTCTAATTAACTAAATGGGCTTAAAGGTATTTCTAACCTAAAATCTAATTAATTATGGACCTAAAAATATATTTTAATTAATTAAACCTAATTAATTATCAAATGATATGGGCTAAAAATAAACAAATCAAAATCTAAAATGGGCTTAAGGCCTAAAACACACAAAACTAATAAATAAGCTCAAAAACAAATAAAAAAATAAAAAAAATTAAATAAGATCAAATAAATAACTAAATTAATCCTTACTAAAATCCTAATTTTTATTAACATGCAACCTAAATTAATCTACTTCCTCCATTGATTTTAAATGATTACCAAATTAAAACCTAATTTTACTGACCAATTTAATAAAAAATCATGCAACCACACACATAATTTTATTACTATTCCCACTATTGGGGCTATTACATTAATTCATAAAATAATTAATAAAAAATAAAAATAAAAATAAAGACAATATAAATAAAAAAAATAAAACCTCAGAAACTAAGTCTCTATGGGGTTTTATCCATGGTCTTCTGTGGATTTCCAATAAAATTCATCTCCTTCATATGATCACCATATGTTTTCCTCTATAATCACCATAAAAAATAAAATAATAATTAATGAATAAATTATGATAAAATAAATAGAATAATAAATAAACAAATAAATAAACAAACAAATAAATAAATAAATAAAAGAAGAATAGAAGAATATGATATGCTTATGGATGATTAGGGTGCTCCTTAGATTTGTGATTCACCGTTCTTGATAAGTCTTCAAATCTTTTCTTCAAAAATTCTTCACGAGTCTTGAATTAATTAATGAATCAAAAGTAATTTTTTGATTAAGAATAAAAAATAAAATCACAATTTTCTTTCTCTCCTCTCCTTATTTTCTATGCCCCTCTTTTTTTTTTCTCCCCCTTTTTTCCTCCCCTAGCTCCCCTTTTATAGTGGAACTAGGAAGCCTAACCCTAATCCTAATGTGATTCTCATTCCTAAAGTGTATTCAGGAATTTTGAACCAAATAGGATTAAATTAATTAGGAAGTTTAAACCAATTTAGGATTGAATTAATTAGGAAATTTAAACCACCTAAAACACTAAATTGGAATAATTAGAAATAAGAAAACAGAAGAGTTGAATTCCGATTGGGATTGTGCAATTCCGATCGGAATTGTACAATCATGATCAGAATTGTACAATCATGATCGGAATTATTGAAATTCCAATTGGAATTACATAATTCCGTCAAAATTATGGAATTCTGATGCGTATTTTTTAACATATTTAAAAAAGGCCCCTAAAAAAATTTAAATTTTACAATTAGGTCCTAAAAAGAACTTTGTGATTTAGTCCTTGAGAATATTAAATTCTTCCTTTAAAAGCCCTTAAAATTTTTTAAAGATTAAGCATCGAAAACATTTTCATCATTGGAGTCCTTTGCTGCATCCATAACATGTCATCCCGAAATTGGGTGTCTACAGTTGCCCCCCATTGTCGCTGTTTGCTTGACAAATTGCGGCAAAGTAGAATAGCACCCAATTTTCAAATTGAAAGTTAGGATACTTACCTGTACTCCATGAGGCTTTTGTTGGTGAATTTGCTAACTCGGACGTACAATGTTTTAAATGACATATCATATTCAGTCGTATGATATTGATTATACTTGGTCGTATAATCAATTAAAGATACATTGCACTCGGTCGTACAATGCTGACTACACTCGATCGTATAGTCTATTTTAATAAGAAATATCATACTCGGTCGTATGATGCTGATTATACTTGGTCGTATAATTGATTGAGGAATACATTGCACTCGATCGTACAATGCCGACTACACTCAGTCGTATAGTCTGTTTTTGATAAGAAACATCACACTCGGTAGTATGATGCTGATTATACTTGGTCGTATAATCGATTGAAGATACATTGCACTCGGTCGTATAGTCTATTTTGATAAGAAACATCACACTCAGTCGTATGATGCTGATTATACTTGGTCGTATAATCGATTGAGGAATACATTGCACTCAGTTGTACAATACCGACTACACTTAGTCATATAGTCTATTTTTTTATAAGAAACATCACACTCGATCGTATGATGCTGATTATACTCGGTCGTATAATCGATTGAGGAATACATTGCACTCAGTCGTACAATGCCGACTACACTCAGTTGTATAGTCAATTTTTAATAAGAAACATCACACTCAGTCATATGATGCTGATTATACTCGATCGTATAATCGATTGAGGATACATTGCACTCGGTCATACAATGCTGACTACACTCGGTCATATAGTCTATTTTTGATAAGAAACATCACACTCGGTTGTATGATGCTGATTATACTTGGTTATATAATCGATTGAGGAATACATTGCACTCGGTCGTACAATGTCGACTACACTCGGTCATATAGTCTATTTTTTGATAAGAAACATCACACTCGATCGTATGATGCTGATTATACTCGGTTGTATAATCGATTGAGGAATACATTGCACTCAGTTGTACAATGCTGACTACACTCGGTCGTATAGTTTGTTTTTTATAAGAAACATCACATTCGGTCGTATGATGCTAATTATACTCGGTCGTATAATTGATTGAGGAATACATTGCACTCAATCATACAATGCCGACTACACTCGGTCATATAGTCTATTTTTTGATAAAAAACATCACACTCGGTCGTATGATGTTGATTATACTCGATCGTATAATCGATTGAGGAATACATTGTACTCGATTATACAATGCCATCTACAATTGCCTCCCTTTGTCATTATTTGCTTGAAAAATTATGGCAAAGTAGAATAGCACCCAATTTCCAAATTGAAAGTTAGGATACTTACCTATACTCTGTGAGGCTTCTGCTTGTGAATTTGTTATACTAGGACGTACAACATTTTAAATGACATATCATACTCGGTCGTATGATATTAATTATACTCGGTTGTATAATCGATTGAGGATACATTGCACTTGATCGTACAATGTCGACTACACTCGGTCGTATAGTCTATTTTGATAAGAAACATCGGTCGTATGATGCTGATTATACTCGGTCGTATAATTGATTGAGGAATACATTGCACTCGGTCATACAATGCCGACTACACTCGATCGTATAGTCTATTTTGATAAGAAACATCACACTCAATCGTATGATGCTAATTATACTCAGTCGTATAATCGATTGAGGAATGCATTGCACTTGGTCATACAATGTCGACTACACTCGGTCGTATAGTCTATTTTTTGATAAGAAACATCACACTTGGTTGTATGATGCTGATTATACTCAGTCGTATAATCGATTGAGGAATATATTGCACTCGGTCGTACAATGCCGACTACACTCGGTCGTATAGTCTATTTTGATAAGAAACATCATACTCGGTCGTATGATGCTGATTATACTCGGTCGTATAATCGATTGAAGAATACATTGCACTCGGTCATACAATGCCGACTACACTTGATCGTATAGTCTATTTTGATAAGAAACATCACACTCAGTCATATAATCGATTGAGGAATACATTGCACTTGGTCATACAATGCCGACTACACTCGGTCGTATAGTCTATTTTTTGATAAGAAACATCACACTTGGTCATATGATGTTGATTATACTCAGTCGTATAATCGATTGAGGAATACATTGCACTCGGTCATACAATGCCGACTACACTCAGTCGTATAGTCTATTTTTTGATAAGAAACATCACACTCAGTCGTATAATCGATTGAGGAATACATTGTACTCGGTTGTACAATGCCGATTACACTCGGTCGTATAGTTTGATTTTGATAAGGAACATCACACTCGGTCGTATGATGCTGATTATACTCGATCGTATAATCGATTGGTGAATACATTGCACTCGATCGTACAATGCCGACTACACTTGGTCGTATAGTCTATTTTTTGATAAGAAACATCACATTCGGTCATATGATGCTGATTATACTAGATCGTATAATCAATTGAGGAATTCATTGCCTTCGATCGTACAATGCCGACTACACTCAGTCGTATAGTCTTATTTTGATAAGAAACATCACACTCGGTTGTATGATGCTGATTATACTCGTTCATATAATTGATTGAGGAATACATTGCACTCGGACGTACAATGCTGACTACACTTAGTCGTATAGTCTATTTTTTGATAAGAAACATCACACTCGGTTGTATGATGCTGATTATACTCGGTTGTATAATCGATTAAGGAATACATTGCACTTGTTCATACAATGCCTACTACACTTGGTTATATAGTTTGATTTTGATAAGAAACATCACACTCGATCGTATGATGCTGATTATACTCAGTCATATAATCGATTGAGGAATACATTGCACTCAGTGGTACAATGCTGACTACACTCGATCATATAGTCTATTTTGGTAAGAAATATCATACTCGGTCGTATGATACTAATTATACTCGGTCGTATAATCAATTGAGGATACATTGCACTCGATCATAAAATGCCAACTACACTCGGTCATTTAGTCTGCATTGTCTTATATGATTATGTTGTAATCGATAATTGCTCACAAATTTGGTCGTTTGAGTCGAATGCCTTGAATTCTTTGTGCTAACTCATTAGCACTTTTGTTGACTGACTTTAAATTTTACTATGTTGATTGGCTTTGCAAGTTGAGTAGACCCCCTTCTGGATTTGAAATTCCTACCGAATTGCTGAAGTTAGTTTTAACAAGATGAATGTACAAAAGCATATTGTTATTTTGAAAATTTATAGGAAAATTCATCACTTTGCACGAGATAACATGTACTTAACCAATCTCCTTAATTTTGATCCTCATGACTATCATTTATTTACCATTCGCAAAGGGCAGAGGCATTATTACCCATTTTATGCTGAGAGCATATTTTTTACCAAGTGAAGAGCTTACTTTCACACCTAAATTCAGGAAGAATCTACTAGACAAAACTTATGGTATTTGAGCATAAATGGATAAGATTCTAAGTATCAAAACAATCTTTGAATTATTTTTGTGCTTTCCTTCCTTATTCGAGTATTCCCCACCTTTCTCATATTCTCGGTGTGGATACCATTGGAAAGGTCTTTTGGATACTCATACTCATATAGAACATTGGAGTAAATAGAGCAAATTTTGGCATGGTCCTCTTTTAGTAGTCCCTGCCTTTCTTGTATCACTCAACATGGATACCGCCAGAGGTTTTATGTTGGCACTCTTACTCATTTATGATCATTGGAGTAAATTATGCTTGCTCTTTTTTCTATTCTCCTTTTAGTATTCTCCTGCCTTTCTCGCATTACTCAGTGTGGATACCGTTAAGAGATTTTGTACTCATACTCATTTTTGAGCATTGGAGTAGATTATATGCATATTTATTATTCACAAGATTGAAATGATACCCTAAAATTCAATCAATTAATATCACAAGTCCACAGATTTTGCCTTTGCATGTTCTTCCCCTCATTTGGGTACAAAGCAAGCATTGAATTGATTAGAGTTTAGAAATTCTCAGCATAGAACTGTTAATAAGACATTTGAATTTTGCGAAGCTAATAAAAGAAAGCCACCAAAATCAAAGGTCATGAGATAAATTTTCGTACATGATCTCATGAAGTGGATGACTTTCCTTTCAATTTGTGAATTTTCTTATTAAAGATTTATTTTATTGCAAAATCAAAGGGAATAGAGTTGTACTACTTCCCTTTAGTATTTGCACAAGGTGTGTAATATCCCGTGTTTTTTTAAATATTTTAATACTGTATCGGGATATGTAGTGTTAATAATTTTGTATATAATTATGATATTTTTATGAGTTGATATTTATTTAAAGCTTATTTTAATTATTGTATATTATTTTAAGTGCTTTACGTAAAATTTTCCCGAGAATTCTATTTTTGGGGAAATTTTTACGTAAATAATTTACTATTAATTATTTTAAGTAGATTTACGCATTTGCATGAACTCATATATATTTTTAAAGTACTAAATAACTTATATATGTGTATTTATTTATTTAACTAGGGTTTAATTAATTACCCGAATTTTTATTATTTATTAATTAGTTTTAATATTATTTAATTATTTTTAGTGTATAAATTATTAAAATATTAAAAATTATGTGTGTGGTGTATATTTAATGTGTGTGAGATTTATATTATTATAATATATAGTGTAAAAGTATATATATATACACATACATTTAATATTAAACAAAATATAAAGTTTGAGTTATTTACAAGTGTGCCATTCGTCCTCCTTCATCCCCGATCGTCCCCATCACTGTTCCACCGCTGCTACTTTCGTTCTCAGGCTATCGGTGTGCTGCCAGTAGCTCCGTCCTTCCCAGCCAGCAGCTCCGTCACCTTTCCTTCTCTTCTCCGGCGCCGTTTGCCTCTGTCATTGCCGGAAAACCGAAAGTTTCATTTTCTTCCTCTCTCACAATTTCGGCCACCAAATTGCTTGCTTTCGGTGTCGTTGGACTCCCCTGAAGCCATAGAAGACGATTCCAAACTTTGTTTAAGCTTAAAACTTGATTTGGTATGGTTTTTCTCAATTTTTCAATTTCGGCCATATTGGATTTTGGAATTTTTTTTGAGCTTTTCTTTATGATTCATGAAAAGTCCTTTAACAAATGTTGATCCTAGTACCTTAATCTTCATGTGTGAATTTTTTTAGAATTTTTAGAGTTTATTTTGATTTTTGGGTATTTTTGAATATTTTATTATTATTTTCTAATTTTCAAAAATTAATTAATTAAATTATGAAATTTGTGTTTTATGATAAATATAGGTGTTGAAATGAATTATAGAAATTTATTTGGAATTTTTATGAATTTTTATGTATTTATTTTGAATTTGTTTAGGTTTATGTAATTTTGGAAAATTAGGTTAATTGTGTTTTTAATTGAAATTAATTAGCTAATTGAGTTTAATTATTGATATTATTGATAAATATGATGAGAAAATTAATTTTGTGCAATTATATTATTTTTGGTGAATTTTTGGATTAATTTTAGTATATTTATATATATAGGGGCATTTTGGTAATTTTACCCTAAATTGACTAAAAATGTAATTAAATTGGTTTTAATAGCTATTTAAGGTATAAAAATGATTTCTACAAATTATTCAGTATTTTTAATTAATTAAAACTATTTTTCATAAATTATTTTCAAATTATATATATAATATACGATTTTTCTAAATAAATGAGTTTTTATCAGTTTTTACTATGTTTTAGGGCTAATTATGTAATTTCTACTTATAAAATGTATTTCTATGATATAGGGGTATTTTTGGTACTTCTATATTGTTTTATGGATTGTGGACCCAGGTCGGTAAACTGTAGTTTGGAGTCCGACCGAGGGGTTGTGGATGTGTTTCTATGTCTAGTTTTTCAAAGTGTGTTTCTTTGCAGGGCCGACTCTACTCTTTGAGTAGAGAGATTTCCATTTTACAGGGGAGGTTCTGTCGAATTTTCGATAGAATTCTCATAAAACGTGATGTCTGGTCGAACCCTAATTCTGATTCTGTGTCTACTATTCTAGATCGAGTTTCTAGGATTTTCTGTTAGATTTATTCTGATGTCTGTTATTTATTGTTTATTTAGTTGCACCAAGACCGAGGCCTAGTGGACCAGGCCCATCAGACCCATCTCGAGGAGCGCACTAATTGTGAGTTACTATTTTATATATATATGCTTTAGGATGCATGATTTTAGAAATATATGTTTTATTTTGATTAAATATGCATAATGATTTAGTTAGTACTTAAGTTTATTTTTAGGACATTTTTGGTTTATTTTTGGTATATTTTAAACTATATGCATGTTTTATTAATGAATTATGTTTAAAATGTTTTTAAGTATATTTCTAGTTTATTTTGTAATTTAATTGGATTTATTTGATGTATATATACTTGAAATATACCTGGTTTACTTTTGGTATATTTTTAGTATATATATGGTTTATATTGTTATTTTATTCAGTTCATGCATCATTTATTTTTATGAATGTATGTTTTATGTTTTAATGAAGGATATCAATAGAACGTGCTACCTAGTGGGTAGCACTAGGACCGAGTACGTACTGGTACGCTTATAGCATTTAGGGTATATTACTAACCATTTATGGATATTGATTGGATATGATTGTTGGATGTGTGATATGATTTAGGAGTGTGATTGCTGGAGCTCGGTTGACCAAGTGTCTCGGGGCCAATCACACCGACAATTAGACTGCTGGAGCTCGGTTGACTTAGTGTCTCGGGGCCAGTCTACTATCTAAATGGATCAAGTGAATATATATTGGAATAAGTGAGCCTGTGTGGCTAGAGTGTTGTCTAACACTGTTTTGAGGTTGCGATTTTCTAGGGTTCTATTCGATCCTTCATAAATAGTGATTTTTAATAAAAAAAATATAAAATGATTTTATTGCATATGTGTGTATTTGCTTTTATACATACATATTATATATACTTTTGACTCTGTGCATTGGCATTTAGTATGCATGTATATATATTATAGTAATTCACTCAGTGAGGTCTGACTCCCCTCCATTGACTATTTTTCAGGAGAGTCATCATCTTCAGACCTCAGTAGCAGGCTTGTACGCCGGATTTCTTCCACCCCGGCTTCTTTATGTAAACTGCTTTTCTGAGTCTTGAGTTTTATTTTATAATCTAGACACTGCAGTAGTTGTAGATAAATTATGGGTTTTATGTATTATATTTGTGTGAGTTATGTATTTTGAATATTTGAACTGAAACTTGTATTAAAGGATTTATTTATATATATGAGATGAGGATTTGATTTAAATCCCATGGTGGATTATTATTTGATATTTATGATTTTATTCCACTGCACAGTATTTTATTTAAATTTGTTGTTATTATTACTATTGCATGTTTTACTTTATTTTAGGCTTGCTATGGGTTCTGGATTCGAAAGAATTCCCGTTCCCTAGCGCCGGTCATGGCCCCTATTTTGGGTCGTGACAGGGTGAGGTTTTGACGAGTGATTGGCATTTGCTATCTTGCCTATTCTTATTGATGTATCATTTCCTTTTCCCTTCTTCGTTCTCTTTTATTTTCCCTACACAAAATACCATAAGTTAGTATGGTCTATTCACAAGTGAACAAATTTTGTCAAAATGCAGTGTTTTTCATTTTTGCATTCTTCCCTTTAGATTTGCGATGATGATGCCTCCAATCATAGGGTCGTGATGCTCTACCGTTGAAGTTGTGGCTTTATCCCATTGATGCTATGGTAGAGGGCTTCATTTCTCTTCTCAACATTTCCTACAAAAGAAGAGATTTAGGAGTTAGAGGTTTTTATTTCATAATCAAAGAAGTTTTTAGAGTGCATTCATCTTAAGTTTTAAGTGCATTCTTCCCTTTCATACTAAATATGAGAAGCTTGAGCATCCTATCTAGCCTCTTGAAATTTCCTAGGATAATGCTTCTTGGTAGTGTCACTCTTTTGATTTTCATTCTTTTAGATGTTTCACATGTGGATACTCTGACTACTTTTCATGTTCTTTCAACACTAATTTCAAATGTTAGTAGTAGAGTACTTGCATAATCTTATCTAGGCTTAAAGACTTTTATTATAGAAAATAAGTGTTTCATTAAATATGTATGCAAGTGTATGCATGCTATGTATGATGTGCATGATCCTAATGGGTCTTTTGTTTGGAATAGAGCCACTCATCAATAGCCTGTCAGTTTGAGCATTGAACGATTCGCTGTTGGTACTTCTGATGTTGAAGCTTTCGATATGATTCATCAGACTGATTACTAGGCTACCAAGTAGGGTCCATGGCTTTACAATAGAGCTTGTGATTGACCGATACACTATTGAACTTTTCTTTTGTTACTATTAATGATTGAGGTATTAGCTCTTACACTTTAGCATCCATCTTTGCTCTTTGAATGCTGATACCATTTGCCCCCTGAGTTGTATTTTGCCCCCAGTTATTATCTACATGCACACATGTAATGCTGAAACCATCAGTCTTCCTTTTCTGATTTCCTCTTATGAAACTAGAGACAAAACCAGTGCTACTTGGATTAAAACTGTCATATTCTGCCTATATGCTCAGTTTCTGCTAGTATCTTCTCATGGAGATGTTGATGTAAGAATTATCAGTATCATGGAGTAGGTAGAAACTGGAGCTAATCACGTGCTTGTCATACTTGCTGAAACTATCATTGGGTTAGATAATTTCAAAGTTGAAAATCGACTCTCAAGCAGTCTACTTCTCCTTCAGGTATGTAACCCTTTTTTTTTTTTAGATTTGATTATAGGAGAAATTGAGTCTACTTGATGCCCCTCCCAATGCTTTGACTTATCAACCTCATCATCTATAATCCTGTCCTTTGAAGATAAAGAATAAGCATACTAGAGATCAATGGGTTGATTGGATGAAAGGCATTGCCGATACTGAGATTACTTGGATCTATCCTTGGCGGAGATTAAAATTTGTGATCATCAACTTGTATGACAATTATGTCCCTATTCCCGAATTGTACTCTTCAACCTTTCTTTCTCCTTTACGCCTTTGCCATCAGTATGGTCACTCTCAATTCATTGTTGCTATTATGACTAACTTCGAATGTTTCCTTCTGAGGCAAGACTTCTTGGACAAGGTGAAGAACTTATGGCCTCGTAGAGCTTTGGAACACAATTTGTGCCTGGATGCTGACATGACTACTGATGACAACTACAAGACTTGGGTTACTATGCAATCTATAGAATCATCAAAACTTATCAAGTACAAAAGGACTCAAATATTATTAGATGAGTCAAGAAAGAAATAAAAACATAAGTAGTGGTCTCATAAGTCTAGTTTCTTATGTTTTATTTTTCTTTAAGTCTTTGTGTCTTATAATAAAGATAGAATACACAATATTTAACAAAAATATCTTTTTAATTTATTTCATTATCCAGGGCAAAAATGAGTACATTTATTACATCACATGACACAACTCCTATTATCAGCTAGTCTTTTCAGATTTTCTAACTGAACATTTTTCCTCTCATTTTCATTTCTTTATCTTTTGCCTGATCAACCCTTTATGGGTTTTCTGAACAGCGGGAATGTCCTAACTTTTACCTAACCAGCCTTTTTAGGTTTTCTAGTTAGCGGACTTTTTTTTTTAAAGGTAGTATTTCTTAAGGCGATCCATGTTAATTGGCTTAGTGAACTCATTCCCTTCTAGATCTGATATCTTTGTGGCTCCCTTGGACAGAATTGTCTTGACTAAATATGGCCCTTCTTAATTCGATATGAATTTTCCACTTGGGTCAAACACCATAGCCCTTGCGTGCTTTAATATCATATCTCCAGCTTTTATCTTTCCCAGCTTAACCTTTTTATTGAATGCTCTTGCTATTCTCCTTTGATAAATCTGAGTGTGGAATAAAGCATCCATCCTTTTCTCATCTAGTGATACAAGATAATCAATCCTCTTTTGCATCCATTCGCTCTCGGGGATCTTTGCTTCTATAACCACCCTCAAGGATTTAATTTCCATCTCTATAGGTAGAACTGCTTCACAACCATATACTAATGAGAATGGAGTTTGTCCCGTAGCCATATGTATTGTAGTTCTGTATCCCCATAAAGCAAAAGGAAGGTGTTCGGACCAATCCTTATGTGTCTTCACCATCTTAGAGAGAATCTTCTTTATATTATTAGTAGCTGCTTCTACTGCTCCATTAGCCTGAGGTCAATAAGGTGAGGACTTATGATGCTCAATCTTGTATCTTTGTAATAACTCAGCAGTTTCTACCTGAAACTGAACTCCATTGTTTATCACAATATGATGTGGGACCCCAAACCTACAAATAAGGTTCTTCTCAATGAACTTTGCCATATGTCTAGCTTTTAGGGTGCCAAAGGATTCTGCTTCTACCCATCTTGAAAAGTAATCGATTGCGACCACTATATATTTATGCCCGTTTGAAGTAGTTGGTTTTTCTTTCCCTATTATATCTATTCTGCAAGTAGCAAAGGGCCACAGAGACATTAAACTATTTAGAACTATAGAGGGAAGGTGATTGAGGTTCCCATGTATTTGACATTGATGGCATTCTCTCACTATTCGGATGTAGTCCTTTTCAATACTCCCCTAATAGTACCCCTGCCGAGTAATCTTCTTTGCTAGAATTATCCCATTCATATGTGATCCACAGACTCCTGCATGAATTTCTCTCATCACCTGCTCTGCTTCATCCTTCTTGAGACATCTCAGCTGCATTCTATTCGGCATCCTTTTGTATAATATCCCATCATGACTTGCATAATGACGTGTAAGAACAAGAAGAGCATATCTATCTTTGGAAGTTGCTTCATCTGGGTATCTTCTTTCCTCAATAAATCTCTGGATGTCATAACCATGGCTTTTCCTTTGGCCCTATCTGAATATTCATGACATGTTCTTTGCCATAACATGGAACTTGCATTTTCATTATCACTAAAGGTTTCATCATCGATCCCATCGGTTTATCCCACATTAAAGAAAGTGTTGCCAAAGCATCCGCCATCTGATTGTCATCTCTTGGTAGATGCATAAAAAGACATTTAGTGAAATTCTTTATCAACTTTCTTAAATAATGGATGTAAGGTTTTAGTCTTTCTTCCTTTACTTCCCACTCTTCATTAGCTTGGCTAATGACCAACATGGAATCTCTGTAAACCAATAGGTCTTTTGCTCTGACTACTAATGCTGCTTGCATACCATAGATACATGCCTCGTATTCAGCCATATTATTGGTAACCCTGAAGTCTAATTTCTGGGCCATTGGGATGGTTTCTCCTTCTGGTGTGACAAGAATTACTCATAACCCTGCTCCTCTATTATTCACTGCTCCATCGAAATAAAGTTTATATTCTTGGTGTTCTATTACTGCTAAGTTCTCATATGGAAGCTCTAGATTCCATTGCTCATTTTCTTCGATTGCATTCTAGGTTAGAAACTCTGCTACAACTCTGCCTTTGGTGACTTTTGTAGTGACATACTCTATATTAAACTCCATTAAAAGTACCAACCATCTAGACATCTTTCCAGTTAAAGCCAATATTTGGAATAAGTATTTTAAAGGATCTATCCTTGAAATGGCTTATACTTTGTAGGACTGGAAGTAATGCCTTAATTTCTTTGTAGCCCAGATCATTATCAAATATATCTTCTCTATAAGATTGTACTTTTCCTCATATGGCAGGAACTTTTTACTGAGGTAGTATATAACGTACTCCACCCCTTCGGGCCCTTTTTATGCTAGCATTGCTCTCATCGCCTTTTCTTCTAAAGCCAAATATAAGATTAAAGGCTTACCTTATTTTGGTGGCCTTAATATAAGCAGGTTAGTAAGGTATTCCTTAATCTTATAAAAAGCTTTCTGGCATTCTTCATTCCACTACACAGGCTGATTCTTCCTTAAGAGCTTGAAAATCGGGTTATAAACCATAATAAGTCTTGCAATGAACCTGCTAATGTACTATAGTTTTCCTCATACTTCTTTCTCTATTCTTGGCGCTGGCATCTCCTGAATGGCTTTGATCTTGTCTGGATCAACTTCTATTCCTCTATTGCTGATTATGTGCCCCAATAACTTTCCTGAAGTTACCCCAAAGATGCATTTCTTTGGATTAAGCCTTAGGTTGTGTTTTTCTATTATTCCTAAGAACTTATCCAAAGCCTCAAAGTGTCCTTCTCTTGTTTTAGACTTTACCATCATGTCATTAACATAAACTTCCACTTCCTTATGCATCATATCACGAAATAAGGTAGTGGTTGCTCTCTGATAAGTTGCTCCTGCGTTCTTTAATCCGAAGGGCATCACCTTATAGCAGTATATTCCCCATTTTGTGATGAAAGCAGTTTTGATTTTATCCATAACGACCATCATTATCTGATTATAACCTGAGAACCCATCCATAAACAAATACATCGCACTAGATGTTGCACTATTCACAATCACATCAATATGGGGTAAAGGAAAATCATCCTTTGGGCATGCCTTATTCAGGTCCCTAAAGTCTACACACATTCAAAATTTTCCATCTTTCTTAGGAACTGGTACTATATTTGCCAACCATTGAGGGTATTCCACCACTTCTAGCAAACCAGCCTGGATTTTCTTAACGACTTCTTCCCTTATCTTTTCTATCCACTCGGGCCTTAACCTACGAAGTTTCTACTTAACAGGTTTAGCTTTAGGATATGTTGGAATATGATGCTCCATAATTCCTCTATCTAACCCTGGCATATCCTCATAGGACTAAGCAAATACTACCTTTCTTTTTATTAATATTCTCTCAAAATTTTCCCTCACTTCAAGAGTTAAGTCATGTGATATAGAAATGTGTTTTGGTTGTTCATTTGTGCCCATGTTTAATGAATCTAATTGAATAGAATTAACGTCAAACATGCATGAACGATCATTATTAAAATGCACAAGACCATCAGAATCAACATCACACAAGTAAGCCAAACCAGAATTTATGTCATTGACCATAAAGGAAACAAAGTTTTCATCCTCAAACAAATCGGACATTATTACATTAGTTTCTTCATAAAAAACATCAGTAAAACTATTATTAATGATACTAGCTAATTCCTGTGATGGTTCTTCGTTAAGTGGCAGACAAAGCAGTTCTTCGATGTCTTCGATTTTCATCTTTTCAGCAACTGTCTTCATCACCTTGTCCTTATTATCTTGCACCAGCTTTTTAACTATCTGTTCTTTAAAAATTTCAAATCTAGGAACATCCACACCAGCTACTTGGACAGGCTCCTTTTCACCTTGGTAGAACTTCTCCTTTCCTTGCTTGATAAAGTTACCTTTCAGGGGTCCCACACTCCCTAGGCCGTTTTCATTGAAAAACCTTCTCCTTGTCCTTTTGTTGTTAAACTCAGCTCTAGTATATCCCAATCCTCTTGTGTCATTTTGGTTTTGAATCTGGCAGTTCTGGGATTCCTTGCTCATTTTTCCCTAGTCCTTGCCCTAGTCGGTAATTCATCTTCTTGATCATGTTCATAACCCTTGGATCCATTGCGACTCCCTCTAAAATCATGGCCACTTGATAACCTGGGGGAGTGACTACCTATTTCTAACTATCAATAATTGCAGACACCGTTTTGCTCATACTAGCATCTAGAGTCACCACTTCCCCATCAAGTAGGAATTTTACCTTTTGATGCACGGTCGAAGGCACTCCTCCCAAGACATGATACCAAGGTCTACCCAGAAGAAGGGCATAGGTGATAGGAATATCTAGAACATTGAATTCCACCATTGCCTCTATAGGTCTAGTCTTCACGAAAGCCACAAAGGTTCCTTCTACACTCTTTGTGATGTCATTATAAGCCTTATTACAAGGTCCGATTTTGCCAAATCCTCCACCTTCATGCCTAAATTGGGTAGGATCTATCATGGACAAACATTAACTACAGACCCATCATCCACCATCACATAATAAGTCCTCTTCCCTCTTACTTCAGCTGGGATGAATAGTGCTTTATTATGGTTCCTTCCTTCCATAGGTAAATCCTCATCCTAGAAAGTAATGACCCCGTGCTTTTTCTTAGTAACCTTAGCCACCATTGCTTTAGGAGTTACTGCAGTTTCAATGTTCATCTTAGTCAAGGCCTTAACCAAGGCTCTTCTATGGCTGCTCGAATGCATCAAGAGCTCCCAAATACTTACGTTGGCCTTCGCTTTCTTAAGTTGTTCGAGAATCAAGTCATCACCCTATTCATTCGAGTCTTCTCTTTCAACAGCTTCTTCCCTCTCTATGGCTTTCTCTGCTGGCTTATAACCTTTCCCGCTTTTAGTAACATGACTGACTTCGGGATTATCTACCCATACATCATACCCTTCAGTGCCTTCCTCATCCGAATTATACTAAATATTAATCATCCCTATAGTCCGATCTTTCCTCCCTACAATCCATACCTCGACCATGCATTTTTCCTTCTTGACTAGTTACTTTTCATCATCGAACTCCTCACCCCATCCTATAGGCTCGATTGTATCAATAGATATGTTAAAAGAAGGTGGTTTGGATTAAAACACCTTATAATCGAACTTGCCTGAGGGCTTTCCCAATAAGTCTTCTGCCACTTCCACGCTTTTGGGAGTGCTAGGAGATTTCTTAGTAGTTTTAAGGCTTAGATCCTCAAAAGAGTTTAGCACTTCTTCTTTGCTCACTCCTGAGTTGATCATCATGGTGGTTAGGGGTGGTACGTTTCAATAATTTGGGAAAGGATTATTTTGGGTGTTTGGGTTTGGGTTTTATTTTTTAGGGTCTGTGATTTTTTTTGGAGTCTATGAGGTTTTGGATTTTGTGTTTAAGACACATACAAGAGTCAGTAGGGTGACCAACGACTTGATGAAATTTACAATAATTGTTTTGATCAAAACCAGGTAGGTTTGAGTTTGGTGGTCTATAAGGGGTTAAGGGTCTAAGGAGGCCTTTTTGAATGAGACGGTCTAGGACTTTGGATAAAGGTTGATTAAAATTTGAGAATCTCCTAGGTTGGTGGATGGCATGAACTCCTATGACTCGGCTAGTATTTCCTTGCTGCGTGCCCCCAGCTAGGTAGTTTCTCACTCCAATGTTCCTAGTGGCCTTCTTTTTCTCATTTTTGATCTCTTTAGACTGTAACCCATCATCATAAAGGTCCACAAACATCTTGGGGATCATCATTTGCAACCTCTCCACTAGGTTAGGTTACACATTTCAGATTATCATTCTAACTTGGTCCTTCTCTGCCAATTTATTCTTCATCATTCCCACCTTATTTATGAACCTAGTCAAAAAATCTGAAAATGATTCGTTGGGCTTTTGCTTGGTTAACTCCAGATCTCTTATAGACACCTCAAGTCTAGTATTATAGTCATATTACTTTAGAAAAGTAGTGCACAACTCCCTTCAATATGTTCAGATGGATTTCTCTAACCCATGATACCAATTAATGCCCATACCTTCCAAAGACAACACAAACAGCTTAGTAACCATGACCAAAGGAGCCTTAGTGATACTCATAGTAGTTGTGTATTGACTGAGATGAATCCTCGGGTCCCCAGTACCATCAAACTTCTGCAGTTATGGCATTTTGAATTTGTCAGGTAGCCTATCTTCCTCAAATTGCATCATATCATCAAAGTTAAAAGGGTACCCTAGGCCTTGTCCCCTCATCAACTCTTCCATCTTAGACATCTTCTGAGTCAATGCCTTCATCTTTTTGGATTCCAACTCTTGAACTTGCTCAAGTGATTCCTTTTTCACTTTTTCAACCATATAACTCTCAACATCCTCAAGTTTCGTGTCATTGTTAGCAGGTAGTGGACCCATGACAGGTGGGTTGGCTGTAGAGGGTGGTGCAATAGCAAGTGGTGGCATTAGTCCCGCTAGAGCTTGTTTTAACTCATCTTGCATCATTGCTCTCATATCATCCATTAGTGCTCCTTTGACATCTTCTAGGGTCCATTTTCCTCCCTCTTGTTATTCTATTCTTTCAATTCATTTAGGTTGCATAGATAGATTAATAGGGCTCTTTTCCAGTCTGCTAAGGATCTCTTTCTAGATCGGTTAGGGGCTTAAATTAGTTCTCACCATTCTGCCACCTTTTTGACTCTAAACACAGGAAGACCTAGACAAATCTATGATGGCTGCAAGATAAATGGTTAGTATGATGCATGAGATGCATGTATGCATGATGCACGTGCTATGCAACATGTAGTAAGTAACAAGTTAGGTATACATACATCCTTCCAACCTTATTCCTCCTGCACACGTATTCAATGGTGAGTCTCTTTTCCTAGGATTTTTGGTCTTGGTCTTAATATCAACAGGGGATATCAGGGACCGATGAGCATGCCAAATCTCTCAAAGTAAATAGAAGCATAGAAATAACATTTCTAGGTGTAAAAGATTAGCCCAATCTTTATTAACCTAAACGAGTTTCAAAAGTATGGGCTTGGGCCTTTATAGATAGAAATACCTCATGGAAACATTCACAAGCAATTTAGGTAGATCCTAAGGGAAATAACTAAGCCATTATATGTGGTTAGGGTCCGGTAACAAGGTTAAGGTTCCCTTAGCAAGATGCTCTCCTTTATGGACTTTGAGTTACAGGCCGAGGTCAGAGGGGCCCAGCATCCTTTATAAACTCGAGAGTAGACTACCCCCCTTAAGGACTTAGGTTATAGGCTCTGGTCAGATGAGCCTTGGACCGAGTTAAGGCTAAGAGTGATGGTTAGCCGATCTATAACCCCATGAAGCTAGTGGAATCATGGAGTCATAAACCAATGCCCTTAGTTTAGTAGGAACATCCAGAATGAATGAAAGAATAAAATAATAATTAATAAAATAATTCTAAAGAACACAAGTAGAATCAGTATCTCTTATCCCTATTGGAGTCGCCACTATAGACGGCGGGGTTTAGCGTGCGTCCAAGATTTTAGCAACCGTATCATTGTTTGAACTCAGGGCTCTAAAGAACACACTAACCACTGTTACAAAGATAATGCATGGAGATGAGGAGTCGCCACCCAGGGTAATAACTGGAACAAATTGAAAAGGTGGTACTCGATTCCCTAAAAGAAAGCCAGCACCACAACCAGGAGATTCTGGATATAAAATACCAACTCCTTTCAGTCTTGTGTTCATTTAGAATTACTTTATGAATTGTTATCTTATCCTCTATTTACATGCAATTTCATATAAACCCAAAACAATAAACTCCAAGGCAAACTAGTCATGAAATATACAAGTAAATAATGCATTCAATAAATCACATAATCCCTAAGTTAGTCTAATCTACATGGATTTTAAATAAAGGAGTTAAGTCTATATGTTTTAAATTATAAGTGAACCTAAAGACCTAATTCCTTTTAATTTTAATTAAATGAACCTAAGTCTACTAATTTTAATTCTAAAAATGGGCCTAATTCTACATGTTATGAAGGTATTTAAATTAACAGGCTTAATTCTACATGTTTTAATTAAATAATGATCTTAGATCTACAAATTATGAAAAAGGGCTTAAATTAAATGAGCTAAGTCTAAATTAATTAAATTAAATTAAATGGGCCTATGTCTAATTAACTAAATGGGCCTAAAGGTATTTCTAACCTAAAATCTGATTAATTATGGACCTACAAATATATTTTAATTAATTAAACCTAATCAATTATTAAATGATATGGGCTAAAGTAAACAAATCAAAATCTAAAATGGGCTTAAGGCTCAAAACACACAAAAATAATAAATAAAACCCAAAAACAACTAAAAACATAAAAGAAACAATTATTTAAGATCAAAAAAATAATTATTAATACTTACTAAAACCCTAATTTTTATTAACATGCAACCTAAATTAATCTACTTCCTCCATTGATTTTAAATGATTACCAAATTGAAACCTAATTTTTGCTAACCAAGTTAATCAAAATAAACATGCAACCACACACACAATTTTATTACTATTCCCACTATTGGGTCTATTACATTAATGCATAAAACAATTAATAAATAAAGAATAAAATAAAAATAAAGACAATAAAAAATAAATCCTAAAAACTAAGTCTCAATGAGGCTTTATCCATAGTCTTCTATGGACTTCTAATGAAATTCATCTCCCTCATATGATCACCATGTGTTTTCCTTCACAATCATCATAAAACATAAAATAAATTAATAATTAATGAATAAATTATGATAAAATAAATAAAAGAAAAGTAGAAGAATATGATATGGATGATTAGGGTGCTCCTCAGATTTTTGATTCACCGTTCTTAATAAGTCTTCAAATCTTTTCTTCAAAAAAAATTCTTCAAGAGTCTTGAATTAATTGATGAATCAAAAATAATTTTTTTGATTAAGAATAATAAAATCACAATTTTCTTTCTCTCCTCTCCTTCTTTTCTATGCTCTCCTCTTCTTTTTTCTTTTCTACACTCTCCTCTCTTTTTTCTTTTTTTTTCTTTTTCCTCCCCTAGCTCCCTTTTTATAATGGAACTAGGAAGCCTAACCCTAATCCTAATGTGATTCTCATTCCTAAAGTATATTTAGGAATTTTGAACCAAATAGGATTAAATTAATTAGGAAGTTTAAACCAATTTAGGATTGAATTAATTAGGAAATTTAAACCACCTAAAACACTAAATTGGAATAATTAGAAATAGGAAAATGGAAGAGTTCAATTCTGACCGGGATTATGCATTTTCTATCGAAATTATCGTAATTCTGACGCGCATTTTTTTAAACAATTATTTATAAAAAGGCCCTCGAAAAAATTTAAATTTTGCAATTAGGTCCTAAAAAGAACTTTGCGATTTAGTCCCTGAAAACATTAAATTCTTCCTTTAAAAGCCCTTAAATTTTTTTTTTTAAAGATTAAGCATCAAAGACATTTTCATCATTAGAGTCCTTTGTTGCATCCATAACATGTCATCCCGAAATTGGGTGTCTACACGTGGGTCGCATGACCCATGTTCATGGGTCGAGTCCCTAAGCTTATAAATATGTGTTTGTTTTTTACTTTTTTGGGACTTTTTTTGGAGAGACACAAAAATCACTTTTAGAGAGAGAAAAAACACTGAATTAAGACAAATTTATGGCTAATTTTAAACTAATTCTCAATTTAAATTCATTGTAAACAAAGTGAATGACATGTGGAGACCCATACCCAAACACTATAAACCTAATTTTTATTCATTTTAGGACTTTTGGCACTAATCTAACCAAACCAAACATCATCATAGCCAAAGTGCAAGTCTAGGGTATATCCTAATCCCTTTAAGGATCTTTAAATCATTCTATATAAAATTTGCATTTGAATAATCATTTTCTCTTTTTCTACTACTCATATCTTTTTATTTTATCATCTTTTTCATGCATTTAATTAATTATTTTATAGTGGAAATGTGATTTTATGATGTTAAAGTAGTATATGATATGTTAAAGGAGTGAGAAGTTTGGGTTGAAAATTCGAGAGTGTTTGCTGCATTTTTGCATTAATTGTAAATTCTTGTCATATTGGCAACATCTTTTTATCATTTTTCCTTTATTTTAGTAAAGTTGGTATTTTGGTACTAGAGTGTAGGGGTGAGCATTTACCGACTGACTTAAGATTGCCACCTAAATTAGAATTAAAATCGAGGTTCGGTTAAGTTTTTGAAGTAAAAGCAAATTGGTTCAGGTGAGGGGAGGCGAGTTGATCGATTTATGGAAGGCAATTTAGTTTAGGCTTTCTAAAAACCAAACCACTTGAATTTATGAAATTTTAAGGGACATGTAAGATGATGTCATTTAAATTAGGGGGGGTAGTATATAAACATCCTAAACTTTTTCTAACCTTAAACCTAAATCTGTCTGGCCGCCTCACTCTTCTCCCCTCTTTTAGAAACCTCTCTACTAGAAACCTCTTACCTCTCTACAACCCTTTATTTTTCTCTCATTTAACCATAATTTCTCTTAACACATATTTATTCTCTTAGTCTCTTAGTCTCTTAGTCTCCTTCTGCTACTCAACATCTCAAGTTGAGATAGTGTCCATCTTTATGGAGTCTCTGTCTTAGTCTCCTTCTATGATATAAATCTTAAATCAAAAGAGCCTGACTTATAGTGTCAAATAAAGTGATGGATTTGAAGAGTTACCACCATTTTGTTGAGTGTTTGTGTTGTTTTGTTTACTGTTAGTTTTAAACCTTCAATTTTAGCACTCAATCATTGATAAAATTGACATACAAATATGTTTTTTTTTATTATAGTAAATGATTTAAACCCTCTGGATATATAAAGATTTTTTATTTTTAAAATTTTTTTATGATTATGAATTTATGATTCCTTTTATTGATTCTCTGTGTTTTTTCATTTTTAAGGGACTCGAATGGATGCTAAAAATGACCATATTAAGTTATTTATGATCTTTTTATGAGATCTTATTTGGTGGAAGCTTTTTTTTTAATATCTCAAAACTGAGATCATAAATGGTGGAAGTTTTGATGCATCTATGACACTGATAGTGAACAAAACAACATGCGATGGTTCTTATTCTATTAAGTTTATAATGGTAAATATTTTTCATTATATTATTGATTTGGTTATCATTTATGAAAATACTTTTAAAGTTTCTATTTTCCTTTATATGGATATGTTATATATTTTATTATATGTTGTTTTCCCTTTGCATGATTGCATCATTGGTACATTGGAACCTGTGAATAAGTTATGCGGATCTATTAGTAATTATCTCATTTTGAGATCTAAAGGTGGAAGCTTTTTTCAATTTCTAATGATATAATTTATGTAAGGTAGAAGTGAAGTTGATCTGATCCATATTCTTGTGCCACTCTAAGCTGAAGAGACTAAAAAAAAAAAAGCTAACACAATGTGTTCAAATGATTATGTTAATGATGTTTATAATTTGCATTTATTATGTCAATTGTTGCACAACATTAATGAGTTTTTTTATATTAGAACTATGTAGATGGACACTGGAACTATTAATTCCAGTGGCAACAATGATACTAATGCTAGTGCCACTAGTAGTGAACCGATGGTGGAAGCTCAAAAGAAACAAAATGTAGTTGCAAAAGAAAGGAAGGAGACTGAGTCCCATTCTAAGGCCTAGCCATATTTTGAAAAGATAAGGGATACATCTAATATAGTTACTCAAGCTAGATGTGTATATTATGCAAGTGTCTTTAATTGTCACTCTAAAAAGCATGGAACTTCATCTATTAGGAATCGCTTATTAAACTATATGAAAATGCTTACTTAAAAGAAAGCAAACAATCACTTTTAACTTTTCAACTTGCTATCAATGCTTCTAAATCGAAATTGCATGAATATGTGGGTGTATTAAGGATATGGAAATTTGATCATGATTAAATTAGAAATGCTCTAACTTATATGATAGTTGTTGATGAGTTGCCATTCAAGTGTATGGAAGCTCTTGGTTTTAAAAAGTTTTTATCTGTGGCCTATCCTAGGTTCAAAATACCCTCTCGATGGACAATTAATGGGGATTATTACTCTTTGTTTCTAGCTGAGAGATTAAATTTGAAAACCTTTCTAAAAATCATTCTTAAAGAGTCTATTTGGACTTCCATTCAGAGAATTAACTATAAGTTCATAACTGCACACTTCATTGATGATAAGTGGAAGCTCTAAAAAGGAATTATACCTTTGGTTCATATATCATCTCATAAGGGGGAGTACATTACAAAGGCAATAGAGTCTTGTTTGGCAAAGTGAGGGCTTAAAAATATTTTTTATATTACACTTGACAATGCATCTTTAAATGATACAACTGTTATTTTTTTTTAAAAAGCGTCTTTTAAGTTGGGGGTACCAGTGCAGTTTGGTCTAAATAGGTCAATATGCAATGTATTGCACATATTCTAAACTTAATTGTGAATGAGGGGCTTAAGGAGTCTAGCAAATCTATTAAAAAGGTGAGGGAGGCTGTGAGATATGTTAGGAATTCACCCTTGAGGTTGAAAAAATTTAGAGAGTATGTTGATTTACTTGGCATTGAGTCAAAGGCTTCCTTGACTATGGATGTTCCAATAGGATGGAACTCAACATAGTTGATGCTCCAGTCGACTTGTCTATATGATAAAGTTTTTAAAATTTTTGATGAATGTGAATCATCTTTCAGAGTTGATCTTGGTGATGAAGTGCCTAATTTTCTTGATTGGATCTTTATTCAATAGCTTGTTGATTTATTGAAGTTTTTTTTTTATGAAATGACTTTAAGGATTTTAAGTTCATTTTATGTCATTGCTAACACATTTTTCTCTAAAATTTATGATATCTTTTATGTGCTAAATGATTGGATAACCTATAATGATGCTTCTAAGAGGTCAATTAGGTTTTCAATGAAGTCCAAATTTGATAAATACTTTGAAGATGTTGATAAAATGAATATGTTAATCTTTATTACTAATGTTTTGGATCATAGAGACAAGCTGGAGTTTTTGGAATTTTCTTTGTCTCAAGTGCAATTCATGAATTTTCTTCTGTGGAAGCATATTTTCTTCTGTGAAAAGTGCAATTCATGAATTTTTTGATGATTATCTTGCTTTGTATACTCCTACTCTTGCTTCTTGTGAATCTGCTGGTTAACTAACTAGCTTAAGTCCCTTTAATGACTTTGTTGATGCTACTACTACCTCAGTTACTAAAATATCATTGCTAAAAGCTAAATTCAAGAAGCAAAAATTAGATTTTGGAATTAGTAGAAGCAAGAGATTAGAATTGGATATTTATTTGAGTAAAAAAATTTTGGAGGATGAGGGTAATTTTAATTTACTTTTATGGTGGAAGCTTAATGTATAAAGGTTCCTAATTTTGTCAAGATTTTCTAGAGATGTTTTGGCTATTCCAATCCTGATAGTAATATTAGTGAGTCAGCTTTTTCAATTGGTGGAAGGGTGCTTAATGTCTTCCAAAATTCTTTGACTGTAAAAATTATTGAATCACTAATATGCACATAAGATTAGCTAAGGAAGCATGACCAACCAATCAACATTGAGGCATCAATTAAAGATTTAGAGAAGCTTGAGAATGATAATATTTTTTAATTGCTTTTTAATTTTAATTTTAAGTTCTTAATTTCACTTTTCTTAATGGTTGTATTCATTTATCTTCTTCTTATATTCTTAGTAGACTTACCCCAGTTGGCATTGGACTTAATTAAATCTAACTTAACTTGTCATACCTCAAATTTGACTATCCCCAAAAAGGTCCAATGTTGAAATGAATCCCCGAGATGACTAGAGTCTAGTCGTTCGTAACACCTCTAAAGTGTGCAACCTTAAAAAACCTAACCGACCCCACTAGTGTGCAAAATTGATCACTGAGCCATTAATTTGTGCTTAGACCTTGTAAAATGTGATTTATCAGAACAATAAGAGGTTTATTTTAAGAAAAATCCTCTCAAAATACTTAGCTTATTGAGCCGATGCATATTTTATTAGACTAGGACCCAGCTTCGTGAAAAAAATGGAAATTGATTTTGACAGAACAGACTTTGAAAATATGTCTGGAAGGCTCCAAAACCACATAAGTGGTCCCAAAATAGCCCAACATAACTCAAGTATTAGTGCGTATCACTCAGAAGTGCGCGTGAACACCCCTTGGTGTCATCTGCTAAAAGTGAGGCCGAATTTGGAAAAATGGACTCTGTAAATATGTTTAGAAGGCCCAAAAACTTTGGGAACCAACCTCAAAATAACATGTGTAAAACTCAAGAAGAGTGCGTAGAGCATCAAAGTGCGCATGAAAATAAACACGTGCATATATGGCCATGTGCCAAGCGAGTGACCATGCGCACACTATGCGTGGCCACACGTACTTGGCATGGCCACACTAAAAATCCCCTTATACGTGCATAACCATGCTTACACCACCCCATTCTACACATTTTTTCCTATAAATAGACCCTTCTACACCCCATTTTGGAGGGGGGAGCAAGTGAAGACACACACACACTTAAAATTCAGTCCAATTGAAGGTGTAGGAAATCCCACTTCATATAGTTTTTGCTCTTCCATAGCCTTTCCCTGAGGCTGTTAGATCCCTTTTTCCACCAAACCCAACCTCATGTTTGTCAAAGAAGGCTTCAAAGGTATACAATCTAGCATCATTTTAAACCTCTCGATGAGGAAAGCTTGATAATCTCTCGAAGCTAAAGCTTCAAATCTCACACAAGCTTAGCCAAGTCTGAGGACCACACAATTATTTTAACACATTTATTTTATTTTATTACATTTTATTTTACTATTGCCAACATTTGGGAATACTGTTGTGCTTGTGTGATGAGACATGTAATCTTACATGCTATGTGGATAATATATGTTTTATTATGCTCATTTCATATCATCATTCTGCATCCTCTATTTTTGAAATCATGAAATCACACCGTAAAAATCAATAACGTGAAAAAGTTAATGTCCTAGAATAGATTTATCATGCTCTCGGTCCAATGATAACTTCATGCATCCTTTATATTATCATCATTCATCATCATAGCATAAATAATCACCATAAGCATGATCATCCTATCATTCATCAAGTAAGCTATGTAAATGATCATGTTATCCTTGCAAATCAACAATATTAGATTTACTTTTTTGCAATCTTTTCCTTTTCATATGTACTTTATCAGGGTGATGTAATAAAATTTTTAGCTTTATTATCCTATACTATCTGATGTACTGTGTGAATTCTATATAAACTTTCATTATCGAAACTAAGGTGTTGCGATAGCTATGCATCGAATATCATATAATAAGAAATAGTCAAAAAGTAGATGTGATCCCCTAAACCTAGAAATCTCTATTGGGAACAATACTCACCGAGTCACTTAATGTTGTCCCTTTATTTTCTTGATTTTCTAAAAATCGGGGTGGCAACTCCACAAAATAAAAAATGTCTTGTCACCTTGAGACGAATCACTTGTCCCTATTTGGTAAAGTTATCATGTCCCTCAGAAATGGAAAGACCCGCTGCACTGTCTAACAAAGTAACAAAAAAAACCATAACAAAAGTGACTGTCACTTATAGTGGCGACTCCACTAGGGACTTCTAAGTAAGAGGGATCAACTTAAAAATGACTATTTCTCATTATACAATACTCAATCATATAGAGCCCCTAACCATTGCATTTGCACTACACATCACATGCGCATCATTTGTCTCTAAAAGCCTCGATAATACTAAATGACATCTCTATTATGATTCCACTCAAGTCACGAGATAATGAAGACATGGTATTATCACCTTTAGTCATTACTCATGCATTTGTCGAACTCATCTAACCAAAGTCTATAACCTAAGCCCTTAATGGGGTGACTGAATTATCAAAAGAATTCTAGACTCACTAACTGGAGTTTGTAACCCTAGTCATATAGGGGCATTCTCACTAAAGGAACTCTTAGCCTTTCACCCTAACTCAGCTTATGTAGATAAACCAGTAGTAATATCTACTAGGATTCCACCAAGCTATGCATGCTATCCCTGTCTTAATGCTATTTGCTTGACCTAATACTCATAAATGACATGACCCTCCTAGTGTCTATCATTGAATGATGTCATACTATAAATTTTCATAGAAAATTTACACTTAGGACCATGTGATTGTCATCTACTTTGTATGAGCCTGAAGCATAAGGAATGATGAGAATCATGTACCTCAGCTTAAATAGTCTATGCAAATTCACAAATAAAGACATCCCTCGATGATGGAATCTATGAGATATCATCCATTTATCCTTATCAGATCAAATGAATGGGTTAGGAACCTAACTAGATTATGGACCTTTATGTCGGCAAAATCAAACTGTACAATATCAAAAGATACTTTCATGACTTATGGTAAGCATATTGAATATCAATATGGGGGCAAGAACTCAGACTCCCTTTGATTCACCTTAGTCCTATGCATACAGGCACATACGAGCTTTAGAGATCATTTGAAGCCCAATAATTAACCCTCACATTGACATCATGTGATTATCTCAAGCACATTTGAGTATCGTTCCTCAGTTTACCCTTTGGTTCTAATTAACATAAATAGAAGTAGCTTAGTTCTGAGAGCGAAATTATAGTCCCTTGATGACTATAGGTTCAAAACTCACCTAGGAAAGAGACTGGATGACCTCGTGGAGAAATAAGGTTAGAAGCGAGAGCTTACTTCTGATTGGTTTGTTCATTGTGTAGGAAAACTAACCACCCTTAATCATACATACATCACATACATCATATACATGTAGATAGCACGTGATGACCAATATTTCTTGCAAGAATAATCATTTTTCCATCATGGGATTTTTGCATCCACTCCATGTATACATGCTCACCCTTTTCTCTTGTAGGCACATGCCATGCATCATTCATTTAGCTAACTCTAATAAATGTACAAGAATACTACATTCAAGCATGAGTGACCAAGAAGATACCTCCTATCAGCAATTCAGAGACAAGCTAAAAGAGGGGATCCAAAAGTTGCTTGCTGATGGTACCATGACTAAAATCCTCTAAGCCCAAATCAAAGCCAAAAGTGCCTTATATGGGAATAGCACACCACTAAATAAAGCATATGCATTCGTTCACCTGAGGGTAGATAAGGCAAAGGGAATTCCCCGAACTCCAGTTCAAGTTGATGATGACAATGATTACTACCAAGATCTCAAGAATACACCAAAAGCTATAAAAATTGCTGACATGACTAAGCTTGAATCGATAAAGGAGGTTAAACTATTGGCCAACCGAATGGCTCAGTTAGAATTCATCTTCAAAGACAAGGGACCTTATGGCTTTAAAAGCTTCATTAACCTAGTGTTGTTCAAAGATGAGCCGCTTCTAGATGATTTTAAGCTGCCAAAATTTTCTAAGTTTGACAGAATAGGAGATTCGAGGGTCCATCTAAGGCAATATGCTACCTTTATGGCTACCACAAAGCTTACAAAATAAAAAATTATTCGATTCTTCTTCACATCACTAAAGGAAGGACTGAGGGCATGGTTCTTTGACCTTAAAGATGAAATAAAAAATGATTAGCTACTGCTAACTCAGAAGTTTATCAAGCAGTATGAATACAACACTCAGTTAGACATCACTCGAAGGGACCTTGAGACCATAAGGCAGAAACCCAGTAAAGCTTTCTCTGATTATGTCACCAAATGGTAGGGAAAGGTAGTCAAGATGAGAAACTGTCCTCCTAATGATGAATAAATAAAGCTAATAACTAAAGGGGCACTACCATGCTTCAAAAAATAGATGATCTTTGCTCATCCTAACTTTAGAGCTCTTCATCAGGCTGGGATTAGAGTTGAGGATAAGGAAACTGAGTAAGCTAGAAACACTTTTCACATAATACCTAACCAAACACCCAACACACCTTCACCTAAACCACATAAATAAACATGATCCAAGCCAACACCCATAACTCACAATTTATCAATACCATCAAACCACCAAGAAAATTCTCAAACTTTAACCTCCCACTATCCAAAGTATTCCAAAGGCTTCAATAAAAGAATATCCTATAGCCATATGAGCCTAGGCCTCTTCCAAACCCATTATTACCTTAAATTAACTAAAACTTATTCTTCCATTTTCACCAAATGCCTGGCCACACCATTGATACATGCAGAACTCTTAAAAATGCAATCCAAGACCTCATTGACTCTGGAAAAATTGATGACCCAGAAAAATGACTCAATATCAAGACTAATCCTCTCCTAAACTATCAAAACATGCCTTTACCAACTATCAGCATGATCTCCTCTAATATGCCAGAAGACCTTGTTGAAAAATCAATCCAAGCCATACAAGAAACCCAAGAGAAAACCTTAGAGGACAAACCAACAAATCCCATTCTTGAGCCTTAAGATTCTAGTGAAGATGAGTAATGCCCTTCTACCTTTGAATACATTCTAATCCCTTAAAAGTTCCTTCCCCACTTGATGATGCAAAAAAGAGCTAGGGATACAGCTCTCCCTATGAACAGTGAAGTGATTGATTGCCCTTACTCACAAGAAGTAGACACATACAAAAATTTCAGCAGTAACTATGAAGTATGGGATTTACCAGGCCAGCCATCTCGGAAGTTCAACTATAAAGTCAAGTACACAACACCTCCTGCTACCCGCACACTCTTAGAAGACATAGTACCCTCATGATGGGTAGAAGAATTTGACAATGAAGATAGGATGATCAGTACTATTTAGCTTCAGAACTTGTAGATCATAGGGATAGACATATGGTATGACTATGATGATCTTGAAATCATTATTTGGGACTAGAATAGTAGTATAAAAGCATATAAACAAGTAACTAAGAAGCCCTTACTAGTAGTTAATCCTGTAACTCGCAACGAACAGGTATTATAGATAGTGGGGTTTAGCGTATACCTAAGATTTTAGCAACCGTAACACTATTTAGGCTCCGGGCCTTAGGGAACACACTACTATGCTACAAAGTCAAAGCGTGGAGAAGAGGAGTCACCACCTAGGGTAATTACTAGGACAATTCGATTGGTGGTATTCAATTCTTTAAAAGAAAGTTAGCACCATAACTAGCAGATTCAGGGAATGGAATACTAACTTCTCTTAGTCTCATGTTCATTTAGAATTATTTTATAAATTATTACTTCATTCTCTAATTACATGCAATTTTATTAAACCTTATTTGAACATTCATTTAACCTTAAGGCATCTAGTCAATAAAATCACACATAAAAATGCATTCAAGCGCATCATCCCTAAGTCTAAACTAAGTTAATTTTATTGAAAGTTAGCTAGATTTACAATTTTTATTACAAATAAAAATGGACTAAAGGTGGGCCTACATTGTTATTAGTTAATAAGCTTAAGTTTATTGATTTCAATTATCTACAAATAGGCCTAAATCTATAAATTTTTAAAGAAATTGGATTTTATAAGTGAGCCTAAGTCTATTTGTTTTAAAATGGGAAGTGGGCCTAAGTCTATTTATTTTTTAAAAAGAAATGAAATTAGATGGGCTGAGCTAAGTCTAAATTAATTTTAGTTAATCTAAAAATGGGCCTAAGTCTAAATTAACCTAATGGGCCTAAATTGATTTTAATTAATTAACATAAACCATTTTAAGTCTATTTTATTTAGTGGGTTTGAACTTATCGTAGGCTTGGGGCCTAAAGAACTAAAATATCTAAAAACAAAACCTAAACAAAAATCATAACAAAATTATATCAAACACAAGATTTATGTGATTTTCTAAAAACCCTAAATCAATTTACATGAAACCATAAATTAATCTACACCCATCATTGATTTTAATTGATTTTTACCTAATTGAACCTAAAGTACTAATTCATTTTAAAAGCATAAAAGTAAAATTTTACTATTCCACTACTAGGGTTATTACAATATTCTACGTACTGAAAATTAAAATTAATTACAAACCCAAATTAATTAACACACAAAACATGTAAAAAATAATAAACGTGGAAACATCAAACCCTAAAATGTAATCACAGTTTAGAATCCATGGCATTCCATGGATCTTCTATTTGATTTCTGTATATTTGGTAGTGACATTATCAATCCCTAATTGGATTCCAAAAGGAAAACATAAAAAAAATCATAGAAATCATATTAGCCAAATGAGTAAAATAACAAAATAATAGTTAAAGGAAATTAAATTAAAAAGAAAATCAAATAAAAATTAAAGGAAATTGAATGAAAAAGAAAATTAAAAGACAGGAGAAAATGGAAATAAGATGTTACACATATTCTCTTGGATGGCCCCTCAGATTAGGATCATCACCGTTTTTAAACTCGTTGTTTGATTCTGGATAAGGACTTATTGCATTAAAAGACACAAATCATTATTTTCAAAGCTTTTGAAGAATAGTATCAAGAAACCAGGGTTTTGAGAAATAAAAGAAATCAATATTTTGAGTATTGTGCAGGTTTTCTTCTCAGTAGCGTCTCTAGTTTTTCATAATTCTAGGGTTTCGTGTAGTAAGGTTTCTTTTTCTTTCACGCCATCCCCCTTCACTGACGCAGTCTCTACCTTTTAAAAGTAGAAAATTGCGAGCTGACCTTCCTCAATTCTAGGAAACAAACTCTAAACAAACTTTATCTATTTAATTTTCAAAATTTTTTATGTGTTTTGACCAAGTTATCTGCTAACAAAAAATAAATAAAATAAATTTTTAACCAATAAAAAAAGAGAAAATTTGATAAAAAAATTGAAAAATAGGATTTTTCACGCATCAACATTGTGTAATGCCGATCCCGATCGACATTACTGATACGATCCTCAAAAGGGTAAATTTGTGAAGTCTACACATAAATAAAGTCAAGTACAAAGCTTGGACGAATTTTTGGGTTATTTTCTATTTTGGAGTCAATAAGGAAGATTCAAGAAGATTCTATAAGATGTGAGAAGATTCAAGGACATTCCAAGTCAAAGTCAAGAAGTCAAAGTCAAATTCAAAGTCAACAAGTCAAAGTCAATGGTCAACATCCAACTTGACATGTGACATGGCATGCTTCAAAGCTTAGTTGTCATTAGTTATTTGTTTAGTTGTCTTGAGTTGTCAATTTGACTTTTCAATGCTTAGTTGTCATGAGTTGTCAATTTGACTTTTCAAAGCTTAGTTGTCATTAGTTGTCATATTTTAGAAGGGATCCTATTTATTTATGGAATTTCCTTTATAGGAGTCTTTAGGAATAAATAAGAAAACCTATTCCTTCAAGGATTAGGATGTTTACATGCCTATATAAAGGCCATATCAATGTAGTACGAATTAAGAATGAGTTTTATCAATTAAGTTTCAATTCTTGTGAGGTTAAAGTCCTTCTCTTTTGTTCTTAAAAGAACTTTTGTGAATTTATCAAGTGAAGGCTTGGTATATTCAAACCTAGTTTAATTTAGACTTAAAATTGACTTTGTTAATCTTTGGTTTATATTAAATAACCTTTAATTCTTTATAATTAAGGTTCTTAAGTACAGGTTATTTAAGGGTCTTGTTGGGAATTAAAGTTTCTTTTTGCTTGATTTATGAACGATCCTTGGCAAGGTTATCAAGATTGAATACGGGTTTGGTACAAGTTAACCACGTTCGTATCAATTACACAATGCCAATCGGCATTAATAATGCCAATCTTTAAAAATCCTAAAAACTTGATTTTTTTTTTTTGCAATCAAAGCCTAAAAACATTGCAATTTAGTCCCTAAAGTCCATAAAACCGACAACCGAGTTCAATTTTTGAATAAATTTCATCATAAGGGCTTACGTCGTAATTGTGCATAATTGCATTCTAAAATTGAGTGCTAATAGGTATATCAATCACTTAAGAAAGAGAAGGAACCCTCTAAGGAGAAAGAAGTAGCATGAGATCAAGCTCTAGTCAAAGAGGAAGACATTATCCTTAAACAGCTTAAGAAAACTCAGGCATAAACTAGTATCTGGGACCTATTCATGGCCTATAAAAAGCACAGAGATTCCCTAGTTGGAGCACTGGATGAAGAAAAGATTGCCTCTCTAATGAAAGCTCCTTCTAATACAATCACCTTTTCAGATGAAGATTTACCCCTCGAGGGAAGGGTCCACAATTATCCTCTCCTTATACGAGCAATTGTCAAGACTAAAAAGACCTCATGTTTTATGGTAGATAATGGGTCTGCCATCAATATTTGCCCCCTGAGGTTGCTATATAAGTTTGGGAAGAATGTTAAAAACCTGGAAGAGTCTAATATGGTCATACGAGCCTATGATGATTTAAAGAAGCCAGTCATCGGCACTTTTAAAGCAGTAGTTATAGTAAGAGATATCAAATCAAAAATAGAATTTACTATCCTGGACATCCCTCTAAATTTTGCCTTGCTACTAAGAAGACCTTGGTTCCACTCACTAGGGGGCATACCTTCCACTGTGCATCAGAAGATTAAGTTCCCTATGAATGGAAAGGTCGTTACCATCCCTGCTGAAACAAATAACATTATTGTCTATCTGAATGTGGTCCCACTAAGATTCTAGGTTTCTATGATTAGTAACAGTCATATCAATCCTAAAGTTGTTACTATAATGAAGAAGATACAATATCTGCTTGGAACAGGATTAGGAGGAAGAAACATTAGAGTCACATAATTCTTTAACTTTTGAAGATAGACTAACAGAAATGGTTTAGGGTACAATTTTAAAAAGGATAAAGCTAAGAAATTAACCTGTTTTATGGCAAAAAGATTAACCCAAGTCTATTAAGGACAAGCTGAGGAATGGGTGAGCAATAAAATCAAGAAACCAAGGTTCGAGATCTTCAATGACACCCTTAAGGAGAAGCTCTTACTAGACATGATCACCAAGACTAACATCTGTGAGCTTATGAAAAACTTGGAGATAGAATTTGAGAGTGAAGTTATCAATCATGCCCAAGCTGTTGCCATCCTCGAATCGAGCATTGATGACATCCTATTGAAAGACATTGCTGATGATGATCTCTATACTTTTTCTTTGTTTGAAAGTGATGATGTAATGGATGCTAAAGTTAATGCAATGAAATCATATTTTGCTTACCAGTTTAATGTCTTTCCTGATGGTAGTGTGCATTGCATTGATCAAAACATTAGTATATTTGACATTCATTCCATAAGCACTAAATCATTTAACATGGGCACGGAATCTGAACCATGCATTCTGTATATTTCAAAAGATGTTACCCCTGAAGAAAGGAGAGAAATTGAAAAAATATTAATAAAATATTTGAAATTATTTGCCAGGACGTACAATGATATGCCTAGTATTGATAGACACATTGCTCAACATTTCATTTAAACTAAAAAATGGTGCAAATTAGTAAAGCATAAATTGAGAAGACTTAGAATAGAATGGGCCCAACTAGTGAAAGTGGACATCAAAAAATAAATCAAAGTAAAATTCCTAAAGGTAGTAGACTATCCAGAATGGTTAGTAAATGTGGTGTTAATATCGAAGAAAGTCATATTAGAATCTGTGTCGACTACAGAGATCTGAACAAGGCCTGCCCAAAGGATGATTTTCCACTACCCTATATAGACATACTAGTTGACAGCACTGCCATATGTGCAATGTACTCATTCATGGATGGATTCTCTAGGTACAATCAGATCCTAATGGCCATTATCGACAAAGCAAAGACAACTTTCATAACATAATGGGGTACTTACTGCTATAGAGTAATGCCTTTTGGACTAAAAAATGCAGGGGCAACCTACCAGAGAATGGCAACTACAATGTTCCATGACATGATACATAAAGAAGTGGAGGTATACGGCGACAACATGATGGTTAAGTCAAAAACTAGGGAAGAAAACCCCTTCAATCTTGAAAAGTTCCTTAGAAGGGTTAAAAAGTACAGTCTCAATCTAAATCTAAAGAAATGCATGTTCGGGGTTACTTTAGGAAAGATATTGGGGTATATTATCTATTAGAATGGGATTGAAATGGATCCAAATAAAGCAAAAGCCATCAAAGAGATGCCAGTCCTAAAAATAGAGAAAGAAATCAGGGTGTTTTAAGGAAATTACAGTTCATCAGTAAATTCATCACTAAGTTAACAGTAGTGTGTGAACTGATCCTCAAGCTAAAGATTAGTCAGTTGAATGGAACGAATAGTGTCAGCTAGCATTTGACAAGATCATAAGCTACCTAGCCAACCCACTAGTTCTAAGACCACCTAAACTAGGGTTACCTCTAACCCTGTATCTAGCCATCAAAGGGAATGCAATTAGTGCTATGTTAGCCTAAGAAGGAGAAACAAAAGCAAAACGCACAGTCTACTACTTGAGCAAGAAGATGCTACCATATAAGGAGAAGTACAACCAAGTTAGACAAGTATGTTTGGCAATGGTATGGGTAACTCTAATCAAGAAACTTAGACATTATTTTCAATCCTATAAAATTCAGGCCGTGTCTAAAATGGACCCAATAGAGTACCTCTACGAAGCTCCCTCCCTAGTGGGGAAACTTGCCAAGTGGCTCGTGCTACTAACAGAATTCAACATACAATATCTGACTAAGAATGCAGTAAAAGGGAGAGCAATGGCTGAATTTCTAGCTCTCAACCCTACTCCAGACTTAAAAGAAATCCAATTGGACTTCCCAAATGACTTTAGCTCAGCCATTGAGATCTAAGGATGGCACATGTACTTTGATGGAGCAAACTCAAAATAGAAGCACTGATAGCCCTGGATGTAATAGAAATCAAAATCTTCAGAGATTCCATGCTAGTAATCAATCATGCCACGAAAGAGTGGGAATTGAAGGAGCAGCACTTAAAGCCTTATATGGACCACTTGAGGCTATTCACCATGTCCTTTCAAAAATGCAAATTCATTCATCTCCCTAGGAATCATAATTAGATGGCAGATGCACTTGCTTCCCTAACATCAGTATGGGAAAGACCATCCAAAATGCCTATGAAGCCCCTCATTCTACTCAAATAAGGACAACCTTGTCATAAAAACTATAGAATAACAAAGATAAAAGCAATTGAAAAGCCCTAGTTCTATAACATCTAGAGATATTTGAAGGAATGAGCCTATCAGATAAAGGAGATAAAGTAGTCATTCGACAACTAACATCAAAATTCACATTGTACCAAGGTGTATTATACAGAACGACCTCATATGGTTTATAACTCCAATGTTTAGATGAAACTAAAGTTGTAAGAGCATTAAAAGAAGTACATGAGGGTGTTTGTGGTCCACATATGAATGGAGTAATTCTGGATAAGAAGCTAATCAGATAAGGGTTCTTTTAGATAATGATGATGGAAGACTACATCAAATTTGTATGGAAATGCCATAAGTGTTAGATCCATAAGAATTAATCACCTTCCCCCAGCTGAACTACACTTTATCTCTTATCCATGGCCCTTCTCAACATAGGGGCTAGACATAATTAAGGAAATCCACTTGACAACCTTAAACGGACACAAGTTCATCCTAGTGGCAGTAAACTACTTTACAAAATGGGTCAAAGCGAATCATTCGCAAGGATAGGAGCCAAACAAGTGGCTAAGTTCATCAAAAGAAACATGTTTTATTGATATGGGATCCCCTATCATATCATCTTTAATAACAATGTCCAATTCTAAGGGGAAGTTAGAGAGCTACAAAGGAGTTATAAGGTGGAACATCACAAATCCTCTCCTTACCAACCACAAGCAAGTGGGGTTGTTAAAGCTATAAATGAGAACATAAAAAAGATCTTATCAAAGATGACTCAGACTTTCTGAGATTGGGTAGATAGATTACCACAAGCCTTATGAGGGTACCGAACAATAGCCAAAACTTCAACAGGAGTAACTCTTTTCTCATTAATGTATGGATTAAAAGTAGTTCTTTAAATTGAAATAGAGATAAAGTCTCTTCAGGTAGCAATCGAATCTGAATTGTTAGAAGTATAGTGGGCTCAACAAAGGCACGATAATTTCACTCTCTTAGGTAGCCAAAGGCTCAAGGCTCTATACCACACACACTTGTATCAGGCTTGACTAGCCAAGACCTTCAACAAAAGAGTAAAACACAAGAGTGTGAAAGTAGGACACTAGGTGCTAAAGCAAATAAGAAAGATTGTTCCAGACCCTAGAGGGAAATTTAGACTTAATTGGGAAGGCCCATACCTGGTCAAACATGTCTTATTAAAAGGAGTAATCAAGCCGATGGATTCTGAAGGCAATGAATTCTCTAAACCTGTTAATACAAACTGCCTGAAGAAGTACTATGTCTACGGTAAAAAAAATCATCCCGTTGAGTTGAAAACCTAAAAATGACAATTCAGGAAAAAGTTAGGGACTTCTCATTGAGTTGAAAACCTAAAAATAGCAGCTCGAGAAAAAATTAGGGAAAGAGAGAAAAAATTTAACTAGAAAACATGAGAAGGCTGGTTAAAGATAGGGGCAACCTTAAATTCAAAATTTGTATGAATGCACTTGTACTTTTCTTAAATGATTATAGTGAAATGAGAATGATTACCAATTTATGCAAAATGTCTTTGAAAAGTGCAACATATTTTATCATTATGAATTGCATCAAGCATGCTCTGCATTTTTCTTTCATTACATGACTATGGTTTTTACCATCGTCTCTAAGCTCACTCCTTAAGATTAGTCACTATTGCATAGCAAATAAAAAAAAACCCAGCTAGGTGTGAAAAGCTCTGAAAGGAGATGCCTTAGGCAAAAAAGGGAAAAAAGGCAGACGATAGCAATGCCAAACATGATCATCAATGATACACAATAAGAGAATATATGGTCATCATCATATGAGCATCATACAATAAGCGGGACAAATGCCCAGATAAAACACCTAGAGTCCATCCTTGGGCAATAATACAACAAAACAAACCACAGGCCAAAAGTCCTATAACTAACTCCTAAATAACTACATCGGCTGTGGCTACCATCAAAAGTAAGCAATGATCCTACTCAAGCATCCCCCTCGTCTGATCTTAACTCATCACTGTTTATCATAAAAGATGATAGCTATAACTCTAACTCGCTGATGTGGTCATAATATGATGCTCGCTCCTGTTCCTATTCCAGACTAGTGAGATAGTGCCTAACCTGCATTACATATTGCATATCATACACTCAAACATAAAACATGTGCATAAAATAAACAAGTACAATAAAGAAGGCATAGCCTCTGAGTGATAGTGAACTCCAAAAAGCACTACTATGCACTCCCAACAACAGTATACCAGCACTAACTAGAGGAGACAAGAATCTACAAAAGCAAGCAAATAAGTCAACCACAACTCACTAAATAAATGAAACACAAGTAAGAATAAGAGAAGAACATGAACATGGGTAGCATCAGCAAGAGCAACACCTGATTGAGGAAAGCCAGGTTTAGGCAAATCGAAGCTCACCACTCTACCAAGGATATCCATCCTAAGCAAAGACAAAGATGACTAAACGATTAAATCCCCATTGACATTGCTACTAGAAGCCACACTACTGGCATGAGCAATCATCTCAGTGTGGAGCGTGCCTTCATCCTCCTTAAAGCAGGATCTAGATCTCCTCTGGCGTCGCTGTAGATAAGTTCTCATAACTCATGCCAATTATAGTTTATTACTAATAAAGTTTGCTACATGCTTGCACCAAAATAGGAATAAAAGCTTACCGGATCAGAAGAAGTGACTCTCAACGACCTATGTGATGGCTTAACCCTTAAACCCAAAGGATGAGATGCATCTTCCTAAGAAGGTAGATGTGAAGGAAAGGTCCCACTAGCTACAACATCAATCAGTTGAGGGACTAATACATCAGCATAAGGCAAACCCGCACTCTCTAAGAGGCTCTCAGAGGGGAATCCTATTATAACAACAGTGAGATCATTACCATAGAGCTTATAACCTCAGAACATATCACTAGGGAGAGAGACGGGAACTCTCCTCATGTATGGGCCATCCTACTAATGATGGACTCGCTCGCCCACATACCCACACCTTGCCGATGATGTAAGAGAGCAACACTCGTCTCTTTATCAGCTGCATGCAGCCACCATCTCTGTCATTCAGTGAGATCTCACTACCCACCAGCGAAGCAAGATTTGCTCAAAGGGCAACAATAAATAAATGATCCCTAAGAAAGGAACAACCAACACAACAGGAATCAAACATACTTGATCAAGGGACAACTTCCTCATATGGTCCCAAGCTACCATGCAATCCTCAATCAAACTGTCTTCTTGATCCAGTGAGAATAATGAGGGAAGCCATCCTCTTAGAAATGCTCAATGGACAGATAAGGGAGAATACTAAACTCATATACCTAGATCTGTCAAAATTAAAGGGTTAGAAATAACAAACTAAAAGTAAAAGAATAGATAATAGAACTCCTACTTACATCCAGCATGAACAAGCATTTGCAGATCCTTAGGCAACCTCGGTATGCTGCATCAAGTCTTGAGTACATATGAGCAAAGGCAACAATGCCCCAACATAGCCTGGCAAGCCATCTAGATCTCTTAAGATGGGCAACAATCGCATATCACCCGTACTCAAAGGGTTTAGGAAGATAACAACACTCAATAAATAAAATAAAAAGCAACAAGCTAGCTACTCCATTGAGACAAGACCATCATTATACAAAGCTTGCACAAAAGAAACAAACTCCATATATCATGTGAAATACAGGCAACCAGACTTCATAGGCATGACTACCCTGAGCAAATCCCTCATGAGATGCCTCCTCACCACAGCAGTAGAACACTCCTCATCACTAAAAGGAATGGGCTCCCCAGAAAAGCTTAAGCCCGTAATGGTGGCAAAGTCCAAGATGGTAATAGTCATCTCCCCAACATGCAGATTGAAAGTATGTGTCGTGTCCATCCATCGCTCTATTAATGCATACATGGCAATCTGACTCGACGTATACTAGTCATAAGATAATGCAACAATCATCCTATCAAAGCCCCTTCCCAGTAACCATCTACTTCACACACATCGGGAGACTCTGATAATACATGCTAACCCTATTGAAGCTACCAGGCAGCATAGTGATATACCTACAGGGCTACAAATAATAGGTACGCTATCAAACATTTGCATAACTACTAAATACTAACACACCTCTCTCTCAGTCGCTTTATATGATCTAAACAATAAAGGATAAAAAGAAAAGCATTGTGGCAATTAAACAATCATAAAAATAAAATAAAGCAAGAGCTATCAACCATCAGCATTTACAATAGACAGACAGTTACAATAAGAGCTATAGATCTATAGCTACAATAACCTCATACATTAAAATAAATAGCAAAATAGTCAACGACTAAGCTTCAAAAAATAAGGGCAAAGAGGAAACTACCTCACGACGATGATGCACCAAGCATGAATCTCTAAGTTATAAACAATAAGGATCGAATCTCCCCAAGAAAGCCTGGATGGCTGAGAACATTAAGCACCAAATGTGTTAATCCTTACTACGGATGTACTAGCTTCAGTAACCTCTGCAAAGTCACCCTTAAGATCAAGATCAAGATTAATAAAAATGTCCTCCAAACCCTTAGGAATGTTGGGGAACTCCATTTTACACAAAAGAAAATGGAAGTATATAAGCAAAAATAGAGCAGATAGCACTTAAAACACAAAAATGGTTAACAAAAGTCAGAAAACACTCAAAGAAGTCCGGATGAAGCCTCCCAAGACCTCTAAAATAGCCATATAAATAGGTTCAAAGGGGAGAAGCATGTGACCATGTGCACAAGCACATGATCACACACCCCCCACTCACAATCATGTGAACTTCTATGGTTTTATGCGCACGTTGAGACTTTGCACACTCGCTTCCATAGTCCTAAACTTCCATTTGAGCATAAGATATGCACTAAACTTAGACAAAAGTCAACTAATGTGGACTCCATCTATCTAAAGACACTATGTGTGCACCATTTTTTTTGAAAAACTCAACATCTTGCAAAATAAAAAGAGCAAGGAAAATTCACTATAAGGATATCTTACTCCAAATCATCAAAATAACATCCTCAATATGACAAATCACCATATCATTACTACATCATCACTACATCATTACTGCCTCATCACAACGTTATCACTTTATCATTACTGCATCATAATTGTGTTATTACTACCTTATTCATTGCTTAGAAGCACCCCCACCACTTAGAAGCACCCCCACTACTTAGAAGCACCCCCACATTGCTTAGGAGCACCCTCACACTATTTAAAAGTACTCTCACATTGCTTCACATTATATAGGAGCACCCAAATTACTTAAGAGCACTCTCACACTACTTAGAAGCACACTCTCATTGCTTAGAAGCACTCACACTAATTGCTTAGGAGCATTCACATTGCTCAGAAACACTTTCACTACTTAAAAGCATCTTCTTATTGCTTAAAAACACTTTCATCACTTAGAAGCATCCTCATATTGAGCATCCACACTGCTTAGAAGCATTCTCATTTGCTTAGTACCACAATCCTTTTGTGTGTCACCTAAGAAGGTTATAGTCGCATGTTTATTTGCGTGACACCTAAGAAGGTTATAGTCACATGTTAATTCGTGTGACACCTAAGAACATTATAGTCGCACGTTCATTTATATGACACTGAAGGTTATAGTCACATGTTCATTCGTGTGACACCTAAGAAGGTTATAGTCGCATTTTCATTTCACGTGACACCTAAAAAGGTTATAGTTGCAAGTTCATTTGCATAACACCTAAGAAGGTTATAGTCGCATCTGCATTTTTCTTAGTGGCATGCCACCTAAGAAGGTTATAGTCGTATCTGCATTTTGTTTAGTAGCATCTTCATTTGCATGACACATAAAAAGGTTATAGTTGCGTCTGCACTCTACACTTTGCATCAATCACAGGCTAGCACCCTATGTGACGACCAAGTCATAAACAACAATAATAAACAAAACATAATAATAATAGTTAAATCTTGATAAGACATTTAAAGACAACCCATACCTACTAAAAAGTTTTTTTCATCTTTGCATTTTGCTTCACGTGTATTAACACTAGTGCTACATGTGAAGTAGGAGGCAACTGTTATACCTCAAATTTGACTGTCCCTAAAAAGGTCCAATGATGAAACGAATCCCCAAGATGACTAAAATCTGGTCGTTCGTAACACCTCTGAAGTGTGCAATCTTAAAAAACCTAACCGACCCTACTAGTGTGCAAAATTGATTATTGAGCCATTAAGTTGTGCTCTGACCTTGTGAAACATGAATTATCGGAACAACGAGAGGTTTATTTCAAGAAAAATGCTCTTGGAATACTTAACTCATTGGGCCAGTGCATATTTCGTAGATGAGGACCCGACATTATGAAAAAAAATCAATTTTGATAAAACAGACTTAAAAAACATGTCTAGAAGGCCCCAAAACCCCTATAAGTGGTCCTGAAATAGTCCAACACAACCTGAGTATCAGCGCATATCGCTCAAAAGTGCATATAAACACCCCTAGGTGTCATGTGCTAAAATCAAGGCTGAATTTGGCAAAATGGACTCTGAAAATGCATTTGAAAGGCTTAAAAACTCTAGGAACCAACCCCAGAACAATGTGCATAAAACCCGATAAAAGCACATAGAGGGTCAAAGTGTGTGTAAAAATGCATACGTGCATGCATGGCAATGAGCCAAGTTCATGACCATGCGCACACTGTGCATGGCCACACACAAAAATCCCCTTATACGCATATGACCATGCCTACACCACCCCATTTTACACATTTTTTGCTATAAATAGACCTCTATACACCTTATTTGGGGGGGGAGCAAGAGAAGACACACACACACTCAAAAGTCAGTCCGATCAAAGGTGCAAGAAATCCCTCTCTGTATAGTTTTTGCTCTCCCACAACCTTTCCCTTAGGTTATTGGATCCCTTTTTTCACCAAACCTAGCCTTATCTTTATTAAAGCACACTTCAAAGGTATATTTTCTAGCGTCATTCTACTATCATTTTAAACCTCTTGACGAGGAAAGCTTAATAATCTCTCGAAGCTAAAGCTTAAAAGCTCATACAAGCTTAGTCAAGTTTGAGCACCATACAATTATTTTAGCACGTTTATTTAATTGCATTGAATTTTATTTTACCATCGCTAGCATTTGGGAATACTGTTGTGCTTGTGTGATGAAATTGGCAATCTTACATGCTATGTGAATAATATATGCTTTATTATGCTCATTTCACATCATCATTATGCATCCTTTATTTCTAAAATCATGAAATCACACTATAAAAATCAATAATGTGAAAAAGTTCATGTCCCATAATAGAGTTATCATGCTCGTGATCCATTTATATACCTCATGAATCCTTTATATTATCAATATTCATCATTATGGCATAAATAATCACTGTAAGCAGGATCATCCTATCATCATTAAGTAAGTTGTGTAAATGATCGTGTTATCCTTGTAGATTAACCATATTAGATTTACTTTTCTATAATGTTTTCCTTTTTATATGTACTTTATTAGGAAAGTGATGTAATAAAATTTTCAACTTTATTATCCTATACTATTTGATGTACTATATGAATGCTATATAAACTGTCATTACTGAAACTAGGGTGTTATGGTAGCTATACATTGAATATCATCAAATTAGAAATAGTCAAAAAGTAGATGCAATCCCCCGAACCCAAAAATCTATGTTGGGGACAATACTCACTAAGTGACCCGATATTGTCCTTTTCTTTTCTCAATTTTCTAAAAATCGGGTGGCGACTCCACAAATCAAAAATGTCTTATCCCCCCAAGACTAATCATTTATCCTTATTCAGTAAAGTTGCCATGTCCCTAAAAAATGGAAAGACCCACTACACTATCTAACAAAGTAATAAAAAAATTACAACAAAAGTGATGGTCACTCACATAACTGCCAGTGCCACTTTGGTGGCTTTTTTCAGTAATGCTGCTCATCAGCTCATTAATTCATCATTTTTTACATTACATTCTCACTGCTTGATTATTTCTACATTCATTTTCCTGTGTATGATGTGACTATGAGAATGTGACTGTGTGTGACCTTCACATGTTGTGCCCTATAGCTATTTGGTGTCTGTGATGTTTTGCTTTGCAGCTTTACATACGGCATGTCTATAAGCCTGTGAACACTATACGTTGTGCCATAGTCTAGTTGGTGCCTTTGGTGATGTTACAAATAGGGCCTATAATGATGCTTCCACCATTTCATTGACTTGAAATTAAAATGTTTGCCTATTTCTTTGGTGACTTTTTTAACCTATTGCTAGAAATAAGTCTCCATTTTTTTGAATATATTCGTTAGCACCTAAGCCCCTTTGGTGGTGAATATTTATCGACCTCATTGTTATTTTATTCTTATGATTTATTGCATGATTTTTGACTTTGAGGCTATGATAAGAGCTTCCACCATTATTTATCTGATTTTACAAATGTTTGTCTCTATTTCTTTGGTGATAGTTGATTTGTTGCTAGAAATATGGTCTAGCTTGCATTTTATATGACTTGACAATAACAAACTTTGAGCCTCAAAGTTGTTTGCATATTTATTTTCACTATGAATTCATTTAATTGTTTATAATTGAACTTATTATTTGCATATTTATTTTCTATCTTCTTGCAAGACTTAGTTTTTTTTTTTTTGCAGGAATTTCCATATATTTTTTTGGGTGGAAGCAGTCCTTCACAACTTACAGATTGCCTCTTTAATTTTTGGATGGAAATTGGAAATTTCATTATATATAAGTTGTAATTAGAAAGATGAATTTTATAATTAATCATTTTTTATGAGGCATTTTTTTGTATATAAATAGTACCATTAAATATGTAAATGCAATATATATACACTGCACAGTAAATATTAGTACATTTTAATCTATTTTGTAATATATAATTTAGGCTAAATATGTACACTAAACTTAAATTAGTTAATATTTTTTTAAGAAAACTAGGGGATTAATTCATTTTATCAAACTGAAGGACATCATAAATAAAAGAAGGTAGGACAGACCCCCACTATTTAAGGTCAGACTACAGCCTTACACTCCTTTCAAGCAAATGAGGATTAGTTCAAATTTATATTTAGCCCTTTGTCAAAATTTAATAATTTTGTATGTGGTTTTACAATTTTAAGGCCTAGCTCAGTGAAGCCCAAACTAATTTTTCACCCTAAATTTCTCAAAAATATTTAGTCCATCTGAATTGATGTTTTGTCTTGTACATTGGATCGGTTCGGTTCTATTTACCATGTCTCTAAAACTTATCAGTTTTCACCTTCGACCACTAAACCCGATCTAATTTGATCAATGCTCACCCCTACTAGAGTGCATATTTTATTATAAAACTTGCATTTTTTTCCATTTTTTTAATATTTGTGCATTTATTTTTATTCTTGCATTTTTCATTATGAAATTCCTATTTTTATGGTGAAAATTGCATTTTTGGCATTTTTACTATTTTTATGAATTTTTGTGTTACCATTGTTTTTGCATTTTTATCATAAAAGTCTCATTTTTATGGTAAATTTTTCATTTTTATCATTTTTGTTATTTTATTTGCATTTTCATCATTTTTGGCACTTTTATTTTCTTTATGCTTATGTTTGTGTGTTTTGTATGTGTTTCATATGTGTTTTTATACTAAAATGCAAGTGTAGGACCCTAGGAGTGCATGTGTAGGGGTCTCAAAGTTTGCATGCAAGTGACTTGGAGTGCCCACAAGGCAAAAGAGCGCTTGATCACGTGCCCTAGGGTGCATGGCCAAGCATAATGTGTGTGGTTACACGGTTAATGTGCATGCTCTCGCTTATAAATATGTGTTTTCAGTTTATATGAGAGGTTCTTACCTCTTCTTTCATCATCTATGGATTATTTTGAAATGATCTTCTCCTTTTGTCACGATTCTTTTTCATTTTCTACTTTTTGGAAGCTATGGACACCCTCCTTTGGACGTTATGTTTGGTGCAATTCCTGATAATATTGACCATGTGTCTATAAATTTTGATGAAATAAAGTTTGGGGAAAGGTGATGTAAAGACTGCAGATGGTACTTTGAGGATGGTAGAAACCAGCATAGGACTTCTAGGATTGCTGATACAAGAGTTGCACAAACCTCTAGGACTGCTGTGGGAGGTAGAAGTGGAGCTCCTTCCCATTTGTCTAAGAGTTGTCAAGGCAATGTGATTCCAGTCATCTATAGCTTGGAGACTCATGCTTGGACTACTCATCGCATGAGGTTGGTACCTGTAAGCACCTAATTTCTAAATGATTTGAGTTTGAATGCGACAAAGGACCCGATGATGAAAACTGACTGTAAAATTATATTTATTGGATTTGATTTATTGGTTTTGAAATAAATTATAAATTATTTTTATTTTATTTTATTTTTTTAGGACTTACATTTAAATTTCATTTTTAACTATTTCTCTAAAAAAATTATAAAGAAAAAAAGAAAATTAAAAAAAAAAAGGTTGCCATCATATAGATTTCTAGTCGAAAATGTAGATTTTTGATCGGAAATCTATATTTATCGGAATTCTACATTTCCGATTAGAAATATAGATTTTTGGTCGGATATTCACACTTCTGACTGACAGTTTGCAATTTTTTATTATTTTTTATTTATTTTATTTTATTTTTATACTTATTATTTATTTGTTGTTTTATTTGATAAATATATTTTTATTAGATAAATATATTTTCTTTATTAAATAAATGATAAGAATATTTTTTTTAATATTTATCTTGAATCTAATAGGGTTATAGGACTAGGTTATATATATTTGTCATTTTCTCTTTTCACAGGAGAGGCTCCTACGATTTTTATTTTATTTCCTCTACTTTTCTAATTTTTAGCTATGAGCCAAAACATACTTACTTTTCCTTTTTTTTCCATACTTTTCTTTAGTTCTTTGCCATAAATCATATCAAAATAAAAACTAAAACTCACAGACAATACAAAAAGCCACAGGCTTCTGTCAATGGTGACCACTTTCTGAGAGAAATCAATATTGCATTACATTCTCTTCTTCATCTCCTTTCTTTTATTTCGATTTAAATTTTTTTAATTTATTTTGTTTGGCTTTCTTGGTTTATTATTTTTCAATCATCATTGATTTACTTATGTTGGTACAACTATTATTTTCAATTATTCATTCCTTTTACCTTTTTTTTTATTTATTCATTTATTTATTTTATCTTTTTAGTTTTTTTATTTAGTTATTCTATAGATATTCGTATTTGTTCTTTACCATTTTTTTATCTTTCATTTTTATTTATTATTTTCTATATATTTTATGTTCATTATTTTTATTTTATTTGATCTTGATTTAATTTAATTTTTATTTTTATTTTTATTTTTTAGTTACTAATCTTTATTTTTTTTTTTTTGTGTTTTATAATTATGGAGAGAATGACATGAATTCATTATGGAGAACAAAGCCCATGAAGGTCCAATGAATGTCATGGATTAAAATCCTATTCTAATTTTATGTAGATTATTAGGGTTTTATAATTTTGTTAATTGTTATTTCTATGTTTGTTATTTATTTATTTTTTGGTTTGTATAATTTTATTATAATTTTTCAGTAGATCATTGTAATAAGCCCAATAGTGAGAAATAGTGGAATATTTAATTTTTCTGTACTTTAAAATTAAGTAGTAAATTAGATTCACTCAGTAAAAGCTTATTTAAAATTAATGGTGGTTTTAGTTAATTAGGTTGCATGTAAATAAAATTAGGGTTAGAAATCACAGTATGTATACTTTTGATTCATTATTTGTTTTAATTTGTTGTTTCGGCTTGTTTGTTTGTTTTTTTATTCATAATGGGCTCCAAGCCCACAATAGGTCCAACTCATTAATAAAATAGGCCTTTGAAATTGGTTTGAGGTTTAATTAACTTTAAAATCAATTTAGGCTCATTAGGTTAATTTAGACTTAGGCCCATTTTTTAATTAAAATTAATTAAGATTTAACTCAGTCCATTTAAAGCATTTATTATAATTTGTAGACTTTAGGATGATTTCACTTAAATAAAATTAATTAGACTTAAGCCCATTAGTCTAAAGGCCTTATATAATTTGTAGAATTAAGCTTAATTTTTAAATCAATAGACTTAGGCTCATTAAAATTAAATAGAAATTAGGCCTATTAGCTTTTAGACTCACTTGTGAATAAAAACATGTAGATTTAGCCCATTTAATTAAAATCAATGTAGATTAAACTAACTTAGGGACCATTTTGCTTTATGAATGCAGTTTTTATATGTACTTTTCATGATAGTTGCCTTAAAGTTAGATGAATGATAATTAGGGTTTAAAATGAAATTGCATATAATTAGAGAATAAGGTAATAATTAATAAGGTAATTCTAAATGAGCATAAGACTGAAAGAAGTTAGTATTCCGTATCTAGAATCTCCTGGTTGTGGTGCTAACTCTCTTTTAGAGAATCAAGTTACCACCACCTTCAAATTGTCCTAGTTATTACCATGGGTGGCGACTCCTCATCTCCACGCTATGTCTTTGTGATATAGTAGTGTGTTCTCTAAAACCCTAAGCTTAAATAATGTCGCGGTTGCTAAAATCTTGGATGCACGCTAAACCCCTCCATCTACAATGGTGACTCCACTAGGGATAAAAGATACTAATTCTACTTATATTCTTGAGAATCATTTTATTAAATATTATTTTATTCTTGCATTCATTCTACATGTCCTTATAAACCGATGGTGTTGGTTTATGGTTCCATTAGCTTTATGGAATTGTAAATTGGCTAACCATCACTCTTAGTCTTAACTCAGTTCAAGAGAGATTACCGAGCTCATCTGACCAGAGTCTGTAACCTAAGTCCTCAAGGGGGGGTAGTCTTCTCTCGATTTTGCAAAGGATGTCGTGCCCTTCTTACCTTGGCCTGTAACTCAAGTCCTAAAGGAGGGCATCTTACTAAGAGGACCTTAACTTTTCACCAGACTTAACCACATATAATGGCCTAGTTATTTCCCTTAGGATTTACCCAAATTGCTTATGATTGTTGCCATGAGGTATTTCTATTTATAAAAGCCCAAGCCCATACTTTTAGTGCCCATCTAGGTTAATAAAGATTGGCCTAATCTTTTATACCTAGAAATGTTATTTTTATACTTTATTGCTTTGAGAGATATGGCATGCTCATTGATTCTTGATATCCCCTATTAATATTAAGGCCAAGATCAAAAAAATTCTAAGAAAAGAGACTCGCCATTGAACTCGTGTGTGGGAGGAATAAGGTTGGAAGGATGTATGTACACTTGACTTGTTATTTGTATACTTGACTTGTTACTTGCTACTTATTGTATAGCACGTGCATCATGCATACATGCATTACATATAGTTCATGCATCATACTAACACTTTATTTTTTCAGCCATCTTAGATTCATCTAGGTCTTTCTATGTTTGGAAACAAAAAAGTGGCAGATTATTGAGAACCAAGTTGAGTCCGCAATCAATAGTAAAAGAGATCCTCTTAGGATTAGAGAAGAGTCCTATTAATTTAATTTACCTAGGAGCTATAACAAATCAAACATAAGAGATAGAACAATAACAGGGAGGAAAATGGACCCTAAAAGACATTAAAGGAGCTTTGATGGATGACATGAGAGCAATGATGAAAGATGAACTACTACAAGCCTTAATTGAGTTAATGCCACCTGTTGTAGCTGTACTTGCACCCGTTGCTACAATTCCACTTGTTTCTATTGTGGAAGATTCACTTGCTAATAATGACAATACTAGGGGAAACCATTGAATGTTGCAAGGAATGTACCTACTGTAGAAATGAAATATGAGGATATGGAGAACCTCAGGCTAGAGAAAGCCAAGAAATAATCACTTGAGCAAATTCAGGAACTTGAGTCGAAGTAGATGAAAGTATTAACTCAATAGATGTCTAAGATAGAAGAGCTGATGAGAGGTCAAGAATTAGGGTATCCATTTGATTTTGATGACATGATAAGCACTGATGGAGATAAACTTCCAGAAAAATTTAAAATGCCTCAACTACAGAAGTTTAACGGTTCTGGAGATTTAAGGATTCACTTTAGCCAATATACCACAACCATGAGCACTATAAAAGCCCCATTATCTATGGTCGCTAAATTATTTGTGTTGTCCTTAGAAGAAATAGTTATGAATTGGTATCATGGCTTAGAGAAATCATTTTAGACTAATTGGAGAGAATTATGTTTTGTTTTCTTGAAGCAATATGACCATAACACCATGCTAGAAGTGTCTATTTAGGATTTGGAACTGACCAAGTACAAATTTAATGAATCTTTCTTAGAATTTTTAACTAGATTCATGAATAAGGTGGGACTAATGAAGAATAAATTGGCTGAGAAGGATCAAGTTAGGATGATAGTCCAAAATGTATCACCCAATCTGGATGAAAGGCTATAAATGATGAATCCTAAAACATTTGTGGACCTTTATAATGATGGTTTCCAAGTTAAGGAAATTGAGAGTCAGAAAAAGAAGAGTTTTAGAACCACTAAAGCAAGGAACTACCTAACTGGGGGCACATAACAAGGAAACACTAGTCGGGCTGTGGAAGTGCATGTTGTACAAACACCAAAAAGAGTTTCCAATTCTAACTAACTCCTATTTAAAGTCCTAAACCACTTAATGTAAAATGGCCTGCTTTGACCCTTAACCTTTTCCAAAGTACCAAGCCCATATGTCCCTAACTATGGCCCAAACAGTTACTGCAAATTCCACCAAGTAATTGGACATTCTACAAATACCTACACCCACCTTAAACATGAATTCCAAAACCTTATAGACTCTAGAAAGATCACAGACCCTAAAAGTCCAAGCACCATAAATAATCCTTTCCCAAACTAAAGACATATTCCACCCCTAACCACCATGATGATTAACTCAGGAGTAAGTGAGGAAGAAGTGCTAAACTCCTTTGAGGACCTAGACCTTAAAACCAATGAGAAATCTCCTAATGCCCATAACGATATGGAATGAGTAAAAGACTTGTTAGGACAACCTTTAGGCTAATTTGACTATAAGGTGTTTTACTCCAAACCACCTTCTTTTGATATACCCATTCAGTTAATTGTGCCTATAGGATGGGATGATGAGTTTGATGATGAGAAGCCACTAGATAAAAAAAGAAGAATGCACTGTTGAGGTATAAAAAGATGAATTTATGGAGACAGTTGGCGAGAAGATGCAAGAATGGCCACTTTGTCAGCCACTTAAAGGATAACCACTTTGAGCCTGAGCATCCTTAGCATTTAGAATAAAAAATAATTTTTTTATTATTTTCTTTGAATAAAATTGTAGCCTCTTTAGAACTTTTGTTTTAGTGATTGATGATATGAATTCTGATCATGCTTACTTGTGTAACGTGCATACTGATAGTACTGTGCCTTGTGATATTAATTGCATTTGTATGTTTGACATAAATTTGATCCAATTAGATTCATTCAGCATAGGCACAAATGCAAATTTAAACATTCATATATCACATGATATAACTTTTGAAGAGAGAAAATTTTTTAAAAAAGAGAAAGAACAAAGAGAGAAAAGAAAGAAAAAGAATAGTAAGGTAAAAATTAGAGAGAAAAAAATTCAAGATTGGCTGATAACAAGAGTTGTACCATGTGATGTAATGAATGTTCTCATTTTTTCCCTAATGAATGAATAAGATTGAATTTGAAATTTTTGTTCAAATATCGCATATTAGTCATTATCATACTGCATAAGTATTTGAATGGAAAGACAAAACATAATGAAAGCTAAATTAGAGTTATAAGATTACTGTTTTAGTTATGTTTTCTCTTTTTACCACCCCTTTATGATTTTATTTGTATGTCTAATGTCCTCTTGTACATAAATAATTTAGGTGGATCAATGATACAAACCCTACCTATAATAAAGATAGAACGCGCATATAACTTTGAAATCTAGCCTAAGGATCATCAAGGATAGTTGTGTTGATGGAGCTAAACCCTTTGCTTATTAAATTGAAGCAAGATACTTATCTATTATAATATGAACAATCACATAAGATACTTAGATATTATAAGATGAACAAAGTTTGAATTCTTCATCATGCGGCTCCAAGCTTGAACTTATAGTTGAATCAACCAACTTGCTTATAATGTGAAAGACAAACGAATTCAATGATTGTTTGAACTTCTTTTTCCTTGATCTTGTCATTAGTCCCTTATAATACAATGGATCACTTGGTTTGATGGGCTTGCTTAGCTTGGTTGCATCACTCAGTAACTTGCATTACAACTCTTGCCTTGTAACTATCATCAACCATTGCATCGGCATCAAATTTTCTGCTTAAGAGTTCTTCAAAGAGCAAGTCTAGTTGATTTTAGCTTCAAGAACTCTCTTCAGTCAATTCACTCACTCCTTTGCATCTTTAATACACGAGATTGCAACTAATGGGGTTAGATTAATAGCAATAGTGTGATACGAACCCTACCTATAATAGAGATAGAACATGCATCCAACTTTGACTATTAGCCTAAGGATTATCAAGGATAGGTTGTGTTGATGGAGCTAAACCCCTTGCTTATTAAATTGAAGCAACATACTTAGCTATTAAAAGATGAACAATCACATAATTCTAAGTCTAACCTAGCAATTGTAATGAAAGGTAGAAGTTAAACAATTCAAGTAAACTTGTAAAGTTTCAAAAGAACAAAGTATAAGGGAAAAGCCTCACTTTTTAATATTTCAATCCTCCTAATTAATTTTACATATGTTTTAGCCCTTATATAGGCATGTAAACAACCTAATCCTTGAAGGAAAAGGTTTCTTCCTTATTCCCAAAGATGCCTATATAGGAAAATCCCCAATTAAGGAGGTTTCCCTTAAAATAGGACAACTAATGACAACTCATCTTTGAAAAGTCAAAATTGACAATTCATGACAACCTATATTTAAAAAGTCAAAATTAACAACTAATGATAACTCATTATAACTAAGCAAAATGACAACTCATGACAACTAAGCATTGAAGTTTGCCATGTCACATGTCACTTAGGATGTTGACCATTGACCTTGACTTATTGATTCTTTGACTTTGACATGGAATATTCTTGAATCTTCTCACATCTTCTAAAATCTTCATGAATTTTCCTTATTGACTTTAAAATAGAAAAATAACTCAAAATTCATCCATATCAAGCTAATTAATTTCAAAATATGAAATTAAGCTAATTAGCTTGAATTCTTTATTATTTTGCTCCATGTTTGCACTTTGCATCCCTTTTAGGGTTCATATTATTCCCTCCCTCTTGAAGATGATTAGCCCTTGAATCATAGCCATCTTGTAAAGTTGATAAATTCATAAATCCTCATGGGTCAAATACAAACACCTTTATTGAAAACTTCTCCTTTGAAGTAATATTCCACACAAGTAGCTTTAATAGAACTTGAACTTGATTGAATAATTAGAATGTAGAACTCTTATCCATGAACTTGTAAGGATTGTATTCTTGTTGCTTCCTTCTAAACTTGAAAAATGAATATCTCAAATTCTTTTTGCTACAAGTGAAGACTCCATAAACTTCTTTAAGAGAAATAAAATTTTGTAACTTTTTCTCATACTTCACGCTAAGAATGAAATCTTCAAAGGTATTATTGACATTGTAATGCTTGCCAACATCATCAAATGGATCTTCATATGGCTCAAAGGTCTGCAAAATAAATTTCAAGTCACTAGGAAAAGAAACATTAAAATTATTAGTGTAATCATGATGAATAATCATCTCCTTATCCTTTATGACACTCTCAATCTCTAGCTTATTTTGTCCAAAAACTTTTAGTTTTTCCTCTCCATCATGTATATTCTCTTCATGATCATAAGATGCACTCTTACCACCTCCTTGAATAGTTAATTCATGCATAAGTTCACTAGATTACTCAAACCCTTATAAAAACTCTTTATTTGCTTCAATGACTTCAACACTTTCATCATTCTTGGATTCACACACTATCATTGTCTCCCTATAAGGACCTACTTCCTTTTCATACCCCAAAGCAAGTTTAATTATAACCTTTAAAGGCATAGAAGGTTCTAATTGCACTTCTTTCTTCAATTTCTTAGCAATCCACACTTAAGCCCACTGATGAATTTTGTAACTTTCCTCCTTTCGAATTCACTTACATCACATATAATTATAAATAACTTAAACTATTTAACATAATCATCACACATACTTCATCACCTTGTTTGAGCCTTTATAATTTAAGATGAAATTTATCCCTAACTTTAGAAGGAATAAAATGTCTAGTCATTAACCTCTTCATTATCTCCAATTTTTAATCTCATAATGCCTATTCATTCTCCACAATGCCATCAAATCTTCCTACCACATAGCAGCATGACCTAAAAATTTATAAGAAGTAAATTTACACTTTTGGAAATCACTCAATTCAAGGGAATCAAATTTCTCCTCCATTTGTTGATCCATTCCAAATAAACATAAGGATCATCCCCACCAAGAAAATAAGGTATGTCTAGAATGACCACACTCAAAGATAATTTAGAAAAGTATAAAAAAGAAATCCTCACAAAGCATTCTCTTACGTGTTTACGCTTAAGGATGTGAATGCTCTCGTGTAAGGGTAAGCAAAATTGACCTGCCCTGATTACCTGACCTGTAACTGACCGAAAAATAGTCAGGTCGGATATTATTTTATAACTTTTTTAAGTTTTCAGTCAAAACTGACTCAACCAAAATCCCAAACTTTAACTATACAATATATATTTTTATAACTAATATGAGATAATATAGTAATTGTAGCAAAGTAGTGACGCTTCAATCATCATTCCTATAGGACCCATGTTCAAATCCTAGTGCCACTTTCCTTTGTTGATTTTTTCAATTGAAAAAATTGACCAAAAAGTGATGAAATAGGGACTTGAACTGGTGTCTGGAAGGAGCAAAGGACGTGTCAAGACCATTTGGCTGCTAGAAATACTTTGTTTCTTTATTTCTTTTATTTTAAATATTATTGTTTTCGATATCTAAAAATCAACAGAAGCCCAAAATAAACTTGTTGGTTTAGGTTGGTTTTCAAGTTTTGAAAAAATTTTGACCAAACTCGACTAGACTTGATGCTCACCCTTACTCTTGTGTTTAATTCAATTTTTTTTAATCTATGAACAATTAAGAAGAAGAAAAGAAGAGATAATACATGAAAATTAAAGGATACGTAACCAAACCTTGAAGTTTGGCTTTGATACTAAGCTGATACAAACGCTACTTATAATGGAGATAGAATGCACATCCAACTTTGACTATTAGCCCAAGGATCATCAAGCATAGGTTATGTTGATGAGCTAAACCCCTTGCTTATCAAATTGAAGCAAAATACTTAGCTATTAAAAAATGAATAATCTTACAATTCTAAGTCTAACCTAGTAATTGTAATGAAAGGTAGAAGTGAAATAATTCAAGTAAACTTGCAAAGTTTTAAAAGAATAAAGTATAGGGAAAAAAACCTCACTTTTTAATATTTCACTCCTCCTAATTCATTTTACATATGTTTTGCCATTATATAGGCATATAAACAACATAATCCTTGAAGGAAAAGGTTTCTTCCTTAATCAAGGAGGTTTCCTTCAAAATAGGACAACTAATGACAACTCATCTTTGAAAAGTCAAAATTGACAACTCATGACAACCCATCTTTGAAAATAAAAAATTTACAATAAATGACAACTCATTACAACTCATGACAACTACGAATTGAAGCATTCCATGTCACATGTCATTTAGGATGCTGACCATTGACCTTAACTTATCGACTCTTTGACTTTGACTTATTGACTTTGACTTGGAATATTCTTAAATCTTCTCACATCTTCTTGAATCCTCCTTATTGACTCTAAAATAGAAAAATAACACAAAATTCATCCATATCAAGCTAATGAATTTCAAAATATGAAATTAAGCTAACTAGCTTAAATTCTTCATTATTTGACTCCATGCTTACACTTTGCATCCCTTTTAGAGTTTATATTATAGTGGATAAACTGAGTTTCTTGCACATATAGAAAAGATTGATAGAATAAAGTTGATGAGTTTAAAATTTAGCTCTAGGGGCAAATTACATAATAGTAAATCTACATTCAAAGAGTGAAGATGGAACAATGAAGTATAAGAGTTCTAGGGGCATAAAGAAGTAAACTATAAGCAATAACCAATAATTCATCAATATAACATAGCTTGATCATCTATCCAATAAGATATATTAGAAGCTCTAACATTAGAATTACCAACAGCGAAGCATTCAATGCTCAAACCTACAAGCTATTGATGAAGCACCTCATTATTACACTCTAAGATCAACAATATAGCTTTGTTCCAAATAGGAGACCTATTAGGGTCATGCATGTCATACATAGTATGCATACACTTGCATACATCAGTTGTGAAATACTTACTTTGCATAATAAAGTCTTTGAGCCCATAAAAGATTGTACAAATACTCTACTACTAACATTCAAAATTAGTGTTGTAAAAGTGTGTAATCAGAATGTTCACATGTAAAGCATCTAAAGGAAAAAGGGTAACATTATCAATGTGAATTTGATGCTTAATAGACTCTAGACTGCATGAGCCAATAAATCATGGGCCCATCCAGCGAGGAATATCACCAACAAAAGCATCATCCTGGCAACCTCAAGGGACTAGATAGGAGGCTGAAGCTCTTTAGACTTAACATCCACCTCCATAACCTCTTCTGAAGCATCACCTGGAGTCTTAATAAAAGGAAAACCTACTCTTGTGAACTATGAATGCAAAAGACAGTCAAAACATGAAGAGTAATAAAAGACAAGCATACCTCAAATGGGTCAATCGAAATCTGCCTAACTGATGCTCCTGAATGTATCTCTGATAGCCATGAGAATGCTTAAACAAAGACAAAGCATCAAATCCTTGAAATGCCTCTCTTAATTCCTGATCAAAAGGTCCAACATACTAGTGATACACTCGTTGACCCTTAAAAAGGGAAGGATGCATTTAAAACTTGAGATGAATGCATTCTAAAATCTTTTTTTATCATAAAGTAAGACATCTAACTCCTAAACCTTTTTTACAGGAGATGTCAATAAGGGGAATTACCATAGAATTAATGGAATGGCAAAAATATAAATGCAACCCAAAGCCATAACTTGAATGGTGGAGTATCATGACCTTGTGATAAGAGACATCATCATCGTAATCAAAAGGGAAGAATGCAAAAGAATAACATTGTATTTTGACAAAATCTCTTCACTTGCAAATACACCATACTAACTTATGGTATTTTATGCAAGAAAAAAATTAAAGAGAATGAAAAAGGGGAAAGGAACTAATACATTAGTAACATCAAGCAAGATTGCAAATGCTAATCATTCATCAAAGTATCACCTTGTGTGGCAAACACCTTAAAAAATAATAAAGGAAGTAACATAACTCTATATCTTTACAATCTCAAAAATAAAATCCATAAATTGAAAGTAAATTCATCCACTTCATGAGATCATGTGTGAAAAGCCTATCTTATGACATTTGATTATAATGGCTCTTTTTTATTAGCCTCGTAGAATTCAGATGATTAGTTAACAACTTTATGTTAAGAGTTTATAAACTCTAATCAATCTAATGCTTGCTTCGCATCCAAATGAGGGGGAAAATATGCAAAAATAAAATATGTGGACTTGCAGTATAAATTGCTTGAAATTCATAGTATCATTTTAGTCTTTTGAATGATAAACATGCATACAATCTACTCTGATGCTCATAAGTGAGTATGAGTACAAAATCCCTTAACGGTATCCACACTGAGTAATATGAGAAAAGCGAGGGAATACTAAGAGAAGAATTAAAATAAGAGCAAGCATAGTGTACTCCAATGCTCAGAAATGAGTAAGAGTATCAACGTGAACCTCTGGCGGTATCCATGTTGAGTAATATAAGAAAGGTGGGGCAATACTAAAAGAGGACTGCGTTAAAAGTTGCTCTATTTACTTTAATGCTTTATAAGAGTATAAGTATTCGAAGGACCTTTCCAATGGTATCCACACTAAGTAATATCAAAAAGGTGAGGGAATACTCGAATAACGAAGAAAAGTACAAAAATAACTTAAAGACTATTTTAATACTTAGAATTTGATCTGTTTATGTTCAAATTCCATGATTTTTGTTTAGAAAATTCAATGTGAAATTAGGTGTGGAAGTAATCTCTTCATTCATAAAAAATATACTCTCAGTGTAAGATGATTAACGATACCTCTGACTTTTGCAAATGGCAACTAAATGATAGTCACAAAAATCAAAATTAGTGAGATTCATTGAGTGCACATTATTTCATGATAAAGTAATGAATTTTCTCATAAATTTTCAAAAATATAATGTACTTTTTTGTACAATTATTGTGCTGAAACTAACTTTAACAAGTCTTCAAGAATAACAAGTCCAAAAGAAGATAAACCCAATATATGGAATCAGCACTAGCGCTATTCACTAAACACAATGATAGCATCATCGTTGTATGTTCCACAGGAACTACAGCATGTTTTTAAAAAGCACTGAATGTAGTGTTAATCGTTATTCACTGAACACAGTGATAACATTAACGCTATATGTTCCATTGGAACTATAGCATGTTTTCAAAATACATTGAACGTAGTGTCAACTATTATTCACTAAACACAGTGATAACATCACCACTATATGTGCCACTAGAGCTATAGCTTATTTTCAAATTACTGTCATACCTCAAATTTGACTGTCCCTAAAAAGGTGTAATGATGAAACAAATCCCTGAGATGACTAAAGTCTGCTCATTTGTAACACCTCTGAAGTGTGCAACCTTGAAACACCCAATTGACCCCACTAGTGTGCAAAATTGATCATCAGGTCATTAAGTTGTGCTTCTACCTTACAAAATATAAATTATCAGAATAATAAGAGGTTTATTTCAAGAAAACTCCTTTCAGAATACTCAGATCATCGAGCCGGTACGTATTTCATTAGATTGGGACCTAGCTTCGTGAAAAAATGGAAATCAATTTTAATAAAATGTACTTTGGAAACACATCTAGAGAGCTCCAAAACCTTTAAAAGTGGTCCTAAAATCGTCCAACATAACCCTAGTATCAACACTTATCACTCAGAAGTTTGCATAAACTCCCATGGGTGCTATGTATTAAAAGTGAAGCCGAATTTGGCAAAATGGACTCTGGAAACACATCTAGAAGGCCCCAAAACCCTAAGAACCACCCCTAGAATAGTGCATGTAGAACCCAAGAAGAGCACATAGAGCATTGAAGTGGTCATGTGCACACTGTGCATGGTCACACGCACTTGATGTGGCCATGTGCAAAAATCCCCTCACATATGCATGACCATGTCTACACCACCCCATTTTACACATTGTTTCCTATAAATAGACCCCTTTACACCCCATTTTAGAGAGGAGGGGATGCAAGTGAAAACACACACACTCAAGAGTCAGCCCAATCAAGGTACGGGAAACCCTTTCCCATATAATTTTTGCTCTCCCACAACCTTTCCTTTAGGTTATTAGACCCTTTTTCCCACCAAACCTAGCCTTATCTTTGTCAAAGAACACTTTAAAGGTATACAATCTAGCATCTTTCTACTATCATTTTAAACTTCTCGACAAGGAAAGCTTGATAATCTCTCGAAGTTAGAGCTTTAAAGTTCACACAAGCTAAGTCAAGTCCGAGGACCACATAATCATTTTAGCACATTTACTTTACTTTACTGCATTGCTTTTTATTTTTACTATCACCAACATTTGGGAATATTGTTATGCTTGTGTGATGAGACTAGCTATCTTGCATGCTATATGAATAATATATGCGTTATTATGTTTAAACTCCCAATTTCAAGATAATAAAATATGGATGCGACAAAGGACTCCAATGATGAAAATGTTATAAGTAGGTCTTTAACACTTGAAGTTTGAAACCTCAAAAGTCTGAATGCATTTTCAAAATAGTTTAATGGTTTTTTATGGACTTAATTGTAATACATTTTAAGACCTAATTGAAAATTTTAAATTCTTTTATAGGTTTTTTATAATTAAAAGTTAAAAAAAAAGATTGGAATTATACCCTTTTTGTCTATTTCTTTGTATTTTTATAGAAAATAAAAAATATTTTTACTGAATTTTGATTGGCTAAAAAACTTTCTTAAATTTATTTTTAGGATTTATCTAAATTTTTAGGAAATAAAGTAAATTGGAATTCTTCAGTACGTAGGACCCAAGGTTTTTTGTCTTTTTTCTATAAAAAGAGAGTTTAAGCTCCTAGAAGCGAGAGGGAACATAAAACACTCAACCCTCAACTCTTTTTTCTACAATTTTTTGCTCTCTTCTTTCTGAAGCTCTCTAGACTTTTCTTTGGGCAGTACACTAAAAAAATTCTTGGTGATTTATTCGTTTGGTAACCAAGGAGCAAGAGATTTTTGAGAAGAAGAATGACAAGTTTTTGAAGGCCTAATAAAAAAAAACAACGATAATCTTATTAGTCTGAGGGTCAAGTTATTTTGCATCCATAAATATTATCTTCTTTACACCTTCTTTTATTTCTCTTTTTTATTCTTTTGATTTTATTGAATTTCAATTTTATTCAGTTTTTATTGTAATTTTATTCACTAATCCTTGTTTTACCCTTTTATGGTGGTGATTATGGAGGGGATTACATGATGATCTTACTTGGAGAACGAAATCCATGGAGGTCTATGGAATGCCATAGATGGAACCTTGTGGCTAAATATAATTACTAGGTTTTTTTATTTAATTGTTTATTATTTTCTTATTTTTATTTATTTTTGGGATTGTATTAATTCTTCTTCTTTTTTATTATTCTGAATAGTTCATTATAATAACCTCAATAATGAAAATAATGAAATGATATGTGTATTTTATTTTAATTAATGAGTTAGTAAAATTAGGGTTTTAATTGGATAATTAATTAAAATTAATGGCTATAAAGACAATTAGATTTTTATTTATTTATTAAAATTGGATTAGATTTAAGTGGTTAGAATTAGGGTTTTTAGAATAGATTTAATTGATTGCTTGATCTTTTATTTAATTATTTAATTATTTTCTTATATTTTTTGGGCTTGTTTATTTTTTATGTGTTTTGGGTGCTAGGCCATGTTAGGCTCCAACCCATTTAAATAAATTTAGGTTTCTTTAGGTTTAATTAATTAAAATTGATATTAGGCCTATAATGAATTAGACTTAGGGTAGAGATAACTTAGACCCATTTAGTTAAATTAAACATAGGCCCACTTAATTTAATTAATTTAGACTTAGCCCATTTAATTTAAGCCTTTTTTCATAATTTGTAGATTGAATATCACTTTAGAAATAAAATATGTAGAATTAGGCCCACTAATTTAAATACTTCATAATTTGTAGATTTAGGCCCATACTTCATAATTAAAATAAATAGACTTAGACTCACTTAATTAAAATTAAATAAGAATTAAGCCCATTAGTATTTAGACTCATTTATAAATTAAAACATGTAGATTTAGCTTATTTAATTAAAATTAATGTAGATTAGAGAAACCTAGGGATTGTGATGAATGCATTATTTACTTGTATATTTCATGACTAGTTTGCCTGGAGTTGATTGTTTTAATAAGGGTTTATATGAAATTGCATGTAAATAGAGAGCAAGATAGTAATTCATGAAGTAATTCTAAAAGAACACAAGACTGAAACAAGTTGGTATTTCATACCCAGAATCTCCTAGTTGTGGTGCTAGTTTTCTTTTAGAGAATTGAGTACCATCATTTTTTTATTTGTCCCAGTTATTACCTTGGGTGGTGGCTCCTCATCTCCACGCCATGTCTTTGTGACAATGGTTAGTGTGTTCTCTAGGGCCTTGAGCTTAAACAATGTCATAGTTGCTAAGATCTTGGGCATGTGCTAAACCCTATCATCTACATTATGCTCATTTTACATCATCACTCTACATCCTCTATTTTTGAAATCATGAAATCACATCGTAAATATCAATAATATGAAAATTTCATGCCTTATAATAGACTCATCATGCTCTCGGTCTGGTGATGACCTTATGCATCCTTTATATTATCATCATTCATCATCATAGCATAACTAATCACTGCATGCATGATCATCCTATCATTTATCAAATAAGTTGTGTAAATGATCATGTTATCCTTATAGATCAATCATATTAGATTTACTTTTCCACAATCTTTTTCTTTTCATATGTATTTTACCAGGAAAGCGATGTAATAAAATTTTTAGCTTTATTGTCATATACTATATAATGTACTATATGAATGCTATATAAACTGTCATCACTGAAACTAGGGAGTTGCGGTAGCTATACATCGAATATCTTATAATGATAAATATTAAAAAAGTAAATGCGATCTCCTAAACCTAAAAATCTTTACTAGGGACAAGACTCGCTGAGTGACCCAATGTTGTCCCTTTCTTTTCCCAATTTTCTAAAAATTGGGTGGCAACTCCATAAAATCAAAAGCATCTCTTCCCTCTAAGACCAATCACTTGCCCCTATTCGATAAAGTTGCCATATCCCTCGAAAAAAGAAAAACCAATAACAAAAAATAAAAAAGGAAGGTCGCTCACAGTGGTGACTCCATTGGGGACTTCTAAGTAAGAGGGATCAACTCAAAAATGACTATTTCTTATTATGCAATACTCGATCGTATAGAGCCCCTCACCACTGCATTTTCACTACACATCACACATGCACTATTTATCCCTAAAAGCCTCGATAATCCTAAATGACATCGCCACCATAGTGCCACTCGAGTCATGAGGTGATGTAGATATGGCATTATCACCTTTAGTCTTTACTCATGTATTCACCAGACTCAATTGACTAAAGTCTGTAACCTAAGTCCTTAAGGGGGGCAACTGAGTTATCAAAAGAATACTAGACTCACTGACCAAAGGCCATAACCCTAGTCATATAGGGGCATTCTTGCTAAAGGAACCCTTAGCCTTTCACCCTAACTCAGCTGATGTAGACAAATTAGTAGTAACATCCATTAAGATTCCACCAAGCTATGCATGCTATCCTTGTCCTAACGCTGTCCGTTTAACTTGATACTCATAAATGACATGACCCTCCTAGTGTCTATCAATGAATGATGTTGTAATGTCAATTTTTATAAAAAAATTATGCTTAGGACCACATGATTCTCATCTACTTCGTGTGGGCCTGAAGCATGAGGAATGATGAGAATCATGTACGTCAACTTGAATAGTTTATGGAAATTAATAAATAATAATATCCCTCGATGATGGAACCTATGAGATGTCATCCATTTATCCTTATTAGACAAAATGAATAGGTTAGGAACCAATAATACTTTAATGACTAATGGTAAGCATATTGAATATCAATGTGGGGGCAAGAACTTAGACTCCCTTTAATTGACCTTGGTCCTATACATACGAGCACATACGGGCTTTGGACATCATTTAAAGCTCGATAATTAACCCTCACATTGACATCGTGTGATTACCCCAAGCACATTTGAGTATCGTTCCTCAGTTTTTCCTTTGGTTCTGACTAACATAAATAGAAATAGCCTAGTTCTGAGAGCGGAACCATAGTCCCCTGATGACTATAGGTTTAAAAACCACCTAGGAAACAGATTGAATGACTGCGTGGAGAAATAAGGTTGGAAGTGAAAGCTTACTTGTGATTGGTTTGTTCATTGTGTAGGAAAAATAATGAGCTTTAATCATGCATACATCATATACATATAGATAGCACAGACTAACCACTATTTCTTGCAAGAATAATCATTTTTCCATTATAAGATTTCTTGCATCCACTCCATGCATACATGCTCACCCTTTTCTTTTGTAAGCACACATCATGCATTATTCATTTAGCTAACCCTAATATATGTATAGGAATCCTACATTCAAACATGAGTGACTAAGAAGATACCTCCTACTAGTAATTCAAAGACAAGCTAAAAGAAGGGATCCAAAAGTTGCTCACTGATGGCATCATAGCTAAAATATTCTAAGCACAAATCAAAGCCAAAAGTGCTTGAGACGGGAATAACACACCACTGAATGAAGCATCTGCATTTGTTCACCTGAGGGTAGATAAGGCAAAAGGAATTCCCCGTACTCCAACTCAAGCTGATGATGACAATGACTACTACCAAGGTCTTAGGAATGCACTAAAAGCTGCAAAAATTACTAACATGACCAAGCCTGTATCAATAGGGGAGGTGTTGACACCCAATTTCAGGATGATGTGTTATGGATGCGACAAAGGACTCCAATGATGAAAATATCATGAATAGGTCTTCAACACTTAAGCTTTAAAATTCAAAGGGTTTAAATGCATCTTTTAAGGGAAGGATTTAGTGTTTTCAAGGACTAAATTGCAATGTTTTTTTAGGACCTAATTGAAAAACTTAAATTCTTCCAGGGTCTTTTTATAATTAAATGTTAAAAAAACCTTGTTGGAATTCTATAATTTCGACTGGAATTATGTAATTTTGGTTGAAATTCCATAATTTCGACCAGAATTATGTAATTCCGGTTGGAATTACATAATTCCGATTAGAATTACATAATTATGTAATTTCAGTCAGAATTACGCCAATTCCGATCAAAATTGTGTAATTCTGATCAAAATTGCACAACCCCAGTCGGAATTGGACTCTCCCATCCCTGTTTATGATTTGTTTTAGGCTTTTAACTCAATCCTAATTGGTTTAAAATTCTTAAATATGATTTTAAGTATTAATCCTATATTTTTAGGAATTAGAATCATGTTAGAATTGAGCTAGGGCTTTTGGTTTTCTTTTTTTCTTTATAAAAGAAAAAGGGAGAAGAAGGAAAAAGGAGGCAGCAACATATTTTTAAGCTTTTGGGTTTTTTCGAATCAACAATTTTCATCCGTTGTTGATTCTTCAAAAAAAGCTTTCTTAATTCTTTTTTAGAGTTGGTTTTCTATAAAAATTCCTTTTGGTTTATCAATTAATTCAAGATCCATGGAGAATTTTTGAAGAAGAAGATTTGAAGACTTATCAAGAACGGTGAATTACAAATCTAAGCAGTATCCCAATCACTCATAAGCATCATCTTCTTCTTATTATTCTATTTTTTATTTATTTCTTTTTGATATTATTGATTATTTTTATTCTTTTGAGTTATTATTATAATTTATTCATTAATCATAATTTCTTTTTTTTTACTTTTTTTATGGTGATTATGGAGGAAAACGCATGGTGATCATGTTGGAGGGATGAATTCATGAGAAGTCCATGGAAAACCAGGGATAAAGTCTCGTAGATACTTAGTTTCTAGGGTTTTTATTTTATTTTATTTATTGCTTTATTTTTTTTATTTTGTTAACTGTTTTATGAATTAATGTGATAGCCCTAATAGTGGAAGTAGTGGAATTATGTGTGTGGTTGCATGTTTATTTTGATTAAATTGGTCAATAAAACTAGGGTCCAATTAGGTAATTATTTAAAATCAATAGAGGAAGTAGATTAATTTAGGTTGCTTGATAATAAAATTAGGGTTTTTATAAGGATTAATTTAATTAGTTATTTGATCTTATTTAATTATTTTTTATGTTTTTATTTGTTTTTAGGCTTATTTATTATTTTTATGTGCTTTTAGGGTCTTAAGCCCATTTTAGATCTTGATTTATTTATTTAAGTTTAGGTTATTTTCTTTTAGCCCATCTCACTTGATAATTAATTAGGTTTAATTAATTAAAATATATTTTTAGGTTTATAATTAATTAGATTTTAAGTTAGAAATATCCTTAGGCCCATTTAGTCAATTAGACATAGACTCACCTAATTTAATTTAATTAATTTAGATTAGCCCACTTAATTTAAGATTTTTTCATAATTTGTAGATTTAAGATCACTATTTAATTAAAACATGTAGAATTAGGCCCGTTAACTTAAATATTCCATAATTTGTAGATTTAAACTCATATTTAGAATTAAAATTAGTAGACTTAGGTTCATTTAATTAAAATCAAAAGGAATTAGGTCTTTAGGTTCATTTATAATTTAAAATATGTAGACTTTAGCTCATTTATTTAAAATCCATGTAGATTATACTAACTTAGGGATTATGTGATTTATTGAATGCATTATTTACTTGTATATTTCATGACTAGTTTGCCTTGGAGTTGATTGTTTTTTGGGTTTATATGAAATTGCATGTAAATAGAAAATAAGATAATAATTCATAAAGTAATTCTGAATGAACATAAGACTGAAAGAAGTTAGTATTCTATATCCAGAATGTCCTAGTTATGGTGCTAGCTTTTTTTTAGGGAATCGACCACCACCTTTTCGTTTTGTCTTAGTCATTACCCAGGGTGGCGACTCCTCATCTCCACGCCATGTCTTTGTGATAGTGGTTAGTGTGTTCTTTAGAGCCTTGAGCTCAAATAGTGTTGCGATTGCTAAAATCTTGGACGCGCGCCGTCTACAGAAGGTCAAACTATTAGCCAATAGGATGGTTCAATTGGAATTCACCTTTCAAGATAAGGGAACTCATGGCTCCAAAAGCTTCACCAATTTGGCACTATTCAAAGAAGAGCCACTTCCAGATGATTTTAAGCTACCAAACTTTGCTAAATTTGACAGAACAAGAGATCCGAGGGTCCATTTAATGCAATATGCTACCTTCATGGCTACCACAAAGCTTATAGAATCACAGATTGTTCGATTCTTCTTCACATCACTAGAGGAAGGACCAAGGGCATGGTTCTTTGACCTTAAAAATGAAATAAAAAAATGATTGGCTACTGCTAACTCAAAAGTTTATCAAGCACTATGAATACAACACTTAGTTAGACATCACTCGAAGGGACCTTGAGACCACAAGGCAGAAACTCGGTGAATCTTTCTTTAATCATATCACTAGATGGTGGGGAAAGGCAATCAAGATGAGAAACCGTCCTCCTGAGGATGAACAAATAGAGCTGATAATCAAAGAGGCACTACCACACTTCAGAAAACATACGATCTTTACTCATTATCCTAACTTCAGTGCTCTCCATTAGGCGAGGATCAGAATTGAGGATAAGGAACCTCAACAAGCTATAAACACTTTTCGCCACAATACCCAACCAAACACCCAAAACACCTTCACCTGAATTACAAAAATAAAAATGATCCAACCTAATATCCACATCTCACCAGCTATCAATGCCATCAAATCACTAAGAAAATTATTAAACTTTAACCTCCCATTATCCAAAGTATTCCAAAGACTTCAACAAAAGAACCTCCTACAGCCACAAGAGCCTAGGTCCCTTCCAAACCCACTATCACCTCAAATTACCCAAAACTTATTTTGCCATTTTCACCAAATGCCTAGCCACACCACTCACCCAATACCTCATTGACTCTAAAAAATTGATGACCTAGAAAAATGACCCAGTATCAAGGCTAATCCTCTCCCAAATTATCAAAACATGCCTCCACCAACCATCAGCATGATCTCCTCCAATCTACTAGAAGACTTTGTTGAAAAATCAATCCAAGACATACAAAAAACCTAAGATCCTAGAAGATAAACCCCTAAAACCCATTCTTGAGCCTCATGATTCTACTGAAGATGAGCAATGCCCTTTTACCTTTAAATACATTCCAATGTCATAAAAGTTCCTTCCCCACTTGATGATGCAAAAAAGAGCCAGGGATACAACTCTCCCCATGAACAGTAAAGTGATTGATTACCTTTACCCATAAGAAGCAAATGCAAAAAAAAATTCAGCAATAACCACGAAGTATGGGATCCACTAGGCTAACCATCTAGGAAGTTTGACTACAAAGTCAAGTGCAAAGCACCTCCTACTACCCACACACTTTTAGAAGACATAGTACCCTCAGGTTAAAGAGAAGAATTTGACAACAAAGATGGGATGGCCAGTACTATTTAGTTTCAGAACCTGCAAGTCATGGGGATTGATATATGGTATGACTCTGATGATCCTGAAAAGGATACTGGGGCTAAGAAATCAACCTCTTTTGTGGCTGAAAGCTTAACCTAAGTCTATCAAGGATAAGCTGAGGAGTAGATGAGCAACAAAATCAAGAAATCGAGGTTCGAAATTTTTGACACCTTTAAAGAGAAACACTTACCAAACATGATCACTGAGACTAACATCTGTAAGCTAATGAAAAACATAGAGATAGAATTTGAGAGTGAAGCTATCAATCATGCCCAAGCTACTGCCATCATTGAATTGAGCATCGATGACATCTTGTTCAAAGACATTGCTGATGATGATCTCTGTACTTTTTCTTTGTTTGAAAATGATTATGTAATGAACTCTAAAGTTAATGCAATGAAATTAGATTTTGCTTACTTGTTGGATGTCTTTCCTGATGGTAGTGTGAATTACATTGATCAAAACATTAGCATATTTGACATTCATTCCATATGCACTGAATCATTTAACTTTGGCACAAAATTTGAACCACACATTCTACATACTTTGAAAGATATTACCCCTGAAGAAAAGAGAGAAATTAAAAAATATTAATAAAATATTCAAAAGTATATGCCTGGATATACGATGATATGCCTAGTATTGATAAAGACATTGCTCAACACCTCATTCCTACCAAAGAAGGGTGCAAATCGGTAAAGCAGAAGTTAAGAAGACTCATACCAGAATGGGCCCAACTAGTGAAAGAGGACATCGAGAAACAAATCAAAGCAAAATTCTTAAAGGTAGTAAACTATCCAGAATGGTTAGTAAATGTGGTGCCAGTACTGAAGAAAGATGGAAGGGTTAGAATATATGTCGACTATAGAGATCTGAACAATGCTTGCCCGAAGGATGATTTCCCACTACCTCACATAGACATACTAGTTGACAGCGCCGCCATATGTGCAATGTACTCCTTCATGGATGGATTCTCTGAGTACAATTAGACCTTAATGGCCATTATTGAGAAAGTAAAGATAGTTTTCATAATAGAGTAGGGTACTTACTACTACAGAGTAATGCCTTTTGGACTAAAGAATGCAAGGGCAACCTACCAAAGGATGGAAACTGAAATGTTCCATGACATGATACATAAAGAAGTGGAGGTATACATCGATGACATGATAGTTAAATCAAGATATAGGGAAAAGCACCCCTCTAATCTCAAAAAGTTCCTCGGAAGGGTCAAAAAGTATAATCTCAGGCTAAATCTAAACAAATGAATATTCAGGGTTACTTCAGGAAAGCTATTGGGGTATGTTGTTAGTCAAAATGAGATTGAAATGGATCCAGACAAAGTAAAAGCCATCAAAGAAATGCCAATGCCAAAAATAGAGAAAGAAATTAGAGGGTTTCTAGGGAAACTATAGTTTATCAATAGATTCATAGCAAAGTTAACAGTAGTGTGTGAACCAATCTTTAAGCTACTCATAAAAGATCAACCGGTTGAATGGAATGAATAGTATCAGATAGCATTTGACAAGATCAAAAGCTACCTAGCCAACCTACCAGTTCTAAGACCACTTAAACCAAGGATGCCTCTAACCCCGTATCTAGCCATCAAAGGGAACACAATCGGTGCAATGTTAGCCCAAAAAGGAGAAACAAAAGCATAACACGCAGTCTACTACTTGAGCAATAAGATGCTATTATATAAAGAGAAGTACAACCAAGTCAAACAGATATTTTTGGTAATGGTATGGGCAATAAAGAAACTCAGACACTACTTTAAATCCTACAGAATTCAAGCCATGTCTAAAATAAACCCAATGAAGTACCTATATGAAGCTCCCTCTTTAGTGGGGAAACTTGCCAAGTGGCTCGTACTGCTAACAAAATTTGACATGCAATATCTCTTCAAGAAGACAGTAAAAGGGAGAGTAATGGTTAAATTTCTCGCTCTCAACCCCATTCCACACTCAGAAGAAATCCAATTGAACTTCCTAGATGATGTCAGCTCAGCCATTAAATTCCAAGGATGGCGCATGTACTTTGATGGAGCAGTTAATTAGTTTAGTGTAGGAATTGATGTCATACTACAATCTCCAGAAGGTGAAAGAGTACCAATTGCTAAAAAGCTCGAGTTCATAGTCATAAATAATGAAGCAGAATATGAGGCATGCATACTTAGAATATAAGCATTGATAACCCTGGATGTCATAGAAGTCAAAATCTTCAGAAATTCCATGCTAGTAATCAATTATGCCACAGAAGAGTGGGAACTAAAAGAGCAGCATTTAAAGCCTTATCTGGACCACTTAAGGCTACATATCATATCCTTCTAAAAATGCAAATTCATTCATTTTCCCTGGAACCACAATCAGATGGAAGATGCACTTGGTTCCCTAGTATCAGTATGCGAAGGACCATCTAAAATGCCCATAAAGCCCCTTATTCTACTCATATCAAGACAATTTTTTCATAAAGACTATAGAATAATGAAGATAAAAGCAGCTAAAAAGCCTTGGTTCTATGACATCTAGAGATATATGAAGGAACAAGCCTATCCTGATCAAGCAGATGAAAAAGACAAAGTTGTCATTTGATGATTAGTATTAAAATTCACATCACACTAGAGTATGTTATACAGGAGAACCTCATATGGTTTACAACTTTGATGTCTAGATGAAACTGAGGCTGCAAAAGCAATAGAAGAAGTACACGAGGGTGTTTATGGTCCACATATGAATGGAGCAATCTTGGCTAAGAAGCTAATCAGATAAAGGTTCTTTTGGATGATGATGATGGAAGACTACATCAATTTTATGAGGAAATGCCACAAGTGTCAGAGCCATGGGAATGTCAACCACCTTTCCCCAATATCACTACACTATATCTCCTCTCCATGGCCCTTCTCTACATGGGGACTAGACATGATTGGGGAAATCCACCCAATAGCCTTAAATGGACACATGTTCATCTTAGTGGCAGTGGATTACTTTACAAAATTTGTCAAAGCAGAATCATTCATAAGAATAAGAGCCAAGCAAGTGGCTAAGTTCATTAGAAGAAATATGTTTTGTCAATATAGGATCCCCTATCATATTATCTCTGACAACAATGTCCAATTCCAAGGGGAAATTAGAGAGCCATTGAGGAGTTATAAGGTGGAACATCACAAGTCTACTCTTTACCGACACAAGCTAATGGGGCCGTCGAAGCTACAAATAAGAACATCAAAAAGATCTTATCAAAGATGACTCAGACTTACTAAGAATGGGTAGAAAGATTGCCACATGCCTTATGGGGGTACCGAATGACAATCAGAACTTCAACATCATCAACTCCTTTCTCATTAGCGTATGGGTCAGGAGCAGTTCTTCCAATCGAAACAGAAATCAAGTCTCTTCAAGTAGCAAATGAATCCAAATTACCATAAGTAAAGTGGGCTCAATAGATGCACGAAAATATCACTCTATTAGATAGCCAAAGGCTTAAGGCTCTAGACCATACACATTTGTCTCAAGTTTAACTAACCAAGTCCTTCAATAGAAGAGTAAAACACAAGAGTGTGAAAGAAGGAGACTGGGTGCTGAAGCAAACAAGACAGAACATTCAAACCCTAGAGGGAAATTTAGATCAAACTAGGAAGGCCCATACTTGGTCAAACATGTCCTATCAAAAGGAGCAGTCAAGCTGATGGATTTTGAAGGTAATGAATTCTCCAAACATGTTAACACAGACCGCTTGAAAAAGTACTATGTCCAAGGCATAAAAAAAAATCATTATCCTACTGATTTAAAAACCTAAAAGTGGTAGCTCAGGCAAAAGTTAGGGACTTCCCACTAAGTTGAAAACCTAAAAATGGCAATTCAAGTAAAAATTAGGGAATGAGAGAAAATACTTAACTAGAAAACTTGAGAAGGCTAGTTAAGGACAGGGGTAACCTCAAGTTTAAAATTTATACAAATGCACTTATACTCTTCTTAAATGATTACAGTGAAATGAGAATGATTGCCAATTTATGCAAAATGTCTTTGAAAAGTGCAACACATTTTATCATCATGAATTGCATCAAGCATGCTTTGCATTTTCTTTCATTACATAACCATGGTTCCTACCATGCTCTCTAAACTCACTCCTTGAGATCAGCCACTATCGTATAGCAAAAAAACCCAGTTAGGTGTGAAAAGCTCTAAAAAGAGACACCCTAGGCAAAAAAGGTAAGAAAAAGAAAACCCAGCTAAGTGTGAAAAGCTCCAAAAGGAGACACCTTAGTCAAAAAAGGGAAAAGAAGGCAGACGATAGTAATGGCAAACATCATTATCAATGATACATAATAAGAAGCATATATAATCATCATCACATAAACATCACACAACATACGGGACAAAAACCTATATACGACACCTAGAGTTCACAACCTCGAGAAAATGATACAATAGAGTAAACCACAGACTAAAAGTCCTACACCTAGCTCCTAAAATAACTACATCAGCTATAGCAAACATCAAAAGCAAGTGATGATCTTGCTCAAGCATCCCCCTTGTCTGATCCCGACTCATCATCATTTATCACAAAGGATGATAGCCATAACTCTAGCTCACTGATACAGTCACAATAAGTTGTATGCTCCCACTCCCATTCATGACTAGTAAGATGGTGCTCAACCTGCATTACACATTGTATATCATACACTCATGCACAAAACATGTGCATAATATAAACAACTACAATAAAGAAGGCATACTTTTTGAGTGGTAGCAAACTCCAAAAAGAACTGTTGCACACTCCCTGCAATAGTATGGTAGTACTTGCCAGAGGAGACAAGAATCTGTAAAAGTAAGCATATAAGTCAACCACCAATTATTAAATAAATAAAACACAGGCAAGAATAAGAGAAGAGCATGAACATGGGTAGCATCAGCAGAAGCAACACCCGACTAAGGAAAGCCAAGTCTAGGCAAATCGAAGCTCACTACTCTACCAAGGATATCCATCCTAAGAAAAGATAAAGATGGCTAAACTATAAAATCCCCAAGGGTAGTGCTACTAAAAGCCACACTACTAGCATGAGTAGTCGCCTCAGTGCTTAGTGTACCCTTATCATCCTCAAAACGGGATCTAGATCTCCTCCGATGTCGCTGCAGATAAGCTCTTGCAACCCATGTCAATCATAATTTCTTACTAATAAAGTTTGCTACATGCTTTCACTAACATAGGAATAAAAAGCTTGTCGGATCAAAAGAAGTGATTCTCGATGACCTGTATGATGGCCTAGCCCTCGAACCCGAGGGATGAGATGCATCTCCCTGAGAAGGTGGAGGAAAAAGAAAGGTCCCAATAGCTACAACATCAATTAGCTAAGGGATCAATAGTTGAGGGATTAATACATCAATATAAGGCAAACCCTCACTCTCCATGAGGCCCTCAAAGGGGAATCCCGTCATAATAGCAATAAGATCATCGTTGTAGAGCTTATGACCCCATAACATGTCCCTAAGGGGAGGGATGGGAACTCTCCTCGTGTATGGGCCATCCCACCAACAATGGACTCGCTCGCCCAAATACCACACCCTACTGACGAGGCCATAAAGCAACACTCATCTCTCTGTCAGCTACCATGCAACCACCATCTTTGCCATCCAATGAGATCTCGCCACCCACCAGTGAAGAAATATCTGCTCAAAGGGCAATGGTAAATAAATAATTTGAAGAAAGGAGCAACCATCATAACAGGAATTAGACATACCTGATCAAGGGACAGCTTCCTCATATGGTCTCGAGTTACCGTGCAATCCTCAATCAAATTAGTAGTCTTCTTGATCTAATAAGAATACCTGGAAATGCTCGATGGATGGTGAGGAAGAATTCCAATCTTATATGCCTAGATCTGTCAAAATTAAAAGGTCATAAATAAAAAACCAAAAGTAAGACAATATATAATAGAATTCCTACTCATGTCCAGTATAAATAAACATCTGTAGATCCTCAAGCTACCTCAGCATGTTGTGTCAAGCTCTGAGTACATATGAACAAAGGCAGCAATGCCCCAATAATACCTTGGCAAGCCATCCAGGTCCCTCAAGATAAGAAAAAATCACAAATCACCTGTAACTGAAAGGTTTGGGAAGATAACAGTACTCAGCAAATAAAATAAAAAGCAGCGAGCCATCTGCTCTACTGAAACAAGACTACCATTATACAAAGCTCACATAGAAGAAACAAACTCTATGTATTGAGTGAGATACGAGCAACCAGCCTTTATAGGAGTGACTTGTTAGTGATACGCACTAGGTCAATCATGTATGACCATGTTTTGATTTTATCATTTTATTTAATAAAGAGGCATTTTTCATTATCATTTTATATTACTTGAATAGTCAACTCTTACTAAGGTCGTCAAGTATGTGACTTGATAGTAAAAGCCTTAGATTAAATATGAGTTCTATTCAAATTATCCCTAGTCATAACAATATGTTATGGCTAGTATGATATTGATTGATGATTATGTTTTACTGATCATGAATATGAGATATTAAGTCAACTCATAGGTACTTATTTAGGAAATAATGTACTGGATTGACCCATCATGGGAATACTACATAGATAATTGTCATAAATAATTCTCATCATAATAATATTGATTTAGTCCTTTAACCTTAAAATCATCATGGATTTCTACATAACTATTATATATCTTGGCACAATCTAACATTGTCTTTAATAGGATGATTAAATAGATTCTTGTTGGTTATGAAATGAGTTTTGTGAGGAATGTGAGTGATTGAGAAGGAATTTATTCCTCATTTAATCTAAGTAAGATATCTATGGGCCCCTTGATAAGATAAACTGAGGAAAATGCATGGTCATGCTAAAGTGAATTGATAAAGAGTTATCATTCTCAGTCTACTTAGAGTCAAGAAATAATATGATTGAATTATGTAAGGATGATAGAAACTATGCCTTATATTCAATCAAGATATCATGTGACAAAAGGATTATAATATTTATTATAAATTAAGTTATGTCAGATTATTGACTTCACATGACTTGGGTAGTCATAATGTCTTGCTAGAGGCCACTTATGACTTGTAGTTCTAAATAGAGATTTAAGGCCCACTACCAATGTCATATGAACCTATAGGGTCACACACTTAGAATAGGCCCAAAAACGGATATGGGTTGGAGAAGCCCAAATATGCTCTGTGAAAATAAATAAATAGTTTATTTATTTATTTAAGGTAAGGTTATCTTAAATAAATAGAATATTATTTCTAATTTAATTTTAATAAAATCATAACAATAATAATTGAAAAAAATACCAAAAAGTTGTTTTAGTAAGTGAAACCTTAATTAGAGGTCTAATAATATATTATATTCTCTAGGGTTTCACTAACTCAATCATTAGCCACTAAAAATTCATTTTTCTCCTCTAAGAAAAACTAAAACACATAGTGTTTTTGTTCTTAATTTGTGAGAAATCAAGAGAAGTGCTAGCACATAAAGTTTTTCATTTTAATCTAGGGTTGTTCGTGTGGACATTTATGGAGGACAAATTCATTTGGAGACGTCTTGATCTAAACTACAAAAATAAAAAGCTTAAGGTGAGGTGTCACCAAAGTGAACCTCCTCTCTGCTTTCCAGAAATCTTGTCTCTTCTACATTTGTGGTAAGATTTGAAAACCCTAGTTTTAAATCAATTAATTGAATTACTTGGATCCGAGTTAGGTTTTATAATTAAAAGTTTTAATTTTCACTGCATTTTTGAATCACGAAACACAACAGTGGTATCAAAGACACTTGTAATTTGGTTAATTTAATTCTATATATATATTTTATATATATGTTTTTTAGTGATTCATTTTTTAAAAGGAGTTTTCAAAAATTTTATCCAAACAGTTTTATTTTTGTGACGTCATCTTAAATTTGTATGAAAATAATAGTAAATATTAATTTGATTAATGTTTATAATTGTTTAATATGATTAAACAGTAATCAAAATTTTGATTTTCTGGTTTAAGTATTCTATTTTTATGAAACAATGAATATGTATATAGATTTTTATCAAAGGGCAATCTATTTAAGAGTTAAACAGATCATGCAGAATAAACTGTTTTAGTGTTAAATAGAATAAATTTTTTTTGAAAAAATTAATTATTCTACAATATGATTTATAAATAAATTAAGGTTTATGGTGGCGGTCGTTTAAATGATAAACATAAAGGAAAATAATTTGTTTTGAACAAATTAATCAAATAGTAATTTAATTACAAAAATTATTGTTGTTTTAGGGTTTCAGAAAAAACTCATTCAAAGAGTTAGGGTAAATCATTTACCTTCAGGAGCGCCGCCTAGGGCACTGCACCTGAACCCCGCCAGGGGCGCTGCCCCTAGGACCCCACAAGGGGCACTACCCCTTAACCCCGAATGGATTTGTCACATAATTTATTTTTCATCATAATAATTAAATTAATGTGTAATTTGATTTATTATGCTATATCTGTTTATTGTTAAATACATGGTGCATAGCATGGCCTTTTGAACTAATGTGATTGGATTTTGTTATTTTATTTTATTGGGTTGTAATTTTTAAATACAGCCTACGAGTTATTTTATTTATTGTAATTATTTTATTTCATTATATATTAATAGAATAGTTTTAATTACAACATGTAATGTAAATCAAGACCCAAGATGCAAGTTCAAGTTAGAGGCCCGTGATGGGGATCATAAGTGGGAGCCCAAGGATGAGGTCCATGGTAGAAGATGGAGATCCAAAATTGAAGGCTCAATTTGTATTTATGAAGATCAACTTAGTTATGGGCCATGCTATGTCACGTTTATCTTATTATGTTAGTATGTTATGCATGTGATGCCATGAGATGCAATATAACAATAACTAAATAAGATAAAAACTATCTAAACCCTCATCTAATATTAAGTCATTAAAATGTCTCCCATTAATCAACACTTATCAAGATTTTGAGTGTTATATATAGGTTATGCTAAAGCATTGTATATAAAGCCATCTAAATAAGATAAGATGGATAATGGTGCTATCATATGTTTGAATCGGTTAGACTTAACTAGGTTATCAAAATAGTTTTAGACCTAAGGCATTTGATAGGATACGTCGGTATATGTGATATCCTATAATTATCCAAGAATTACATGAGATGTAATTGGTAAAGTGTTACCTACCTAAATAGCCACACTTTAAGTGATAAGCCAAAGCTTACTTGAAGTAGGGTGAAATATGGATATTAGCCCACTAAGAAATTTCAATTATTGAAATTATTTTAAGGGTTTTATTATTTATGAAAATTTATTGGGAGTCTTGTTATGCCTCTTTCACAATAAAAGTGAATGTACTCTATATATATTTGTTGTAGATAATGACATTAAATATTGCACCTACCATGTCACTGCGATCGATCCTTGATAAGGATAAGCTAAATGGGACTAACTTTCTTGACTGGTACAGAAACCTAAGAATTGTTCTTAGGCAAGAAAGAAAGGAATATATCCTTGATCAACCCATCCCAAACAAACCAACTATTCTAATTTTATGTAGATTATTAGGGTTTAGTTATTTTATTAATTATTATTTTTGTGTTTGTTATTTATTTATTTTTTATTTTTATAATATATTATAATTTTTTAGTAGATCATTGCAATAGCCCCAATAGGGGAAATAGTGGAATATTTAATTTTTCTGCACTTTAAAATTAAGTAGTAAATTAGGTTCACTTGGTAAAAGCTTAATTAAAATTGATGGTGGTTTTAGTTAATTAGGTTGCATGTAAATAAAATTAGGGTTAAAAACCACAGTATGTATACTTTTGATTCATTATTTGTTTTAATTTGTTGTTTAGGCTTGTTTGTTTATTTTTTTATTCATTCTGGGCTCCAAGCCCACAATATGTCCAACTCACTAATAAAATAGGCCTTTAAAATTGGTTTTAGGTTTAATTAAAAAATGGGCCTAAGTCTAAATTAACCTTAAAGCCCATTAGTCCAAAGGCCTTATATAATTTGTAGAATTAGGCTCAATTTTTAAATCAATAGACTTAGGCTCGTTAAAATTAAATAGGAATTAGGCCCATTATCTTTTAGACTCATTTGTAAATAAAAACATGTAGATTTAGCCTATTTAATTAAAATCAATATTGATTAGACTAACTTAGGGACCATTTTGCTTTATGAATGCAGTTTTTATATGTACTTTTCATGATCAATTGCCTTGGAGTTAGATGAATGATAGTTAGGGTTTAAGATGAAATTTCATATAATTAGAGAATAAGGTAATTCTAAATGAACATAAGACTAAAAGAAGTTAGTATTCTATATCCAAAATCTCCTCGTTGTGGTGCTAACTCTCTTTTAGAGAATCAAGTTACCACCAGCTTCAAATTGTCCCAGTTATTACCCTAGGTGGTGACTCCTTAGCTCCATGCTATGTCTTTGTGATATAGTAGTGTGTTCTTTAAAGCCCTGAGCTCAAATAGTGTCACATTTGTTAAAATCTTGGACACACGCTAAACCCCACCATATACAATACCCCTTACTGTAATTTTTATATTAACCCTTTCTTTCTTTCTTTTTTCATTTATTTGGAGTTATTGGTGTAGCTCTTGCTATCTATATAACTCTTATTGTTTGTTCCTTAACTCTAGCCATTTTTATAGCTCTTACTATTTGTATCGCTCTTGCTATTGATGTTGGCTATTATTTTTTCTATATTCCTTGGTAGCTTTAAGAGGGTTAGCCTATACTATTAGGGTCTCCTACAATGCATGAAGCATCTAGTCACTGGTAAGGGCTTTGATGGTATCACTTCAGCCATTTATTATAGCTTTTATGCATCGAGTCAAGTTGCGATGTGTGCTCTCATTGAGCAATGGATGGATACTTCCCATACTTTCCATTTGCCTTTTAGCAAGATCACTATCATTTTATTGGATTTTATTGCCATCACTAGGTTGAGTTTCTCTAGGGAGGTTATCCCTTTCAATGATGAGGCATGTAGTTCCGCAGTACTGAGGGATAGCTACACTATAAGACTACTCAGTGTTGTCACACCTGTGAAGAAAGGTAGCTCTACTGTTATCTATTATATTAACTTCATTATTGAGGTAGGTCAAAGTATGATGCCAAGGTAGTCAATTCAAAGAAGTTGGTCCCATGTTTCTTATTCCACTTGCTTATTATTATTATCTTCTCGAATGCTTTAGGCATTGGTTCCTTACAATTGTTACATGTACTGAGGAATTTGGATAATCTACTAAAGTATAGTTGGGGCACGACTACCTTTTCTCATATGCATTCAAGCTTGGATGTGGCCTGTAGAGGTGGTTCGAGGATATGCAACTACTTAGTCATACTGGATGTTAGTATAACTTGCTTTGCTGATTATTTTGTTGATGTTGAATGTTCAGAATTCTACCTTTTTTTTCTTAATAGATTTGGTCTTATGAGTTTGCGATTCTCTTTTATCCTTCTTATTGAGCATTTTTAAAGGGTGGTTTTCCACATTACCTACAGTGGATTCAAAAGATTTCTAATCTGATTGAGAGCCCAATGTAGGCCAGGGATTATATGACTGCCTTGACTTTTAACCAGGTGTAATGGATTCTTTTGATTCTCATTATGTTCATTTTTGGCAACCTGTGCTTATTGCTCTTTGTACATATTTATGTCTATTAGCGGCTAGTGAGGAGGGATTGGTCATTAGAGATGGCAATGGCCTAGCGTTTGACTCAGTAAAGAGTACTATTGACTGGTCTTATTGATAGAGTATGGTACTTAGGCATGCGAGTTCATCATTGGTAGGATGGATCACATATGAGGAGAGTTCCTATTGCACCTCCTATCGATATATTATGGGGTCGGGAACTCATTGGGGATGAGCTTGTTGTAGCTAAAAGAGGGCATCCTTCTAAACATTTTCTAAAAGGAGATACTTTTTCTTATATGAATGTCTTGATCCTGTAGCTAATTGATGTTTTGGCTTATGGCTTTGTTCCACCATCCCTACATCCTTAGGTGGATCCTATTCAACTTTTAGGTTCGAGAGTTAGGACTTCCAAGGCATCTCGAGGTTGTTCTACTTCTAGAGTGTCTTCTTTTGATTTGCTATGCTTTTTAGTCTTATTTTTCCTATTTATGTACATTTGTGAAATAGAATTGAACATGAGTTTTAAGATTCTATCTATAGTGAAAGGGATATCATTAAAAGAGTTTAGATTCTCATGTTGACGGGGAGGACACTTTGAGGATTGAGACGACAGGTCATGCCAGTGGTATAGCTTATGGTAGTTGGGTTCATGGAGACTTGGTAAACACAACAGCTCTGAGACTATCCGAGTTGATGATTTTTGGAGCTAAGGCATATTTTCCTTTACCTAGAACCGAGTATCCCTTATCGAATATTATGCCTCCAGACACCACTCATATTGGTTTTTTTATCTTTATGCTGGATTTTTTCTTTCTCTGTTTTACTTGCTATCTTAACTCTTTGCATTATTCATTCTTACTTTGTAGGTACCTCTTTCCATAGCTTAATTTTGGTACACTGTTGCAAGGAGTTTGTGACAATAGTTTATAGAGTTTACTAGTGAACAGAGAGTACATATGTTTCCTATTTTATAAAGATGTTTTTATGTATGTATGAATGCATGATGTATAATGTTTATTTTATGGAGACTAAGTACATTCTTGCTAGTCGAGAATGGGAAAGGGAGCGAGTATTTTATCATAAGCAGATTAATAAACTGCAGATGCGACTGTTGGCTTTTGAGATCGATATAGATGATGAGGCGCCTATGCCAGATGGCGAGAATGCTTGAGTGAGTTCAGCTTTTGCTTCTAATGATAACTATGGTCAATGTGTTTATTTGTGAGGCAAGGTGCAGGACTTTGATTATAGTTGTCTATTGTTGTACTATTATCTTGAGATGATGGACTCTAACTATGTATGCTTTAAGGAATCTATCCCATGTGTTATACTTTGTAAGATTTGATGATCTCATTATATATATTACAACTTTATGTGCCTCTGACTAGTTAATGTATATGTTCTGATGATGATTGGAACATTTGCAATTATTGTATGATGCTTCTTTTATTTTTAGATGATCACTCTATTTGATGATGATTATTTTATTTTATCTAACTCTTATTTTTATTTGTCCCTTTTTTCCCTAAGATGTCTCCTCTTAGAGCTTTTCCCTCCTAGCTGGGTTTATTTTTCTTCCCTCTTCTACCTAGGGGATCTCTTTTTAGAGCTTTTTGCAGCTAGTTGGGTTTTTTTTTAAGTTAGATGATGACAATCTGCAATTTCAAGAAAAGATTATGAAATAGTTGAGAACTAAAAGTGTATAATGAAAGGGTACAAATTCTATATAGAATGTTCGATAGGTTTAGATGATAGTAGTGAACTACATTTTCACAAATTTTTAGATGATTATAGTGAACCACATTTTCATAAATGCACTTGCATGACTTAACAAGCGTTCGCATATTTATTGAAAACATTTAAGAAAAGCACATATGCATTTATGAAAATTTTAACTTGATAGTACCCTTGTCCTTAGATAACCTATTCAAGTTTTCTAACTAAGTATTTTTCTACTCAACTTCCTTAATTTTTGGCTAGGCTGCCCTTTTGGGTTTTCAACCTTGTGGGAAGTTCCTTAATTTTTTCCTGAGTTATCTTTTTTCAATTTTCAGCTCAGTGAGATTTTTTTGTATGTATTTGCACTAGACATAGTATTTCTTGAAACAATCTATGTTGATTGGCTCGAAAAATTCACTATCTTTGAAATCCATTAGCTTGACTACTCCTTTTGATAAAATAATTTTGACTAGATATAAGCCTTCCTAATTTAGTATGAATTTCCATCTTAGGTCTGGAACATTCTTCCTAGCTTGCTTTAACACTCAATCACCCACTTTCACACTTTTGTATTTTGCTTTCTTATTAAAGGCTCTCGCTAGTTGAGCTTAATACAATTGTATATGATATAGTGCTTTAAGTCTTTGGTTGTCTCAAAAAGTAAGGCTCTCATGCCTTTACTGAGCCCATTGCATTTCAGGTAGTTCATACTCGATTTCTATTCATAATGACTTGATTTCCATTTCTACTGGGAGTACTACTTCATATATGTATATTAGTGAGAAAGGGATGGCTTCTATCAAAGTTCTGACCATTGTTTGCTATCACCATAAGGCATATGGTAGTCTATCTGCCCAGTCCTAGTGAGTTTGAATCTTTTTTGACAATATTTTCTTAAAGTTCTTATTAATAGCTTATACTGCCCCATTTGCTTATGATCTGTAGGGTGAAGACTTCTAGTGTTCCACCTCATAACTTCTTAGTAACTCTTTTACTTCTCCTTGGAATTGAACACAATTGTTTGAGATTATATGATAGAGAATTCCATATCGGCAAATAGGTACTTCTTGATGAACTTTGCTACTTGCTTTGCCCCCAGTCTTGCATATGATGTTGCTTCAACCCATTTTGTGAAATAGTCAACTGAAAATAAGATGAATCTATATTTGTTTCAGGCAATCGGGTGAATCTCCCCAATTATGTCCAATACCCAAGTTAAGAAAGGCTATAGAGAAGAGATAAAGTGTAGTTCTATCGAGGGATAATGGCTAACATCCTGTGAGTTTGGCATTTGTGGCATTTCTTCATGAACTTAATACAATCTTCCATTATTAATATCTAAAAAAACTCTTATCTTATCAGTTCTTAGCAAACATTGCTTTGTTCATGTGCAGACCACATACACCTTTTTGTACTTCTTCCATTGCTCTTGCAGCTTTAATTTTGTTTAGACATTATAGTTACATTCCATCTGTAGTTCTTTTGTATAATTCACCTTAGTATGATCTAAACTTTAATGCTAATAGTCATAACTACTTTATCGTTTCATTCGCCTCCTAAGGATAAACTCGCTCTGTGAGGTATTTTTAAATGTCAAAAAACCAAGGTTTCTCATCTACTTTCATTTTTGCTATTTTGAAAAACTTATGACAGGTTGCACTGACTTGAGTAGGATTAAAGGCTTCATAGGCATTTCACTTGGCCCTTCCCATATTAATATAGGGAAGTAAGCACATCTGCCATTTGGCTATGGTTTCTAGGAAGATGAATGAACTTGTACTTTCTAAAGGATAGAGCAAGTTATTGCAAATAACTCAGGTAAGGCTTTAGGTGTTATTATTTCAATTCCCATTCTTTTATTATCTAGTTGATTACCAACATGGAATCGCTGAATATTTCTACCTTTATCATTCCTATAACTATCAGGGCTTCCATTCCAAGTGCACATACTTCGTATTCTGCCTCATTATTTGTAACTTTGAATGTTAACTTCTTAGCAATTAGTACCACTTTACCTTTCAACGTTAGCAGTATAATCCCAAATCCTACACCCAATTGATTAACTGCTCTGTTGAAATACATGCACCACCCCTACACCTCGATGGCTGAACTGAAGTCATATAGGAAGTCTAATCAAACTTCTTATGAGTCTAGTACTGGATTGAGGGCTAGAAACTCGGCAACTGCTCTCCCTTTTATGGTCTTTTTAGTCAGATATTGTACATTAAATTCTATTACTAGAATGAGCCATTTGGCAAGTTTTCCTACTAAGGATGGAGCTTCGTAAAGATACGTAATCGGATCCAATTTGGACATAGCTTGAATTTTGTAAGATTGAAAGTAATGTTTGAGTTTTCTCATTGGCCATACCATTACAAGGCATATCTATTCAACCTTAGCGTATTTTTCTTCATAAGGTAGCTTCTTCTTACTCAAGTAGTAGACTACATATTTTATTTTTGCTTTTCCTTCTTAGGCTATCATGGTACTGATTGCATTTCCCTTAATAACTAAATACAGAGTTAGTGATATGCCTGACTTTGGTGGTTTTAAGACTGGTGGATTGACTAAGTAATTCCTTATCTTATCAAATGCTAATTGACATTGCTTGTTCCATTTGACTGGCTGATCTTTTCTCAGTGGTTTGAAAATTGGTTCACAGGTTGTTGTCAATTTGGCAATGAACCTATTAATGAACTGTAGCTTCCCTAGAAACCCTCTTATCTCTTTCTCTATTTTTAGCACAAGCATTTCTCGTATTACTTTTGCTTTAACTATATCCACTTCAATTCTGTTATGGCTAACAACATACCCTAACATCTTACCTGAGGTGACCCTAAATACACATTTCTTTGGATTAAGCCTAAGAAAGTACTTTTTAACCCTTTTGAGGAATTTCTCAAGAGTGGTTGGGTGCCCTTCTCTAGTTATTTATTTTACTATCATGTCATCTACATATACCTCCACTTCCTTATGAATCATGTTATGGAACATAAATGTCGCCATTCTCTGATATATTACACCTACATTTTTTAGATCAAAAGGCATTACCCTATAGGAGTAAGTACCCCCATTCTATTATGAAAGCTATCTTTATTTTATCGATGATGGCCATGATAGTTGGTAGAGGCATGTTTTGATAGTTTAGGAGAGGATTAGTCTTGATAATGGGTCATTTTTCTGGGCCATCGAGAGTCAATAAGGTCTTGGTTGCATTTTTTAGAGTTCTATATATATCAGTGGTATGGCCAAGCATTTGGTGAAAGTGGCAGAATAAGTTTTGGTTCATTTGAAGTGGTAGTGGGTTTAGAAAAGGCCTAGGCTCTTATGGCTGTAGGAGGTTCTTTTATTGAAGCCTTTGGAATACTTTGGATAGTGGGAGGTTAAAGTTTGAGAATTTTCTTGGTGGTCAGATGGCATTAATAGATGGTGAGCTATGGGTGTTGGGTTGGATCATGTTTATTTCTACAGCTGAGGTGAAGGTGTTTTGGGTGTTTGGTTAGTTATTGTGGTGAAAAGTGTTTATGGCTTGTTGAGGTTCCTTATCTTCAATTTTGATCCTAGCTTGATGGAGAGATCTGAAGTCAAGATAGTGAGCAAAGATCATCTATTTTCTAAAGTGTGGTAGTGCCCCTTTGATTATCAACTCTATTTGTTCATCCTCAAGAGGATGGTTTCTCATTTTAACTGCCTTTCCCTGCCATCTGGTGACATAATTAGAGAAAGCTTCACCGGGTTTCTACCTTATGGTCTTAAAGTCACTTCGAGTGATGTCTAATTGAGTGTTGTATTCATACTGCTTTATAAACTTCTGAGTTAACAGTAGCCAATCATTTTTTATTTCATCTTTAAGGTCAAAAAATCATGCCCTTGGTCCTTCCTCTAATGATGTGAAGAAGAATTGAACAATCTATGATTCTGTAAGCTTTATAGTAGCCATAAAGGTAGTATATTGCCTTAGATGGACCCTCGGATCTCCTGTTTCATCAAACTTAGCAAATTTTATTAGCTTAAAATCATCTGAAAGCAGCTTATCTTTTAATACTGCCAGGTCGGTGAAGCTTTTGGAGCCATGAGTTCCCTTGTTTTTGAAGGTGAATTCTAACTAAGCCATCCTATTAGCCAATAGTTTAACCTCCCCTGTCGATTCAGGCTTGGTCATGTCAATAATTTTTGTAGCTTTTAGTGCATTCCTGACATCTTAGTAGTAGTCATTATCATCATCAGCTTGAACTAGAGTCCGGGGAATTCCCTTTGCCTTATCTACCTTTGGGTGAATAAATGCAAATGCTTCATTTAGTGGTGCACTATTCCCATCTCAAGCACTTTGGCTTTGATTTAGGCTTAGAGGATTTCAGCTATAATGCCATCAACGAGCAACTTTTAGATCCCTTCTTTTAGCTTGTCTTTGAATTAATGACAAGAGGTATCTTCTTGGTCACTCATGCTTAATGTAGTATTCCTGTACATTTATTAGGGTTAGCTAAATGAATGATGCATTACATGTGCCTATAAAAGAAAAGGGTGAGCATGTATGCATAGAGTGAATGCAAAAAATCCTATGATGGAAAAATGATTATTCCTGCAAGAAATAGTGGTTAGTATGTGCTATCTACATATATATGATGTACACATTATTAAAGCTGGTTAGTTTTCTTGTACATTGAACAGACCAATCACAAGGAAGCTCTCACTTCCAACCTTATTTCTCCATGAGGTCATTTAGTGTCTTTCCTAGGTGGATTTTGAACCTATAGTCGTCAGGGGACTATAGTTCTACTCTCAGAACTAGGTTGTTTCGATTTATGTTGATCATAACCAAAGGGTAAACTAAGGAACAATACTCAAATGTGGTTGAGGTAATCACATGATGTCAATGTGAGGGTCAATTGTCAGGCTTCAAATGATGTCCAAAGCTCGTATGCACCCGTTTGCATAGGACCAAGGTCAATCAAAGGGAGTCTGAGTTCTTACCCCCACATTGATATTCGATATGTTTACCGTGAGTCATGAAAGTATCATTTAATAATTTACAGTTTGATTTTACTGACGTAAAGGTCCACAATCTAGTTGGGTTCCTAACCCATTCATTTGATTTGAAACGGATAAATGGACAACATCTCATAGGTTTCATCATCAAGGGATGTCACTATTTGTTAATTCGCATAGACTATCCAAGTTGAGGTACATGATTCTCATCATTCCTCATACTTCGGGCTCACACGAAGTATATGAGAATCACATGGTCCTGAGCATAAATTTTCTATGAAAATTGACATTACGATGTCATTTGATGATAGACACTAGAAGGGTCATGTCATTTATGAGTATTAGGTCAAACGAATAGCGTTAGGAGAAGGATAGCATGCATAGCTTAGTAGAATCCTAGTGGATATTACTACTGGTTTATCTACATGAGCTGAGTAAAGGTGAAAGGCTAAGGGTTCTTTTAGTAACAATGCCCCCATATGACTAGGGTTACAAACTCTGATCAGTGAGTCTAGCATTCTTTTAAAAACTCGATCGCCTCCCTTAAGGACTTAGGTTACAAACCCTAGTTAGATAAGTCCGACTAATGCACAAGTAAGGACTAAAAGTGATAATATTGTATCTTCATCGCCCCGTGACTCGAATAGAATCATGCTAGTGATGTAATTTAGTATTATCGAGGCTTTTAGGGACAAGAAGTGCATATGTGATATGTAGTGCAAATGTAGTAGTGAGGGGCTCTATATGATTGAGTATTACATAATGAGAAATAGTCAGTTTCGAGTTGATCCCTCTTATTTAGAAGTCCTTAGTGGAGTCACCACTGTGAGTGACCTCAATGGTTTTTAGTTTTTTTTTTCTTTTTGTAATGGGTCTTTCTATTTCTGAGGGACATGGAAACTTTACCGAATAGGGACAAGTGATTAGTTTCAGGGGGATAAGGCATTTCTTGATTTTATAGAGTCGTCACCCGATTTTTAGAAAATCAAAAAATGAAAGGGACAACATCGGGTCACTCAGCTAGTATTATCCCCATTAGAGATTTTTTGGTTCAAGGGATCACATCTATTTTTTTGGCTATTTCTCATTATATGATATTCAATGTATAACTACCACATCACTTTAGTTTCGATAATGACAGTTTGTATAACATTCACATAGTACATCAGATAGGGTAAGATAATAAAACTAAAGACTTTATTACATCGCTTTCGTAATGAAATACATATAAAAAAAAAGAAGGATTACGGAAAGATAAATCTAGCATGATAGATTTGCAAGAATAACATGACCATTTACACAGTTTATTTGATGAATGATAGGATGAGCATGCTTTCAGTGATTATGCTGATGTATGATGGCAACATAAAGGATGCATGAGGCATCACTAGATCGAGAGCATCATGACTCTATTCTATGGACTTTTCACATTATTGGTATTTATAACGTGATTTCATAATTTTGAAGATAGAAGATGTAGAATGATGATATGAAATGAGCATAATAATGCATATATTATTCACACACCATACAAAATTGCTAGCCTTATCATGCAAGCATAACAGTATTCCCAAATGTTAGTGATAATAAAATACAATGCAATAAAATAAAATAAACGTGCTCAAATGATTATGTGGTCCTCAAACTCAACTAAGCTTATGTGAGCTTTAAAGCTTTAGCTTCGAGAGATTATCAAGCTTTCCTCATCGAGAGGTTCAAAATGACATCACGATGATGCTAGATTATATACCTTTGAAGCATGCTTTGACAAATATAAGGCTTGGTTTGGTGGAATATGGATTTAACAACTTAAGAAAAAGGCTATGGGAGAGTAAAAACTATTTGGAAAGGGGTTTCCAGCGCCTTCGATCGGACTATTTTTGAGTGTGTGTGTGTTCCTATTTGCTCCCCCCTCAAAATGGGGTGTAAACGGGTCTATTTATAGAAAAAATGTGTAGAATGGGGTGGTGTAGGTATGGTCACACATGTATAAGGCAATTTTTGAGCGTGGCTATGCCAAGTACGCATGGCCACGCACAATGTGTGCAACGTGTGACCACATGCACACATGTGTGCATTTTCATGCTCACTTCAATGCTCTATGCGCTCTTCCTGAGCTCTACGCGTGCTATTTTAGGGTTGGTTATTAAGGTTTTTAGGCCTTTTGGACGTGTTTCTGAAGTCCGTTTTGCCAAATTCGACTTTGATTTTAGCACATGACACCTATAGGTATTTACGCGCACTTATAAGCGATATGCGCTGATACTTGAGTTGTGTTGGACCATTTCGGGACCACTTCCAGAGGTTTTAGGGCCTTCCGAACGTGTTTTCGAAGTCTGTGTTGTCAAAATCAATTTTCACTTTTTCACGAAGTCGGGTCCCGATCTAATGAAATACACATCGGTCCAACGAGTTGAATATTCTGAGAGGAGTTTTCTTGAAATAATACCTCTTGTTGTTTCAATAATTGATATTTCCTAAGGTCGGAGCATAACTTAATGGCTCGGTGATCGATTTTGCACACTAGTGCGATCAGTTTGGTGTTTTAAGGTTGTACACTTTAGAGATGTTATGAACGAGCAGACTCTAGTGATCTTGGAAGTTCGTTTCATCATTAGACCTTTATGGGATAATTAAATTTGAGGTATGACAAATAATAATAATAATAACTTAATTTTATTAAAAATGAAAAAATAGTCCACCTAAAATAGAGCAGGTGAATATTCTCATACCAATATTGTTGTTGGATTAAAGGGCAAATCTCCCTCGTCCATGCCAAAATTAGTATGGATTGGAGATGTTTTTACACCACAAAAGGCAATTCGGCTCATAAACTTTTTTTGAGGTGCAACTATTTGTAGAATTAATTTTTTGGACTATTTATCCTAAACGTTTTTCAATTTTAGATAAGGAACCTTAAAAAGAAAAAATTTTGAGAGAGTGAATTACACACTTATAGAACCATGTGAAGAAATATCAAAATGTTAAGGTTAATTACTTTAAAAAATTGAATTTTAGAAATTTTAATGATTTTAGCATCTTCTTTCGACTTTTACTTAAAAAGTCTTGAACTTTACATCTCTTAATAATTTTAATACATTTTTTAAAAGTTTACAAAAAAATTATAAACTTTATCATTTTTAAAAATTTTAACTTATTCTTTTAAAATATTATCAAAAAAAATGTGTGGAAACTTGTAAAGTTTAGATTTTTTTTTTTAGATAATTAAACTAATATTAAATTACATTTGTTGAATAATTTTTTTTAACATCTTATAAAATATTTAGTATTAAAAAAAAACCTCAAAATTGAGAGACTAAGATACACACACTTTATAGAAGCAAGTGAAGAAATATCAAAATGTTAAGGCTAATTACTTTTAAAAAATTTTGAACTTTTAACAATAAAAATTATGAACTTTATATCTTTTAACAATTTTAATGCATTTTTTTAAAATTTATAAAAAAAAAATTATAAACTTTACCATTTTTAAAAATTTAAACTTAATATTTAAATTTTATCAAAAAATTTGTTAAAACTCGTAAAGTTTAGAAATTTTTTTTAGATAATTAGGTCAATATTAAATTATATTTTTTTAATTATTTTTTTGACATCTTATAAAATATTGTAGTATTCAATATAGATATAGCACCAATTTTTTTTACTTAAAAACTAAAATTTAATGAGTTTGTAAAAATTTTCTTCTTAGAATATACCATTTTAAAATAAAAATAGTATTTCAGTTTGTTATAAATTTGAAATTACTTATATGACACTAAAATATTTTTTTTTATTAAAAACATGTTAAAATTATTAAAAGGTGTAAAATTTACAATTTTAAAGTGAAAAGATATTTCAATGTCATACAAATAATTGCAAACTTATGACAAATTAAAATATTATATTTTTATTTTAAAATATTATATTTTAAAGACAAAATTTTTGTTAACTCATTAAATTCTATTTATTATTAAATTAAAAGGTGTTTGGTGTTATATCAATATAACATTTTATCAGATATTTAATATTGATTAAACAAATATAGTTTAATATTGAAATAGAGTTTTTTTGTTGATAAGTTTTAAAAGAATATATTAAAATTGATAAAAATTGTAAAGTTTGTGATTTTTTTTTATAAATTTTAAAAGAATATATTAAAATTGTTAAAATATGTAAAGTTGAAGATTTTTTAAATAAAAGTTGAAATAACATGTCAAATTGTTAAAACTTGTAAAGTTCATGTCTTTTTAAGTAATTAGGCCAAATGTTAATAAATATATTATTTTTATTCTTTTCTCTTTTCCTTCTTCTCCTCCGTTCTTTTTTCTCTAGACCACCTGCATTTTTCTTTTCCTCTCACATCGGTCTTCCTCCTTCCTATCCATTCTCATGGCTTTCTAATTTTTCCTTTATTGATCCACAAAGTCTCATATATAATCTTTTTCTTTCCCCTCTTTCCTCACTCCTTCCTAAAATTTTTCCACCTACACATTATCCTTTTATTTGATAATGAAGAGAGAATCTATACCCATAAACTAATTTATCATATTTAGATTCCCTCTATTACCACCATCACCACCACCTCTAATCATTGCGTTTAAAAGCAAGCCAAAAACTACTCCTTTTTTCATGGTTTGTCATTTCAAGGTTTTATTATTGACACTTGACAACATAACAAAATATATTATTTGCCTCTAGCACTTTTTAGTGATTTTGTGAGCATGTCAAGTGTGTGAGCTACACCAACCAAGATGACTGACTTCTAACCAAACGACTATGTGTGTAGATTAAGGGACCTAAACTACTGGGTTCTTGAACTATCTATAGGAAAATAGTTAAATTCAATATTGAAAATGCTCATTTGAAAATAAAGAAGATATTGCATTAAGAATAAATATAGAATTGAATATAAATGAAAGATTTATAAACAAGATCATTCATTAAAATTGAAAAGAAAACAAAGAAAAGTGTAGTTGACTATTGTCCATGTTGTTCAGTCTGTAGAGATTATATGTGTTAATCTTCCTTTTGCTTAGAGACTTTATCTCTTTCTTCTCTAATAAGTGCCTTTCCTACGTCTCCCACTTCTTATTGACTTCTTTCTCTCAATAACTACCAACTTAATTAATTAATTAATTTTAGTAATGGGCTTTGTCAAAAATTAAGATTTGGTGCAAATAATTGTCCCCTACATGTAAATGGCTGAGAGAGCCTATTTATATGCATAAAAGTACTACTCTTTATGTTACTATGGTGATCCTTAAAATTCTCCTTTTTATCTTTATAAAGATATTGTGTATTGAAAAGAAAGAGAACCATTCCAAAGACCTTGCCTATGGAGAGAACCACTGTAGAGAATCACTATTTTGAAGAGACCTTTATAGAGATCTTTTGCTTAAGAGAACCCTTAAGAAAATTCTACTATAAGACTTTTGGAAACTCCTTAGATTCTCTTTGATGCTCACTCATTTTTTAGGTTCAAAACACTGATTGGAGATTCTTTAAACTTCCTCAAATAACATCAGTTAATGTAACAACAAACAATATAAATGTTAAAGTGGCAATAAGCCAACCTTATTTAGTTAAAAACTTAGAAAAAAATATATATGAAATAAGCCTTAGGGCCTATCTTTAGGAATAACTTCTTAAAATAATTATAGTTCAGCTTTACATCTTATACAATAGTTATTCTCCCTATATAGTCGTGATGACGGCCTTACATCAGAATTTTCATTTTTCTATTATTTCCCATATAGTGGGAAAAATAAAGCCCATTGATGCTCTTTATGTGTGGTTCTCCATCCAAGATTCATATGTAGTATGTGTTGCCTTCCAAAACTATATAAATTTTAAAAGGTCTTTCCCACTTAGGACACCATTTTTCATATTCTCTATTTCTAGCACCAATAAGTAGGATCACCTTCCATATAAGGTTCCCTTTAAATATATTTTCTCTCATTAGAAATTTTTATGTTAAACCCAATGCAATTGATTTCATAGAGCAACCTTTAAGGGAACCACAAATCTTGATCCCTTTTTTGAAACTGTTTCACTGGAATTGCTTGAACTTTACTGAAACCTTCTTGATTTGAGGATCCCTCTACTCTCTTTCTTTAGAACTTCTGACTTTTTAACCCATAAGTTTCTAAAAATTAGCTTTCACTTCCTTTTTATTTCCTTACAGACCCTCTGTTGTGATTGAGCTCCACATCCTTTAACATTCTTTTCACTAGTTGGTAAAACTTTTGATTCTCTAATTGGTTCCCTTTAGTTCCTCATGGTGTTATGCCCCACGAGTCTCCTATTGATAGTGCACTCCTATATTATAAACTCTAGATTGGAAATTAGGGTTAGTAACACCATAAACTAAATAGAGTAAAGGCCTTATATTGACTTGAACATTTAGGTTTTCCTTGATGAACTCAGTTTTTTCTTTCCTTATAGCTTTCACATCAATTTGGACTTGATTCCCTAGGGTATACGGTTGGTAAAACTCTTAATTCTCTAGTTGATTCTCTCTAAATCCCCTAGGTACTATGCCCCTTAAGCCTCTTATTGGGTGGTGCTCTCCTATATAATAAACTTCATGCTAAAAAATAGGATTAGTAAAAACACAGAATTATTGAGGGGGCATCGACCTTATGTTGACTTAGTCATTCAGTGTTCCCTTGTCAAAATTAACTCGCTCCTCCTTTTATGGGGTAGAGAATGTATCTCTAGAACTATAACTTAAGGATAATTGGAGTTTCTAACTTCTTGAATAGATTGACCCCTTAGATTCTACAAAGTTTTATTTTACGAGAGCCCTTGGCATATGGGGACTTGGCTGGTTATGAGCAATTACTTAGTGCCCCATCAATTCAACCATATTAATCATTGTCTCAAAGAATTTACTTTGGCTTTCTTTTATCTTCTTGCTTTGCTTTTATAATTCATCTATAAGCAACTAAAATAAAATCATGAAAATTATCATTACTTAAGTTATTAACATGCTCTCTTGTTGGATTATTTTGACCATATGGGGAATGGAACCTTCTATTCCTACTGCTGTAAACACCTCCTCTTAGCCTTGAAACCAGGTATTGTCATGTTCCATAAAACTCTTGATTCGAGACATTTTTAACAGAGTCCCATCAAGGGTGTAAAAATATGTTTGCCTTTGGCCCTTTTCAGTGATTTTATGAGCATGTCAAGTGTATGAGGTACACCAACCAAGACAACTGACTTATAACCAAATGACTATATGTATAGTTAAGGGACCTAAACTACTAGATTCTTGAACTAACTGTAGGAAAATAGTTAAATTCAACACTAAAAATGCTCATTTGAAAATAAAAAAGAGATTACATTGAGAATAAATAGAGAATTGAATATAAATGAAAGTTTTATAAATAAGATCATTCATTGAAATTGAAAAGAAAACAAAGAAAAGTATAGTTGATTATTGTATATGTTGTTCAGTCTTATAGAGATTATGTGTGTTGATCTTCCCTTTGCTCAAAGACTTTATCTCTTTCTTCTCTGGTAACTGCCTTTCCCATATCTCTAACTTCTTATTGACTTTTTTCTCTCAATAACTACCAACTTAATTAATTAATTAATTTTGATAATAGGCTTTGTCAAAAATTAAGATTTGGTGCAAATATATACTAAAATTATTATAATATTATTAATATTGGATGTGTGGATTCGAATCAAAGTTTAGCAAATTGGATGTGTGAAATAAGTATTAGAGTTATAAATTGGAATTAGATGGGTACAAAGAAGAAGAGTTAGCGAAAGGATGAACATTTTGAAAATAGTGGCAAAGTAATGACCTTTTAGAAATAGTGGTGGATGGATTAAATATTATTAACAACAAAACATCAACAATTTGATAAACAAACAGATGAATTTATAAATCTTGAAAGTAGTTTATGTTGCTAAGTTATTTGTGTTGTTTGCTTTAATAGATAGCTCGATGATAAAAATGTCATCATAATGTTTCAATTTGTTTTAGTTCAATTTTATTATTCATTATGGGTGTTATTAATCTTAAGGTGATGATGACTAATGGAGTGTTGTTGTGATTTGGTTAGCAAACAATAGAAAAGAAAGAGGTGGCCTAGCTAGTTGGTGGGTGTGACTGGTGGTAGTTATGTAAGAGATGTCATTGATAGTGAGGATGGAGGGATTTAATGGAGAAAAGAGAGTGGCAAATAGGAGTAGCATATGATATTGGCAGTTAGGTATAATAGAGGCAAAGGATAGTTTTTTTTAAAAAAATCATTTAATTATTAATCCATAGTAAAATATCCTGATTATTTTTTTAAGAGAGTGTAACATACTCTCCACTTTTGATAAAAAAAAATAAGGGTCTATCATTCAAAATTGAAAAGGTTTGGAATAAATATTTAAAAAAGTTAATTTTGGCAATTATACCTTGAGAAACAGTTTAAGGGGCAAATTGCCACTTTAGCGCTGCAAGACACTTATTCTTTTTTTTTTTTAACAACAATTCAAACTTCATTATCAAATTATGAAAGTACATTAAAAGCCCAAGCTAGCCTAGTAACAGCATATTTATACCTTGAGAAAAAGTTTAAGTGGTGAATTACCACTTTAGCACCACAAGACATTTATTCTTTTTTTTTAACAACAATTAAAACTTCATTATAAAATTATAAAGTTTATTAAAAGCCCAAGCTAGCTCAGCAATAACATATCGTAGCCCACATTAGCCCATTACTAAATACATCTTCTTCCTTAGAAGATTTGCAGATAACAAAAAAAACCTAATTTCACTAAAATAGAGCTTAATCATCAGCCATGGCTATGAATAAAAGGAGAATTATTCAAGTATAAGTTGTTAAGAACTCATCAGTCCAACAACAAATCTAAGAGAACCATTATAGTTGGAGAATGTACAAGCAAATACTATAAATCATAAAAGATGTGTGGAAGCTACATATTCGACCAAACCCAGTTATTGGTTCTTGAAGCTTTTAAAGTTCATGAATAAACCAAATCTAACATGTGAGATGGACATCTGCTGCACAAATAAACCAAATTTGGTGAAGATCAAGCTTGAATCGGTAAAGATAAGGAGATCATATAACAAAATATACCAAGTTGTCACTAGCTATCATAAAAATATCAATAAAATATAACTTAAAAATACATAATAGATTTATTTATGGACAAAAGACTAAAAAAGACTAAAGAAAAACTGATATTTGAATGGTTTTTGTGGCCAAAATAACAACAGAATATTCAAACCCAGGTTATGAAGCTAAGAGGTATAGAGGAGAAGACAATATTAAAAGAGAGAAAACAGTTATGAAGTTATGAGTATTTTGGTTTATCACTATTATTTTGAGCTAATTCCCGCAAGACACTTATTCACTTAATTGTATTTTTCTCAATAATTAATGTTCAATAATTCATGTGGATTGTTGTTGTTGTTGTTGTTTAGGGCATCTACAATGGTGTATCATGGAGGGTGTAATGGGTGTATTACACTCTTTCCATGACATGGTATGATGCGTATCATGGGCATAATGCGTGTAATAGCTGCCTTTTAGTAGCCTTTTTGCAGGTAATTTTTTTTAATAAATTAAAACATAAACAGTTATTTTTATTATTTAATTTATTTTTTAAAATTTTATTTTAATAAAAATTTTAATTATAAATACCTATTTTCAAAATTACTCTTCACTTCAATATCACTCCGCTTTGGAAACAATTTGAGAGCAATAATAATTATATGCTTTTGGGGGAATCATTGGGGGGCAATAACAATTAAAAAATAGTGTTTTAATTTCATTATTTATATTTATATTGTTAATAAGTTATGTCGTGTATTATTAAGATTGAATTAAATGTTTGTTTTAATTAAGGTTGATTATATAATTTTTAAAAATTAATAAATAATTTAAAATTACTACAAAAATTTAATAAAAATTATTTAAATTATTTTAGATTAAAACTTTTATGTTTTTCAACTAATATTAGCAATTTTATGTCCTAATATGCCTTAATATAATTTTAATATATAAATATAATAATTTATTTATAAAATATGTAAAAAAATTATTAAAATAAATATGTGATTTTACAGTAAATTCAGAATATTATATTTTTTTGAATATAATTTACAGTGAGATAAAGAATAAGGAATAAGGGTATAATGAAGTGCCCATAGTATAATGATGTAGTGATGTAACATATCCGTTGCACTTTTGCGAGTGCTCTTGGAGAGTCAGCACAGGCGTGGACTCCACTGTCCTGATGCTCCAGATAGAAACTCCACACCCCCTAATTTTAATTTACTGACAGCGAGCACTCAAATAGCAGTGATCAAGATGTGGCGGAGGAGATTTAGCAGCTCAGCAGCCAAGGGTGAACTCAACCATAAGAAATGGGACGCACTTATTATTGGTGGCGGCCATAACGGCTTGACGGCCGCTGCTTACCTTGCTCGTGGTGGACTCTCAGTCGCCGTGCTTGAGCGGCGTCATGTTGTCGGCGGTGCAGCCGTGACAGAAGAGCTGATTCCAGGGTTCAAGTTCTCTCGCTGCAGTTACCTTCAGAGTCTCCTCCGCCCCGCTGTCATTAAGTAATTGCTCTGCTTTATTACTACTTTCTTCAATTTATATAATTTATTCGAGTTTTCATTTGATTTTATTTTGTATTGCTTTTCATGGCGAAAGAGAGTTGGATTTAGGGAGACATGGATTGAAGTTGTTAAAAAGGAACCCTTCTTCGTTTACGCCATGTTTAGATGGGCGGTATCTCCTTTTAGGACCTGATAAAGAGCTCAATCATTCTGAGATATCTAAGTTCTCAATTCGAGATGCTAATGCTTATCCCAGGTTCGATATGCCACCAAAAAAAAAAACGGAATTATTACCAATAATATTATTATCTGTGGTAAATTATTTAAGTTGTGGTAATGTGCAGATATGAGAATCAGCTTGAGAAGTTTTGTAAGTTCATGGATCCACTTCTAGATTTACCTCCTCCACAATCTTTGCAAAATGTTTCATCTTTTAATGTTAGGTTTAAGGACAAGATACAGAAATCAGCCTTTTGGGCTAGTTGTTTGCGCCGCGCTCTCTCCTTGGGCCAGAGAGAGATGGTGTAAGTGCTAGTTTGTTAATTTTGAGATTTTTAGTCAATTTCTTTCATTATAGATTGAGCTGAGTGACTTATGTATTCTGAAAATGACTTTTTCTCATGATATGCATTTACTAATGTTGACAGGGATTTCATGGACCTTTTATTTTCCCCAGCTTCAAAAGTTTTGAATAGCTGGTTTGAGGTTATTATTTATCCTTTCTATTTGAATTCCTTCAAATGTTTTTGCTTAGTTACTTTCTTTATCAATACATAACTTTTTTTTGGAGTTGTTTATTATTTCATAACTTGGTTCCTATTTCATTGGTCCTTTCACATTTGACAACCATACAAGGCATTACTAAAGCAAGTTTATTGTTACTGAAAGCCAGTATGTATTCTTAATATGAACAAATTTGGCTTTGTAATTCTTATTTTGCTATGCGTACAACTCACGACTAACAAGCTATATCATGTCCATCTATAAAAAAGGAGAGAAATTTTTTGCTCAGTTAGTTTCATATCACATATATCTTAGAAACTTTAAGGAAAAGTAAGAAAGTACAATGTGGTTAGACACTTTTTCACTTGAAGATCTTTGTTTTTTTTTTCCTTGAGATTTAAGAGTTTGTGGTTTTTTTTTTTACTCTACAATGCACAGAAACTTCTCCTAGTAGACATTTCTGCATTTCTGAAATATTTCCGTATTGAAAAATTTAGAAAACTTCTTGGAAATGTTTCGGAGCCGTTTCTGCAACTATGAAAAATTAGAAAACACGTTTCCTACTTAAAAACACCTTTCCAACTTGGAAAATATATTTATTTAGTATTTTCCTTAATAAGAAAGGAGACAAATTTAAAAATAATTTTATCTCTTAGCTAAACAAAATAATTTCTATAATTATACTATTACTTGATAAAATAAATAAATTTTTTCAATATTTATATATAAAATTTATATCTATATATGTTCATATATTTTTAATATCTATTTATATACCCCTATACTTTTAATATTTACATGTTCCTCCCACATTTCCATTTTCTATATTTTAAAAAAGGTCGTTTGACCGTATCCGTTTCCATGTTTCCTTGATTTCTATTTCCATTTCCGTGCAACATGGGTTTTACTTGCACTTTAGTACCATATTCACTAATATCGCTAAAAATTTATGATGTAATGTTAAAATAATATAAATATTGAATACTAAGTTTATTTACTAAATGATGTAGCCTTCAACTTACTACAATGAACCCACAATAAATAAAAGTAATATTTTTTTAATAAATTAAGAATATAAATAAATGATATTTAAATAAATTAATTTTTAATCATATCCAAATAGTTAGATGTATGGTAAATTACACATAAAGTATTTTTATTATTGAAAGTTATGCTTTACTAACTTTTTATTCTAAAATAATGATAATATTAATTGATAAAATGTTAAAACTTTTTAAAAAATAAACCACAAACCTGTAAATGTCAAGAAAAGAACTATGGATCTTTGAGTAAAAATATGTCTAACCACAAGGTACTTTGTTGTACTTATCCTGAAAATTTATTTGGTAATTTGACCAAGTTTTTTTGTTAGCTACATCTTAATAACTATTATTGTTTCTATAGATGCATTGAGTTCAAATCTAGGAAATGCTTAACTAATATCGGTTTATTGTTTATCTGATGCTGAATTCACAGACAGATGTTCTCAAGGCAACCCTTGCAACAGATGCTATAATTGGCAGTATAGTAAGACTTCATCTTTTTGTGGATGTATGTTGGTTTTTGTAATTTATTTCTTCTGCACAAAAAACCCACAAGAAGCATACCCATAAAGTCACTCATCTTTTGGTGTGTAGTTTTTTTCTTATTAATGAAATGAAGAGAGATGGTTTTGCAACAAGGTTGATACAAATAGCTTGATCGGTACATACTTTACTCCATTTTGATTATTTGGACTTCAATAATGTATTCCAGGGCAGTGTCTATACACCAGGAAGTGGATATGTTCTGCTACATCATGTCATGGGAGAAACTGATGGGGATCGTGGAATTTGGTCGTATGTATTTTAAATGCTGTCTTGAAACAGCAATATGTAAATTTTTCTAAGATACTTTTCCTTTTCTACTCAAAATAAGTCATGTATCATTAGTCACCAGTTATTTTTCACATTCGAGGCCTTTTGGAAGAAAGTTAAGTAGCTTGATTTTAGTGTAACTAAATTAAGGTGGAAAACCAATGGAGAAACATTATAAGATAGTATGTAATCACAATTCACAAATATACTCTTCGTCAAAATGACAAGGGTTCCGCACGCTCCATTATTTTGACTACTAATAAGTAATTTTTTTTCAGTGCTTTTGCAGAATGAGTTTGAGGGTATGACTCTTTATTTTTACTTAGGTAGCATAAAATTGTTATACAGCTCTTATGTAACCTAATCAACACTAGGCTTCAACTAAATTTCAATTAAATATTTTAGTTGTTTTCACCCAGATTGTTGTTTTCCTCAAATTTTTGAGATTTCACTTGCATTTTATTCAATAAGTTCTCTCTTGGACATCCACGGCAGTTGATAATTTATACTAACTATAGGTACGTTGAAGGTGGGATGGGCTCAGTATCCTTGGCAATTGGTAATGCTGCTAGGGAAGTTGGGGCTCACATTGTCACAAATGCTGAGGTATTTTTGCATGAATCACTCCTCCAGTTTCATAAGATACTTTGCTCCTTCTGCAGTCTAAAATTTTTACGTCTAAGATATAAAAAGTTCATGGCATATTCTGTCATAAAATTGTCTAGTCATTTGCTCTTGAACTTGTGGACTCTTAATCTAAGGTCTCTCTCAAACATTGCCTTCTAGGTTGCAGTTAATTGCTGATAATCACAATTCTGACACGAAGCAATGTACTTCTGTACTTTCTTTCTGACGTGAGCTATATATTTGAAAACTAAGACGCTGTTTCTTTCAAAAATATATATGTATATATATCCTAAAGAGCATCTTCTGTATTTTCTACTGTTTGGGGACTTGCAAAATTGGAGAAAGGAAAATATTTTTTCCTGGTCTGGAGAAAGAGTGTCATTATCTGGAATATTACAATTGTAAGTCATGAAATATGTGTAAAAAGCTAAGCAGTATCATGCCTCTACTGCTTATTCTTTTTCATATTGCATTTATATACATGTTTTGTATTGGTACCTCACAGTGTTTTATGCTACCTTGATATTTTCTGTTGTCTGTATAGGTTTCACAATTGACAATTAATGATTCTGGTGCAGTTAATGGGGTTAGTTTGCTATGCATTTTTTTGTTGAAGTTGGTTTAATAGCTAAAAACAACTAACGAGGAACAGCGTCGATTTAGGTACTACTGGCTGATGGTACTCGGGTGCTTTCTTCAGTTGTTCTGTCAAATGCTACTCCTTTTAAAACTTTCACAGTAAGAACTTAAATCTGTTAATTTATAGGTCATTGGCTATGAGAAGCTTGTGAATTACTGTGGTAAATATCATGTATGTTAAGCTCTTCGGTTGTTGTGTCCTAAGCAGCTTTAATTTTATTAATACTGTATGCTTTCTGATACAGGAATTAGTGCCCAGTAGTGTCCTTCCTGATGATTTTATCCGTGCCCTGAAGCACTCTGATTATAGTTCTGTGAGGTTCATTACCTTGGAGTGGAAGTTAGTGATGCATTTGTGCAGTTTGATATCAATAAAATTACCTTGTTTTATATGGTTTGACTCTCTAAAAACAGGCTACAACAAAGATAAATATAGCTGTTGATAAACTGCCCCAATTCCAATGCTGCAAGCTGGGTCACCCAGATGTGGGTCCCCAACATATGGGCACTATTCATATTGGCTCTGAGAGGTATCCTTCTAGTTCAACATTACTAGCATTTTGGATTTTTTATTCGGTTTTTCTAAAGCGCATATCCTACAATGATTGGCTTTGTAAAACAAACACTTGTTTGCCGTTAGCTTTAAATTTGGGGCTCAAGCCTGAATAGAGGAATTATAAATATGGATGAAAAGTGTTGAAAAATTGTTCTTATTAGAGTAAAACATACTCAGAATGAGGTTATGATGTGCTCTACAATTGGCAGCAGTAACTATAACATATTCAGGAATCATAAACCATTATGAACTGAAAGCGAATTGGATGTGCTTCATATTACAGTGTTTAAAGGAAAAAGAAGTGATTCCTTGTTCAAATATTATTTACCAATTGTACAATAAAATGAGTTTAATATGCTAATTGCATCAGTAAAGTTATTATTTAATTTCAGTACATTATTTGAACAAAATGGCATCTTTGTGGATTTTGTTCCCTATTTGTTAACCAGTATGGAGGAGATTGACTTGGCCTGCCAAGATGCTGTTAATGGGTTACCATCAAAGAGACCAATTGTCGAGATGACGATACCTTCTACAGTGGACATGACTATTTCTCCACCTGGTACATGAAACTTTCCTTTTATGCGTCTGCTGTTTCATCTTTTAGCATTTTCTACATGTTATTTCATCAATGTTTATCCAAAACTATAGGATAGGAAACTAACAAATTAGTTACAAAACTGTGTTTCTGCATTCAATCTCTTTATGCTGTAAACTTAATGAAATTTGCTAGAATTTGAAGTTGAATTCATTCTATTGGCAGTTTCGGACTGACAATCTAAATCAATTAGAGCATATATGAGTTATTCCAATTTGGTCTACCTTGCATCAAATTTTTACCTGTGAAGGTCTTTCCAATCTAGTTTTCTTCATCAATTAAAATGCACTTGGTGCTCTAACTGGATGCTATATTAAGCCCACACCTGCTGTCAAATTGTTCGAGCTCGTTATGCATTTAATGTTGGGAAAAATCACCAGTTAAATCCCAATCAATAAGCAAGTAAAAGAAAAAGAAAAAAAAAAAAGAAAACCCCAAAAAAAGTACACCCGTTATTTAGAAAAATTACAATTCTCCTTAAGTTTATCAAATTCAAACCTATCATTTTTTTTATTACTCCTATCATATACAATAATCCTCTCATATAAATTGAAGAATACACTCTCCAAGATTTAACCAAATCTAAAACCTACAATATTTGTATCACCTATGTGATACCCACACCCAAAATATCTAAGCTAGCACACAATTTTGTAAATCCCAATATTATTAATATAATGCAAAATTACAAAAGTCTAATAAGTCCAATATTGCAAAATTCCAAAAAGTTCAAACCAAGTAAATCAAACCAAAGTGAACCAAATAATAAGTTCGGTTCGTTTTTCACTCTTAATCAGTTCGGTTCAATTATATTTTAATAATTTTGATTTAAATCGGTTTTGTATATTTTTCATCAGAATTGAACTGAATCTACTGATTATTAGTGTAGGTTCTTTGTTTACATGCTATTTTCTCTGGAAGTTTTATTTCGACTTTGGTTAGTGGATGTAGCTCCAAATAAAGGATAAACCATATTGAAATAATGATGCTATTATCGTTGATTAATTATACACTATTTTAGTGTGTAAATCCCCAACAGTAAGTTTGATACTGAGATCAATGAATTCAGCTAGAATATTGGAGCTGATGCAATAACATGAAGAATGGTTTCTGCAGTCACAAGTTCTAAGGCTGACAAACAAATCCTTGTACAATTTTTATTCTGTTCCTCTTCCTCATCTTCTCTCTATATATTTTCTCAATTTTCTTCTCCCGAATACATATTACTGCATGTTTGAGATTTCACTGCAAGCTGATTTATATCATAGTCATACTGGATGGTTTCCAGCTTTCTGACCAATGGCATATTTTCATACTATATATATTCTAGGTCTATTGGTGGGAAAAATCCAAACATGTACAACCTTTTGCAATTTTATCCCAATCTTTTCATTCTGGCAAAAATGTCTCAATTTGACAAATGCTTGGCAATTTTAGCACAAATAGTTTTTTGGTCAAAATTAAATAAAAATGCTGACATAGCATCTTTTTGGCAAAATTTATCCCAATATTTAAACTTTGATTAAATATTTTAATTTCTCCAATTTATTAATATTAATAGTCATTTATTTAAAATAAAATAAATACATACATAATAACAAAAGAATTATATTTTGGGATAAAATTGCAAATGTGGTAATCCTTTGGATTTTTCATGCCATTAGGCCTATATTCTAAATACTGAGGTTTTCACAGTTTCATATTGCCATTAGGTTTTTTCTTCTTGATTCATTATATGTTTCTTCATCTATGATGCATATCATCTAAAGAGCCAATCATTCTTTCAACATTCTTATCAACAGGCTGGCCATTCCCAAGGTTTAATTTCATTTCCCATTCATGGAATCTCATTGTTTTCCTGTAGGTAAGCATGTGATAAACTTGTTTATTCAGTACACGCCCTACAGCCCCTTAGATGGAAGCTGGGGAGATCCTGCTTATAGGGTGAGTTATTTTAGTATTTCTATGCTTGGGCTTGAAAACTACCCATTCTAGTACTTTACATATGTGATGTAGTATGCAGGTGTACTGAATTATGAGGGTTTCATGGAATTGATTTATCCTCATTCTAATCTTTATGCGGGTATTCTATTTTGCAGGAATTATTTGCTCAAAGATGCTTTAACTTGATTGAGGATTATGCCCCTGGCTTCATGTCCTCAATCATTGATTATGACATGTTGACTCCACCTGACCTTGAAAGGGAAATTGGTCTAACAGGTATCTCAAACATAAGCATTAGGAATTTGGTTGTTTTGAATTAATAACGAATGGGTTAAGATTCTTGAATAATCTGAAGTCATTCAGGTTGTTGGAATGACTTTAGACAAAGCAAAAGAAAGTGTCGCACACGTGCACACAAATTTTAATCCATCATACATTTTAAAATTTAATTTTTTAATTATCATGTCAAACGCTTTTATTCAATTAGTCATATGATTTTTAAATTAAAATATTTTTTTCAAAATTAAAAATGGATAAAATCTCCAAAAGTTGTAAGCGGTTGAATTTTTTTTACACCAATAAACCTTTATGGACTTTACAGCATAAAAAGTAAATTTGACATTTTACAGATGACACATTAGTATATTTTATTCCATTTTGATCAAATACTTGTGTTAAAATTCACAATAATTAATGAGATTGAGACATTTTTGCCAAAGTTAAAAAGTTGGGATATAATTACAAAATCCGTAAATATTAGAATTTTTCATACCAATAGACGTTTATAATCAATACAAGGGAAGCTCTATATATAATAGCTGATGCATTATTTTTCACTAATTACATCAAGAAAATTCTAGACTCAATTTGGAACTTGAAACATCACAAAATAAACAAAAGTTGTTACTTAAATGAACATTCTAGACACTCTATAATGGTAAATTCACATTCAAAAAAAAAAAAACTAAAGTGACAGCAAGCATGTCACTGCACTTTATCCACTCTATAGAATCCTAGGCTTTGTGATAAATATTAAATTTCAAGTAGTTGATTATTGAATGATCTTTCACAGGTGGTAATATATTTCATGGTGCTATGGGATTGGATTCCCTCTTCCTCATGCGACCGGTTAAAGGATGGTAATGACATTAAATGAATTATTGCAGCAAAATGCATTTTGACCCCGCTGGTCTCAATAATTTTCGCATTGCATCATTCCTCTTATTTTTTGGGCACATTGCACGCATGCACTTTCAATTTTCAGCACATTGAGCTCTTATTGGATGATATTAGATGATGCAATTAAAAATATCTAATTTAGTCTTAGTAATTTTTAAATTTTTTTCTATTTAATTCGTATAATTTTATTTTTAACAATTAAATCATTAAAATTACTAAAATAACTCAACTAAATGACCAATAAAAATTACAAATATATAGTAAATGACTAATTTTAACAAATAAAAATGACTGATAAGCTATTTAGTAAATGAAATATAATCAATATAAACCCATATAAAATTTATCATATTTACCCAAATATATTTATTATTATTGCACAAAAATATGCTATTAATTGATAATTTAAAATCAATATTTGATATATTATTTTTTATATAACTATATATTTTTTATTTTTAGAAATTTTAAAATAATTTTAATTCCAATAGTAATTATTTAATTTTATATATATATATATATATATATTACAAATATGATTAAGGTCTATTATATTTTTCGAATATGACAGGATGTAAATTATTTAACAATGATAAAAATTTATTCGTAATAATATAAATTTAAAAATTTCATAACTTTAAAGATAATATTATAGAAAATTTATATTTTATTTGTCTAAAAATATTAATTAAAAGAATTGCTAATTTTTGCCATATCCTTGTATTAATTATATAAATATTTAATGAACAATTAAAATGTCATATATATATATATATATATAAAACTCTGTTAAAAATAGATGACCGACATTCAATTATATAAAAAATGTATATTTTTTATATTTTTTTGGTAATTATACAAACTTAATTGTTTATAATAAAAATTATAAGTATTAATTAGAAAAATTTTTAAATTCTAAGAATTAAATTGGATATTGTTTTAACTGCCATTATGCCTTCTTATCCAATAAGAGTGTAATGTGGCAAAAATAAAAAGTGCAAGGGTTCAATGTGCCGAAAATTGAAAGCGGAGGCGTGCAATGTGAAAAAAAATTGAGGGTACATTGCCAATTATTGTAGATGGCTGCTTTGATCATCATCAATAATTAAACAATATAACTTAATATCCTGGGTATACAGGTCAAACTATAGAACTCCTCTACCAGGACTGTACCTATGCGGAAGTGGAAGCCATCCAGGTGGTGGTGTTATGGGTGCCCCTGGCCGGAATGCTGCTGGTGTAGTACTCCAGGATGTTAGAAACCATTAAATTGATGGATGGCACATATTTGCATTTCTGCTGAAAGTTTTTTTAATCTCCTGTCATGAGTCCACAGTAGTGTTATGTTAGATGATGGTTAGGTCTCGGCGTTGTATCTTAATGTGGTGCATACGTGATGATACTCCCAATTAAACTGAAAGAACTGTCTGATCATATTTGAAATTGCCTAGACGCAAATAAGCACAAAGAGCCCATCAAATCCATATTATACGGGTTAATGACTGAGACATCCTAATTTACAGTTGTTAGCTTCTTTGAATATACATTATTGTTTTTTTTTTCCTACAAATATTTTGAAGTTCTAAAATCATTTGTCAATAACTTTGCTGGGTCTGCTATTCAATCTTTGAATCTGTCCCAGTCAAAGAAATGGTGTGTGTGATTGCTATCCATTGTTTAATGGAGTATAAGCACTTCAGCTGCAACGATAATTGGATGTTTTTCTTACTTAGTTTTATATAAAACAGATGTTTAAAGTATGAATAAGTTGAGAATAACAATATTGTTAGTCTTATAAATTATACCCTTTTGTAAGTAAGGCTTATAAGAAATTTTTTTTTACAATTAAGTTTTATAAGTTTTAAAAAAAAATTTATTAGTTTTATTCGTCAGTTAAAGTAATGTTCCGTTTGTTAACCCTTAAAATTGAATTTTTTTTATTTTTTATATTTTACTTCTAAAACTATATATAAAAAAAAAGTTATTTTGATATATATGTTTTTTTATAAGGTTGATGAAAAAATTATCAGACAGTACACTAAGATATCCTAGCTAGACTAGCACTTCTATATGATGTTGATTCTTTACACCCTTTATTAAATTAAATAGAAAAAAGAAATACAAAACGTTAAAAAACCACCATGGGCAATAAAAACAAAAACCTAACAAAATCTAAAATGCTCTCTACCCATAGCATCATATGACATAGCGTCCTGAACTTAAGTAGGAAAAGAATCCCACCAATGAATAGATTGAAGACCAATGCCAATATCCGCTAGTCTATCGACAACAATACACTATTACCTTTCCTGAAAACGTGATTGACATGAACATTAAGGCTGTCAACAACATGCAGACGAGCTTCCCAATCCTGACGTAAACTCTATGGGACTGGAGTACTTCTGTGATGAAGCAAATGAACAACGTACGTTGAGTCAGACTCCAACCAAAAATTGACAAAAGGCATAGTGATGGCTTTATTCATGGTGAAAATCACTACAAAAATTTCTGCTTCAAAAGCGAAAGCAGAACCAAGCAGAGCAGCAAACAAAGCAATGGCCAAGCCCTTATGATCATGAAAAGTTACGCCTGCCTCTGTTGGACCTGGCACACCATGAGCAGCATCATCTGTGTTAATTTTAATCCAGCTTTTCAGCGACTTTTACCAGCAAACTGAGACCAGAACTGGTGCTTTTCTCAGCAACCCACCAACCTAAAGACGCCTAAGAACCAATAGCTCACTAACTGAATTATTCATATGTTCGATTTAAAAGATTCTGAAGCCTTAATGTCGCTGTAAATCAGACGGATAGCTTGCGAAATAGCAAAAGACCTGTTAGTGACAGCAAAAATACCAACTCACCAAAGAGCTTTCAATATTTTAAATAAATAATATTTTTATTTTTATTTGTGACTTTTCTGTTATTTAACTTTCATAATAACTATATAAACTCATTAAAATAAAAATAAAAACAATATTTTCTTAAATTATTTGAGATTCATAAATAAAATTAATTAAATACACTTAATTATTTGTAAATATATAATTTTAATTAATATATCATAAATGAATAACTATTTTTTTAAAAGATGTAAACATCCAATTTCGTGATAATAAAATATGGATGCGACAAAGGACTCTAATGATATAAGTTAGTTTTCAAACCCTTGAAGTTTGAATATGTTTTAAGAAAGAGTTTCATTGATTTTTTAAGGATTAATTGTAATATCTTTTAAGACCTAATTGAAAATTTTGATTTCTTTTGGGGGTCTTTTTGTAATTAAAAGTAAAAAAATGGAATTATAAAATTGCAATTGGAATTATATAATTCTAATCGGAATTACGTGTTTTCCGTTTGTTTTTTGTATCTTTTACAAAAAAATAAAAATATTTTTTTCTAAATTTTGATTGGTTAAAAAAAAATTTTAATTTATTTTTGAAATTTATCTAATTCTTCAGGAAATAAAGTACTTTTAAAATTAGAATTCTTAATACGTAAAATTTAAGGTTTTCTATTTTTTCTTTACAAAAGGAGAGCTTATACTCCTAGAGTAGGGGACTCAACTCTCAATTTTCAATACTAAGCATTCTTTTCCAAAAAAAAAAAAAGCTCGTAATGATTTATTCGTTTGGAGATTTTTAAGAAGAATAATAATAAGTTTTGAAGGCCTACTAAAAAACAACAGTGATTTTACTAGTCTGAAGAGCGATTCATTCACAAGTGTCCATAAGCATTATCTTCTCCCTACCTTCTTTTATTTTTCTTCTTTTATTATTATTTTAATTTTATTGAATTCCAATTTTATTGAATTTTTATTATAATTTTATTTCACTAATAATTGTTTTACACTTTTTATAATGGTGACAGTAGAGAGAATTACACGATGATCATACTTGGAGAGCCAAATTCATAAAGATTCATGGAATGTTATGGATGGAACCTTATAGCTAAATATAGTTTCTAGATTTTTTTTTTGTTTAATTATCTTATTTTTTATTTATTTCTAGGCTTGTATTATTTCTTCTTCTTCTTTTATTATTCTCAACAGTCAATTGTAATAGCCCTAATAATAAAAATAATGAAATTTGGTGTGTGTTTATGTGTTTTATTTTAATTAATAGGTTAATAAAATTAGAGTTTCAATTGGATAATTAATTAAAACTAATGGTTATAAAAATCATTAGGTTGTTTAATTAAAATTGGATTAGATTTAAGTGGTTAGAATTAGGGTTGCTTGATTGATTATTTTATTTATTGTTCATGTTTACTTTAATTAAATTAGGGTTTTATAATAGATTTAATTAATAGTTTGATCTTTTATTTGTTTATTTTGATTTGTTTTTTGTTTTTTGAGCTTGTTTGCTTATATTTATATGTTTTGGGCCCTAGGCCCACATTAAACTTTAATCCATTTAAATAGATTTAAGTTTTTTTCGATTTAATTAATTAAAATGCATTTTTAGGACCATAATTAATTAGATTTAGGATAGAGATAATTTATACCCATTTAGCTAAATTAAACATAGGCCTACTTAATTTAATTAAGTTACACTTAGCCCATTTAATTTAATCTTTTTCCATAATTTGTAGATTTAAGATCACTTTACAATTAAAACATGTAGAATTAGGTCCATTAAATTAAATACTTCATAATTCGTAGATTTACACCCATTTTTAGAATTAAAATGAATAGACTTAGGATCATTTAATTAAAAGGAATTAGGCTCATTAGTTTTTAGGCTCACTTGTAAATTAAATTATGTAGATATAGCTCATTTAATTAAAATCAATTTAGATTAGACTAACCTAGGGATTGTGATGAATGAATTGTTTACTTATATATTTCATGACTAGTTTGCCTAGAGTTGATTATTTTTTTAGGGTTTATCTGAAATTGCATGTAAATAAAGAATAGCATAGTAATTTATAAAGTAATTCTAAAAGAACACAAGATTGAAAGAAATTAGTATTCCGTACTCAGAATCTTTAGGTTATGGTGTTATCTTTCTTTTAGGGAATCGAGTATCACCATTTTTTGATTTGTCTCAGTTATTACCCAGGGTGGTGACTCCTGATCTCCATGTCATGATTTTGCAACAGTGGTTAGTGTGTTCTCTAGAGCCCTGTGATTAAACAGTGTTGCGGTTGCTAAAATCTTAGGCGCGCGCTAAACCCCGCCGTCTACAAAAGAGAAAACTCATTTAGTTTTTTGTTAATATTATAATTAGTGTTACATTTTAAAAAATTATTTTTTAATTTTAAGTTTTTTTTTGAAATTATTTTAGTGAGTATAAGTTATTATAAAAGTTAAATAACAAAAGAAGTTACAAGTAAAAAAAATAATATTTATTTAAAATATCAAAATAACAAATTTTTTTATATAGTTTAGGATTGAAATATTAAAAAAAAATTAATTTTAAGTGTTGATTAACAAAAAAACTGCTTTGACAGAAAAAACTAATGGAAAACTTTTTTAAAACTTTAGAACTTGAATGTAAAAAAATTTTCTTATAGAACTTAATTGTAAAAGTAATATAAATTATAGGACTAATAGTGTTGTTGTCCCATAGGCAAATTATATCATGGACTTCTATCCACATTGCAATATGGACTAGAAGTATATTACACGTGTAAGTCTTCTTTTTTTTTTTTTAATGCGTCCTTCTCCTTTTTTTTACCGTACTTCTTCTTTTTCTTCTGCTTCTTCCTTTGTAGTCTACTTCTTCCTCTCACCAACCCCGATCCAACTTCCTCTTTTTATTTGATTTCATATCGATCTATCTATTTCTTCTCCTCCAATTGATCGCTGCACCATGGCACCATGACCTGCTAGCCATTTCCCAAATTGTTGTGTAGACTTAAGGCCAAAAGCCATAACCAAAGCCTAAGCATTAATTATCATGTATGGTTGGCTGATTGATTGGGTTATTGTTTAGAATACTTGATGCTCCTTCTTTTTCTTCTTTTTGTATTATTTTAGATTGATTTTTCACTGATTTTGTTGTATTTGGTTAGTTTTTGCATATAAATTCATTAGTTTTAATATAGAGATTCATACATTATTAATTGGATGTTTATGTATTATTAAATAAAAATTACATTGAATGCGAATATGAAAGTGAAGGTCAATGAATTTGAGAAGTTCAATGAAAATGTAAGTGAAGGTCAATGAACTTGTTGCAAATTCTTTGATTTTCACCTGCATGTTCATTGAACCTACAGGCAAAGATCAATGAATTTGTAGTAAAATCATTGATTTTGACCTATAGATTCATTGATTCTTGATGAATATACTACAAGTGAAGATTAATGAATTTCATAATTTTGATCAATTAACCTATTAATTTTTACAAGTACAAAGAGACACAAATGCTATATTGCTTGAATCATTACTAGGGATACTCAAAGAGACACAAATACTGGAAAGATTACTGAAAGTTTACAATTTAACGTGAACAAAAAATGTGCATTTTTAATCTCGCATGTGTGATGGCCCTTGGTCCATGTTGCAATATGGACATGGGTCCATGATATAACAACCTTGTCGTATAAGTTAATAATTAAGAGGTCAACTTATTTGAAACAAATTTTTGTACTATACTTTAAAAGTATTAAAATAATAATACTATTGTGCCAGTAAAGGAGTAGTCAATTTATAACTCCTCTCAAATTGCATTTTGAGGTGCAGGATTCAATTTCTCCTCCTATTAAGCAATCTATCGAAGTTTAGGTCATATGATCTCCTTATTAACCAAAACAAATAAAGGAGAGGGTTGTCCCTATTATGAAATCCATCAAAATTTAAGTTATATGATCTTCCTATTAAAAAAAAAACCACTATTGTAATGTAATATCCCGTGTTTTTAAAATATTTTTACACAGTACCAGGATATGCAGAGTTAATGATTTTTGTATTTTATATGATATTTTTACGAGTTGATATGTATTTTAAACCTATTTTAATTATTGTATATTATTTTCAGTGTTTTACGTAAAATTTTCCCGAGACTTGCATTTTCGGGGAAATTTTCACGTAAACAATGTATTATTAATTATTTTAAAGGTATTTACGGGTTTGCATGAACTCATACATATTTTTAAATTATTAAATAAAGCCGGTGTGTGTATATTTATTTAATTAGGGTTTATTAATTCCCTAATATTTTATTAAGTATTTAATTGTTTTAATTGTTATTTAATTAATTTTATTGGGTATAAATTATTAAAATATTAATATTTTAATGTGTGTGGTGTATATTTGATGTGTGTAATTTAATATTATTTTAATATATAGTATAAAGTATATATATATACATATATTTGTCAAAATTACAAAAGTTTGCAAAATTACCATTTTGCCCCCGACAGTTTTTCTTCTTCTTCTTCTTCTCCGATCGTTCCCTCACCATTTCCGATCGCTGCCGTGCCGTTCCTTCACCGTGGGTGTGCCGTCCGGTGTGCCACCATCTTCCCCGACCAGTTTCGCCGCCTGTGGAGGCCGTTTCCAGCGTCGGGAGAGTGATTTTGGCCGGAGAAGCCGAAAATCAACTCACCGTCGATCACGCCGATTCCGGCCACCATTTTCGACACCGCCGGTCTCTTTCTTCTCCTTGAGCTCCGGTGAGTGTTATTCTAGCTTTGGTTTGAGCTAAAATGGTCTAGAATTGCTTAGTTTTCGATTTGTCAAATTCGGCCTATTAGGGTTTTTGATTTTTTTCGAATTGTTCTTGATTGATTCATGCTTAATTACTTCACAAATGTTGTTCCTAGTAGCTTAATCTACATGTATGAATTTTTGTAGAATTTTTGGAGGTTGTTTGGATTTTTGGGTATTTTTGAATATTTTAATATTATTTTCTAATTTTCGGAAATTAATTATTTAAATTATGAAATTGGAGTTTATGGTTGAATTGAGTGTTGAAATGAATTATAGGAATTTATTTGGAATTTTTATGAATTTCTAAGTATTTATTTTTAATTATTGAAGTTTAGGTGATTTTGGAAAATTAGGTTAGTTGTGTTTTTATTTGAATTTAATTGGTTAATTGGGTTTAATTATTAATATTATTGATAAATATGTTGAGAAAATTAATTTTGGATAATTGTATGATTTTTAGTGAATTTTTGAAGTAATTTAAGTATATTTATATATATAGGGGTATTTTGGTAATTTTACCCTAAATTGTCTAAAGATGTAATTTAATTGGTTTTAATATTTATTTAAGGTATAAAAATGATTTCTACAAAATATTTGGTATTTTTAACTAATTAAAACTATTTTTCGGGAATTATTTTCAATTATATATATAATATACGGTTTTTCTAATAAAATGAGTTTTAATCGGTTTTTATAGTGTTTCAAGGTTAATTATGTAATTTCTACCTATGAGATGTATTTCTGTGATTTAAGGATATTTTCGGTATATCTGGAATATGTTCTGTGTTTGTGGACCTCGGTCGGTGGACTGTAGTTTGGAGTCCGACCGTGGGATTTTGATTGTGTTGAGCTCGTTTTTCGAAGTGTGTTTCTTTGCAGGGTCGGCTCTACTCTTTTGAGTAGAGAGATGTCCGTTTTACAGGGGAGGTTCTGCCGGATTTTCGGTAGAATTCTCGTAAAACGTGATATCCAATCGAACCGTAATTTTCGATTCTGTGTTTAATACTCTAGATTGAATTCTAGGATTTCTATTAGGGTTTATTCTGATGTCGGTTATTTATTGCTTGTTTAGTTGCGCCGAGACCGAGGGCTAGTGGACCAGGCCCGTCGGACCTGTCTCGTGGAGCGCATTAGGTGAGTTACTATATTATATATATATGCTTAGGATGCATGATTTAGAAAATGCATGTTTTATTTTTACTAAATATGCATAAATAATGTGATTTATATTCAAGTATATTTTTGGTATATAATAAATTATATACATGTTTTGTTAATAAAATATATTTAAAATGTTTTTAAATATATTTTTAATTTAATTCATGATTTGATTGAATTTATTTGACATATATATACTCAAAATATACCTGGTTTATGTTTGGTATATTTTCGGTATATATATGGTTTATATTGTTGATTTATTTAAATTCATGCATCATGTATTTGTGAATGAATGTTTTATTATTTATTAATGAAGGATATCAATAGAACGTGCTACCTAGTGGGCAGCACTAGGATCGAGTACGTACCGGTACGCCTATAGTTTTAGGCTATATACTAACTTATTTGTGGATATTGATTTGATTATGATTATTGATATGTGTGAGATGTGGTTTGGGTGTGATTGCTGGAGCTCGGTTGACCAAGTGTCTCGGGGCCAATCACACTGGCAGTTAGACTGCTGGAGCTCGGTTGACTTAGTGTCTCGGGGCCAGTCTACTGTCCAAATGGATTAAGTGGATATATTTGGAATAAGTGAGCCTGTATGGCCAGAGTGTTGTTTAACACTATTTTCTGAGGTTGCGATATTCTAGGGTTCTATGTGATCCTTCATAAATTGGGATTTTTCAGTAAAATATATAAAAATGATTTTTCTGCATTTGTGTGTATTTGCCTGTATATATATTAGATATATATATACTGTTGACTGTATGCATTATCACTTAGAGTGTATGTATATATATTATAGTAATTCACTCAGTGAGGTCTGACTCCCCTCCGTTGACTATTTTTCAGGAGAGTCAACATCCTCAGACCTCAGTAGCAGGTCGATACGCCGGATTTCTTCCGCCCCGGCTTCTTTATGTAAATTGTCTACTTGAGTCTTATTGATTTTATCTAGACACTGCAGTAGTTGTAAATTAAAGTATTGGATTTCATGTACTTTATTTTAAAGGAGATATATTATGTTGAAACTGGATTGTATTAAAGAGATTTTATGTATGGGATGAGATTTTTATTTATATCCAGTTGATATGGATGATATTATGATTTTTATTTTCCGCTGCATTTATTATATGATTATTGTTGTTATGGCATGTTTTATTTTATTTTTAGGCTTGCTACGGGTTCCGGATTCGAAAGAATTCCCGTTCCCTAGCGCCGGTCATGGCCCCTGTTTTGGGTCGTGACATGTAATTATCATAAAAATTGCAATAACATATTCAAGGAGAGAGAAAATTAAATAAATGTATCAGTTTTGGGTTGGGTTGTAATTAAAATACTTACTTTTTTTATTAATTACATGAGTGCCTTTTTTATTTTCAAGAGTGCCTTTTGTTATTTTATTTTATTTTTTATTTTTCCCTTTTTATATTCTCATTGTTACTTCATTATTTTTTTTTATTTTTCTCCCTTTTTAATTTTTTAATTTTTGTTTTATCCTTTTTTTTAATTTTTTAATTTTTCTTTCCTATCCTTATTTTTAAAATTTTAAATTTTTTATTTTCTCTAGTTTTTGTTTATTTTTTCTCTTTTTTTTTCCATATTTTTATTTTCTTTCTTTGTTATTTTTTCCTTATTTTGTATTCTCTTTTATGCTTATTTTTTCTTATTTTCTATTATCCTTATACTTTCAATTTTTTTTATTCGTATAAATAATATAAGAATAATTTATTAAAAAATTAACAAAACTATTGAGGCTAAACATTTTTTGATATAAAAGATTTGTTAAAAAATTTATTAGAAAATGTAAGTCATGTTATAAGTCGGTCTTAAATGATGACTATAATGAAACTATTATATAATAAACGTAAACTATATAGAAAGTATTCTAAATTCACAAAATTATATGTGATCATTTTTATAAATTAGTTAAAATTTAATTGTTAATTAATCTTTATATATATAGAGAGAGAGAGAGAGGATCCACTTACACATATGTAAAACTAATATGTTTTATACAAAATCTCAACCATTGATTATAATACATCTAATGGTTAAAAAATCTAGTTACTTTTATTAAACATTACCTTATTAAAAACCTATATCATTTGTTCCATTAATTGTTTCTTTCCTATATAATATAAGTATATAACATAAAGAAATTGAAACTAATGATATATGTATATATATAGATATAAAAATATTTTCGTTTTAAAAAAAAACATTAAAATATTTATTGGAAATATTAAAATTGAAAATTTTTAAAAAATATAAATAGTTGTAATTTTCTTTTTTAATGAAATAAGCAGAGTTGTAATTGATTCCATCAAATATATATTATTAATTTAAATGAAATATCCATCATCACCACTAATTAATTGTCTTTTTTAATACAACCCACTAATTAATATCTAAAGATAAATTTAAATATATATGACATCAATTTAAAGTTAAAACATGAATACTAATTTAAAGTTAAAACATCAATGATTGCTTGTTTAATCACAATTGTTGAAAATATTGCATCAATATTAGGGCGACTTGTTTGGATGTTGCTTTCTCATGGTGTGAGGAGCAAAAATTTTGTTGAGAAGAAAGATGAGGCAAATATAATTTCACAACCTACACTGAAGCTCGAAGGCGATCTCTCTCTTTTTTTTTTTTTTTAAATTTATTTATTAGATCTTGTTCTGTCTTTGGAATAAAAAAACCAAGAAGCAGGCGGACAGGGCCGTTTAATCCCAATAAAGGGCCTATCGAAAGACTTTTTTTTTTTTTTTTAACAGTCCTGTTTGAACTCATTTCAATATAATTCCAAAATATTAATAATATAAGTAATAAAAAATATCAGAATGGTTGAAAAATTTTATCAATTTTTTTTCCAAAAGGGCCGCTATTTTTTACCTATTATAAAAAATAAAAAAATATATGTTTAATGTAATAATTATTTTGTCAAACTTTATAATCGCAGTATTATATCATTTTATTTTTAGTTAATGACACCTAACAATATTCAGAATTTATATTAATTTTCTTTTTATAACTCATAATGTGTTAATAAAAAGTTTTTTAGATAGGAAATAAATAATTAATGGGAAACAAACAATTAATGGCAAAAAGTAGGGCTGGCCACAGGCCAGTTGAGACTTTGAACCGAAACTGAAACTAACTAGATCAAAATCAAATCTAAATCGGTCAAATCTGAAACCGAGCTGAACTGAATTAAAATCGTGGGGAGGACTGGTTCCTCCTTAGATGGAACCGTGAACCGGCAGTTCCGGTTTCAAACCAGCAATATATATATATATATATATATATATATATATATATATATACTCATTTAATTCTTTTTGAATTTTTTAATTTTTTTGTCAAATTTGAATTTTTCAAATTTCAAGTCATAGTCAATTATAATTTTTAATTTATTTTCACAATTTAATTTTTAATTCAAACCCTTTAAAATTTTTTTAAAAATATATATATAATATACATATTTTCAAGCTATGTATATATATATCTTAGTATATATATTTTAAGCTATGTATATAAATTTTGTTATATATATATATACTTATTCAAGAAAAAGACATTTTTATCTAAAATAACAACCATAAACTACTATATTAGAGGGATATTTTAGGAAGTTCAAAAAATTATTTTTGGTGTGTATAAATAGGATTGAGGGGGAGTCATTTTTCCTCACCAAAAATTTTCCCTCACCAAAAATTTTCCCTCAAGTCTCTAATTCTCTTAATATTCTCTCAATATTCTCTTTATATTTTCTTAAAATACTTATTTTAAATATTTAATAAATATTATTTATTCAATTGTTATTTTATTCTCTTAATATTCTCTTCTTATCTTAATTATTTTTGTATTAAGTTCACTATCAATTTTTTTATTCACTTCTCAAAAAAAAAATTTATAAAAAATGTCAAGTGGAGGTGGAAGTGGAAGATCATCAAAATCACAATATTTTGGTGAATCACAACCAAATATTGTTGATTTAGATAATATGATGGATAATTTGCAAGATGATTTTCCAACACAAGAGAGTCAAGAAGCTTTTGTGGAAGAACTTGCAATAAATATTCCACAACAAGGTCAAGAAGAAAAAATTCAATCACAATTAGATATTTTCAAAGTCCATTTCAAGCGTAAAAGAAATTCAGATGGTAATTTTGATGTAATTTGTAATTATTGTGGTTAAATTTACAAATTTAAGAGTGGAGGTGGCTATGGCACATTTAGAAGACATTTGTTGAGCAAGCATCCAACACAAATTGGAGTTAAACAAAGACAAACACAAATTTCTAGGTACACAACATCCTCTTCTTCTTCTCATTTATTTAAATATAATGATGAACAAAATAAATTAGAAGTAGCTAGAATGATTAGTATGGAACATTTATCTTTTAGTTTTGATGAAAAAGTTAGTTTTGTTAATTATTGTCAAAAAACATTAAATCCACAAGCTAAACGTGTACCTAGAAATATATTAAAACGTGCATTATTTAATTTATATAAACAAGAAAAAAAGATTTACAAAAATTATTTATGAATTTTAATGGACGTGTATGCATTTGTAGTGACATTTGAAGTGATTACTGACAAAATCACTCATATATGGGAATAACTTGTCATTGGATTGATAATGACTGGTTATTACAAAAATAAATTATTGAATTTAGAGTTTTTGATGACCGTCATACCACAAATAATATTTTTAGAATGATTAAAAATATTTTAGAAGAATATTTTATAGTTAATTTTTTTTTTCAATTTCATTTGATAATGCGGCGGCAAATACTGCATCAATTAGTGCTCTTCAAAATATTTGTCAACCAAATATTGGAGGAAAATTTTTTCATATTAGATGTGCATGTCATGTTTTAAATTTATGTGTGCAAGATGATTTAAGATCATTGGATGTGCTCCTATCACCAATTAAAAAAGTAATTTAATTTTTATGGACACATCCACAAGTAATGAAATCATGGGGAAAATTTTGCAAAGAAAACGGAAAACGAACAAAAAAATTCCTAAGAGATGTTCCAACTCATTGGAATTCAACTTATGAATTATTAAATGAGTCATTTGCATATAGAGATTTATTGTGCACATTTATTTCCAATAATGTGCATCAACTTAATTTATTTCCACCAAATTGGGAGGTTTGCACAAGACTTTTAAATATTTTAAAAGTTTTTAACGATGCAACTTACGTTTTAAGTGGTGTTTATTATCCTACATCACATTTATTATTACTTGAATGTTGCAATATTGTTGGTGCCATGCAAGAACATGAAAATGATATTGTTTTATAAGAATCAATATTATGTGTTTTTTATCCTAGAATTAAAATAGATAGCTTATATGATTATTTAAGTATATATTATGGATGTTTAGGTATTATAGAAGATAATGATATAGATATAGAATCAATAATTAATAATGTTAGAAAAATATTAGTAGAATTATTTAATGAATCTAAAGATAATGTAAATATTGGTTCTTCTTCTTCTTCTTCTTCTTTTCCTACTAGTCAAGTGGGAGATGAACAAGAAAAAATTACTATTGGTGATTGGGTCTTATTGCAAAGACAAAAAAGAGCTCATGGATCATCTGATTCATCTCCCGAACTTGACATTTATTTAACAACTGTATTTGAGTTTGGTGACAGCAAATCCAGAAAAGATTTTCCTATCCTTGAATGGTGGAGTCGACACCAAAATACTTTTCCAATCCTTGCACTAATTGCTAAACGAATTTTTTCAAGTTCGGTTTCAACGGTAGTCGTTGAACATGCATTTAGTGTGGGAGGAAGTATTTTGGATAAGACTTGATCATCCATAGCTCCCGAATCATTGGAAGCTCAAACATGCGTGGATGATTGGTCAAGAGCAGCATTAAGACAACAAGAAATTGAAAGGGACGAGAATGAATATTTATTTGACTTCACGACTAAAGGAACGGGAACTTCAACATCTGGCGTTGGAAGTGATTAATTATTTAAAGTAAAAAGAGGTCTAAATTTTTTTTAAAAAAGTAAGAGAACTACGTAAGTTTTGATTCCTCTATACCCTAAGAGGATACGTAAACAACTTAATTTTTGGTAAGAAAATTAAGTTCAAGCCCTTTCATTTTTTAATTTATTTTTCTAATTTAATTTATTAATTTATTATTGTAATTTTTTTTATTTCAACCAATATTATATAAAACTAACATAAAATAATTTTATTTCTATCTTTTTGAATTTTTTTAATCTAAAATTAACTAGTTAATTTATTTTAAGTTAACTAATCAAAGTAAAGTGTAATTTTTTTTATCTTTTTTTATTTTATTTGTAACTAAAAAATAACTTATTTGTCACGACCCAAAACAGGGGCCATGACCGGCGCTAGGGAACGGGAATTCTTTCGAATCCGGAACCCGTAGCAAGCCTAAAAATAAAATAAAAATGCAATAATAACCATAAAAATATAATATGCAACGGAAAATAAAATCATAAATATTACAATATCATCCATATCAACTGGATTTAATTCAAAACTCATCACATCACATATATAATCTCATAAATGTATAATCTTTATACAAATCCAGTTTTACTATAATACATCTCTTTAAAATAAAGTACATAAAATCCAACACTTTAATTCACATCTACTGCAGTGTCTAGATAAAATAAATAAGACTCAAGTAGACAATTTACATAAAGAAGCCGGGGCGGAAGAAATCCGGCGTATCGACCTGCTACTGAGGTCTGAGGAAGTTGACTCTCCTGAAAAATAGTCAACGGAGGGGAATCAGACCTCACTGAGTGAATTACTATAGTATATATACATACACTCTAAGTGATAATGCATACAGTCAACAGTATATGAGTAATATGTATATATACAGGCAAGTTCATACAGATGCAGAAAAATCATTTTATATATTTTGTCTGAAAATCAACTTTTATGAAGGATCACATAGAACCCTAGAATATCGCAACCTCAGAAAAATAGTGTTAAACAACACTCTAGCCATACAGGCTCACTGATTCCAAATATATCCACTTAATCCATATGGACAGTAGACTGGCCCCGAGACACTAAGTCAACCGAGCTCCAGCAGTCTAACTGCCAGTGTGATTGGCCCCGAGACACTTAGTCAACCGAGCTCCAGCAATCACACCCAAATCACATCTCACACATATCAATAATCATAATCAAATCAATAACCACAAATAGTCAGTAATAAAGCCTAAATACTATAGGCGTACCGGTACGTACTCGGTCCTAGTGCTGCCCACTAGGTAGCACGTTCTATAGATATCCTTCAGTAATAAATAATAAAACATTCATTCACAAATACATGATGCATGAATTTAAATAAATCAACAATATAAACCATATATATACCGAAAATATACCAAACATAAACCAGGTATATTTTGAGTATATATACGTCAAATAAATTCAATCAAATCATGAATTAAACTAAAAATATATTTAAAAACATTTTAAATATATTTTATTAATAAAACATGTATATAATTTATTATATACCAAAAATATACTTGAATATAAATCATGTTATTTATGCATATTTAGTCAAAATAAAACATGCATTTTCTAAATCATGCGTCCTAAGCATATATATATATTATAGTAACTCACCTAATGCGCTCCACGAGACAGGTCCGACGGGCCTGGTCCACTAACCCTCGGTCTCGGCGCAACTAAACAAGAAATAATTAATCGACATCAGAATAACCCTAACAGAAATCCTAGAATTCAATCTAGAGTATTCAACACAGAATCGGAAATTAGGGTTCGACTGGATATCACGTTTTACGAGAATTCTACCGAAAATCTGGCAGAACCTCCCCTGTAAAACGGACATCTCTCTACTCAAAAGAGTAGAGCCGACCCTGCAAAGAAAATACACTTCAAAAAAACGAGCTCAACACAATCAAAATCCCACGGTCGGACTCCAAACTACAGTCCACCGACCAAGGTCCACAAACACAGAATAATATTCCAATATACCAAAAATATCCTTAAATCATAAAAATACATTTCTTAAATAAAAATTACATAATAAATCTTGAAACACTGTAAAAATCGATTAAAACTCATTTTATTAGAAAAACCGTATATTATATATATAATTGAAAATAATTCCCGGAAAATAGTTTTAATTAGTTAAAAATACCAAATATTTTGTAGAAATCATTTTTATACCTTAAATAAATATTAAAACCAATTAAATTACATTTTTAGACAATTTAGGGTAAAATTACCAAAATACCCCTATATATATATATATACCTAAATTACTTCAAAAATTCACCAAAAATCATACACTTATCCAAAATTAATTTTCTCAACATATTTATCAATAATATCAATAATTAAACTCAATTAACCAATTAAATTCAATTTAAAACACAATTAACTTAATTTTACAAAATCACATAAACTTCAATAATTAAAAATAAATACTTAGAAATTCATAAAAATTCCAAATAAATTTCTATAATTCATTTCAACACCTAATTCAACCATAAACTCCAATTTCATAATTTAAATAATTAATTTCCGAAAATTAGAAAATAATATTAAAATATTCAAAAATACCCAAAAATCCAAAAAACCTCCAAAAATTCTGTAAAAATTCATACATGAAGATTAAACTACCAGGAACAACATTTGTGAAGGAAGTTTCCATGAATCATCCAAATCGAAGCTCAAAAAAATCGAAAACCAAAAGTGGCCGAAATATTCAAATCAAAACCTAAGCAATTCTAGACCATTTTAGCTCAAACCAAAGCTAGAATAACACTCACCGGAGCTCAAGGAGAAGATAGAGACCGGCGGTGTCGAAAACGGTGGCCGGAGGAGGGAGAAACGGCGGTGAGGAATAGTGGCCGGCGCGCGGGAAAGAAAGAAGAAGAAGAAGAAGAAAAAGAAAAAGAAAGAAAAAGGAAAGAGAAAGAAAAAGAAAAAGAAAGAAAAAGGAAAAGAAAAAAAAGAAAAAAAAAATAAAATAAATTAAAATAATTAAATATTAATAAATAATTAATAATAAAATAATAAATTTTAATAATTTAATAATAAATAAAATAATCAAATAATAATAAATAAATAATAAAATATTAGGGTAATAATAAACCCTAATTAAATATACACACACAGGCTTTATTTAATAATTTAAAAATATGTATGAGTTCATGCAAACCCGTAAATACATTTAAAATAATTAATAATACATTGTTTACGTGGAAATTTCCCCGAAAATGAAAGTCCCGGGAAAATTTTACGTAAAATACTGAAAATAATAGACAGTAATTAAAATAGGTTTAAAATACATATCAACTCGTAAAAATATCATATAATGCATGAAAATTATTGACACTGTATATCCCGGTACAGTGTAAAAATATTTTTAAAAAAACACGGGATATTACAGTCTTCCCCCCTTACAAGAATTCGTCCCCGAATTCTAAAAACAAGATTACAGAATCAGGAAGGAAAGAGATACGGGTAAGAAGCTCGCATCTCAGCTTTAGTCTCCCACGTATGCTCTTCAACTCTGTCGCTACGCCACAAAACCTTGACCATCGGAATTTGCTTCGATCGCAACTGTCGAACTTGAAAATCTACAATCGCCACAGGTTCTTCCACAAACGTCAAATCTCCACTCACTTCCACACTGTCAGGGTGCAACACATGTGAAGGATCTGAGATATACTTCCTCAACATCGAGATATGAAATACTGGATGCACTTGTGACATACTCGGAGGCAAATCCAACCGATATGCAACAGTGCCAATTCTTTCCAGAATCTCAAACGGTCCAATGTATCTCGGTGCTAACTTACCCTTCCTGCCAAATCTCATCACACCCTTCATCGGAGATACTTTCAGAAAAACGAAATCTCCAACCTGAAACTCCACATCTCTGCGCCTAGGATCCGCATAACTCTTCTGTCTGCTTACTGCGGTCTCTAACCTGCTCTTGATCACGGCGACTTTCTCTGCAGCATCTTGAACCATCTCTGGTCCAGTCAAAGCTCTCTCACCAATCTCATCCCAACTCAACGGGGATCTACACTTCCTTCCATACAACGCCTCATATGGTGCCATGCCAATACTGCTATGGTAGCTGTTATTATATGCAAACTCAACAAGCGACAAATGATCATCCCAGCTACCTCTCAAATCCAAGACACACATCCTCAACATATCTTCCAGTGTCTGGATCGTCCTCTCAGACTGACCATCTGTCTGAGGATGAAAAGCAGTACTGAAATCCAACCTAGTGCCCATCGCTTCTTGCAACTTCTGCCAAAAACGAGAAGTAAACACTGAACCTCTATCTGACACAATGGACACAGGTACTCCATGAAGGCACACAATATGCTTCACGTACAACTTCGCCAATCTAGCAACTGAATATGTGGCTCTCACAGGCAAGAAATGTGCAGACTTCGTCAATCTGTCTACAATCACCCAGATGGAATCGTATCCATCCTTCGAACGAGGTAAACCGACCACAAAATCCATAGCTATCCTTTCCCATTTCCACTCAGGAATAGGAAGAGGCTGAAGCTTCCCAGAAGGCTTCTGATGTTCGGCTTTCACTTGCTGACAAGTCAAGCACTTAGCAACATACTCAGCAACATCCTTCTTCAATCCATCCCACCAGTATAGATCTCTGATACTGTGGTACATCTTAGTAACACCAGGATGAACGCTGTAGGCTGTAGAATGTGCTTCCTCTAGGATCTCTTCTCTCAAATCATCCACATCAGGAACACACAATCTACCACTGATCCACAACACGCCATCATCATCGAGTGTGAAATCAGTGAACTTCCCTGCTCTGACATTCTCTGTAAGCTCTTCCAGAATAGGATCTCGGCTCTGAGCTGCTTTAATCCTATCCCTTAGTACAGATCGTACTTTAAACTGAGCTAACAGTCCACCTGATCTACTGATCTTCATCATCAGACCTTGATCCACCATCAGATGCAATTCCTGGATCAATGGTCTCCTCTCCACACCGATGTGAGCAAGACTACCTGAGGACTTCCTACTCAAGGCATCTGCTACCACATTAGCTTTACCCGGATGGTAAAAAATCTCGCAATCATAATCCTTCAACAGTTCCAACCATCTTCTCTGCCTCAAATTCAGATCTCGCTGCTGGAAAATGTACTTAAGGCTCTTGTGATCAGTAAATATCTCACAAGTCACCCCGTACAAATAATGTCTCCAAATCTTCAAAGCAAAGATCACTGCAGCCATCTCAAGATCATGTGTAGGATAGTTCTGCTCATGCTTCTTCAACTGCCTCGAAGCATAGGCTATCACCCTTCCATTCTGCATCAACACACAACCAAGACCAATTCTAGAGGCATCACAGTAAACTGTGAACTTATCCACACTATTAGGCAAAGCTAATACTGGCGCTGTGGTCAACTTCTCCTTCAACAACTGAAAACTATTCTCACAAGCTTCTGACCACTCGAATCTAACATTCTTCTGAGTCAAGCGAGTCATAGGGGCTGCAATCCTGGAAAAATCCTGCACAAACCGCCTATAATACCCGGCTAAACCCAGAAAACTCCGAATCTCAGTAACTGAAGTAGGTCTAGGCCACTCAGATACTGCTTCAATCTTCTGTGGATCAACCTGAATACCTTCTTTAGACACTACGTGTCCAAGAAAAGAAACACTCTCCATCCAGAAATCACACTTCGAGAATTTAGCATAAAGCTGATGATCTCTCAGTGTCTGTAGTACAATCCTCAAATGATATACGTGCTCTTCCATACTCCTCGAATATACCAGTATATCATCAATGAAGACTACTACAAACTGATCCACATACGGTCGGAATACTCTGTTCATCAGGTCCATAAAAGCTGCTGGTGCATTAGTCAAACCAAAATACATCACCAGAAACTCATAATGGCCATATCGAGTGCGGAACGCTGTCTTAGGAATATCAGCTTCACTGATCCGCAGCTGATGATAACCCGACCTCAAGTCAACCTTAGAAAAGAATTGTGCACCCTGGAGCTGATCAAACAAATCATCTATCCTCGGGAGAGGATACTTGTTCTTCACTGTCACCTTATTCAGCTCTCTATAGTCAATGCACAGTCTCAGGGTACCATCCTTCTTCTTCACAAACAAGACTGGTGCACCCCAAGGAGAAACACTAGGTCTGATAAAACCCTTATCCAACAACTCTTGCAACTGCTCCTTCAACTCTCTCAACTCTGCAGGAGCCATACGATAGGGTGGCATAGATATAGGAGTAACACCTGGAACCACATCTATACAGAACTCAATCTCTCTGTGAGGTGGTAAACCTGGCAACTCCTCGGGAAAAACATCAGGAAACTCACAAGCAACAGGAACATCTGTGAGTGACAACTTCTCCACTGACGTATCCCTAACCAATGCCAAAAACCCCTGACAACCTTTCCTCAACAACTTCCTAGCTGAAATAGCAGAAATAAGATTCTGAGGTGCTGAACTCCTGTCACCAGCAAACTTAAATTCTACTTCACCAGGAATTCTGAAAATCAACTCCTTATTCCTGCAATCAACCACGGCATAATGCTGGGATAACCAATCCATTCCCAAAATAACATCGAACTCCATCACATCCAACAAAATCAAATCAACGGGTAATTCTCTATCTCCCACGAGAACTGGACAACCAGAAAGAACAATATCGGTGTCCAAAGAATCGCTCAGAGGAGTGGCAACAGACAAAGGAAAAGCCATCCTCGAAGCTTGCCAACAAGATTTAGAAGCAAAAACAGGAGAAACAAAGGAATGCGTGGCACCCGGATCAAACAAAACCAAAGCATCCAGGTAACAAACAGAAAGAATACCTGCCACGACTGCATTAGATGCCTGAGCATCCTGCTGAGTCAGATGAAAAACTCTGGCCTGGCCTCGACCTCCCTGCTGGCTGGTAGAAGCCTGGCCAACACCTCGGGTACCTCCTCTCGTACCTCTACCACGACTCTGCTGTGGAACAAACTGAGTAGAACTCTGATGTTGAGCTGGTGGTAACTGAAATGGCACGGGTGCTGCACTAGCAATCGACTGCTGTGGGAATCGCGGAATCTGCTGCTGCTGATATCCGGAATAAGGACACGATCTGGCAAAATGTCCTGTCTGCCCGCATCTGAAACATGTCAACGGTGTCAGATAACACGGTCCCTGATGGACTCTACCACAAGTCTGACAAACACTGGCCGCTGATCCAGAACTACGACCACTGCTGCTGCTCGAAGCACCTGATCCGAATCTGAATGATCTACGCTGACCTCCACGACCATGTCTACTGCTCCGATGCACTCGCTGCTGCTGTCTCTGACTCTGCTGAGTCGAACCTCGCTGCTGACTACTCGAACCAACATGAAAACTCGAATATGGAGTAGCCTGCAATCCACTCGACTGAACTCCCAACTGGTAATAATCAGGCATCGCTCCCTGCCTAACTAACCTCAGCTCAATCTCCTTAGCTAGCTCAATCACCGACTCCAAAGTAAGACCTGCTGTAGGCATACCAGCAAAAGCTGAACCCAAACCAGTAACATAGGTAGTAACAGCGAAATACTGATCTCGCATCAGATCCTCAGCATATCTACCCAGACGAAGAAACTCTCGGGTATACTCCTCTACAGATCGATCTCCACGAGAAATACTGGTCAATCGAAGACGATAGCTCAAACGAAGAGGCTCTGGATAAAATCTCCTCATAAACCGCTCTCGAAACTGAGCCCAGGTCATCGTCATCATATAAGGCTGGATCATCTGAATAAACCAATCCAAGGCTGGTCCCTCGACAGACAACTCAACGATCATGATCCTCTGGTACTCGGTATGAGCAGTCCGAGTCCTAGTCTCAATCGCATGCAGAAAATCTAAAGGATCAGAAGTACCATCAAAAGCAATCCTGCCAACTCGGGCATAGAACAAAACTGCCTCAGGGTCAGACATACCCTGCTGATAGGCAGGCTGAACAGGCTGAACAACTGGAGGAACAGGAACATCAAACTCAGGCTCAACAGGCTCCTCGTCCTGTAACTCTCTCTGCCTACGGCGACCTGCCGCTCCTCGAGGTCTACCCCTGCCACGACCTCTACGTCTAACTGGCTGCTCAGGAGGTAAAACCTCATCCTGAAAAGACTCATCATCCTCGGCCTCAACGACCGGTGGAGCGACACGCGCTCGCCTCCTCATTCTGAAAAGACAAACGGAAAAATTCAGACAAAACAGACAACGGAGGAATAACGCTGAAAACTACAGCAAGGAATACTCATCAAGACATACTCGAACCTAATACACTGCAGTAGTCCAACAGAAAACACAACTTTAAAACTAGGGCCACAACTCACATAACTAAGCCCTGACACAGAACTCCACTCTGATACGAACTTCGCTCAGATACCAACTTTGTCACGACCCAAAACAGGGGCCATGACCGGCGCTAGGGAACGGGAATTCTTTCGAATCCGGAACCCGTAGCAAGCCTAAAAATAAAATAAAAATGCAATAATAACCATAAAAATATAATATGCAACGGAAAATAAAATCATAAATATTACAATATCATCCATATCAACTGGATTTAATTCAAAACTCATCACATCACATATATAATCTCATAAATGTATAATCTTTATACAAATCCAGTTTTACTATAATACATCTCTTTAAAATAAAGTACATAAAATCCAACACTTTAATTCACATCTACTGCAGTGTCTAGATAAAATAAATAAGACTCAAGTAGACAATTTACATAAAGAAGCCGGGGCGGAAGAAATCCGGCGTATCGACCTGCTACTGAGGTCTGAGGAAGTTGACTCTCCTGAAAAATAGTCAACGGAGGGGAATCAGACCTCACTGAGTGAATTACTATAGTATATATACATACACTCTAAGTGATAATGCATACAGTCAACAGTATATGAGTAATATGTATATATACAGGCAAGTTCATACAGATGCAGAAAAATCATTTTATATATTTTGTCTGAAAATCAACTTTTATGAAGGATCACATAGAACCCTAGAATATCGCAACCTCAGAAAAATAGTGTTAAACAACACTCTAGCCATACAGGCTCACTGATTCCAAATATATCCACTTAATCCATATGGACAGTAGACTGGCCCCGAGACACTAAGTCAACCGAGCTCCAGCAGTCTAACTGCCAGTGTGATTGGCCCCGAGACACTTAGTCAACCGAGCTCCAGCAATCACACCCAAATCACATCTCACACATATCAATAATCATAATCAAATCAATAACCACAAATAGTCAGTAATAAAGCCTAAATACTATAGGCGTACCGGTACGTACTCGGTCCTAGTGCTGCCCACTAGGTAGCACGTTCTATAGATATCCTTCAGTAATAAATAATAAAACATTCATTCACAAATACATGATGCATGAATTTAAATAAATCAACAATATAAACCATATATATACCGAAAATATACCAAACATAAACCAGGTATATTTTGAGTATATATACGTCAAATAAATTCAATCAAATCATGAATTAAACTAAAAATATATTTAAAAACATTTTAAATATATTTTATTAATAAAACATGTATATAATTTATTATATACCAAAAATATACTTGAATATAAATCATGTTATTTATGCATATTTAGTCAAAATAAAACATGCATTTTCTAAATCATGCGTCCTAAGCATATATATATATTATAGTAACTCACCTAATGCGCTCCACGAGACAGGTCCGACGGGCCTGGTCCACTAACCCTCGGTCTCGGCGCAACTAAACAAGAAATAATTAATCGACATCAGAATAACCCTAACAGAAATCCTAGAATTCAATCTAGAGTATTCAACACAGAATCGGAAATTAGGGTTCGACTGGATATCACGTTTTACGAGAATTCTACCGAAAATCCGGCAGAACCTCCCCTGTAAAACGGACATCTCTCTACTCAAAAGAGTAGAGCCGACCCTGCAAAGAAAATACACTTCAAAAAAACGAGCTCAACACAATCAAAATCCCACGGTCGGACTCCAAACTACAGTCCACCGACCAGGGTCCACAAACACAGAATAATATTCCAATATACCAAAAATATCCTTAAATCATAAAAATAAATTTCTTAAATAAAAATTACATAATAAATCTTGAAACACTGTAAAAATCGATTAAAACTCATTTTATTAGAAAAACCGTATATTATATATATAATTGAAAATAATTCCCGGAAAATAGTTTTAATTAGTTAAAAATACCAAATATTTTGTAGAAATCATTTTTATACCTTAAATAAATATTAAAACCAATTAAATTACATTTTTAGACAATTTAGGGTAAAATTACCAAAATACCCCTATATATATATATATATACCTAAATTACTTCAAAAATTCACCAAAAATCATACACTTATCCAAAATTAATTTTCTCAACATATTTATCAATAATATCAATAATTAAACTCAATTAACCAATTAAATTCAATTTAAAACACAATTAACTTAATTTTACAAAATCACATAAACTTCAATAATTAAAAATAAATACTTAGAAATTCATAAAAATTCCAAATAAATTTCTATAATTCATTTCAACACCTAATTCAACCATAAACTCCAATTTCATAATTTAAATAATTAATTTCCGAAAATTAGAAAATAATATTAAAATATTCAAAAATACCCAAAAATCCAAACAACCTCCAAAAATTCTGTAAAAATTCATACATGAAGATTAAACTACCAGGAACAACATTTGTGAAGGAAGTTTCCATGAATCATCCAAATCGAAGCTCAAAAAAATCGAAAACCAAAAGTGGCCGAAATATTCAAATCAAAACCTAAGCAATTCTAGACCATTTTAGCTCAAACCAAAGCTAGAATAACACTCACCGGAGCTCAAGGAGAAGATAGAGACCGGCGGTGTCGAAAACGGTGGCCGGAGGAGGGAGAAACGGCGGTGAGGAATAGTGGCCGGCGCGCGGGAAAGAAAGAAGAAGAAGAAGAAGAAAAAGAAAAAGAAAGAAAAAGGAAAGAGAAAGAAAAAGAAAAAGAAAGAAAAAGGAAAAGAAAAAAAAGAAAAAAAAATAAAATAAATTAAAATAATTAAATATTAATAAATAATTAATAATAAAATAATAAATTTTAATAATTTAATAATAAATAAAATAATCAAATAATAATAAATAAATAATAAAATATTAGGATAATAATAAACCCTAATTAAATATACACACACAGGCTTTATTTAATAATTTAAAAATATGTATGAGTTCATGCAAACCCGTAAATACATTTAAAATAATTAATAATACATTGTTTACGTGGAAATTTCCCCGAAAATGAAAGTCCCGGGAAAATTTTACGTAAAATACTGAAAATAATAGACAGTAATTAAAATAGGTTTAAAATACATATCAACTCGTAAAAATATCATATAATGCATGAAAATTATTGACACTGTATATCCCGGTACAGTGTAAAAATATTTTTAAAAAAACACGGGATATTACAGTCTTCCCCCCTTACAAGAATTCGTCCCCGAATTCTAAAAACAAGATTACAGAATCAGGAAGGAAAGAGATACGGGTAAGAAGCTCGCATCTCAGCTTTAGTCTCCCACGTATGCTCTTCAACTCTGTCGCTACGCCACAAAACCTTGACCATCGGAATTTGCTTCGATCGCAACTGTCGAACTTGAAAATCTACAATCGCCACAGGTTCTTCCACAAACGTCAAATCTCCACTCACTTCCACACTGTCAGGGTGCAACACATGTGAAGGATCTGAGATATACTTCCTCAACATCGAGATATGAAATACTGGATGCACTTGTGACATACTCGGAGGCAAATCCAACCGATATGCAACAGTGCCAATTCTTTCCAGAATCTCAAACGGTCCAATGTATCTCGGTGCTAACTTACCCTTCCTGCCAAATCTCATCACACCCTTCATCGGAGATACTTTCAGAAAAACGAAATCTCCAACCTGAAACTCCACATCTCTGCGCCTAGGATCCGCATAACTCTTCTGTCTGCTTACTGCGGTCTCTAACCTGCTCTTGATCACGGCGACTTTCTCTGCAGCATCTTGAACCATCTCTGGTCCAGTCAAAGCTCTCTCACCAATCTCATCCCAACTCAACGGGGATCTACACTTCCTTCCATACAACGCCTCATATGGTGCCATGCCAATACTGCTATGGTAGCTGTTATTATATGCAAACTCAACAAGCGACAAATGATCATCCCAGCTACCTCTCAAATCCAAGACACACATCCTCAACATATCTTCCAGTGTCTGGATCGTCCTCTCAGACTGACCATCTGTCTGAGGATGAAAAGCAGTACTGAAATCCAACCTAGTGCCCATCGCTTCTTGCAACTTCTGCCAAAAACGAGAAGTAAACACTGAACCTCTATCTGACACAATGGACACAGGTACTCCATGAAGGCACACAATATGCTTCACGTACAACTTCGCCAATCTAGCAACTGAATATGTGGCTCTCACAGGCAAGAAATGTGCAGACTTCGTCAATCTGTCTACAATCACCCAGATGGAATCGTATCCATCCTTCGAACGAGGTAAACCGACCACAAAATCCATAGCTATCCTTTCCCATTTCCACTCAGGAATAGGAAGAGGCTGAAGCTTCCCAGAAGGCTTCTGATGTTCGGCTTTCACTTGCTGACAAGTCAAGCACTTAGCAACATACTCAGCAACATCCTTCTTCAATCCATCCCACCAGTATAGATCTCTGATACTGTGGTACATCTTAGTAACACCAGGATGAACGCTGTAGGCTGTAGAATGTGCTTCCTCTAGGATCTCTTCTCTCAAATCATCCACATCAGGAACACACAATCTACCACTGATCCACAACACGCCATCATCATCGAGTGTGAAATCAGTGAACTTCCCTGCTCTGACATTCTCTGTAAGCTCTTCCAGAATAGGATCTCGGCTCTGAGCTGCTTTAATCCTATCCCTTAGTACAGATCGTACTTTAAACTGAGCTAACAGTCCACCTGATCTACTGATCTTCATCATCAGACCTTGATCCACCATCAGATGCAATTCCTGGATCAATGGTCTCCTCTCCACACCGATGTGAGCAAGACTACCTGAGGACTTCCTACTCAAGGCATCTGCTACCACATTAGCTTTACCCGGATGGTAAAAAATCTCGCAATCATAATCCTTCAACAGTTCCAACCATCTTCTCTGCCTCAAATTCAGATCTCGCTGCTGGAAAATGTACTTAAGGCTCTTGTGATCAGTAAATATCTCACAAGTCACCCCGTACAAATAATGTCTCCAAATCTTCAAAGCAAAGATCACTGCAGCCATCTCAAGATCATGTGTAGGATAGTTCTGCTCATGCTTCTTCAACTGCCTCGAAGCATAGGCTATCACCCTTCCATTCTGCATCAACACACAACCAAGACCAATTCTAGAGGCATCACAGTAAACTGTGAACTTATCCACACTATTAGGCAAAGCTAATACTGGCGCTGTGGTCAACTTCTCCTTCAACAACTGAAAACTATTCTCACAAGCTTCTGACCACTCGAATCTAACATTCTTCTGAGTCAAGCGAGTCATAGGGGCTGCAATCCTGGAAAAATCCTGCACAAACCGCCTATAATACCCGGCTAAACCCAGAAAACTCCGAATCTCAGTAACTGAAGTAGGTCTAGGCCACTCAGATACTGCTTCAATCTTCTGTGGATCAACCTGAATACCTTCTTTAGACACTACGTGTCCAAGAAAAGAAACACTCTCCATCCAGAAATCACACTTCGAGAATTTAGCATAAAGCTGATGATCTCTCAGTGTCTGTAGTACAATCCTCAAATGATATACGTGCTCTTCCATACTCCTCGAATATACCAGTATATCATCAATGAAGACTACTACAAACTGATCCACATACGGTCGGAATACTCTGTTCATCAGGTCCATAAAAGCTGCTGGTGCATTAGTCAAACCAAAATACATCACCAGAAACTCATAATGGCCATATCGAGTGCGGAACGCTGTCTTAGGAATATCAGCTTCACTGATCCGCAGCTGATGATAACCCGACCTCAAGTCAACCTTAGAAAAGAATTGTGCACCCTGGAGCTGATCAAACAAATCATCTATCCTCGGGAGAGGATACTTGTTCTTCACTGTCACCTTATTCAGCTCTCTATAGTCAATGCACAGTCTCAGGGTACCATCCTTCTTCTTCACAAACAAGACTGGTGCACCCCAAGGAGAAACACTAGGTCTGATAAAACCCTTATCCAACAACTCTTGCAACTGCTCCTTCAACTCTCTCAACTCTGCAGGAGCCATACGATAGGGTGGCATAGATATAGGAGTAACACCTGGAACCACATCTATACAGAACTCAATCTCTCTGTGAGGTGGTAAACCTGGCAACTCCTCGGGAAAAACATCAGGAAACTCACAAGCAACAGGAACATCTGTGAGTGACAACTTCTCCACTGACGTATCCCTAACCAATGCCAAAAACCCCTGACAACCTTTCCTCAACAACTTCCTAGCTGAAATAGCAGAAATAAGATTCTGAGGTGCTGAACTCCTGTCACCAGCAAACTTAAATTCTACTTCACCAGGAATTCTGAAAATCAACTCCTTATTCCTGCAATCAACCACGGCATAATGCTGGGATAACCAATCCATTCCCAAAATAACATCGAACTCCATCACATCCAACAAAATCAAATCAACGGGTAATTCTCTATCTCCCACGAGAACTGGACAACCAGAAAGAACAATATCGGTGTCCAAAGAATCGCTCAGAGGAGTGGCAACAGACAAAGGAAAAGCCATCCTCGAAGCTTGCCAACAAGATTTAGAAGCAAAAACAGGAGAAACAAAGGAATGCGTGGCACCCGGATCAAACAAAACCAAAGCATCCAGGTAACAAACAGAAAGAATACCTGCCACGACTGCATTAGATGCCTGAGCATCCTGCTGAGTCAGATGAAAAACTCTGGCCTGGCCTCGACCTCCCTGCTGGCTGGTAGAAGCCTGGCCAACACCTCGGGTACCTCCTCTCGTACCTCTACCACGACTCTGCTGTGGAACAAACTGAGTAGAACTCTGATGTTGAGCTGGTGGTAACTGAAATGGCACGGGTGCTGCACTAGCAATCGACTGCTGTGGGAATCGCGGAATCTGCTGCTGCTGATATCCGGAATAAGGACACGATCTGGCAAAATGTCCTGTCTGCCCGCATCTGAAACATGTCAACGGTGTCAGATAACACGGTCCCTGATGGACTCTACCACAAGTCTGACAAACACTGGCCGCTGATCCAGAACTACGACCACTGCTGCTGCTCGAAGCACCTGATCCGAATCTGAATGATCTACGCTGACCTCCACGACCATGTCTACTGCTCCGATGCACTCGCTGCTGCTGTCTCTGACTCTGCTGAGTCGAACCTCGCTGCTGACTACTCGAACCAACATGAAAACTCGAATATGGAGTAGCCTGCAATCCACTCGACTGAACTCCCAACTGGTAATAATCAGGCATCGCTCCCTGCCTAACTAACCTCAGCTCAATCTCCTTAGCTAGCTCAATCACCGACTCCAAAGTAAGACCTGCTGTAGGCATACCAGCAAAAGCTGAACCCAAACCAGTAACATAGGTAGTAACAGCGAAATACTGATCTCGCATCAGATCCTCAGCATATCTACCCAGACGAAGAAACTCTCGGGTATACTCCTCTACAGATCGATCTCCACGAGAAATACTGGTCAATCGAAGACGATAGCTCAAACGAAGAGGCTCTGGATAAAATCTCCTCATAAACCGCTCTCGAAACTGAGCCCAGGTCATCGTCATCATATAAGGCTGGATCATCTGAATAAACCAATCCAAGGCTGGTCCCTCGACAGACAACTCAACGATCATGATCCTCTGGTACTCGGTATGAGCAGTCCGAGTCCTAGTCTCAATCGCATGCAGAAAATCTAAAGGATCAGAAGTACCATCAAAAGCAATCCTGCCAACTCGGGCATAGAACAAAGCTGCCTCAGGGTCAGACATACCCTGCTGATAGGCAGGCTGAACAGGCTGAACAACTGGAGGAACAGGAACATCAAACTCAGGCTCAACAGGCTCCTCGTCCTGTAACTCTCTCTGCCTACGGCGACCTGCCGCTCCTCGAGGTCTACCCCTGCCACGACCTCTACGTCTAACTGGCTGCTCAGGAGGTAAAACCTCATCCTGAAAAGACTCATCATCCTCGGCCTCAACGACCGGTGGAGCGACACGCGCTCGCCTCCTCATTCTGAAAAGACAAACGGAAAAATTCAGACAAAACAGACAACGGAGGAATAACGCTGAAAACTACAGCAAGGAATACTCATCAAGACATACTCGAACCTAATACACTGCAGTAGTCCAACAGAAAACACAACTTTAAAACTAGGGCCACAACTCACATAACTAAGCCCTGACACAGAACTCCACTCTGATACGAACTTCGCTCAGATACCAACTTTGTCACGACCCAAAACAGGGGCCATGACCGGCGCTAGGGAACGGGAATTCTTTCGAATCCGGAACCCGTAGCAAGCCTAAAAATAAAATAAAAATGCAATAATAACCATAAAAATATAATATGCAACGGAAAATAAAATCATAAATATTACAATATCATCCATATCAACTGGATTTAATTCAAAACTCATCACATCACATATATAATCTCATAAATGTATAATCTTTATACAAATCCAGTTTTACTATAATACATCTCTTTAAAATAAAGTACATAAAATCCAACACTTTAATTCACATCTACTGCAGTGTCTAGATAAAATAAATAAGACTCAAGTAGACAATTTACATAAAGAAGCCGGGGCGGAAGAAATCCGGCGTATCGACCTGCTACTGAGGTCTGAGGAAGTTGACTCTCCTGAAAAATAGTCAACGGAGGGGAATCAGACCTCACTGAGTGAATTACTATAGTATATATACATACACTCTAAGTGATAATGCATACAGTCAACAGTATATGAGTAATATGTATATATACAGGCAAGTTCATACAGATGCAGAAAAATCATTTTATATATTTTGTCTGAAAATCAACTTTTATGAAGGATCACATAGAACCCTAGAATATCGCAACCTCAGAAAAATAGTGTTAAACAACACTCTAGCCATACAGGCTCACTGATTCCAAATATATCCACTTAATCCATATGGACAGTAGACTGGCCCCGAGACACTAAGTCAACCGAGCTCCAGCAGTCTAACTGCCAGTGTGATTGGCCCCGAGACACTTAGTCAACCGAGCTCCAGCAATCACACCCAAATCACATCTCACACATATCAATAATCATAATCAAATCAATAACCACAAATAGTCAGTAATAAAGCCTAAATACTATAGGCGTACCGGTACGTACTCGGTCCTAGTGCTGCCCACTAGGTAGCACGTTCTATAGATATCCTTCAGTAATAAATAATAAAACATTCATTCACAAATACATGATGCATGAATTTAAATAAATCAACAATATAAACCATATATATACCGAAAATATACCAAACATAAACCAGGTATATTTTGAGTATATATACGTCAAATAAATTCAATCAAATCATGAATTAAACTAAAAATATATTTAAAAACATTTTAAATATATTTTATTAATAAAACATGTATATAATTTATTATATACCAAAAATATACCAAAAATATACTTGAATATAAATCATGTTATTTATGCATATTTAGTCAAAATAAAACATGCATTTTTTAAATCATGCGTCCTAAGCATATATATATATTATAGTAACTCACCTAATGCGCTCCACGAGACAGGTCCGACGGGCCTGGTCCACTAACCCTCGGTCTCGGCGCAACTAAACAAGAAATAATTAATCGACATCAGAATAACCCTAACAGAAATCCTAGAATTCAATCTAGAGTATTCAACACAGAATCGGAAATTAGGGTTCGACTGGATATCACGTTTTACGAGAATTCTACCGAAAATCCGGCAGAACCTCCCCTGTAAAACGGACATCTCTCTACTCAAAAGAGTAGAGCCGACCCTGCAAAGAAAATACACTTCAAAAAAACGAGCTCAACACAATCAAAATCCCACGGTCGGACTCCAAACTACAGTCCACCGACCAGGGTCCACAAACACAGAATAATATTCCAATATACCAAAAATATCCTTAAATCATAAAAATACATTTCTTAAATAAAAATTACATAATAAATCTTGAAACACTGTAAAAATCGATTAAAACTCATTTTATTAGAAAAACCGTATATTATATATATAATTGAAAATAATTCCCGGAAAATAGTTTTAATTAGTTAAAAATACCAAATATTTTGTAGAAATCATTTTTATACCTTAAATAAATATTAAAACCAATTAAATTACATTTTTAGACAATTTAGGGTAAAATTACCAAAATACCCCTATATATATATATATATACCTAAATTACTTCAAAAATTCACCAAAAATCATACACTTATCCAAAATTAATTTTCTCAACATATTTATCAATAATATCAATAATTAAACTCAATTAACCAATTAAATTCAATTTAAAACACAATTAACTTAATTTTACAAAATCACATAAACTTCAATAATTAAAAATAAATACTTAGAAATTCATAAAAATTCCAAATAAATTTCTATAATTCATTTCAACACCTAATTCAACCATAAACTCCAATTTCATAATTTAAATAATTAATTTCCGAAAATTAGAAAATAATATTAAAATATTCAAAAATACCCAAAAATCCAAACAACCTCCAAAAATTCTGTAAAAATTCATACATGAAGATTAAACTACCAGGAACAACATTTGTGAAGGAAGTTTCCATGAATCATCCAAATCGAAGCTCAAAAAAATCGAAAACCAAAAGTGGCCGAAATATTCAAATCAAAACCTAAGCAATTCTAGACCATTTTAGCTCAAACCAAAGCTAGAATAACACTCACCGGAGCTCAAGGAGAAGATAGAGACCGGCGGTGTCGAAAACGGTGGCCGGAGGAGGGAGAAACGGCGGTGAGGAATAGTGGCCGGCGCGCGGGAAAGAAAGAAGAAGAAGAAGAAGAAAAAGAAAAAGAAAGAAAAAGGAAAGAGAAAGAAAAAGAAAAAGAAAGAAAAAGGAAAAGAAAAAAAAGAAAAAAAATAAAATAAATTAAAATAATTAAATATTAATAAATAATTAATAATAAAATAATAAATTTTAATAATTTAATAATAAATAAAATAATCAAATAATAATAAATAAATAATAAAATATTAGGGTAATAATAAACCCTAATTAAATATACACACACAGGCTTTATTTAATAATTTAAAAATATGTATGAGTTCATGCAAACCCGTAAATACATTTAAAATAATTAATAATACATTGTTTACGTGGAAATTTCCCCGAAAATGAAAGTCCCGGAAAAATTTTACGTAAAATACTGAAAATAATAGACAGTAATTAAAATAGGTTTAAAATACATATCAACTCGTAAAAATATCATATAATGCATGAAAATTATTGACACTGTATATCCCGGTACAGTGTAAAAATATTTTTAAAAAAACACGGGATATTACAGTCTTCCCCCCTTACAAGAATTCGTCCCCGAATTCTAAAAACAAGATTACAGAATCAGGAAGGAAAGAGATACGGGTAAGAAGCTCGCATCTCAGCTTTAGTCTCCCACGTATGCTCTTCAACTCTGTCGCTACGCCACAAAACCTTGACCATCGGAATTTGCTTCGATCGCAACTGTCGAACTTGAAAATCTACAATCGCCACAGGTTCTTCCACAAACGTCAAATCTCCACTCACTTCCACACTGTCAGGGTGCAACACATGTGAAGGATCTGAGATATACTTCCTCAACATCGAGATATGAAATACTGGATGCACTTGTGACATACTCGGAGGCAAATCCAACCGATATGCAACAGTGCCAATTCTTTCCAGAATCTCAAACGGTCCAATGTATCTCGGTGCTAACTTACCCTTCCTGCCAAATCTCATCACACCCTTCATCGGAGATACTTTCAGAAAAACGAAATCTCCAACCTGAAACTCCACATCTCTGCGCCTAGGATCCGCATAACTCTTCTGTCTGCTTACTGCGGTCTCTAACCTGCTCTTGATCACGGCGACTTTCTCTGCAGCATCTTGAACCATCTCTGGTCCAGTCAAAGCTCTCTCACCAATCTCATCCCAACTCAACGGGGATCTACACTTCCTTCCATACAACGCCTCATATGGTGCCATGCCAATACTGCTATGGTAGCTGTTATTATATGCAAACTCAACAAGCGACAAATGATCATCCCAGCTACCTCTCAAATCCAAGACACACATCCTCAACATATCTTCCAGTGTCTGGATCGTCCTCTCAGACTGACCATCTGTCTGAGGATGAAAAGCAGTACTGAAATCCAACCTAGTGCCCATCGCTTCTTGCAACTTCTGCCAAAAACGAGAAGTAAACACTGAACCTCTATCTGACACAATGGACACAGGTACTCCATGAAGGCACACAATATGCTTCACGTACAACTTCGCCAATCTAGCAACTGAATATGTGGCTCTCACAGGCAAGAAATGTGCAGACTTCGTCAATCTGTCTACAATCACCCAGATGGAATCGTATCCATCCTTCGAACGAGGTAAACCGACCACAAAATCCATAGCTATCCTTTCCCATTTCCACTCAGGAATAGGAAGAGGCTGAAGCTTCCCAGAAGGCTTCTGATGTTCGGCTTTCACTTGCTGACAAGTCAAGCACTTAGCAACATACTCAGCAACATCCTTCTTCAATCCATCCCACCAGTATAGATCTCTGATACTGTGGTACATCTTAGTAACACCAGGATGAACGCTGTAGGCTGTAGAATGTGCTTCCTCTAGGATCTCTTCTCTCAAATCATCCACATCAGGAACACACAATCTACCACTGATCCACAACACGCCATCATCATCGAGTGTGAAATCAGTGAACTTCCCTGCTCTGACATTCTCTGTAAGCTCTTCCAGAATAGGATCTCGGCTCTGAGCTGCTTTAATCCTATCCCTTAGTACAGATCGTACTTTAAACTGAGCTAACAGTCCACCTGATCTACTGATCTTCATCATCAGACCTTGATCCACCATCAGATGCAATTCCTGGATCAATGGTCTCCTCTCCACACCGATGTGAGCAAGACTACCTGAGGACTTCCTACTCAAGGCATCTGCTACCACATTAGCTTTACCCGGATGGTAAAAAATCTCGCAATCATAATCCTTCAACAGTTCCAACCATCTTCTCTGCCTCAAATTCAGATCTCGCTGCTGGAAAATGTACTTAAGGCTCTTGTGATCAGTAAATATCTCACAAGTCACCCCGTACAAATAATGTCTCCAAATCTTCAAAGCAAAGATCACTGCAGCCATCTCAAGATCATGTGTAGGATAGTTCTGCTCATGCTTCTTCAACTGCCTCGAAGCATAGGCTATCACCCTTCCATTCTGCATCAACACACAACCAAGACCAATTCTAGAGGCATCACAGTAAACTGTGAACTTATCCACACTATTAGGCAAAGCTAATACTGGCGCTGTGGTCAACTTCTCCTTCAACAACTGAAAACTATTCTCACAAGCTTCTGACCACTCGAATCTAACATTCTTCTGAGTCAAGCGAGTCATAGGGGCTGCAATCCTGGAAAAATCCTGCACAAACCGCCTATAATACCCGGCTAAACCCAGAAAACTCCGAATCTCAGTAACTGAAGTAGGTCTAGGCCACTCAGATACTGCTTCAATCTTCTGTGGATCAACCTGAATACCTTCTTTAGACACTACGTGTCCAAGAAAAGAAACACTCTCCATCCAGAAATCACACTTCGAGAATTTAGCATAAAGCTGATGATCTCTCAGTGTCTGTAGTACAATCCTCAAATGATATACGTGCTCTTCCATACTCCTCGAATATACCAGTATATCATCAATGAAGACTACTACAAACTGATCCACATACGGTCGGAATACTCTGTTCATCAGGTCCATAAAAGCTGCTGGTGCATTAGTCAAACCAAAATACATCACCAGAAACTCATAATGGCCATATCGAGTGCGGAACGCTGTCTTAGGAATATCAGCTTCACTGATCCGCAGCTGATGATAACCCGACCTCAAGTCAACCTTAGAAAAGAATTGTGCACCCTGGAGCTGATCAAACAAATCATCTATCCTCGGGAGAGGATACTTGTTCTTCACTGTCACCTTATTCAGCTCTCTATAGTCAATGCACAGTCTCAGGGTACCATCCTTCTTCTTCACAAACAAGACTGGTGCACCCCAAGGAGAAACACTAGGTCTGATAAAACCCTTATCCAACAACTCTTGCAACTGCTCCTTCAACTCTCTCAACTCTGCAGGAGCCATACGATAGGGTGGCATAGATATAGGAGTAACACCTGGAACCACATCTATACAGAACTCAATCTCTCTGTGAGGTGGTAAACCTGGCAACTCCTCGGAAAAAACATCAGGAAACTCACAAGCAACAGGAACATCTGTGAGTGACAACTTCTCCACTGACGTATCCCTAACCAATGCCAAAAACCCCTGACAACCTTTCCTCAACAACTTCCTAGCTGAAATAGCAGAAATAAGATTCTGAGGTGCTGAACTCCTGTCACCAGCAAACTTAAATTCTACTTCACCAGGAATTCTGAAAATCAACTCCTTATTCCTGCAATCAACCACGGCATAATGCTGGGATAACCAATCCATTCCCAAAATAACATCGAACTCCATCACATCCAACAAAATCAAATCAACGGGTAATTCTCTATCTCCCACGAGAACTGGACAACCAGAAAGAACAATATCGGTGTCCAAAGAATCGCTCAGAGGAGTGGCAACAGACAAAGGAAAAGCCATCCTCGAAGCTTGCCAACAAGATTTAGAAGCAAAAACAGGAGAAACAAAGGAATGCGTGGCACCCGGATCAAACAAAACCAAAGCATCCAGGTAACAAACAGAAAGAATACCTGCCACGACTGCATTAGATGCCTGAGCATCCTGCTGAGTCAGATGAAAAACTCTGGCCTGGCCTCGACCTCCCTGCTGGCTGGTAGAAGCCTGGCCAACACCTCGGGTACCTCCTCTCGTACCTCTACCACGACTCTGCTGTGGAACAAACTGAGTAGAACTCTGATGTTGAGCTGGTGGTAACTGAAATGGCACGGGTGCTGCACTAGCAATCGACTGCTGTGGGAATCGCGGAATCTGCTGCTGCTGATATCCGGAATAAGGACACGATCTGGCAAAATGTCCTGTCTGCCCGCATCTGAAACATGTCAACGGTGTCAGATAACACGGTCCCTGATGGACTCTACCACAAGTCTGACAAACACTGGCCGCTGATCCAGAACTACGACCACTGCTGCTGCTCGAAGCACCTGATCCGAATCTGAATGATCTACGCTGACCTCCACGACCATGTCTACTGCTCCGATGCACTCGCTGCTGCTGTCTCTGACTCTGCTGAGTCGAACCTCGCTGCTGACTACTCGAACCAACATGAAAACTCGAATATGGAGTAGCCTGCAATCCACTCGACTGAACTCCCAACTGGTAATAATCAGGCATCGCTCCCTGCCTAACTAACCTCAGCTCAATCTCCTTAGCTAGCTCAATCACCGACTCCAAAGTAAGACCTGCTGTAGGCATACCAGCAAAAGCTGAACCCAAACCAGTAACATAGGTAGTAACAGCGAAATACTGATCTCGCATCAGATCCTCAGCATATCTACCCAGACGAAGAAACTCTCGGGTATACTCCTCTACAGATCGATCTCCACGAGAAATACTGGTCAATCGAAGACGATAGCTCAAACGAAGAGGCTCTGGATAAAATCTCCTCATAAACCGCTCTCGAAACTGAGCCCAGGTCATCGTCATCATATAAGGCTGGATCATCTGAATAAACCAATCCAAGGCTGGTCCCTCGACAGACAACTCAACGATCATGATCCTCTGGTACTCGGTATGAGCAGTCCGAGTCCTAGTCTCAATCGCATGCAGAAAATCTAAAGGATCAGAAGTACCATCAAAAGCAATCCTGCCAACTCGGGCATAGAACAAAGCTGCCTCAGGGTCAGACATACCCTGCTGATAGGCAGGCTGAACAGGCTGAACAACTGGAGGAACAGGAACATCAAACTCAGGCTCAACAGGCTCCTCGTCCTGTAACTCTCTCTGCCTACGGCGACCTGCCGCTCCTCGAGGTCTACCCCTGCCACGACCTCTACGTCTAACTGGCTGCTCAGGAGGTAAAACCTCATCCTGAAAAGACTCATCATCCTCGGCCTCAACGACCGGTGGAGCGACACGCGCTCGCCTCCTCATTCTGAAAAGACAAACGGAAAAATTCAGACAAAACAGACAACGGAGGAATAACGCTGAAAACTACAGCAAGGAATACTCATCAAGACATACTCGAACCTAATACACTGCAGTAGTCCAACAGAAAACACAACTTTAAAACTAGGGCCACAACTCACATAACTAAGCCCTGACACAGAACTCCACTCTGATACGAACTTCGCTCAGATACCAACTTTGTCACGACCCAAAACAGGGGCCATGACCGGCGCTAGGGAACGGGAATTCTTTCGAATCCGGAACCCGTAGCAAGCCTAAAAATAAAATAAAAATGCAATAATAACCATAAAAATATAATATGCAACGGAAAATAAAATCATAAATATTACAATATCATCCATATCAACTGGATTTAATTCAAAACTCATCACATCACATATATAATCTCATAAATGTATAATCTTTATACAAATCCAGTTTTACTATAATACATCTCTTTAAAATAAAGTACATAAAATCCAACACTTTAATTCACATCTACTGCAGTGTCTAGATAAAATAAATAAGACTCAAGTAGACAATTTACATAAAGAAGCCGGGGCGGAAGAAATCCGGCGTATCGACCTGCTACTGAGGTCTGAGGAAGTTGACTCTCCTGAAAAATAGTCAACGGAGGGGAATCAGACCTCACTGAGTGAATTACTATAGTATATATACATACACTCTAAGTGATAATGCATACAGTCAACAGTATATGAGTAATATGTATATATACAGGCAAGTTCATACAGATGCAGAAAAATCATTTTATATATTTTGTCTGAAAATCAACTTTTATGAAGGATCACATAGAACCCTAGAATATCGCAACCTCAGAAAAATAGTGTTAAACAACACTCTAGCCATACAGGCTCACTGATTCCAAATATATCCACTTAATCCATATGGACAGTAGACTGGCCCCGAGACACTAAGTCAACCGAGCTCCAGCAGTCTAACTGCCAGTGTGATTGGCCCCGAGACACTTAGTCAACCGAGCTCCAGCAATCACACCCAAATCACATCTCACACATATCAATAATCATAATCAAATCAATAACCACAAATAGTCAGTAATAAAGCCTAAATACTATAGGCGTACCGGTACGTACTCGGTCCTAGTGCTGCCCACTAGGTAGCACGTTCTATAGATATCCTTCAGTAATAAATAATAAAACATTCATTCACAAATACATGATGCATGAATTTAAATAAATCAACAATATAAACCATATATATACCGAAAATATACCAAACATAAACCAGGTATATTTTGAGTATATATACGTCAAATAAATTCAATCAAATCATGAATTAAACTAAAAATATATTTAAAAACATTTTAAATATATTTTATTAATAAAACATGTATATAATTTATTATATACCAAAAATATACCAAAAATATACTTGAATATAAATCATGTTATTTATGCATATTTAGTCAAAATAAAACATGCATTTTCTAAATCATGCGTCCTAAGCATATATATATATTATAGTAACTCACCTAATGCGCTCCACGAGACAGGTCCGACGGGCCTGGTCCACTAACCCTCGGTCTCGGCGCAACTAAACAAGAAATAATTAATCGACATCAGAATAACCCTAACAGAAATCCTAGAATTCAATCTAGAGTATTCAACACAGAATCGGAAATTAGGGTTCGACTGGATATCACGTTTTACGAGAATTCTACCGAAAATCCGGCAGAACCTCCCCTGTAAAACGGACATCTCTCTACTCAAAAGAGTAGAGCCGACCCTGCAAAGAAAATACACTTCAAAAAAACGAGCTCAACACAATCAAAATCCCACGGTCGGACTCCAAACTACAGTCCACCGACCAGGGTCCACAAACACAGAATAATATTCCAATATACCAAAAATATCCTTAAATCATAAAAATAAATTTCTTAAATAAAAATTACATAATAAATCTTGAAACACTGTAAAAATCGATTAAAACTCATTTTATTAGAAAAACCGTATATTATATATATAATTGAAAATAATTCCCGGAAAATAGTTTTAATTAGTTAAAAATACCAAATATTTTGTAGAAATCATTTTTATACCTTAAATAAATATTAAAACCAATTAAATTACATTTTTAGACAATTTAGGGTAAAATTACCAAAATACCCCTATATATATATATATATACCTAAATTACTTCAAAAATTCACCAAAAATCATACACTTATCCAAAATTAATTTTCTCAACATATTTATCAATAATATCAATAATTAAACTCAATTAACCAATTAAATTCAATTTAAAACACAATTAACTTAATTTTACAAAATCACATAAACTTCAATAATTAAAAATAAATACTTAGAAATTCATAAAAATTCCAAATAAATTTCTATAATTCATTTCAACACCTAATTCAACCATAAACTCCAATTTCATAATTTAAATAATTAATTTCCGAAAATTAGAAAATAATATTAAAATATTCAAAAATACCCAAAAATCCAAACAACCTCCAAAAATTCTGTAAAAATTCATACATGAAGATTAAACTACCAGGAACAACATTTGTGAAGGAAGTTTCCATGAATCATCCAAATCGAAGCTCAAAAAAATCGAAAACCAAAAGTGGCCGAAATATTCAAATCAAAACCTAAGCAATTCTAGACCATTTTAGCTCAAACCAAAGCTAGAATAACACTCACCGGAGCTCAAGGAGAAGATAGAGACCGGCGGTGTCGAAAACGGTGGCCGGAGGAGGGAGAAACGGCGGTGAGGAATAGTGGCCGGCGCGCGGGAAAGAAAGAAGAAGAAGAAGAAGAAAAAGAAAAAGAAAGAAAAAGGAAAGAGAAAGAAAAAGAAAAAGAAAGAAAAAGGAAAAGAAAAAAAATAAAAAAAATAAAATAAATTAAAATAATTAAATATTAATAAATAATTAATAATAAAATAATAAATTTTAATAATTTAATAATAAATAAAATAATCAAATAATAATAAATAAATAATAAAATATTAGGGTAATAATAAACCCTAATTAAATATACACACACAGGCTTTATTTAATAATTTAAAAATATGTATGAGTTCATGCAAACCCGTAAATACATTTAAAATAATTAATAATACATTGTTTACGTGGAAATTTCCCCGAAAATGAAAGTCCCGGAAAAATTTTACGTAAAATACTGAAAATAATAGACAGTAATTAAAATAGGTTTAAAATACATATCAACTCGTAAAAATATCATATAATGCATGAAAATTATTGACACTGTATATCCCGGTACAGTGTAAAAATATTTTTAAAAAAACACGGGATATTACAGTCTTCCCCCCTTACAAGAATTCGTCCCCGAATTCTAAAAACAAGATTACAGAATCAGGAAGGAAAGAGATACGGGTAAGAAGCTCGCATCTCAGCTTTAGTCTCCCACGTATGCTCTTCAACTCTGTCGCTACGCCACAAAACCTTGACCATCGGAATTTGCTTCGATCGCAACTGTCGAACTTGAAAATCTACAATCGCCACAGGTTCTTCCACAAACGTCAAATCTCCACTCACTTCCACACTGTCAGGGTGCAACACATGTGAAGGATCTGAGATATACTTCCTCAACATCGAGATATGAAATACTGGATGCACTTGTGACATACTCGGAGGCAAATCCAACCGATATGCAACAGTGCCAATTCTTTCCAGAATCTCAAACGGTCCAATGTATCTCGGTGCTAACTTACCCTTCCTGCCAAATCTCATCACACCCTTCATCGGAGATACTTTCAGAAAAACGAAATCTCCAACCTGAAACTCCACATCTCTGCGCCTAGGATCCGCATAACTCTTCTGTCTGCTTACTGCGGTCTCTAACCTGCTCTTGATCACGGCGACTTTCTCTGCAGCATCTTGAACCATCTCTGGTCCAGTCAAAGCTCTCTCACCAATCTCATCCCAACTCAACGGGGATCTACACTTCCTTCCATACAACGCCTCATATGGTGCCATGCCAATACTGCTATGGTAGCTGTTATTATATGCAAACTCAACAAGCGACAAATGATCATCCCAGCTACCTCTCAAATCCAAGACACACATCCTCAACATATCTTCCAGTGTCTGGATCGTCCTCTCAGACTGACCATCTGTCTGAGGATGAAAAGCAGTACTGAAATCCAACCTAGTGCCCATCGCTTCTTGCAACTTCTGCCAAAAACGAGAAGTAAACACTGAACCTCTATCTGACACAATGGACACAGGTACTCCATGAAGGCACACAATATGCTTCACGTACAACTTCGCCAATCTAGCAACTGAATATGTGGCTCTCACAGGCAAGAAATGTGCAGACTTCGTCAATCTGTCTACAATCACCCAGATGGAATCGTATCCATCCTTCGAACGAGGTAAACCGACCACAAAATCCATAGCTATCCTTTCCCATTTCCACTCAGGAATAGGAAGAGGCTGAAGCTTCCCAGAAGGCTTCTGATGTTCGGCTTTCACTTGCTGACAAGTCAAGCACTTAGCAACATACTCAGCAACATCCTTCTTCAATCCATCCCACCAGTATAGATCTCTGATACTGTGGTACATCTTAGTAACACCAGGATGAATGCTGTAGGCTGTAGAATGTGCTTCCTCTAGGATCTCTTCTCTCAAATCATCCACATCAGGAACACACAATCTACCACTGATCCACAACACGCCATCATCATCGAGTGTGAAATCAGTGAACTTCCCTGCTCTGACATTCTCTGTAAGCTCTTCCAGAATAGGATCTCGGCTCTGAGCTGCTTTAATCCTATCCCTTAGTACAGATCGTACTTTAAACTGAGCTAACAGTCCACCTGATCTACTGATCTTCATCATCAGACCTTGATCCACCATCAGATGCAATTCCTGGATCAATGGTCTCCTCTCCACACCGATGTGAGCAAGACTACCTGAGGACTTCCTACTCAAGGCATCTGCTACCACATTAGCTTTACCCGGATGGTAAAAAATCTCGCAATCATAATCCTTCAACAGTTCCAACCATCTTCTCTGCCTCAAATTCAGATCTCGCTGCTGGAAAATGTACTTAAGGCTCTTGTGATCAGTAAATATCTCACAAGTCACCCCGTACAAATAATGTCTCCAAATCTTCAAAGCAAAGATCACTGCAGCCATCTCAAGATCATGTGTAGGATAGTTCTGCTCATGCTTCTTCAACTGCCTCGAAGCATAGGCTATCACCCTTCCATTCTGCATCAACACACAACCAAGACCAATTCTAGAGGCATCACAGTAAACTGTGAACTTATCCACACTATTAGGCAAAGCTAATACTGGCGCTGTGGTCAACTTCTCCTTCAACAACTGAAAACTATTCTCACAAGCTTCTGACCACTCGAATCTAACATTCTTCTGAGTCAAGCGAGTCATAGGGGCTGCAATCCTGGAAAAATCCTGCACAAACCGCCTATAATACCCGGCTAAACCCAGAAAACTCCGAATCTCAGTAACTGAAGTAGGTCTAGGCCACTCAGATACTGCTTCAATCTTCTGTGGATCAACCTGAATACCTTCTTTAGACACTACGTGTCCAAGAAAAGAAACACTCTCCATCCAGAAATCACACTTCGAGAATTTAGCATAAAGCTGATGATCTCTCAGTGTCTGTAGTACAATCCTCAAATGATATACGTGCTCTTCCATACTCCTCGAATATACCAGTATATCATCAATGAAGACTACTACAAACTGATCCACATACGGTCGGAATACTCTGTTCATCAGGTCCATAAAAGCTGCTGGTGCATTAGTCAAACCAAAATACATCACCAGAAACTCATAATGGCCATATCGAGTGCGGAACGCTGTCTTAGGAATATCAGCTTCACTGATCCGCAGCTGATGATAACCCGACCTCAAGTCAACCTTAGAAAAGAATTGTGCACCCTGGAGCTGATCAAACAAATCATCTATCCTCGGGAGAGGATACTTGTTCTTCACTGTCACCTTATTCAGCTCTCTATAGTCAATGCACAGTCTCAGGGTACCATCCTTCTTCTTCACAAACAAGACTGGTGCACCCCAAGGAGAAACACTAGGTCTGATAAAACCCTTATCCAACAACTCTTGCAACTGCTCCTTCAACTCTCTCAACTCTGCAGGAGCCATACGATAGGGTGGCATAGATATAGGAGTAACACCTGGAACCACATCTATACAGAACTCAATCTCTCTGTGAGGTGGTAAACCTGGCAACTCCTCGGGAAAAACATCAGGAAACTCACAAGCAACAGGAACATCTGTGAGTGACAACTTCTCCACTGACGTATCCCTAACCAATGCCAAAAACCCCTGACAACCTTTCCTCAACAACTTCCTAGCTGAAATAGCAGAAATAAGATTCTGAGGTGCTGAACTCCTGTCACCAGCAAACTTAAATTCTACTTCACCAGGAATTCTGAAAATCAACTCCTTATTCCTGCAATCAACCACGGCATAATGCTGGGATAACCAATCCATTCCCAAAATAACATCGAACTCCATCACATCCAACAAAATCAAATCAACGGGTAATTCTCTATCTCCCACGAGAACTGGACAACCAGAAAGAACAATATCGGTGTCCAAAGAATCGCTCAGAGGAGTGGCAACAGACAAAGGAAAAGCCATCCTCGAAGCTTGCCAACAAGATTTAGAAGCAAAAACAGGAGAAACAAAGGAATGCGTGGCACCCGGATCAAACAAAACCAAAGCATCCAGGTAACAAACAGAAAGAATACCTGCCACGACTGCATTAGATGCCTGAGCATCCTGCTGAGTCAGATGAAAAACTCTGGCCTGGCCTCGACCTCCCTGCTGGCTGGTAGAAGCCTGGCCAACACCTCGGGTACCTCCTCTCGTACCTCTACCACGACTCTGCTGTGGAACAAACTGAGTAGAACTCTGATGTTGAGCTGGTGGTAACTGAAATGGCACGGGTGCTGCACTAGCAATCGACTGCTGTGGGAATCGCGGAATCTGCTGCTGCTGATATCCGGAATAAGGACACGATCTGGCAAAATGTCCTGTCTGCCCGCATCTGAAACATGTCAACGGTGTCAGATAACACGGTCCCTGATGGACTCTACCACAAGTCTGACAAACACTGGCCGCTGATCCAGAACTACGACCACTGCTGCTGCTCGAAGCACCTGATCCGAATCTGAATGATCTACGCTGACCTCCACGACCATGTCTACTGCTCCGATGCACTCGCTGCTGCTGTCTCTGACTCTGCTGAGTCGAACCTCGCTGCTGACTACTCGAACCAACATGAAAACTCGAATATGGAGTAGCCTGCAATCCACTCGACTGAACTCCCAACTGGTAATAATCAGGCATCGCTCCCTGCCTAACTAACCTCAGCTCAATCTCCTTAGCTAGCTCAATCACCGACTCCAAAGTAAGACCTGCTGTAGGCATACCAGCAAAAGCTGAACCCAAACCAGTAACATAGGTAGTAACAGCGAAATACTGATCTCGCATCAGATCCTCAGCATATCTACCCAGACGAAGAAACTCTCGGGTATACTCCTCTACAGATCGATCTCCACGAGAAATACTGGTCAATCGAAGACGATAGCTCAAACGAAGAGGCTCTGGATAAAATCTCCTCATAAACCGCTCTCGAAACTGAGCCCAGGTCATCGTCATCATATAAGGCTGGATCATCTGAATAAACCAATCCAAGGCTGGTCCCTCGACAGACAACTCAACGATCATGATCCTCTGGTACTCGGTATGAGCAGTCCGAGTCCTAGTCTCAATCGCATGCAGAAAATCTAAAGGATCAGAAGTACCATCAAAAGCAATCCTGCCAACTCGGGCATAGAACAAAGCTGCCTCAGGGTCAGACATACCCTGCTGATAGGCAGGCTGAACAGGCTGAACAACTGGAGGAACAGGAACATCAAACTCAGGCTCAATAGGCTCCTCGTCCTGTAACTCTCTCTGCCTACGGCGACCTGCCGCTCCTCGAGGTCTACCCCTGCCACGACCTCTACGTCTAACTGGCTGCTCAGGAGGTAAAACCTCGTCCTGAAAAGACTCATCATCCTCGGCCTCAACGACCGGTGGAGCGACACGCGCTCGCCTCCTCATTCTGAAAAGACAAACGGAAAAATTCAGACAAAACAGACAACGGAGGAATAACGCTGAAAACTACAGCAAGGAATACTCATCAAGACATACTCGAACCTAATACACTGCAGTAGTCCAACAGAAAACACAACTTTAAAACTAGGGCCACAACTCACATAACTAAGCCCTGACACAGAACTCCACTCTGATACGAACTTCGCTCAGATACCAACTTTGTCACGACCCAAAACAGGGGCCATGACCGGCGCTAGGGAACGGGAATTCTTTCGAATCCGGAACCCGTAGCAAGCCTAAAAATAAAATAAAAATGCAATAATAACCATAAAAATATAATATGCAACGGAAAATAAAATCATAAATATTACAATATCATCCATATCAACTGGATTTAATTCAAAACTCATCACATCACATATATAATCTCATAAATGTATAATCTTTATACAAATCCAGTTTTACTATAATACATCTCTTTAAAATAAAGTACATAAAATCCAACACTTTAATTCACATCTACTGCAGTGTCTAGATAAAATAAATAAGACTCAAGTAGACAATTTACATAAAGAAGCCGGGGCGGAAGAAATCCGGCGTATCGACCTGCTACTGAGGTCTGAGGAAGTTGACTCTCCTGAAAAATAGTCAACGGAGGGGAATCAGACCTCACTGAGTGAATTACTATAGTATATATACATACACTCTAAGTGATAATGCATACAGTCAACAGTATATGAGTAATATGTATATATACAGGCAAGTTCATACAGATGCAGAAAAATCATTTTATATATTTTGTCTGAAAATCAACTTTTATGAAGGATCACATAGAACCCTAGAATATCGCAACCTCAGAAAAATAGTGTTAAACAACACTCTAGCCATACAGGCTCACTGATTCCAAATATATCCACTTAATCCATATGGACAGTAGACTGGCCCCGAGACACTAAGTCAACCGAGCTCCAGCAGTCTAACTGCCAGTGTGATTGGCCCCGAGACACTTAGTCAACCGAGCTCCAGCAATCACACCCAAATCACATCTCACACATATCAATAATCATAATCAAATCAATAACCACAAATAGTCAGTAATAAAGCTAAATACTATAGGCGTACCGGTACGTACTCGGTCCTAGTGCTGCCCACTAGGTAGCACGTTCTATAGATATCCTTCAGTAATAAATAATAAAACATTCATTCACAAATACATGATGCATGAATTTAAATAAATCAACAATATAAACCATATATATACCGAAAATATACCAAACATAAACCAGGTATATTTTGAGTATATATACGTCAAATAAATTCAATCAAATCATGAATTAAACTAAAAATATATTTAAAAACATTTTAAATATATTTTATTAATAAAACATGTATATAATTTATTATATACCAAAAATATACCAAAAATATACTTGAATATAAATCATGTTATTTATGCATATTTAGTCAAAATAAAACATGCATTTTCTAAATCATGCGTCCTAAGCATATATATATATTATAGTAACTCACCTAATGCGCTCCACGAGACAGGTCCGACGGGCCTGGTCCACTAACCCTCGGTCTCGGCGCAACTAAACAAGAAATAATTAATCGACATCAGAATAACCCTAACAGAAATCCTAGAATTCAATCTAGAGTATTCAACACAGAATCGGAAATTAGGGTTCGACTGGATATCACGTTTTACGAGAATTCTACCGAAAATCCGGCAGAACCTCCCCTGTAAAACGGACATCTCTCTACTCAAAAGAGTAGAGCCGACCCTGCAAAGAAAATACACTTCAAAAAAACGAGCTCAACACAATCAAAATCCCACGGTCGGACTCCAAACTACAGTCCACCGACCAGGGTCCACAAACACAGAATAATATTCCAATATACCAAAAATATCCTTAAATCATAAAAATACATTTCTTAAATAAAAATTACATAATAAATCTTGAAACACTGTAAAAATCGATTAAAACTCATTTTATTAGAAAAACCGTATATTATATATATAATTGAAAATAATTCCCGGAAAATAGTTTTAATTAGTTAAAAATACCAAATATTTTGTAGAAATCATTTTTATACCTTAAATAAATATTAAAACCAATTAAATTACATTTTTAGACAATTTAGGGTAAAATTACCAAAATACCCCTATATATATATATATACCTAAATTACTTCAAAAATTCACCAAAAATCATACACTTATCCAAAATTAATTTTCTCAACATATTTATCAATAATATCAATAATTAAACTCAATTAACCAATTAAATTCAATTTAAAACACAATTAACTTAATTTTACAAAATCACATAAACTTCAATAATTAAAAATAAATACTTAGAAATTCATAAAAATTCCAAATAAATTTCTATAATTCATTTCAACACCTAATTCAACCATAAACTCCAATTTCATAATTTAAATAATTAATTTCCGAAAATTAGAAAATAATATTAAAATATTCAAAAATACCCAAAAATCCAAACAACCTCCAAAAATTCTGTAAAAATTCATACATGAAGATTAAACTACCAGGAACAACATTTGTGAAGGAAGTTTCCATGAATCATCCAAATCGAAGCTCAAAAAAATCGAAAACCAAAAGTGGCCGAAATATTCAAATCAAAACCTAAGCAATTCTAGACCATTTTAGCTCAAACCAAAGCTAGAATAACACTCACCGGAGCTCAAGGAGAAGATAGAGACCGGCGGTGTCGAAAACGGTGGCCGGAGGAGGGAGAAACGGCGGTGAGGAATAGTGGCCGGCGCGCGGGAAAGAAAGAAGAAGAAGAAGAAGAAAAAGAAAAAGAAAGAAAAAGGAAAGAGAAAGAAAAAGAAAAAGAAAGAAAAAGGAAAAGAAAAAAAAGAAAAAAAAAAAATAAATTAAAATAATTAAATATTAATAAATAATTAATAATAAAATAATAAATTTTAATAATTTAATAATAAATAAAATAATCAAATAATAATAAATAAATAATAAAATATTAGGGTAATAATAAACCCTAATTAAATATACACACACAGGCTTTATTTAATAATTTAAAAATATGTATGAGTTCATGCAAACCCGTAAATACATTTAAAATAATTAATAATACATTGTTTACGTGGAAATTTCCCCGAAAATGAAAGTCCCGGGAAAATTTTACGTAAAATACTGAAAATAATAGACAGTAATTAAAATAGGTTTAAAATACATATCAACTCGTAAAAATATCATATAATGCATGAAAATTATTGACACTGTATATCCCGGTACAGTGTAAAAATATTTTTAAAAAAACACGGGATATTACAGTCTTCCCCCCTTACAAGAATTCGTCCCCGAATTCTAAAAACAAGATTACAGAATCAGGAAGGAAAGAGATACGGGTAAGAAGCTCGCATCTCAGCTTTAGTCTCCCACGTATGCTCTTCAACTCTGTCGCTACGCCATAAAACCTTGACCATCGGAATTTGCTTCGATCGCAACTGTCGAACTTGAAAATCTACAATCGCCACAGGTTCTTCCACAAACGTCAAATCTCCACTCACTTCCACACTGTCAGGGTGCAACACATGTGAAGGATCTGAGATATACTTCCTCAACATCGAGATATGAAATACTGGATGCACTTGTGACATACTCGGAGGCAAATCCAACCGATATGCAACAGTGCCAATTCTTTCCAGAATCTCAAACGGTCCAATGTATCTCGGTGCTAACTTACCCTTCCTGCCAAATCTCATCACACCCTTCATCGGAGATACTTTCAGAAAAACGAAATCTCCAACCTGAAACTCCACATCTCTGCGCCTAGGATCCGCATAACTCTTCTGTCTGCTTACTGCGGTCTCTAACCTGCTCTTGATCACGGCGACTTTCTCTGCAGCATCTTGAACCATCTCTGGTCCAGTCAAAGCTCTCTCACCAATCTCATCCTAACTCAACGGGGATCTACACTTCCTTCCATACAACGCCTCATATGGTGCCATGCCAATACTGCTATGGTAGCTGTTATTATATGCAAACTCAACAAGCGACAAATGATCATCCCAGCTACCTCTCAAATCCAAGACACACATCCTCAACATATCTTCCAGTGTCTGGATCGTCCTCTCAGACTGACCATCTGTCTGAGGATGAAAAGCAGTACTGAAATCCAACCTAGTGCCCATCGCTTCTTGCAACTTCTGCCAAAAACGAGAAGTAAACACTGAACCTCTATCTGACACAATGGACACAGGTACTCCATGAAGGCACACAATATGCTTCACGTACAACTTCGCCAATCTAGCAACTGAATATGTGGCTCTCACAGGCAAGAAATGTGCAGACTTCGTCAATCTGTCTACAATCACCCAGATGGAATCGTATCCATCCTTCGAACGAGGTAAACCGACCACAAAATCCATAGCTATCCTTTCCCATTTCCACTCAGGAATAGGAAGAGGCTGAAGCTTCCCAGAAGGCTTCTGATGTTCGGCTTTCACTTGCTGACAAGTCAAGCACTTAGCAACATACTCAGCAACATCCTTCTTCAATCCATCCCACCAGTATAGATCTCTGATACTGTGGTACATCTTAGTAACACCAGGATGAACGCTGTAGGCTGTAGAATGTGCTTCCTCTAGGATCTCTTCTCTCAAATCATCCACATCAGGAACACACAATCTACCACTGATCCACAACACGCCATCATCATCGAGTGTGAAATCAGTGAACTTCCCTGCTCTGACATTCTCTGTAAGCTCTTCCAGAATAGGATCTCGGCTCTGAGCTGCTTTAATCCTATCCCTTAGTACAGATCGTACTTTAAACTGAGCTAACAGTCCACCTGATCTACTGATCTTCATCATCAGACCTTGATCCACCATCAGATGCAATTCCTGGATCAATGGTCTCCTCTCCACACCGATGTGAGCAAGACTACCTGAGGACTTCCTACTCAAGGCATCTGCTACCACATTAGCTTTACCCGGATGGTAAAAAATCTCGCAATCATAATCCTTCAACAGTTCCAACCATCTTCTCTGCCTCAAATTCAGATCTCGCTGCTGGAAAATGTACTTAAGGCTCTTGTGATCAGTAAATATCTCACAAGTCACCCCGTACAAATAATGTCTCCAAATCTTCAAAGCAAAGATCACTGCAGCCATCTCAAGATCATGTGTAGGATAGTTCTGCTCATGCTTCTTCAACTGCCTCGAAGCATAGGCTATCACCCTTCCATTCTGCATCAACACACAACCAAGACCAATTCTAGAGGCATCACAGTAAACTGTGAACTTATCCACACTATTAGGCAAAGCTAATACTGGCGCTGTGGTCAACTTCTCCTTCAACAACTGAAAACTATTCTCACAAGCTTCTGACCACTCGAATCTAACATTCTTCTGAGTCAAGCGAGTCATAGGGGCTGCAATCCTGGAAAAATCCTGCACAAACCGCCTATAATACCCGGCTAAACCCAGAAAACTCCGAATCTCAGTAACTGAAGTAGGTCTAGGCCACTCAGATACTGCTTCAATCTTCTGTGGATCAACCTGAATACCTTCTTTAGACACTACGTGTCCAAGAAAAGAAACACTCTCCATCCAGAAATCACACTTCGAGAATTTAGCATAAAGCTGATGATCTCTCAGTGTCTGTAGTACAATCCTCAAATGATATACGTGCTCTTCCATACTCCTCGAATATACCAGTATATCATCAATGAAGACTACTACAAACTGATCCACATACGGTCGGAATACTCTGTTCATCAGGTCCATAAAAGCTGCTGGTGCATTAGTCAAACCAAAATACATCACCAGAAACTCATAATGGCCATATCGAGTGCGGAACGCTGTCTTAGGAATATCAGCTTCACTGATCCGCAGCTGATGATAACCCGACCTCAAGTCAACCTTAGAAAAGAATTGTGCACCCTGGAGCTGATCAAACAAATCATCTATCCTCGGGAGAGGATACTTGTTCTTCACTGTCACCTTATTCAGCTCTCTATAGTCAATGCACAGTCTCAGGGTACCATCCTTCTTCTTCACAAACAAGACTGGTGCACCCCAAGGAGAAACACTAGGTCTGATAAAACCCTTATCCAACAACTCTTGCAACTGCTCCTTCAACTCTCTCAACTCTGCAGGAGCCATACGATAGGGTGGCATAGATATAGGAGTAACACCTGGAACCACATCTATACAGAACTCAATCTCTCTGTGAGGTGGTAAACCTGGCAACTCCTCGGGAAAAACATCAGGAAACTCACAAGCAACAGGAACATCTGTGAGTGACAACTTCTCCACTGACGTATCCCTAACCAATGCCAAAAACCCCTGACAACCTTTCCTCAACAACTTCCTAGCTGAAATAGCAGAAATAAGATTCTGAGGTGCTGAACTCCTGTCACCAGCAAACTTAAATTCTACTTCACCAGGAATTCTGAAAATCAACTCCTTATTCCTGCAATCAACCACGGCATAATGCTGGGATAACCAATCCATTCCCAAAATAACATCGAACTCCATCACATCCAACAAAATCAAATCAACGGGTAATTCTCTATCTCCCACGAGAACTGGACAACCAGAAAGAACAATATCGGTGTCCAAAGAATCGCTCAGAGGAGTGGCAACAGACAAAGGAAAAGCCATCCTCGAAGCTTGCCAACAAGATTTAGAAGCAAAAACAGGAGAAACAAAGGAATGCGTGGCACCCGGATCAAACAAAACCAAAGCATCCAGGTAACAAACAGAAAGAATACCTGCCACGACTGCATTAGATGCCTGAGCATCCTGCTGAGTCAGATGAAAAACTCTGGCCTGGCCTCGACCTCCCTGCTGGCTGGTAGAAGCCTGGCCAACACCTCGGGTACCTCCTCTCGTACCTCTACCACGACTCTGCTGTGGAACAAACTGAGTAGAACTCTGATGTTGAGCTGGTGGTAACTGAAATGGCACGGGTGCTGCACTAGCAATCGACTGCTGTGGGAATCGCGGAATCTGCTGCTGCTGATATCCGGAATAAGGACACGATCTGGCAAAATGTCCTGTCTGCCCGCATCTGAAACATGTCAACGGTGTCAGATAACACGGTCCCTGATGGACTCTACCACAAGTCTGACAAACACTGGCCGCTGATCCAGAACTACGACCACTGCTGCTGCTCGAAGCACCTGATCCGAATCTGAATGATCTACGCTGACCTCCACGACCATGTCTACTGCTCCGATGCACTCGCTGCTGCTGTCTCTGACTCTGCTGAGTCGAACCTCGCTGCTGACTACTCGAACCAACATGAAAACTCGAATATGGAGTAGCCTGCAATCCACTCGACTGAACTCCCAACTGGTAATAATCAGGCATCGCTCCCTGCCTAACTAACCTCAGCTCAATCTCCTTAGCTAGCTCAATCACCGACTCCAAAGTAAGACCTGCTGTAGGCATACCAGCAAAAGCTGAACCCAAACCAGTAACATAGGTAGTAACAGCGAAATACTGATCTCGCATCAGATCCTCAGCATATCTACCCAGACGAAGAAACTCTCGGGTATACTCCTCTACAGATCGATCTCCACGAGAAATACTGGTCAATCGAAGACGATAGCTCAAACGAAGAGGCTCTGGATAAAATCTCCTCATAAACCGCTCTCGAAACTGAGCCCAGGTCATCGTCATCATATAAGGCTGGATCATCTAAATAAACCAATCCAAGGCTGGTCCCTCGACAGACAACTCAACGATCATGATCCTCTGGTACTCGGTATGAGCAGTCCGAGTCCTAGTCTCAATCGCATGCAGAAAATCTAAAGGATCAGAAGTACCATCAAAAGCAATCCTGCCAACTCGGGCATAGAACAAAGCTGCCTCAGGGTCAGACATACCCTGCTGATAGGCAGGCTGAACAGGCTGAACAACTGGAGGAACAGGAACATCAAACTCAGGCTCAATAGGCTCCTCGTCCTGTAACTCTCTCTGCCTACGGCGACCTGCCGCTCCTCGAGGTCTACCCCTGCCACGACCTCTACGTCTAACTGGCTGCTCAGGAGGTAAAACCTCGTCCTGAAAAGACTCATCATCCTCGGCCTCAACGACCGGTGGAGCGACACGCGCTCGCCTCCTCATTCTGAAAAGACAAACGGAAAAATTCAGACAAAACAGACAACGGAGGAATAACGCTGAAAACTACAGCAAGGAATACTCATCAAGACATACTCGAACCTAATACACTGCAGTAGTCCAACAGAAAACACAACTTTAAAACTAGGGCCACAACTCACATAACTAAGCCCTGACACAGAACTCCACTCTGATACGAACTTCGCTCAGATACCAACTTTGTCACGACCCAAAACAGGGGCCATGACCGGCGCTAGGGAACGGGAATTCTTTCGAATCCGGAACCCGTAGCAAGCCTAAAAATAAAATAAAAATGCAATAATAACCATAAAAATATAATATGCAACGGAAAATAAAATCATAAATATTACAATATCATCCATATCAACTGGATTTAATTCAAAACTCATCACATCACATATATAATCTCATAAATGTATAATCTTTATACAAATCCAGTTTTACTATAATACATCTCTTTAAAATAAAGTACATAAAATCCAACACTTTAATTCACATCTACTGCAGTGTCTAGATAAAATAAATAAGACTCAAGTAGACAATTTACATAAAGAAGCCGGGGCGGAAGAAATCCGGCGTATCGACCTGCTACTGAGGTCTGAGGAAGTTGACTCTCCTGAAAAATAGTCAACGGAGGGGAATCAGACCTCACTGAGTGAATTACTATAGTATATATACATACACTCTAAGTGATAATGCATACAGTCAACAGTATATGAGTAATATGTATATATACAGGCAAGTTCATACAGATGCAGAAAAATCATTTTATATATTTTGTCTGAAAATCAACTTTTATGAAGGATCACATAGAACCCTAGAATATCGCAACCTCAGAAAAATAGTGTTAAACAACACTCTAGCCATACAGGCTCACTGATTCCAAATATATCCACTTAATCCATATGGACAGTAGACTGGCCCCGAGACACTAAGTCAACCGAGCTCCAGCAGTCTAACTGCCAGTGTGATTGGCCCCGAGACACTTAGTCAACCGAGCTCCAGCAATCACACCCAAATCACATCTCACACATATCAATAATCATAATCAAATCAATAACCACAAATAGTCAGTAATAAAGCTAAATACTATAGGCGTACCGGTACGTACTCGGTCCTAGTGCTGCCCACTAGGTAGCACGTTCTATAGATATCCTTCAGTAATAAATAATAAAACATTCATTCACAAATACATGATGCATGAATTTAAATAAATCAACAATATAAACCATATATATACCGAAAATATACCAAACATAAACCAGGTATATTTTGAGTATATATACGTCAAATAAATTCAATCAAATCATGAATTAAACTAAAAATATATTTAAAAACATTTTAAATATATTTTATTAATAAAACATGTATATAATTTATTATATACCAAAAATATACCAAAAATATACTTGAATATAAATCATGTTATTTATGCATATTTAGTCAAAATAAAACATGCATTTTCTAAATCATGCGTCCTAAGCATATATATATATTATAGTAACTCACCTAATGCGCTCCACGAGACAGGTCCGACGGGCCTGGTCCACTAACCCTCGGTCTCGGCGCAACTAAACAAGAAATAATTAATCGACATCAGAATAACCCTAACAGAAATCCTAGAATTCAATCTAGAGTATTCAACACAGAATCGGAAATTAGGGTTCGACTGGATATCACGTTTTACGAGAATTCTACCGAAAATCCGGCAGAACCTCCCCTGTAAAACGGACATCTCTCTACTCAAAAGAGTAGAGCCGACCCTGCAAAGAAAATACACTTCAAAAAAACGAGCTCAACACAATCAAAATCCCACGGCCGGACTCCAAACTACAGTCCACCGACCAGGGTCCACAAACACAGAATAATATTCCAATATACCAAAAATATCCTTAAATCATAAAAATACATTTCTTAAATAAAAATTACATAATAAATCTTGAAACACTGTAAAAATCGATTAAAACTCATTTTATTAGAAAAACCGTATATTATATATATAATTGAAAATAATTCCCGGAAAATAGTTTTAATTAGTTAAAAATACCAAATATTTTGTAGAAATCATTTTTATACCTTAAATAAATATTAAAACCAATTAAATTACATTTTTAGACAATTTAGGGTAAAATTACCAAAATACCCCTATATATATATATATACCTAAATTACTTCAAAAATTCACCAAAAATCATACACTTATCCAAAATTAATTTTCTCAACATATTTATCAATAATATCAATAATTAAACTCAATTAACCAATTAAATTCAATTTAAAACACAATTAACTTAATTTTACAAAATCACATAAACTTCAATAATTAAAAATAAATACTTAGAAATTCATAAAAATTCCAAATAAATTTCTATAATTCATTTCAACACCTAATTCAACCATAAACTCCAATTTCATAATTTAAATAATTAATTTCCGAAAATTAGAAAATAATATTAAAATATTCAAAAATACCCAAAAATCCAAACAACCTCCAAAAATTCTGTAAAAATTCATACATGAAGATTAAACTACCAGGAACAACATTTGTGAAGGAAGTTTCCATGAATCATCCAAATCGAAGCTCAAAAAAATCGAAAACCAAAAGTGGCCGAAATATTCAAATCAAAACCTAAGCAATTCTAGACCATTTTAGCTCAAACCAAAGCTAGAATAACACTCACCGGAGCTCAAGGAGAAGATAGAGACCGGCGGTGTCGAAAACGGTGGCCGGAGGAGGGAGAAACGGCGGTGAGGAATAGTGGCCGGCGCGCGGGAAAGAAAGAAGAAGAAGAAGAAGAAAAAGAAAAAGAAAGAAAAAGGAAAGAGAAAGAAAAAGAAAAAGAAAGAAAAAGGAAAAGAAAAAAAAGAAAAAAAAATAAAATAAATTAAAATAATTAAATATTAATAAATAATTAATAATAAAATAATAAATTTTAATAATTTAATAATAAATAAAATAATCAAATAATAATAAATAAATAATAAAATATTAGGGTAATAATAAACCCTAATTAAATATACACACACAGGCTTTATTTAATAATTTAAAAATATGTATGAGTTCATGCAAACCCGTAAATACATTTAAAATAATTAATAATACATTGTTTACGTGGAAATTTCCCCGAAAATGAAAGTCCCGGAAAAATTTTACGTAAAATACTGAAAATAATAGACAGTAATTAAAATAGGTTTAAAATACATATCAACTCGTAAAAATATCATATAATGCATGAAAATTATTGACACTGTATATCCCGGTACAATGTAAAAATATTTTTAAAAAAACACGGGATATTACATTATTAAAATATCATAATAAATTTTTATTTCAACTTTATGCCATAAAAAAATAATATCAAATCTAATTGGTTCAAAATCGAAACTGGCTAATTTGAACTAAAACTGGAATCGGAACCGGTCGATTCTTGAACCTGCCCTATGCCTGGTTTCAGTTAAGTTCCAATGACCCTAGAACTGTGAACCGTGAACCGCTGGTTCATGAACCATGGCCAGGCTTAGCTAAAAGAATTAAGGTAATGTTTAATAAAGGTAACTAGATTTTTTTATTATTAGATGTATTATAATTAGTGGTTGAGATTTTATTTAAAACACATTAGTTTGAGGAAATTTCAATAAAAGGCATGTTTGATCAACCTTGTTTCTTTTATGGTTCGGCCCTTTTATTATTTCAAGTTTGGTTTTTGTGTTTTAAGTTATGGCCCAACGTGTTTTTTATTTTCATTTCTCATCTTCTTCGTTGAGCAGTGGTTATTTTTTTTTCATTTAACTTCCTTTTGAATGTCCTTTCTCATTGTTTCATTTTCTAGGAATTTTGTATGTGCTCTTTCTTCTCTTTCTTCATCTTGTCAATTTCTTCTTTTTTTTTTAACCAGTGTTTTTTTGTTGATTTGAGTTGTAAGTTAGTAGTAATGGTGAAAAATAGTAGTGAAATTGTATCTAGGAGAATTTCTACTCGTTTAAGCGATGGTGTTGCACAAGCGTCTCCTTCGTCTAGAAAGAAGAAGGATATCGATTTTCTGTCATCTGTAATGAAGAAGAGTAATACTATTTCTAAAAATAGGAAGAACGATGGTGAATCTAAGAAGATTGTCATTGTTACTAAGAAGAAGAAAAAGTTTTCCTTTAGTTAAAGCTCTCCTAAAAAATTTAAAACTTACTTTAAGGTATGTTTGCTTTTCTTTTAATTTTTCTTTTTTGAATCTGTTATTTTTCTTTTTAAGTTTTTTTTAGTTACTTTTTGTTGCTTGTTGTTGTTGTATATGTTGTTTTAGGTTTGTTGCTTGTTTTGATTTTTTAATGTAATTTTTATTATTTATTTCAGGAATGGGAGTATTTTGTTAAACCAGAGGGCCATTTTAAGAGTAGGGTTTCTAGTTGTATGAATGAAAATGTCATTTCAAAGTTGAAGAAGAAATTAACTGAAAGTCAATTGGATTTGTTTAGAAAAACTTGTTTTGGTTTTTTTTGAATATGAAGGATGTTAAATTGTAGCCTCAGGTTTTTCATTGCTTGCATTTAAGGGAAGCAAGTCAATCCAAATTTGATGAAATTTGGTTTAATATTTATGGTGTTATTTGAAAGTTTTATGTTGGTGAATTTGCTCTTGTTATGGGGCTGAAATGTATTGATGATTTTGAGAGAAATAAGATTGGGAAATTTATGAAGAACAATTTGTTGATGAGTTTTTTGATGGTTCTTCGAAAGTGAAGAGGAGTGATATTTAAGAATTTTTTTTTTACAAATTTTGATTATGATAAGGATGCTTTGAAATTGGCTATTCTTTATTTTGTTAGTAATTTTTTAATTTTTGGTTCTAAGGAGAAGTTTGTATATAAATTTTTTTTTGATGTTGTTGATGCTGATTTGTATAATCAGTATCCTTAGGGAAAAGATGCTTTTACTTTTACATTGTTTAAGGGGAAGGTTTATGGGGGCTGAAACGAAAGGAGACCGTTATTATATTTACCGTCTCGTTGTCTTTCCATTGGCTTTACAAATTTGGTTTTACGAATGATGCACTTATTGTGAGGGTGTATTTGCCATTTGTGATGGTTCTTTGATTCCTCGTTTATTGAATTGGCACGATTATTTTATGATGAATTTCAAGAAGTTGAATCCATAGATTTTGAATTTATCTTCGTCTCAAGTAATTATTTTTTTTTTCTCATTTTTTCAGGTTTTGTTGTTTCTTATTGCTTTTTATTTCTTATTTTGTTTATTTATTATTTTTGTAGTTGAAAATATTGTTCCTAATCATGTTGAATTGGAGTTATTGGATTTGAATGGTTTTTTTAAGAAACTAAAAGTTGAGAAAGTCAATGTATCTCCTATTCATGATGAAAAATTAGATAGTGGAGATGATTTCAAATCATCTACTCTGCAAAAGTCTAAAAAAGTATAGTTTAGTGGTCATAAAGAGCGTTCAAGCATTCATTATATTATTGGTGATAGAGACTGTATGCTGAAAAAGAAAATTGATGATTTAGATAAGAGCCTTAATGAAGCAATTTCTTCTTTGAGAATTTTTGTTGAGGAGAGATTTTATGTTTTAGAAGGGACAAAATTATTCAAAAGATATTTTCTTGTCTTTATTCTAATGTTGAAAAGAATGAAGAAAATGAGAAATGTCATGTAGTTGGTTCTTATAGTAAAAATAATAAGGATAGTATGGATGAGAGAAATGATAGTTTTGATGTTCTTTGGGATGTTGTTTCTTTGGGTAAAGAGAAAAATGAATCTAGTGAAGAGAAAAATAATGTTGATGAACAAAATAGAAGGAATGAAGAAGAAGAAAAGAGAAATGAAGAAGAGGATAAGAAAAATGAAGAAGAGAAGGAAAGTAAAGAAGATGACAAAGAAAATGAAGAGGATTTGAAGAAAAATGTTGAAGAGTAAGAGCAGAAGAAAAATGTTGATGGTTTTGTTGAGGAATGTGATTCTTTTTCTTCTTCTGATACTGATCATGATTTTTTAGACAAGGTAGATGCTATTGTGAAGAGATTCAAATAGAGAATGGTAAATTTGTTATTATTGCTTTTTGTTTCTTGTTGTATTTTTATGTTTTTTAATTGTGTTTTTTTTTATAGGAAGCTATAGAAGAACCTGTTAATCCATCTGTTGATTTATGTGCTAATCCTGTTAGAGCTATAGTTCCATATGTTCATCCTAGATATGTTCAACCTATATTAGTGGTTATTTCTCCTGAAAGTTTAAAACTTTCAAAGAGGGTTGTTAAGCCGAGTGTGCAAGTGAAGTCTCCATTTGTTAAGGAGATTGATTCAGGAGCAAGCTCAAAGGATGTTTCCAATTCTTGTTATGCTCTTTAGCCTTTTAATGATTACATTTATAGTCATCCTGATTTGGAAGAACTTTCTAGTTTTAACAATTGGATTGAGGAATGAGTTTATAAACGCAAAAAGTAATTATTTTATTTTTTTCATATATTTGATTTTTATACATTATTTATTTTTTTAATATTATGTCTTATTCTTGTTAGGTCAATGATCGAGTATTCTAAGAGATATGAGGTGTTAAATCATGGATTTAACTTTAATATGGGTACAATTTCTTCAAAAACATGGTTTCATACCTTGTTTTATCCTAGGGAGCTAATCATGTGACTGTATGTTTGTTTTTTTAAATTATTTTTGTCTTTTATTTTGTTTTGTAATTTTTTTGTTCTTATTGTTATTGTTTTTTTTTTTGCAACACCTTGATGTGATTTTTTATTATTTTAGAAAGTAGGGAAAATCTTCTAGAAGTTGCAATGTATCTTTTACGACAATAGATATATTATTTGATGGAAGTTTGCAAAAAGCTTATGTTCGTTAGTTGAATAATGATTTTACATTTTCTTTTCAACATACTATTGCTAAGTATATTATAGGAGATGTTATGTAGAAGTCAACGCTATGGGCTATTATTGAGAATGTTATGTTTCTTATTCATATCGATTCTTAGCAGCATTGGGTTCTTGCAAGGTTTAGTATGAATGATTAGTGCATTTATCTTTATAATTCTTTGAAAAGTGCTCGTCTACTGCTAAGGTGATGAAGTGTTATAACGTGATGTTGCCAATTTTTTTTTAAAGAGATTGGGTTTTTCCTGAACATATTGTCATTGATAAAAGACATTTGCATATTGAACTTTTTTATGATTTGTCTCTTTAGACAATAACGTAAGGATTTCATATTTTTTTCTTTTTTGTCTGTTGTTTCTTTTTTTCTTTATTAATTTCATATTTTTATTATTTTTTCAGTGACTGTGGTGCTTTTGTTTATGCATAAGCTGAATATTTTATTCATGGAAAGGAGATTCCCAAAAATTTTGATATTGAAGTTTATAGGTTGAGACTTGCATTATCACTGTATCAATATAGTATAAGGAAGGTCCATGGTTAAGTGATCAATGATTCATAGCAAACTCCAAAGATTAAAAGAAGGAAGCTGAAAAAATTATTATTAAGGGTTATTTGTTTGTTTAGTATTGTTTATTTTTTTGTATATTTCTTTTCTTTTGTACTGCAATTTTTTTGTTAATACATTAAGTTTGAATTCGTGTAAAGCACATTATAAGTTTTAAAGTTTTTTTTGTGAATTTTTTTGGGTGTTAATGTTGATTTTTTTTTTTATTGTTGCTTGTTATTGCCTTTTGTTGCTTTTTGTTGTCTTTTGCAAATTTCGATTGTTGTTTTTTGTTGCATGTTTTTATTTCTGTTTCTTATTGCTGATATTTTGTTTTTTTACATTATTTAATGTGTTTTGTTGTTACTTTTTTTTGTTTTTGTGTTATGCTTTCTGTTGCTTTTTGTTTCTTTTTTGTTGTTATTTGTTGCTTTTTTTAATTATCACTATTAATGATATTAAAATGAACAAATAAAGAAAAAAAAACAACAAAAATAATTTGGAATTTTAAAAATGTGGTAGCAACAATAACATTAATGAAATATATGAATTCTTACAATGAGAATGATAAAAACTTTTGTTTTTCTAATAAAGAAATGGATTCTTTCAAGTTTTTTTTGGGTGGATTTCTGCATGTCTTTCTATTATGCCCAAGCTGTCCACACTTCCCACATTTGTTTTTATTTTCATTCTCCTATGGTGCTTTTATTCTTCTTTTCTTTTGTCTTCTAGCTTTTTTTCTATTTTATAGTGGATCTACTTGTATTTGATTTTGTTCATATAGTGTTTTCCATGTTGCTTGATTTGGAATTGGATGTACTATTTCTTTATATGTTTCCAAGAGTAGCTACTTTGTGTAGAAATGTGATTAATATCTATACAGATCTTGATTCATTTTCTTCAATATTGCAAGTACATGTGAACATGGCAGCTCATCAATTTGAAATTATTGCATGTGCATTTTCTTTCTTCTATTTTGACCATGAATGCTATATTTAAGTCGTAAATAATGAATATTTCTTCTGTTGAAGGTTTAACCAACATTGAGATAAAAAAATAAAGAAAACATAAATTAAAACATAGCAGTGTCACTTATTGCTTTTTGCTTCTCTTTATTGCCTTTTGTTTTCTATTTTGTTGCTTTGTTGTTACTATAATATGAAATACAACCTTAAATACAATATTAACAATTTCAAAAATAATTATCAAATGAAAAATAATTGTAGGATGAGAAACAACTGTAACAACAACTTGTGTAATATTAAGCAAAGAAGTAATAATATGACCTGTACCTTTAGGCTTTTCATATGGTTGTCATTAATCATATCTTGTGGTCTTTTTGCAAGGCTACTAAATGTTGATCGTACAATATTCCTATTTGTATAAGTCCATTCTTACACTAAAGCATGTAGGTACTATAGCAATGTTGTTATCGATAGGTCTTTAGCTTTCTTGATCACCACATTCAATGATTTAACTATATTTGAAGTCATTGCTAACTATTTGTTGTTGATTGAGAAAGGTCTAGCCCATTTATAATACCCGATGTTTTCAGGTATGGGGTTATCCTTTTATCAATCTTTTCCAAGTTGTTCATACGGTACTCAAACTTTTCAATAGTGTATGCTTTTGCTGCTTGAAAAAAAAGAATCCTTGATGCTTTTTTAGTGCTTTTTGCAATTGTTTTTCAAGTTGTTTAAAAGATGGTATATACAAATACCATGGGCTACTTCAAGGTATATTTCTTGTACTACTTTTCTATACTTTCATGTTTGTCAAAAATTATAGAAATTCCTTCTCTACACCCAAAAGCTTATCTGATTTTTTTGAAGAACCATTCCCAAGATCTGTCATTTATAGAGTCAATAATAGAGAAATCAAGAGAAAATATTTTACCACCAGCATCTTATGTTATTGCTAAAAGCAACGTGCCGCCTTATGTTCTTATAAAAAATGTGCCATCGACTATTACAATAGGTCTACAATATTTTCATCCTTTTGTTGATGCATCAAGTGCCATGAACATATAGAAGAATGAGTGGTCTTCTTTCGTATCGAGGTCAATAATTGATCCTGGATTTATTATCTTTAACATGTATAGTAAACTTGGTAAAAGTACATAGGATTCATCCAGTTTACCTATTAGCATTTGAAGTTCCTTTTCTCTTAATATCCATGATTTTAGGTAGTTTATATTGATGTCATACTCTTCTTTCATATATCTCATTATATCTGCTGACGAGCATATAGTTTTGACAGTCTGGTATTTTGATTTTATACAGTCAACTACCAGAGTTATTGTTGCTTGTCTTTGATTTGCTAATCTAATGTCCATACTACATGTGTGAACGTTGTTGAACTTTTTAACAATAAATTTAACTGTTTTTCCATTTTTTGAAGCTCTTATCACCCAACTACATTTCTTATCCAAGCATTTAACAATAAAGTTAATAGTGTTTGTCTTAACAGTTTTGTATTAGAAGTGGTTCTTGACAACACTAAGTCTTAATGCTTTTTTGAATTCTTCTTTGTTGTTGTATATTACACCTTCTTCATGTTCTGTTGATGTTTTATTGTAGATTATTAATGTTTCTTCACTCACATCTTCTAGTAGAAGTATGTTTATCATCATTTTTGTATAATCCAGAAAATCTAAATTTTAGTTATTTGCTTTTGTGTTTCTTGAGCTGTGTTTAAAAAGTGATACCGGATCTATTTGAGATGTTGATTGTTGTTGCAACATATTGTTGTTAAAGCTTATTTGTAGAAATTTCATTTTATCAATAGTGATGCATAGAGAGAATTTGGTGAAATCAGACTTTTTCCTTTTTAGTTGCAAATAAAAAAAGAAAGCTGCATTGTCTTTTATTTTTAAAGGTGGATAATTTTCTCTGACTTTATATTGTATGACTATTTACTAAAAATCTATTTCAATTTGAAGCTGCTATGATATTGTTTTCAGTATTTCATCAAAGCTGCAGTTTGGTTGTATGGTAATTCCTGTTATATCAAAATCAACGTAATACATTACTTTATTTCAGTTCCCATTGTGATGAATGGAGATAGGTATGACTTCCAGTGTACCTATATTTAAAAAATCAAAGAAATTGGTTAGTCATTTATCAATTTAAAATATTATTTCTTGTTGCTTATTATTTCTTCTTATTGTTTTTTCTCATGTTTTCAATTTTTTGTTGCTTACAGTTTCTTTATGTTGCTTTTTTCTCTCATGTTTAAGCTTTTATTGTTTCTTGTTGCTTCATGTTGCTTTTTGTTTTTTTTTTATTTCTAAAAAACTGACATGGAATATTATTTCTCTCATGCTTAAGCTTTTGTTGTTTTCTTGTTGCTTTTTGTTCTTTTTTTGTTTCTAAGAAACTGACGTGCAATAATATTCTTATTGTTTATAACCATGGAAACAACCATTATATTATTTAAATAAACTTTCACTATTTTTTACAATCATGATTTAGTGTTTCTTTTTTTTTTAAAAAAAAAAGAAACAATAAAAAAATCATATTTGATATGTTTATGAGTTGCATACCTATTTTTGAATGATTGTTGCTTTTGATCTTTAATGTTGTTTCTATTCTTGTTTAAATGTTTATCTCTTCAATTTGTTTAACAAATTTGTTGCAGATCTAACTTTTATATATCGAGAAACTGGAGTTGCAGAAAATCATAAAAACAAGAAGAAAAAAAGCAATGAAAAAGAAAATGGAGAAACAAGATTCAAATTTGAGCTGATCACAATTTTAATGGATTGAAGAAGAAAGTGAATTTGATTGGAAAGAAGCTTGAGCAGATTGCGATTTTGATGGATTGAAGAAGAAAGTAGTAATAAGTCTGCCACTTAAGCTTGATGATTGACCCTCTCCTGGCAACCCAATTTCTAAATCGATATATACAAAAACATGATTGACCCTCACCAACCCACTTCGCTTCTCTCTTGTTATTATTGTGTGCATTCTTATCTACCCCATTCAACTTTTGGGTGTGTAAAAAAAAGCAAAAAATGGTTGATCAAGAAAAGGTTTATATTTTGTTTAAGGTTTATGAGCACAACAGTCCTAAAAGATTGCTGACACATTATTGAAGGCAAGGTATATAATGTGACCAAATTCTTCGAGGACCATCCTTGTGGTTATAAGGTTTCAATGTCTACCACAATGATGGATGCAATTGATGATTTTGAGGATGTTGGCCACAATAGCACTACAAGAGGCCAAAAGCATACACCACCTAAGTAGCCTCACTATAACCAAGACAAGACACCAGAATTCATTATCAAGCTCCTCCAATTTATAGTTCCCCTTCTAATCTTGGGTTTGGCTATTGGTATCCCTTAATAAATGCCCTTGAGGTGTTTTCCCTTTTATGAAAAAAAAATTACAAAGAACTAAAACCAAGAGGAGATCATGAGGATGGAGCCTGAATTGAGAATAAAAATTTTGTTTGGTCAGCATCCACCATTGACCGAGGCCATCGTTGGATTCAGAATTGATGGCTGATGGTGATGATCATGATGTTGCGAGAATTGCAAGTAGTATCAGGAATAGCTTGTGGGCTTCTTTCATTCAAAAATTGAAGGTGGAAGATGATAAAATTGAAGCAAAGAGAGAGAAAGAGAGATAGAGAAAGAAAGAGAGAGAGAGAGAGAGAGGAGGATGGGTAGAGAAAGGAAAAAAACTGAAGAGCTTGGATTGGCTTGCAATCCACACATAGTGAAAAAAAAATTGTAAGAATTGCAAGAAGGTGTGAAAGGAACCAAAGAAAAAAAATTGAAGGAAGAAGACGCAATAGAGCAACAACGGGTACACATGTAATTTTAGGGAAATATATAACACGCATAATATTTTACGAAAAAGAGGTATTTTGATGAAAATGAGATCCATATTTGAGGTATTTTTGTAACATCCCTAAAAAAAATGTTGTTTCCTCTAAAAATAAGTTTGTTGTGTGTTGCCACGTTTAAGGCTGAGTATAAGTCTTAAAAAACTCGAATCATCCCAAAAAACTAAACTAAACATCTTTGAATTAAAAACTTTCTTTGATCATTTGACTTTTTTGAGCCAAATTGTCCCAAAAAATTTTATTGGAATAGGTTTGGAGAATTTGAATTCTCCGAATCAAGATCCATTCCAAACCACTCCAAACTGAAGAACTGAAATTAGAATTGATAATTTAATAGAATCAGAATTATACTAACATTATATTATAAAGATTTTTCAATAATTATGTTCAATATATTAACATTGGACCTACAAATTTAATATGTAATCTAAAATAATGACATTTTAATTATTTGAAATAAAAAATTTCACTCATCAATCAAATAATATCAAACATAAAAAATAAATATTAAATTAGTAAATAACATTTTAGAACATTATAGTACAATTTTATTTTGAAACATTTAAATTCACCTTCAATAATAAAATTGTAATATAATATATTTTTTAAATAGCTATGGTGTTGTTCTTATTATTTTATGATATATATATATATATATATATATATATATATATATATATATATATATATATATATATATATATAATTTTCATAAAAAATATAATAATGGTATGGTATATTAGAATGTAGTATACAAATTTTAATAAGTAAAAAATAATAATAAATAAAACTATAAAAACTCATTTAGTTTTATAATAAAATTATGAAATAGTTCATAGTTTAATAGTTTAATTTGAATTATATCTTTATTTATTTTTAAATTGGAGAAGAATTAAATTAAATTGAAGCGAAAATTTTAATTTGAAAAAGAACCAATATCCAAACCGAATTGAACCCAAAATTTAATCTTCAAACTAAATTGAATTGAACCGAAAATTTGGAACAATTTCAAAACCTTAATTTTTAAATCTTTAATATTTTATAGCAATTCCAAAAAATTGCATTCTTTGAACTGAATCATACCGTGCACACCCCTAGCCACATTCTCAATTCACTCAATAGAAAGCTGAAAATTAAAAAGAGAGGAGCTTAACTATGAGCTGCAAAAGCTACACTGCACCCTGAATAAAATGTCAATAACATCAACTGTAATGAATTTATTAGAGGGTAAACTTGGACTATTGATAACACTTCAAAACCTTTCAGCAAATCAACTGCCGTCCAAAGTTGGTGCGCTACATGAAATCGCAACTTTTAATTGCAAAGACTCATCAAATTCTCAAAGGTTATTTGAAGCAAAATATTAATCATCAATTAATTGACTGAAATGGCTTCAGATATAGCAACCTTTAAGTGAAGGTTTTCTACAATACAATGGTCCAAATGCTCATTGCCGACAACAGAAACTGTTGCGACGGCCATTGGTTCATTACAGTTTTAGAAGCTTCAAGTCTGAGTGCCACCACATTGACGTCCTGCTGTGATCATTTGAAATTCTTTAATATAACAGAAACCTAACGTTTCCTCCAACTGGCCATGGTTTTGGGAACTAGTGTAATAGAACACGAGGATGCTTCTTGCCTGAGTAATATATGCACATTAAATATGCACAAAGGATTTTCCGCGCATGTGCGTGTGTGTCTGTGAGAGTAAGAAAGAGAACGAAAAAGAGAGGGAGTCACTTTGATATTTCTTCAACAGCCCTCATAACTTCAGTAGAACTAGTCTCGAGCACCTGACCTCCAAAAATTATTTCATCTAAAATTGTATGCAACTGCAAAAGAATTAGGAGAAGCTTAGTTGAATTGAAATACTTCCTGTGCATTGATGAAAAAATACAAAACAAAAATCTCAGGTCCATGATAAAATGAATATTACAATCTAAAATGATTGGTATGGCATAAAAGATTTTCAGAAGCAATGTTGGTCAAGTCCATCAGCAAATCATTTTTTCTATCCAAACTAGAAATGGATCTCCATTTCTTAGTCACATTAATACAAACTATACAGACATATAAATAGGAAACTGCACTCACCTTGCTGTAATTGAACACTATATCAAGCTCACACACATTTCTGAAGCATTTGTCCAATGTTTCTACAAAAACTGAAGTCATGGGAATTCGCTTAATCACAAGCTCCAATTCAAAAGTAAATTGTTAAAGAGTTTCAATATTTCACATAAGAAAATGAATTTATTCAGATATATCCCAATTTAAGAATTTATTACTTACTTAGATGATCAACTTATTCTTATGTTCTCACAATATTTATAACTTAACAAGGTTACATAGGCAACCAACCGTCAGTTAAATGAACGAAGATGATTGTGAGGCTCATCTAAGCAGAAAAAAAATAATCAAGCTCCATAGACCAATAATAATAATAAAAAAAAGAATGCCATAAAACTGCCATGCCATCAATCTGTGTGCATTTTTTTTTTGTTTTTTGGAATTTGCAAGCTGAACTATATCAATTAACCGACCTGTGATTTGATGATGTATTGGCAAATCCACTTCATGTTATTTGCCAAAATGTTTTACTTCTAAAGACCTAATATCACAAACATAATTCTCACTCATAACACATCATTAGCAACACACCTTGTATGAGATCGAGCACAGCAAGTTCATTTTCGCTAGAATCAAATACAAAAACAAAGTACAGAGTTGCATAGTGTTTGTACACAAGACGGCAATCCTGCCAAAGATGAAACAAATTCTTCAGGAAAATGAATATTTACAAAGAATTTTCTATCCTAATCGGAAGGGTCAATAACAATATTCTCAAATTACTCAAAAAGAAAAACAAAAAAAAAAAAAAAAAAAAAAAGAGTAAAAATTGTATAATAATACCGGACCAAAGATGGAATCAGCCTCCATGAAATTGCTAACATTCTCAGCTCTACTGCATAAAACTGCACTACACTTCAAAACACAAATCAGAAAGGGTAAACATTCCTAACAATAAATAGAATCGGCAGAGTTTCCTAGAGCTAAAAGTTAGAGGTCATCACCTCCAAATACACAGCGTATAAGCTCTTGCTGCTTCTCCACACTCTGACGAACCAAAAGAACTTACTCATAATGGGAATCGTATGGTTAAAACAGATAATTCTTATGAGCAAATTTCAAAATGTTACCAAGAAATCGTAAAATTTGGCAAGGCGAGGTTTGCCTTGGGTATTCATTATCATCACCGCTTTTATCATTTTCTCCTCCACCCTTCCAGTACCGTTTCGCCTCCAACTGAACACCACCTGTCTTTTAGAGCGATAGCCGTCTGCACATCTTGAAGAACAATTACATGTTGGAATACGGGTCGATTCCCACCCAACACCACAAATCGTTTTTTGACCTTTTTCTTTTTTACCACTTTAACCTCTCGATTTCGCAGTTCTAAAAAGGGATAAGGTTGATTTAAGCCCCCATATTTTTCCCGAGGCTCAGATATGCCCCCAATTTTTTTAGGCTCAAATAATTTAAGATATATTTTAAAAAAGTTTTTTTAGCCCCTCATTAACGCCTTGAATAAACGGATGGATAAAGTTCCTTGTTGCAAGGACAGTACGTTGGACGGGCAGGGGAAATCCCAAAAATAAGTACCCCTCAAATAGATAGCCCGGTGTCTTTTTATAGAAATTAAAGTAAATAATCATCGATGTTGCAACTTATGACGTCTACTACTGTCCTAAACGGATTTCATCCCCGTTATCTTTAAGGGATGACCTGGCAATTATTTGCTCCAAAACGTTAGCTGCTCCTTGCTTCTACTCCTGCTCCAATGGCTGACTTCGACTTGACAATTGCCTGGATACAATTCATCGAGTACGTAGCCACTTTCCCTCTAATTCACCTCTGTATTTTACATGGTATGTATTTCTCTATCTCTACGTCCTTCCTCACATAATATTTTTAGTTTCAGTTTCAGTTTCAGTTTCAATTGAAATTTAAATTTTCTTTAGTGGTTAATGCAGAATGCTCCTCAATTAGATGTAGATGATGATATCACTCACAACATGAGGCTCAGGGAAAATGTAACCCTTGAAGAAGTTTTTGACCATCTTAAATGTACAAGAGAGGGTTTGAGCTCTGATGTAGCCCAAGAAAGGTTGAATTTGTTTGGATACAACAAACTCGAAGAGAAGAAGGTTAGCTTGTCCAGTGTCTCATTTTCAACCTTTTTTTTTTCTTGGCTTTTCATGTCTATGTGCTTGATTGATTTAATTCCTCTTTTCTTCTTCAGGAAGGTAAAATATTGAAGTTCTTGAGCTTTATGTGGAATCCTCTGTCATCGGTCATGGAAGCTGCATCTGTCATGGCCATTGGTCTTGCATATGGAGGTGTAAGTCTATGTTTCAATTTTAACTTTTCAAAAGGATAAAGGTTAGATTCTTATCTGGTGTGTTGTGATGGATATGGAACTCGAATCAAGAGAATGCTTTATTCTAATTTTAAACTACAAGATCGCATGGACTTTAGATGATGGGGTTTGATGAAATGCTTTCGACAACTTATTTTGCGTGATTGCAGGGCAAGACTGCAGATTATCACAATTTTGTTGGGATAGTGGTGTTACTTCTGATTAATTCCACAATCAATTTCATAGAGGAAAATAATGCTGGCAATGCAGCAGCCGCCTTTATGGCTCGATTGGCCCCAAAAGCCAAGGTCTGTACTTCTATCTTAGAATTTTTCATCACATATACTACGGCTTTGTTTTGACTTCATAGCGACCCCTCATCAGGTCCTACACGATGGAAATTGGAGCGAGGGTTTTGGCTCCCAAAGACATTATTAGCATCAAACTTAGTGACATCATTCCAACTGATGCATGTCTTCTGGAAGGAGATCCCTTAAAAATTGATCAAAGTAATTTCATACTGCAAGAACATGAACTTAGTAGTTTGCAATTTCAATTTCAGGCTAAAATGGTGTTGCAGTTTCTATGTTCATGACGTGCTGATTGTAGTTCAACTAAATCATTTAAGATTATGCTTTTCTAGAACTGATAATTTAGTTTGATTCTTACAGTCTGCGCTTACTGGTGAGTCACTTCTAGTAACAAAGAATCCTAGTGATGGAGTTTATTCTTACAGTTTGCTCTTACTGGTGAATCACTTCTAGTAACAAAGAATCCCGGTGATGGAGTTTACTCAGTTTCAACGTGTAAGCAGGGTGAAATTGAAGCAGTTGTAATTGCAACCGGAGTTCACACCTTTTTTAGGAAGGCAGCTCTTCTTGTTGAGAACACCACACACGTTGGGCATTTTCAGAAGGTATTCTAAAAGCTTGTGCTTTCTCCATGGATGGCAGACTTCTGCAACATTGCTAACAGCCGTTAACAAAATACTAAATTTTAGATGTTTATCAAACTCAAATTTGTTATGATGGCTCACCCTCCATGAGAATGCCACAAAATGACTTGACTGGTGAAGCAAAAGTCTACAGTAAATTATGCAATCAATTAAAAATATTTTAGGCAACTTCGTGAAGAAGGTACATCAAGTATCATTAATCAACAGCATCATGAGAAAGTTGATGTTGGGATGAAGAAGAGTCATGTCCTGAGCTCTCAATGCATGTCTAATCATTGTTCTCTAACTGCAGTTGACTGGACTGAGCTCTCAATATATGTCTAGCCAATTCTCCGATCGAACAAGTAGCTCTCACCGTTGCAAACACCGACGATCCTACCCTCCCAACCTTCACCTTCCGCACATGGACTCTGGGAGTTCTCGCTTGTATCCTTCTCTTGTTCCTTATCCAATTCTTCTAGTACCGAAAAGAGCCTCTCACCATCACTTCTATCTCCGCTCAAATTGCGGTGGTTCCATGTTTTCTCGCAGTAGCCATCTTGCTCAATGGAGAGTAAATTACTTTTGCCATAAGAGAACGGGACCACTTGTTTCCACGTCAACAAAAAGAAAACTATAGCTTATGTTCTTTTTTTTTTTTTTCCCCTTTATGAGGGACCAAGAAAGTTATTTTTAAATAAATCCTAAGTTATTTAAGCTTAAAAAAAATTAAGAGGCATATCTGGCCTCGGGGCAAACATGAGGGAATTAATTGAATCTTATCCATTCAAAAAATTACATTCACCCTATAAATTTTTTGCTAAATTTTCTGCTAAGACAAAATTTGTACGAAAATTTGCAGCAAAAATCTTCCTAATATTTTCATTATTTTATTCCAATTATGGTACTCTTGCAATAGTATAAACATTTGTATCTATATAAATGAAATTAGAACTATTTTATTTATTTTTATTTAATTACGACCATTGATTATTTTTGTGTACCAATAGTTGTAAAATATATCAATTACTATAATTAAATTAATAGCAATCTAACAGTTCAACTTTCATTTGTATAAACCGTAAAAACCTTCAACAATTGCAAATTGTATGGTTTAGGGTGCTTTAAAGTTGGTAAATTAAGTTTCTCAACTAACAAAATACTAACTACATTTGCATAACTACCTCCATCAATGATCAAGCAACATACCTTCGCCATAACTCAAAATCTTGCTTGAAAGATGTTGCCACATTGCTCATCATCTTCTACCTTCGTCTACATACTCAATGTGTGCCTTGTAACCAGAAAAGCTTTGTATTGAACTTCCTTAAGGTCTTCATTATCATCGCTTGCATCTTCAAGTGGGGGGCATCTCGTCGTCCTTTTCATCTTCTTCACTATCATATTCTCTATTGACAAGGATCATAGTCTTCTTATTTGGACAATCACATTGTATATATCCTCTCCTCTTACATTTAAAACATTCAATAGAGCTTTATTTTGAGCTTAGGTCCTCCCTTACTTCTTTTGTCAAATTTAGGCTTAGAAGTGCTATTGTCACCCTATTTCCGCTTTGACCTTAAATTGGATGTTGTTGTAGTCATATGAGGCTTAGAAGTGCTTTTGTCACCTTATCCACTCCTTGTCGTGGATAAAATATAGGTGAGCAGTGGCACTATTAAGAGAGTGGTGCCATTATGGGTGGAAAATCCTAGTTTGGAAAGGTGGGAAATTAGTGAGACTAGCAGGATTCAAATCCTCGTTAATCCAGTGATGAGCAATAAAGTGGTGGATCTTAGATTTAGTGCCAATGGCTGGAATTATGAGGATAATGGTACACATCTGAGTATGGGTAACTGTACTCCATAAGGATAGGAAATTAGTCCTTATTCAATCATTATTGACTAACTTGAGGGAGTAGTGGAGGATATGTAAGGTGTTGTTGTTTATAATGGAAAGCGATGTCGGATGAATGATTTAGTATTGGATCAAATGGGAAGGGACTATATAGATGAAATAGAAAAGGATATTATTGTGTTTGGGCTTGGCAAAGGGGCCCTGGTGTCAAGCCAAAATAATTTACTAGAGGTGGGTCCTAGCTTCCAAGTCCACTTAAAGGCATGAGTTGTTTAGCCTATAATTGCCAAGGGATAGCAACCCATGTACAATTCATATTTTAAAAGACTTGGTCTCTAGTTTTAAGCCCAATATTTTTTTTCTTAGTGAAACATTAACCTTTTTAGATAGAGTGGACATGGTTAATATTAGGGTCATTTTTCTAAAACCTTGAAAGCCGATGATGAAAGTAGAAAATTATCTCACCATTAGATGAGATTGATTGAGAATAATGATTGAAAAGCAAATTCAAAGCTAATTGAAATACAAAAACTTTACCTGAATATCAAATTGAACCTTTCTGAAACCAAACCTAACCCTGAGAAAGAGATTTTAATGATTGAGAGAGAGAAAGCTTATGTCGAGTTTCGTTTATTGAGTCAATTAGTAAAGTCCTGAAAAGGACCATTTTTATATCTGTAATGTCTATTTTTCATACTAGTTTTCAGTTTGGGAGCTTCAATTTAATCTCAGGAAGCCCCGGGATGAAAAGTCAAAATTTGATCAATGGACATTTCTAGAGGTCAAATCGAGCTCCTATAGTTGAATTTTCAATCTAAACTATCTTTTAAAATTATACCGTGTCAATGTGGACCACTTAACAAAAAGTAAAATTTTTGATCATTGATGATCAAATCGAGTCGTATAAGTCTAATAAAATATTATACAAATCCTTAGGAGTAGTGACCAAGCAAAGAATATTCTTGGACAAGTGTCAATTTAGGATTTATTCTAGTATATACATTTTGTCTTTTAATGTCAAATTATACCCCCTTTAGTTGTAAACTTATTACAACTATGCCACCAAGCCTTTATTTATAAATAGAAAGTTTGAGATAGCATTTTAGGGAGGGGACCCAAGTATAGGAGAGAGAAAATTCATGTAGCAAAAACTTAGAGTGAGAAAATAAAAAAAAGGAGAGAAAAATAGAAAAATGAGCCTAAACTATATCAAAATAAACACTCTCCTCATCTACTCTCTTTCTCTCACTTTTCTCTACCCAATCTCCACTTAATCCTTAGCCTAAACACTATCCCAAACACTTATTAATCCCTCTATAATCCAAAAACAACATCAAATTAAACAAAAGCTCACAATAACCCAAAATCAACAAAAGATCAACTAGAAAACAACCTATTGCTCACTTTACTCTATTTACTTTCAATCTCCATTTCTTCTATCTAAATCTTGTTTTTGGTGAGTTTAATCTCATATTCTGAGGCTAAACATTTTCTAAAACTCATTTCTCTTCATCTTGGGTTCAACTTCTTTGGTTGGGGTCTTAATTTGTCAATTTTTTTACAATTTGTTTTTCAAGCGTATTATATATTGTTCATTATCAAGCTCATAATCTCAATCTTTACACTCAATTCTCTATTCTCTACATTTTATGTCTAATTTACATTTATATTTATATTTTATTTTGTTGTTTACTTTATTTTTCTTTATTATTGTCTCTAAATTTCTACTTCCAATCTCCCATTCTCTACATTTTTTATGTTTAGTTTATTTTATTTCATTATATATTTAATATTTATTTATTTGCAATCTCTACTTTCAGTCTCACTTTCTATTTATTTTATGCTCAATTTGTCATTTATTTACCCATTTTTCTTTAATTGCAATCTCTACTTCCAAATTCATCTATTTTATACTTTATTTATTATTAATTTTTCTTTATGTCAATTTATATTATCATATTCATTATCTTCATACTCTTTACAATTTAATTCTCTCCATGTCTAATCTCATTCTCTATCTTTAAGTTTATTTTCTTTACATTTCTATGCTTAATTTATGCTTTCTTTACTTTAATTCTTATATTATAGTTATTTATCTTTTATTTATTTATTTTTATTACTATGTTCTTAAGCACTTTCTTTTAATATTTTATTTATTATTTATTGTCATAACCTCAACTTAATTTTTATTCTCATATCATTTTTCTTTCTATTTATTTATTTTTAGTTATCAATTTCTTCTTATTTCCATATATATGCATATCTACAATATTGACTTCTTTCATTATATTAATTGTTATTTTTTTTAATGTTCTTAGCATAATCCCTCTCCACATCTCAATTTTTATTTTAATTTCATTTATTAACTTCTTTTCTTTTATTTATGTCTCTACAATACTATTTTTCATTTATTTCATCTTTTATTTGTGATTTAATTCTTATGTTGACATAATCTTTTTTTTTTTTATAAATTTGGTGTTTATATAAATTTTATATTCTTTATCTCCTTTCCTAATTTTTTTTATTTCAATATTTTGACATTTTTTCTACATATCTAGCATTTATTTTTCTTTTATTCATTTTTAAATTTATCCACACTATTGATTAAATATGTCAATTTTTAATATAATCACTAATATAATTCTTATTTCCATTCTCTACATCAATCTCTTAATCATAATTTTTTTTTATTTACTTTATTTCAATAATTCATCTCATAATAATTTTTATTTTTATTTTATTTTGATATTATCTTGATTTTCCTTTTAATTACATATTAAAGGATTTTTCTATTATTTTGTCACCTTTTCTTTACTTAATTTTATTTTCTATTTTCATTATATTATTTCATGTTCTCTTTTTTGCATGCCAAATTGCCATTATTATATTTATCTGTAAACATTTATTTATTGCTTGTTATTTTGTGTTGTGTATTTATTCACATTGTTGAAAATCAACCAAAGTCTCAAAATTAATTATTTCATTTTCTTCTTTTTAAATCTATTTATGATGATTATTGGGATAATAATGAGGCAATAATTGATGATGTGTGTTCAATTTATCCAAGGTATAAGACTGATATCTTGATGCCTAATTTGATAAATCATACACATTATTAGTTTTTTTTTTTTAGGAAACATACACATTATAAGTTAAAGGCCTTAATTAAATCAATTAATCACCATAAAATTGACCTTTTTAGTACCTTTTAATTAACATTTTCTTTTATTTCTTCTATAAATCTTGTTTAATCCTTTGTTCTTAGCATTGATTGTCCTTCATTTCTTTTTATGTATTTTTCTATTATTTTCCATCACATTTATCATCTTTGTTTAAATATCAATATTTCTCAAAATAATGGCCCTTAAACTGAAAATAAGACCAAGATGAAGAGGAGGAGCCTACTCGAGTGTTTGTCTCTCTTTTCCTATTCTCTTTAATTTTATTGTTATTGTTCATTTCATTTTCCATAATTAGGTTGCCACGCATAGAAATTCCCATAACATTTGTGTGATGAATATGCCATAATTGTGTGCTATTAATTCCATAATATGTAAATATATCATGTTTATGTCATGTATATTCATTATGCCATTAGAATTGCCATGTCATGTGTGTGTGTGTGTGTGTGTGTGTGTATATATATATATGTCATGCTAGTTCTACACTTGCCATGATTATGCATCATATTTTACCATGTTTATTTATTTATTTGTTCATGCATCATGTCATGCTCATGCATCATTCTATTGTTATTATTATATGTTTGTGTGAATATATTTTGCTTGCTTTTGTGTGTATTGGTTAATATAAAATGGTACATATTTCTCAGAAGCATTATATATAACCAGTAAGGTCGGCCCTGCTCAGCATCCGGGCAGTATGGAGATGCCTCTATGATATTGAGTCTGCTTCTACTAACATCAACATCTGAACCCAAAGCTTTATCCAATAGGCGAAAGTGGTTCAAAATAAGGGATCCGAGTTTGCCTAGTCCTTAACCTGATAATTTCTTAGATGATACTGAGTGACGACTTCTATTTCTCCTAACTATGTGGAGGGTTATACGTGCACTTGTGCCATCCTTAAGCTCTTTCAGTATTCCCCTTACATTCCCTCTATTTTTTTATAACAAGGAAAAAGGGATCATGATCCAAACAGTGCCGAGTTAGACCCACTGGTGTCAATAGTTAGTAAGTTAGTGGACTTTCTTTAGTTTTATGTGGTTAATTGTGTGGATCGTGGAAGTGGGTTAGCTCCACTTTAGTCTAATTCTGTGAAAGTTGAGATTTTATATTCTTGTTCTAAATTTTTTAATTGTATTATCTGAAAGAGTCCTAAGGGGGGGTGATATAGGACTATTGAACAAAAATAGAAAATTAAAGGAATTCTTTGCAAGAATTGAGTAAGAGTTGAGAAGGAAGAATGAAGAACACAAATATTTAAGGAGTTCAGATTTAATAATAATCCTACGTCTCCACCTAACTTATCCCCAAATTAGGATTTTTAATCACCCACAATCTTATTTATAAGATTGAGAATACACAAGAATTTTATGGCTCACTCTTATAACCTTACAACTTGAGTTTTCAAGACTCACTCAAAAACCAAATCTCAAGTGTTTCAATGGACAACACTTAAATCAATTCCTTTAGAAATAAATCTCACTTCCCTTCTAATTTATCCTAATATTTAAGATGAAGATAAATTCTATTTCTAACACACAACTAAATCTCACAAGATTTTATACAACAAAATTGTTTAAGAAAATTTTTAGAGCTTAATTGAATGCTTAAGAGATAATGAATAATAAACAAGTTTCTTAAACTTTCAATTGAATTCTAAGGAGTGTTTATATAGAAAAATACTAAAAAATATAGTTTTTGGATGTATCAAACATGTCTCCAACATCTATATTTGATTTTAAATCAATTCTTGGACTTTTGGCAGCTCAAAGGATGCTCACGAGCGACTCACAAGTGAAGAGTGCTCATGAGGAGCAAAAATATATTTGTTGTATTCAAATATTTCCACTTAGGGCTAACAACACTACCCTCACGAGCAGCTCATGAGCAAAAGTGCTCGTAACTCTGGCTTGTGAGCAGCATTGCCTATTTTTTTCCAAAAATGTGCTCAAAAGGCAGTATTCAAGGACAACTTATGATGACCTTATCAGATGCTCATGAATGGGATTGAAGATGGTCGATTTAGCTAAAAAATTCTTCACAAAAGTTATAGATAATTGTCTTAGATTTTGATAGAACTTTAAATCACCTCAATTGGACATCTGTAGCATAAGATATTGCTGAAATACTAAAAGCTATACAAACTAAAATGCAAGCTGCATATGCTGACTTCAACTGAAGATTTGCATACCCAAATGATCTTGGATTTTAACAAGAAAGCTCGATTTGGAAAGCTTAAAATTTCTACTTTAAAAGTGAAGAAGATTATTTTCTTATTACAGAGCTCTGAAGATGTCAAAAGCCTTCTTAAATCTCAGACGTCGAATTAGCCTGAAAAGTCACTATTCATCCAAAAATGTATATGCATGGTATGTGTTTGGTATATAATTCCCTACACACTTAATTGAAATTATTAGTATCAAAATTGTTTGTCAAAGTCTAAAATTAGGAGTTTGATCATGCAAATGGTCAACAATCTCCCCCTTTTTTGGTTTTGACAACCAATTTTAAAAGATAATAAATAATGTTTGTGAGTGTGACAAATTAAATAACATGCATAAGCATGTTAATTAAAATAGCTCCCCCTTTCAAATTAAATAGATGCAAAATGAGAAAATATTTTGCTCCCCTTTAACATATGCATAAATTCAATATTTATCATGTATCAGAGTATATAAATAAATGAATTATCATAGCATGTATAAGGGTTGATATGACATGTTTAAAAAATATATTCCTTTAACAAATCTATTTTTTTATTTCTCCTCCTTTTTGGATATGATAAGAAATATAAATTTATTTTATTACCCTTCTTGTCAAAAATAAAGGCAACATAAAAATGTTATCAAGAATATAGCCTAATATAACAAATGTGTTAAAAACATGATAACATGTTGATAATAAAAAATATGCTAGACAACGTGAGGGAAATAATTTCAAACATATATACATGTAGTGCTACTATAATGCATCACAAAATAGTATATATCTTATATTCAAACATCACATTATCATGTCGAGTTTAGCTAGCCAATCAATCATACATAGTAATGTATTGATGGCCTTAGAAAAAATTTGCTTAGTATAAGTCAATTACGTGGCATGTGAAACAATGTCACTTTCCATCCTAAAAATTTCTTTTTTAGTAATTTAGATGAGCACAAAGTGATTTTTAGTAGTGAAAGAGTAGATAATGTCTATGTTATTAACTTAAACAAGGTTGATAACAAAGACATTAAATGCTTGATGTCTATTTCCCATGACACATGGACATGGCATAGAAGGTTAAGACATGTAAATTTTGAGCTCTTGGATAATCTTAGTAATCATGAACTTGTGGTTAGATTACCCAAACTCAAGTTCACTAAGAGTAAGCCTTGTGATGCTTATTAAAAGGGAAAACAATATAAGTCTTCCTTTAAGCTCAAAAATTTTATGTCCACCTCTAGGACACTAGAACTTATATATATGGATTTTTTTAGACCTACTAGAGTTGTTAGTTTAGGTGAAATGCACTATGCATATGTGTTAGTTGATGATTACTCTAAATACACTTGGGTGTACTTAGGTGTGTTTTCTTACTCATAAGAATGATGCATTTAAAGCTTTTGAAAATTTTTCAAAAAGAAAATGGTTTTCACATTTAAACTTTTAGGAGTGATCATGGAACCGAATTTGAAAATAAATTTTCAAAACCTTTTACAATAAAAATGGTATTTCACTTATCTTTTCTTCTCCTAGAACATCTCAGCAAAATGGGATTGTTGAAAGGAAAAATATAACTCTAATGGAAATGGCTAAAACAATGCTTCATAAGTATAACTTGCCTTTATAATTTTAGGCGGAAGCTGTTAACACCTCTTGCTATATAGCAAATAGAACATTTAAATGACCAATTTTAAATAAAACCTTTTATGAGCTTTGGAATAATAGAAAACATAAGATCTCATATCTTAGAGTGTTTGGATGCAAGTACTTTATATTAAACACTAAGGATAACCTTAAGAAATTTGATTCTAAAGCTGATGAAGGAATTTTCCTAGGCTATACCACCTCTAGTAAAGCATGTAAAATCTTTAATAAAAGAACTCTGGTAGTTGAGGAATCTATGCATGTTGTATTTAATAAATCTAACCCATTATGTAGTGTTAATGATATTATAGATGAGTTTATGGATATGAACATTCAAGAAGAGAATGATAGAAAGCCTTTGGAACTTGAAGGTCTAAGTAAGGAAGCAAGTGAGAAGATGCCTCAACCTACCTTGAAGGATGATCTTCTAAAGGATTGGCAATTCAAGAAAGCACATCTTCAAGATCTCATCATTTACTATAGAGGGGTGACCACTATATCTCAACTTAAATCTATTGTCAATTCAGCTTTCATATCCCAAATTGAGCCAAAAAATGTTGATGATGCTTTAAGTGATGAATTTTATGTCCTTGCTATGCAAGAAGAGTTAAATTAATTTGAGAGAAACAAGGTTTGGACCTTAGATCCTAAACCTAAACATCATCCTATTATAGATACCAAATGGATGTTTAGAAATAAAATGGATGAACAAAGTGTCATAACTAAGAATAAAGCAAGACTAGTAGTTAAAGGTTATAATCAAGAGGAAGACCTTAATTATGATGAAACCTTTGCCCCCATTGTAAGGTTGAAAGCTATTAGAATGCTACTTGTTCTTGTATCTTTCATGGATTTCAAACTATTTCCAATGGATGTCAAAAGTGCATTTTTAAATGGTTATATTGAAAATGAGATGTATGTTGAACAACCTCCAGGTTTTGAAAGTTTTAACTTGTAATAACCCTGGTTTTAAATTATTTTATTAAATATTGAGATATGTAGTGTTAATAAAGTTTAAAAATTATATTTAATTATTTCACTAATTTATGATTTATTATCATTATTTTAAGTTTAATTGAATTTTCTACGTAAATATATTAATTTGGATTTATTATTTTGAACGTCTAAATTCCATTAGGTATGATTATTATTTTTGAATACTATTATTTTAATAACATTAACTTAGTGCATGGTTATCTCAATATTTTTTTTTAAGTACTAACCTTATTTTATTAACTTACGCGCTTCAAGTATTATTAATATTTTAAGAATATTTTGAGAACATCACTATTATTTTATTTTATTGATTTATATTAATGCATAATTAAACTATTTTATAAATATTATTTATTTAATAGCAATCGTGTTGTGTTATAATTAGGATGAGTATTATTTTTATTATCATTTTAATAACACTACTTTATGTGCATTATTATTTCTATGGTATTTTTATTATTTTATTACATATACGTTATTTATATTATTAATTATTTAATAATTACGGTTTTTATTATTGTTATTTTTATATATATGATAATTCTATGTGTTTATTTTTATGTATGTGTAATTATAAGAGTGTGAGATTATATGTGTGTATTATTTGTGGTGGAGATTAAACTAAATTAAAGTTTATTATATTATATTATATTATAAGGTGGTGGTTTAATATATATATATATATATATACAAAACAAATTTTAGAATCCATTTTCTTCTCTTCCTTCCGCCTGTCCCGACCTTCCCCTGCTACTGCGCCTCTTCCATCGTCACGCCGGAGCTGCCTTGGCTTCAATCACCATCACCATCATCTGCTTATCTCTTCTTCTCATTGTCACCACCATGGACGAGCTGCAGAAGCTACTGGAACCAGTAAGGATCGTCGGAGCAGCAGCATTGGCAGCAACATGGTCCAACGATTACCGGTGGCTTTTTGATAGCGGGAGCTTGATTTCTCTGACTTGGTCGACTCCTTGAGTTGAGGGGAGGATGATTTTGAGCTTGATCAAGCTCAAAGCTAATCATTTGGTGAGTTTTGCATATCTTTAGTTTATGTATAATTTCTTTTTAATTTTTTTAAGCTTGAGTTCGATGGATTCTTGATGATTTCTTTTAAAAATGATCATTTATGCATCTTCATCTACTCATAGATATTTTTTATTTATTTTTCTGATTTTGTTTGATTTTTTGTTAATTATTGAATATTTAAAAAAAAATGAAAGATGAAATGAATTTTCGTAATTAATTAATTAGATTATGAATTTGTTAAATTATTGTTATTATATATTTTTATTGATTTTGGTGTTGAGAAATTAATTTTTGGGAATTTTATATAATTTTTAAGAAATACTTATAGTTTATGTGAATATTGGATAATTGAGTTAAATGAGTATTTGGGTTAAATTTAAAGTTTAATTGTGTGTTTTAGTTTATATTAAAATGTTATTTGATCATAAAATAATTTTTAGGAATTTCTATTATTTTTATGGGAGTTTATATAATTTATGTGTATTTTGGAATTAATAGCTTAAATATGTATTTTTATAGAAATTATTGGTTAATTAGGTGTATTTGTTGATTTTATTGAAAAATATGTTGAGAAAATTAATTTTGAGTAATTATATTATTTTTGGTGAATTTTTGAACATTTATAGTGAATATATATATATAGGGGTATTTTGATAATTTTATAATAAATTGGTTTAATAGTTATTTAGGGTATAAAAATGATTTCTGCAAATTTTTAGTATTTTTAACTAATTAAAACTATTTTTCGTAAATTATTTTCAAATTATATATAATATACTATTTTTCTAAATAAATGGGTTTTTATTGATTTTTAGTATGTTTTAGGGTTAATTACGTAATTTAGATTTATAAAATGTATTTTTATTATATAAGGGTATTTTTGGTATTTTATAAATATTCTGTGAATTGTGAACCTCGGTCGGTGAATTGTAGTTTGGAGTCCGACCGAGGGATTTTGGTTGTAATCCTGTGTTTATTCCGAAGTGTATTTCTTTGCAGAACCGGCTCTACTCTTTGAGTAGAGAGATGTCCGTTTTACAGGGGAGGTTCTGTCGGATTTTTGGTAGAATTTTCGTAAAACGTGATGTCCGATCAAATTCCTATTCTAATTCTGTGTCTAAAATTCTAGATCGAGTCTTTAGAATTTCCGTTAAATTTATTCTGATTTTATGTTGTCATTTGTTTGTCTAGCTGCACCGAGACCGAGGCCTAACGGATCAAGCCCGCCGAGTTTGTCTCGTGGAGCGCTAACATGTGAGTTATTATACTATATATATATGCATTGCATATAGGATGCATGACTTAGGATTTTTATTTTCATTATATGTTTGAACAGTAATTTAACTATATTATGATTTGGTATATTTTCGGTTTATTTTTAGTATATCTTGACATATAAATGTTTGTATATTTTCTATATACATTTAATATATCACTGGTATACATGGAGTTTATTTTTGATATATGTATGTTAGATATTTAGGTTTATGTTTGTTATAATTTAATATTTACACATGATTTAAATGTGCATCGAACCATAATTATTTTATTAAATGATTAGTATAATTTAGGTTTATTCTTAAATAATTGCATGTTATATTATAAATCTACACTTAAATTATTTTTAAGTTTACTTTTGGTATATTTTGATTTGTTTCCAAATAAATACATGTTATATTATTGTTACTCATTTAAATTTTTTTTAACCATATAAATGATTTATCTTTAGTTTATTTCATATTTTATTTGATATATATATATGGTTGATTTTATTATTATGAATGTCGTTTCACATTAATTATTTTCAGAATAAATGATTTATTCGAAGTGAAGGATATCAATAGAATGTGCTTCCTAGTGGGCAGCACTAGGACCGTGTACGTACTGGTACGATAGATAAGGATTGAGTGAGAGTTAAAATTGGGTGATTATAATTGATTTAATTTATTTGACTAAGATTAATGGTATGTTAGATAGTGTGATTGCGGGGCCAATCACACTGACAGTCAGACTGCTGGAGCTCGGTTGACTTAGTGTCTCGAGGCCAGTCTACTGTCCATAAGTGAATTGAATGATATATTGGGTTGATTAAGATGTGAGGTGATAGATAGTGTGATTGCTGGAGCTCGGTTGACCAAGTGTCTCGGGGCCAATCACACTGACAACCAAACTGCTGGAGCTCGGTCAACTTAGTGTCTCGGGGCCAGTCTGCTGTCCAGATTGGAATAAGTGTTCTATTTGGAATCAAGTGAGCCTGTATGGCTAGAGTGATGATGGGATTGTTTGAGGTTGTTATTATTTAGGGTTTTATGGATCCTTCATAAATTAAAACAAACGTTTTCTACATTTAGTATATTTATAAAAGCAGAGTTTGACATTCGTGTGAATTGTGTGTATATACATACACATATAATAATGCCTGATTGTTATGGTTTAGTTTGCATGTATACATAGTATAATAATTCACTCAGTGAGGTCTGACCCCCCCTCAATTATTTTTTTCAGGAGATTCCATATCGTCAGACCTTAGTTGTAGAGTTCCTCACCGGTGTTCTTCAGTCCCGGCTATTTTATGCAAATGTATATTCTGAACTTTGAATTGTATTCTAGAAACTGCAGTAGTAGTGTCATTATATTGGAAGTGTATTATTTTGTTTGGATATTAAATACTCTGAGAATTTGTATTTGAACATTGTACGAATATGTATTCATTTATAAAAGGATTTGGAGTATTTATTTTATATATTGATTCAGAAAATTTTTAATTTGGTCATACTTTTATATAATTATTGCATGATTTTATTTTCTTAGGCTTGCTACGGGTTCCAGATTCGAAAGAATTCCCGTTCCCTAGCGTCGGTCATGACTCCTAGTTTGGGTCGTGACATAACTTTCCTAATCATGTGTTTAAGCTATCAAAAGCATTATATGGATTGAAATAAACTCCAAGAGCTTGGTATAAAAGGTTGAGCAACTTTTTGCTAGTAAAAGGCTTCTCTAAAGGAAAAGTTGACATAACTCTTTTCATAAATAAATTAAAGCATGATTTACTTATTGTTCATACATATATTGATGACATTATATTTGGTACTACTAATTATTACTTGTGTAAAGAATTTTCAAAGCTAATGCAAGGAGAATTTGAGATGAGCATGATGGGTGAGCTTAAATTCTTCCTTGGACTACAAATTAAGCAATGCAAAGATAGGATCTTCATTAACCAAACCAAGTATATAAGAGACATTCAAAAAAAGTTTGGCATGAATGGATTTAAGTCAAGAAAGACTCCTATGAGCACCACAACCAAACTCATAAAGGATGAGAATGATAAACCAATTGATGAAAAATGCTTTAAAGGTATGATCAAATCCCTTTTTTATTTAACTATAAGTAGACCGAATATTATATATGCTACATGCTTATGTGTTAGGTTTAAATCATTTCCTAAAGTCTCATTTGAATGACATTAAGAGAATTTTCAAATATCTTAGTGGAACATTGCATTTAGGACTTTAATATCCTTAGAGCTCTTTATTTGACTTAATAAGTTATTTGAATGCAGACTTTACTAGTAGTTTTCTAGAAAGAAAAAGCACTACTAGAACTTGTCAATTTTTATGAAATTGCTTAGTTTCTTGCTTTAGCAAGAAATAAGTTTTGGTTGTCTTGTCCATTGTCAAAGCCAAGTATGTGGCAGCTAGTTATTGTTCACATTCTAATTAAATGTGACAATAAAAATGCTATAAATCTTAGCAAAAATCCCGTCCAACACTCTAGAACCAAGCATACAAATATTAGACATTATTTCTTATATGATCATGTGCAAAATGGTGATATTCATCTTGAATTTATTGATACAAATCACCAATTAGTGGATATCTTTACTAAGCCACTTTGTGAGGAAAGAATGAATTTTAACAAACATGAGCTTGGTATGATAGATGGTGCTAGTTTGCCTTGATCACTTGATACATTACTAAATTGGCAATTGCTTCATTCTTGTGCTAACATGTCATTTGTGATTATTGATTATTTTATGTGCAAACATGAAATTTTTTGTTGATCATGTAAAATATTAATTGCATTTTGTGCAATTCTTTATTATTTCTTCTTTTATAATTAACTATTAATTTTGGTTTAAGTACTTAATTACCTTTAAAATAAGCATTTTAAAATTAGCATGATCCTTTTTATTCCTTTATTGTAAGAGTGGTGCTAGCTAACATTTATTGCCTTTTTAAAATTAGCACACTCTTTTGATTTTTAAATCTCATTCTTATTTGCTATTTAATGATCTTTTAATTTTTTTTATTTTTAAAATAGCGCATTCATTCAATTCTTATTCATTCATGCTAAATTATATTGATTTGATATATTAATTGTGTTGGAATTAAATGTGATTTTGTTTACTTTGAATTCTATTTATTGTTAAATACCAAATTGTAAGGTTTTTAGGACTTAATTACACTTATTTTAAAAGTTTTAGGGTCTTTCTACATTTTTTATCACCAGCAGTTTGAGACTGCTTGTGATATCACTTCAGTGTCAAATGGCTGAACCACTCACGAGCGCTGTTCACGACCGTGAGCAACCCGTGAGGAGTGGTCTAACAGTTCAAAATTCATTTTTTCAATGGGTTTGTAACTCCAATATGCTCTTTCAATTCCAACATGATTCTTGCCCTTTTCCCATCAATTCTTTGACCAAAATTTATTCTTTTTCTTCTTTAATTCCCCCTATATAAACCCTATCTTATTCTCTCCTTCTTCCTCACACCAAATCACTCTTTCTTTTATACAAATTCTCTCCTCTAACTCTTCTTTTACAATTTGTACTTCCATGGCTCCTAAGAAGAAATCCTCTATTCAAGCCCCCTTTTCTTCTCAAGCCTCTCAACTAAGAAGAGCAACAAGAGAACAACCTAAGAAACACCCCTAATTTCCTACTCCAACTTCGAAATCAACCAAATTGATATGTTCGATTTTGCATTCACCCCTTTTATTTCCATTCCCTCTATTGTAATTGAGTTTCTCTCCTCCCTTTGCTTAAGAACTCAAAATATAAGTGAGAAAAATCCCTTTTATAGCATAAGGTTAAAGTTAAGAGGAAGGGATAGATTCTTAACCAAATAAGACTTTGATTATATGTTTAGGTTAAAGAATAAAGGCCATGATGGTCCTAACACTCTTTGGTCTCCTTATTCTTTTTGGAAACAAAATATTGAGCTTAATGGTACCCAATTCCTAGCAGGTCATTCCAAATCTTCATCCTTTTATTCTAAACCTCTTTGGTATATACATAGGTTCATCACCTATACCTTAAATGCTGGGGTTTAAGCAATGAAGTGGTGTCTTTTAATGATATTTGTCTACTCTATTACATTCAAAATAATATACATATTGCTTTGGGTCAATGGTTACAATAGAGGTTATGGTTGGTAAGCGATAGTATCAGTGGTTCTATTTATATTAGAGGGATTGTGACTCATATTTCTTACCACTTTGGCATTGGTCTTGATCATCTTAACTCCATTCCCTACTCCCTTCTTGATGAGAAATTTCTTAAAAATTTAAATCAATTTGGGAAGGTGAACAACTTGTATGTTTAGAAGAATGAGGAAGTGGACATTAATGAAGAGCTTGAACAAGATTTGGAAGACATTAAGAACATAGCCAACCTGAGCCTTAAAGGAGTGGACCTTAAGGAAGAACAAGAACCTCCCCAACCTCAACCATCTTAAAGGAAGAGAGCATGGGCCTCCTCTTCTTAAAGTGTGCATTAAGAACCTGAATGGGTTGGTAGATTTTTCTATCACCTTTCAATTATTGAATCCAACTTCTATTAACATTTTAATCATGTTGACTCAAAACTTGATCATTTTGATAAATGCATAGATCATGTTAAGTATGACATCCACCAACTTTATGCTTATCATAATTTGCAATGCATATGGCCTCCTACTTCTCCTCCTTCTTAAGTGTTTCAAGATCCCTCTACTCAAGAGCTTCCTAGGGATGAGCATCCAATGGATCCCGCTTCTTAAATGCTTTATACTTTTAGTATCTTTATGGTTTATTTTAGGTTTATGTCTGATTTATGATTGCTTTACTCTTAGTTTCTCTTTAGTTTGTATCTTTCTTTTATCTTAGTTGGCTATGTTTATCCTCATATTATGCTATGTTAGTTATGTTTGGTGTATGAACTCTATTCTTTCTTATTTTAATGAAGCACTTCTTATTATCCATTTTATTCCTCTTTCCCTTTACTATTCTTTTTTATCTTTGCCAAAAGGGGAGAAATATGTGTGTGTATGTGTGTGCTTTATGTAGTATTTGATATATTTTTACTAATTTAATGATATACACTTTTGCACCTTTACACACATCAAAGGGAGATTTCTTGTCAACCAATGCATGAACTAAGGGAGAGCTTTGTACACCTTTCACACTTCACTTGATTATGCATAATTCATACACGTAAATTATTTCTCAAAGTAAAAAAGGGGAAGATTTTTGACCTTAGATTTATTCAATCTTTGTAGTTTTGACTTTAATAAATAATTTAAGTAAACTAATAAGTTTATTGAGTGCGTTTAGGTTTAATTTATCTCATAAAATAAATGAAGTATTTCAACCTCCTAGATCATAAAAAATGATCTACATAAAGTGCCATAAAGCTCAAAATCAATACAAGTCAAGTAGAGCATTAAATAAATGCAAAATCAGGTTATAAGGCCTTACTCATGAGTACTGACCGTAAGCAGCGGTCACGAGCTTAGGTTTCCAAGGGCTTTATTGTGCAAGCAATTATGCACCGCTCATGATTATGAAGTGGTTATAAAAAGGTTATGAGGACAGTCATGAGCTACTTCAGCTTATGATCTTAAGGCATCTCAGCAAGTTAATATTCTGAGTCACTCATGGTCTACCCTTATGACTATAAGCAGCTCATAACCAGGCTGCTCTCCAAGGCACAACAGTCAATTGCCACTCCAACGACTATATTTCTCAAGGGCCATGACCAAGATATGCCCTTATGACCATAAGCAGCTATTTCTCTGTAAAAAGTTATTTTTGCATTTAATAAAGCATAAAGAGGTTGGGGATGAAGTAAATGCTTCCCAACAATCATTTTTTAGTTGTTAAACTATAAAAATAACTCTTGAAAGCTAAATTAAAAGCCATACACACACTTTTTGATTGTTTAATTATTTATTCTTAGCATTTAATTAAGCTCAAAAAAATTCATCTACTTTCTTTATTGTTCAATAACTCTATTGAGAATTGGTTGTGAGTTAGAAATAGGACTTCTACTTTATTTAATTTTTAGGATAGATTATAAGGGAAGTAAATTTTGTTTTTAAGGAATTGGTTTAAGTGTTTATATATTAAAACACTTGGGATTTTAGATAGAGTTAAGCCTTGTGAAAGCTCATTATTGTATGGTTTAAAGTTAAGCCTCAAAACTCTTGTTATCACAATCTTAATAATAAGATTGGTGTGGTGATTAAAAATTCTAACTTGAGGATAAGTTAGGTGAAGACGTAGATTTGATTATAAACTGAACTTTTTAAATTAGTGTGTTCTTCCACTTATTTATCTTAATCCTTGCTTAATCTCTTTTAATTTCTTAAAAGCCTATTTACCCCCCTCCCCCTTAGGGCAATTTTTAGAAACAGTACCAAAAATGCAAAATAGACCAGTTGCCTTACAAACACATTAAGATTCAAAATAGTTTTATAAACTACACTAATAATCCAAATCAGATAAAAATAATTTCCCTATAAAAACACCTCATAAAGTATAGAATATAGAAATAAAAAATAAAACTAAATTAAGAGGAGACATTGGGCTCTAAAGGAAAGATTTTAGCATTAATTTCTTTAATCTCCAAATCATTCAATGTTTGAATCAAGTCCTCTTTATATGAATTGTTTCTAAGATGTCTACTAATTTTTGGCTTATTATGTGATCCATCTTATGCATTAGTTGTAGTTATTTGAAATAATAAGTAAAACATTATCAACATATGATTTTCCAATTACTGTCTCCAATATCAATTTGTTCATACCTTAACAGACTCAAAAAAAATAAATGTGGTCATATTCACTACCTTTACATCTATCAAATCCACAGTGTTTTCTCAAAGGAATGAAAATCCTTGTAATGTTCTTCTGTAGGCTGATAATGTCCATTGTGAGGCCAAATTGCTCGCCAAACATAGAAGGAATCATCATTAACAATGAAGTACTACTAAAATCAATATGAAATGGCCAAATAGAAGTGCAATAGATATATACCTTAAGAATGCCACTTTTAACTATTAATCTACCAGTTCAGTTATGACTCCTTTAGCCAAGAAGCTTGAATGTTGAAATGTTGACCAGAAACATCTATAATAAAAAGGATGGAATAATCTAAATCCATAAATGAATGAGAAGTAGATGCAATATACATGTTGTCAAACTTTGCATCAAGTGGAACCATATGACTGACAAAGCACACGAAGGTACGTTCCAAAGTCCAAATATAGAGAGCAACGAATAAAATTATTAAAGCAAGGATAATGATTTTAAATGAGGGATTAAATTAATAGCTATATTGGCCATTACATCTTGGATTTTGGACATGACGAACCAAGATGGATGTACACCAGGAGAACTAGATGGTTGTGGTGGCTGTGCTGGCAATGTATATTCCACAGTATGTTTGTAATTTATCTATGACATAGATGATACTAAAAGTAGTTGCAAAGTTTTAGAAGATATTAAAGATCCTAAAAAAATTAGGAACTTAAGTTTTTATGATCACAAATAGAAAAAAAACCAATTTTTTATCCCAAAAAGGAAGGAATATTTCTCCAATGCTAAAATTATTTGAGGACATGCATGGAGATAACATATGAGCATATTATTACTTAATTTGACTGGTAAGAAGAGCAATGAAAATTATAAAATAGACAAATAACATCAAATGGAATGCATAAGGAGGTTTAGTTGATTAATTGAAATAACAAACTCTTATGGAAAATGAAAGCCACTCACTTTCCTTACCCACCAAAACTAGATGACAAATGCCCTACTCAATGCCACAACTATTTTTAAATTTTTGTTTCTCAGAGGATATTTTACTATTTCCCATTCACTAATTTGTAAGATCAGATTTTTGATTAACCATCATCTTATTATATATATATATACACACACATGGAATTTTCTAATAATGCAAATCAATCAATCTAACATAATAATACACTTATGTATTAAGTAAAATAGAAAATAAGTCAAAAGGTTAGTATCAATACATATAAACCATACCACCAAATCAAGCTGAACAGTTGAAAGGTTGAACCATGTTATGCCATTGAGCTCAGGTGAATGATAAATTGATAAATCAATTATTTCCAATTTTTAACCCCCAAAATATATGAAATCAGTGACTCTTGATCAAGGCTAATAAAAAGTGATTGAATTAAATTAATATTATCTTATTTTGAGTGGAATCATGGATTGAATCCTTACGATTAAAAAATTTCTATAATTAACGAAACTAGAGAAAGTGATAACAAACATTAGTAGAGCATTTTCTCTCTAACTAATGGAATGCAAATTTTTTTAATAGGTTGCTTCGGTGTCAAAAAAATCACTAGGATTAAGTCCCAAACCCAAATGCAAAATGTCAAGTTCAGTTAAAAGTCCACCCACATTCACGTGCTTGCTTACCTGTTGCTACCCTACCACAATCCATGGTGCCATTCAATTTTCCCTTCCCCCACTAGAGATTTTTCAAGTACATGTTATGCTATGGTAGCACTAAATCCTTAAACCTCAAAAATCCTAATGTCTTATTTGCTTTTCATCTCTTAAATCTCTGTTAACAAATGCTATAAAAACTCATTTCTCGAGCTATTTCTTTAATCAATGATCCTCCTTTCAAAAGCTTTATTATCAATTTTATCTTATTACCCTTTCGCTACTTCTACTTTAAAAGTGCATTTTTTTTAATTCTTAGTTTCTCTTTTCCATAACTACTACCCCTCTATCGCCCCCTCTAAACTCACTATTACTACTATTGATTTGATATAAAATCACAATATCTTTAGGTTTATATGATAACTAAAAATATAAACATCACACTAAAAAAAAGTTTTGAATGAGGCGGCCAACTTGTACAACCTTTTGACTTCTTTTTAGTTATCAAAATGGGAAACATAAAGAGTATACAAGAGTTTAAGAGAACATTGTACGAGAGAGAATTCAAACCTACAAAATTTGAGAATGCCTGTGGAATTGAGAAAGTTCCACATGACACTAAAAATATGAAGGGACAAAATTCATGCACTTAGTTATTATATATTTTATATAGATTAGGTTAGATTTGTTAAGTTTTAAAGTTTGGCATAAATTTACAAAAAGCTAAAAAAAGGTATTGTAGACACCCGATTCGGTCAGCCCATGTTAGGGGATGAATTAGGATTGCTCAGTTTGACTAGCCTATTGTCAAGCCCAATGATGAGAATGTGAAACTTGGACATAAGAATGAGGCCTAAATCTCTAGTGGAAAGTGGACTTGAAAACCTAAAGCCTAAAAAAACCCCAAAACCTAGTCCAACTATCCAAATTTGGCCCAAGCCCATCTGGCCCAACGCAGGCTTGGGCCAAAGAGGCGTTGCCTCAGTGCAATGAGGTGATCGCCTCATCGATGAGGCACCACCTCTATGGTAGCCCATTTACAACTCAATCATAAAGGCCAAGTAGTGTGGGCCCCACCCTCCAGACCTGTTTCTTGCATGAGAAAAAGATTTTTGGGGAAGGGAAAAAGGCTATGAAAGCTTATGATGAGTTAAAGGGCTTAAGGGCATGGGAAAGCTAGGGAATAAAAGGAAACAAAGAGAGAGAGGAGAGGGGAGAAGAGGCGGTTAGTGAGAAAAAAAAGGAGAAAAAAAAGCTATGAATAAAAAAAAAGGAGAAGAAAGAAAGAAAGAAAAAAACATCCTAAAAGGAAGAAGGAGAGATTGAAGCAAAGGGAGTTCACATCTCCATAAGGAAAGAAGGAAGAAACTTGTGTCAAAGGTAGATATCACATCCTAACAAGGATCTCAATTAAGACTTCTCTGAGGGCCTCTCATTTTGGTATAAAACCTGCACTTAAGCTTACATGTCCATCATTTTGTGTGTTCTTGCTTATGTATAGTTAAGTGATTAGTATATTTTGAGTATATTTATGGTTTATCTTGCTTCAAAACCTCACCTTATTGATGTGATCTTTAAATACCTTTGCATGTAGTCGCAGTCTAATGATTGTAGAGTGTGTATATGCATGTATTGTTATTTAGAGTAGAAGTCTGAATATTTTGAGAGTCGGAACCGGCCTGTTGATTAGGTGACGCCTCTTCATAAAGGTGTCACCTCATCTCAATGAGGCGATTGCCTCACCAATGAGGCTATCGCCCCATTGACAGGCCTCTAAGAGGCCCTCCTTTTCTGGATGTGTGCTTTATGCTGTTTGGCTTAGAGATGTAGGGATCCCTGTTGATGAAGCGTCTTATTATCAATGAGACGATAGCCACATTGATAGGTTTAGTCTGTTTTCTATTCTGTCTTTTTAACGTTTGTCATGACGTTTGCTTTGATATGTCCTCCTTTAACCTTAAACATGTCCATATCATTGCATGACGATGTTTAATCTTGATTATTTGATGCTTTCTTTAGTTCATAATGTGACTATGAAGTCACTTTATAAGTATCGTTACATGTAATTTCATTTTTTTGAAAGGAAGGACTAATTGTGTATTATTTATAGGAATTACTTAATGATCTCCATCATTGAGTAGTCACCTTTGTTAGTTATCCCTTGTACATTACTGCTTTTATATTATTTTATTAGTTTATTTATGTTATTTTATTGGTTTATTTCCTGTATATTATCCATTTATTTAGCTTAAAAGCTTTATAATCCTTAATCCCTTTCCCCCATTTGATTTCAAATGTATGGTTGTAAATTATTATTTATTTTATTTTTGTTGAATGTTGGGACTCAAAAGCATGAAATTGGATTAATGTGCAAACTTCGACTTAACTATAAAATTTGGAAAGTAAATGAAGGCAAGTGAAACTTGGAATGTAAATGAGGAAATAATTAAATAATTAAATGGTAATAAAATGCAAAACACAAATGGAGGCCAATCACAAGGTTGGGTGAGCATTCAAACGCTCATACCTAATTTCTGAACCCGATCTCTGATGACAACTTTTGGGAACCTCTGTGGGATCCAGTTGTTGTATAGTGTGTCCCGGCTTTTATCCGGGTGGTGACTCCATCTCCGAATAGGCCCAAGACCTATATCGTATTTCCTAGTGGGCCTCGAGCCCACATAGTGCCGTGGTCGCCAAACACTTGGGCGCACGCTAAACCCCGCCGCCTACAGTGGCGACTCCACTGGGGATAGAGAAACTGATTCCAGTATTTTGTGTTTTATCATTTTTAATTATTTTCTTATTTCTTCCTGCATTTATGCATTCACTACACATTTTGCATACAATGAGCACTTCAATCCTGAATAAACCCGATAATAGTCAATACTTCGCTACCTACGTTTCACTCAAACCTGGTGGTGGAATATTTGATTATTGTCACTCACAACACGTACTAATCCCCGTTGTTTGACCCTTGAGTGGGGAGACGTATATGGATGTATATCATTATGGGAGCCGAAGCCTTTTTACCCAAGACTTAAGCTCATGTAATGACCTAGTAACTATCCTTAGGAATTTTCCCACGTACATGTGTATTATGCCATATAATGGACCCTTAAAATAAATCTTGAGCCCATTAATAAGCAGGCCAAAATAAAATGCACCCTCATGTCTAACCAAAGCCTATCATAAATAAGCTAGTCAACAAAGACCCCTCATGCCTACTTATAACCCATTTTAAATGGGCCTTGACAAGTAAGTTTATGGTGCTAAGGATCTTGGAAAGTGGACTTTGGCTTTATTTAAAGGAACCATTACTTGTCTGAATCATTTTGAGAGTTTTCTTGCATACACCAGTTTTATTATCCCCAGCTAATAATTAAAACCCAGGCCAAAAATCCTAGGACAAGATACTTGCCATTAAATACGTGTGTGGGAGGAATAAAGGTAGAAGTTTACACATTTAAGTTCCATGCTTTGATCTCATATATCTTTTTATGTGTGACCTTTTGTTTCTCAAATTTTGAAATAAAACAGACTTGCATATCATGCATACACGTCATGCATCATTCTAACCTACTGTTTTGTAGCACTATAGATCCTTCAAGCTCAGCATAGTGGGTCTAAGCTAGTTCAAGTCGTTTGGTCATAAATTCAGAAATAGGAATGGCAGGAGGATTCGATCCAGAAGCATTTGGGGCACGGTTGAAAGAAGAAGTAATGACAGAAACCCGGGCAATGATGAGAGAAATGATGGGGGAGATTACTAAGCTTATTAAAGAGAGTTAGCCAGCACAACCACCTAGTGCACCACCAATCGATCCGGTGGATCTCAATGAGGAAATACCAATTAAAGGAAGGGAAGAAGATTTTGTGATAGTGTTGGCCAATCCAGTGAATTAAAGAAATCTCATCCCAGCCAAGGATGTGGGTCAGACTGAGTGGGCTAAGAACATGACCAAAGTGATGAACCAGATGTAGGTGATGATGAAGGAGAAGGGTATGGTCGCTCCTTTAGATTATGATCTGAATTTGGAAAAGGGTGATAAACTACTGCCTCGTAAGTTTAAATTCCCAGACGTGAAGAGGTATACTGGTGCTGAGGATCCCCATTTGCATTTGAAGCAATATATAATATACATGAAGGCTACTAAGCTAATTGAAAGCCAAACTATCAAGTAGTTCCCTATTTCATTGGAAGGAGCGCCGATTCATTGGTATTACACCTTGGAACCGCATGTTCAATCAAATTGGAAAGAATTTTTCACTGCTTTTGTCAAGCAATATGGTCTTAATGTTCAACTAGAGGTGTCCTTGAGAGATTTGCAGAATACCAAATAGAACTTTAATGAGCCTTTTGCTGATTACCTGACTCGTTGGAGGGGAAAGTTATACTTAATGAGGCATAGGCTTGCTGAGTCCAACCAGTTGTTCATGGTAATAGAAGGGTGTGTTCCAGCATTGTCTAGGAAATTGAGGGATCTAGGAATCAGGAACTTTGAAGAATTATACAAATTTGGGGTCAAAAAAGAGTCAGATTTGGCTCAAAAGAAGAAATTCTTTAGGAGAGGATCTAAGGGCAAAGAGGGGGCCAGCTCAAGCAGTAATGTTTAGATTCAGGCTATTTGACCACCGAGTAGTAATGTATAAGTCAGTGCAGTTAGATAGCCTCAAAGATTTTTAAATTTGGGACGTCCTATGTCCAAAGTCCTCGATAAGCTCATTGAGAAAAACCTGCTACGACCTTTACCTTCATAACAACCCTTTCTTGGAGCCAACCCAAAGCTTTTTTGTAAATTTCATTAGACCATCGGGCATGACATAGATAGTTGTGCCTGATTAAAGCATGAAATCCAAGATCTAATAGACTCAAGCAAAATTACCGACCCAGAAAATAGAAAAACGAACACACAAACCAACCTATTACCCAATTGTCGAAATGTACCACCTCCTAACCCACCCATTCTGATGGTCAACTCTGGCTTAACAAAAGAACAATTCCTAAACTCCTTCATTAATGTCTCTCACAATTCCCAACAAACCAAACCTGAAAACCTGAAACCAAGCAAACAACCCACGGAGTTACAGGTACAAGTCTTGGACATATGGAGTTCCGATGATGAAAGCAAAGAATGAGATGACCTATGGGGCAACGAGGGATATGAGCCAAGTCAGTCTGTGAGGAAGGTTTAAGAAAAGAAAGGGGAACCTGGGGTTATCAGGTCTGAACCTAAAAAGGCAAAATGTGCAGCAAAGGGAAAGGAGATAGAACAAAGCAAAGAGACCATTGCCAGTGTTTGGGAGTTACTCATGCATTCTAGGGATCATAGGGAAGCCATGGTCCTAGCTCTAGATCAGAGAAATATTTTCACTAATTCCACTCCATAATATATTGTCCAGTCATTAATGGAAACTCCTCAAGGAATGATAACATTTTCCAATGATGATTTGCCTCTAGAAGGGAGGGATCACCGCAAAGCTCTGTTTATCAAAGCTGAGGTAAAAGGGAAGATGACCTATTGTGTGATGGTTAGTAATGGTTCTACCATTAATGTGTGTCCATTGAAGATTCTACCAAAGCTAGGGTTGATGGTAGCCGACCTAAAGCCTTATGAGGTAGTTATTAAGGCTTATGATGACACCAAAAGATATGTGAAAGGAACTTTTAGGGCGTTGGTTAAAACAAGACCAATAAAAGTCTGGGTTGACCTGCATATGATTGATATCCTGGTAACATTTGCCATTTTATTAGGGAGGCCATGGTTTCACCCTCTAGGTGGCATTCCATCCACTGTTCACCAAAAAATTAAGTTTCCACATGAAGGAAGGGTTGTCACCATCTCAACTGAAACTGAAGTTGCCATAGTCGCACTAAATTTTATCCCTAAAGAGATTTCCCTTAGTCCTAGTTTTGAAGTCTGTGTGATCTATGAGGATGAGATGGATGAAAAGGTTTTGAGAATAATATACAATATGAAATTTTTGCCCGGCATAGGATTAGGGAAAAATCAGAGTGGACCTTCAGAGTTTGTAGGAAACAAAGTACCTATTTTGAAGCATGGGTTAGGATTCAAAGAGGTTGACGGAGCTGGGAAAGAGATGAGTATGTGGGATCGGTCTGAAGAAAAGGTAAAGGAAACAGTGGCTAGAAAGAAAACTCTATGGGAAATCTTTGTAAAGGAAGGCACTGGGCACCCATACAGCGAGACTCTAGAACCTCTCCTAGTGGCTGGGGAAGTTATCTCGAGGTTCAAGATTTTTGCTAAATTTGTGAAAAAAACTAGGGAAGTTGCTGTCAAAAAGGCCCCTACTGAGGAGCTAGTACTGGCTGAAGAGGAGTTTAAAGAAGATGAAGCTACTTCGGAGCAGAAAGGCATTGATGATCAAAGCAAAGAATTCAATTTTGAAACCTACATCCTCAATTATATCATAGATACCTTTTATAATGACTTTGATGTTTCTCTTGCTTCTCTATTTGAAACTGACGATCTTTTCTTTTCAAAAGTGAATGCAATGAAGTCTGAATTTGCTTATTTGTGTGACATGTTTCCTAATAGTTATTCTGTTAGTGACTATCATTTCATGCATATGTTTGACATTAATTCCATGCAAACTGAGTCATTTAATTTAGGCACAGATGATAATCCTAAAAATATATTGCTTGCTTATGGTTTAACTCATGGTGAGAGAGGAAAAATGGAAGAAATCTTAAAAAAGAGACAGAAAGTATTTTCTTAGGGTTATGAAGACATGCCCGGGATCGACAAAGGGATCTCAAAACATAGGATCCCCACATACCCCTACATAGTGCCAATAAAGCAGAAGCAAAGGAGGTTAAAGCCAGAATGGGCTCTCTTGGTTAAGGAAGAGGTCGAAAAGCAGTTGAAGGTAAAGTTCCTAGAAGTGGTAGAGGAAACTTAGTGGTTAGCAAATATAGTTCTAGTTCCTAAAAAGGATGGAAGGGTCAGAGTATGTGTGGACTACCAAGATTTGAATAAAGTCTACCCATGGATGACTTTTCATTACCACACATCGATACGTTGATTGATAGTGCGACTTCCAATGTGATGTACTCTTTCATGGATGGATTTTCGGGATACAATCAAATCATGATGGCAATAACAGATAAATTGAAAATATCTTTCATCACCAAATGGGGAGTGTATTGTTATCGAGTGATGCCTTTCGGGTTGAAAAATGCAGGGGCCACTTATCAAAGGATGGCAATTGCCTTGCTGCACGACATGATTCATAAAGAGGTAGAAGTGTACATGGATGATATAATGGTGAAGTATGCAACCAGGGAAGGGCATTTTGAAGCATTAGACAAGTTTCTGGCTAGAGCAGAAAAGTATAATCTTAGACTGAACCTAAAGAAGTGTGTTTTTAGAGTTACATCTGGGAAACTGTTGGGACACATTATCAACCAGAAAGGAATAGAGGTCAATCCAGATAAGATCAGAGCAATCAGGGATATGCCAGCACCAAAGAATGAAAAAGAGGTCTGAAGGTTTATAGGGCGTTTACAGTATATTAGTAGATTTATAGCTAAGTTAACGGCCATCTGCAATCCCATCTTTAAGCTTCTAAAGAAAGACTAACCTGTTGTGTGGGATGAAAGATGTTAACAAGCCTTTGAAGCTATCAAGGATTATCTGATGAATCCTCCTGTCTTACAGCCGCCGAGATCGGGTAAAGCCTTGATCTTGTATCTGGCAATTGAGAAGATGCAATAGGGGCAATGTTGGCACAGGAAGGTGAAAAGAAGATAGAGCATGTTGTATATTACTTGAGTAAAAAGCTTCTGCCTTACAAAATTACTTATAGTTTGGTGGAGAAAACATGCCTAGCAATAATTTAGGCGACGAAAAATCTTCGACACTACTTTCAGTCTTACAAAGTGCAAGCAGTTTCTAAACATAATCCCCTTTGGTACCACCAACAAACAGCATCTCTTATAGGAAAATTGGCTAGGTGGTTTGTTTTACTCATAGAATTTGACATAGAGTATATGGCCAAAAAGACAGTGAAAGGAAGAGCAGTAGCAGACTTCTTGGCATAAAGCCCGGTGGATAATGACCAAGAATGGAAGTTGGAGTTTCCCGACGAGCATCTAGGGGCGATAGAGATACAAGGTTGGGAAATGTACTTTGATGGAGCTATCAACAACAAAGGGGCTGAAATAGGGGTAATATTGGTTATGTCGGAAGGAGAAATGATCCCAATGGCAAAAAGACTTGAGTTTGAAGCAACCAATAACCAAGTGGAATATGAAGCCTGCATCTTTGGTTTAGAAGCATTGCTTAGCGCAGGGGTAGAAAATGTCATTGTCTATGGGGATTCCATACCAGTTATAAAACAAGCCACTAAAGAATAGGAGATAAAAGAAGACAGATTATGGATGTACTAGGGATACTTGGCCACCATCTTGTGCTCCTTCACTCAGTGTAAATTTTTCCATTTGCCAAGGGAAGGAAACCAAGTAGCTGATGCCCTAGCTATACTAGCCTCCATGTGGGAAAGAGGGAGACAACCAAAGGCTAGGCCCTTAATTCTTACGAAGTCTTAAGCCCTCTGTTACGAAGAGGTGAGAGTAACGCCAGTTGACACCACTGAGAAACCTTAGTTCTATGATTTACAAAGGTATCTAGAAACTGGGCAATTTTTGGATAATACCGATAAGAAAGAAAGGATATCCCTGCAAATGCTGTCTCGACAGTTCATAAGCCACAATGGGATGTTATACAAAAGAATGCCAACAGGGGTACACCTCATGTGCATTGATAAAGATGAAGGTCGAAAGCTTATGGAAGTGATTCATGAAGGCGTGTGTGGACCACACATGAATAGGACCATCTTGGCAAAGAAAATAGCCCTCTAGGGGTACTTTTGGCTCACCATGGAAGTGGATTGTGTTGGGTTTGTGAAGAAATGTCACAATTGCCAAACATATGGTGATGTTAGCCACCTACCATCTATGGTGCTTCAAGGAATGACTTCTCCTGGGTTGTTTGTTGTCTGGGGGATTGACATCATAGGGGAGGTAAGGCTAAAAGCAACTAATGGCCATCGGTATATCATTGTGGCCATTGACTACTTCTCTAAATGGGTTGAGGCTAAATCCTATGCTACTGTAGGATCGAAGCAGATGTTAAAGTTCATCGAAAAGAACATAATCCGCAGATATGGATTGTCGCACCATATAGTTACAGACAATGGCATTCAATTTTGGGCAGAAACAACCATATTATTGAAAGACTATAAGATTGAGCACTACAGGTCATCTCCATATAGGCCACAGGCAAATGGGGCGATGAAAGCAGCAAATAAGAATGTAAAAAAAATTTTGGCCGAGACACTGGAAAATTATCAAGATTAGGCTGAATACTTACAATTTACATTATGGGTGTACCGAACCACTGCTAGAACTTTGACAGGAGCCAGTCCGTACTCTTTGGTTTATGGGTGTGAGGCTGTTTTACTGATAGAGGTTGAGATAAGGTCATTAAGAGTCCTGCTAGAATCTAAACTCCCTGAGTATCAGTGGGTCAAAAGTCGATTGGCTCAGCTGACATTGCTGGATGAAAAGAGGATGAAGGCTATGTATCATTCTCAACTATATCAAAAAAGAATAGCCCATGCCTACAATAAGAAAATCAAGCCAGGCAAGATTCATGAAGGGGATTTGGTGTTAAAACTTACAAGATCAATCATGATCGAGGCTCGAGGAAAGTTTAAGCCCAACTGGGAGGGACCGTATCTGGTAAAGAAGTTATTTTTGAAAGGCACTGCTATTTTGTCTGACATGAAGGGAAACGAGTTTAGAGAACCCATCAACCTAGACAAGCTCAATAAATACTTTCTGTAAAAAGTCTCGCTAGGGAGAAAACCTCAAAAAGAGGCTGTCTAGGTAAAAGTTAAAGACTAGAAAGAAAAAGAAGAAAAAAAGTCCTGTTTGACTGAAAACCTCAAAAGGAGAGAGAGAGGCACAAAATGATTAGTTGGAAAACTTGCAAGGGCAAGCCAACTAATAACATGAGATGTACCAGAAGTGAAATGTAAATATGCTTTTGTGCTTAAATGAAATGAAATGGATTACTTTAATTATCGTTAAACATTGCATAAAGTGTCCATTACAAGCCGTTTAACTAGTACAAAAGGAAAATTACTTCTAAAAAATGGGGAAATAACGAATTCATTTCATAAGCTAATTTTATTTTCTCTTCTTTTGTTGACTACCCTGTGAACTTAACATTTGTAATTCTCTTATCCTTTTATATTTAATAAACTCGTCTCTTTCTATCTGTTGCAAACAAACCCACGCTTTGTAATGATCATCGATAATCTGATCACCGTTGTAGCTTAAATTCCTTTCGATGACTCTTCAAGGCCAAGTTGCCACCAGGTGGTCTAGGAAATTTTAAGAAAGCAGCCCTAGCTCAAACTCATGAACATGCTCCATAATCAGTTGTTTATGACCATATTGGCAACAGAGGCGGGCTAGATTGTAGAAAGTGGCAAAATGGAGACCGACAACTAGGACACAGTATGCGTAGGACCAAATGGTTACATGCTGCAATCCCAACTAGGGGCACATCCAGCAGATTAGTGTATCAGGAAATGTTGATAGCCAGCCATGAATGTCTGCAGGGATAGGATGTAGTTTTCTTGTTTGATAATGCTTGGCTTGGTAATTCCTGATGTCTTAAGGAGGTTCGATCAGGCCCAACTTTTCATAAAACCACATCTGCGGAATTGCAAATGATTAGATGCAGGTAGTTTGATGTTTGGAAGTTAAGAAAGGGACAACGGGAAACTTACCTCCAACAGGAATGGACTTTCTGAGAATTGTCGTGTCTTCGTGAAGTTATCCAATCCGATGATAGTTTCTGCTAAGATGAGAGGGAAGGGATTGAATCCTGACTCCACTTGATCGAGGATGGAAAGGATCTTCATATCATAGTGCCCTAAGGGAGAAACCAGTAGAAAATTAAGCATACAAACAGAGGGCTAACATACGGGGCTAGTAAGTTTCTTCTTTATCCACATTCATAGTGACCTCAAGGAAGGAATCTAGTTTGATTCCCGAGTCAAAGATACAGTGAAAAGAAGATCGAGGTGGAAGGTTGAACATACATGCCATTTTATTGCTGAATGGAGTGAGAATCCGGGTTTTTAAGGACAGGAACCGCGAGTCAGCAAGCAGAGTCTGTATGATGGCCAAGAATTGCCTCGAATTCCTCCGGTATAGGACATATTTCTATTGAGTTGAACCGGAAAATGTGTTTATGGGAATCCTAAAACTGAATCATGGCATGGAGAAAAGGGAAATTGATTCTCCTAGTATGGAGTGATTTGAAGACTAGAAGGTGAAACGGCTTTAACCTAGCCCATGATTTATTGTCTGAACCATTCAAAATCAATTGTAGGGGCCTCAGACTTTGTTCTGTCATGTTTGTGGCTTTTCAGAGGTGCCTAGAGAGAGAAATAGGAGGTTAGGGATGAAGGGAACTCGAGAATTAGGTCAAACACAAGAATGTGGGTTTTTATAGGGCAGGACCTCCTGCTGCTGAGGTGGTCACCTCATCGATGAGCCGATCACCTCATCAATGAGGCGCCACCTCAACAGTAAGAGGCGATTGCCTCATTAGCAGTATGGGCCGATTGCGCTTCTTCGAATCACACAGTCTAAATAGGTGCAATCAGAATATAGTGGGACAGTTACGTATGCAAACATTGAAATCAACTCACATATGAAGAAATAAGAAAAGCAAAACAAATGAATTTAATTGAGGAAAATGATGAATTCTGCAAATATTCTGTCTACAAAATCAAAAATTGAAATTTTATGTTCACTATTCAAAGACTACACAAGTTTTAACTCCGGTACATCAAGCATCCAATCCAGTACCCTCAGGGTCGGCCTCTCCTTCTGCTCCGCTGCCACTCATGTCTTTGTCCCTATCGTCCTCATCAATCTAAAATATGTCAATCTAACGCTCGAGAGTGGTGATCCTTGCCCTGCTAGCCTCTTCCCGATCTTATTCGAAAAAAACGCAGGTTAGTAAACCATTCAAGCATGCATACATGTAGAAAATAAAGAGGTTCTTACCCTCTACTGCTGGGTGATCTCCAGCATGTAGTCTCTCTAGGCCTCTATCATGCGATACATATATAGGCCATGCTCCAGCAGAATCTGCATTATTAAAATAAATGTTGGAACTAACATTTGGTTTGAGAATCATAATGAAAGCAGGTCAGGAAAAGAACTTACATAAGTAGCACTACCAGGGGTGCATGCAGGGGTCGGGTCCTCGTCCAAGGTCAAGAATTAATGCGACAACTCTCCAGGAGGAACCTAACATCAAGCTAGAGGGTCGAGGATGTGAATGAAGCTGCCTGGGACAAACTCAGAACTAAGGAGAGTAGTCGCCCTGGCTTCCTCGCCAGCCGCAGAAGTCTCCTCCCTGCCCGGATCCAGTCGATGCCTCAAGGGCTCTCTCTCTCGCACTCAGGACCTAACCGGGGCCACAGGCCTAGCAAGTGCAGCTTGAAGATAAAACAGGAGAAACATGTTGAGAATATAGTCAGTTTATAAGAAAAGGGAAGCCGACAAGGATATACCTGAGAGATAGAAGCGGCCTGGAAGGGGACCGTCAGTAGAAGGTGGGTACAGATGAACTCCGCATACCGGCCTTTCACGTGAACTATGTGATCCACAACTGGTGAGCCCGTAACAGCCCAAAGCATACTGTCAGGAGGAGACCTAGGGACTCGCCAAGCTCTAACACCTCTAGTTCAGGACTCGCTCTCCCAAATACCAAGCTCAATATCCAGGGCCATAGAGAAGTACCCTCTTATAGGCTAAGGGCCTGGAGTGAGTCATCTCAATGGTCCAAGTGTCCTCGGGCCCCCATAAGTCGCTCCAAATACACAAAAAAGGGAGTTATCAATATATAAGAAAGTTGGGTATGCATAATTTAATAACAAGAAAGGTTGTGCTTTGTAGGTACTACATCCTGTGTTAGGGAGTTCAGGTGCTATCTGTGGATGTGAACTCATGCAAGGTGCCTCTTCATAATGCAACTGGCGCCCCACCTGCCAAGGGCTGGGAAGTGGTCCCCCACTCGTATGACACCCACAAGCAGCTCTAGCTCTAGAGCCCAGACCTAGAAGAATAAAACAGGAGAAGGTGAGAAAATTGATGTAAGTAACAAGAGGTTAGTACAAGAAAAAGGAAAAAAAAAGGATCATAATGCACCAGAACAGTATGCTAAAAGCTGCAGAATCTCCTAGCCCTTCAGACCACCTCGTTCATACTTCGGTACAAGTATGCCAAGGCGCTACTGCCCTAATCGAATGTGGGAATCTAGTCAAGATCCTGAAGGGCCAGTAGGAACATCATGTCTATGGAGCTATCAGTGTCAGCAAAGAAAGTGGTACCGAGCAGGTAGAGCAGAAAGGCCCTCACCACCTGGTCAATCTCACAGCGAGTGATCATCGTTGTAGCCCGATCCTAGGTGTAGAAACTCCTGATCGAGTACAACTTAAAGGTATGAGTCCCCTTCATGTCAAAAGTCATCCCCAAAAGTCGCTCGATGTATGTAGCCTTATCTGGAGACAGTTGGTGTAGACTCGCATCAAAGGGAACGGAATCCCCAGTGCAGGCAATCCCTATAATGGCGACAAATGACACTAGATCTAGAGTAAGCTCACCGAACGAGAGGTGGAGAGTGTGGGTTGTATCAAACCACCTCTTCATCAGGGCATGCAGTGGCTGGTAGTCTGTGCGCCACTGCTCAGATGGAAGTGAGAGTACGAAGTCCTTGAACTCCGTCTCCTGAATCCAGTCCCTCTACTCATCGATCAAGTCACTATAGAAGACCCGGGCTCCATGGAAGTTCCCAGCACCCTTGAATGTCTGAGCATCATGCTGTAAATAAAGAGATATAGAAGTAAAATTTATGCATTTTACGATTTCAGGGAGAAATTCAGAGTGAATGTACATGTAAATAGCGTAGTTCACTCTGTTGATGAAGCAATCACCTCACCATAGAGGCGATTGGCTCTGTGAAGGGGCGACAGGCAATCGTCTCTTCATAGAAGCCTATCACCTCATCGAAGAGGCGATCGCCTCTACAAGGTGCAGATGGGGACAATTTTTAATTTTTAACAATTAAAACACAAATTTCACATCTTATTTGATTAAACAATGTCTTAGAAAGATAATTATGCAAGATTAATCACTAACCTAATATGATTTTGTAGGAAATTTTAAGGTACTAACCTCTTCGGATGCAGAAGAGCAAATGTGAGACCCTAGATTTGCTAGAAGAGGAATCAAGTCCCCACGGGTCAATCCCAGACTCCTAGAAGCGCTAATAAGAGGCGAAATATGATCCTACTCAGGCACGGGGGGTGTTCTCTTATTCTCCATTGACTGAAAAGGGAGGAAAGGTGCAGGAAGTACAGAAAGTGTAGGAGGAGGAAAGGGAAAAAGAGAAGTGACAAAAAGTAAATGAGAAAAAAACAGGGGAAAAGTTATTTTTATAGCAAGCAAGGGCATGGGGCTTCCATAAAAAAAAGTGTGTTGAATGATTGAAAAATGATGAATGGAAATTAGTGTCGCATACTAGGGAGGCGAAATTTAGAGTACAGATTTTTGAGATAAAGTTTCAGGAAGAATGGGCTAGGAAAACCCATACAGCAAAGAGAGGGCTATTCGGGTTTGAATCCCCGAAGCTCGAAAGGAGAGGGCTATTCGGGTTTGAATCCCCGAAGCTCAAAGATCGAGATGACAGTTTGGATAGTATCCCCGAAGTCGAAAGTGAAGGACAACTGGGCCAGGAAAACCTGGAAGTCTATGTCCCCAGAAAAGTGATCATCAAACTAGGAAAATCTGAAAACCCGGGCTAGGAAAACTCGAGAATCAAATCTCAGTGTTATGAGGATTGGGCCAGGAAAATCCAAGAATCATGTTTCAGGTGACGGATGGTTGGGCTAGGAAAACCCATAAGTCTATGTCCCTAGCAAGACGATAATCAAGTTAGGGAAACCCAAGGTCAGCAGTTTTCAAATTTCTTTATCAAATATTAATGAGTGGTTGATCGGGCCAGGAAAACCCAAGGATCACGGTCACTTTTCAGAATTGAAGAATTCATCTCTCGGGTAAAACCCGAGAGTCAGGTATGTTGCTTATCTTATTGTTTGTTTGTTGTCATGCATATGATTTTTCAAAAAATGGTCATTGCATGCATTTGATTTTTCAAAAAATAAAGGGGTAAATTGTAGACACCCGATTCGGTCGGCCCATGTTAGGGGACGAATTAGGATTACTCAGTTTGACCAGCCCATTGTCAAGCCCAATGATGAGAATGTGAAACTTGGACATGAGAATGAGGCTTGAATTTCCAGTGGAAAGTGGACTTGAAAACCTAAAGCTTAAAAAGGCCCAAAACCTAACCCAACTATCCAAATTTGGCCCAAGCACACCTCGCCCAACGCAGGCCTGGGGCCAAAGGGGCGTCACCTCATCGATGAGGCGTCACCTCTATGGTAGCCCACTTGCAGTTGCATTTAATGTAGCTGCAATCATGATAGCCAAGTAGTGCGGGCCCCACCCTCCAGACCTGTTTCTTGCTTGAGAAAAAGATTTTTAAGGAAGGGAAAAAGGCTATAAAAGCTCATGATGAGCTAGAGGGCTTAAGGGCATGGGAAAGCTAGGGAATAAAAGGAAAAAAATAGAGAGAGGAGAGAGGAAAAGAGGGGGTTAGTGAGAAAAAAAAGGAGAAAAAAAAGCTCTGAAGAAAAAAAGAAAGAAAGGAGAAGAAAGAAAGAAAGAAAGAAAAGATCCTAAAAGGAAGAAGGAGAGATTGAAGCAAAGGGAGTTCACATCTCTATAAGAGAAGAAGGAAGAAACTTATGTCAAATGTAGATATCACATCCTAGCAAGACATCTCTGAGGGCCTCTCATTTTGGTATAAAATCTACACTTAAGCTTGACATGTCCTTCATTTTGTGTGCTCTTGCTTGTGTATAGTTAAGTCATTAATATATTTTGAGTATATTTATGGTTATCTTGCTTCAAAACCTCACCTTATTGATGTGATCTTTGAATATTTTTGTATATAGTCGTAGTATGATGATTGTAGAGTGTGTATATGCATGTATTATTACTTAGAGTAGAAGTCTGAATGTTTTGAGAGTCGGAACCGGCTTGTTGATCAGGCGATGCCTCTTCATAAAGGCGTCGCCTGATCTCAATGAGGCGATCGCCTCATCATTGAGGCTATCACCCCATTGATAGGCCTCTAAGAGGCCCTCCTTTTCTATATGTGTACTTTATGCTGCTTGGCTTAGAGATGTAGGGATCCCTGTTGATGAGGCATCGTCTCATCAATGAGGCGATCGCCACATTGACAGGTTCAGTCTATTTTTTATTTTGTCTTTTTAACGTTTGTCTTGACGTTTGCTTTGATATGTCCTCTTTTGACCTTAAACATGTATGTATCATTGCATGACGATGTTTAATCTTGATTATTTGATGCTTTCTTTAGTTCATAATGTGAAAACCCCTTTTCTACGAAGGCATTTTGTAAGTATCGTTACATGTAATTTCATTTTTTTTAAGGAAGGACTAATTGTGTATTATTTACAGGAATTACTTGATGATCTACATCATTGAGTAGTCACCTTTGTTAGTAATCCCTTGTACATTGCTGCTTTTATGTTATTTTATTGGTTTATTTATGTTATTTTATTGGTTTATTTCCTGTATATTATCCGTTTATTTAGCTTAAAAGCATTATAATCCTTAATCCCTTTCCCCCATTTGATTTCGAATGTATGGTTATAAATTATTATTTATTTTATTTTTGTTGAATGTTGGGACTCAAAAGCATGAAATTGGATAAATGTGCAAACTTAGACTTAACTATAAAATTTGGAAAGTAAATGACAGCAAGTGCAACTTGGAATATAAATGAGGAAATAATTAAATAATTAAACGGTAATAAAACGCAAAACACAAACGGAGGTCAACCGCAAGGTTGGGTGAGCATTCAAACGCTCATACCCAGTTTCCGAATCCAATCTCTTATTACGGCTTTTGGGAACCTCCGTGAGATCCAGTTGTTGTACAGTGTGTCCCGGCTCTTATCCGGTTGGTGACTCAATCTCCGAATAGGCCAAAGATCTAAATCGTATTTCCTAGTAGACCTCAAGCCCACATAGTGCCGTGATCGTTAAACACTTGGACATGCATTAAACTCCGCCGCCTACAGGTATGATTTTTGATATCAATATATATTAAAAAAATTTACATTATAAAAAATGATTTTTATATTTCCATAAAAATATTATTTTATAAAAATACTAATTATTTATATTTTATAAATTGAAAATTTTTTTTTAAATAGGTTGTTGTATTTTAAAATCTATACTGACAAATAAAGTTGGACATGCGAGCACATCTTAGTTGAAATAGTTTAATCCTCCTCTTCTATAGCTTGACTTAATAGAAGTGGACGATTCAAATCTCAGTTATACTTGGAAAAAAAAAAAAAGGTTGGACAAGGATTTCACTGTTATTGTACAGTAAAATCTGAGATCTAGCAGAATTACAATTGTGTCACTCAACAATCAATTCCCTTTCTTTCCTTTAAGAAAAACGACGCAGTTCATGTCAAAAAAAAAAAAAAAAAAAAAAAAAAAAACATTGCAATTTGTCTCTGTCTTGCTGTTTTGAATGGATTATGAGCATGTGGTCACCATGACGTTGTCAACCCTAACTGGCTTCAAAAAAAAGTTTAACGATTGCATTTTTGAGAGCCTATAAAAGTCCTTATATATATATATATATATATATATATATATATATATATATATATATATATATGAGAAATTTATAAAATTAAACACATTTTTTATTTTATTTATAATTATTTATTATATATTTTATATATTATATAAGTGTTTTTAATTTTTACGCATATTTTATTTTTTATTTAATTTTTAGGAGCAGCCATTTTACTTCTTTTTTTTTATATATTTTTTTCTTATTTTTATTTTTTCTTTCATTTTTTATTCTCTCATCTTTATTTTTCATTTTTTCCTTATATTTATTTTTAATCTTATAAGTTTTAATTTTCTTTTTTTATTTGCATTCCTTATTTTTCTCTTTTATTTATTTATTGTTTATTATTTTTTTCATATTTCCTAATATCTTTATTTTTTATTTTTATTTTTAATTTATTTTTATTTTCTCCTTTTTTTTATTCTCTATTACTCTTATTTATTTTATTTTATCGTTATATTTGTTTTTTAATTTATCTTTTTTTATTTTTATTTTTCCTTTTTTCTTATTTTCTTTTTTTATTTTTTGTTTTTAGTCTTGGTTTTGGGTATATATATATATAGGCAGTGTGCTCTATTTCAGATATTATAATTAAAATATTTAAAGTATATAACTCATATTAGTTTTGATAAATAATTAAAATATCATATATGCTACAAAAATATTTTGAAATATATATATATATTAGTTTGATATTATTTTACCAGCAATAAAGACTTACTCAAATTATCATATTCATATACTATTTTAAGTTTCAAATAATATTTTGAGTTTTGGATGCGAATAATATTGAAAAAATATACTAATTTTAATTGTATCATATACGAGTAATATTTGAAAAATATATTGTATTTATGAGTTTGAGATACCATTTTTAATTTTCAGATATTGTTTTGAGTTTACAATACTGTTTTGAGTTTCGGATACGAATAATGTTTAGAAAATATATTATTTTAATTGTATTATATACAAATAATATTCAAAAATATATATTGTATTTATTAGTTTGAGATAATAATTTTTAGTTTTACATACTATTTTGAGTTTCAGATTCTTATAATATTCAGATAATATACTGTTTTAAGTTTTAGATACTATTTTAAGTTTCATATTCTTATAATATTCAGATAATATATTATTTTAAGTTTCAAATACTATTTTAAGCTTCAGATTCTTATAATATTAAGATAATATACTGTTTTGAATTTTAGATACTTATAATATTTGGATAATATATTATTTTAATTGTATTATAGATGAATAATATTCAAATAATATATTGTTTTTAAGTATCGTTCTTATTACGTTGTAAGCTTGTCGTGCAACAAAGATTTTAATTAATAATTTTTATTAATTTGTAACACAATTGGACAAGACAGACTCCACTTTTAATCATTTAACACAAAAGTATTTCCTTTTTCTATTAATTTAGACATTTTTAACTTGTAAATCAAAGAAACCTTCTTTATTTGTTCAAAAAAAAAAAAAATAGACCACTAAGGATACACAAAATTCTCAAAGAAAGAAAATCTCTAATTTAATTATCAACAAATAAAATAACATAAATTACCTTGACAATTCCAAGAACATATATATAAATCACATGTACTAGAATTATGGAAAAAATTAATTCCAAATATGAAACAAAAAAAAAATGGAAAAAAAAAACAAAGAAGAAAAGGAACATAAAAATTCTCAACATTCTAAATTTCTAACATATTTCATAAATCTTATAGTTCCTAATTTCCTATATAAAACCAAAATAGGAAAATACTATCACCCAAATCAAATTATAGACCAATCTATAACTTTTTCATTAACTGCATCACCCTATGACATTCCCATGCTATCTCTCACCACATCACCTGTGGAATTATGATGAGAACAAAAGCAAGTGGAAAGATAAATGACGTAAAAAACAAATTAAATAGAATCTTAATCATAATACAAATGCACGCTTGCATTTTTTTTTTTTTGACAAAATGCAAGATAAATTTCCTTAATGAGTAATACTTATTGTTTGTACATTTCAATATCCTTCACATCCAATCCTTCAGCTAGTGCAAGCCCATCAATGTCACGTGCAATCATCACTAGCTTCACCATTTTTTTCTTTTACTTTCTCCCTTCCTCTATTCACTGCATTATATTGAACATAGAAATCTCATATGCATAAGGCAACAAACAAGCTAATCTAAAAATTAAAAAAAAAAAAGGAACTGGCATTATGCCTGCATAAATAGGAAACAGCCTCAGTACAAGCACAATTGGACAAGCATTTCACTCTATCAAATAATCTCATGGACATCTAAACTCATGCAAGCATGCTTAGGTAATGGGAGAAAAAACATGCCATGTTTAACATAATACACATTTATCAGTAAACTCGCATGTTCAATGAGTGTCAGATCTTATAAACATTCAGTTGCTTTAAATCCATACCAAAAAGGAAAAAACAAAAAGATAATCCTATTGTTATTGCACTCAAGAAATGAAGGAAAGACAAAATTGAGGCATATCCTTCATAAATTAGCTCATAAGGAACCCTCGTCAACAAATTAGTTATTAGAAACAAGATTGGACAAGGATAATAGTATACACAAGTAATAAGACAGTTGATCTAAAAATGAAAAAAATGGACATAAGTTAGATATTTACCATCCTTTTTAGGTACAGTGATATGAGTATCATTGGAAAACCATTGAACCAAACCAACATGCTCTTTCTTTAGTAAGTTGGAAACATATCTTAACTCCTAAAAGCACAAAAGAAAAATAAATTCAAATTCATAATAGTAGCAGTTAGACATCAAATCAATAGCTTAACTCTTGAATATAATCCACTCAAAGAAATAACAAATCAATGGAGCTAACTGAATATATTGTACAACCAATGAGCTAAAATCACACTTGAATCCGAACACTAAATTATGAAGCAATAAGGTCAGAATCATGAAGTTACATAAGCAATTAAAAACCAAAATCATGCAAAAACAAAAATCAATATAAACACACATGTAAATATCCACACATCTTATGGTTAAAATTAAACTAAAAATAGCTCAAATGAAGTGATTACTAATAACCCATTAGTCTAATAAACCTTAGAGATAATATCTAAGTTCAAAATAAAAGGTAATAACAACACTAATCACCAAACACAAGAAAGATAAAAACCTGAAAATAGACACAAGAAAAATAAAAACAAGACAGTTGATCTGAAAATGAAAAAAATGGACACAAGTTGGATATTCACCATCCTTTTTAGGTATGGTGACACAAGTATCATTGGAAAACCATTAAACTAAACCAACATGCTCTTGCCTTAGTAAGTTAGGAACATATCTTAACTCCTAAAAGCATAAAAGAAAAATAAATTCAAAATCAAAATAGTAGCAGTTGGACATCAAATCAATAGCTTAACTCTTGAATATAGTCCATTCAAAGAAATAACAAATTAATGGAGCTAATTGAATATATCGTATAACCAATGAACTAAAATCAAACTCGAATTCAAACACCAAATCATGAAGCAATAAGGTCAGAATCATGAAGTTACATAAGCAATTAAAAACCAAAATCACGCAAAAAAAAAAATCAATATAAACACACATGTAAATATCCACACATCTTATGGTCAAAATTAAACTGAAAACAACTCAAACGAAGTGATTACTGATAACCCATTAGTCCAATAAACCTAAATATAAGATCTAAGTTCAAAACAAAAGGTAATAACAACACTAATAACCAAACATAAGAAAGATAAAAACTTGAAAATAGCCAAATCAGATCACTGTTTCTCTTCTCCTTTTGCATAAATATTGATTGGCTTTTTTGCCATTTTAAGTTGTTGCATCACTTGCCTTGTTAGAGATGGAGCAGTAGTTGTGCGAAGAGAATAAGGAGGTGGACAAGTGAAAGCGACGGAAAAAAAAATAGCAGAAGTGACGAGAAAAAAAGGACACACGTGTAATTTATAGAAAACTTGGGGTAACTGATGTTATTGCCTCCTTTTTTTGGGTATATATATATATATATACACACACACACACTAGAAAACAACCATATGTTTCACACGTGAACAAAAAAATTTATTTAAATCGTGATATATAGTAAATAAAAAATTAAGCATATTATTATTATTATTAAAAAAAATTTAAAAATAATAGCAGTATTATTTATTTCTATAAAAAATTAATATTACTTTAATATTTCTTATAATTAATTTTTCTCAATTCTAGAACTAATCTTTTGATATAAAACATATTATGGTAATAATTAATCATAAAATAATAAAAATTTATTAGTTATTTTTAATAAAAAAAATTTTAAAATAATGAAACTTATATTTTCTTTATATAACAATTTAAATATTACAACTCCATTTAACTTATAATATATTACAATTTTAGTAAAGTTTTTATTTGAGCTATGATACTTTATTTCTTCAATATTTTTAATATTAATACTTTTATGCACATAGAAATTAATTTAATGAAATTTTTATAAGTTCAACTAATAATAAAATGATAAATATTAATTAATTTAATTTTAACTCTTTTTTGTTAAAGATAAAATAGAAGTTAACCTAATTAGAATATAAAATACACTTTCAATTAAATTAGAATTTTTGTTAAAGATAAAATACAAGTTAACCTAATTAAAATAGGAAACATATTTCAATTATATTAGAATTATGTTTTAGTTAATTTAATTTTTATTAGAAATAAAATAGAAGTTAACCTAATTAAAATATGAATTTTTCAAAAATAAATCAAAAACCAAAAATATTATCAAAAGTCATATAGACAAAAAGAAACCAACTTTTCTTTTTCAAAATTAACTTTCTAAATTTTTTCTTTCAAATAGAAACCACCTTTATTTCCTCCCTTATTTTTAGGTTATTATCTTTTTTTGCCTTAATGATTTTTTATAAACATTTTTTTCTTCTTTATTTTTTTCCTCAAAATTTTTTTTACTAATTTTTTTATCAATATTTTATTATGAACATTTTTTTATACTCAACATTTTTCTATTTTTAAGTACTATCAACATTTGTTTTTGCTCAACATTTTTTTTTTTTTTTTTTTTGGGTTGGTGGTGGTATTGGTGGGAGGTGACACTTTCCTTCTTTGATATACTTGGGAAATGTGAATGTTCAGTTTTCGTGCCAAAGAGTATAGATTAATGGATAAAACAATCTCATTATTAGTTTAGACTTTGAAGATTTGTTTAATTAGCATGCAATAAGCACGCCAAGTAAAATGTGAAACAATGTTCTGCTGTTTCTCATTTGCTCTTATAATCTGTGGTGACCATGTGTTACCCTCAGATTTTCTACTCAGCAAACTTGACTTAATTCAGTCAATGATCTCTAATGTCTTTATTACCGATCCAATTTTATGTCCAGAATGCTAAAAATTGGAAAGCACTCAGGTTTAAGAGTAACTAAGTTCTGATGAATCCACTCTTCCCGTTATCTATGTAACTACCTATTAAATTATTTTTATATATGACTTCTCCATATCATAGGAAAGAAAATTATAATATAAAATATACTATCTTTTTTTTTAAATAGTATTTTTTTTTTCTCAACTTATTTCATTGTCTTAATTTTTTTCTCAATTTTTTTTATATTCAACATTTTTTTCTATTTTTAAGGTACTTTCGACACTTTATTATTTTTTTACTCAACATGTATTTTATTTTAAGATATTGTCTTTATTTTTTTTTTCTCAACATTTTTTTTCTCTTCAAATTTTTTTTTTTTCCTCAAATGAATAATTATGAACTACATATTTTCAATTGTTGTAAAAACAAGCAATAAATATCTTATTTTTCCTTTTTATATTTTTAAAGAATAAAAATTTTATTTTTATTCTTTTCACTTTGATTTGTTTATTAAACTATCTAATAAGTTTTTTTTCAAAAAAAAATTATCTTAAACTTATTGATCATCAACATATAATATGTTTACAATTTTTATAGCATATTTGTAACATCCAAAAAAAAAAAACAATAACACTGAAAAAAAAAAAAGCAACACACTAAAAAAAATACTGAAAAATAGAAGTAACAAAAAATAACAAGAAATAACAATACTGAAAAATAAAAAGTAACAAAAAATAACAATACTAAAAAAACAAGTAACAAAAAGGAACAATACTAAAAAATAAAAAGTAACGAAAAACAACAATACTAAAAAAACGCAAAAATAATAACACTGAAAAATAAAAACAATAACACTAAAAAAAATAACACTAAAAAATAGAAACAACAATTGAAAAATAACATAAAAAACAGGAAACAACAGAAACAATCATTTCATTAAAAATATAATTTTTTTTGGATGTAACTACTAAAAAACTGCATTGCAACAGAATTCTCAAGTTTGAATGACAGATAATTCAGCCCCCCAATAATAATTGAGCCAATTTGACAACGGTTTAAATTGCTATCCCAAGGACGTTTACATGTCTTCCTACTAGCAACCTAGAGCCCTCGAACAATTATAATCCCTTCACAGCAAAGTTTAGTATCTTTCAACAATAAAATTCATGCACAGACCAAGATTCTAACATCAAAACCGTAACACAAAAGATCATGTCAAATATAAACAACCTAGTAATAGAAGGGAAAAAAGAATCACTATAGCTATGATAGTTCCAAAGAAAAAAAAAAGCTCAAAAAACTCTGATATCACAGTTTTGGTTACTGTCACTTAGTCGGATTGCACAGGTAGCATTTAAAAGAACAAAAAAACTCTCACTAATACAAGACTTGCACAACAGCTTGTGCAATGAACTCTTTTCTAAGATATCCAATGCACTCTTTTTTAGCACTTATTGTCCTTTGAAGGCTTCTGCCAAAAGAATAGATAAGGGAATTGGCAAATGTGCACTAAAAAAACATGGAAATGAACTGGAATTGTGCACAGAAGCAGAAGTGAAACCGACTGTAAAATTGCAGCTAAGAGATACTGAATGCTTAGAAAATAGAATATCAAGTTCAATCTGTGGCAATTTCTCATAGCAGAAACAGATTTTTTACATGTACAAACAAATAAAACCACAAATCCATACTTAAAAATTGCACGGAAACAATAAAAAGAACAAAATTTTAAGGAGTAACCTATCTATCATGCAAGCCTTTTTTAGCTTCTAGTTGATCACTCGAAATGGAGACATCTCTTCCATAATAGCCTGAAATCTCTTTGTTGTGGGCGAAGAATAAGTATTCTCAATCTTAGTCACATTCTTGAAAAGCAACGTATCAACTTTTAAGTCTGAAACAGACCTACTATCATCATTAGATTGCAACATCCTTTCCAAGGTTTCCACCAGTTGCACAACTTCATCACAGAACTGACTCATCTTGTCACCAAGTTCCACCATGCAATCTAGAAGAAGATGGGGAGAGAGCCATCACCAACAATTTCCATTTAATTTAAAAGAATTTTCTCAGTCTCAACGACAAATTTTTCTGATCGGAAAAACCACAATTATAAACAATGGCGTCGGCGTACATACATAGCAGAACTCAGAGGAGGAAGTTAGGGTAGCTCTGGATCAGCTTCCTCGAAATAATTATGATATTCTCGATATTCCTTTACAATTTTTATTTTTATTTTTAAAGGAAACGAGGAAAAACGTAAACCAATTACATAGCCACTAAACGGTTATGTCCAATGCCAATCATATCCTGCTCTAACAGATTCCTAGCTCCCTGAGGAGGGGATTGCAGACTATGGCTCCCAATGCTTAGCTCTTTAGAGAAATCTGCTAGGTAATCTGCCACAAAATTAGCTTCTCTGCAGGTGTGGACCAGTTTGATCTCCCATCCGCGATGAAGATGCTCTTGGATCGCATCAACCAACTGAGCATGCTTATGAGAATTGTTCCCACTTTTCTGACTTAAGCTAATGGCACAACTACTATCTGTCTCCACCTGAATCTTTCTGTACCGAAGCTCCCATGCTATAGAAAGACCTTCGAAGATGTCCCATAACTCAGCTGCCATGATGAAGCAAATGCCAATATGCATGGCAAAGCCCATAATCCACTTTCCACACAAGTCCCTTAATACTCCACCTACTGAGAAGACAAGCGACTGTGAGCTCCATCGGCGGTCACTTTAATCCACCCATAATCCCGAGGTGACCATCGAATTTCTTTTTTATTTTTGATATTGCTGGGAATAACAGATGGCAGAGGAGAGAAGAGAGAAACATGTATGTATGGCAAGGACAACTGAATCAGCGCGACATAGCTGTCAAATAATGAGGGAATAAAGGCTAAAAATGAAAAAATAAAAAATACTAGAATCTATTTATGAAAACTCGAGCAGCTATTTTTTAAAAGAATAATTGTGCAAGTTATTAACGAAAACTTATAACTTGTTTTCAAAACTTTTAAACTAGCAACCTTGCAAATGACTGATGAGAGGTATGGTGAAAGGTGGTAAGAATTTTTATAAATTTTTTTATGCTTAAATCAAAAAATAAAGAGAGAGAATTTTAAAAAAATAAAAAAAAACAATGAATATGAAAAAAAATAGGATGAATTAGAATAAGAGATAAGAGATCATATTTATAAAGATAATAATATTTAAACCTGAGAAGAATAAAATTCATCTTTGATGAGAGTCCTATGCATATTAGAAGAATGTTTCTTCATATTCGGAAATCTCCTTAATTGGGAACATTTTCCTATTTGTTTTATGTGTCCCTCCTCTGCAAGCAACCCTATCTAGGAAAATAAAAATCTTAGTTAAATAGAAATATGTATATAGGGTATCAAGAGTCTCCCCCAAAAGTGTGTTCAGATATTTATGTCTGATATATCCGAGTTTATAAGGTGATGGAAATGTCATTCTTCTATCTAAAGAGAGACTGTTTGAATCATTGCATCTGATATGTAAGGGTGAGCTGAGGTGGTCAGCCTCAATTACTGGAAAAGATTAAGCTCAATACTTGGAAAAGATTAAGCTCAATACCAACTTTTGAAATCATCGTATAAGAATATCGTTGAAGTGCCAGATGGACTTGAGTGCACATAATCTACAATAAAAATGCTTAGTATAAGGGATTAACCCTCCAATATAGAGACAACTTAGCGAAACCAATCGTCACTGGAATTTTGATGCTCTATGCATTAAAAGCACGACCCAAGTGTTGTATAGTCTTGGTGCATTAAAAGCGCTGCCTGAGTGCTGAACCTTAATACTATCAAAGTGACTTGAGTGTGCCAGCTTCAATCATTGGATTTAGATTCGCGAGACTTAAATGCTCGATGCTGTGACTCGAGGCTTACATACTCAGAACCTTAGTATTATAGAAGCAACTTGAGGGTGCCAGCTTCAGTCACTGGACTTAGATGCTTGAGGCTTAGATGCTCGGTGCTATGACTAAAAGCTTATATACTCAGAACCTCAGTACTATAAAAGCAACCTAAGGGTGCCAACTTCAGTTGTTGGACTTAGATGCTCGGTGCTATGACTCGAGGCTTACGTGCTCGGAACCTCAGTACTATAGAAGTGACCTGAGAGTGCCAGCTTTAGTCACTAGATTTAAATGGTCGAGGCTTAAATGTTTAATGCTATGACTCGAGGCTTACATGCTCATAACCTTAGTACTATAGAAGCAACCAGAGAGTGCCAGCTTTAGTCGCTAGACTTAGATACTCGAGGTTTAGATGCTTGATGTTATGACTCGAGACTTAGATGCTCAATGCTATGACTCAATGCTCACATGCTTGGAACCTTAGTACTATAGAAGCGACTTGAGGGTGCCAGCTTCAGTCATTGGACTTAAATACTTGAGGCTTAGATGCTCGGTGTTATGACTTGAGGCTTCCATGCTTGGAATCTCAGCACTATCAAAATGACTTAAGGGTGCCATCTTTAGTCACTAAACTTAGAATCTCAGTGCATTAAAAGCACGACTCGAGTGCCAATAGAGGAGACAGCTAGCAACAAGAGGAACGGGATTATCAGCTGCCATGTCTTTTCATTTTCCTTTGAATTTTGAATTGTGTAACTGTCATGCTTATTCATATGTCAAAAGATGAGACGTTTCAACTACCATAATAACAATTGCTCGATTAATGGGCTTTTCTCTCACCAAAATTACCCTTATTGCTATAAGAGAGACAAAATATTTATAAGGGCAATGATGGTCATTCCAGAACCTTTCGCTACGCTTTAAATATATCAGACCCATTTGTTTGTTGCACTTTTCACTTTACTTGTTGTCTTCTTTCCTTGCTAAGTTCTCTCTCACATGTTCTAGAGCCTTCTTTAGTATACTTAAATCTTTATTTTCCAGGTGAAACTTCTTCTCTCCCTATATCCTTCTTTTTTTTTATTTATTGAATAGAATTCATGGCTCTATGAGAGCATGTTAGTTCTGACTTGTTTGTCTTTAGGATAGATAAGGAAATGCTAAAATGGTACTGAAGACATTTTAGCATTCCAGAAGACTTCGTTCTGCACATTGTAGATAAGAACTTCAAAGCCCATACCCCTATGTTGGATTTTGATAGATTAGTTGTATACTTCGATCAATTAGAAGGGCAATTAAAATTCCCTTTAGATTCCTTTATTAGGAGTTTTTTGAATAGGTACAACATAGCTCTTGGGCAACTTTATCCCAATAGCTACTATATCTTAATTGGTTTCATAGAATTGATGCACAACGAGGGTAGAGGGCCAAATTTGGATGTCCTACGATATCTCTACAACTTGAATAGGAAAAAGGGCAACTTAATATTCTCTCTATCAGTTATTCTGAACCATAGTCTCTTCGTAAAGCTTTTGGATCTCCATAAAAAGTGGAGATATAGGTTTTTTATTATTGAGCATCTGTCAGACTTCGTCTACATCCAGTGGATGTGGTCCGATAACTGCCATAAAGTGAAGCATCCTCCAAGACTATCTGATAAGGATACAAAGATGGTTATGAGGCTTTATCTTCATGGTATAGCTGATGCAAGATCCACTAAAAAATTTATCTAGAAGATACCTTTGGAGAATCTGTCATGACTGTATACATCTCAGTGGTAAATTCTAAGATTTAGAAGGTATTACTTTGACTTCTATTTTTCTTTTTATTTGTAAATGGCTGACATTTTTGAATTTGTAGATGGGATTTGACTTATAGATGGTGAGTTGGAGACCTAGGAGGATGTACAAATCTCTTCTCCTATTTCTGAGCCTCTTGCTCTAGAGGTGTCATCTGGAGCTACAGATAGCTAGAAAGGGAAAGTTATGGTTAAACCTTCTCAGGTGGAGAAGTTTGAGAGTCAGAGGAAACGGGCCTTAAATAAGGACTCAAATGCTAAGGAGCTATATAAAGAAGTCTTCATCAAGCACCCGAAGCTATCCAGGTGTCCGGACATGAGGTCTTGGATCCTAAAAAAGATAAAGCCTCCAATCATCCTAAATGCTCAAGTGAGGGATCAGTATGCCGAGTCTTTACGGCTTCTTGTAGACATCTAGTGCTAGACGGATGTAGATAAGGAGGAGCTGTACAATTTTATGAGTAGGCACTTTTTGGAGGTATTCATCTTCCACTCTGTTTAATTTATGTTTATGAGTACTTAAGTTGATGATGCTCGTCTTTTCTTTCAGATGACTTAGTCTTTATAGGTAGCGAAGGACAATTATTATTATCTTAAGAGTTAGTACAGTCTGAAGGAGATGAAGGTTGACACTATAGCCATTAATTTTGAAAATAAATTAGAGAAAGCAAAGGCGACACTAGAACTTTGTTAAACCAAGCATGCTGAGGCGAGGTCTAAAGCTGAAGCGAGCTAGAAGAGGGTGGAAGAGTTGGAGCATAGCCAAGCTCAACTTACAATAAAAATTGAAGGGCAAGACTTCCGAATTATGGCTTTGGAGAAGAAACTTGTTGAGACGGAGAAATCCTATGAGGATAACAAGAGAAGCTACTAGAACATGGTCATGAGGTTTCTTAAAGCTTACAAATCTGAATGTTGGAGAGTCTTACTTGCATAACACCCAGATCTGGACTTCACGGACTTGGATAAAATATCACCTACTAATCTGGCTAGAATTGTTGTTGAAGAAGATGCTTAGAGCAAAGCTTCCTCCAAGCCGTCAAAGAATCCTAAGAAAACAACCAAGTCTACTGCTGATAAGTCATCCTCTGAGCAACCAAAGTATTCAAGGCTTGCTGGGGAGGTATTTGCTAGTGTTGTATTCACTAGATCCGATCCAGCCTCTGTGTTCGAGTCTCATTATATGAGCCTCCCATCTTCTGTGTTTCCCAGTACTTGATTATAAATTACTTAGTTGATAATTTTTTTTATGTATTTTGGAATATACTACGTAGTACAAATTTTTCCATAATAAATGAAGTATTTATTTCAATAAACTTTAAGTAGATTTATTGATAATATTTTTGTAAACTATCTAAGTTCCAATATCGGGGTAATTCTTTCCCTTGTCTATCCTTGATCTTGTACGCCTCTTTAGTTGTCTCCTCGATGATTTGATAAGGACCCTTCTAATTAGGTCCGAGTTAGCCTATGTCAAAGTTACCTTTGCCAATGTCAACTCTTCAAAGTACCCAGTCTCTGACTTTAAAATGTCTTGGTCGGATGATGGTTGGTACAGCTTCAACTTTTATCCATTAGGTGAAGTGGTCTATATCCATAATTAGGAACTTCTTCTAAGAGGTTGAGGTAGGAAATAAACCCAAGATGCCCATCCCCCATAATGCAAAAGGCTAGGGACTCCCAATCGAATGCTAAGGATTATAAGGCTTATGGTTAAGGGGAGAAAATTGCTGACATTTATGACATTCTTGAGTTAGTTTCTACGTATCTTGGGACATGGTAGGCCAATAGTATCCCTGTAGTAATGCCTTTCTGATTAATGAATAATGAGATTCATGTGCTCCATAAGTTCGTTTATGGATTTCCCTAAACACATAATTTCCTTCTTCTAGCAATACATATTTAGACCATGGGTGCGAGAAAGACCTTCTATAGAGTTCTCCATGGTGGATGGAGTCATGCACATCCTTTATCTTCAACTTTCAAGCTTTTAAGTTATCTTATGTAAGTACCCCATGTTCAAGATACTGAATGATCAGTTTCATCCATTCTACTACTTCCTTTATGTCCATGATCTCTACTTCCTTAGTGCTTGGCTTTATTAATGAGCTCGAGTTCTTTAAATGTCTGACTATCTTTGGCCAGCAGATTAGCTTCAAAATTTTTACTTCAAGGGGTTTGGATGATTTCTCATTGTCCCCCCTCCTACTCGAGCTTCTTTAAGAGTTATCTAACTTTCTCAACATACTTGGCGATACTCAGGTCCTTAATCTGGAATGTCCTTTTAACTTGGTTTACCAATAATTGTGAGTCTGAGTATATTTTAAGATGCTCGGATTTAACCTATGTAGCCAACTTTAATCCCATGATGAGTGCTTCATACTTGGCTACATCATTAGTGACATTATACTTTATATGGACTATATATCTTATAGTGACTTTGTGTGGCCCTTTGAGAATGATTCTGGCACCGGATCCTTGGATGGATGAAGCTCCATCAACATATAGCTTCCATTCTAGACACTCGGATGGAGGAAAATCTTCTGTTGTCATCTCTTATATGAAGTCTACCAAGGCCTAAACCTTTATCTATTGTCAAGGTTTATAACTAATATCAAATTCTCTGAGCAATTTTGACTATTGAACTAGTCTACTGGATGTTTTAGGCCTTTGTAAGATTTTTCTTAAGGGGAAGTTGGATCTTACAATGATTGAAAGAGCCTAAAAATAGTATTGGAGTTTTCAAGATGTAGGGACGATAACCATAGCTAACTTATCTAGTTTGGGATACCTAATTTCTGAACCTCTGAGTATTTTATTGTAGTATAGTAGATTTTGCTGACCTCTTTATTTTTTCACTAGTACTGAGCAATTAACTCCTGACTAATATATAGGTAAAAGTACAATATTTCTCTAGGAATTAACCTGTTAAGTAAAGGCGGCGAGGACAAAAACTTTTTGATGTCTTCAAAAGCTGTCTTTCATTCTTCATTCCATACAAACTTTTTAAAAATTTTTAAGGCTCAGAATAATGGTAGACACTGCTTGGCTAAATAGGAGATGAAATGCCCTAAGGCTGTTATTCTACCATTTAGCATTTATAGCTCATTAATTAATGTCAGAGCTTTCATCTTAAGAATGTCTTCTATCTTCTCTGGATTCGCTTTAATTTCTCTATGGGATACCATGAATCCTAGGAATTTGCCTGCTTTTACTTCAAAAATGCACTTCTCTGGATTTAGCTTGATTTGATACTCGTTCAGTATTCAAAGGATTTGGTCAAGGTCAGCAAAATGTTATTCTGCATATTGGCTCTTGATGATGATGTCATCTATATATAGCTCCATATTCTTTCCAATTTGATCTTGGAACATATGATTCATCAGCCTTTGACAAGTTGCTTCGGCATTCTTCAGCTCAAAGGGCATAACTTTGTAGCAATAAAGACCTTTGTGGGTGATGAATGACGTATTTTCCTAATCTTCTTTCTTCATTGGTATCTGATGGTACCCTTGTGCAGCATCCACAAAGCTGTACAAACAGTGACCAACAGTGGAGTTTACTAGTTAATCTATCATTGGCAATGGATATCTATCTTTAAGGCATGCTCTATTGAGGTCGGTATAATCCACACATATCTTGTATTTTTAATTGGACTTTTTTACCAGTACCATGTTAACCACATATTCTAGGTGTGTTACTTCTTTAATGAATCTGGTTTCCAGTAGCTTTTTTATTTCTTCAGCGATTATCTTTTATCTTTCATACATTAAGTTCCTTTTTTTCTGAACGACTGGCTTTACTCCTAGTTTGATGTTCAAACTATGTTAGGCAATATGAGGATCTAGTCTAGTGATTTTAGATGCTTGAGAGGCAAAGCTATCTGAGTGTTTAATGAGAACCTTGCTTATTCCATGTTTAACCTGTTAGTGATGTGCACTAAGTCAATCATGTATGACCATATTTTAACTTTATCATTTGATTTAATAAAGAGACATTTTTCATTATCATTTTGTGTTATGATAATTACTTGAATAGTTAATTCTCACTAAGGTCATCAAGTATGTGACTTGATAGTAAAACCCTTAGATTAAATATGAGTTCTATTCAAATTATCCATAGTCATAACAATATGTTATGGATAATATGATGTTGATTGATGATTATGTTTGAATATGAGATATTAAGTCAACTCATAAGTACTTATTTAGGTAATAATGTACTAGATTGACCTATCATAAGAATACTACATAGATAATTATCATAAGTAATTCTCATTACAATAATATTGATTTAGTCCTTTGACCTTGAAATCATCATGGATTTCTACATAACTAATATATATTTTTGACACAATCTAACATTGTCTTTAACAAGATGATTAAATAGATTAATGTTGGATATGAAATGAGTTATGTGAGGAATGTGAGTGATTGAGAAGGAATTTGTCCCTTATGTAATCTAAGTAAGATATCTATGGGCCCCTTGATAAGATAGACTGAGGAAAATGCATGGTCATGCTAAAGTGAATTAGTAAAGAGTTATCATTCTCAATCTACTTAGAGTCAAGAAATAATATAATTGAATTATATAAGGATGATAGAAACTATGTCTTATATTCAATCAAGATATCATGTGACAAAGGGATTACAATATTTATTATAAATTAGGTTATGTCGGATTATTGACTTCACATGACTTGGGTAGTCATAATATCTTGCTAGAGGCCACTTATAACTTGTAGGCTTAAATAGAGATTTAAGGCCCACTTCCAACGTCATGTGAACCTACAGGATCACACACTTAGAACAGGCCTAAAAACATATATAGGTTTGAAAAGCCCAAATATGCTCTGTGGAAATAAATAAATAGTTTCTTTATTTATTTAAGGTAAAGGTTATCTTAAATAAATAGAATATTATTTCTGATTTAATTTTAAATAAAATCATAACAATAATAATTGATAATTTACCAAAAAGTTATTTTGGTAAGTGAAACCCTAATTAGAAGTCTATAATTATATTATATTCTCTAAGGTTTCACTAACTCAATCATTAACCACTACTTGTAATTCGTTTTTCTCCTCTTAGAAAAACTAAAACACATAGTGTTTTGTTTTTGATTTGTGAGAAATCAAGAGAAGTGCTAGCATAAAAAAGTTTTCATTTTAATCAAAGGTTGTTCATGTGGATGCTTATGGAGGACAAATTCTTTTGGAGACGTCTTAATCCAAACTATCAAAATCAAAAGCTCGAGGTAAGGTGTCATCGAAGTGAACCTCCTCTTTGCCTTCTAGAAATCTTGCCTCTTCTGCATTTGTGGTAAGATTTGAAAACCCTAGTTTTAAATCAATTAATCGAATTACTTGGATCTGGATTAGGGTTTGTGATTAAAATTTTTAATTTTTGCTACGTTTTTGAATCATGAAACCCAATATAACCTTGCCATCGTCGATCCTTACCATATTTCTACCAGTGATCTGTAATGTTTGAACCTGGTCAATTGGCTTAGGGTTGGCTCCTTATTTCTCCATTTCCTAAGATTCCAGAGGGAATACCTCCATATGAGGTTTGACTGCCATCTGGTAGCATTCCCTGGTCTTATGTTTTTCTCAATAGATTGTTAGGACTTGGCCTTTAATAGGAATCTTCATAGTCAGACGCCAGATACTAGTGACTGCATCGATCTTGTAAAGTATTGATCGGCCTATGATGTCATTGTATACGAGCGAGAGATCTACCACATTGAACTAAGCTTTAACTACTTTAACTTCTCCAGTATCTCGGTCTCTAAATTTTAGACTCGGTTATATTAATCCCATTGGTTGTGTGGTTCCTCCGCAAAAGCTTGTAATGGGATTTTGAATAGATTTCAAATCAGTAACAGAACCTTATATTGCTTTATAGGCATTCCAAGAGAGTACATTGATAGCACTCCCATCATCGATCAGCAATCTTTTCACCAGGTAATTGTTAATGAAATCGCTTACTATGAGTGCATCATTATGAGAGTGCTGAACATGTTTCCCATCTTCCGGACCAAACGTGATAGTCTACTTTTTTTATAGGCGAACCCTTCTTCTCTACAGGATCTTTTAGGCATCTTCTCCGTGATTTCTCCTTTGATAATCATGTTAATAATGCCAGTTGGTTCATTCTGGGCTTTCTTTGGTTTTGGTCTATCCCTGTCTTGACCCTTCAGATCTCTGCTCCCTCTAGATGTGTCAGTGAAGTTATTGAGTTTACTATTTTGTATTAATCTTTTTATGGCATTTTTTGATTCTCAGCATGCCTCAGTTTTATACCCGTAATCTCGATGGTATTAGCAATAATACCTCCTATCTTGCATGGCTCTCCTGGTTGGGCATTGTCTTTTGGCTAAGGATATGCCCACACTATTTTGTCGAACCCACATAAGGATCTTGGATCTAGAGGTGTTTAATGGCGTATACTTTCAAATCCTTTTATTAAGTTTTTTAAGTTGGATCATTAGAAGCTTAGCCTTTTAGGTCTTGACCTTTCATCTTTCCTGGTCGATGCTTTCTCGTTGTCCCGGTGCATCCTCTTATCTTCATCCATCTTTGTCATCTTTATTTCCATAGCCATTACCTCAGCGAAGGTGCTGGGTTCCTTTATCGTTATCTTGTCCTTGCACTTCCCCAATCGGGTTCCATTCTTTAAAGCCTCTATGGCTACCTCATCGACCAAATACTTAATTTGTATGGCTACCTTAGTAAATCAATCTAAATAGCTTCTTAGTGACTCAGTGACCTCTTGTCGGCACATCTGAAGATTATTGATATTTTTAGTTAGAGGGATGTTGGTGATGAACTAAGTTTGGAATTTCTTAACTAACTCTTCAAATGAGGAGATAGAATTCTCAAGGAGTTGGTGGAACCACTTATGAGCATTCTTGGTTAGTGTACTCAGAAAGACTCTACATATAATTATGTCATTCACATTCTAAAGTAACATCTTGGTTCTAAATGAGGATATATGGTTGATTGGATCTCCGGTTCTATCAAACTTATCTAACTACCACATTCTAAATTTGTTTGGAATCTCCATCCGAATTATTTTGCTTATAAAGGGTGTCTTTCCTTTCATAATGCATTCGTCTTCTTTCCTCGGCCTGGTACGGGCTTTATACATGACCTTTTTAACTTTTTAGGCTATCTTTGAATCGTCAAAGGTCGGGATTGTCGAGCTAGATTCTCTTTCCAGAGCTTTATATTTTCCTCTGTTTCCTCCATATACCTCTAGAGCTATTGCTGGTGGCGTCATATTGTTTCATGTGTGAGTTATTTTAGGATTATTGCTTTGAATTAGGGCATTCAATTATTGTTGCATTAAGGTCATATGGATTTGAATATTTTGAATCATCACTTATTTGCTTATTGGGGATAGGTTGATTTTTTGGGCTACCATGTTTAGGTTAAGTGTGTTTATGGTAGGTGTTTCTAATAGGCTCAAAAAAGGTATAGAAGGTATGAGCCTGTTATGATGTTGGAGAGGAGCATAGTAAGGGAGGTCAGTGCCAAGAGCTAGCCACCCTTAAGTATTACCAAGTGGAATGTATATACCAATTGGAGTTTGACATAAGGGTCTAACATGTTGAAAGAGGGCCGACAGAATTATCATCTGAGTAGGTGTTGACAAGTTCATTGGAGGAATAGGAGCAAATAGGTTAATGTATGTATCGGGAGTTAAGATTGGTAGTGGACTAGAAGTCATAATGCCAATGTCTCAATTGTAGATTCTTAAATGGCTTTTAACTCAAGAGTTTCCCATTGATGGTGCCACTTGATAACTTATTTTCGAAACTCTTGAGCTGGCAACCCTACAAGTGACCAACAAAGGGTAAGGTGAGAGGTAAAGAGGATCCCCACAAATTCTTTACTGCCTAAGTTAGAAAATATAGAGAGAGAGAGTTTTAGAGAGATAAAGAGAGCAATGAGTATAAGAAGAATATAATGAATGAGAATAAGGGATATGAGGTCCTATTTATAGGGATAATGATGCTCAAACCTGAGAGAAATAAGATTCCTCTTTGATGAGATTCCTATGCATACTAGGAGAGTATTTCTTTCTATCCAGAAATCTCCTTAATTAGGAACCTTTTCCTATTTGTTTTAGGTGTCCTTCCTTTACAAGCAACCCAGTTTAAGAAAATAAAAACGTTAGTTAAATATGAATATGTATATAGGGTATCAATAATAAGTTAGTTAAATGGGTCATGGAATGGAATGATATTTTCTCATTAAAATAGGAAATAGACTTTATATCATATTAAAATTATATTGTAATTAATTTGATTTTACTTTTATTCATAAATGATTAAATTATCCAATTTTTATATAATAATGAGTGAAGATTTTTTCGTACTTTTTCATGTACCCCTTCGTGTGTGTGTCTATATATATATATAATCTTTGTTAACTTTGATTTTATTTCTAATAAAAATTAAAATAATTGAAATTTAAAATTTAATTAAAATTATATTTTTTAATTTAATTAGGTTAACCTCTATTTATCTCTAATAAAATTTAAATGAATTAAAAATATAGATGTAACTTTGTCATAAAATATCTTCTCTAATTTAATTAAATTTGCTTAGATTTGATTTAATATAAATGAAATTAGGTAATATATTTAATAAATTTTATTCAATTAAATTTCATAAGTATACAAGTGAAATTAAAGTGAAATATATATATATATATATATATATATATATATATATATATATATATATATAATAATTAATTATGAAAAGATTAACATAAAAATGTTGAAAATATTTTGTATAATTATTCAAACATATTATTTGTTAAGAATGTAATAAAAAAAATTTAATAAAGATTGGAGATCATAGCATCAGAAGTGCACCTAAGCATCCCAACGAGATTGGCACACCTTTAGCACCAACATCATAAGCTATGAAGCTGCCATATTATTAAAGAAAAAATAATAACAGAAGTTTAAGATACAACCCATAAAGGGCAAAACACAAAATAAAAATCAGTGAAATCTATAAGATTCTAAACTAAGGGCATCATTAAGCATGATATGTTGACATTCAAGAGGATAAGAAAACCACCAAAGAGAGGATTGAGCCAAAAGTCTAATAAAAGCTAATTTATCTACTACCCGATTACCTTCTCATAAGATATGACTAACATAGAATTGTAAAGTGGACAACTGAATAATACATTGTTGCCAAGAGGTGTGGACATGCCAAGGAACAACAACTCTTTTGGAATGAAGAAGCTGAACAACAAAAGCTGAGTCTGACTCTATCTAGAAAGGAGAAAGCTGGAAGTAAATAGCCTTGTTAACAATGATGGAGACAGCTAGAATTTTTGCTTTAAAAGCAAACAGTACGCTATGGGGAATAGCAAAGGAAGCCAAAGCTAAGCCCCCTACAATCTCTCAAAATGCCACTAGCAGCAGTTATACCAGAGGAGCCTAAAGCTGCCCCGTTAGAATTAATTTTAGTCCAACCGATTAGTTCATGAAGCTAAATAATAGGGATGGAAAATGAGAGCTTATGTTGGATACTAGGGACTCTAAGTGGACGTAAAATTAGAAAGTCATATTGAGAATTAGACATGTGACCTGATTGAAAAAGCGAAGCTTCTTTAATAGCTCTGCAAATAAGGCGAACTGAATGAGAAATTGGGATCAGATCATTATTATATATTAGACTATTGTGAGCATACCAAATGCGCCAAATCGTGACATGAATAGTAGACTTCCAAAGAATAGAGACTTGCGAAGAGAAATACTGCTTCATTGTGACTTTAAATAAATTAGAGAAATCGAAAGATAAGTCAACTGTGGTATTAAATAAGTTGGCTAATGCATACCAAATAGAGGTAGCATAATAGCATTTGGTGAAGATATGGTCCAAGGAATTAGCAGCTTGAAAATAAAAATAACAACATGAAGGAAAAATTAGTCCCTTGCTTCGAAGAATATTAGTTGTGGGAATTTTTCCAAGTAAGATACGCCAAGGCAAGAACGATCTTGATGGAGGGAGATAATGGCACTAGACATCATAACTCCAGGCAACCTTAGGCATCTTAGTTCAAAATAGATGATAAGTTTCTTTATAAGAGAAAGAGCCAAATGAAGTACTACGATAAACAAAATAGTCCATATCCATGGAAAAAATCATGTTCTCAATATCAGTAGTTAATTGAGGAAATAAATTGTGAAAGGACTGAGGAATAGGCCAAACCCTTGCATAAAAAATATTTGAGATTAAGGCATGCTTAAACTTATACCGAGAAGGATGAATGAGCACCCTATTAGCGATATGATAGCCCAGCCAATTGCCAAACCAGAAGCTAAGCTTAGAATGAGAACTCCAAAAAAGTAGTCTTAGTAAAAAACCAAATGGAAGAAAAGATGTAAGATGATCGTGGTTTATTGAAAGCGAAAAAACAATGGCATAAGAAAGAAAAAATAAAACTATCTTTTGAGGCAACTTGCCAAGCTAGTTTGTTAAGAAGTGCTTGATTCAGCCATTGAAGCTTCTTTATGCCAAGCCTACCCTCATTAATGGGAACACAACACTGACTCCAATTAACAATGATAGCCTTCTTTGTTTTGACATCACCTGTTCAAAGAAAATTTTTGATAGATTTTTCTATGTGCTTAAGTAAATGCAATGGCCATTTATACACTATAAATGTATGAAAAAGAGAGCCAAGAATAGTTAAATTAATAAAAGCCATCCGACCACCATAGATAAAGTACTGCCTTTCCATTTATCAAAGTTGGAAAGAATTTTATTAGCAACACCCTGTAACCACTTACGTTTTGGAGCACCAAGGAAAAAGGGACACCAAGATAAGTGAATGGAAGAACACCATGATGAAAAATAGCAAAAGAACACAAGGAATTAATTAGGCTAGGAGTAACAAATTTGCCAAAAATAATTTTTGACTTGCTCCAATTAACATACTAACCATATAATTTCCTATATTCATTAAAAAATGAACAATCTTTTTCACATTAGCCATAGTAGGTCTACAAAAGAGAAGCACATCATCCACATATAAAAGATGTGATGGACAATGTGTCCTATGGCATGCATCGGTATTAAATATTTATTATCAAATGATTGAACCAACCACCTATTCAAAAAATCTTCCGCTAAACAAAAAAGTAAAGGGGATAGAGGGTTTCCTTGACGAACCCCGCAAGAGCAACTAAAATAACCTTTGAAAGAGCCATTGATGATAATAGAAACACGAGCTTAATTAAAAATAGAAAGAATCCATTGGCAAAAAATGGGGGAGAAGCCAAAGCTTTCCATGAAAATGATTGACTTAAAGTTAACTAAATTTATTTATGTAATAAATAATTATATCGATACTTTTTTCTAAAAGTTAGTTCATAGATTTTTTTTATATAAAGAAAATAGAAATTTTATAATTGTTAAATATTCTATTAAATTTTAATAAAAATTAATATTAACTAATAATTATTAACTCAAAATATTTAAAAAAAATGGTGGATACAATGTTTTTAGAGTAAAAAACAGAAAATTTACTGATGAAATATAGTTTTAAAATTGAAAATTTACTAAAATTATACTATTAAATTAAAATTATATCTTTTTAAATGAATATAATAAAATATATATTTTGATACTTTTCATTATCTATTTATAAATTCTAAAAATTGTACCTTCAAATAATTAATAATTGTGTAAAATTATTTAATTCAAAATTAAAGTTTATTTTATAAAAATTGGGTTCAATAATAATAAAAAATTATGTGTGAAACGCAAGGTGTCTACTATATATATTAAAAATTAAGATTATAATTATCAATCATAAAATATATTTTAAAATTATCTATTATCATTAGAATTATTTATTTTTTATAAATACTTTTTTCAAATATTTAATATATATTTGCATTGGGTGGAGATTTTTACACTTCATCCATTTATTTTTGCACTTTTTCTTTTATTTTTTAAAGTTTTAGGTTACATAATAAGCCTTTGTTTAGAATGTTTATTTTTTTTTTTCATTAACTACTATTCTCAACCTATACTCTTTTTAATTTTTATCTAAATTTACTATTTAATGTTTTAAATTATAAAATTACTTGTACTTGATGTTACATTTTTTTGGCATTAAAAAATTTAGTGTAGTTAATTTTTTTTTTATAATCACTCTTCACCTTTTAATATGTTTAGACAATTATGAAACTTGCACCAATTATATATATATATATATATATATATATATATATATATCTTTTTTCATTTTTTATGTACAATTTTTTCAATTTTACTTTTATGAATAGTTTTTTAATATCATTAATATCATATGCACATTATTTTATTTTTATTTTTCTTATCATAATTTTTTAAAAAATAATATAAAAATCAAATTACGTGATTAGAAAAATGTCACGATCCGAAGCTAAAGGCATATGACTGATATTAAGGAATGAGAAAGCATAAGACTTTTGAATCCCATAGCAAGCCTTAAAGAAAATTTACAAAAAAAATATAGATAATAATTAAATGAAATGTTTAAATAAAATAAATAACACAAATAACATAATATCCAAAACAATCTTAATACATATATTTAATATAGGTAATAATCCATAAATATAATATAGCAGTTAACTACTACTACTACGGTGTTCTAGATTTCAAATACATACTAATACATGTCATATAGACCTACATAAAATAGCCGAAAAAAAAGAAACCTGACGTAAAATAGGTGGACTAATTGAACACTCCCGAGATCTTAAAAAAAATAATGAGGGGAGTCAGACTTGACTGAGTAAATTAATAAAAGATATGTATATAATGTGAAAATCTCCTTTAAAAATATATTTTTATGAAAGTATAAAATTTATAATTTATAATATAAACCATTTGATTTATTGAATCCTCTTTTACCGAAATAAAGTATTTGAAATCATAAAATACTATATAAATAAAATAAACTTTCTTAAATCATTTTTATAAGAAAAATTAGATAGAATTTTAGTCCACAATTCTAATAGCCTTTCAGCACTCTAAAAATTTAAAGACTACCGGTTCCCGAGAGAAAAACATCTACCAAGCTACTAGCCGTAGTCAAATCACTTATATATATATATATATATATATAATATCCTATACACAGTTTAGTTTTTAACTTACAGGTCTGCGCAGTCGCACTTGACTCCGACCTATCGACTCGACTGGAGATGCGGCTAAAAAAAAGAAATAAATAAATATGGAATTAAAAATGGAAATCCTATAAATTTTAAATTTCTAAAAAGAGACTCAATTAAGAATACGATTCTACTAAACTTGACCCGATGTCACGTTTTACGAGATATCTATAAAAAATTTGACAGAGTCTTCTCTGTAAAATGGACATTTCTCTACAAAAGTAGAGCCAAACCTATACAGAAAAACATTTCAAATACCAGCAACAACTCCAAATTTAGGGTTGAACCCTCAAACTACACTTTATGCCCACTTGAAAACCAATTTCACAAATCACAATTTATAAACAATAAAATTTCTATTTAAATACCAAAATCAATTTATTTACACAATAAAATCGTAAAAGATATTTATTTACAAGATAAATAATAAAATCCACATTAATAATCAAATTATATTATAAAAGCCATTATTCTAATTTTTGAAATTAAATAGTATTTAATTACCGATAATCATTTATATTATTCAATTATATAATTAAGCAACCGAAAACTCATTTAAATCTTAAAAATCATAAATACAATTTTTATTCAGATATTATTCCGATAATTACAAATAATAAGCTAAAAATAGAAATTAATTCATAAAAATTATTTTAATATTATTTATTACTCAAAAATTATTCAAAACATAATAGTTCATAATAATTTCAATTAAAATATAAAATTTACTAATTTATACTAATTTTTCCAAAAATTCATTTTCAGTATAAACATTCAGAAATTTAAAATAAAAATTCGGTACAAAATTTTATTAAAATTCTTTAACGAAACTTGCTTAAATAATTAGTAAAATTTATTAAAAATATAAAAAAAATTTCGGGCTCAGAAATAGTGTCGTGAACAGTAACCTAAGATCTCGGGAATTCAAAATATTCATAAAAATTATTTTCGGAAACCTTACAACATCCACATTAATCTATTCTAAGGAATCAATATAAAATCAAATCAAATTGACATTCAATTTCACAATTAAACAAAAATACCCAAAATTAAAAATTTTGAGAAATTGGAGTTGTTACCTGTTGAATTTTTCTTGAAATTGATAGAGGATTATCGAAACCCAAGTCGAGAGCTTCGATTAGAGCCCAAGCTTGGTCGGAATCACATTGGCCTTCCTCCTTCTTTCCAGTCGATCGAGCATGAGGAAGATGACCGGAAGGCGATTGCTGCAGCTAGCGTGACGGACGATGGGCGATAGCATGGAGAAGGCACTCCGGCGTGCTGGTGGTGGTGTGGTGGCGTGCGGTGGTGGCTAGCAGTATCGGGAAAGAAGAAGAAGAAGAAAAAAGAAAAGAAAGGAAAGAAAAAAAAAAGAGAAGGAAGAAAAAGTGGGGAAAAATAAAATAAAATACATATAAAATTTATTTATTTTATTTATTAATATTTAAATAACTATAATTTAATTTACTCATTAAAGTCCATAATTTAATTTAATAAATAATAATAATAATAATAACATATGAAATTTATTTAATTTTCACAAAAATCAAATATCACAATTTAATAAAATAAAATAAAAATAATTATTAACACTGAAAATTTCATAATTTAATTTCCTAATTTATTTTATAAAAATTCAGATTATTACAAAAAAAATATTATAAAAATTTAATGAAAATTCATCATATAAAAATTGTTGTAATTTTAATTTTTAAGACAAATGTTATAATATATTAATAGTAGAAAAGTAGTGCTATATATATTTTTTAAATCAAATAGACTTTTTGTAGTATAATTTAATTAGAGTATTTGTTGATATATATTTGATTTAAATTACATGTAAAATAATTTTAGATCAATTTATTGAATTTATGAATACCTTTTATATAATTAATTATTGTTGAATTTTTATAAATGATTTTTTAATCAAGTAATTTGATTTTAAAATTATTTTTTAAAAATGAAAATAAAAATAAAAAAATAAATTATGTGATATGATATTTAAAAACAAATCTCTTCCTAAAAATTAAAAGATATGTTATTTGCTATAATTGGTGCAACAATCAAGATAAGTTAAAATTTAAAAGTACTTATATAAAAATTGACTCTATTAAATTTTATTAATGTAAAAAAAATTACTTTATTAAATTTTATTAATGCAAAAAAAAAAAAAAAAAAAAAGCTCAATTACAAGTAGTTTTAAAATGTTAAACATCAAACAATGAATTTGGAAGAAAAGTTAAAAAAAAAAAAGTAGTTTAATAATTGTAATTAATAAAAGAATAAAAATTCCAATAGAGAATAATTATATAATTTATAATTCTAAAAAATAAAAATTGAGTGCAAAAATCTCCATCCATTTGTATTAGTTTATATATTTTATAGTTGGTTATACTTAATTTCTAAAGAAATCAAAACTTATTTCTTAACAATATAAAGAGAATGGTGATTTCAAATGATGGAAAAATTATATTTTCATTCTCATACTCAATTTTAATAAATTAAACAGTAAAAATAGGCATTATCCATCCCGATTTTAATTTCTACTTTTTTTCCTTTACCAAATAAAAAATAAATTATGCTTACTTGTAATGTATTACCATATTTTTAAACCCATTGTTTCACTTATGAATGTTGAACTAGACAAATGATATTATATTACACTCTGTGGGACTATGTTACCTGAGGAGTTGTGCATATATATTTAATTTTTTTCTTTTATTTCAAAATGCAAGTTGAAAAAAATTATATTTAAATTTTATAGTTAATACTTCAACAATTAAAATTTTAAATGTGTAACTTTTCTAGTAAAGTTATATAGAAGCTATCGAAATAGTTAACTCAAGATAAATAAATAAATAAGAAATGCAGGTGGATGACCACTTCGTTTTTTGTCCAGACATGCCATTGGATTCTGTCTGTTTCCATTTCAAGACCTTACAAAAGAAATTCAGTTTAAAAAAAAAAACTTTAGAAAAAAGAAATTAAAATATCAGAAACAAAAACCAAAATTATTGGATATTTGAAAACATTTGAATTTTAAATTGTCCAAATTTGAAGTTTTATTTCTCAACTTTAAACGACTATTTTTAATCCTTTATCAATTTTTATTACTTTTTATTGAAGTTTTCAATTTAAAAATTATATTTAATTTAATATACTAAAATAATAAAATTTTTAAATTTTTTATTTTACTTCATTTTATTTAATTTTTAAATTTTTTAAATCTATTTTATGGTTTAAAACTGAAATTTAAAATGTTTTTTTAAATATAAACAGTTCCACACCGTTAATTCAATAGTCCTAATTTCTGTCACCTCTATAAATATATTTAATTTATTTTAATTTTTAGCATTTTGACTGTACTTGACCCGTATATATGAAAGTAGTTGAGGTCCTAATCCACTATAATTCAGCAAATTTTGTTGTTTTCATTTGTTTTCTATCGTTGGTTGTTGCTGCTATTAGTATCTGTCAGTCAAAAACCTCAGCCATTTTGCAAGATTCCTTTCATTCGTCTCCATTCGGGTATTGTTTCTTCGCCTTAGTCTTATCGTCATCTTTGTTTTTGATGTTTAATTGCGTTAATTTACACTTTCATTTTGTATCTTCAAGAATTTTATTTCTTTCTTTTTTCTTTGTTGAGAATTTTGGGCTTGCTTGATTAATTGTGCTTTGTTTTGATTGTTGATCTTGGTTGCTTAATATTAATTTAGTTCGTATTCAGTTCTTTGGATATCGCAGCTTCAAGTATTCACTTTCTGCTTTATTGAAAATGATGTTTTTACTTGCTTCTGTGCGTGTGTGTTTGTGATTTGTAGGTTATAAAGAATTTAGGGCTAATTGTGCGTTTGTGTGATTGTGGTCTGTTAATGAATGTAAAATCGATGGTTTTGAGCTTCAAATTTGCACTGGCTTTACAGTTTTTGTTATTGATGTTTGGAAGGAAAGAGCTTCTTTTTCACTCAAGAGTTCAAGCACTTGTGCTGAAGCCAGATGCATTTCTTCCTTTTTTTTTTTTTTAGTTATTTTAGTGCAGCAGTAGCTCTAGCTTTCTCTGCCTGCCCTCCCAGCAAGCCTTCTATTACATGTGTGAACTGCATCATTGTGACTTCTTTTTATGAAATTAATTTTGGTTTCTTTTGTAGATTGCAATTATGGCTGATAAAACAACGGCAGAGAAGTTATTAAACAACTTAGTAGAAACCCTTTCTGAAAATGTTCCAAAGCAGAAATCTGTTTCCTTTTTTGAGGAAGAGACAAGCTCAGTTACTGCTCGTTTCAATCGGCTCTTTGGACGTCAAAAACCACTGCATCATCTTCTGGGAGGTGGAAAGTGTAGGTTAATTTGGCTCTGCTGTCCTGTTTTGATAATTTCTATTTCTTTGCATTTGGATAAGGATTTAAGGAACCTCCTTTATTCTTTGCTCGGCATCCTAATTTATCAAGGGGTTAATTGTTTAACTGTCTATGTATTTTTGTTAACCTTGTCTTAGGTTAAAAAAATTAAAAATGAAAATGAAATTTAAATTTTTTTTTATTGTTATTAATCTTAATAATCTTAACTAAATGGTATATAAAAAATTCTATATTAAACATATTTTACCATTAACACATTAATTATTACTCTCCATCTCAAAAATCTCACTAGACATGGTTAATAGCTTAATGGTTAAGCCTGCAACAATTAGATCCACTCTTAACTGTTACTCCTGTAATCATTAACCTCGTTCATTTAACCCTAATCCAGATGCACACTTAATGTTTTCTCACTTGTCTTTTGACCTTAAATCTTGTAGCTGCTGATGTTCTTTTATGGAGGAATAAGAAGATCTCAGCCAGTGTACTAACTGCTGCAACTGCCATCTGGGTGCTCTTTGAATGGCTTAATTATCATTTTCTGACTCTTGTATGCCTTGCATTGGTTCTTGGTATGCTTGCTCAATTTGTTTGGACAAACACGTCAATATTAGTTAACAAGTAAGTAAAATCAACTTCTTGTTTGTGCTATTTGTTGTGTTTGAATCTATAATATTTTACTGTTTCTTCATTGGAATAGGTCATCGTCGAAGGTCCCCCGCGTTGTGCTACCTGCTGATGTATTTATTGGTATTGGCCGATCAGTTGGCATTGAGGCTAACCGTGCTTTACAGTTTCTTCAGGATGTATCATGTGGAGGAAATCTGAAACAATTTCTTGTGGTGTGTTTGATTTTTTTTGAAGTTTTCTCAATATTTCATTTTCGCTGCATTGGAAATTCATCTGGCCCTCTTAATTCTGCAATTAACTGAATTTGGCTATCATTTGTTTAAGAACATTGACACAGGAAATTAATGAACTACCATGGTGAACATTCTTTTAAGCAACAAGTAATTGAACAGTTAATTTTAGCATACGGTTATGCTTAGCAGTGAGCATCACTCGGGTTTGGTTCAAAGTTGAATTGGTGAAAATCAATTAATCAAGGATTATTAAACATAAAACTGAACTGAATTGAGTATTAATCTATAATTAAACTGAACCAAATGATTCTTCAGCTTGGTTTAATTCGGTTAATCAGTTTGCTAATTAATGTTTTTAAGTAATTTCTAAGTTTTATTTAGTCATTTAATATTTAATGATATAAGAAAACAACTTTTTATTTATAATTTTAATATTTATATAAAGTTTTTTAGATAATGTTATATATATATATATATATATATATATATTTATATTCTTTGCTAAAAGCATGCTGACCAAAACTTTACAATGTGGTTTTTTTTTTTTGTTTATCTTGGTTTGACTGGACAAATGCTCACCCCTAGTTATGCTCGAGGATTTTAAATTAAGTGGCTCCTGATGAGGCATTTGCATGTGTGGTGGATTTTATTTGCTAAGAATCTGATAATTTTCAGGCTGTAGCAAGCTTGTGGGCTGCTGCTGTCATTGGGAGCTGGTGCAATTTTCTAACTGTTTTATATGTTGGTGGGTTTGCCAATTTCTTAATGTTCGCACTTTTCTTGTTTTGAGATTATATGTATATGTATATATATGCTCCTATTTCGGTTCAATATAACAGATAATGAATGATTCAGGTATAATAATTTGACGTCTTGAATGGATTCCCATTGCACTGTATACAGCTCGTATTTGAGAATTCTGATTATGGTAGCTCTATTGTCTGTAAGGTTTTGTTGCTGCTCACACTTTGCCAGTCCTGTACGAGAGATATGAAGATCAAGTGGATGACTTTGTTTACAATATACTTCAACAGCTCCAGGGTCACTACCGTAAGCTAGATGCTGGCCTCCTTAGTAAGATCCCCAAGGGAAAACTGAAAGGGAAAAAGCATGAATAGATTTATTAGTGTACATACTTTAGATTTTAATGCACCTTGCTAATATGGATGTTTTAGTGATACTTAAAGACCCCATGTGCCATAAATTTTACATTTCTTAACCCTTTGAAATAATAACATTAAAAATCTATTGTTTAATGTTAAAATAATTTTAGTTGTAAAATTGTTTATTGAGTAATTTGCATTCAATTAATTATATTAAACCTACAATGAATTAATTTTAAATGTAATTAAGTTTAAATGCATTTTTAATTTTATTATGAATAAAAAGAAATAAATTTTAAAATAAAATTATAATGTTTTTTTAGTATATTAATTATAAATCATATATAAAATAAGTTTACCATTGAAACTTAATATTATATTAATATGTTTTTCATAAAATAATAATAATAATTTTTCATCTAAAATTAATTTTGACATTAGTTGATGGGCATTAAAGTGTTAGAAATATAAAATGTAAGTACTTAAATGTCATAGACTTTTAGGCATCGCAACTCAAATTTCGAATTTCGTAAATGATCCAAGGAAACTTAGAGCGTATCTATTTCAAGGTTTAACGTGCATACCTCATGATATGGTTTTAGACAATGCTTTTGAAAACAAAAAGGCTTGCATTTTGGTCCCTCAGGTCGTGAGGAAAGAGCATTGGCTTTTCTTAACTGGAAAAAAAATTGGCTTGATACTGCATTGTCATAGTAAATCAATAAGTAGTTATGTTTTAGAGAGTCTAACCTCGTAAACAGAAGAAATCGTCTCATCGCTGTGAGCTTGGTCTAGGTGTAGGATCTTTCCCATTTAGTAGCTTTGCCCTTCTGACAAGAGCAGTTACACCTTTTCCTAAAGGCCTTACTTAACCACCAGAACTTAGCCTAGCGACCGTGGAAAGCATCACTTTGAGCCTGGTTTACTTCCGCTATGCAACAATATATTTGAATTTTTTTCTTACAGTGAACTCTCAATCAAAAATTGAATTATTATATTCAACCAAATAATTAATTACACGTTATAAATTTTCAAAAATTTGATTACTATAGATTTTTTTAGAAGATGATTAGTATAGTATCATATTAATGTACAGATATTAAAGGAAGTAAGATAAAGTCAGTAAAGAATACTAAAGAAAATTTGCTTTTACCTGTTTTGACAAGTGAAATGGATTGAGTACAAAAATGGGTAGCAGTAGGAAATAAGTAGAGCAAGTTCTTCAGAGAAATCATAATTGGAAAATTAGATGAACATGGAAATGGGGTGGATGCAATGGATTAATCATTCCAACTCAGTTGAATCAGATTAAATGTCCTTTTCTTTCGAACCCTTATCAAATGTTCCTCACAATGACGAAATATCACATGTAAATTTCTTGACTATGATACAACCAAATTACATTGCATCATTTATTAGTGATCTGAATGAAAAAAAAACTCAGACGGTCCACATGCTTTTTTTCCTTTCATGAACACATCCATTGTCACCTTTCCTCGTCTTGTTAATTTCCTTTTTTCTTTTTTTCTACACACTTTTCCACGTTTAGTTAAAAAAAAAAAAAAGATTCCATTATTCAACTTCCAATCTTCTTTCCTCGAAATTGAAAATAATGGATCCACTAAATTATTCAAATTTCCATTTTCCACATTCTTTCCTCGAATTTGATCAACTTATTTAGATTGACAAATTGCTTATTAAGCAAGTTATGTATACGTGCGTGTATTTCGTTGCAATGACTTTCATTTCAAAGAATCCGGATCCCTATCACTGTAGCTGGGGATGTAGAAATTTTCTTGGAAAATTTTATGGTGCCTTTCTTTTTCTTTACTTAGAATTTTCTTAGCAAATTCAAACTTACTATATATTCTTCTTTGTACAATAATTTCGATAGCAACATAAGAGAATTCTTGGAAAAAGGAAGACGGTCCAATGCATGTGTAATGTTGTTAACTTGTGCAAGACCAGTCCATTATTTTTATTTTTTATTTTTAACATAAAGTCCAAATATAGTTACGAAATCGACAATGCCTAAATGTGATCTTGTAGGTGAGCCGTGGATAGGCACTGCAAATCAGCCGCTTATGTTCTACCAATAACTGCGGGCTTAAATTTTATAATAAATCTCCTCGATAAATGAGTTGAAATTGTTTATTGTTGTAGTAGTATATATTCATTCACTCATATGATAAACTTTAATAAAAAAAATTTTACTTACATTTTTTTGTCTCGATGATGAGTATTTATATCCATTGAAAATTAATTTAATTCAATAAAGGTATTTCAATCACTAATTTAATATAATTGTATATATTATAACTCAAATCTAATATATTATTTAAGTAAAAATAATTCTATTAGTTGATGTGAACTATTTTTAGTATTTTTTTTCTTACATTTAATGTAATATGTAAAGTATTATTCATGATGTAGACTATATAATCTTACGGTTAATAGAGCGTTTGGATTTTGATAAAAAGGTTAAAGTGCATAATAATATTTCGAAAAATCATATCTAATTACAGAATCATAATGTATCAAATTAAAATTTATTTAGAGATCTATACAGACAATTAGGTTTATCGGTCACAACATAATTTCGGACCCAAATTGGACTGTTTAAACCTTTTTTTTTTTAACTTTGAAGTTTAATGTTTATTTTTTAATTATTTTAAAATGTTGTTGTCCTTGTTATTTTTTTTTCAGGGTTTTATCTTCACCACTATATATTCATAATGTTATGTTTGAAAGATATTTTTGCCAATTTTAATACAAAATTTAATTTTTTTAATTTTTGGTATTCATCTGAATCAACAAAATTGATATTTATATCGTGGTATTTTTGAATCAACGTTGAATTTTTAGCATTTTAGTTGAATTAAAAGATTTTTAACAATTATCCATTTATTTTATAGCTTCTGCTATGTTAATTCATTAAATAATTAATACACAAAAATTTTCTCATTAATAGTGAGAAAATACGAATAGAATAATTTACGGATTTGTGCTGTCTTCATTAAATTCCATAAATTTCAGGTTCCATTATTTTAAAGAAACAGAAACTTGGTTGACGGGGGCTTGACATACTTCCGTTGGACCATTAAATCTCATTTTCGAGAGACTACTGTACAATCTTAAAATAATGGAATAATTATAATTTTGATGTTTGAATTTTTTAGTTTTTTCTATTTGATTGTTTAATTTTTTTTAATAAATGTCTGAACTTTAATAAAATATATTAATATAATATTTTTGATTGATTTGATGTTGACTG